>OY728159.1:225083552-227583552 GCA_963277665.1 Viscum album | reverse complement strand
GCCTCCTGGGGGTGGTGGTGGTAAAAGATCAAAACACCGACCACCTCTGGCTGCTCTCCCAGCTCCACTACCACGTTCTCTTCCCCGCAGATCTGCCTGCTCTACATGTTGCCTCTGCCTCGGTGGTCCATCCACTTCTCCTGTGTCAATAGTACCGTGGGTTAGACAATCTCGGGTGAGATGTCCCCTACCATCACATGAGTACTTCGCCTCTCTTGAGGCTGACTGGATGTGCACTTTGAACCCTATATGGCAGATCCCCTGTCATGGGATCTCCATTGAAAACGTCTCCCATGCCTGGGTCCCTGACGTTGGCTCCCTGCTGCCGAGGTCTCTGCTCCAGATCACCCACTATTGACATATGTCGGCTGTCTCTAATCAGGAAAGAAGCTCTCAACAACCAAAGCCCGCTCGAGCACGCCATCATAAGTAGGAATGCTCATAGGGATGATGCTATCTCGGATATCTCTGCGCAATCCCCGCTCGAAAGTCCGAGCTCTGAAGTACTGATCTCTGACCATATTCATCGAGTACCGTGAGAGGTCAGTAAACCTCAACGAATAGTCAGCCACCGTCATGGTTCCATGATGAAGCTGAAGAAGCTCCGGATTGTGTACTGATCTCAGGGTAACCGGTGTAAACTCCTCTATGGAGAGACGCTCAAACTCCGACCAAGTGAGTGTCACCTCGTCGTGAGACTGGATAAACAAACTACACCATCGTTCTGCCGAGCCCTGTAGAAGGCTCGCTGCTAGGATCACCATCTGGTCTGCCGGTGTCCTTACCAAATGGAAGACTCTGGCCACCGCCTCAATCTAGTCCTCTGCTGCCTGAGGTTCAGGCTCGCCTCGAAACCTGAGGGGTCTCTGTCTCTAAAACTCGTGGAGTGTGCTCAGCCTACACTCCTCCTCCACTGGTACAGGAGGCACTAACCACTGCTCCACAGGTGGTAGAATAACTGGAACACCACCTAGTGGTAAAAATGGGCTATCTGGTCCCTGTATCAAAGCTTCATCACTGAGGGGGTCCTCCTCATGATCAAGACACGGGATCATAGTAGGTTCGCATCGCAGAGGTATTCTGTAAGGAAACAATATGTATCTTAGTCAGTGAGTATATATGGAGAGCTGACTCAAAAAGGACATGGAAACCACAACCCATTACTATATGATTCATGTAACATTATTTTCCCCGCAACTAGTGTTATCATGTTCCGAGTCAAAAGTCATGTTATCAGAGTCCTGGTCTATGGATACGTCGGTTTCCCGCAAAAACATTGGGGTCCCTGTCCTGAAAGCCGAACTCGAAACACTTAACACTGTTACCCCAAACCTACTCACAAACTCTAGGTTCTAAGGTTGAACCGACCACCTCTAATACCACTATGTCACGACCCATCCCAGTGGGGCCTGAGCTGCAACTCCCCAAGCTCGCCTCTAATAGGCCAGAGTCTAGTTACTAGCACCGAGTAGGCATGCTACTAACATGGGAGGCATTTCCTATAAACCTGCACACACGCACACACATCTCCAAGCCCACAAAGCTGAAAATTAAAAAATACTAAAAATGGAAAGGATGAATGCATACACTAAAACCCAACCAAAAGAGTATTAAAGCAATGTAAAGTACCATAAGTGTAAAACCCTGGGGAAAAAGTACAGGCCCACCAAAAATAAAGTATGTAACAAAGTCCAACCTGTAAGAAAGTTGCTGGGACAGTAGTCTGTAGCCGTAGGAACACACCTCAGCCTGTCTGATCTCACTGAGTACCGTCCAGTCCTGGTCCGCCTAAAATATTGTCAAAGGATTGCTCGTCTGCACAAGACATGACACGTGCGGGCAAAGCCCATGCAGGGGTGAGTATAACAATACCCACTAGGACAACCCGAAACCACAAAGGAAATACAACAAGGGAAAATACTAGAAAGGAAAGATACAGTCAACTCCATATATTATATGTCTAAAGAACATACAACAAGAATATCCAGATATACTCATGCATAATCGACTATCGCGAATACCACCACTAAGATCCAACTCGAAGATTCCACTAAGCAAGTAATCATGAGAACACACTCCTAGGTCTGAAGAGAGAGGTACGAATTACTCATTCTGGGAGAACACACTCCACAAGTACCTTGAAAACATAATGCTCAGATGAGGATCACAACCAAGTCATGGGGTGATTCCGACAACTCAGTTTGAGCTAATCTGATAAGCAGAGGATCGGTGCGTGGGTAAAGTTGGTCATGTCGATACCAAGAACTCTACCTAGGGTTCTAGGAACGAATAGAGGATCTGGATCTAAGTCTCATAGTGGGGATTCCAACAAATCTATTCAGAGTGATCTGTTGAAGACATCATACTCCTGTGTAAAGGAAATGATACTGAAACCTTTAGGGAAACGACCAAGGGTACAAACCCTAAGAGGACTAGTCTAAGTCATAGAAGAAAAGTTGTTCAAGTCAACCAGAAAAGGTTAAACGGTATGTATTATGGTTAGACGTCGTGTTCCGTGACCCCTATTACTGCCCATGAAAACGGCCCGTGTCATTTGTTCAAGCCGTGTAAAACCAACCTACACGGTGTGTAAGAAAAGGTACACGCCGTGATCCTTTACCCTGGGTATGGCCTGTGTAACCGACCCATGTCATTCAGCTTGTCGGATAGAAAGAAACTAAAGGGCGTGATTAAGAATCAAATGCCATGTCCGAGCACCTAGGCTTGCTCTGTGTATGCTAGCCATGTGCCCGTACACGACCTATATCTGTGTCCGTGTCGCCTGCCTGTGTACCAGTACATTGGGTATCCTGTGTATCTGGCCGGGTCTGGCAGGGGAGGGGTATACACGGCATGTCCTTTGACGTGTACCCTTCCCATGTCTGTGTACTATCGAAGTGCATTCCATTCAATCTTTCCAATGAACATACACCTTGTACCCCATACTACATGGCGTGTAGTCGGGAAAATTCCAGAATCATCGTCTTCCTCTACGCGCTTCGGCTAATCATCTGGATCTTGATCCAAATGCCTGATCATCAGGAAACTCCGGATTTGGGGTAGTTCCACCCCTAATAAACTGATTCTATCAGTTTCGGGCTTCTGATCGGCCTTGAAAATGCATCCCGATCAATCTGCACGAAAACGCTTGAAGAACGGGAACATCCGAACCACATCGATCCATCTGCCACCGTCGTCATCGCCCCTCCGTTAGGTCACCATTACATTGGATCTTTGATCTCAGATCATTGCATCAAAAAAGAATGTGCAACGATTGATTTACTCCAAGAACGCATATAACACAACGATGAACGCGAGGGGGAAAAAAGAATCAACAAGAGGGGCGAACCTCGATCGTTGTTCGTGATGATTCGAGTTTGTCGGCGTTAAATTGAAAACCAAAAAAATCTGAAGAATCAGAGCCTCAAATCCCTGCATAAACCCGTCCCGCAAGAACAATCAACCCACGGGATAATCTTTTCATGGATTATTCTTATTTGGTCATGGAAATAAAAAATGGGGAGGAAAAATCAATACAAACATCCTACTTGGATTTCACGGCGTTCGTCGGCGATGATCTGATCGTTGCGTCGTCGTCACCGCGTTGGGAGGTTTCCCCAGAACCTCCAGAGCATCCAAGTTTTTCAGGGTTATGGAAATTGTAACCCTAATCCCCTGGGAAATCTTCATTTAAAAAGATAATGGATTTTTCTGTAACAAAGATTTAAATAAAATATTTGAAATAAATATTTTATTACGATTGCGTCCAAATACCATATTTTACTACGGACCTGCGCCGGCCGATGTTATGTCTTGCCTAAGGTAAAAGAGCTCTTCTAAACATAATGTTTCCCTCAGATTTCTGATCCGAGCATCCGTTCATGAGTTATTCCACTTTTTTAGGAAAACCGCATGTGTGCATTTATTTAATTATTAAATTAAATTCAATCATTTATTCCGGTCTCACTAGGCCTCAGAACTTCATGCCGCCTTAGAGACCGGTCTTGAATTAATTCCCATATAATATTAAAACAATACATGAAAAAATCCAGGATATAAAATACCTAAACTTGAGATAGCGGCAGTGGCTTGATTTCCTCAAGGACTATGACTTCGATATAGTCTATACTCCTTTGAAGGGGAATGTATTAGCGGATGCACTCAGCAGGAGATCAGGAATTCAGCTACTAGGAGAGGCTACAAAGCAGCTGGCTGTGTTGTAGATAGCCTTTGTGGATTAGGATGGAGCAGCCTATGTATAGTCTCTTACAGTCACGCCCCCACTTCTTCATTGAGTCAGGAAGGCGCAACCTGAGTACACTGACTGCGAGATGTGACATGCTCAGATATCCATAGGGGATGCACCTGATGTACTTTCAAATGATGTGGTGCATATCATCCTCTTTAGAGGGAGTACCATGGTACTAGTTTCACTTCAAGAAGAGGTGATGAGGGAGTTTAACACTTCCCCTCTAGCAGTGCATCCAGGAGTGGTGCAGGCGTACGAAGACCTTCGACGACAGCATTAATGGCTAGGTATGAGGAAGGCTGTTTTAGTGTTTGTCTCACGGTGTCTCACTTTTAAGCAAGTTAAGGCAGAGCACCAGGTACCAATAGGCTTGGTCCCGCCCTTAGAGGTCCTGGAGTGGAAGTTGGATGGGATATCCATGGACTTCGTGACGGGTCTTCCACGTACATCCAGGGGTCAAGACTCGATTTTGGTGATCGTCAACCAACTCACCAAGTCGGCCCACTTCCTTCCAATCAGAGAGCATGGCTCAGTTGAGAGCTTGAGATGCCTCTATATGCATGAGATAGTGCATTTTCTTGGATTAACTTCTTTTATTATCTCTGATCGTGACACACGCTTTACTTCCCGGCTATGGAAGGGGTTGCAGGATGCTTTAAGGACACAACTTCACTAGAGCACCGTCATCCATCCTCAGATTGATTGTCAGACCAAGAGGACCATCTAGACCCTTGAGGAAATTCCCTGTGCATGTTTCCTTGACTTTGGTCGTAGCTGGTAGGATCACTTACCCTTGGTAGTGTTTACGTACAACAACAGCTACCACTCCACCTTCGGGATGACCCCTTACGAGGCACTGTATGACCGACCATGCAGATCGCCACTGTGCTAGACAGACCCAAGGAAGTTAGCACTAGTGGGACCAGAGATGGTACGAGATACCACAGAAAAGTGCAGATCATCCCGGAATGGATGAACACTACACATAGCAGACAGAAGTCCTATTCTGATTGGATACTAAGGCCACTGGAGTTTGGGGATGGAGACCAAATCTTCCTACGGGTCTCACCTCAACGAGGTATACAGATATTTGGCCAAGGTTCATGTTATCTACACATTTAATCAGGCCATTCTAGGTCCTCAGCAGAGTAGGCGAGGTGGCTTACCACCTGGCCCTTCCACATTGGTTGCACCGAGTGCACGATCTCTTCCGTTATCTCAGCTGAGGAGATACGTGCACGACCCGTCCCACATCATTGACCACAAGGATCTGGACATCAGTGATGGGGAGACATTCATGGAGGTCCCAGTGGGGATTGAGGATTGATAGAAGTATGTCCTATATGGATGTTTGATTCCTCTAGTCCGTGTTTGCTAACAGCACGGGAAACTCCAGGAGAGAACATGGGGGCAGCATGCTCAGATGCGTGCTCAGTACCCCGTTTTGTTTCCCTAGTGTGTGTGTAGATTTACAGGGAAGTAAAGCCTTAAGGTGGGTGTAATGTAAAGACCCTTAAATTTCAAGGAATTTTTTTAAATTCTTTCAAATTTTAAAAGTCCGCAGTTTCTGACGGCGCCTGATTTCAAAGCCCATTGTGCCCAGAATCAATTTCTGAAGTTTTGTTCAGGTATGTTCAATAAATGTACGTGCAGGTTTTTCTATCTTTTGAATGGTTTACCAGAATTGAAATCTGAGGGCACTGTTGAACTCGTAGTGCCGGTTATCGCTTAAGTAGGCTTTCATCGTGACATTATTTCATCAGGTATGAAAGTTTCTTTTTTGGTTTCAAGTGGATTAATAAAATAATATAAGTAACAATTTATTTTATTTTAATTGAACCCAAGCCATATGGTAATGATGGTTAAAATCTCCACATGGGAGTTGTTAGTGGGACTGCCACACCCAATCCTCCCATGGGAGGATAATTGGGGTGGGGACCACCCGAGCAGCATAACCTCCCATGAGAGGTTATGACGAGGGGTCCACATGGACCATAACCCCCCATTTAATGGAAGGGGAGGAAACCTCCCAAATCTCCCTCATTAATGAGGGAGTTCCTCTTTTTCACTAACTCCTCTGTTAATTAAGGAGAATAAAACCTCCTAAAAACACCCAATTAATGGAAGGGAACCCCCTTGACCCTTTTCATGTTTAATTAGGTGGGAACCACCCGGTCCTCTAACCCCCACAAAACTCCCCAATTTTTACTATGCCAACTACTCGGGTAATTGTTTTGGTGGAGCCACTTCTGTTTTCTTTTAATTACAAATTTGTGCCAATGTGAACTAAATTAAATGGATCCAACTTAATTAATTAATTCCATCGGACATAATAGATTAAAATATATTATTTTGGAATTTTTTTTCTCTTTTGTGGAGATATTTAGAGAATAGAATCCTCCAACGAAGAATGTGAAGACGCTGCCGATGACGAATTCTTTCTCAGCTTCTTCCATGGAAACCCTACCGATGTGGGACCTCTTTGCCAACCATTATTCCTTCCTCTTCACCGTCAATGGACCGACATAGGAGCACAGATGCTGAAGCATACGACGAATGGAGAGAAAATCATCTTCCCCCGCGACGAACGAACGATTGATGATAATAAGGTTGGGGTGTGTTTTATGTTGTTTAACGCTTAATCTTCTCTCGTTAAATCAACTTCATGAACTGCTTGCTATCCTTCTAACGTGGAGGGTTCGGGCCAAATGAACATGGCCTGACCCCTCTGCATCCTTTATGGTTTAGGAACATTGGATTGACGGTGAAGTAGCATCGTCATGGCAACGTAGTGACGACGACGATGCCGGCGAATAGAGGTCGTGCTACCCGTGGCCTCCTCGAACTATGCCGCCAGCCATGCGGCTCCCGACCAGCCATCCCGTGTTGTGCCTGGCACGCGCCCCGGTCAAAACCGTGGCTAGCCCGGCTGCCGGCATCCTGCCCGCGCGCCCCACGCCTGCCCGGCGCCCAGGCCACCTTCCTTGCGCCTGCCCGACGCCCAAGCCAGCTGCCCAGCACGCCCCGTGACCTTCCTAGCACACTTTTAGCCTATACATGCCCTGAACTGCCCATATTTGGCCTCCTAGGCTGAGTTTCTTGAGCTGTGCCCCTCGCGGCACCATCCGAACCTGCCACTGGCCTTCAGGCTGAGTCGCCCATGTTGCGACTTCGGCCCGAACTAGCCACACAGTCCGTTGGGCCGGGCCCAGTGGTATGGGACAAATTTAGCGGGCTGACCCACCCAACGGGCCGAGTCAAACCCAGTATTTCTGACTGGGTTGACCTAGACTGGTTTTGGCCGTGTCGGTCTGACCGGGTTGGACCGAACCTGGGCCCACTAATGACCCATCACTTACTTAGGGCATATCTTTGTCACCAGATGTCTGTTTGACGAACCATAACTGGAATTGGAAATATTTTTGAGAAATGGTCCCTTCAAAAATACCCCATGGGAGTTCAGGGTATAGTTGAGATATGGTCGGGTGGGTTCGTACACAGAACTAACCATGCCCCTGGGATAAAAAGGCTAATAACTCACATACTAGGCGTCAGATTGATGCATCGTCTATTACGTTGAGACCCCTTTGACGTGGGGGACCATTGAGATAATTCTTCAAAGGAATTTGTGACACTTGGAGTTTCAGATTGTAGATCATGGGGAAGACCCTCCTGTAGATGAGAAAGCAGAGTACGAAGACCTAGAAGTAGGCTGAGACCTGATTACTCCTTGTCTGATTTGTTTCAGAGTGACTTGACTAACCCAGTGGGGAGCGCTACTATGTGAGGCGGCATACCCATGGTGGAGGAGCGCTACATTTTGAGGCGGAAGACCCGCATTACTCGACAGAAGGAGTACCTCTATAGGCTATTAGGGGGAGCACTACTGTGAGAGGTGGCAGACCCATGGCGTGAAGCGCTACTATGTGAGGCGGCAGAACCGCACTACTCAATAGGAGGAGTACCTCAGCAGTCTATGGTTAGAGAGTAGCACCTCAGAGTCACGAAGGAACCACTGTATTCGACATAGGAGGAGTTCTCCAGCATCCGTGGTTTCGTTAATGAAAATACCAGTATGAGCTGAGTCAACAACCTCTGTGTTTTCCACATGATTGAGATGGGTTACTTGATAACTTTGGTATATGTATGGGTATATACCTAGGAAATGGTTATCCGTTGAAATCCAACTTTGTGGTTTATCCTTGTTGGATTTTATGAGACCTTGAGGGTCTCGGTGTCCAAACTGAGTATCGTTATACTCACCCCTGCATTGGCTATGCCCACACCTCATTGTGTTGGATGCAGATGATGGACATCACTGATGGAGACCGAGAGTGCCAGGACTAGATGGTACCAAAGGAGGACCTTATGTTGAATCAGTACACAATGGAGTCATACGGACGTGGAGTGCTGACGAGGTCATATGTACCAACCTTTCAGGTAGGAACCTCAGAGGATGATCTAGGAGCTGCTTTCACCATCCAGATGTTTGTCCCTTTTTTTAGTTGTACTTGATTTCAGTCGTATATGTACTTTATAGTTGGGCTTGTATTCTGTCCCATTATACCTTATAGCACTTCTTCTCTATATATTTTTGCATTGTGTTTTCTTCTGCTTGTACTCTAGTTCTGTGTTAACATTTTATAAAGGCAATGCCTTTCTAGTTGAAGGGAAATACGCCTTTGGTGCTAGTCGCCAGCCCCTGGTCTATGGAAGGCGGGCATGGGGTAGTCACGATACGGGCCCTGGGAGTGGGCCTTGACATATATATTGGGGTTAGTGATAAAACAAAAAATGAATGGGGATAAGTATTTCATCACATTCATTAATTAATTTACTTATATTACTTGTTTAATTTATATGAAACATGCATCAAATTCTGAGAATTGTTTTTCAAAATTTTGAAGGAATTATATAATAATGTGAGTATTCAATGAAGAAGTTGAGAACTAACAATGGTGGTGAATAAAAAATGAATAATTTTAATGTTATATTTGAAATTATGGAATATTCTATGAGTATAGTTCTTCATAAAATCCCCAACAAAATGGTTTGTTGAATGAAATAATATAGGTATGGTGGAAATGGGTAGATGTATCTTACTTGAACATAATCTTTCTCATTACTATTGGATGAAATCAATGAGTAATTTTTTATATATTCAAACCCTATGTTTCTATTGGATAAATTTTAATATGAATCCACATGAATTGTTTTATGGAAAATATCTATGTTTTAAACACTTGAGTTTTTTGGGTGTCCAAGAATTATAATGAACGGTGTAATATTTTGAAATAATGAGAAATAATATGAATATGGAATCTTTTTTCACAATGCTTTAGAAGTTAGATGATACAGATGTTTCAAAACATTAATATGATGAATTGTTCATTCTTAGGATGATAAAGTTTTTGAAATATACTAGGATGATAAATACACTAATACATATAAGGATCTTGAGTATGATAAGGAAATAAATTCTAACAAGGATACATGAAATTGTAATACTACTTTATAAGAAGAATCAGACTCAGCTATTTCAAGTGATGAGAAAGATACTCAAAAATATCATCCTAGGCCGACGAAACAAGTTGATTCTCAGAATATCACTGTTGTTCTATATCATAAGGTCTAAAAATAAGAACAATAATATCTGTTTTACATACAGATTAGAATTAAAAAGTCAAGATGAATGATGTAAATCATGCTTTTGAGTATCTGAAATGGGTTCCAGACATGAATGAAGAGTTGGATCTTATAGAAAAGAATGATACCTGATAACATGTTCCTAATTCAAATAATAAAAATTTTATTTGTAAAAAATGAGTTTTGGGGATCAAAATGAATGGTGAATGTTGTGTAATAAGAAAAAAATTAATATTAGTGTGTGTAGGTAACTCACAAATTGAACGTGTTGATTTTAATAAAATATTTTCTCTTGGGGAATGGTTAGAAAAAATTAGAATATTTCATATATTGCTACACCTTGAAGTCAGAAAACCTTCAAATGTATGAAATTTCTATATTTATTAATGGGTAACTTGATGATTATACATAGATTGACCTACAATGTGGATTTATTATTGGGAAAGAATAAAGTTATGTATGAATATTAAAAAAATACTTCTATGTGATGAAAAATGCTCTGAGGGTATGGTATTCCAAATTGGATACATGCTTATGGTAGATGATTTATAAGAAAAAAATTGTTGATAGAAATATTTTTTAATAAATATTGTCTAGAGATTTCCCTCTCCATAATTGTTTGTGTTTGCAACATTACCTTTTCTGGGAATGATGAAGGATCTTGTGAAAGGTTTTCTAATGAAATGAAAATGTTTCATTATATTTTCATACTGGGGGAATAGAAATAAATTTTTGGGTTACAAATTTTACAAATTAAGAAACCCAATTTTCACAATAAAAGTATGCTAAGGAACTTCTTAAGAAGTTTGGCATTGAAAACATGAAACTTGATTCCATAATAATTTTATTTAGAAAAAATATTTCTAAATATGGTAAAGACAAAAAATTGATCGAAAAGAATTTCAAAATATGATTCGATGTTTTTTGTATTTTACTCCATCTTGACTGACATTGTTTATGATGTTACCATTTTTGAAATATTTTAGGTTTCTATAAAAGAATCTCATTTTATTACTAGAAAAATAATTCTAAGATACATGAATGGAACACAATATTTCATAATCATGTATGATAGCACCGAATGTGTTGATTTTATTAGGTATTCAGATTTTGATTGAGAAGGAAATGTTGATAATATAAGATCCACACTTGGGGGAGTATTATTTATTGGGAAAATAGGTGTTAGTTGTAACACAAATAAAAAATAATTTATTAACACTTAGTAAATCTGAAGCTAAGTATGTTTCTTTCACTCAATACTTTAACAAACTTACGTTGATGAAAACACCATTAGAATACTTACTTATTAAGGTGAAGTTACCCTTTTTCTTATGTTGTGATAAAAAAAGTGAAATTAATCCCTCCAGGTACTTGGTTAAACACTATCTTTAAAAATATATTAAAATAAAATATAATTTCATAAAAGATCATGTAGATAATATTGAATTGAAGATAGATTATGTTCCTACATTAGAACAAGTTATACTCATACTCACTAAAACATAACTAAAGGAATCCTTTTTTAAATTGAGGATGAAAATTTATATCTAAACTCTTGATCATCAAGGTTGAGGTATGTATATTATTTTCACTCTCTCATATTACCTTTAGATAATGTTCTCATGGGGTAGAATTGTTTCACTAATCTATCCATATGGAATCATGTAATATGGGAGAATTGCGTGTAAGCTGTGAATTCAGCGTTGTATTGTGTGTGAACTATTCTAACTGTATGATGGATTAGTTATATGAAGCTTAATTTATTTATTCCAGTAAAGTGGAAAAGATGAATAAGGTTTTCATTACATCTATTTTTGGATATCATGGTTTATCTATCAATGATTCTTGTTTCCAACAATGAGTTAAATCATGTATGCTTATAATTTTTGATAAGTAACCCTTTCTTGAAGATACAATGTTCAGTGATTTATCAATATTTTTTTATTACCGAAATCAATGGAGGAGTGTTGGAAACATTTTGTGTGGATAGGGGTTATAGAAGTTCAATAAGATCGAATTTAAAATGTATTGTCATTTGTTGTCAAATGAGTTAAAGAAGAAAATAAATCATCTGATTTTTATTTGGTGAAAATAGGAATAACTATTATATTCATTAAAGTAGACTCACAACCCTTGAAAAGTAACATCATATTAATGATAAGTTTGGTGGAAGCAAAGTCTCATCAGATTCCCACCAAATCTAAAATGAATATTTTGATCATAATGGGGTTGAATTAAAGAATTTTAGACTATGATAAATTCTGATGATATTTTTTTATTTATATTTCTCAAAATATCAAATCAATTCTATAAAACATATGAAACAAGATTGATGAAATAAAGGGTGAGGGGAGGTTTTGAAAATCATATTGAGAATATGATGGAGTGAAAAAGATACTACCATTAATATTCAGTCTGATCATAATCATGTCAATCCTATTGAGGATAATATATAAATAATGCTTTTTATGAATGGTAGGGAAGTGACAATATGTTTTTTTTAAAATTTGGATAATGCTAATTATGATGTTCAATATGTTTATATTCATAAAGGAATTCATGATACATGATGTAATTTGGTGATGATAAAGATTTTTAGTCCCTATAATGAGTTCCACTGATCCATATTATTTTAAAGGATGGAAAGGGTTGTATCAAAACTGAAAAACAAATGTGCTGGTTTTAAGAAAATACAAAATAAAAAAGATACAAATATTCAATGAGTGAAGGTAATATGCATTGTAAGAACAAATCAAAAGGATTGGAGTTTTGAAAGCCCACTATAATTGTATTCAAAAAGAAAAGCAGCCACTCATACTGGTTAACTATATTAAAAATATCATTGTATTCATCATAGGATGAATTTTTTGAACCCAATAGATTGGAAATGAAGTGTTGAAGTAAAAATGGGTCATTATCTATAATATTGAATAAGATATTTGTTGAAGCCAAGATCAATTTTTTTTCTTATAGAATATAAGGAGAATAATTGTCTGGTTTATAGATTAGTTGAAATTAATTTCCAAGGATGAGTTAGAAATTCAAAGAATATTTTTTTGATACAGAGAAACATAATGAGGAAATTTTTGTTTTACAATTTTTCCCATGTTATTGACAAAGATCATATTTAAAATAGAGAATAAAAATTGGATTGATATTTGTTAGGAATATTAATTTTTTCCATATCATCATAGATATATATATTTGGTATTATCATCATAATGATGAAATTAGGCTGACAAAATCAGAATGAAGAATCAGAATCAAACTGGAGTTTGTGAAGAATTTATAAAGCATATATGGGGTAGTGAGAAGATTTCAAATGGATCGAGAATAATAGTGAAGCTTTGAAGAATTCATAATTTTTTCCTAAATTCAAGTAACCATTTAAATTCAATGATTTTTGTTGAGCTGGAAACAATATTAGATTCTCTACCAAACCAAATCATGGGCGAGTATAAATGGTGAGAAGTATATTGTACATTCATGACTGAAGTACAATTCAGTGATGAAGAGAGAAAATATTTGTATTTTTAGGGAGAATAAGATTCCATATTAATCTTTGTTGAAGTTGTTTTTTTAGATAGAAGTGAAGGATTAGAGAGAAGATATCAATGTATTCATATGGTCATCGTATTCAGTGGATCATCTTATTCAGATGAATATAAAACTTTTCTTTATATCCTATTTAACTGGATATCATTTTAGGATGGATAATTAGACGGTTAATATCATGTTGGGTTTTCCAGTATGAGGATGAATGTGTTTATAATTGTCTTCACCATATTCTGACAGGGTCATATTTTTCAGATTTAGTAATTAGACTAGGAAAATAGGACTAGAAGAAGCGGACTAATGAAATTGGGTTGAGTATCATTAGAAACTCCAAGAAGTTCTTACCTAATTCTAGGTATGGAATTTAAGAAATTTTTTTGAATGAAGACAATTGTGAAAATTGATAATAATGAACTATAACATACTTTGTTATAAGAACATTGTATTAAATAATATTACTAAAAAGAGAACACAAACTATTCTATTGTTTTCATAATTCTACACATGTAAAAGGTCACATCATAATCATTCAATTCCACAAAAAAGGATTTTTTATAGTATATTGTGGGGTATTTGATTATTTCCAAACCATATCAGGGTATTAAATATTCTTTTTTAAAAGTGAACCTCGTAATTTCGTGTTTTCATGTGAATGTGTGTTACAATTAATTTTAGTATACAATGTATCTTTAATAGGAGGTGGAATTTGTTTCATTTGTAAGGAAAAATAAAATTATCACTGATTCATCCCTCCCCATATCAGTGATATAATTATCATGACTAAGCTGTTACAAAATATAGTCAGTATTAATATTCCTAATGTAAATCCAATATATAAAATTTTAATACTAACCCACATAAAACAAATATAATCATAAACCATGTTGAGTAATACAGATAATCATTTTAAAATTGTGCAACCTTAATCTAAGATATCATAAACCATCCCATAAAATAATAGGCATGACATCAATATAAGAAATTATACTTTCGATCATAAGTACAATGAATGTTTGATGTCATTTATGAATATAAATACAATGAAAATGTCATTAAAAACATTCGTGAGGTAAATAATATTAACAATTTTAACCTAAATATTTAAAAATAAAAGTTCACATAATATTTTTATATAAGTATCATTAAAAATAATTTTTATAAAAAATGATAAAAAAATAATTAAAACATTATGTTATCATGAAAACATAAAAATTTATTTCATTTTTACACTTTAAGACAAATTTTTTATTCATGTGTTCGGTGAAATCCAAACATGAATTGTTTAGAAAATAACAAGAACATTCATTTAAAAAATATTTTGTTAAATTGAGAAAATAAATTAAAAATTAATTTAATAAATCATTTTAATATTTTTAAAAACATCTGGAAAACATTTAAAAAAAATAACTTTTGATTAAAATGCATTTTCTACCAATGAGTAAAATATAGTCAGATTATCAAAAAAATCATTAATATTAGGTACTAAAGATTGGGGAAATTTTAAATATTACATGATAATTTCTAGAATGACCAGGGGATTATGATGTATACTGGTTTTATTTTATAAATAAAATAAAATTCCCCCAAGGGATTGTTAAAAAACAATCTCGAGTAAGGATGAGACTGTGAAATGTACACTTATCAATTTGGTTACAATTGAATCATAAGCCCCATGAAAATAATTACTTTTAATGAATATCTAGATTTCATGGAGTGAAATTTATTCATTATAAAAAATATAAAATGATGAACTATACAAACCTTGCATAGGAATAATAGGTGAATATAATGTATTTTTCACGGAAGTAAAATTTAAACTTCAATCCATTTTTGTAAGTTTGACATACTTTGTATGTGTTCAGAAAAAATGTATAATAAATATAGGTATTATAAATACATATTATATAACCATAATAATATATCGTACATATTATTTACATATATTGTTTATCACTTTTTTAACAATACTTTGTTAAATTCACATTTACAAGTGGTAATCTCTTTACCTTTCATAAATGTTTTACTTCAATAATTTGGGTCCTTTTAATTTTATCATTGTTAAAACATATCCATAATGTTATCCATGATATAAATATCATATATATTTATTATATACATATTTATAGTAATATATTAATGTAATATATATATATATAATGGATTACATCGTTCGTTGAGACGGTAGGTAGTACAAACACATGGACATTGTTCCCATTTCCCCAAAGAATTGAACAAAATGAAATATAATTATAAATTAATATCTAAAAAATCATAATAATTCATTTATATAATTTATATAAATGAAATTATTCATTATTAAAATCCTTGTAAATATTTAATTCAAAACATTTTATATTGTTGCATGGTGGTGGTGGTCCACATGTATGCACTAGGGAAATTATTGTCTTATAACATATTAGATACTAAGAAGTTATATGTGTTAATATTTTACCAAAATTATGGATACATCTTAAATATAACATATATTCATTAAATATAACCCTTATTCAATTTATGTAATGTATAAATGAAAAACAGAAAACATCACTCTATGAGGTTGTAGTCCTTCGTACATACGAGCGATGATATTGTATCCCCATGTATTCAAATGTATGAAGGTGTATGTGATATCATAATTCTAGAAGTATAATAATTTTCTAAATATCATATAAATCAATGAATTTTTCCTTATATCCATATTTAATAAGTGGTGATATAAAATGAATTTCATCAGTTAATGAGGTGATAGTTTGTCCTATACACAATCATCAATATCATTTCAATTTTATGAAATTTTAGATTGAAATGGTTTACTAAATTACACTAATAAAATATCATTAAAAAGGATATAATTTTTATATTATTTTATAATATTTTCATTTGGATTTATAGAGGTGGATGAATATAAAAAACATATTTACATGTTTAATAATTTTACCTATTATCAGGAAAAATAATTTAGGTTTATACCCAATTACTTTTTATGATAGCTTCTTAATTAAAATAACCCTATAAGATGTTTTTATGAAATTAAGGAAGGTCAATGGACATTTATTTAACGAAAAAAATTCTTTTTTAATTTCCATGTGTTCAAGATATAGGCGGCCTTTTATAAGAGGGGGAAAGGACAAACATGGGTGTTTTGAAATGATAATGTGATAGCCTCATTTTTATCTTGAATGTAGTCTTCCAAATGGTTCATAATGGATACATTGAGATAATATGTTATAAATATGGATATAAAATGAGTTTTATATAATTTTTATCTTATTTAGGCACATATCATTATAGTTTAATCCAAATGTTAACTCATTATTACATTGTCCATGGTAAATATTATATACTAATTTCAAAATTAACTATGGTAATAAATTATTAATTTTTGTATAATATAAATTATTTTTCTTACAAATATGTAACTCTTTTTTTAAAAATAAAATTCATAAATGTATTAAAGTTTTATTTAAAATGAAATCGTATATGTGGTGAAAGTGTGGATTTCCAAGGGGAACATTCTTATTAGTATAAAATCTTTTATAATAAATATTCAATATTAAATTGGGTTAAATGGAAATTGTTTTCCTATTATTAATATAATTTAATTAATTGTACTTTTTAAAAAATTTTAAATATTAATCAACTTTTTAAATAATTTAATAAAAAATGAATCATTCACAAAAAATTAATATTTTTAATTATTCTTAAAAAAATATTAATTTAAAAAATATACAAACAATTCACCCCAAGAGAAATATTAAATATAGATTTTAAAAATGATGTTTTATTTTAAAAATAAATTTTCTAAATTTGGTAACATTTAATTTTAATTTTTTTCACTAATCAATAATAAACCTTCATTTATAGAAATACAGTTATTCTGAAAACATTTTAAAAGTGGTTATTCTATTATTTATAATTAATAGATAACATTTTAATTTACTTTATACATGATTAAATCATATAATATTCATAATTTAGTTATTACTATTCACAGCCTACAACTTAATGACAAGGTTATAATGGACTTGTTTAAATAATAATATTTTAATAGAGTATATTTTTTTTCAAAACTACTTTCTAGTGCATTGATATCATGTGGAGATATTGAATTTATTTTAAAATAAATATATTTAAAATATTAGGGTTTTACATTTATTTTCAGAAAATCATGTCGAATGTGTATTGTGTCCTTCCGTTCATATAAAATCAATCATGGTGATTCCATGTTTTAATATATATTTTTCTTGTATTTCTAAATATTTTTTTAAACTTTATATTACAATTAAGTGTATTAATTCTCATTCAATTTTTTTCATGTTCATTATCAATTTATTCTAAACCACTTTGATATGATGTTTTATTTTCCCTTTTCAAAACATGAGATTTATAAGTATTTTTAAAAACAGTAAAATTTCCAATAGTATGCTTCTTAAAAATATAGGAACACACTATACCATTTTTCTTTTTTTATTCCAAATATCATACCTATGTGTGATTTCATGTTCAATTAATTTTTCAATTAAAGAACATGCCAGTCAATTTTTTTACATTCTTATAATAAACGATTTCTGTAATCTTGAACTATAAATGACTTTGAATGTTATCAATAAAAATTTATATGAATTGATATTCTAGTAACTCTATATGAATCATTTATTCTAAAATATTTACTGTATGTATAAAATATTGACTCATTAGAGTTGAAATTTCATTATGTATAAAATCACTGTCTTGATAATCAACTCTCAACATAGCTTTGTATGTTTCCAAAAAATTTTGATTTTCTTAATGTGTAATCTCAAGATTTTTCAGAAAACCATTTTATTAAGTTGATATCATAATACAAATTATAATAGTTATAGAAAATAATTATATATTATAAGCATTATGATTTACCTTATACACATGTATTCTATCTCATGAAAAATGAATATTTTCATTCTCTAGAACTTTGTAAATTACAATCATTAATATAATGTTTTAATCATAGTATTAATTTTATAGGAATTATTTTGATCATGAATATAATCATAATTTTCCCTATAAGATATCGGTAATCTGTTCAGATTTAAAATTTCTATTTTTCCAATTAAAAATAATTCCATTGAAAAAATATATTTCATATACTAGCACATTTAGAGTAATGTGACTGAAATATCATTTCATTTATTAAAAAAATATTTCCTTTACCAGCATAGTTTGTTTAAGGAGACTAAAATGTAATTAAAAAAATGTATAGAAATTAAAATTTATGAAATTTTTTGAACTATGTTAAGACTTCCACTAAGATCATGTTTTCCCAATGATATAGTGGAAATGTAAAAATATTATGGGTAGAATTTTATTTTTCATATAACATTAATAATATTCTTATTCTCTTGTTTCAGGTTCATCAGATTTACCATGCACCATAAAATTCATAATATTAATAATAAATTATATGTATTGGAAATAAAAATTGTATGGAATACAAATAATATTTTATAAATATGTTTTTTATAGTTTATGAATATCCAAGTATTGTAATATATGTATTAGAAATAAAAAAGTTAATTCAGTTATAATTCATAAATGAAAATAAGTGTAAATAAAAAACAAAAAAAATATATGTATTAAACAAAATATATATCATTGTTTTGAGAAATTAATACAATATCAATCGATATAATTCAACCACAGTTTTAAACAAATTTTAAAAGTAGATATTTTCACTAGGTCTACATAAAAATTAACTCTATCTTCACATAATGTGTATACAACTTTATAACCAATACAAAGAACTATCTTATTTCAAAAAAAAAATCAATCAATAATTTTGTTATTATTTTATCTCTTCCACACATTAATCTTATTAAGATTTGACTTCCTAACCATGAAATCCCTAGGTCGTGAGATTTAAAAATTTCCTCGTTTATATTTTCACTATAAGACAACAATCATAGTGGAGTAGAAAAAGAAAAAATACAAAAGAAAATTTTAATAGGGTATAATATTAAAAATATAATGGTTCCTCTTAATAAAATAATTTATAAAAAAACATACATTAGAAGAACTCATAACTATAACAAATTAAAAATATTTAAAATGATAAAAAACTTTCAGAATTATTGATTCTTAATAAATCATCATTATTATGATGCTTTAGGTGATGCTCTATTTAGAGACATTACATTATGTTTCTTCATATATAAATGATTTTTTGGAAACTAATAAACATAATTAAAAAATTATATATGGAATATGGTATAAATGTATAGATAACTAGTTTTTTGTTAATAAATGTTTTGAGGGACCCAATATGTTAAATGGTATTATATTTAGGAATCTAATGATATGGCGATTGTACTGCATGCAATCATATTTTGACAAATATAAAGATGGTCATATAAATTGTTTTACATGTTCAGGTGGACCATAAAATAGTTAATATATCCAATTTTAATTTCCAATATTTTAATAGTTATTATTATATAAAAATTCCATGAGATTTATTTTTTAGGAGGTTTTTAGATGAATTTTATAATTAGAAACAAGACTAATTAGAAAAAAACATAGAGAAGTATGGTGATTCTCTCAAGATGTAATAAATAAATTATATTATAAAATGATAATAATTTCTTAGGTTATTAGAGGTATAGATTAAAATTAAGTGATTCAAGAAATTACTAGAGTGAGGGATTCAGTTCATGTTTAATCTTGGTTGTTCTTAAGGATTCTACATTTAGATTAATTAGGAGAAGGCTGCTTCATCATTATTAGAGAAATCAACCATTCTTAGAATATGGAATATTAATGAATTACTATAAGGTTAGAAATTAATTTTTAATTTGGAGGTGATTTGTTTTTTTGTAGTCATTGTGGGGTTTATAACCAAAAATTATCTATGATACCATAATGATTTTGAAACAAGTACTATTCAATGTAATTTTTTGTATACCTTTACATTTCTATGTGTATATTTCTTGGACATATCCTAGTAGAGGTAAACCATTAATAATCCCATATTACTCTCCTTTTACTATTTGTAAATTGTATAAGTTAATTTTGTTTGATAGAAGG
Source organism: Viscum album (assembly GCA_963277665.1). Taxonomy (NCBI): domain Eukaryota; kingdom Viridiplantae; phylum Streptophyta; class Magnoliopsida; order Santalales; family Viscaceae; genus Viscum; species Viscum album. The sequence goes on along the minus strand of OY728159.1, from coordinate 227,563,043 downwards.
CATGTTTTTATGAAACATGATGCATGATCATTGCATTGGACAATTTATATAGTCAAATGAAATCCCCCACTCTTAAGGTATATTTTTTCGGACTATTATCTAAAATTACTTTTATTAATATAGTTGACAATGGCTCACAATAATTTATAATATCTCTAATCATGTATAATATTTTTTATATTTTTTAGTAAAAAAATATAAATATAATCCCCATCCATGAGATAATTAACCATAGTTTTTTATATCAAACTCTTCATTTCATTATAATGATATTTTCTTATTGGGAAAAAGTGTAATAATTTTACGAATTATTTTTTATATATGATCATGATCATAAAACATTTAATTATTTTATTATATTCTCCAAGATAATTTATATTATCAATATATTACTTATATTCAATTGTGATTCCATTTTATAATTTGTTTTTAACATGTGTATGTGTGTGTGGGTGTGTGTTATTGTGTGTGTGTGTTTGTTTTTCAAAAATAAAAACATCATAAAGCACACCATGTGATAATATAACCATAAAAGAAATATAAAATATATTTTATTTTAGGATGATTGTTCCATATATATTGAAAATCGATTTTCATATATTAAGAATAAATTTTAATGCATATTGGCTCAAATATTTTAGAGTATTTTTATATTGTTCATTTTAAATGATTGGTTTTGTAATCCTATAATTTTTTATAGAAATAATTATAAATAAAGAAGTAATATATTTCTATTATATCGTAATATTAGATCTAATACAACTCTTAGTATATAAACTAAAAACTAACAGGATTTAAGAATGATAATTTCATATATAAATTCATTAAATTCATTTATATTTTAGGGGATATGATTAGTAAGCATAATTTTTGTAAATGTATGTAATTTTTGTTAACCACAAAAAAAATTATTTTCTATTATTAGAAAAAATATCTAATGTTTATATTTTTATTTTTTTGGGTAGTGTTTGTTGAAAAATCATGTTGACAACGTTTCATGGCTGTAAAGACCATGATAAATTTATGGAGGATTTATTGGAGTGGTGTTTTCATTTTTTTGGGATGTCTTTTATAAAATTGAAAAAAATGATTTACATTCTTGTAAGTTCATGAGAATATTTATAATGATATTATATTTTTTGAATTCCATGATGTAGAGAAATTACATTTGCCATGAAAATGAATGATTCATTTAAAAATATTGTGTGGATTGATGATTCATGAAGATAGAAATCAATGAGGTTTAAAAGGAATGTAATTTGTCTAAAAATACAGTCACAACATGATCATGAATAGTAGTAGATAAACGGATGATTATTTGAGATTATGTACCTACTTGTATTTAGCATAACACTTATGGTACTTTATTTATTGTTTGATGTAGTTAATGAGAGACATCATGTTTTGGGATAATGTATCATTAATATATTGATTGGTCTGTATAACATGAATAGAATTTTAATGAAATATTTTTATTTTAATTTCTTATAATTTGTGAGGTGAATAGGAATACAAAATTTTTATAATAACAAAGATTCATCAAACACAAATATTTTTGAAAATAGAGTTGAATAATATCATCTGAAGAATAACTTGAATGAATACCGCATACACTTAATTTGAGAAGTTTTTAGTTATAAAATTGTAACTAGTTTTAATCCAAGAAATAGTGAATCAACTCTAGAATTGTAAATGTTAGTGTTCTCTTGTAAATTTTTATACATTGGTATATCACTATGTTTATTCTCTTTTGACAGAGTTTTGTGTGGATAAACCAAGTAAAATTGTTTTGCCTCTTTTATGTTTTCACATTCATTAACTATTTCTTGGATAAAAGAATAATTTTTTTCCATATTGTTATTATAGTATTAGCATGGTACTTGACTAAAATTGATTTATTGTGCCCCCACCATGTATTTTCCCTTCTTCAAGACCAACACTCATAATTGAAGAAAGTCTATCAAAATAATCCAAATTGTTATTTATTTTATATTTAGTATATTTGAAAGCACCTAATAGTCAATGATGGTAGGATTTTCCTCATGTAAAAATTATATGACTATTAATAAAATTTTCATTATTTTTAAAAACTATAATTCTGATGATAGAATCCCATATGATCTATATTTTGTTATAAATGTTTTATGTGTAACGAAGAAAGTGGAATGTATGATCAATTATTTGAATCATGTTTGAACTATTTATTAGAACAAAAACAATTAACCATATAGTGTATAAAATTTAAAAATTGTGTTTAAGTCATCTATTTTTGTTACAAACCTATGTTTTATAAATGAAACATATTTTTTAAAACATATTCGATACATAACACCGAGATTAAATAGCACACGATATAAAAGTTATTTATAACCTATCCCTTAAAATAGTGGGTATTAATATTAATAACTACTTTATTATATATATATATATATATATCCTACACAATATAAATTATTTATTAATTTTGAGTAAAATATCAATAAATTTTTAGTAATGCAATTTTATTCCTCATAATTATGTTTTCTTCAAAAATGATTTTTATTTGATAATATAAAAATATATTATAATTAAAATTACTTACTATTACAAAATATATTTGATAAAAATATAATTTTTTTAAATCAGAATATCATAATTTATTTTTGGTGAGATTTTTGGAATTTTTTTGTAAAATGCTAATTTTTCAGTGAATAGTGGAAAATACCTATTTTTCTGAAAAATGTAATTTATTTTACGTATATTAATAATTTTAACAATAAAAATATTTTTTCAATATGATTTTATGTAATATAACTAATATTTACTTAAAATTAATCCAATTAATTACTTTTTAATCAAAATTATATTCCTGTTTCATATATTTTTTTCGTTAAAAATAGGTATTTTTCTAAAATTATTTTAAAATACATAATTTACTACATTTTAATTAATTAATTTAAGATTAATAGGGAATGTTTTAAATTATACTTATGTATTATATATAATAAAATATTAATTTATTATAATAATATTATTATTATTTTTCAATGATATAAAATAAAATTATCTTTCTCTCAAAAAATACTTAGATTGAAAACCCACTTTTTTGTCATGTGTGTGGGTTTTGTTGTAAATTAATTTTTTAACTATATGAGTTCAATTTATGAAAATGGATTACATATTTGGAATCAATTAAATTAATATTTAATAATAATTTCAGTATAATATTTGACAAAAATGAATAGTGAAACCAATAAAAATTAATTACACAGTCAACGTAAAAATGAATTTACTTGGGGTTAGACTAAAAATATAATGGATAAAATAATATAATAACTTATATAAAACATATATTATGGCCATATGTATACCATATTTCTTTTTTTATCAATAATTGGTCATTATTGGAGCCCTGTTATGAGGAAAAAATGTTTTTGGAATTCATTCATTTGAAAAATTACAAGTGTGCCACCCAACAATCTTAACAATGGTCGCCCCTCTCATCCTATTTTCAAGCTTTAAAAAAATATTGGTTAGAAAAATAACTGACCAATTAAGTTACCAAATTCTCTCCTATAATCAAATAAGAATTTTTTTTGTATAAATTAAACTGAGGAATGATTTTGGTGAAAACCTAAGGAGGTTACCCAAAAAAATAGGTAATGTTCTTCAACGAGCATATTTATTATATTTCTTCCTCCACCCAATTAAATTAATATTAAAACATGATTATATAATAACATAAATATATTAATTATACCAATATTTTAAAATGTTAATTTCATATCCTAAATAACTCCCATATTCTATCAAATGGGTTATGAAATCCTCATTCAAGTATATATTAGATCATCGCCCCACAATTCGACGTCTTTCATTTTTCGAATATCACCTCCCAAGGATGGGTATGATAATTAATATATGTTTCATACATGATATTTATAAAATAATTTTAACTATTTATTAATTTTATAATATAAACCTCTTTACATTCCATTGCATTGGTGATACGAAAATGTTGAACCTGTGTTCGTTCGAACACCGCCTCACGAAGCGACGTGATTCATTATCACAAAATATTTACAAGGAAGATAAAACAATAATTAATATATATGATTTTAATTAAATAATAATAATATTCCTGAAATATTTATCATTCTTAAAAGATAATATATTTTTTCTTACCTTTTCTATCACTGTATGATGATAGTTTCGTTCATGTACATTTGGACTATAGAAGTCACCAAGTGATGTGACTAAATTTTTATGACCACAACTCATAGATTATATTTATAATTAAATTTAATGAAATAATATGTTATTAGAGATGTAATTATATTTATTTAGGGATAATATATTACTTTCCTCTTTTCCATAATGATCAATGATAAATTGGAATGTAACTCTTGCATACGTACATCCTACCTCTCCATGATTATAAGGTATTTAATTTATTAAAACCATGTTTCTTGATTGATCATAAAAAAATACTTTTTATGTAAATATGGTAAGAATGTCATGATTATTATTCTGGATATTATTGAAACATGGTCAATGTAATAGTACAAAAAAAAGAAATCAATACACACATGGAAATTAGAGTAGTTAATACCCGAAACATGATTTTAACATGGAATTTTTAATAAATGAGTAATAAAATTTCATATGTAAATAATATATGATGTATAAATTATATATCATATTTATAATAATTTTATACTTATTAAAAGTAGTTTTGAACATGTAAAAATGATGTTGAAACATAAGGTAAGGGATTTCTAGTCTCTCTTTTATTTCTTGTTGACATGTGAAAATTCACCACTCATTTTTTTGTGTGGTGTATAAAATGTACTATTTTAATTTTATATAATTAATTACACAAAACTTTAATAATGTTTTAAAAAAATATGGTTTTATTCTCTATTGGGGATTACAAATCAAAATATTACTCTAACAGTAAGGTATTTTTTCCTCAATTTTCATTCATTGGGGCTTATCAAATGTTATACATTAATCATTTTTATTACCTATATGTATATACCTATTAAAATGTAGTGTAACTAATTTAATCATTCTCATGATATAATATGTTTCATTAAAGTTTATACCTTTATGGATCTTATCATTCAATTTTACAAATTAAGTTCACTTTTTACTATAAAATTTCATCATTTAATGGGGATCAATAAAATTATGATTCCACTGATGAAATATAAAGTTTCTTCACACAATAACTATCTTCAATTTTATTATAATTTGGTTATTAATTATATTTTAAATTAATATTATAATTTTTTGACCCATCGGTACTTAAAATAATAGAGAAATCAATTTAGTAAATATCATCTTTAGTATTATCTTACTTTGAAATATTTTTTTCGAATAAAATGTTATCTAAAAAAATTCACAAATGTTTTAATTTTTTTTAATTATTTAAATAATAAATTTTTACCCATTGATTAATTATAAGAAAATGTGTTCAATATAATCATTATGGCATATTCTTAAAAATATTTTTATTTTATCTAAAATGAGAATGGAAATTTTATTTACATGTAAAACATAAATAGAATTTTTAGCTACAATGAAAAAAAAATTATTTTAAGATTCAATTATATGTTTTCAATTTAATTTTCAAGTATAATTACTTTTAAAATAAATATTTTTAATTTTTTTTAATGGGAATGATATTTTCCTTAAGAAATATTTCAATTTATCATTACAAATCATTGTCCATATAAGATGAATTATTTTTATGTAACATATGAATTTATGGGGATATAAACCAAAGATACCATTTTTATTCATTATTTGAGAATTTCATCATTAAATTTTTTTTATGAATCCCATATCTATTCCTCTGGTTAATCGAGTAATAATGACATTTTTTTAGTTTTATGATGAATTGAAATCTCTATAGAATTTTTTAAATTTGTTGCAATTAATTTATTATAGCTGTAACTAGATTGCAATGAGTAACCCCAATGAAACTAATATGTAGGTGTTCCCAGATAGATCCATGTTATCCTGATGCAGCATATATGATGGGTGCTCCTAGAAAGTACTCCAATGTATTTGGTAATGATTATGATCTCTAGAAAATTTTATTAGATGTCAAATGAATAGTTTTTCATATTATAAGGGTTATATGAGGGTTATAATAAGATAATTTCTATGATAAAAATATGTTTTATCTCAACATTCAATGGTATTATAATTATTCTTGTGATGAATATTGATATCACATGGGTAATGACTATTGATTCGAAAGACACATTTCATTGTTAAATATTATTATTGTTTTTTCGGTTTAATGATCCAAGTGTTGATGTTATAAATATCCTTTTTTATCTTCATGTACTATAATTATATCATCATACCATTATGATGAACTTTTACTCATTGATTACATTTAATTATTCAGGCTTATGTTTACCCTTATGGAGCATTTGAGCTCACCCTTATTATATTTCCTTTTCCCAAGCTATGAAGAACTATTTTTAATTATGAGTGATAGAGGGGAAGATCTTTATGATAGATATTGAATATCATTCATGAATTACGATGTTCATATTATATTTTTTAAAAGGAACTAATCTATTACAGTCTTTTGGGGTGTGTTTGTGTAACATAATCCATATTATTCTAAAAGGATTCCATATCCATAATAAAAATAATGTGTGGTTATATGTGGTATTAATATATAAGTTTGGTTATCCTTTTGAAAATATGATATGATAACATTATCATGATCTATATGTGTAATTATAAGGATATGTCTAAGTAAACATATAAGGATAATACTAAGGATGAGTTAAAGTATATGAATATTTTATGAACTTTTGGTAAATGATAGATAAAGTGGTTTCTAAGAAATTAAATCCATTTTTTGATACTATATATTTATGTGGCTCTATAATATAGGCACATAGGTGTAATAAATCCAAAAATAGTGCATTGACATATACTTGATCATCACTTGGTGTATGGAAATGGGCCTTATTTAACTCATTTTTTGACACTCCCTATTGATATTGATTGAAACTTCACAAAGTATTTATGATTCATGAAGAAGGATTTAATTATAAAATGATTTTGAGTGACCTTGGATAAAAATATGGTTTCATAGATTAAAAATAAGTTATAATTATTAATACATCATATAAGATTTGTTTATATTATTTGGTTTCCCTTTTTGATTTTCATTTCACACACTATACTTTTTCAATTTAATTAATCGAAGTAATAATAAGGAAACATGTTAAAGTTGAATGTGATAGAGAATTTAGTTAGGAGAAAAAAAATGAGATGATTTCTAGTGTAAATGATGTTGTGATTATTCATAATAAGTTATCATGTAATGGGATTTACAATGTTCCAATTAACCATCTCTCGAACTCACCAAAGAGAATAAGAAGGTGTTAATTGAGAGTTTGGGTAGTAGGAAAACATATACAAATAAATATTTGGTTTCTTATGTATAAATAATGTGGAAAAAACCCAAAAGGTAATTTATTAGTGGGATGAAAAGATTCTTTTGGTGTCGAAAAAAATGGAAAATAATAAAATGAAATCAAATGAAAAATAAAATGTTTATATAATGCAATGGATGTGATAGTAGTCACTCCTAAGTTATTATCAATTGAAAAATGATTTAAATGTGGAGTGTAGGGGAATTATGAAAATTGATTTCCAAGGCGGAACACTCATAAAGGGAATAAGTACGGTTGTATGAGAAATGGATATACAACTGATAATGAAGAAACTAAAAATGACATTTGAATGGAAAGAAGTGTTGTGTTATATAATGATGAAGCCTAATTAAAGGGTTGTAAATGAAGTTTGGTGGTTGATGTGATTATGTATTTATATTAAAAAATAATGTAATATGAATCATGGAATGTATAAGTATTGTTTAATATAATTTTTTCCTTAAGGTAATAGTAGAATATGATGGATAATAAAAATGACATAGAAAATTTAATTAATGGTAATGTAATATTTTATTAAAAACACATTATTAATGGAAGATAACCCTTCATATGTTCCCAAGGGTGAAAAAATATTTTTTAGTTTGGATAATGCGATTATTGATATTGATAATATAAATTAGATACTATTGATTACCTCAAATTAGATTAAGTATTTCATGAAAAACTCATTTATATTATCATTATTTGTAGTTTACAACATTCTTGGATTTAATGAATATATTACTACTTCAAAACATGCTATATATAATGTTATCCTTTATCAGTGATTTATTTCTATCACTACTAAAGGTATTGATCTGGTACGTGTGTTCGACATCAAAATAGTGCATGGGAAGTTGCTTCATTATATATCATTCCAATTCATTCCATGATTAGAATTATGCTGCAGGGAAGGACTTACCCATACACTCCACACATATATGTTGTTATACTCATGGGTCCACGTGGGCCATTACCCACCCTCATCATCCCTTGGGTCATGGTCCATTATCATAAACCCAGTTATGTCAAACAATACCCAACCTACCTATCTGAGCAACTACATGGCCAGAAACATTCCAAGACCCTTTTTTATATTACAGAAATAAAAGAATTATGGTAATTAAACATATAAAAATGATTCAGTTTTATAAATTTAATATTATATTAATTAAATAATTATTAATTAATTTAATATATATACATATTATAAATATTAAAAAATTAATATAGATTTAATATAGATTTATAAAATGGATAAATTGAAATAATAAAATGAATAAAAATAAAAAATCGTAAAATTATTTAGATATTAGAAAAATTATTAAATAAATAATTATTAATAATAATGAATAAATTGATTATACATATATATACATTATAAAAAATTAATTAAAATTATATTCTAAATATAGATATATAAAATAAATAAACTATAATAAATAAACAAAAAATTAAAGATGAATTACATAATAAATTATTAAAAATTGTATTAGTGAAATACTAATAAATAAAAGTGAATAAAAAGAATATTTATATATATATAAATCATAAATTGTAATAAATAAGACATATTAAAAAAAATTTACAAAATGAATAAAATTAAATAATTAAAAACATATTATTGTCTTATTAATTTTTAAATATTTTTATACATCACTTTTCATTAATATAATTAATATTTTCATCGAAAAAAATATATTCATATTTATTTCTATATATTTATATATATCAATATATATATATATTTATATATATTACTCTATAACCTATGATTTAAATAATACAAACCAATTTTTCTTACATCCAATAAGTCATATATTTAGAGAAATTTTTTTAAAATTAAAAAACACAATTAATTAGAAATATGGACTAATGGATTTGTGTACTAGTCATTTAAAATGGTGGTTCCTTGAATTATACATGCTACCGAAGAAACCTGAATGGGGAATCATCCACGTAATGGACACCCCAGAACCACCCATCTGTGCGACCCTAGCTACCTACAGGGGGCGAGAAATAGATATTTAATAAAATGAGGTTTGTTTGTTCAATTTAACATATATAAATGCACGTAATAATTATTTCAAGAATACATATATGTAATTAATATATTATTATATTCAAAACACACACAGAACATTTTTTATAATTTTTTCAATTACAAATATTCATTTTAGAAATATATTTATTAACATAATATATTTAACATATGTTATGTTTCTAATCATTATATTTTATTATTTTTTACTTTTTTGTAAATATATATTGTTAATTATTTTTTAATATTTTTCAAAAGTGATTATTTTTAATATAATTTATTCATTTATAATCATAAATATTTTTTTGAAATATTGTAATTCATTCATTTTCAATTTTACATTATTCAATATGATTAGAATTTTATCAACTTCTTATTTATTCATACATGTTTATTCTTTAACATTTAATGTTTTTAATATTTTTATATTTTAAATAATGAAATTTTATTCATTGATATATATATATATATACATTTTTAATTTTTTAAAATATCTATGTAATTAATAACATGTATTCTTTTTTTATTTATTCATTATTATTAAGATTTTTTTCACTAATAGAAGCTACAAATTATATAATTTTATGTTCCAAATTAACATATATCAAACATATATATATGTGTGTGTGTGTACCATAATTTCACACGTAAAAATATTTATGTAATTAATGAAATCTTATATGGAAACACATACACATAATATTAATATAGTTTATCCATATTTTAGAACTAAATAATGATATTAAATTATTATCATGATATATTTGATTTGATATGTTTTTAATTGATACATTTTATTTATTTTACTAATAATATTACATTTAGTATTACTTATATATTTTTTATTTTTTTATTTTTTAGTTTTTCTGGAATTAAATCATTTTCTAATATTTATTAATACATTTTTATTTACAATGCTTTAACATTTTCATTATGTGTTAATCATTATTTCAATATTTTTCCATATTTAGTTTCTTAACAAAGTATTTTATTTAATAAAACAAATCCATTTATTCAATTTATTTAAATTATATTCATGATTAATTCTTCAAATTCCACTAATTTTTCACATTTATTCATTAAATATTATATATTCTTTAATAATGTTAAATTTATATTTGAAATATATATATATATATATATATCTAGATTTACTATCTTTATAAAATTATATATTTATGATTATTAATAAATAAATATGTTTTATGTTTTTTTATATAATTATAAATAAATAAATATAATTAAATATGATTTTAAAAAATCATTTGTACAATTATAAACAATTTTTTTAATTTTTATATAATTATAAAATTCTATTAAATATTCATAAATAATGAATATATTTAATAGATCAATATTTATATTTATATTTATTTGATAAATAAATATATAATTATATTAATATATATAGTGATATAAATATATTTATAATTATACACAAAATTTTATTAATATATTTAAAAATATATAAATTTAAAAATATATTTATTAATCATTATTGAATATCCCTCTCTTTCGGCACTATTGTTTTTCACTGATAAAAATGGATTTTATAAGCCGTGATAAATAGACATTTTATTATTAACTGTTAATTTAGTGCAGATAAAACCCGTCTTTATCAACTCTTTTTCGGTAACGCAAATAAAATACTCCTTGATATTTTTAAAATAATCCTAAATGTATGAACCCATCTTTTTTTATATACTTCTATTTTTATGTTTTTGTTATCATTTCTTTTGGGAATGATTTTCCTCATCTCTAATCCAAACATGGGTAAATTAGAAAGGATCCATGTGGGAAGCGTTAACGAAGAAAATGAATTAATGTTCAAAGAAAAATGGTAGTCTAAATTAATGGAGTCCAAGTAAAAATTGCTTAAGTGTTTCATGGATTCTTGGTATGTTATGAAGTGTTAAAGGGGGTTTAGATTTTTTTTCAAATGAAAAATATACTTAAAAGAATCTGTAGAATATTTACACATTGTCTAAAGGGATTACACATCATGTAATGTTTGGGTGTCTTAATAAAATAAATCTGAGATGGATAGTTCTTTATCTTATCCAATTAAAATGGTTTAAACATCATCTTACTAAATTACCCGCTTTGTAATTCTTTAACCTTATATTTTAAAGTATTTTTGCTATTTATTGTTAATTTCATTCCACTGAAGAATTCTCCCCTCAACAATGGGGAAACATAAATTTTATTTTGGAGTTCTAAACTCCCACCAAACGTCCCAATAATGATTTCAGTCCCTGGAATGTGGTTTTAGCCTTGTTCTTCCTTCTCAACCTTCATCATCCATGAATTATGGAGAAATACATTGATTTTGTGCATCCTTGGTTTTGATCCTGATTAGTTTTTATCTATGAATATTTTTGTTATCATCTGAAACTTCTTTCACCATGGGAATTTTTCATGCAAAGCATTGGGTTCTTCACCTGTAAAGGTATGGGTCTAAATTTAATCCTAGAAGTATGATAGTTTCCATTTTTTCAATATTTTTATTTTTCCAACATAACATGTGTATTAATTAACTAAATATTGAACAATATTATCCCTTGAAGTCATTTTTTCAATTGGATCATGTCTAGGCTTATGGTTACCCAGGGGTGATGGAACCATGAATATATTTGATTTGGATAATGGTTTTAATGAGAGTTCTACAAGACATGATACATTACGTGATTTCTTGTTATTGGATCCATAAATTGAGGCTAATTGTCTATTGATATGACTATTAATAAAATATGATATATAACCAAGTGGTATATGAACGATATATGGAAATTCACATAACTAAAAATTTAGATTTATGAGGTGATGTTGTGATATCCATTCTATATGAAAAGGACTTGGGTTCTATGTTTTATTGATTATATATCTGGCTTGGCCCTGGAAATGGACACTTATATGTTGTAATGATAATATGGAGTAGTCTAAGCCCAGTCTCATCCTGTAAATCTTTTAGATATTGCGATATTCCCCATCCTATATTGTAATGTTGGTAGGGATTTAAACTGAATTTTATAATTCTTATATGTCATTGGCCAAGATTATTGTTACTATACAAAAAATTATTTCAGTTGTTGTCATGTTCCTAATATATGTTCATTGATATTACAACATGGTGAAAAAGAAGGTTATTTTACCTTGTTTCTATGGTTGTGGTTGGAATGGTCTTTATACATTCTCAAAGATATTACAACATGGAACTGAAGTAGGTTACCTTACCTTGGTTATGTTTTGTTGTTCGTATGTTTGTAATACATGCTCAAAAGTATTTTTGAAAGTAGATGAAGAAAGTTGTTGTTGTATTTTATTATCTATGGAGTTTATTAATAATATTTTTTATCGATATATTTCATTCACATATTATAATACAAGTTAGTTTAAAGATGGTGGGGTCGATCTACTAAGTTATACTCACACCCTATTCAGGACACCATTTGGTACCTAATAAGAACATGAGGATATAGGTTCAGAAAAGGGAAAAGTACATTACTATCGATTTCTTGTTTGATGGATGGGATACTGTTAGAAGGGGGGACTGTTGTGGGGTTCAATACTAGGGTCTTTTTATTCTTAATTATAGAGTGGTATTATTTTTCGTGGGTTTTTTCCTTTATTGAATTTAGTTAAATTCCATCACCTCAAAATATTATTCCTTTATTTTTATTATATTATCTAGTTATCTCTTGTTTTTGTTTTTTCTACTTATATATATTGTTTTTTTATTTTTTACATTCTACATCTATAAAACACTATAAAAATGGTTTTAGTATCATCACTATTTAATTAACACCACTACTACTACTCAGAAACCCATGGAATAAATGGAGGCTTTCTTGATGTATTGTAACCAATCCAATATGTCCATGTGGGAGACTGTAAGATTGAGGGATGTTACAATGTTTTATTAAAGGATCATTTATTTTTTCTTCTATTTTATTAATTTATAATTGTATAATGAGAATAAGATGTGTTGGGGCTAGTGAATGATCTTGTGAATGGGAGTAGATAACCCATGTATAAGGGGAGTCAATTTCCCCAGGGACATGATTTTTTTGTGTTGTGTACTTGTTACAGATGATGTTATTTCAATTTAGAAGATTCACATGTTGTGTGATGTTATTTTTTAATGATGTTACTATTTATTGAGATTTTTACACATGGATTGGTATGTAATGCTATGATAATACATGTATCATCATTAGAACATAAGAATATATTGAGATGAACTATTCATCATAGGGACATTTCTATTTTTCCAGGTGATATATAAATTCTTGTTAAATAATTACCTGAGATATCAATTTCTCCGGATAAATTAAATGATTTGACATATAAGGATAAAACATTTGTAATCCATGATTAGATAGACTAGGAGTCAGTTGTTCTCTGGTGTAGTCAACATTGAAGTTGACATTGTAGCCAGTCAATTCTTTATGGTGTGTGTTTTTCATGTAGAGAACATTCATCCTCATCGTCTTCAACATGAGTGCTATTAAAATGGGAATTTGCACACACTTAACATATCTTATCTATAGATTCATATAGTTCATGATGATTAGATGGATGTTCAGCTTTGTGATAGCTTCCAGAGGGTCATATGTTCCATGTAAGGAGAGACTATACGAACAATTTGGTCAATCATTGTGTTGGTAAGACAGATTTATCTATAGAATCCCCCCAATTTTTACTTCATAAGAAGTACCCTAGGTAGTAGAGTTCATGATTAGGTCACTCCATAAAGTATTTAAGAACCATGAGACATCCAAGGAAAGGAGGTTGAATCTTCCTTCATATTTTCATTATGGGCTAGACATAAATTGGTGGAATATTATAAAGGAACTAGGGAAGAATTAGTATCTTTCATATAAGTCATTTGAGATGATGTTATTTATCCATTTCTATCATAATACATTGGGGGGTAAAAAATCTAGTGAGTTCATTCATCTGATGCTGGAGGCCATGTTATTACTCAACTCTGGTGGACATTTTATTGACCAACAATTCATTTCAAAATATATGGATAATGAGTAGATCTCTATAGAAACAAACTCTTAGGACATTCGTCACTAGGAATTCATGTAGTCGGTAAACCTGATTCGTTTCATCAGCTTAGAGGAAGTGATGAACCAAGTACTCGTCATATATGGGAATCTGAGAGAGGCCCCATGTAGTGGAAAGGGTATTTCATCAAGGTGAAATGGGATCTATATATCATGTGGGAAAAACCGCTACTATGATAGTTTCTTATAACGTAGTAGTGGGGAGAATATTCATGTTGGTGGACAACAATCTCAGGGAATTATTTATTCTAGTGCTACTAGGGTTTCATGTTCGACTACAAGACCCTGCAATATCCTTTACTTATAGTAGAGAATTGTATCTATTGTAGAACATGTCATCTTTAGAGGTTCTTGGTTAGCATTACATATCAGAATAGTGGGTGAGGGTTAGAATGATAGCATGAGTTGGGAAGGGGTTCAAGAACCCCTCAGTAAGTTGGTAGAAGGAGTTTTTCTCATTTTTCATGTGGTAGGGGACGTGGTACCCAAGTGCAGGATAAATAATTAAAATCATGTAAAGTATCTCAGTTAAGATATAATAGGGACAATGTAATAGGTAAAACTCATTTTCATGTTATTTATAATATGCTAGAAATTGTGGATGAATGATCATCTACTATCATAGGTCTGATTTTTATATCATCTTCCTAATATTCTATATTTCATGGGATAATAAAATCATAGTTTTTCTATATGATATTTTGAAAATGTTTTAGTTTTAGATATGGAATTATTAGATAGTGTTCAGACCATCAACACTTATTTGGGAGTGTAGTAAGAAACTATAAAATGTTTCATGGTCTATTATCTAGATATTGTTGGTTATTGTTTCTTTTTGAAACCATTTGTGTTGAAAAAAGTAGGATTATTCTTGATTCTTTGTATGTATTGGTTATTTATAAAGCAATATCATATCGACAGATAATGGAATATATTTACCTTTCTATCTTCAAAAGGATCTAGTTATTTTCTCTTATGTAAATTGGATCTTTAGGATAGTCGTACAAGACAAGTTTAGGGAATATTTGATAGTCTCATGGCTCATATATCTGATATTTCTATAGAAATTTTTAAAATTCATCATGATTATTTTCCTTGAGTGGTAGCATTTTTAACTATTTTATTCATGGTGGATTATATTTCTTATCACCCAAGAGAGTGATCGAGTTCATGATCGTGTTGTTTTCATGATATAAGGTGGTCTCTCTCCTCGTTAAAAGAATGGAAACAACATTGATTTTAGAGTTAAATTTTTTGTGGATGGTGTTGAATGTGATGTAATCATATAGCCTATTATAACGTCGTGTGTTTTTTCAATTCTACGCACCATGAAGGTTGATTGGTATTTTCTCTTTTGGGTGGATTATCGCAGGTTGAGCTAGATGATAGTAATGAACATGTATCCTATTCTATGCAAGGATGATCTGTTAAATCAGTTGAGGGGTTAAAATATCTTCTCAAATATTTGTTTGATATTAGTTTAACATCAACTAAGATTGAGATCATCATATAATCCTCTGAATTAATTTATAAAAAGGTACGCATTGAATGAGTTTGTATTATTTCCACTTGGGTTGACCTATCCAACATAAATTTTCATAAACTTAATGTATAAAAAATTTCATTCTTTTCTATATCAGTTTGTTCTGGTTTTTTTGATGATATCATAGTGTAACATAAATCACAAGATGATCATTCTAACCATATTGACATTATCCTGAGAATATTGAGAGATTATTGACATTCCACCAAGAAAACCGAATGAAATTTCTAGATTAATAAATTAAAAAACATAGGACATTTCATCTAAGAATAAGGAGCGTTTGTGACCAATAAAAAGTCACAAATGCGGTATCATGGAAATAACCCAAGAATATCTTTTATATTTAAATATTTCTTGGATTAGTTGGTTGTTATAGGTGATTTATCTAGTATTTTTCATGTTTTGAAGTACCAGTGTCTTGGATAAAAAAGAAAAATGTGAATTTTGATTAGTCAAATGCTTATGATAGATTGTTTCAATAGCATAAAGTTATAGTTACCCCAACACCATTCCTTAATTTACATATTTAGTTTAATTCATATACTATAAACTATGACACATCCATATTTAGAGTCAGTGTCATTCTAATGTTGGAGGATCGAGTTGTTTATTATGTCTCCAGACATCCCACATTGCAAGAGAGGAATTACACTAATCACTATCTAGGGATAGAAGCATTGGTATATTATATGAGATATTAGAGACACAATCTCATTGGTGAGAGAATTTTCATATTCATAGACCATAGTAGCTTCAAGTGCATTATTTCTTAGTGATACCCAATCCATTGGTAGAGGAGGTGGGATGAGTATCTATAGTCTTTGGAATTTTAATTAGTTTATACACAAGTCAAGGAAACATAGTTTCCCACTCTAATAGCACAAATACATGGACATAGGATATATTGATCAGTGGCAAATAATGGTTCTCTTTATATGTATGCATCTGGATATTCAGAAGTCTTAAGGATATGGTTCATTGACATCAATATCTATTATAACCATTGTTTTAGACCAAATTAAGACCACGAAGTTTTCTGATATTAACGTCTCAGTTCCAAGATATAAATTATATTCAGTGAAGAATCAATTAAGATGGTTTCTTGGCTATGAAAATTATATAATTTTCTGTGGACGAGTATGGGTTCCTATGGGGCTACATGAGGAGATGAATAAACAGTTTCATGGTTCTATATAGGATATAAATCCTATTATAACAAATATATTTCAAGATCTTCATAAAAAACACTACTGTTATTAATGAAGATGGAGGTAGAATGCTTCATGGCTAGATGCTTCAATTATTAGTAGGTAAAATCTGTGAAACAGGGACCAAATGGGATTTAGTAGGTTTTGAACATTCCATAGTGGAAATGGGATGATGTTAAAATAGATTTTGTGAAACAATTACCCAATAAAACCCGCAATAATGATGTTTTATTGGTTATTGTGGATTTTATGATGATGTCATCCCACATCTTATTTTTTACGGAATTTTTCACATTTGATGATTTATGAAACGTTACATGCACAAGGTTGTTTGGTTTCACAGTTTTCCAGGGAATATCGTTTAATATAGAGACCCCCATTTCACATTGTGTTTCTTCTAGTGTCTTTAAAAGTCTCTAGAATCATTGGTTATTTTGATCCAAGCCTGAAATCCATAGACTTATGGTCAATTTGAGCGGAATATTGTGGTTCTGGAGGATATTTTATCTACCTATTAATAAAATTTTTGTGGTTCATTGGGCTAATATATGGAAGTCATAGTGATTTCATAGAATAATTGCTTGCATGAATCGATCCAAATTGATCATTTTGAGGCTTTTTATTACATTATATTCCACTCACTCCATTGTTGGATGGAGGTATATGAGTTATCACATGTTGGTCCTAATCTCACATAGGATACATCTGAGTAGGTTCAGTTAATCGGACATAGGATTGTGACCACACACAAAATGTATAATTAATATGCTTACCATTGAAGATGAACTCTAGAGTTTGAATTTGGTTATCATGTTTTCTATCAGGTTTCACCATGGTTCAGTAAACTCTATATTCGGAGATATTGGATGTTATCACCAATGTTTGTTGTGTTTTTTCAGATAGTGCATGTGGTGAGATTAATGGTATACAATTTGTCCCATCCATAGAGCAATATTACCATGAAAAACTTGTTACAATTATAGAAGCTATAGTTATATCTTCCAAACCCTTCCCATTTTATAGATGTAGAATACATATAGATTTTTTTTGTTTCCTTTGAGGAGAATATAATATGATTTGTGGATCATTGTGAAAAAATATATTTGGGGTAGAACAATACCATAATTTCGAGTTTGGTTGAAGCATGAGTGAGTTAAGGAGTAAACCAAAGAATGTGAGTATGATATGTGTACACAATGGTCATACATGTTCATTGATACGTCACAATGATTCATGGAGAAGCTCATGGATGAGTTTTTATAAGTTGGAGAGGTTGTAAGATCTCATCTTTTTCTAGGTACGTCTCTCTTAGAGTTTTTCATTAAATTTTATTTCTAGTATGTTTTGACATGTATTTAATGCAAAATTGAAAAACCTTATAGTATATTCATGGATATATTTACTGGATAAAATGACATAATGTTTAGAGATGAATGGTTATCTCAATTAATTTAGTTTGGGCATAAAGAGGTAAACTATTTCAGGGGTTCAGGGTACTTTGAGAAACATAAAAAGGAGTTTGGTTTGTCTATATGGATAATGGGATGAAAACCCATTTTCTGAAAATTTAACCACTATGTAAATAGATTACATGTCATTTAATTCTCATGTTTTTTTAATTGAAAAAATTTAGTGGATGGGTTTTTCAGCATATCCCATAAAAAATATATACATGATGTGTAACTACATTATCCACCATGTAACTCCCCTCCCTTCTATTTTAAATTATGATGTGAGTATTATTTTTCATTTCATTCTATTGTTTCCTTCTTCTCTCTACCTAGGGAAACCCTCAAAATGATTTGGAGTCCCACCATTACTTTGAGACATATTGATAACACCTTCAATCTACAGTAAGTGTGTCTGGTTCAGTTATTCCTTCATTACCTTCTTTTTTCAACCATTATGTTGGATTCTTTTCACTTTATGTATTTTTGGGTTTGATATTGCTTAATTCTGATCATGGAACCTCATTATAATCATTTAAAATTTCTTCCTCACAATAATTTACAATTGGATGTGTCTCACACATCATCGGTTAAGGTAGGGGCTCTAAGTCATAACCATATGGGTTGATAATTTCCTTATTTATGACATATTGTTATTTATCCAACATAACATGAATCTTATTTAATTAAATAGTGAATTTCATTATTCTGTTAAGTCATTTTTCATCAACTATCATACAAAATATATTATTTCTACCCTTGGGGTGAGTGGACCATGAATATTTTTTAATTGGCTAATTATTTTAATGTGTATTTTCCATGAAATGAGACCTTAAGTGATTTCTTGTTATAGAATCTATAAAAAATTTGATTTATTATTGATTTAACTTTCAATCAATTGTGATATAAATTAATTTAGTATGTGAAAGAAAAATTATAATTCAAAAAATTAACCATTTATATTTATCATGTGTTATTGTGATATCCATGCTATATGTAAGGACATATGTTCAATTCGACAATTCTTATATATTAGGATCATCCTTCGACCTTTCACAGTTATATATTTTAATGGTGACACTATGATGGCTCAGCCCTATCCCATGCTGTAATTATTATAGAGAGGGATATTCCCATTCCCATAATATAATGCTTGTAGTTATTTGAAAAGGATTTTGTAATTCATATAGGGATTTGAACCATATTTTTGTTAAAATAGCATGGTTATATAGTGGTGGTTGGTCTGGTGATAAGACATGCTCGGAGATATTCAAGCATTGAATTGAAGAAGGTTACTTTACAATGGTTATATGATGGTGTTTGAAATGGTCATAAGACATGCTCAGAGATATTCTCATATGGAACTGAGGAAGTTTATATTACAATGGATATATGGTTATGGATGGAATGGTCTTAAGACATACTAAGAAATATTCCTCCATGGAGCTAAAGTAGGATGTTGTGGTATTTTATTAATTGATGAATTAATTAATACACATGTTTATCGCATTATTTCAAAAAATTCGTATCATATTGGTTATATTAGACACATTGGATTAATCCTCATGAATTATACTCGTATAATATTTGGATCACCATTTGATTCGTGAGTATATTACCTTGATATGCGGTTAGACAAGGGAAAATGACCTTATTGTTGATTTTTTGTTAGATGGAAGGGATGGAGTTTAGAGGTGGGAATAATATGGTGATTGATACCAAGTTCTTATAATTTATTATTTGAGTCTTCTAATATTATATATTCATATATATAGCATGTAATTTAGTTACATTTTATCACATAATAACATTATTCGTTTATTAATAATTAGATTATTCAGTTGTCTCTTATTGTTGTTTTCATTGATTTCCATACTATGATATCATTCTGTTATATTGATTATTTTCTATTGATGATAAACATTATACTATGGGGTATTGTCTACTAACTATACATTTTCAACCCCTGCTACTATTTGGAAGCCTGAAGAATACATGGAGGATTTCTTGAGGTCTCACAACAAACCCTTTGTTCTATAGGACATAGTTTTGAATCGATGCATATTAAACATAACATAATAGATTTCATTCATGCCTATTAACTTATCATGAATGTCAAATGATGTTTTCTCTCCCTCTATACATTCTCTCAGAAGAATCAATCCCCAAATACAAATATGATATTTTTATCCTCCTTTATCATTTCATACTTGTTCGGGTTCAGTGATTTTCCTAAGGGTTTATTTTTCATAGTGTGGTGATCTTGTGCTAATTTTGTATTCATTCTCCTTGTTTTTATCCTCCATCCCCGTTCTTATTTCTCCCCCATCATTATTTTAAACTATTATCTAAACCGTATATGGGTTTATGTTCTAACATTTTTAATGTCTATATTTGGAGGGTGTTTAGGTTCTATTTGTGGATATGATTTACTGTAATGTATTTTCATGTATTTTTTTTAATTTTTATTTATTACTGTTTAATGGTTATAAATTCAGGATTTAAGGTTTTATTTTAATGGGATAGATAGAGATATCCATATTTTTTTGGTATTTACTAGTTTAGATCAGTTTTAAGGGTTATAAATTATAAATATGATGAATGGTTTGTGGAATTATTCATTGTGTGTTTTGATTTATTTATTTGAAATATGGTTATGGGTTGATTATTTGGAATCTGGTATTTGTCGGTTTTGGTGAAATGAAATAAATTTGGATGTGTTTTTCATATGTTTTGTATGTTCTTTATTGTTTGAATTTCTGATATAGTCATTATCAAAATTCACGTAAATATCTCATAAACATTATCAAGGATGACAACTCATATGATAGAAAGTATCTAATATTTATTCCATTTTGTTCATTATTAGAAATACTTTGAGGTGTTATGTAATGAATTTAGGTTGCTGTTGTATGGTTTCAATGGTATTTTTTTATCATCAGATGTCGTGGTTTTTGTGATTTTTTATTGATATGAATTGATGTTCTATGGTTTCATGGGATTTAGATGATCATTTATAATTTTAATATATCTATATAAATATTGTAATTTGTTCTAAAATCACTATGTGATTATCAAAATATTCTTATAACATGTTTTCCATCGTGTTTCAAAATATTTTTACAATAATCATTTTATATTTTTAAAATATCAATAACCGGTTTAAAATTATTTATTTATATAATATAGTAAATTTATTCATTTTTTCAATTGGAAAGTATGTATATATAATAACCCAAAAATTCTTATTTTGGCTGGTCCTTACATTAATAATTCAGCATTAGGGATCCCCTACAAACTTATATGATTATTTTTCCAAACAATTTCATAAAATTCGTATATTGTATCGCATATTATATCTTTTCACATAAACCCATAATCATAACACTTCCCGCAAATTGTATTGAAAAATTAATGGGAAGAAACAAAACACTTTGGTATGTTTGTAAGTCATTATATATTATAAAAAACCTGTATCTATGGTCCTGTACTTGACTTTTCACCTTGATTAATTTAATATAAAATGAGTGCAATTGTATTATACTTAAAAAATTCTAAAATCAGATTCACATATTTCAACTTGAACATGAATATGATGACATTAAATGGACCACAATTGTCCTATGGTATAGAGTTTTTCAATGGGGAAATGGAATCATAGTTTAAGAGCCGAGAAGAATTTATTTAGAATGAACAAACAAAAATATTAATATATATACCCAAACATAACACATGAAAATAATAATGGTTTTATGATAGTTAATGTGTAGAAATATTTATGAAAACCATATTGTAGAAAAATATTCACATAGGATACGCTTTAAATTTTTATCTCATTTCCATATTCAATTATTCATAAAAAGGTTTTATACAATTTTTTTAGTTATTAATCACATTTACCTTCTGAAGTATGGGAAATAAATGAAATGTGGTCATATCCAGTGTTGAATATAATCCTTTTGTTGATTGTTGAGTTAATAAGTGTATCATTGAACGTAAAAAAACAAAAATATTAATAATGATTGTTTATTGTAATCATATAACAGTGTTTTGAATTTAGGTTTTACCATTTCCTCTTAAGGATGGCCACTATAATGCCCATATTTAACTATTAAAACAATTTTACCCGATATATTTTTAAATTTTAGATGTTTTTATTCTCATAATATTTTTATCTGTATTGATCGATACCATTAGTGGATTCCTGATATTTATTTTTTCGCAAATCCTATATTGACTCTTTGATGAAAATACAAACTATCCTCTTTTAAATTCTATGTACATTGGGATAATAGTTACTATAAGATCACCTGAGTAGTTCCCTTATGTTAATTATAGAATAAGGATTGGTTCCTACATCAAAGAATGAGCAACGTGAGGTTATATACAATTATATTTGGAACTTCTTCAATTCTAATTAGTTTTTTTCATATTATTTTGCTAGATTGGGTTTTAATTCTCTTATATAATTCTTTTATATTACATGTTTCATGATTTTTTGTATTTTAATTTATACATAGAGTTATGTGTGGTTTAAATTAATTTTTTCTACATGTGACCTTTTGGTTATTTTTTTATCATTGAAAGGTTTAATATACCGATGAGCTGGTCTAAATTTTATGTAAAAAATAAAAATTACCTTTCTCGATTAAAAATTTGGCAAATCATTGAAAAAGTATATGTTGAGACCCATAACTCTAGCCACCAGTTTTTGTGGACTAACAAGATCTCTAGGGGTAAAAGTGAACATGAATAAAATTTTTTATGGGTATTCAAGTCATGGATAATAAATTACGAGTCTAATTTTATATTCTATGTCTATAATTTATATAATTTATTATAATTTAATATAATTTAATTCCATAAATAACTATATTGGGTTAAAAAATAAAAAAAACTCTAATATTGATAAAAATAAACTGTTTGTATGAACTCTATCACTCCATTAAATATCCAATCATAATATTGATGAAACCCAAATAGGACCACCACATACCATTTGAATAAATTAATAAACATAGAATCCTCCCACATTTTCTATAATCAATCGAAGAATGGTTATAGAAATTGTAATTGAATTACCACCTTCTTTTCACGGGAAGCAATGTGATTTTGAAATTTAGTCCTTAGATCAATGGACTTTTCCTTTTCATGGAATAATAAACGTATTTATATGAATTTTTAAAATTAAATGGAAATATCAGCTAGATTTTCCGTAAGATCATCTAGTTAATCCTTATCACAATAAAAACAATAAAAAATCCTCTTTTTGGGATTAGACATATACTACTACTACTTTATTCAAATTTTGGAAAACAGTTTAGAATGGTTGTATGCTGCTTCAAAAAATCGTATCCAGAGAACATTTTGATTGAAGAAGAAAATAATAATCCCCATCACCTTCATCTCCCAACAAGTTATTATTTCATTTTTCCTCGAGACTCGTTCTCCATTTCTTCTAGACACACACCTATGTTTATTGAACTACATTTAGAATTTGTCATCCCATACAAGGTATAATGGATCATTTTGGATGAATTTAGAGGATAACACCAACCACCAACAGAGTGATTCTTTTGTTTTATTCAAGTATCCATTTCATTATGTACATTAAAAAATTATTTCAAACATTCAAGTGATGGGTTCCTCATTATATTATTATCTTTAACTTTTTATTTAATTAAGAATATCTAATTTGAATTTATTTATCTATTTTGTTAAAAATGAAATATTTTATAAACCTAATAGGATTTATTTGAATCAAATATTGTTTAATGATAATAATATGACAAAACATTGTGGTGATTGATTCAGTGTGTTCATTATGTTTTCAATAGAGCGTACACACGAACCTTATAAAATTCATTATCCTTGTTTATGTTATTTTATTTAAAAAAAATCTAAAATAGTTATAAAACTTTTTATTAGTGACATAATAGATCAACGCTACAATTTTTGGACAATACATGGTGAAAAATTGATCATGCACACCGATTGGGATGATACAAGGGTTTATAGATAATTTGATATGAATTGATGTGTAATGGATGATGGAGATCACATGGAATAAATGAAAATTGAAATTGAAGATGACATTCACGATTCACCAATGTTGTTTCAAAAGATAGTTAGATGAACTAAGAGACCATTTTATACCATTTTTACTATATACAATGTATTTTCACTTCTATAGAAGTTATAAAATTTGAATGTTGGTAGAATATGGAGTGACACATTATTTATTGAACTACTTGGTCTCATAAAGTATATGAAACTAGATGAAAATTAACTTCCTTTTTGAAAATATTATGCTAAAAAATTATGAAATCAATGAGAATGATCTCTAAATAATTAACTATTGTCTAAATGATTTCATATTTTATCTCAATAACTACGAATATCTTATAAAATACCCTAAGTGTAGATTTTATTTAAAAAAGAAAGATTAATAAAGTCCATTAAATGCTTCATGATGATTAATTTTCATTACATGGTTTAGAAGAATATATATATGTTATGAAACCATAGGAAATTGACAAAGAATACAACTAAAAAATTTTCTAAAGGAAAACTATGTCATCTAGAATATTATCATCAGTGGAAGAAAAGTGATTATGAGTATTCAAAACATTGAAAGGATTCTAGAATCTTATGTCTTTTGTAATCTACATGTGGACTATATCGTTTTGGTGTAAATAGTAGTAAATACATTACATGGACCATCATGTTTGTAAATTATAACTTGTTATAATGAATATCCATGAAGCATAAGTGATTTTAGGCAATAACATTAATAAACTGTTAGGGTGTCCTATTTGTGAATAATTCACAATATCTATTCTGTTGAAATAATCCTCGAATACCATGTTATTAATAAATATGATATTTTTACATCTATGATATAAATTTTGGCCATAGATAATAACATTAAATGAGAACACCAAACAAGGTAGAATAATGTCCCCACCAATGGGTGATCAACTATATAATAAAATAAAAGATATTGACACTGTTTTAGGTAATCAATTTTTAAAAAACCTTGTAAAATCACATAGTAAAAAGAGATCAATATACATTTAATTACAATATTGGAATTGTTTGTATGTAAGATATTTTCAAGAAGTCATGCATGATCAAAAAAATGTATTTGATATTGTTATTGAAACATTACTAAATATTCTATGAAAAACGAGATAAACATTTCTATGTTGGACAAGATTAACATTGTAAAATGAGAATATTTAGAATCAATGAGGGGTTAATGGTGGACTTTTCTTCATCTAGAATATTACACGCTATCCGGAGCGGAAATATTATATTTTTTCATTTTCATTAATTATTTAAGAGTTCCATTGGGGATTTCATAAAACATCAAGAATGTCCTTTCAAAGTATAATTCGATGTTACATAGACATAAAATGCATCTATATCACATTTTTTATGAATTTTTTGATGTAAATAACTTTATATTGCATTCTATTAAAATTATATGAAATACATTATCTAGAAACTTCTTCATTTTCAAATCTATATATTGATAATTTATAGTCTCGATGATGTTTATAATCCTGAATTATGATGTTGAAGTCATATTATGTTAATTAGAGATGTTCTTCCCACCATTATTCTTTGATATAATAGTCCACCTAATGGTTCCATTAGTTAGAGAGGTTAAACCATGTGGTACATTCTGTTATAATTTGGTGTACCCCATTAAAGTGTATATGAGTATTTTAAAATGGAATTTCTACAATAGAATTTAGATAAAGGGTCATATTGAAAAATGATATATTGTCGTGGAAGATGTTAAATTCTATTCTGAATACCTAGAAAATGATGATATCATTATTCTTCAAAAGTCTCAGCATACCAGACTCATTTTGGGTTAATGTATTTTTGGAATATATGTTGTTACTATTACCATCAATGATCAGTATAAAGATTAACATTATATTTTTCATAATATTTAATATGTTGAACTATACATTGGAACCCAAAAAGTTATTATAATAGTATTGAATTATAAAATGGATGAAAATGGATATTAAATACGCATAATCAAAAAAATTCAGGATGGTTATGATATCATATTTTTTATCATTTATCTGAAAACACTAGTTCAATTGTTGAACAACTTCAATGGATATATAATTTACCTAATGAAATTTTTATATCTTACACAGGTATTTTAATCAATCAATATAAGTTGTATACAAAATAAAATGATAACATCCACATGATTCAAAATTGTGGAATTACATTTTTGGATGAAATGATGAACATATATATTTCTAAGAATAAATATATAATTTATCAGAATATTTCATATTTTGACATTATAGAGAAAATATTTGATTTGGATTATATATTATTCCAATTGTTAATATTTTTCTGAAAATTGGATGACAATATGAGTGAAGTGATAATTGATGAATTTATATTCATGAAGGTGAATTTGATTATGGAAGGGGAAAAGGATAAGCCATTAAAAATAGAATCACAAGAGTGTAATGCATTTTATGTCTTAGATCCCACAAACATGAGTTTTTTTATTGTCATTTTTTAACTACAATAACTATAGGGTTAGATGAAAATTAATTCAAGGATGACCCTTTCAATAAAAGATAAAAATCGATTCCTACTGGTCCTAATTTAAACAATGTCTTAGACATTATAGTTGACCGCAAAGAGGAGATTTGGATTCACGATTGAGTATCAGAGTCCACTCAAACATTAAAAAAAAGATATCCAAATGAGAATTTTATAATGATTTTTATAATATGTTTTTCTTCATAATATTATGTTTTATTTACTATATTAACAAAATATAAATTAAATGGATTATTAATCATGACGACAATGTCTTATTAAGATTTTCATATTACCAATACTTGAAAAAATATGTGGTTGATTCTAAAACTATATAATTATTAGGGGATTAACAATATATTGGTGAAAAAAACTAGAACAATTTAGCATATAGTGTTGACTAAAAATATCAATGCTAAAAATAAGGATAAAATATTGGATGCTAGTTATAATCATCATGGACATCTTGTAGACCCTAACATGTCAATATTCATTTGTTTTTTTGGGGTCACAATAAGGATGAATATACTGATTGATATAGAGTCATAGTGCCATGTCCAACTTGTAATAAGGGAACCCCTTTTGGAAGATATAAAGGTAAGGTTATGATAACCATTTTATATTTTACTAAAATATTATAAAATGTATAGTTTAGTTAATTTTAATAATTCCTTACAAAGTTTGATTATTTTAGACGATATATATATAAAATATTTCTTAATGGCCATTGTAAAAGCCTATAAGGGATTCCAGAATCCTCTTACCATGTTTGATCTTAGAGATATTGAGAGGAATGTAATGCCCCACCAACTACTTACTTATTCAAACATGATAAATCATGAAACATAGAATGATTTCTTTAGTTGTCATAATGAGAAATTATTTCTGGTTCATTTTAGTTGCTAATATACTATTTCACATTATTTATTTTATCTAATATGATTTAAAATATTTATTTTATGTAACAATAAATGGGTTATGAAAATAAAAATAGTTTATCAAATCTATGATACTCACATTATAAAGATAGGATTTTATATTCTTTACAAGAGAATAATTAGTATGAGTTTTATATCAATAATATAGGTTTTGGGTGATTTCAAACAACCCTTGTTCCTTTCATATATGAATATTAATGAATCAAAATATGAAGCAACTTCCATCATAAGTCATGTGCTGTGAAACGAGGCTCACATAAATAAGAAGGGTAAACTAGATGCTGAAAAAAATAATCATGTGAAACATGTGTATTCATGAAATAACATTAATTCATTTTTCATTATAACAATATTACATAAAAATATGTATTTATTTTAAACATTTTATATATGGTTTTGACAAAGAAATTTCTAGTGATTATACACGCTGAAAATCTACATTCATTGGATTTGAAGTATCATTAACAATATGGCCACATTAGAGGTATAAGGTTTGTCATCTATCCATGATCATGTTTCAAGAAGAAAAAAACCCAATAATTAAAATATAAGATGCTAAAATGATTGTGGTCACAAATAGACGATTTTCAAGATATTATTGTCCGGACTAGTATTAAAGACCAATATATATGAAGGTATATAATTTAACTAGTGGTTGAAAGTAGATAAGAACGTGATCAACTAAATGACCCCACTGCCTTTGAGGCTAGTCATTTACCTCAACCAAATACCATAAAAAAGGTAGTCATTTTCTTTATTACTCTTTCTCTTAAATATGAATTAAACAATATTTTTATAACTTTATATTAAAAAATTATAATGGTTAATGTTTGATGTCATTTATATCTATCAAAAACCTTGCACCACCTTATTGTGAGGGGTACTATGTATATAGGTAAACTACACAACAATGAACCACCAGAAGATCACATGAGAGTGTGGACATCGGTAGATCAATATCCAACTGTTTTGTTACCTATTCCACATGATAATACATATATTAAATTAGTTAATGATACCATTTTAAAATTCATTGCATGGTTATCTAATCTTGTAATGATACATGAGGTATGTCTTTAAAAATTTCTTTCAAATTAAATACCTATAACAATTGATGAAAATGTTCTGAAGTGATGTTTAATTTTACAGACAAATAAAGAAATGGGGAAACTAAAGGCAGGATTACAAAACCTTATTAATTAACTAATAAATCAAAAAGAACATTTTGGAGTACCTACCCCCTGCATGTTAAACTACTACATCTATTATCCTTAAAACATCATGTAGATACCACATAAAATTATGGAAATATTTTCTAAATTCCAAATGAAGAAAAAAATCAGATCTATCATTATGGAAATAGTTAGTCTCAAGAGTATAAATTAAATTATTAGGAATGAATGGGTAAGAGTCTCAGCTATGAATACATACATAAGAAAACTTTTCATAATACATATATCCACAAAATAATCTAATATGTTCATTTAAATAAATATCTACTCATATTTTCAAAATAATTTTATATTAATACAACATAATGAGAAAACTGTTCAAATAATTATTTGTATTATTTAATCCATTTATCATTTCTATGGAAGAAACTAAATGTGAGTTAAAATAAATTGATAATAATAGAGATGAACTAAATAAGGATTTTAAGAAGAAAATAATATAATAAATACTCTTTTATGTCTATTAATAAATGTGTAAAATTCTTCAATCAAATCATATAAGTTATTTTTTTCTCATTACCTTATTTTTTAAAGCCCTCTATAATGATGTAAATCAATCCAGATAACCCAATTATTTATTTTTTGGATCCAATGCCTTTATATCCCTAAAACCAACCAAAAATGATATTTATTGTTAATTTTTTATTCACTTAAATTAAAATTTTATAGATAAAAATTGAATTCTATGGTTTAATCTATATTTTAAGATGATTTTTTTATGAAAGGGTAGTCACTAAATATAGGCTATGTAATTGTAAAAAATGGTGACTGAATATAATAAGACTCTATCTTTTAGAAAATGGAAACCTATTAAGGCATATATATAATATTTATCTATTGAAAATTATTGCAAAAAAATTACTTATTTTTTTCAATGTTTTTACAATGTATAAAGATATATGAATTTTTTTTTAAAAAATATATGAAGGATATCATAATCCAGGGGAAGGCCAAAAAACCATTATGGGTAATTTCTTATGTATTTACAATTTAATTTATAATATTTCATAACTTTTTGTTAATTTATATTATCTCAGCACTATAAATATTGATGATAATATATTTAATCAAAAGAATGAATGTAAATTTTTTGAGATCTGTGTGTACTTTAAATAGATTAAAATTTTTTCCAACATAAAATTTTGTTAATTACATACATTATTTATAATCTGGTATAGTCTATAACCATAGAAATATATTTAGGGTGCGAATCATTTGTATCATAATTAATATATATTATATTTTATATATTGTTCAAGGATATGTATAATGGAGGAAATCATTTAGTTTATAAATGAATTGGTAGAATATGTGCTGTCAGAATATATATAAGAGTCATAGCATTCTCTTATTTCTAGTTATCAAGTTAATATTCTAATCATTTTCCCTTAATTTATAATTTAATTTACTTATCAATTTTATTATATATTTTTTATATTAAATCTACACATTATATTAATACACACATCACATTCTAAATACCAAGAAAACATGCTCAGGTTGACTCCAAATATTAAAAAATAGTATATTATTCATTTATCACATGTTTTAATGAACATGCATCAATCTGAGACACGATGTGGTCAGTATGACTCTAAGTGTCTATTACTAATAAAAAAGTGTCATTTTATTTTTATAAATACCTCAAATAGGCAAAACCAAACAACAATATTAGACAATTTTCAATCATTATGGAAATGATCCATAATCCATTTTTCACATTTTTGAATTGACCACACATCAATCTGACACATGATATATTTAGTATGACTCAATGTATAGGACTTCAATACAACAGTTTCATTTTAGTTTAATACATACATAAAATAGTCTAAACCAATAAAATGTTAATTAATTATTTTATAATATTAATAAAATGATCCTTAATTCATTTTTCATGTGTTTTAATTGACCTCACATCAATCTAAAACACTATTTGATTGATATGAACCGGAGTACGTGTTTCCAATATAAATACATTGTTTTAATTTAAAATGTGTTTCAAATAGAAAAAATCATGTCAAAAAGTTCAGAGTATTTTCATACCTTCAAAAAATTATCCATAATTCATTTATCATATATATGAATTGACCAAACAATATTATGAAACATAATGTGATTTGAATAACTAAAAGTGTGTTATTTATGTTTAAAATTTCAACATATTTTAAAAAAGTCAAGTGACATCAGAAAATGTGAATAAACATTCATATTGTTTTCATACATCATAAAAATGGCACATCCATCATTTGTGACACATAGAAGTCATCTAAAACTCTATTAGATGCAATGTACTAGGTATGGCACAAATTGTGTGGTTTCAGTTTAAAATTGGCATTTTATTAATGTAATGTTTCATATATTTGATTAATTTATTTCTTTATAGTATTCCTAACATTTGGAATTTTTTCTTATAAATTAGGATTGTTTTTCACGATTTGGGGTGGTTTGATCAATGCTTCCCATTCTCAAGAGATACTGGACATCGAGACTATAACTAAGATAATGTAAATATGGAAATCGGTCAAGAATGTGTACATACATCATGAAAAAGTGAATTCCCACAGCTTATTGAACTTCCAAATGATCAAATAATAACTTGGAATGGTGGGTTGAATATTTTTTAAAAATTATTATAAGTTTTAATACATTTATAACTCAAAATTCTCAACCTTTAAAAGTTAATATCCTTATAATATTTTATTAAATCTTCATGCATGAAAGTGTAGTAAATAATGTAAAGAAGATAAGATTTACAAGGTTTGAGCTTAGTGTGAGAACCAACATAATTTATATACTCACTCTCATGGGTCTATATAAATTCAATATATTGAAGAAGTGAAAAAACATGTTCTAAATCTTATTAGAAACATTCTATATACTTATTGGAATAATTATACTGACTTGCTTCAGTTTACCAATTTTTCTTACATATAATTTGTCCCCAAAGGAAGAGATCACCAAAATATTTTTCACAACAAAAATCTATTTGGAACCACAGTCCAATGACCCTAGATTCAATTTCCATAGAATTATTGGGTTATTAATATAGACTAATTATGATGAATGCTTTTCACAAAATTCACATTAAAAAATCTTCTCAACTTCTGGTTCTGGTATTTATAAATTTGATCATCCTCAGTCTGTATTTACATAGATCAAGCTTCCTTAGTCCGGAAAGAATTAATTTCGATGTCTGATCTTCTAATGGTATCTATGTCTAAAATGAACTCTTATTCAAACCTTATCTCTACCTCTATAGTTCTCATCATATCTTTCACAAGAAAATGATTAAAATTATTAATGTATTGTGAAACTATTTATAGGAATCCCATAATCAAAATGACTGTAAACTAAAAAAAATAGTTTCTTACACAAATTCATAATGTATAATATCTATGCATATAAGAATATAAATTTTTACCACATAAACTGCTTAAAAATATTATAACATCTTCTAGATCCTTCTATATAATCAGTCTTCCTAGTCTTCCCAATTTTTCATCATTATGATGGAACTTCTGCAACTCATTACAGTGGAACATCCTCAAATCATTTGGAATAGACATTACTAAGTAGAGTTATTTTGATTGATATCCCTTATCAGAGTATCTCTGATTTATGTTAATCATCATAGTCAATCAGATTGAATAACCTTCTAAGTGTCAGTCCAATTGACTTTCTTCCTCATATACCTTCATATTTACATTCCTCATCAGAGTTAGTGTGATTGACTATCCTCCTCAAATTCAATTTTCTGGAATCCTCATTATTATGTAATTATCATTACAATAGAATTGATATTATGAAAAAATTATCATTAAAATATAATTCTCATTAAGATAAAATATCCACTCTTCAAATTTGAAAATATTCAATCCTAATCAGCTATACCTCATTCAAAAATCTTAAAACATATTTGTATAGTTTTTTGGATCTAATTCAATCTTAATCTTGATTCATAGAGTCAATATAGTATTTTTGATTCTCCCTTTTCATCAATACGTTTTATCATGAGTGTTTTCTTAATTTATGAGAAATTGCAGACTATAAAATCATCATGTGAATTATGGTTATAACATTTAATAACTTTCTAACTCCTAGCATCATTCTCTTTTTTCATCCTATTCAGCTATATTCTGAATTACTAAATAAGAAAACATTTTTTGACAAACATCATGTTTGATAGATCTAGAACACCTTGTTGATGGATCTTAGATTTATAGAGCATATGATAAAAAACTTTATATTTTTGATGACTTCTACGACTAGTGCTTCTCAATCCTACACACTACTCTTATGCTACTCATTTTGATCCTCTATAACTTAAAAAATGCTCTAATAAACAAATATTTTCTCCGCCTTTGTTTTTGGATTCTAACATTCATGAACATTCACATATTTTTCAAAAACATTGTTTTAATGAATATTTTTTTTCCAAAAATAAAAATTCATTCTTTTGGAAAAAATACAATGGTTCATGAATATCCCCCTTTTGATTTTATGAAAACACTCATTAACATCCATTTTAACTCTAAAATAATTTCACTACTCAAATTTTGTAATAAAATAAAGATGTATATAACTTTTAAAAAACATTTATATTTTCAAACTAGTGATTTCTGACACAACAATAATATATAAAGTAATGTTATTGAAGGAATTTCACTCCCCTATGTGGAGAAAGTAATGAGATTAGAAGAATATAAAATTTGCTCACTTTTATTTTGTCTCGAAATTTTTTTACTTCCCAAATTTTATAATATCAACTTCATCAGATTATTTAAATAATGATAAGTAATAACTTTATACAAATTTTATGTTGTTTATTTCACTACCCCATTTTTAACATAATTTAGTGTATGGTGGGGGACTTCATTATGAGATTTATGATTTCATTGAAGCATAATGAATAGGATGTTTCAGACTCAACTCAACAAACCTTTCCTTTGGAATTGCCTTTCTAAATACATCAACAATCGAAAACATCCATATAATATATTCCATCAAACTTCTTCCACAAAAATTTTATCTTTTATAGTGTAAAACATTATATAATTTTTTTATCATGAATACAGTGTAAGATTTTTAGAAATTTCAATATCACTCTGATTATCCCTATGTAACATCAATGGTTTAGATAATTTTACTTTCTAGTATTCTAGGTGAACATTCATCAATGACATCTGAGTAAATTATTGAGTA
Source organism: Viscum album (assembly GCA_963277665.1). Classification (NCBI taxonomy): domain Eukaryota; kingdom Viridiplantae; phylum Streptophyta; class Magnoliopsida; order Santalales; family Viscaceae; genus Viscum; species Viscum album. The sequence continues at coordinate 227,528,313 of OY728159.1, read as the reverse complement.
GCCACAACATATTATAATTCTATTTTTCTCAATGTTACTAATCACTTTTTCTTACTAGGAAAACTCACACAAAATTAACCCAAGAAAAATGTTCATCCTAATGTTGATTTTCTATCATTATAAACTCCTACCCATTAAAGACCTGTATAACTATGAAACGTCATCTCACAATATATTTGGTATAATAACACGTGTGAAGTTATTAATTTGAAATATCTCAAAATTCAATTTTCATCCAATATATGTTCTTCTTTCAGATTACATTGATACCTTGAAGAAAAATTCAAATCAAAAATAATATGAGCCCTTCATGATGTAAGGTAATATAGGATTTATCACATCTTCAAAATGTTTGTTTGATTCACACATTTACTAGACTAATATTTACTCAACATCATTCCAATGAAATATGATTTTAAATATATACATATTATTTAAAGAGAAACTATTTTAATTATTTTTAAAAATATTTTTCATGAGATAGAAAAATATATTTTTATTTTTTTAACTCATAAATTAAAGAATAATGTTAATTCTCTTAACATTTACATCTCATAGTTACTTTTCATTTCTTCTAAAAATGTTTTTCAAAAATATTCTCTTTCCCCGGAAAAAATATATTATCCACATGAACATTTTTAATTATATATTTAGATTCAGAATCATTCACAAATATTTTTCTATCAACTCATCATTTAAAAAAATTCACCTTTATAACAAATTGTAAATGAAATAATACCATGCATGTGGGAATTTTTCCACCCTTACAAATAATTATTTAATCTAAAAAATATTTTTTATCTTAATCAAGAATAAACCCACAAGTTTTTTCAATGTAATCTTCTACTTAAATTTTTTATTTGAGAATTAATGTCTTTAAATCATTCTAATATACATTGTAATTCTGATGAGAATCAATTTCCATAAAAATTATAATAGTGTCAAAACATGATATGGGAAAAAACAATTCATTAAAATCACCATCTTTCACCAATATATTACCATTAAAAACTATCCTATCTGTTTTATTGAGTCTTCTCCTTGATCATTCAACTTGTTCTTATCAATCCATTTTTTTCTAATAACATTTTTACATTTCATATGTTGAAAAAATCCCCATAATTCATTTTTTGATAAATTAAATATATCTATTCATTCATATAATTCAACAATTAATTGTTTATAATATCTTGTGAAAATAATTATAGTTTAAATTTTTGAGATGGGTGATGTTTTGTTTTTTATACTCATTTTCATCTTGTTTGAGATAGACCATTGTAATTCCCAGAATATTTTCAGTCACAAAAAAATTCTATAAATTATAATGTTTCAGGGTTCCTCTTCCTACATCACTTTCCTCATCATACAGTATATTAGAATCTCCATCTACATTACATTTCTCACATTCATTTTCATTGGAAACTTTCATTTTTTCTTCCTCATCATTCCCAACATCTTTGGTTATGGAAGTTATATTATCAATAATATTTACATATTATGAGTCCCCCAACTTTTTTAAACATTTGATCCATTATTTTTTACATCTTCAATTAGTTTAATAACCCATAAAAGTTCTTTCCTTAGCATTCTCATCAAACATTCCCAAAACCATGTTTTTATATTTTATGTAACCATGGACTTACAACAATATTTAAGTAATTAAATGATGGTTTTTTTTATAACACATTTCAAAGATGTCAAGTTCGATTCCAGTCTCAAAAAAATATGTGCAGAATATTTATATCATTACTAACGTCTTCTCACATGTAGAACAATGAATGTCTATATTAAACTACATACTTATTCACATTTCCACAAATCATTTATTATTTCTTCCTATTACTATATTCTCTTTTGTAGTGTATAGATAACTATATAAAACTTTTATACCATGATTTCTTGATATGATTAAAATTTGTTACACTGTAATTCAGTACCATTATTTTTTCTCAGCTAATTTATATAAACCTCCATTTATTTATCAACTTCTTTTATGAAAAACTTATTCATTCCCATAGACCATGAATTTTGTTCAATTAATATGATATTAGTTTTCCAAGATAATCATCAATAAAAGTGATAATGTATAAATATTATTTATTTCATTGATATCTCATTGGCCCACGTAAATTATAATGATGATGTTCAAGAGTTATGATATAAATAATCTTATCATTCTTGTGTATTTTATTTGTTATCTTCTCTTATTGGAATGTAATAGAAACATATTTCTCTATTTTTTTAATTATTCGTAATTTTATACAAACATAACATTATAAGTGTTTTTCATGTTTTTATTACCATGGTTCCAAAGTCATTAGTTCCATAACATATTTTCATATTTATCACACAAGAAATAGGATTTGTTAAATTTTTTATTTTCCAAGGATTATTATTTATTCTGTCTCATTTTTAGTTACATTTATATCATTCACACATTTTATAGATTAAAAATATTTTAAGATGATCAATTATTTTACATCATCCAAATGTATACACACACATTTGATGTTATATTTTATCCCATAAAAAACTAAACCATCTATAGATTTTAACTTTTCTGATTCAATCTCAACTGTTTTGATTCCTTTTAGATTTAGGGAACTATCATTCCCAAATGTAACAACACCACCATCATTATTTTTATCATGTTTCATGATTTTGAAATAACATTTCATGTTTAAAGAATGATTATTATCATGTAACTATGGTTTGTCCTTTTTTAAATTGTTTTATGTAATTCTCAACAATAAAATTCAATTACACAACTTTCTTTTTTCGAGTTTCCTTTTTCATTTACCCCATAAGAAACATGTGTCAGAAGGACTGTCCAATATCTTTTGGTTTCAGGACTAGTTAGATATCTTATTCCACAAACATATTCTATATATCTAAAATGAATTTTTATAAAATTTCTTACGTATTGATATATTTCTTTTTTAAATACCTATATGTTAGGAATGATATTCATTATAATTTAATAATTTCTTCCACAATGATCAATAATTTTTCGAGGAAGGTCGATTTAGTGCCATAAATTATAAGACCTATGCTTATAGATTCCAAAGTAATATCAGAAACTATCAAATCATGATCTTCTATTGATGTGTAATCATTCATTGTAGAAACATTGTTGATATCAATAACTTCTTCCAACTCTAACGTACTCTTGAAATGGACCGACTTTACTATTGAGTGTGTTTTCAAATTTTATAGATTTATTGGTTTTTAACATCTCTTATCCACACAAAAATTAACTATAATTTTATAATATCATAAAATGTTAAAAACACATATGAAACATTATTTGAGGGTGTGAAATTTACATGATTAATGATCTAAGATTTCACAACCACTTTAAAAGTCACTACATTAATTCTAATTATTTTTTTGAAGTTTTAATTCAACTTAATCAAGGTAATTTCAAACTAATGATGTTTATATTGAAATTTATTAACATCATCTTCTTTATCATCAAATTTAATTGCAAGATATTCAATAATATTTCCCAGTTCAACAACTCTTAATTTGGAACTTTAGATCTATTAAATGTATTCTTCATCTTTATAGACGTCATCTTTTATTCATTTAGAATATTTTTTGAAACGTTTCTTCATTGCTATAATGTAATTCATGAAAGTCCTATTTTTTTCAAGACATGTATCATGTTCTGTTTTGAGTTTATATTCTCTATAAGATTCTTCACCACATTCTTTACTATAGGAGGAAATTATTGTTTTATAAAATTTTCCAATATAGGATATGAATTTTTCATAAATTTCATATTCTTAATAATTTTTTTAGTTGATTAGGATTTGAATTTCCTAACCAACACACACATTTTGTTTATAGTATACTTATTTTTATGTTTTTTGGATGACTTTTATTCATTAAAATATTCAGTATGCTTGTTTCATCTTGGGGTTTTATTTGAATATTCCATATAGTCACTGACTTTCTTTTGGGGAAAATTATAAAAATGTGTCTGATTCCAGCACAATCAAAATATTTGATATGATGGTTTCCCCTATACATTCACCTTCCTATAATAAAATTCTTATAGATAATTTAAATGATCTTATCATTAAACTCATCGTCCTATTTATTATTAGAATTTAATGTATTTACATTTTTAGAAATTTGAATTTTCATTTTTATCATAGATACAAAATCTACTTCAACATTAATCTCCTTCATTACCATTATATATTTCATCATTTAATATGAAATAATAATTTGATTCAATTCACAAGATATAATAAATCTTTAACTTATATAGAGTAAATTTTAGAATCAAAACATTCACTAATTCTTCACATAAGTATCATCACTATTGTAGAATATTATAGAACTTATCAAAATTCTATGATGTTACTAATAATTTTATTCACCAAAGGGAAGTATTCATCAATAGTTTCTTCATCTATCATTCTTATGACTTCAAACATACAACACCAGATTTTTATCTTTTATTCCATAATATTATAATTCAATTTGAAAATACAATTCATCTTGCCTGACATACCCTTCGATATTTCAAGGCCCATTAACTTCATATAATTTTTTTTCAGAGGGATATAAGAATATAATTCCAATATTTTCCATCATATTTTATATTTATATTATTTTTAAAAGTTATCAGGGAAGTATTATCAACAAGTAGAATCCCAATTATAGAAGCATAGACAACAACCATACCAAAGAGATATGAGATAAAGAATCATCATATTTTTCATCTATAATAAGTTTTTCCTTCAAATGTAAGAATAAATACAGTATTTATAGAATTGATATTATTATTTATAATGATTTAAAAGTTAACCTTCCATTTTACACCAATTGAAGTTCCATAGGATTGAATAAAAAATGGTAAGGGTGGGGTTGAATTAGTTAATCACTTTTTAGTATGTTTCAATACTTTTTTAACATAACCCATAAACCTCTTAAGGAAAATATAATTATTAACTTTTAGTAAATACCCATTTATGAAAAATTATGAAAACAATTAAATCACACAAGACTTACAATGTTTGGACTCAATATAAAAAACCTACGTAATTTCCATATCAACACCCTTGGGTCTATGTAAATTCACTTTAATTAATAAGTGAATAATAATTGTTCCAACTAAAATTAGATACTTTATATATCCAGATAAGAATGATTTTACTAACTCAAATCAGTTTAAAATGTTTTATTACAAACAATTGATCCAAGAAAAGAAAAAATCGCGATAACATTTTCTCTAAAATACTATGTTTTTGACCTCACTATGAGGACACTAATTATGATTGTTTCATTAAGATAGACTCATTATGATGACCTCTTTTATAAAAATTAACTTCTCATCATTTTCTTAACTACTCAGTATGATCTTCCACATTCCAATCTTCATCAGTCCAACTATCCTTAGTCCTGTAAAAAAAATTTCATCTACCTAAATTTCTAATGAGATCTCTTAGAAGAATGAAATCAAATTCAAACCCTGTCTCAACATCTCTATATATCTACCGTTTCCACACACAAAACGAGTCAAAGTATAGAGGTTCTATGAAACTATTTATATCTTCATAAATATTATGATATTCTCTTGATTATTCAACATTATCAATATACTCAGTCATCCTAAAATTTTACAAGTACAATGAATCTTCATCAACATATTATTATATATCCTCCTCATCATATTTTAAATTGAATTTCCTTAAAATATTTAGTCTAATTGAATTTACTTATCACAACTGATATGTTTTAATTTCCACATCAGGGTCAATTTGATTGAATTTCCTACAGAGATTCATTTTGATTGACATTTCTCCTTATAGTTATTCTAATGGGAAATCCATCTTAGTGTCAGTCTGATTAAATTTCCTCCTTAGAGTCAGTTAGATGTAATCCTCATAATGAATAAATTATCATTACAATGAAATTATCATTATGATAGAATTCTGATTACTACGAATAATTCAATCTATAATATTGAAAATCATATAACCTTATCATTTATAACTCATTCCTATTTATGAAAACATATGTGTATGGTACATATAGGTATGATGAGAACATTATATTGATTCTTAGAACTGATACAATCTTGATGATTGCCCTATTTTATAAACATCTTTTTATCAGTAGTTTTCTCATGATTTTAGAGGAATTAAATATTGGGAAATAATATTCTATGTTGTTGTTATAATGATTAAGTACATTCTGAATCCTAATATCACAGTCTTAATTTAACATGTTCAACAACATTCTGTATTTTTAACTCAAAAAATTATTTCTAATAAATATCATTCCATATAGATCTTGAATTTTATATCGATGGATCTGAGACTTGGGGAGCGTCAGACAAACAACATTATATTTTTTACATCTTATGTGGTAGGTGCTATTTATACTAATTATTTGCATCTAGTGTTTCTCAATCTGATCCCCTATGTTGTAAAAAATAAATATATCTAAAATAAAAAATTCCTTCCCATTTTTTTGGGTAAAAAAATCATAAATTTTCACATTAAAAAAATCATTTTAAAAATATTAGTTATCATAAAATATAGAAACATTGTTAATAAAAAACCTCAAAAAATTTCTTCACTTATTTATTTTATTTTATAATTCTTTTATATAATATTTTTATGTTAAATTATATAACATTATATCTAATACTTATTTGGTATTTTTAATAGATATTTTACTAAGTCATAGTTTTCCATCAACTATCAGTAATAATAATGAAAAGAGGAATGTTTTTCCTTTTGTATATAATAGGAAGTCACATGCTTCAGGAAACGTGAAGTTTTTCATGCTGTATGGGGTTTCCTCTTCCTTTCAAATAGAATATTTTTCCTATTTTTTTTCTTATTAGAGATGTTTTTTATCAAAACACATATCTAATAATCATTCATCCATACCACAATCTGATACACATTATACTAGGTATGACTCTAACTATATGCCTTTATTTTATTATTTAATATTTATTTCAAAAACATACATCACATAATAAAAAATGAGATACACATTCAAATTTTGTTGATACATAGTAAACGTGATCCATAATATATTTGTGTATATAGTAATCAAATGCACCTCAATATGACACATAATGTGACCGATACGACTCCAAATGTGTGTTCTTATTTAAAATTTAAATAAATTTTAGTAAAAAACAATGTTAAAAACTAAAAACAATGAAAATAAATTCAGATTGATACGCTTATAAAAATGATCCATAAAATTTTTTTATGTGTACAAATCATCCTCACCTCAATAAGATACAAATTGTTACCGGTGTGACTCAAAGTGTCTGTTATAAGTTTAAAATTGACATTTTAGTTCAATGTGTATCTCACTCAAAGAAAAATTAGAATATATTCTTAGATTGTGTTGATTATTTGGGAAGACAATTTATACTTCATTTTTGATATATAGTAATTAGTATCACATCAAATTTTCTCATTATTTTACTAGTATTAATCAATGTGTGTGATTCCATATTAAAATAATATCATAGTAAAAAAGTGACATAATAATAATTGAGAAAACACATTCTTATTTTTTTTTACATTTTTACAATAATCCATATTTCATTATTGATTAGTAGGAAATATATGCTCTTAAATCTAATTAACGGTGTGGCCGATTTGACTCCAATTGTATCTTTTTATGTAAAATTTACATTAAAAATACCAAAAATAATTAGTGACATAATTAATATAGAGAAAAAAATTAATATATATTTTGATACATTATGTTAATGATCTATATGAAATTTCTTCTGTAGAATAATATGTTTGATCTCAATGTGATACATAGTGGTCCCGATACGACTCAAAGAGTTTGTTATCAACCTAAAATTGACATACTAGTTAAAAATGGGTGTCGCTCACTAAAAATCAATAAAAATTTATATGATTATATTATTAATTTATTATAAATATTAATGTTTAATTTTTTAATTTATTAATCATTTTCATGTCATGCCAATATATGATGTGACAATTATGATTCAATGTTTTAGTTATCATTTTAAAATTGATATTTTAGATTAAAAATTATTTCACTCACATAATTAAGAGGAAACATGATATTTTTTTGATAATTTAGTAAATCAATTGATAAGTCATTTCAAATGTGAAGGAATCAGCAGCACAAAAAACTGATAAATAATTGGACTGGTATAAATCAAAGTTTGTGTTGTGAGTTAAGAATGAAATTTTAATAAAAATGATAATTACCATAATCATTGAAAATATAACACTTTAAAAATATTTATATAATTTCAGAAAATTATAAATAACTAAATTTTTATCTAGTAATTATTCTTACCTCAATATGATACATGTTGTTCACAATATGACTCATAATATTCATTTTCTATTTAAAATCGAAATTTTATTTGAAAATGTGTGTCACTCGCTTAAAAAAACCCGATATGCTCAGATTGACTTTATTATTTGGAAAAGGATTCATATGTAATATTGAACATATCAGAATCAATTTTATATAAAATTGATACATTAAGTGAAATGTATGACTAAAAGATCATGTCTCTAATATAAATTGTATATTTAGTAAAAACACAGGTGACATACTCAAAACATATAAACTACCTTTGTATTATTTTGAAACAATAGTAAAATGATAAATAAATCATTTTTGATGTTTATAAAACATTCAAACCCCAATACAACACATGGTGTATGTGGTATGACTCGAAGTGCATCTTTAATGTTAATTTTACTAAAAAAAGACAAGTGGCATACTCAAAATAGAGTAAAAACATTTGTATTGTTTTTATACATCAATACAATTATCCATAAATTATTTTTAACATGTAGAAAAATATACACATATACTTGATACATAGAGTTCATGATATGAATCAACGGTTTTGTTTTTATTTTAAAATTGACATTTTAGTTTAAAACATGTGTCACTAACTGAAAATTGTGAAAATGAAGTTATATTGTATTGATAATTTTGAAAAATGATTCATAAGTAAATTTTCATGTGTAGGAATCAATATCAATTCAAACTGATACATGTCATGACTGGTATGACTGAATGTGCATGTTTTAGCTTTCAAATAAAAATTTAATAAAAACTCATTTGACAAACTCAAAACTATAAAAATGAATTTGGGATATTTTAATACTTTATGAAAATTAAAAATAATACATGTGTTAAGTGTAGGAATCATCCAAACCTCAATCCGTGACATAGTGTGTCTAGTATGACTCAAATTTTCTATTATCCTTTTCTAGTTGACTTTGTTTTAAAAAAGACTTGTTACATAATCAAGACAATGAAAAATAATTCGTATTGTTTTGATACATTAGGAAAACATTCCATAGGTTATTAGTGACATGTATGAATCAATCACTATATAATCTAATATATATTTTTACACATATGGTTTAAATCGTGCTAACAAGCTTGTACCCTAAAGGTTCAGGCTTCTGATTGGCATCCAAAAGATCCAAGATCAAATCCAGGAAGGGGATATTTCTCGAGATACAGTAGTAGGGAACTGTAGCATGTCACTGTACCATGTCACTATAGTAGTGGCAGCACTGTAGCGGCGGAGGTACTATAGCAACACGGGTATTGTACCGATACTGTTCACTAAGGGGTCCTTTGGGCCAAAAAAATGGGCTTTCTAGACCTGTATGCAGGCCACTTGGCCATGGGCCTTCGGGCTAGGTAATGGGTCACCCTCTATGCAGTCTAATGAGGTCTTTTCATTAATAATAAATTGAGGCTTCTTCCCCAACCTTTAAAATAACATATGGTTCAAATCATGTGTTTTTGTATAAAATGGACACATTGTGTTAACTTTGTTTCAATTTTGTTCTAGTAATATAAACAATTTTTTCTTATTTTGGTTAATTATTTTACATGAGTTTTGGTGGATTGTTTAGAAACAAATTGTATAAATTGGGGTTTGAGGCCAATTTCCAATGAACATTAATGGTCATTAATGTCATTAATAATTTTTACTCACTCAGGTATTTATACAAACTAATGTTTAGAATCACTATAATATAGTTTTTTTCTTGTATTTTAATTTTAAATTGGATATCAATTAAATATTATATTCTCTCATGTATTTAATGTATATTTATACCCCTTTTAATATATTTTGATTATGTCTTACTTTACTAAGATACTATATGGCTGTTGTAGGGCTATAGCTATGTAGCATCTGGATTGGCCTTTATCTATGCTTCTAGAAATCACTCATTAAAGATTCATTTATCTATGTTTTTTTGGAACCATTGATAAATTGTAAATTAATTTTCATTTTTTATCACTGGTAAAGGGTGGGATATTTTAATATCACTTATGTATTTAGGTCATTTAATCACATGAAAAAAATCTTTTTAGCACTGTTAAAATATATTTTGGCATTAGTGTACCCAATAATCCACATTTTAGGTAATTTGGGTTATTACCAAGATATGGGAAAATATATAATGAAGGTATTAACATATTTGTAATGTGAACTTTAAGAGCCACGTAATAAAAATTTTAGGATTAATATTATTTTTGTAAAACTCAGGGGGATTCTTTATAATTTTATAATTTTCGGAGGTTCAAAAGGTTAAACACATATAGAATAGTTTTTTTATACAATGGATGGTGTTTTAGGTTTTATTGTATTACATCTCTATATTAGTATTTATCAATATTGGATAATGAGTGTTCTGTATTTCTAAAATACATATAAAAAGAATGAATTAACATTGATTTATAGATTTTATATATTTCCCCATATTTGAAAATATCCATCTCATGAAGTATGAGATGATGTGAAAATTTATCAAGGAAAAACCAAATGGTTAAATTGTTCTTATGAAATAAAATGATACCAAGTAATACGCTATATTATGTTTTATGCCTACATAAAAAATGGAATTCCACAACATTATGAAAATGATCATGGATTATAATTTTGTCATGTTCATATCACATTTGATGATATCAATTAACATTTTAATTACTCTTTGGTTTATGGTTTTATAGATGTTAATATTCCCTAGATCACACAATATATTATTATAAATGATCTATTTGACACTCTATAATTATTTATGATTTTATTTCATATCCATGATTTCACTTCCAATTTAGGCTCTGTTATTAGAAATCCATGTATGTATTATTGTAGATCACTTTTATATTTTCCTTACTATGTTATCAAAAAGATGTATTATTAACCCTTTTTGATGATGTGAGTTTACAAAAAATGTTTTCTCAAATTCCTAACCATTCATTACCAAGATAATGTTCCAATTTTTATTATGTAATTTATTAATTGGGATAGGATGTAACACCCTAATATTTTAGAAAATAAAACTATGTTTGATAGTGTATTCAACAAACAATATCTAGAATAAACGACACACAATATATATAACTATTATAGCCTAGTGGTAAAATAGAAGGGTATAAATAATATTAAATAATAAATGAAATATATATATATATATATATATATTCTACTTAATATAAATTGTTGATAAATGTTTAATAAATTATAAATTAGTTTTCTGTAATGTAAATTTATTAATAAAAAATGTGTATTCTTAAAAAATGGTTTTTATTAATTTTCATAAAATTATTTCAATTAAAATTTTGAAAATTTTAAAAAATATGTTAATAATTATAAACATATTTTTTTAAATAATAATATCCAAATTTACTTTGGGGATATTTTGGTAATTTTAAGAAAATATTGATTTTTCCATGAAATGTAAACAATTCTGGTTTTCAAAAAATTATATTATTTTGAATAAATTAAGAATTTTAAAAGACCCAATATACATTTAATATGATTTAATGTAAGATTTTAATTATATATCTATATCTAACACACCTTGTTTTTGGTGAATCAATACATTATTTGGAATTAGTATAAGTTTATTTTTCAGTTTAAAAATGGGATTTCTCTAAGAACTATATCGAAATGCCTAATGTTTCTTCATTATAATTAATTAAAATAATATCAAATGGAAATTATTTGAAATTTAATTTATACCTTATATATTAGTAAATATTTATTTGTTTTTATACAATGATTATTATTAGTTAGAGAGTTAATCTAAAATCATCTTTTTTCTCCAAAAAATACTCCACTTGAAACTAATAATTTTAACATGTAGGTGGGTTTTATTTTAAATTAAATTATAAAAATTATGTGAATTTAATTTATTAAAATGGATTTTATATTTGGAATCAGAATTATTTATATTATCTATTAAATTTAACTAATTTTTTTCTCAAAATTAACAGTGAAATTGTAAAAATTACTTATCATGTTTAATGTAAAAAAATTTATCAGTTGGAAGACTATAAGGATAAGTGTTAAAATGTTCTAAAATATTGTATAATGCAGATTTTATTGACCTATTTTGATGTTATACCATATATAATTGAGTATGGACCATTATTAGAGAAATGTTAGATGAAAAAAATGGGGATTTAAATCATTCTTTTCAAAATTAATAGTTTTTTTCTCAGCACACGTATAAACGGCCACCCCTCTCCCACTATCTTCACACCATAAAAACCATTTTTTCAAAAATACTAACCTAAATCAATTTGAAAAATCAATAATCCCATATTTTAACCCTTATGTTTGGAAACTATCCCTTTGAGGAAGGGTTTTGGGGCAAGCCGAAGGAGGTTATACTAAAAAAAGGTATTGTTATTCAATGAGAATTGTTAATTTATTTCATCATCTACCTTGATTATTATTCTTAAATAATTAATACATAATAATATTTATTATAACTGATTATGGTCTCTAATAAACTGGCACCCAACAAAGTCCATGGAAAGTATTTAAAGGAATTCCATATTCCCATGGGCTAGAACAAGTGCCTGGGTATCATAAATATTGGTTTGAGAATGATTTACCCACCTATGGATACATAAAACAAAAAACAATCAATAAACCAAATCTTAATATTCCTGCAAAACAAGCCTTAAATAAAATTCAGAACTAAATTTATGGGTATAAACATGATAAAATTGGTCTATAGATACATAAAAGTTGCAGAAAAACATCCCAAGGAACACCGCATGAAAAGGGCTTATCACCATTGAGCCATCTCCACAATACCGAAACATGATGAAAACTATCAACTAGAACTTCCATCACCCAAGGGATATAATTTACCTATGAAAAACATTATCATGTCTACTTATACCCATGGGTTTTATGTAGGGTGTTAGAATAATCCAAATAAGATACCACCCAAAATATTCCAAATAGTAAAAAATACAAAATGAAAAGAATTGATGTTTTGAATTAACAAGAAATGGTGGAAATAATTTCTAAAGAATGAAACTTTTAAAAGTAAACAGTTTTAAAGGTAAATTTCAAAGAGTGTACATATTTTAATAAAATTTGTATTCTGCTGAATTTTCAATACCAACACACCATAATTCAATGATAAATACCAAATAGTCAGGGATCACTAATCTCTAGAACACCCCAAGACACTAGTTAGTTTTGGCCCTATGTACCTCGTATCATGGTGTAAAGTAGCCATAACCATATTCATTCTCATTCATGAGCCACTATTAGGGAATATACCCATAACCTAGTGTTCATAAATCATCATCATTATAGTTTCTCTATTGTTTTCCTTGTCCCACATGTTATGTGAAATAGGAAAAAACCCACACGGGGTCACTAGCATTCTAGTGAACGTCCACCAACATCGATACCCGAGCTCCACCCATTTTTCCAAACAATTTCAACATGATACCAAAATCCATTTTCACATAAAAAAACAATAATGGTTACATAAATTCAATATAGTAGCTACACATTCTTTACATCCTATATATAACTCACGAAACCACTTTGAATTTCCATTAAAAAAATTTATGGAATGAAACCAAACTTTTCACCTAAAATTCCTCTAAAATACATATTTGAAGAAAAAATTACCACAAATATTACCCCAAACTATAATTTTCAAAAATAAAACATTTTAATAAAACCCCCATGAATTATAAAATATCCCCAAGTGGTACAACATCAAACACACATGCAAAAAACTCACTTTCACACAAAAATGGAATTTAATAGTTAATTGTTTAACAAATTATATCAACAAATTTCAGGAAGAAAAATGAAGGAGTGTGCTAAAAATATAAATCATGCATGTCTAAATCATTTAGTAGTGATTACACATGAACTCACCTACCACAATGTCAAAAACACCAAATCCTTATGTGAACGATCAACCGCACCACAGTTGCACCACAAGGGCGTTAAATTAACCCTAAAACAACAATATTAGACCAAGAAACCCATGATCAATCCCTAGGTTCGAAGCATAGTTTTAGGATATTAGAAACTTCATGTAGAATTGAAGAAAACATAAGAAAATAGGAGGAGGTAGGAAGGAAACCTACTTACTTGAGGGATCTTCATAAAATATCCCAAAATACACCAATAAGAGAATTTATAAGCATACAAAACAGATATTGAGGTTATAATTAGTCTGAGTAATTCAAGTGGGGAATTGAAATGTGGAGAAAAGAGTAAAAAATAAAATAGTTTAAAGAAATAAATTACATTTTAAAATCTGGGTGTTTTGAGAAATCCTGAGAAATATTTCTCTAATTCGTGATTAATCTGAGCTCCAAATAAGGAGATACAAAAATGGGGGTGTTACATGGTTATGTGGGACCAATTAAGAGGTTCAACCACATAAAAATTATAAAAAATGAATAATATAAAAAATAAACAATCTATTTTTTTTTAATTTGGGAATGGTCTAACTTTTTTGGCCAAATCTTGAAACCCCACCCTTTTCTTCAAAGATACATGGAAAACCCATGAAAAAAAAGATAGAACACAAATTAAAACTAAAATACCTTTAAAATAAGTCATGTATATGAAAATTATCCCATCCATGAATGACTTTCCACCCTAGAAAGTTAACTCAAAGCTTGATCAGTAAACAAGAAAAGGTGCACTTTTTCAACCCACAACATCCGCTCTTGAGCTTTGTGGACATCATTACAATGCCGTGAAAGGAACCAAACCAGTGGAATATACATTCCACGAATTACCTTCACTTGGAAAAAACTATTCACATTGTCTTCTAAAAAGTTGGAAAATAAGGCTCTGTATCCATCTCCACCCAATTCAGCACATGGGACAGATCTGGGTTATACTTTTTCAATTAGCAGACGTGGAAGATGTCATAAATAGATTCCAATGAATAAGTAAAATACAACATGTATTCCAACTTTCCAATATTCATGGTGATTTCAAAAGTACTAATATACAGCAAAGGAAACATCCTTTAAATTCCCAAACAATGATGGCCTAGACGAGGGGCAACATTCAAGAATACTTGGTCAACCATAAAAAACTGCAGGACTCGACGCTAGTATACCGAATAAAATTTATGGAGACTCTAAGCTATTAATAAGAACTTCTTGATCAACATGACCTTCTTATACATCTCTCGAACAGGGATCAGCCCCAACAGTGAAGACTCACCATTCTCGGCCCAATATCGGGGGCGCCATCAAGGTCGACCATATAGTGCATCAGAAGGAGAAATTTTAATCAAGGATTTGTAACCATTATCAAAGAAAAATTAATCCAATCCTGAATCTCTATCCTAAGAACAACTAATGCCCAAAACACATTCACAAGGAATTTCCTCTAGTATCTGATTCACCAGCCATGTCTGACCAACTAATTGATGACGATATGTTGTGCTCATATTATTTTGTGACCCCAAGGCCATCTAAAGGCCATCCTAAAAATAAGAAGTGAAATGTGGGTCAATATATGAGACAATAGATGATGTATCACCCTGAATCATTACCACCTCTTTAATATACAAACATACCAACTCATCCACTTTAGTAGTATCATTGATTGGAATGAATTGGGCTAATTTAGTCAGACAATAAATCACTAGCCTTGAGGAATTGTTACCCAATGGTGTATGAGGAAAGCCAATAATGAAGTCCACGAAATCCTATTCCCACTTCTAAGTTGTAATGGTTAGCTGATGGGGAAAACAGGATGACCATTGGTGCCCCGCTATCACCTCCAGACATATATAGCATATCCATATGATGTCAGCTACGTATCATCTCATACCTGGCCACCAAAACTATTAACTAACATAATAATAAATCTTGGTGGAACCATGATGGATAGCCCACTAAGACTACTCACTATCAGGAATCATCGCCATCCACAATGACAACGGAACTACTGATCACCCCTTGAAGAACAAGATGCCCTTGAGAGATTATGGACAAACATAATATGTCTCCCAACCAAGAATAAAATTCCTCAACCACTGAAAAAGATCCTCACATGGAAGTTCACACTGAATCAACTCCAAGAAATAAGGAGTCAGTTGAATGCTCGCTAATAATACACCTCCACTGTGGTCCTTGGTCTCCCTTTGAAACTACGAAAAGACCCCCATTAGCGTCCACTCATCACTGGACTTCCTCAAGGCTTGAAATTGTTTATTTATTCTCAATGAATCTACCACCACATTTCCCTTTCGCAAGGTATATACAATGTCAAAGTCGAACCCTTGAAAGTACTCGATCTAGTGGCACTACCTCGGATTGAGACCCTTATTTGAGAAGATATGGGCTATTTTTTGTGAATAGAGTAGACCAAAAAAATATCCCCATTGACATAGTGATTTCATGTATTAAAAGCATAAATTATAGCTTTTAACTCAAAATCATGGGTTGGAAAGAAATTTATGTATGGTTGGAATGGCGATAACCGTACACCACCAAGTAATCATTCGGCATAAGAACACACCCGTGACACATACCAGATGAATCACAACACACCCCTACCCCTTTCAAAACTCTGGAAAAATATTCAAGGGGTAGTATTCAACCACTGCTAAAACTCCTCTAAAAATTCCTGACATTATGGGGCATATACAAACTTCACCCCTTTTTAGTGTGAGTGAGGTTATGGGAAAAACCAAGAAAATACCTAAAAACCCACATGTATTTACCAGCCTGGCTGACGAATATCCTAATTTAAAACATGTTCATTGGGTACTCCCAGGATATAAAAGCACTCATATAGTCTATGTACACTAAAACCCCCTACACCAATAACACACTCCCATGAAACATCACCTCCCTGATCCAGAATGTGAACATAGTCAACTTTGCATACATGTAGAGATCTCACAAAGTGCCCAACATAATTTTCAAATGATGTTTGTGTTCCCCCTCTAATTCGGAGTAACCTAGGAATTCCATCAATGAATTCCATGATGAAATAATCGAAATACCGGGGGATCACCCAATTCATGACTTCTATAAAGACCGCAGGATCATTATTCAATACTAAGGGAATGACTAAGTACTCAAAGTGGTTGTAAATATTTCAGAAGACCATCTTCAAGATATATGAATTTTCCACCCTATGTTGATGGTAACCAGAACATAAATCCTTTTTTGAGAACCTCTTTCCACTATTCAAATTGTCCAAAAAATAATCTATTCATGGTGGATGATATTTGTTCTTGATGGTTACATTATTATCTTCTAGTAATCAATACACAACTGGAGGGTCCCATTGGCCTTCTTCACAAAGGGAACAGCAGTGGCCCAAAGGGAGACGCTCGGGTGAATGAATGTAACACCCCAAAATTTTATGAAAAATATTCTTTTAATTTCATTAATTTCTTATGTTTTATGCTGCACCAATATTACATTGTGCTATGCACAACACCGTACTAGCTTGCAGTATATGCAACACTATTCTTGGATCATGTTACACACAATTTTGATAATAGTTATTCTACACAACATTGAGTATATATTTATATATATTCAATTTATAAATGAAATATGGTTGGATTATGTTATATGAAACAAAGAAGGATTATTTCACAACACGCATTCCTAACATGGCTTGCATTACACACAAGCACGACCTTCTGGGATAGCGTGTGTTGTACGCAATACCGATTTTCGCTAAACAATGATATGCTATTAAAATATTATTAAAACTAGCCGTTATGAATAGTAATAACCACTTTTTGAAATTTTGTAAATTTTATTTTTCAAAATGGACTTCATTTTTGGATCCGGAATATCGAAATTTGCTTAAGGTGAAATTTTGGTACTTTTCGGATAACTTTCATTTTCTGATGAATAGTGAAAATTACTAAATTTTAATTAAAAACAACCTTTTTAATCGAAAAAATTAGTAGTGATAAATTAATAATTTCAGTGGTTTTAAAGTATATTTAGAATATATTTTTACAGTTTAATAAAATTTTGGTCATTGGATGTAATTTCACATTTAAACAAGACATAAACAAATGTCAATCTTTTGATAGTTATTATCTCTTAAGAACACACTATTTGTTTTGACGACGGAAATTAATTTTTAAATTAAATAATTCAACTGATATGTTTTTAATTTGGTAAAATAGGTATCATTTTTAGTTCATAATATCAAACATAGCTTAGGCCTAATTTTTGGTATTTTTTTGGAAACTTTCATTTTTTGATGAATAGTGAAACCACTAAGTGGTAGTTAAAAAATGAATTTTTCATAAAACTTAATTTTACCACTTTTGTGAGTGGAATTTCAAAAATCCGAGAGACACGGTTGATTTCAGTAAGTAAAATTCGGTTCAATGAGATGAAAATAATTTTTGGTGAATAGTAATTTTTTACTTTTTTTTATCACGTTTAAAAGTAAATATCTTAATTACGGGTAAAAATGATATTATTATTACCCTAAAAGATGTAATAATTCTATTGGATAAGTGTAATTCGACCAAAAACAACCATAGGAATAAAATATGACCATTTAGGCCCACTTGGATTAGATTAGGACATTTATTATTAATTTATTTAAAGAAGGGTTAAAATAGTTAAAATCAATGTTTAATAAGTATATGATTTTTAATATATGGTTATACATAAAATAAATTCGACTATAAATATTCATTAGAAAGCTAAAAATATTTTCTACATAATGATATTTTATTTTTAATTTTTATACATTAAATAATTTAATTTATTTATGACACAAAGATAATGCAGTAATTATCTTATTAATGAAATATTGACATAATTGATGTTATAAATACCCAAATAAATATAATTTAGACTTTTTATGAATTACAATAATTTTCTAGGTTAATATAACATGTTAGAATTTATTTAGTTAATTTTTTTCGAACTAATCATTCTGTTATGAGTTTCAAAAAAATCGATAACTAAATAGTGTCAAAATTGACATAAAATAGTTTTTAAAACAAATATTATATTAATAATTGTTATTTTATTCCTAAAAATCTATGTTTCAGCCAAATGACTTAGATAAGGATATATATATTAAAAATAAACAACTTTAGGTTCGTTTGGCTTCTTATAGTAAGTTTATTAACCTTATTGTGTAAGAACACAAAAAGACACGGTAAAAGTAAAATTTTCTAACTTAATGTTAAATCTAAATGATAAGGTTAAAATAGTTAAACATGTCAAAATTCTATTGGATAAGAGGAGGTATCCCCATCCCCACCTTAGGTTCTAAATAAATCAATTTGGAGCTATTCAAAACCAAATTTGGCTTTATAATAAAATAATATTTTTAGTTATTCCAAAGGTGCCCCTCTCCTTCCTTATAAAAGGGAACCTCCTCCCTCTCTTCCTCAAACCACATTGAGTCTTCAATATCGTAAAAACCCTGAAAAATTATCTTATACACTTACCTAGAAACATAATAGAGGTCCTGGTCTTCTTCAAAGACCAATTTCAATGCCCTAAAAGGAGGTCTCAAAGAGGCGCTTCAAAGAAGAGGTAATGTCGGTTACATATTCTTTCAACTTTATTTCTTCTTCCACTTCTTCTTCTTTGGTTTTTTCATTAAGAAGTAATTACATCAGTATCAATCATATACTAATATGTTATTATAAGTATGAAACAACCCTATTTCATCATCTATCCATCCTACGGAAAATGAAATCACCGCGCGTGCGTACATATGGAATACCGTCTCCACGTCGTGGCGTAATCTGTTTTTCCAACACCACCATACTTGGATGGGTATAATGGTGTAAATAATAACTATACATAGTTATTATAATATCATACTGATTTAGATATATTGTATCATCCACTCCAATTCAATTCAATGATTATTTAAATGATATCATCGTTTGTTCGTACGTACGGACTACCATCTCCACGACGCGATGAGATTCATTCTCCATGTTAACCATACATGAATGATCATAAAGTTTATTTAATGAATAATAATAAAATATATGAAATAATAATTCTACTGGATTTATGTATATATATATATATTTATTTATTAATGTCATCTATTTAGTTTCATTCAATGCAATAAGGAAACGAAAACAGCGTTCATGCGTACGTATGACCTATCGTCTCCATGAACAGTGTATTTCATTCCTTTTATCGACCTATAATATATATATATGTATATGATTAATATATGTAAATCATGTTTTAAATTATGAAATTATTTAAATCAAGATATACGTAATAATATCAAGAATGACAAGTCAAAACACATACGATAAATGAAATGATTTTACCCAAAACACTGCTTTAACATGGAATTTACAAAAGAACGGGTAATATAAAGTCATAATTGAAACATATATGATATCATAACAATGAATATGATTCTGTAATAAGTCAATGAAATTATTATAATAATTATACAGCAGGTTCAGATATGTACAAAGCATATCGGACCTAAGGTAAGGGATAATTTCGCAAATCTCATTTTTATCCGAGATTGCTTATTCGTAAGTATTTACTGGGGTTATTATTATCATCCATGTCCATGTTTCCTAAAAATGGTTTCATGTATGTTTAATTTCCTTTTTACCCATTTTTTGACTTTTAATACATGGTATGTATGCAATCTTTCTTTTACGAGGTACTTTTTGACTTTTCCGACAAAAGTAAAAGAAGAATGTTTTTTTAACTTATACGGCACGAACGGATTTTTATGGTTTTATAAAGCCTTATTTTAATGAAGATTCCTCCAAAATATTTCATGAATAATTTCAACAAAATAATTTTCTTTTAAAATTTGATGACATTTTGTGAAAAGAAAATCATTTTATAGAAGAAAGGATATTTTCCTCAAGAATTCATTTCAATTGTTTTCACAAAAACATTTTCCATCTAAGATGACATTATTTCATATGTGTATGCTTCAAGTATAATGTCTCTATGATTTACATGGTTTCACGTTTCTTATTATGAAATGATATACATTTCTTTTATATGGATTATGTGATGATGGAATGATGTTTATGAAACCCATTTTATTCGTTGGGTTATTATGAATGATGTATGTTTATTTTGTGGCACAAGTAAGAATGATTTCATTATGAGATGTTTGGGACCAATATCTCCCTCCAATGCATTGGGTAATGATTTATATCTCATGTGATATACATGGCTGGAATGGAAATTTAAACCAGTTCAGTAATACAGGACTGGAATGAGGAGTGAACTCGATTCAGAAAGGGACTTTGTCCACTAAGATGGTCTTGGCAGAAATGCCTTCGCTACTATGGAAATCATATCATGTGCTTAATGGTTGCCAAAATTACATGTTTTATTCCCATTCCATTTTATCATTCTTAATGTTTCTTTATGATCTATGCCTTACGTACT
Organism: Viscum album; assembly: GCA_963277665.1. Lineage (NCBI taxonomy): Eukaryota > Viridiplantae > Streptophyta > Magnoliopsida > Santalales > Viscaceae > Viscum > Viscum album. Next base: position 227,506,587 of record OY728159.1, on the reverse strand, counting down.
TCCATGTTTTATGTCATTGCTCAAGCTTTTGATGCTTAAACATTATGTTCATGTTTTTAAGTTCAAATGTATATGGTATGTTTTATATTATCCATGCTTACCCTTACTGAGAATTTGAGCTCACCCTTTTTATGTTTTCTTTTCCCCAGGATATAATGAAAGGATTTAGGTAAGAAAAGAAAGGGGATGATCTTTATGGGAGATGTTGAAGATATTTCACCATGATTAGAAGATTACGTTCCATGTTTCCAAAGACACAAATCTATTACGATCCTTGTGTTTCTATTATTGTTATGTATTAAGTATTCCACTAAGGTAATGTAATATCCATGTACGTCAAGCTTTGGGTCTCTACAGTTGGTAACAGATTAAAATTTTAGTCAACCTTTGGAAACTAGGATGAGAAAACATTAGTGATATCCCTGGAGATATTTCTAAGGTATGTCTAGGGATGACCCTAAGGATAAGTATACTTATAGGATATAGTCCTAGAACTATGGTAACGATATTAGATTAAACCAAAGATGTTAGATATTGATGTTACTCCCTCTTTATTATGATTTTTTCCTCTCACACTATTCTTTTTGGGTTTTTGAAAATGGCTGGCAACAAGATGATTCATGATAATGGAGGATATGATGGACAATGGAGTGATATTCTTCATGAGAAACCAAATGAAATGGGATTTGGAAGTCCAAGCATCATTATTATGCCAAATCAACAATCTCATAAAATGATCAATAAAGTAAAATTTGGTAAGTTTCCTAACTCGGCTAATAAGAGAAAGATGGAGTTTCATGATGATCATAGAGGAAAGAAAGTTCAATTTCCCCTATGTAAATCATGTGGGAAGAGGCATAAAGGAGAATGTTTCAAAGGAACTGGAAGATTCTTTGGGTGTTGAAAATAAGGACACGAAGAAAGTAAGTGGAAAGGAAAAGGTTCAGATAACACCAGGGAAGAGGATATTAGTATTGCTACGACATCAAAAATGGTCAAATGTTTTAAATGTGGAATGTACGGGCATTATGCAAACCAATGCCCTAAGGGAAAGTCTCATGAAGAGAATAAGTATGGTTGTATGGGTAGTATTTATGTTGTTGATGATGAAGAGACTACAAATGATATGTGAGATGAAATAATTGTTGAAGCTCAGTCAATGGTTTAAGAATGAAGTGGAATGATTACATGTTTATCATGTGTAATGTTGTATAAGTAATATCATGGTACTATGGAATAAAGAGACATCTAAGGATTGTTAGACAATTGTCTTTCTTGAGTTTTAAAAGTGTATGATTAATGGTACCAGTATCCATGAAAGGTTATTCAGATATTTTTGGAATGTAGATGATATGCGCATAATGAAGGGATAAGTATAATGTTAAATGTTTGATAGTATTCATTAGATCATGACTAATATAAGGAAATAGTTATATCATGGTTTGAGTATATTGAATTTTGGGTTTTTGGTATGTGGAATGAGTTAACTTTTGACAGCACTCATGTTTTTACTAAGATTCAATGGGTATTCATTTCTCAAGAGAATACATGATTAAGGCCTTAGAATATTTGGAATATGACCAACAAGACATATCTTACGATATATGGGGATCAACGATGGTATTAACATGCTTGTTAAATGAAATCTCTGGTAATCGTTTTCACTATATTATGAGATTGGGCTGCAGTATTATGGATAAGCCTAAAGATTGGAATGGATTATGTTGGACATAAGTTAGTATTTTTTAAGGATAGAAGTTTTTTCGATATTATTGATGGGATGTTATAGTAATGTAGTTTTATAAAAAAGGAAAACATGTAGGATGGGTGACATCCCATCGCGTCGGACAAGGGTGTGGGAATTGAACCCACAACCAAAGTGCGACTAGCCTTTATCGCCAACCACTGGCCTACAGGAAGTCCCTGGTTAGTAGAAACTAGTTTTATTTTATTAATCGGTATGATATATGAAGTATAAGTTCATTTTTGGGACCATATACGATTAATCTAACGATAAGATGGACTTATAACTTTTTCTAACCTTTGAAACAGATGGAATGACCAATCATTCTATCACATGATCTACTAACACATCACAAATAACAAATTCAACTTCATTTCTTTAAGGGATGACGGGTGTAACGACCCAATCTTTTTGAGTAGTATATTAACTTACTCTTAATGATTTATTAAGATGTTAATGGTTAATGCAAAAAGAGGAGTTGATGGCTTCATCAAGTAGACTCAACCCTTACGAAGCCCACTTATCAGAGCTTGGGAAGGAGGTAGCATCTGTGGGCTTCGCTTTGGACCAAGCCCAAGCCGAGCTCCAGCGTGTCAAGCTTGAACAAAAACGCTTGCAGGAGAAGTTCAAGTTAGTGGAGATTTCTACTAGGGAAATGTTATCTGAGACTCCCTCAGATTCTCTCACCATAGCACACCTTACACTTAGGTCTTATGCCAGTGTTATAAGGGGCTATGTGATGAGACCCTAGTTTCCTTGTGTAATCCTTTCGGGTGAATAAATTGAGATTTCTTCCTTTAGTGATGTTTGTGAAATTTCAAATGTCTAGATAATTTTAGAATGTATTTTATTGATGAATTTTGAAAAAGGGATATTTTGAAATACTTATGTAAACCCTAAATAACTAATGATGTGTAATGATTTTCAAAAAATGGTCTTCTACAAAAGTGTTCATTAAGGAATTTGGAGTCTAATAAGATCAACTTAATTTTTTATGAATAGTAAATTATGAATAGTGATTTTACGCTTAGGATTAGTAATGTGACCAAATGGATTAGTAATTTTCACTCAAAGAAAGTTTTAATATAATTCGGACACCTAGATTAAGTAATGTGATTCAATAAAATGGGTAAATAACAGTTTCATAAATTATTATTCAAGTATTAGTTTTTTCGGATGAATAGTGTTTTTTAATTAAAAATTTAATTAAAAATAATTAGAAAATTATTTTTATAAAAATGACTTTATTTTTGAACTCAGGGCATCGATATTATGTTATGGTAATTTTTGGGGATTTTTCTGAAAAAAATGAATTTTCGATGAATAGTGTATTTATTTAAAAATAAAATTAAAAATATTTAGAAAATTATTTTTATAAAATGGAGTTCATTTTTGAAATCATAGCATTGATATTTGGTTAAGGTGAAATTTTGGGATTATTCTGAGAAAGTTGAATTTTCGGTGAATAGTGAAAGTATAGTTTTTAAGTTACGGGTGTTTAATGACATCATTAAATGATGTATTAAGTATATATTCAATATGGTCGAATTATGAATAGTAAGATAAGGTGTGAGGTGTCCCAAGTGGCCAATACCTTGGGCAAATACCATGGGCAAGCCCATGGTTTTGCCAAAACCACTAGTGAGGTGTCCCTTGGCCATTAATGCCTTGTCCCCTCACTTTTCCTATAAATACCCACCCTTTCCTCCTTTAGTTTTCACTCCCAACTCTCCCCCAACGACGTTATGGTCTTCTTACCTTCCAAGGAGTCCTCCCAAGGTACCCCCAAGCCCTCAAGGTCCAATCCTTTGAGTTTCAAGAGTCACGTTTTAAGGTAAGGGATCCGACCCCTCTCCTCTTTTCATGTAATCTCTTTTATGTCATTCCTTTTATGCTCCATGTTCTTATATGAGAGGATGTTATTTTATATTCTTCTTACTGCCCATTTCATGTTTATATGATGAGAGATCCCCTCTTACTCTCATCATTTCATTTTATGAAAGTTTAAGTGACGCTGTTAGGCTGCCGAATGTTTAAGTGATTCTTTCACCCTTCTCATTTTTCAAGTTCGATTTTCATGTCAAGTCTTTCCAGTTCCTTTTTATTATGTTGGGTTATGATCTCTATATCTATCATACTGATCTCTTATGATAATATGATGAGGGACCCTATTTGATCTTGTCAATTCTTTTTATTGAAGTTTAAGTGACGCCGTTAGGCTGCCGAATTATCATAAGAGAAATCTAAATTTTGTCTTCCTTCCATGTTTTTCATTTCAAATGGTATATCCTTCAAATTTCATTACCATGTCCATATATCCTTCTTATTCTGTCCCCTTACTGTTTTATGGATCATTTATGAGTGGGTGACCCATGTCCCCTCTCTTTTCAATGTTTTCTAAAACCCCGAAACATAGCCGTTATGCTGCAGAATTTTCGTCTCAAAATGCCTCTCCCTCTTTTCTCAAAATTATTTTATGTTATAAAGTGAAAACTCAAAGATCTTATTTCTACAAGGGTATTCACATATATATCAAAATGTTCTATTTCAAATTCTGGGATTTACATACATGAGACCCACTTTCCCTTCCGTGGGTTTAAAGTGCCGTAAAGATCATGTCATTAAAGGAGTTTTTAAAATGTTATGATTATGAAATGAAACCCATTTATTTTATGCTATATGGGTTATTTATGAAATGTTTGATGATGATATATGTGGCTCACATGATAATAAAGGCAAATTTAAGGGTGCGCCCTGATAGCGCTCCAATGCATTGGGTAAAGACTTAATCTCTAGAGATGACCATTTTAACGACGCCTTGGTGAATAACCTTGGTAATTTTTAACGACACCTTGGGGATGGACCTTGGTGAAACGAAATGATTGTCAATATTAAATGTTGCAGCCACATCTTCAAGTTATGAAAAATGTTATTTTTATTATGAAATGCCTCATGATTTATTTCTCATGACTTAAAGTTCTTTTCATGTCCTTATTGAAGTATCTCAAGTTCACATGTAAAATGTTCCTCTTGTTTCCCTTACTGGGCCTTCTGCTCACCCTTTCTTTTGATGTATGTCCCCAGGTTATGAGATGCAGTAATGAACCTAGGATGAACATAAGTAGAAGCCTTTCAAGTGTTTAAGAAGAATTCTTTATGTTGTTTTCATGTATTATGTTCCTGGTTTCCAAGACACTAAACCTTAAAGATCCTCAGTTGTGTGTAATGTAATGAAAGTTTATGTTATAAAATGGCGGGATTCTATAGTTGGTATCAAAGGATGGTTTAGTTATTTGTGGAAATTAGGATATAAAAACTTTAGGAAGAACCCTATATAAAAGTTTAAATATAAGAAAACTTCCTGGTATTTTGGTAAGTATTGAGTAAGTGGTCTATCAAACAAATACATCCCTGTCTGGATACGAGCAGGTAGAGGCGGCTCTGGCACAGATGTACATAGGGGTAAAACCCGAAAACACCACATTGAGCTAGACTCGAACGGGAACTGGTTCACGATAATGGGCCTTGCTGCACTCTTGGTTACGACACTCCCGGGGGATATGTTTGGTTAATCACATGCTTTTTATGAATCATTATGAAGGAATTATAGAGAACTATAATTGTCTAAGCACGAAGTCTTAGTTAAAAGATTCATAAATGAAATAAGTTTCTCACTAAGGTTTTATTCTTTTAGAAAATGGCGGGCAATAGGAGGAACCGTGCCGATGGTGACCGCAATGAACCATGTACTGACGACCCTCCGATGGAAGCCGGAATGGAAACATTCATGCGAATGATGAACCAACTGACTCAAGTTATGAGTAATAACTTGAATCAAGCTGAGAGGCCGACCTCACCACGAAGGGAACAACTTTCTGTTGAGTCCTTCATGCGTCAACGACCACCAACATTCAGTGGATCTACTAACCCTTTGGTTGCGGAACAATGGATAAGCTCCATTGAAAAGATCTTTTCTGTACTTCATTGTTCGGAACAAGAAAAAGTCACCCTTGTTGTTTACCGCCTAGAGGGAGAAGCTGATCAGTGGTGGTCAGTGGTCAAAAACACAAGGCCACGAGGAGAGATGGATGCTATGGAGTGGGAAGAGTTCCGGGGAATATTCTTTAACAAGTATTTCCCTCGTTCCATGAGAACGAGAATGGAGAAAGAGTTTCTCGAGCTGAAGCAGAAGGAGAACGAATCTGTCGGGAGCTACGAGATGAACTTCACAAGGCTTTCCCGTTATACCTCAAGCTTTGTCATGGACCCTAATGGGAAGGTTGATAGGTTCTTTGGTGGACTACGACCTCATCTGCGGAAGAATCTAGCAAACATGGACTATGATAGCTATGAAGAAATAGTTCGAAGTGCTATGAAAGTCGAGCTGGAGTTTGGTGAGACACAATGGTCTCATAAACCAAATGAAAAGAAGAGATCGTTGGAGCCCAGTTTAGGGAAGTCTTTTGATCAGGGAAGAGGTGGAAAGCAAATACAGCTTACCACATGCAATAAATGTGGGAAGAATCATCTGGGGAACTGCTTGAGTGGAAGTGGAAGGTGCTACAAGTGTGGAAGAGGAGGCCATATTGCTCGGAATTGTCATAGTGAGGTGAAGCCTCAGCTTCCCAACACTAATGACAGAGGAAAGATGGTTCTGTCCCTACCCGAAGTCACATGCTTCATGTGTGGACAGCTTGGGCACTTTGCTAACCAATGTCCAAATCCGAGGGCGGTGGAGGGGAATCACCATAAACCTCAGCAGTGGCCAAGGGAGCAAGGTTGTGCTTTCTCTATCACCACAACTGAAGTTGAAGTTCCGAATGATGTGGTAGCAGGTACTGTTGTTGTCCTCTCAAAACTAGCAAGTACTTTATTTGATTCTGGTTCTACGCATTCTTTTATTTCCTCCAAGTTTGCAAGGAATATAGAATCAATCCCGGAATTGCTTGAGGTAGAGTTGTCAGTCAAGACTCCAAGTGGGATTATCCTTGCATCAACAGTATTTAGAGACTCTAGTGTTTACTTTGGTGAGAACAATCTTATCACAAATCTAGTAGTCATTCCCATGAAGGAATTCGACATTATACTAGGGATGGACTGGCTCTCAAAGTATAATGCTAAGATCAAATGCAGAAGTAAGGAAATCTCAGTAGTCTTTAATGAACGACCTACAGTTATCTTCCGAGGAGAGATATCCCGAACTGATCCCTATCTAGAAGCACCTCCTATAGCGTTCTTTATGGAGTTAATCGGTGATGAGGAAGAAGGGAAAGGGAGAATACAAATTGAAGATGTTCCGATTGTTCAGGAATACATGGATGTATTTCCTGAGGAGTTACCTGGACCTCCCCCAGAGAGAGAGGTAGAGTTCTCCATTGAACTCGTACCTGGGTCCCAACCGATATCAAAGACTCCGTATAGAATGGAAAATGTGGAGCTAGAGGAGCTAAAGAAACAACTCCAAGACTTGTTGGAGAAGGGGTTTATCCGACCGAGTGTGTCTCCTTGGGGAGAACCAGTTCTCTTTGTGAAGAAGAAGTATGGATCAATGCGGCTATGCATTGATTATAGAGAACTGAACGGGATCACAGTGAAGAACAGATATCCCCTTCCAAGAATTGATGATTTATTTGACCAACTTCGTGGGGCTCAATTCTTCTCTAAGATTGACCTTCGATCTGGTTATCATCAACTGAGGGTGAAGAAGGAAGATATTCCAAAGACTGCCTTCCGATCAAGATATGGGCATTATGAGTTTACTGTTATGCCCTTCGGCTTGACTAATGCTCCCGCTATTTTCATGGATTTGATGAATAGAGTCTTTAAGGACTACCTTGATAACTTTGTGGTAGTTTTTATTGATGATATTTTGATATATTAAAAAAGTCGTGAGGATCATGAAGATCATCTGAGGGTTATTTTGAAAACTCTACAGAAGGAGAGGCTCTTTGGGAAGTTCAGCAAGTGTGAGTTTTGGTTAAACAAGTGGCTTTCTTGGGGCACATCGTAACCAATGGAGGAATCTCGGTTGACCCTGCAAAGACAATGGTTGTGGAGGAGTGGCCTAAACCCACAACAGTAACTGAGATTCGTAGTTTCCTTGGTTTAGCGGGATATTATAGGAGGTTTGTGAAAAACTTTTCATGGCTTTCTAATCCACTAACTAAGTTGACTCGAAGAGGGGTTAAGTTCATCTGGACAAAGTAATGTGAGGAAAGTTTTCCAAGAGCTGAAGAAGAGATTGGTTACTGCACCTGTGTTAACACTACCCTCTATCGGAGAAGGATTCGTTATTTTTAGCGATGCATCTCTGAAAGGGCTTGGGTGCGTCCTCATGAAAAATGACAAAGTAATTGCTTATGCATCTCGACAGTTGAAGATTCATGAGAAGAATTATCCTACGCATGATCTAGAGCTGGCGGCAGTTGTTTTTGCTCTAAAGATATGGAGGCACTATCTTTATGGGGAGAAATGTGATATATACACTGACCACCAAAGTCTAAAGTATATTTTCACCAAGAAAGAATTGAACATGAGACAAAGAAGATGGTTGGAGCTTATTAAAGACTATTATTGTTCAATTCATTACCACCCTGGTAGAGAAAACAATGTTGCGGATGCGTTAGGCAGAAAAGATCCTGTTGTTCTGGCAACAATGAGGATCCTGGGAGATCCCTTGATTAAATATCTAGTAAAACTGGACATGGGAATTATAAGGAAAGGGACATCATCAACCCTATTCCAAATGATTTCTCAACCTTCATTACTAGAGAAGATCAAGAAGGCTCAAAAAGAAGATCCTTTGCTGCAGGAGAAGTTGGAGGCTGTAAAATATGGGATGTTCCCTGATTTCAATATTGATCAAGAAGGTGTATTGAAATTTCGTACAAGACTATGTGTTCCATATATTCCAAAGATAAAGAAAGAACTGATGGATGAAGCTCATAGATCTACCTTCTCTATACATCCAGGAAGCACTAAGATGTATAGAGACCTTCGTGATCATTATTGGTGGGATAACATGAAGAGGGAGATTGCCGATTACACTACAAGGTGCCTGGTGTGTCAGCAGGTAAAGGCAGAAAGGCAACTTCCTAAGGGGGTATTACAACCGCTACCCATACCAGTATGGAAGTGGGATAATATCACCATGGACTTTGTTACTAGTTTCCCGAAAACATCCAAAGGAAACAATGCGATATGGGTTATTGTGGACCGTCTCACCAAGACAACCCATTTTATCTCTATTCGGGAAGATTTCTCTCTGGATCAGCTTGCCAAGATATATGTGAAGGAAGTGGTAAGGCTGCATGGGGTACCACTATCCATCGTATCTGATCGTGACCCAAGATTCACATCAAAATTCTAGAGAAGCCTTCAACATTCTCTGAATACTGAATTGAATTTTAGTACGGCCTATCTTCCTCAAACTGATGGCCAATCTGAAAAAACTATTCAGACACTCGAAGACATGCTGAGATTATGCTCAATGGAATTTAAAGGTGGATGGGATCAACACCTCCCATTAGTTGAGTTCTCCTATAACAATAGCTTCCATTCGAGTATTCAGATGGCACCCTATGAAGCTCTATATGGAAAGCGGTGTAGAACTCCTACTTGTTGGGATGAAACTGGTGAGAGGAAGCTTCTTGGGCCTGATCTCATGCAAGAGATGACAGAACAGGTTCATGCCATCCAACAACACATAAAGGCTGCTCAGAGTCGGCAGAAGAGCTATGCTGACAATCGTCGAAGGGACTTGGAGTTTGGTGTTGGTGACAAAGTCTTCCTTCGAATTTCTCCATGGAAGAGAGTCATGTGGTTTGGGAAGAAAGGGAAGCTCAGCCCTAGGTACATCGGCCCCTATGAAATCCTTGATCGCATAGGAGCAGTGGCCTATCGTCTAGCACTCCCACCGAACCTAGCTCAAGTTCATGATGTCTTCCATGTATCTCTCTTGAGGAAGTACATACCCGACCCTTCGCATGTACTGAACCCAGAGGTGGTACAACTTGAACATGACCTCTCTTATGAAGAGCAGCCAGTGGAGATCTTGGACCGTAGATACAAGGTCCTACGAAACAAGACTACCCACCTTGTGAAAGTGTTGTTGAGGAATCATAAATATGAAGAAGCGACTTGGGATCCTGAGGAAACGATGAAGCAAAAGTACCCTCACCTTTTCGACTAGGCCTCAAGTATAAATTTCGGGGACGAAATTTCTTAAGGGGGGAAGAATGTAACGACCCAATCTTTTTGAGTAGTATATTAACTTACTCTTAATGATTTATTAAGATGTTAATGGTTAATGCAGAAAGAGGAGTTGATGGCTTCATCCAGTAGACTCAACCCTTACGAAGCCCACTTATCAGAGCTTGGGAAGGAGGTAGCATCTGTGGGCTTCGCTTTGGACCAAGACCAAGCCGAGCTCCAGCGTGTCAAGCTTGAACGAAAACGCTTGCAGGAGAAGTTCAAGTTAGTGGAGATTGCTACTAGGGAAATGTTATCTGAGACTCCCTCAGATTCTCTCACCATAGCACACCTTACACTTAGGTCTTATGCCAGTGTTATAAGGGGCTATGTGATGAGACCCTAGATTCCTTGTGTAATCCTTTCGGGTGAATAAATTGAGATTTCTTCCTTTAGTGATGTTTGTGAAATTTCAAATGTCTAGATAATTTTAGAACGTATTTTATTGATGAATTTTGAAAAAGGGATATTTTGAAATACTTATGTAAACCCTAAATAACTAATGATGTGTAATGATTTTCAAAAAATGGTCTTCTACAAAAGTGTTCATTAAGGAATTTGGAGTCTAATAAGATCATCTTAATTTTTGATGAATAGTAAATTATGAATAGTGATTTTACGCTTAGGATTAGTTATGTGACCAAATGGATTAGTAATTTTCACTCAAAGAAAGTTTTAATATAATTCGGACACCTAGATTAAGTAATGTGATTCAATAAAATGGGTTAATAACAGTTTCATTAATTATTATTCAAGTATTAGTTTTTTCGGATGAATAGTGTTTTTTAATTAAAAATTTAATTAAAAATAATTAGAAAATTATTTTTATAAAAATGACTTTATTTTTGAACTCAGGGCATCGATATTATGTTATGGTAATTTTTGGGGATTTTTCTGAAAAAAATGAATTTTCGATGAATAGTGTATTTATTTAAAAATAAAATTAAAAATATTTAGAAAATTATTTTTATAAAATGGAGTTCATTTTTGAAATCATAGCATTGATATTTGGTTGAGGTGAAATTTTGGGATTATTCTGAGAAAGTTGAATTTTCGGTGAATAGTGAAAGTATAGTTTTTAAGTTACGGGTGTTTAATGACATCATTAAATGATGTATTAAGTATATATTCAATATGGTCGAATTATGAATAGTAAGATAAGGTGTGAGGTGTCCCAAGTGGCCAATACCATGGGCAAATACCATGGGCAAGCCCATGGTTTTTCCAAAACCACTAGTGAGGTGTCCCTTGGCCATTAATGCCTTGTCCCCTCACTTTTCCTATAAATACCCACCCTTTCCTCCTTTATTTTTCACTCCCAACTCTCCCCCAACGAAGTTCTGGTCTTCTAAACTTCCAAGGAGTCCTCCCAAGGTACCCCCAAGCCCTCAAGGTCCAATCCTTTGAGTTTCAAGAGTCACGTTTTAAGGTAAGGGATCCGACCCCTCTCCTCTTTTCATGTAATCTCTTTTATGTCATTCCTTTTATGCTCCATGTTCTTATGTGAGAGGATGTTCTTTTATATTCTTCTTACTGCCCATTTCATGTTTATATGATGAGATATCCCCTCTTACTCTCATCATTTCATTTTATGAATGTTTAAGTGACGCCGTTAGGCTGCCGAATGTTTAAGTGATTCTTTCACCCTTCTCATTTTTCAAGTTCGATTTTCATGTCAAGTCTTTCAAGTTCCTTTTTATTATGTTGGGGTATGATCTCTATATCTATCATACTGATCTCTTATGATCATATGATGAGGGACCCTATTTGATCTTGTCAATTCTTTTTATTGAAGTTTAAGTGACGCCGTTAGGCTGCCGAATTTTCATAAGAGAAATCTAAATTTTGTCTTCCTTCCATGTTTTTCATTTCAAATGGTATGTCCTTAAAATTTCATTACCATGTCCATATATCCTTCTTATTCTGTCCCCTTACTGTTTTATGGATCATTTATGAGTGGCTGACCCATGTCTCCTCTCTTTTCAATGTTTTTTAAAACCCCGAAACATAGCCGTTATGCTGCAGAATTTTCGTCTCAAAATGCCTCTCCCTCTTTTCTCAAAATTATTTTATGTTATAAAGTGAAAACTCAAAGCTCTTATTTCTACAAGGGTATTCACATATATATCAAAATGTTCTATTTCAAATTCTGGGATTTACATACATGAGACCCACTTTCCCTTCCGTGGGTTTAAAGTGCCGTAAAGATCATGTCATTAAAGCAGTTTTTAAAATGTTATGATTATGAAATGAAACCCATTTATTTTATGCTATATGGGTTATTTATGAAATGTTTGATGATGATATATGTGTCTCACATGATAATAAAAGAAAATTTATTGGTGCGCCCTGATAGCGCTCCAATGCATTGGGTAAAGACTTAATCTCTAGAGATGACCATTTTAACGACGCCTTGGTGAATAACCTTGGTAATTTTTAACGACACCTTGGGGATGGACCTTGGTGAAACGAAACGATTGTCAATATTAAATGTTGCAGCCACATCTTCAAGTTATGAAAATTGTTATTTTTATTATGAAATGCCTCATGATTTCTTTCTCATGACTTAAAGTTCTTTTCATGTCCTTATTGAAGTATCTCAAGTTCACATGTAAAATGTTCCTCTTGTTTCCCTTACTGGGCCTTCTGCTCACCCTTTCTTTTGATGTATGTCCCCAGGTTATGAGATGCAGTAATGAACCTAGGATGAACATAAGGAGAAGCCTTTCAAGTGTTTAAGAAGAATGCTTTATGTTGTTTTCATGTATTATGTTCCTGGTTTCCAAGACACTAAACCTTAAAGATCCCCAGTTGTGTGTAATGTAATGAAAGTTTATGTTATAAAATGGCGGGATGCTATAAAGGGGAAATTGTTCAACTCATGAGGAACAGTGAAATTGTTCCAAAATCATGTAAGTATTTCTTTTAATTCACTAACTTTAGGGAAATGATCTTGAAAACCAAAAATGTTGTCCTGGTGCCCTTATATCTGATGAAACAGATGGTACCTTAGATCATCGCAAATTTATGGCTTTGTGATTACTGGCTTTTCTATAGCCATGTTCTCTACCACTCTCCATCAGAACATGATGATTAGATTTCTCTTCCATATCCATATTTTCACCTATTTGGAAACCCAGTGATTAGTTTATTTGGGTAACCGTTACATTTCATACTTTTGTTTTTAAAGATTGGTTTTGGTATTCCTGTTTACAATGTGTGTTTCTATTAAAGAAAATTTCGAGTAGTAAACCATTTATAACCCCGACGAATTTCGAGGGAGAAATTCATTTTAAGGGGGGTAGAATGTAACACCCCAAGATTTTATGAAAAATATTCTTTTAATTTCATTAATGTCCTGTTTTGTATGTTACACCAAGATTACCTTGTGCTATACACAACACCGTATTAGCTTGTAGTATATGCAACACTATTCTTGGATCGTGTTACACACAATTTTGATAATAGTTATTCTACGCAACATTGAGTATATATTTATATATATTCAATGTATAAATGAAATATGGCTGGATTATGTTATACGAAACAACGAAGGATTCTTGCACAACACGCAACCCTGACTTGTCTTGCATTACACGCAAGCACTACCTTCTACGATAGCGTGTGTTGTACGTAATACCGAGTTTCTCTAAATAATGTTATGCTATTAAAATATTACTAAAACAAGCGGTTATGAATAGTAATAACCACTTTTTGAAATTTTGTAAATTTTATTTTTCGAAATGGACTTCATTTTTGGATCTGGAATATCGAAATTACCTTATGGTGAAATTTTGGTTCTTTTCGGATAACATACATTTTCTGATTAATAGTGAAAATTACTAAATTTTAATTAAAAACAACCTTTTTAATCGAAATAATTATTAGTGATAAATTATTAATTTGATTTATTTTAAAGTATATTTAGAATATTTTTTTACAATTTAATACAATTTTGGTCATTGGATGTAATTTATCATTTAAACCAGACATAAACAAATGCCAATCTTTTGATAGTTATTATCTCTTAAAAACACGATATTTGTTTTGACGACGAGAATTAATTTTTAAATTAAGTAATGCAACTGATATGTTTTTAATTTGGTAAAATAGACATCATTTTTGAGTTCATAATATAAAATATAGCTTAGGACTAATTTTTGTTATTTTTCTGGAAACTTTCATTTTTTGATGAATAGTGAAACCACTAAGTGGTAGTAAAAAAATGAATTTTTCATAAAACATAATTTTACCACTTCAGGGAGTGGAATTTCAAAAATACGAGAGACCCGGTTGATGTCAGTAAGTAAAATGTGGTTCAATGAGATGAAAATAATTTTTTGTGAATAATAACTTTTTACTTTTTTTTACCACAGTTAAAGTAAATAGTGTAATTAGTGGTAAACATGATATTATTATTACCCTAACACATGTAATAATTCTATTGGATAAGTGTAATTCGAACAAAAACAACCTTAGGAATAAAATATGACCATTTAGGCCCACTTGGATTATATTAGGACATTTATTATTAATTTATTTAAAGAAGGGTTTAAATAGTTAAAATCAATGTTTAATAAGTATATCATTTTTAATATAGGGTTATACATAAGATAAATTCTACTATAAATATTCCTTAGAAATCTAAAACGATTTCCTACATAATGGTATTTTATTTGAAATTTTTAGACATTAAATAATTTACTTTATTTATGACACAAAGATGATGCAGTAATTATCTTATTAATGAAATATTGACATAATTGATGTTATAAATACCCAAATAAATATAATTTGAGCCTTTTTATGAATTACAATAATTAATAGGTTAATATGACATGTTATTATTGATTTAATTAATTGTTTTCGAACTAATAATTCTGTTATCATTTTCACAAAAATCAATTACTGAATAGTGTCAAAATTGTCATAAAATAGTTTTTAAAACAAATATTATATTAGTAATTGTTATTTTATTCCTAAAAATCTTATCTTAAGAAAAATTACTTAGATAAGGTTATATATATTAATAATAAACAACTTGGGTTTTTTGGCTTCTTATAGTAAGTTTATTAACCTCATAGTGTAAGAACACAAAAAGACATGGTAAAAGTGAAATTATCTAACTTAATGTTAAATCTAAATGATTAGGTTAAAATAGGAACTTAAACTTGTCCAAATTCTATTGGATGAGAGTAGTTATACCATCCCCACCTTAGCTTCTAAATAAATCAATTTGAAACTATTTAGAACAGAATTTGGATTTATAATAAAATAATATTTTTTGTTATTCCAAAGGTGACCCTCTCCTCCCTTATAAACGGGAACCTCCTCCCTCTCTTCCTCACACCACATTGAGCCTTCAAGATCGTCCAAAACCTGAAAAATTCTCTTCTACACTTACCTAGAAACATCCTAGTGGTCCTGGTATTCTTCAAAGTCCAATTTCAGCGCCCTAAAAGGACTTCTCAAAGTGGCATTTCAAAGAAGAGGTAATGTCCGTTACAGATTCTTTCAACTTTATTTCTTCATCCACTTCTTCTTATTTGGTTGTTTCATTATGAATTAATAAAATCAGTATCAATAATATACTGATATGTTATTATAAGTATGAAACAACCCTATTTCATCATCTATCCATCCAACGGAAAACTAAATCACCGCGCGTGCGTACGTACGGAATACCGTCTCCTGGCCGTGGTGTAATCTGTTTTTCCAACAACACCTTACGTGGATGGGTATAGTGGTGTAAATAATAACTATAAATAGTTATTATAACATAATACTGATTCTGATATATTTTATCATCCACTCCAATTCAATTCAATGATTATGGAAATGATATCATTGCTCGTGCGTACGTACAGACTACCGTCTCCACGACGCGATGAGATTCAATCTCCATGTTAACCATACATGAATGATCATAAAGTTTATTTAATGAATAATAATGAAATATATGAAATAATAATTCTACTGGATTTATGTATATATATATATATTTATGTATGTCATCTATTTAGTTTCATTCAAATCAATAAGGAAATGAAAACAACGTTCATGCGTACGTACGACCTACCGTCTCCATGAACGGTGTATTTCATTACTTTTATCGAACCATAATATATATATGTATATGATGAATATATGAAAATAATGTTTTAAATTATGAAATTATTTAAATAAGGTTATAAGTAATAATATCAAGAACGACAAGTCAAAACACATACGATAAATGGAATGATTTTACACAAAACGCTGCTTTAACATGGAATTTACAAAATAACGGGTAATAAAAAGTCATAAGTGAAACATATATGATATCATAAAAAATAATATGATTATTTAATAAGTCAATGATAGTATTTAAATAATTATAAAGGAGGTTTGGATATGTACGAATCATATCGGACCTAAGGTAAGGGATAATTTCGCAAATCTCATTTTTATCCGAGATTGCTTATTCGTAAGTATTTACTGAGGTTATTGTTATTATCCATGTCCATGTTTCTTAAAAATGGTTTTATGGATGTTTAATTTTATTTTTACCCATTTGTACTTTTAATACATGGTATTTATGGAATCTTTCTTTTACGAGGTACTTTTTGACTTTTCTGACAAAAGTACGAGAAGAATGTTTTTTTAACTTATACGGCACGAACGGATTTTTATGGTTTTATAAAGCCTTATTTTAATGAAGCTTTCTCCAAAATATTTCATGAATATTTTCAAAAAATTAATTTTCTTTTAAAATTTGATGAAATTTTGTGAAAATAAAATGATTTTGAAGAAGAAATGATATTTTCCTCAAGAATTCATTTCATGTGTTTTCACAAAACCATTTTCCATCTTAGATGACATTATTTCATATGTGTATTCTTCAATTATAATGTCTCTATGATTTACATGGTTTCACTTTTATTATTATGAAATGATATACATTTCTTTTATATGAATTTTGTGATGATGGGATGATGTTTATGAAACCCATTTTATTCGTTGGGTTATTATGAATGATGTATGTTTATTTTGTGGCACAAGTAAGAATTATTTCATTATGAGATGGGTGGGACCAATATATCCCTCCAATGAATTGGGTAAATATTTATATCTCATGAGATAGACATGGATAGAACGGAAATTTAAACCGGTTCAGTAATACAGGACTGGAACGAGGAGTGAACTCGATTCAGAAAGGGACTTTGTCCACTAAGATGGTCTTGGTAGAAATGCCTTGGATACTATGGAAATAATATCATGTGCTTAATGGTTGCCACAATTACATGTTTTATTCCCATGCTATTTTATCATTCTTAATGTTTCTTTATGATCTATGCCTTACGTACTTCCATGTTTTATGTCACTGCTCAAGCTTTTGATTCTTAAACATTATGTTCATGTTTTTAAGTTCAAATGTATATGGTATGTTTTATTTTATCCATGCTTACCCTTACTGAGCATTTGAGCTCACCCTTTTTATGTTTTCTTTTCCCCAGGATATAAAGAATGGTTTTAGGTAAGAAAAAAAGGGGATGATCTTTATGGGAGATTTTGAAGATCTTTCACCACGATTAGAAGATTACGTTCCAAGTTTCCAAAGACGCTAAACTATTACAATCCTTGTGTTTCTGTTATTGTTATGTATTAAGTATTCTGCTAAGGTAATGTAATATCCATGTACGTCAGACTTTGGGTATCTACAGTTGGTATTAGGGGAAAAGTTTAGTCAACCTTTGCAAACTAGGATGCGAAAACATTAGTGAGATCCCTAGAGATATTTCTAAGGTTTGTCTAGGGATGTCCCAAAGGATAAGTATACGTATAGGATATAGTCCTAGAACTATGGTAACAATATTATATTAAACCAAATATGTTAGATATTGAAGTTTCACCCCCTTTATTATGATTGTTTCCTCTCACACTATTCTTTTTGGGTTTTACAAAATGGCTGGAAACAAGATGATTCATAATAATGGAGGATATGATGGACAATGGAGTGATATTCTTCATGAGAACCAAAATGAAATGGGATTTGGAAGTCCAAACATCATTATTATGACGAATCAACAATCTCATAATATGATCAATAAAGTAAAATTTGGTATGTTTCCTAACTCGGATAATAAGAGAAAGATGGAATTTCATGATGATCATAGAGGAAAGAAAGTTCAATTTCCCTTATGTAAATCATGTGGGAAGAGGAATCAAGGGGAATGTTTCAAAGGAACTGGAAGATGCTTTGGGTGTGGAAAAGAAGGACAAAAAGCCAGTAAGTGCAAAGGAAAAGGTTCAGTTAACACCAGGGATGAGGATAATGGTATTGCTACGACATCAACAATGGTCAAATGTTTTAAATGTGGAATGTACGGGCATTATGACAACCAATGCCCTAAGGGAAAGTCTCATGAAGAGAATTAGTATGGTCGTATGGGTAGTATTTATGTTGATGATGATGAAGATACTACAAATGATATGTGAGATGAATGAATTGTTGAAGCTCGGTCAATGGTTTAAGAATGTAGTGTAATGATTACATGTTTATCATGTGTAATGTTGTATAAGTAATCTCATGGTACTATGGAATAAAGAGACATCTAAGGATTGTTACACTATAGTCTTTCCTTGAGTTTTGAAAGTGTATGATTAATGGTACCAGTATCGATGAAAGGTTATTCAGATATTTTTGGAATGTAGATGATATGCGAATAATGAAGGGGTAAAGAGAAAATTAAATGTTTGATAGTATTCATGAGCTCATGACTGATATAAGGAAATAGTTATATCATGGTTTGAGTATACAGAATTTTGGGTTTTTGGTATTTGGAATGAGTTAACTTTTGACATCACTCATTTTTTTTACTAAGATTCAATGGGTATTCATTTTTCAAGATAATACAAGATTAAGGCCTTAGAATATTTGGAATATGACCAACAAGACATATCTTATGATATATGGGGATCAATGATGGTATTAACATGCCTGTTGGAATATGACCAACAAGACATAAGTTAGTATTGTTTAAGGATAGAAGTGTCTTGGATATTATTGATGGGATGTTATAGTAATGTAGTTTTAGAAAAAAGGAAAACCTACAGGACGGGTGAAAGCCCAGCGCGTCAGACAAGGCTGTGGGAATTGAACCCACAACCAAAGTGCGACTAACCTTTATCGCCTACCACCGGCCTACAGGTAGTTCCTGGTTAGTAGAAACAAGTTTTATTTTATTATGTGGTATGATATATGAAGTATAAGTTCATTTTTGGAACCATATACGATTAATATAACCATAAGATGGACTTATAAGTTTTGCTAACCTTTGAAATAGATGGAATGACCCATCATTCTATCACATGATCTACTAACACATCATGAATAACAAATAAAACTTCATTTCTTTAAGGGATGAAGGTGAAATTGTTCAATTCATGAACAACAGTGAAATTGTACCAAAATCATGTAAGTATTTCTTTTAATTCACCAACTTTAGGGAAATGATCTTGAAAACCAAAAATGTTGTTCTAGTGCCCTTATATCTGATGAATCAGATGGTACCTTATATCATCGCAAATTTATTGTTTTGTCAATACTGGCATTTCCATAGCCATGTTCTCTACCACTCTCCATCAGATCATGATGATTAGATTTCTCTTCTATATCCATATTTTCTCCTATGTGTAAATCCAGTGATTAGTTTATTTGGGTAACCGTTACGTTTCATAATTTTGTTTTTAAAGATTGGTTTTGGTATTCCTTTTTACGATGTGGGTTTCTATTAAAGAAACTTTCGAGTAGTAAACCATTTATAACCCCGACGAATTTCAAGGGAGAAATTCATTTTAAGGGGGGTAGAATGTAACACCCCAAGATTTTATGAAAAATATTCTTTTAATTTCATTAATGTATTGTGTTTTATGCTACACCAAGATTACCTTGCGCTATACGCAACACCGTATTAGCTTGCAGTATACGCAACAATATTCTTGGATCGTGTTACACACAATTTGGATAATAGTTATTCTACGCAACATTGAGTATATATTTATATATATTCAATGTATAAATGAAATATGGTTGGATTATGTTATACGAAACAACGAAGGATTATTGCACAACACGCAACCCTGACTTGGCTTGAATTACACGCATGCACAACCTTCATCGATAGCATGTGTTGTACGCAATATCGAGTTTTTCTAAACAATGATATGCTATTAAAATATTATTAAAACTAGCCGTTATGAATAGTAATAATCACTTTTTGAAATTTTTGAAATTTTATTTTTCAAAATGGACATCATTTTTGGATCCAGAATATCGAAATTAGCTTAGGGTGAAATTTTGGTACTTTTCGGATAACTTTCATTTTCTGATGAATAGTGAAAATTACTAAATTTTAATTAAAAACAACCATTTTAATCGAAATAATTAATAGTGATAAATTATTAATTTGAGTGGTTTTAAAGTATATTTATAATATATTTTTACAATTTAATAAAATTTTGGTCATTGGATGTAATTTCACATTTAAACCAGACCTAAACAAATGTCATTCTTTTGATAGTTATTATCTCTTAAGAACACGCTATTAATTTTGACGATGGGAATTAATTTTTAAATTAAGTAATGCAACTGATATGTTTTCAACTTGGTAAAATAGACATCATTTTTTAGTTCATAATATCAAATATAGCTTAGGCCTAATTTTTGGTATTTTTCTTGAAACTTTCATTTTTTGATGAATAGTGAAACCACTAAGTGGTAGTAAAAAAAATGAATTTTTCATAAAACATAATTTTACTACTTCTGTGAGCGGAATTTCAAAAAATCAAGAGACACGGTTGATGTCAGTAAGTAAAATGTGGTTCAATGAGATGAAAATAATTTTTGGTGAATAGTAAGTTTTTACTTTTTTTTACCACGGTTAAAAGTAAATAGGGTAATTAAGGGTAAAAATGAAATTATTATTTCCCTAACACATGTACTAATTATATTGGATAAGTATAATTAGATCATAAACAACCTTAGGAATAATATATGACCATTTAGTCCAACATTCATTAGATTAGGACATTTATTATTAATTTATTTAAAGAAGGGTTAAAATAGATAAAATCAATGTTTAATAAGTATATCATATTTAGTATGGGGTTATACATAATATAAATTCGACAATAAATATTCATTAGAATGATAAAAATATTTCCTACATAATGGTATTTTATTTGTAATTTTTAGACCTTAAATAATTTAATTTATTAATGACACAAAGATGATGTAGTAATTATCTTATTAATAAAATATTGACGTAATTGATGTTATAAATACCCAAATAAATATAATTTGAGACTTTTTAGGAATTCCAATAATTTTCTAGGTTAATATGACATGTTAGTATTTATTTAATTAATTTTTCTCGAACTAATCATTCTGTTATGATTTTCACAAAAATCAATTACTAAATAGTGTCAAAATTGACATAAAATAGTTTTTAAAACAAATATTATATTAGTAATTGTTATTTTATTCCTAAAAATATAAGTATCATCCAAATTACTTATATAGGGCTATATATATTAATAATAAACAACTTGGGGTTCTTTTGGCTCCTTATAGTAGATTTACTAACCTTATAGTGTAAGAACACAAAAAGACACGGTAAATGTAAAATTATCTAACTTAATGTTAAATCTACATGATAAGGTTAAAATAGGAACCTAAACTTGTCCAACTTATAATGGATGAGATTAGTTCGACCCGTCCCCACCTTAGATTCGAAATAAATCACCTTGGAGCTATTTTAAACCGAATTTGGCTTTATAATAAAATAATAGTTTTAGTTATTCCAAAGGTGCCCCTCTCCTCCCTTATAAAAGGGAACCTCCTCCCTCTCTTACTCACACCACATTGAGCCTTCAAGCTCGGCCAACCCGTAAAGAAGTTTCTTCTCCACTTCCCTAGAAACATCCTAGAGGTCCTTGTCTTCTTCAAAGACCAATTTCAGAGCCCTAAAAGGAGGTCTCAAAGAGGCGCTTCAAAGAAGAGGTAATGTCCGTTACAGAATCTTCCATCTTTATTTCTTCTTCCACTTCTTCTTCTTAGGTTGCTTCATTATGAACTAATAACATCAGTATCAATCATATACTGATATGTTATTATAAGTATGAAACAACCCTATTTCATCATCTATCCATCCTACGGAAAACTAAATCACCGCGCGTGCGTACGTACGGAATACCGTCTCCACGCCGTGGTGTAATCTGTTTTTCCAAAAACACCTTACTTGGATGGGTATAATGGTGTAAATAATAACTATAAATAGTTATTATAACATCATACTGATTCTTATATATTGTATCATCCACTCCAAATCAATTCAACGATTATGGAAATGATATCATCGCTTGTGCGTAAGTACGGACTACCGTCTCCACGATGCGATGAGATTCATTCTCCATGTTAACCATACATGAATGATCATAAAGTTTATTTAATGAATAATAATGAAATATATGAAATAATAATGCTACTGGATTTATGTATATATATATATGTATGTCTTCTATTTAGTTTCGTTGAATTCAATAAGGAAATGAAAACAGCATTCATGCGTACGTACGGCCTACCGTCTCCATGAACGGTGTATTTCATTCCTTTTATCGACCTATAATATATATATGTATATGATGAATATATGTAAATCATGTTTTAAATTCTGAAATTATGTGAATCAGGATTTATGTAAAAATATCAAGAAAGACAAGTCAAAATACATACGATAAATGAAATGATTTTACCCAAAACGCTGCTTTAACATGGAATTTACAAAAGAACGGGTAATATAATGTCATAAGTGAAACATATATGATATCATAACAATGAATATGATTCTGTAATAAGTCAATGTCATTATTTAAATAATTATACTGGAGGTTCAGATACGTACGAAGCATATCGGACATAAGGTAAGGGATAATTTCGCAAATCTCATTTTTATCTGAGATTGATTATTCGTAAGTATTTACTGGGGTTATTGTTATCATCCATGTACATGTTTCCTAAAAATGGTTTCATTTATGTTTAATTTACTTTTTACCCATTTTTGACTTTTAATACATGGTATGTATGGAATATTTCTTTTACAAGGTACTTTTTGACTTTTCCGACAAAAGTACGAGAAGAATGTTTTTTTAACTTATACGGCACAAATGGATTTTTAAAGTTTTATAAAGCCTTATTTTAATGAAACGTCCTCCAAAATATTTAATGATTATTTTCAACAAAATCATTTTCTTTTAAAATATGATGACATTTGGTGAAATTAAAATGATTTTCAAGAAGAAAGGATATTTTCCTCAAGAATTCATTTCAAGTGTTTTCACAAAACCATTTTCCATCAATGATGACATTATTTCATATGTGTATGCTTCAAGTATAATGTATCTATGATTTACATGGTTTCACTTTTCTTATTATGAAATGATATCCATTTCTTTTATATGGATTATGTGATAATGGGATGATGTTTATGAAACCCATTTTATTCGTTGGGTTATTATGAATGATGTATGTTTATTTTGTGGAACAAGTAAAAATTATTTCATTATGAGATGGGTGGGACCTATATCTCCCACCAATTCATTGGGTAAAGATTTATATCTCATGAGATAGACATGGCTGGAATGGAAATTTAAACCGGTTCAGTAATACAGGAATAGAACGAGGAGTGAACTCGATTCAGAAAGGGACTTTGTCCACTAAGATGGTCTTTGCAGCAATGCCTTGGATACTATGGAAATCATATCATGTTCTTAATGGTTTCCACAATTACATGTTTTATTCCCATGCTATTTTATCATTCTTAATGTTTCTTTATGATCTATGCTTTACATAATTCCATGTTTTATGTCATTGCTCAAGCTTTTGATGCTTAAACATTATGTTCATGTTTTTATGTTCAAATGTATATGGTATGTTTTATTTTATCCATTCTTACCCTTACTGAGCATTTGAGCTCACCGTTTTTATGTTTTCTTTTCCCCAGGATATAAAGAAAGGTTTTAGGTAATAAAAATAAGGGGATGATCTTTATGGGAGATGTTGAAGATCATTCACCACGATTAGAAGATTGCATTCCATGTTTCCAAAGACACTAAACTATTGCGATCCTTGTGTTTCTGTTATTGTTATGTAAAAAGTATTCCGCTAATGTAATGTAATATCCATGTACGTCAAGCTTTGGGTCTCTAAAATGAATCATTAAAATTAGAAATCATACATTTGCATCTTTAATTTTCTTGACTTGGTGGGGGCCTTACGATATGAGTGAAGAGAAATTGGTTGTGTTCTCGACGCCAAATCGATCGTGAACTCAATGTCCTACTGTAGGGGAAAGCATACAAATCATCTTAGAATATCTCTGAAAAATATTCTACTTCTATAGGTAGTACATCTTTCAATAGAATGACCATATTAATCAATAATGAGTACCGATAAGTGGAAGACAATATTCTAAACTTTGTGAGTGGATATCATGCATGCCCCGGACCAAGGATACTAGTCCCCATGGAAAACCTAAAAAATCTCATCACGTGTCATGAAACTAACTTTTATCCTATAGTAATCGATGTGAGGATAAAATACTACCAAAAAATTCATTTCATGTGTCATGTTAAATAGATCCATATATAAGACCAGGAGGTCCCACTCCTTCTCAACCCTTGACATGGATGGCACACGTGATGGGCACCTGAGACTTGGCTCCTTCTTATATCCCAGTGGTGCTTCCAACTCTATTGAAAATAAAAATAACTCGGTTAGAATATTATGTGTTCTCACAAAATAGTAAGAGATTAATTAAACAATGGAACCTGTATAAAAAAAGGTAATAAGATATGGAATACGAAATCAAAATTATACCTTAAACTGTCGATGGTCCTACCTCTGATCCCAATGGTCCTTAATCCACCGCATGAAGATTCCTAGTATAATCTTGAGAATGACCACTCACCCGTGGCTCTACCAGGAACTGGATCTTATTAGATGATGTGCCAACCCTACCACCATGGCCACTGAACGAGATCCCATAATTCTTGATGACTCTGAGTAAAATAAAAACCCTCTGGAATACCCAAATCCTTCCCCATTTAGGATTGGAAGTGCAATTCTGCACAATTTATACAAGAGTCCCATACCTCCACACTGATAGCAGGGTTTTGAAGTAAATTTTTATGCTGGTCAAATGTTACCTAATCTCTAACAGTTATGGAAAATGATGGATTTCACATCATAAGACACCGAAGAAAACTGTCAAGAAGGTTGGCCTATTATGCCACCTCCCTTCTTCCCCTTCTCCCCTCACTTCATTTTCTTCATAGAATAACTACATATTCCCATTCCTGATATCTTTCTAGAGAAATTATCCCACTCCTTGTGGTTTATATCCACCATTGAATCTCTATCAACTACATCATCATATCTTTTCTTCTTGATGAATATGACTTTGGAATATATGTATGGCTGCAAACCCCTGTCAAACATATCTACCTTTATACACTCATTGAAGACCATTTTTGAAGTATTACATGCAAAATTAGAAAAATAGTTCTCATACTCCATCACTGAGTGATACCCCAGAACATGTTCAAGATCCTCTTGAGATTAAGCTTTTTCCAAAACCTTAGGGCAGTACTTGTTATAAAAGTTAACCTTGATGTCTGTCTAGATCATCTTCTCATGTTTCAAAGCTTGATTAATTGATTCCCACCACCTTGGAATGAGACTCTTTATCACAAAAGAGTCACATTTCTCCCTGACCTCCTCAGTTGTGCCCATGAACTCAAACATGCGCTCAATTGTTTCGAGCCACTCCTCCACTTTTTAGGTTTCTATGATTACTTGGAATGTATGATGATTGTTTTCTAGAAATTCAAGGGTTTTATACTTTATATGACTAGTCTCATCTTCACTAAAATGATCTCGAATAGGAGCCGATATCTATCCAAGAGCATGTACTGCCTGAACCATAGCCTATACTAGCCTTTGATCGAGCTATGGGGGGGGGACTCTCCCCAGATTCCCCCATGGGTGTAAGGGAAACTTGGGGGGGGGGTCTGTTTCTCTAAAAGGAAATAGTCATAAGATAAAATATTTGTACCATATTTTCAAAACGTTTCATCCATAACCTTAAATATATATAATACAAACAGATTACAACTATAAAATAAAAAACTACTTCACCCAACCAGATGTCCATGTGTAGTCTATATACCACACGTATCTCCTTGAAGTGAAGTCAAAAAAAAATTACAATGTAACATGGTGACTCGAGGTCTATCACGGGAGGTTTGTCAGTTACACTACTCATGAAAAACACTTTGATCCCCAATAGTCACATCTCATGTCTATCCCAACTCATCCCAAAAATAATAATATAACCCAAAAACATTAACCTTCATTGATACTATTTTGTTACGAACCGAATCTGGTCCCCATTAAAGGAAACACCTGATCCGGTCAATACAATGTTCCTAAGGGTGTTCCATGTCCCCATTAGATGGAACATGTTCATAGGTATTAGAAATATTGTTTTGGGAATGATTTACCAGAGTGTAGATACATAAATCAATAAAAAACAATCTATAAACTGAATTTGAAAATTCATTCCAAACAATCCTTAAATAAATTTTACTACTGAAGACATGGTTATAATAATGAAACAAGATGTTCAATGATTCATAATTGTTTCAAAAAAACATCCCATGTAACTCCACATGATATGAGATCATCACCAACTATCCTCCTGCATAACATGACACCTTGAAAGAATCTAACAACCCGAAATTCCATCACCAAAGGCCTAGCCTTTACCTGTGAAAAACATGATCTAGTCTAATTACACTAATGGTGTATAATTTGAGTATGAGACAAATCTCAATAATATTCCACTCAAAATATTCTATATATTTATGAATACAATAAAAGAATAATGCATGTTTTTATAAACAAGATATGGTGGCAATAATTTTTAAAAATGAATTTTTTTAAAGAAAACAGTTCTCAAATACAAATTACAAAGAGTGAACACATTTCAATAAAACAGGTATCTTCATAATTTTCCATAAAAATACACCCTAATCGAATGAGAAATACTAAATATTCAATGATCAATAATCTCGAGAACACTCATAGTTAGTAATTAGTTTTGGGACCCATGTACCTTATATCACGGTGTAAAGTAACCATAACAAAATTTTATCTCATGCACGAGCCACTATTAGGGAACCTACTTATATTATATTGTTCCCCATTAATAATAATTAATGTTTTTTTATTGTTTTCAATTTCTACTTTATATGTATAACATAGACAACTACTCCCGAACACTAGCGTACTAGTACACGTCCGCTCACCATGACTCCCAAACTTCTCTCTTTATGCAAAAAAAATTACCACATGTTACCAAAATTTATGTTCACATAAAATCATAATTTATAGTAGAAAACATTCAAAAAAGTACATAAAAATTCATTTCACCCTTTATACAACTCAATAAACAACTTATAATTTACATAAAACAATTTCAAGGAATATAAAAAAACTTTATAAAAAAATCATCTAAAATCCCTCTCTGAAAACAAAATTCCCAAAAATATTACACCAAACTAAAATCTATATCTGTAAAAGTTTTTAATAAAGCCCTTCCATAAATTTTAAAACATCCCCAATTCGTACAACATTGAAAATACATGTAAACCACCCATTTTTACACAAAAATGGCATATAAAAATCCATTTCATAAAAAATGCATCCAAAAATAATATTTGCGGACATAAAAATGAAGTAAGAGTATGGTAAAAATAGAAATCAATCATGTATAACACATTTAGTATTTCTTACACATGTAATAAAAAACCACAAGTGTCAAAAAAACCAAATCCTTGGGAAAA
Organism: Viscum album; assembly: GCA_963277665.1. Taxonomy (NCBI): domain Eukaryota; kingdom Viridiplantae; phylum Streptophyta; class Magnoliopsida; order Santalales; family Viscaceae; genus Viscum; species Viscum album. Next base: position 227,478,647 of record OY728159.1, on the reverse strand, counting down.
ATTTCAACAGTACAACCGCCGCACTAAAAGAGAGATAAATCCAACCAAAAATCCAAATATTATACCAATAAAACCAAGATCAAACCCCCCAGTTTGAAGACCAATTTTTTTTGACATTAATAACTTCATAAAAAATGGATGAATTCTTAATAAAATGGGAGGAGAAAGGATGAAAACCCACTTACGTGATATATCTTGAGGAAATCTCCCCAAATACACCAATAAGTAAATTTATAGGCATTGGAAACTGATATGGAGGTTCAGATAAGGATGAGGAGGTCATGTGGGAATTTAAATGGAAGGGAAAATGAAAAAAATAAAGGAATTATGAATGAAATAAATTACCTTTTCAAATATAGAATACTTGAGAAAGCCTAAATTTGTGGTCCCTAATCTGCATTCAAGTTGATATCTAAAGTGGGATGAAATATCAATGGGCGTGATACTAGGGTCTGTGGTATTAAGAGAGAGGTTAAATAAACTAATATAATAAAAAAATGAATAATATATAAAAGAAAAAATAATTTTAAAACATAAAATGGTCTCACGGACTGGCCCAATACCTTAATAAATATTCCAAATACACCATGAATATGGATTCTTAAGGGGACCTATAAGGCCTCGCCCTTAAACCTTACTTAATATTGAATTAAATGAATAATTCACATTGAAGATCTTTTCAGGTTTAGAGTTTTTGAGAATTCAGACATAAATATTACATCTCCAATGATTTTGAAGTAGACACTTCTACTAAGTTTCCACAAAATGAAAACTCTTAAAAAGAAACATGTCAAGTTCCATGCTTTAGATAGCATGAATTTCCCTTGATCCCATCCTTGACCCAAATCCACATTAAGCCCTATGAAAAAAATTTCAAAAAAACATGGGGTGAGCATAAAAAGCACAGTAAGGGATACACAAAGAATGAAAACTGTTAGTTTTTCAGACATCAAGTAAACCATGTATACATTATCAAAGTAATACCTTCGCCTTCATGAAGTATTAAAAACTCTTCACTGAATAAAATATCATTACTTACCCTTTTATAACCAATTATTACCCTAAAACCCATATAAAGAAGACATAACATATAAAGGTACCTTGGGACCTAAACATACTTAAGTGGAATAACCATATGGTCGACTTCCACACATATCACTTAATGGAATAGCCATATGGCCGACTTCCACACATACTTAATGGAGTAGCCATACGGCCGACATCCATACCCAATGCATTGGTGGTTATAACGTAACCACTCGTCCTGGTATTCAAGACATCAGCCGTCATATGGTTTACCACGTAACCACCCGTCAAATGTCCAAGTACCAATATAAAATTATAAAACATAAAACCAATATAAAGGAATGATAACATTTCCACATTTCAATCAAAATATATTATTTAAATATATTGACATAATATAATCCTTTATCAAAAAGATTTTCAATACCAAAATACATAAAAGAGTATATGGTATTTATTTTATTTTGAAAACATTACATCTTGTTGAGGAAGCCAAAGTTCAAATAATACTCTCAGAGGCGGAAAAGGTCACTGTCACCGCGTACGTTAAAAGAAAAATTCCTTTTTGTCATTTAGTAAAACGCTTCATAGAAAAAGATTCATTTTTTATAAAAGTAAAATTCAAAAGGGGTTTATACACCGTATAAAAGAAAGTTGTGAATAAAATGAAATATTCCTCAATGAAAGGAGATTGAGACGAAGTCCCTTACCTTGGGTCCGACTTGACTCGATCGTTATACAACCTCCTGAATAATAAACTTGAGTTAATTGATACTTTCATAAGAACCTTTATCAAGTTCATTATTCCTTTTATATCACTTATTACCAGGTTATGAACACAATGTAATTATTTATGTTAATAATGGTCGTTTTGTCGATCCTTGGTACTTGAGTGAAAAATAAACTCTTTATAATTACTAGTTTTTCATGTGGTAAAATATCAATTATATCTAGAATTATATTCATGATGTATATATCATATATATAATATATATCCAGCATATATACATGCATTTATAATATTACATATTCTCTTTAGAAGTATGAAATGAAATGCACCATTCATGGAGATGGTAAGCCGTACGTACGCATGAACGCTACTTTCATTCCTATCTCATAATTTAATGGAAATAAAATAATAATGATATAAAGGTATATTTTTATTCCATTATAACATCATATATAATAACTTTAAATCCATCCTTTATATGTCCCACATATGGCATTAATGAATCAAATCACTTTGAGGGGGCGGTAGTCCGCACTTCCTAAAATGAAATTATCGTGTTTACCCATAATGGAAACCAAAAAGGTATGCCATAAATGAAAAATAAAGAAGCTTAAGTAAAACATAAACATATTATATATCATATATAAATATAGTGATATCCTAATGTCCACCTTTGAAGGTGTTATATGAGTGTTGAACAATCATCGTTTCGTGAGGCAGAAATTCGCCATCCATAGAAACATTATATTCTTTAACCATTAGATGTAGGTGCGTGTAAGTGTAGCTCAAATAATTCTTATAAAAACATTCTAGTATATTTAATATACTGTATTTGTTACAAAGAAAATGAATAAATAGTGTTTAGGGGGTTGGAGAAGCAGAATAGAACAAAAGAACATAAGAGACGACACTACCATTAAATCGGGTAACTCTATTTGATTTGAGCTCAAAGGCTTCCTTGGGATGACTTCTGCCCAAAGTGAGGCTTCTAGGAGTAAGAGTGGGATGTGAAGAGACAAAAAGGGCAGGGGTGGCCGAGCCAAATGCTTTAGAGGTGTGGGTAAGGAGGTAGAGGTGGGAGCCTTTTAGAAGAGGAGGGGAGGGGCACTCTTGGAAGGTAAAGAAATGTTACTTTATTTTAGAATGAGTTTCGGATTTTAATGGTCCGAAATTGATGTGTTTCAAGGATAAGGTGATAAAGGTTATAAATCCACCCATCCATTAGGTTTTGGACATGTGTAGGTCATATATTTTACATTATATTTCCATTTTATTTAAATCGTTAAATAATGAGGTAATCGTTGCATCATCATGGTGTCACAAATAATTTAATTTAGTAAATTTTTTAAAAATTATGAAGAAAATACTATGATATATGAAATCTTTTTATCTTTCCAATTATTATTTATAGTGAAAAATATGACTTGTATAACCCCATGTAATTTTTTTTTAGTAAAACAACTCATGTTTGTTACATTTTTATTTTAACTTTAAATAAAATTTTATTTATGTCATTTTCCTACCAATGTGACTCCATGGGGTCCCCAAGTAGACCCATGGATTTTCTTGGTCTTCCATGACACATAAAATAAGGTTAGGACATGTGTCAAGTTCATTTCATATTATTAAAACATTATTTTTATCTTAAATTACACTAATTACCTCTAATCGCGATTAAAAACTTAAAAGTTACAATTCACCAAAAAATTATTTTAATCTCATTGAACCACATTTTACTTCTTATTGAAAACCATGTATGTCAGAATTTTGAAATTCAAAACACAGAGCTAGTAAAATTTCATTTAAATGAAAAATCAGTTTTTCAAGTACAACTTAGTGGTTTCACTATTCATCAAAAATTGAAATTTTTCAGAAAAATACCGAAAATTCATCCTAAGCTATATTTGATATTCAAAATTCAAAAATGATGTCTATTTTACAAAATTAAAACATATAAGTTGAATTAATTAATTTAATAATCAATTCCAGTTATCAGAGCAAATAGCGTGTTTTAATGAAATAATAAGTACTAAAAGATTGACACTAGTTTAAGTCCAATTTCAAAGTGAAATTAATTCCAACGATGACTATTAGATTAAATGGTAAAAATATATTCTAATTTAACTGTAAAACCACTTCAAAAGATTATCTAATCATCTTAAAAAATTATATTAAAAATTGGTGTGGAATTAAAATACAACATTTTTCACTATTCATTAAATAAATGATCTTTATTACTAGTGTGCAACGTAAGATTTCAAAGAAACTCTTTGTTGCGTATCGGGTACGCTATCGAACATAGAAACCCATTTAATGTAAAATTAATATTTAATTCAAAAATATTAATAAATATTAAAATGCATTTTTCTTTATTTACTTGGGATGTTACATCCTTCCCCCCTTTTGGGAAATTGCGTCCTCACAATTTTATTCACCTATCAAAATAAGTGGGGGTATTTATCCCTCGTAACATTTTCATATTCCCATATTTCATCTTCAATAATATGGCTTTTCCAAAAAAACCTTTACCTGGTGAATTACCTTATTCCGTAACACCTGCTCTCTACGGTCAAGAATCTGGACTGGTTGTTCTTCATAAGAGAGATTCTCTTCCAACTAAACTACCTCTGGGATCAAAACATGATATGGATCTAGCATATACTTTCTCAACATCGAAACATGAAAAACATTTTGTACCTAAGATAAAATCGGAGGTAAAACCACTCGGTAAGTAACTGATCCAACTTTCTCCAGAATTTCATATGGTTCAATGAACATTGGACTCAGCCTTCCTTTCTTACCAAATCGCATCAAAATTTTTCATGGTGAGAGTTTGAGAAAAAACATGATCACCTACCTCGAAAGATAGATCCTTCCTCCGGTTAACCACATAACTCTTCTATCTGCTCTGAGCTGTTTTCATGTGTTTCTGAATCAACTGAACTTTTTCTGCCATCTCTTCTACCAACTCTGGTCCCATCAGCTTCCTTTCACCCACTTTATCGCAAAAACTGTATTTCGACACCATTTACCATATAACGCCTCAAATGGTTCCATCTGTACACTGGAATGAAAACTGTTATTATATGAAAATTCAACCAAGGAAAGATGTTAGTCCCAAATTCCCTGATAATCCATCGAACAAGCACGTATCATATCCTCCAATGTCTGTATTGTTCTCTCTGACTACCAATCTGACTGAGGATGAAAAGCTGTACTAAAATTTAATTCAGTACCCAACGACTTCTAAAGGCCTTTCGAAAAGTTAGAAGTAAACCTGGGATCACGATCAGATACAATGGAGAGAGGAACTCCATGTAACCAGAATATATCTTTAAGATACAAACGGGAATGTTGATCTAGGGATAATGTATCTCATATAGCAAGGAAATGAGCAGATTTAGTCAAGTGATCAACAATAACCTAGATTGCATTATTACCTCGAGATGTCTTCGATCATCCCACAATAAAGTCAATGGATATATTATCCCATATGCACTCTGGCACTGGTAAAGGTGGAAGAATCCCTTTCGGTAACTGCCGCTCTGCTTTAACCTACTGAAAAGTCAAACACTTCACAGTAAAATCAGCAATATCTCTTTTCATTCCATCCCACTAGTAATACTCTCTCAGATCTATGTACATCTTAGTACTACCAGTATGAACTGCAAACGGAGAACTATGAGCTTCACATAACAACTCTCTCTTCAACTGTAAATCACAAGGAACACACAATATCTTCCCAAATATCAAAACACAATCATTATAAATGTTGAATTCAGGCAACATACCCTTCTGAACCATCTCTACCTTTTTCTGCAACTCACTGTCTTTCTTCTGCGCTTGCTTGATTCTGTCTGATAGAGAAGATTTCACTGATACCTGAAACAAAACAGAAGAACTTCCTACAACAACAACTTCTATGCCAAAGTTCATCAAATCAAAAACTAAAGGATCTCATTCCAAATGTATCATGGTTAATGAAGCATTACTTTTTCGACTCAATGCATCGACCAGTTTATTTGCTTTTCCGGGATGGTAATGAATTGTACAATCATAATCCTTGATTAATTCCATCCATCTCCTCTGTATCATGTTCAATTCATTCTGAGTGAATATATACTTTAAACTTTTTTGATCAGTATATATTTCAAACATTACTCCATAAAAATGATGCCTCCAAATTTTTAGAGCAAAAACAACAGCAGCTAATTCCAAATCATGTGTAGGGTAATTTACCTCATGAGTATTCAACTGACGTGAAGCATATGAAATTACCCGATCATTATGCATAAGGACACAACTACGTCCCTTCAACAAAGCATCACTATATATAACAAACTCACCATTCCTGGAAGGAAGTGCCAAAACTGGAGCATTCAACAATCTTCTTTTCAACTCCTGAAAACAATCATCACATTCTTTTGTCCAGATAAACATAACACCCTTCCGAGTTAGCTTAGTCATTGGACAAGATAACCGTGAAAAATGTTCAACAAACCTTCGGTAATAACCACCAAACCAAGAAACTATGGATCTTGGTTACATTTGTGGGTCTTGGACATTATTCAACAACCTTTGTTTTTGCATGATCAATAGTTATGCCTTTTTTTGAAACAATGTGACCAAGGAAAGAAATTTGTTGTAACCAAAACTCACACTTGCTGAATTTTACATACAGTTTCTTTTCATTTAAGGTTTTCCAGATAACCCTTAAATGACTTTCATGCTCCTCTTTACTTTTAGAAAACACCAAAATATCGTCAATAAAAACAACAAACATTTTTCACCTGAGTCAACTGAGCCATCACTACAACAAACTATTTAGTTCTGAATCTGACCATCTCAGGATACTGATCAGAAAGGTCATTTCCCTCTGTATGCCTTCCCAGATAATCTGTTCTGTTTCCTCTATGAAAAACCATTATTAACACAGAAATATCTTAGGATAAGAAACATGGTAATCTTTAAATGCTATATCATTTCAATCATACAATAAATTAATTTATAATTTAACAATTTTATAACTCCTAAAGTTGTCTAAACTGTCCTTCGATACCAGCTATAAGGCCCCATCCTTAAACCTTACTTAATATTGAAATAAATGAATAATTCACATTGAGGATCTTTTTTAGGATTTGAGTTTTAGAGAATTGGGGCATAACTATTACATCTCCAAAGATTTCAAAGTAGACACTTTTACTAAACTTCCACAAAATGAAAACTCTTTAAAATAAACATGTCTAGTTCCATTTTTTAGATAGAATGACTTTCCATTAATCCCATCCTTGACCCTAATCCACATTAAGCCCTGTGAAAAACATTTCAAAAAAAAATTGGGGTGAGCATAAGAAGCTCAGTTAGGGATACACAAATAATTAAAACTATTAGTTTTTAAAACATCAAGTAAACCATGTATACATTATCAAAGTAATACCTTCGCCTTCATGAAGTAGTAAGAACTCTCCACTGAATAAAATATCATTACTTACCCTTTTGTAACAAAAGATTACCCTAAAACCCATATAAAGAACACATTACATATAAAGGTAACTTGGGACATAAACATACTTAAGTGGAATAACCATACGGTCAACTTCCACACAAATCACTTAATGGAATAGCCATACAACCAACTTCCACACATACTTAATGGAATAGCCATACGACCGACTTCCATACCCAATGAATTGTAGGTTATAATGTAACCACCTGTCCTGGTATTCACGGAACCACCCGTCTTATGGTTTATCACGTAACCACCCGTCAAATGTCCAAGTACCATTATAAAATAATAACACATAAAACCAATATAATGGAATGATAATATTTCCACATTTCAATAAAAATATATCATTTAAATATATTGACATAATAGAATCCTTTATCAAAACCATTTTCAATACCAAAATACATATGAGAGTATATGGTATTTATTTTATTTTAAAAACATTATAGCTTGTTGAGGAATACAAAGATCAAATAATACTCTCGGCGGCGGAAAAGGTCGTTGTCACCATGTACATTAAAAGAATCATTACTTTTTTTCATTTAGTAAAACGCTTCGTAGAAAAATATTCCTTTTGTATATATGTAAAAGATAAAGGGGTTTATACACCGTATAAAAGAAATTTGTCTATAAAAGGAAATACGCCTAAATGAAAGGAGATTGAGACGAAGTCCCTTACCTCGGGTCCGACTTGACTCGATCGTTCTTTATCCTCCTAAATAATAAACTTGAGTTAATTTATACTTTCTTAAGAACCTTTTTCATGTTCATTATTCCTTTTATATCACTTATTACCAGGTTATGAACACTATTTTATTATTTATGTTAATAATGGTCGTTTTTTCGATCCTTGGTACTTGAGTAAAAAACAAACTCTATATAATTAGAAGTTGTTCATGTGGTAAAATATCCATTATATCAAGAATTATATTCATGATGTATATATCATATATATCATATATATCCAAAATATATACATGCATTTGTAATATTAAATAATCATTTAGAGGTAAGAAATGAATTGCACCGTTCATGGAGACGGTAAGCCGTACGTACGCATGAACACTACTTTCATTCCTATCTCATACTTTAATGGAAAGAAAATAATAATTATATAAAGGTATATTATAATTACAGTATAAAATCATATATAATAACATTAAATCAATACTTTATACGTCCCACATATGGCATTAACGAATCAAATCACTTTTAGGGGGCGGTAGTCCGCACATCCTAAAATGAAATTATCGTGTTTACCCATAATGGAAACCATAAAGGTATTCCATAAATGTAAAATACAGAAGATTAAGTAAAACATAAACATATTATATATCATATATAAATACAGTGACATCCTAATGGCCACCTTTGAAGGTGTTATATGAGTGTTGAACAATCATCGTTTCGTGAGGCAGAAATTCACCATCCACAGAAACAGAATGTTCTTTAACAATTATATGTAATTGTGTGTAAGTGTAGCTTGAATAATTCTTATAAAAAAATCCTATTATATTTATGATACTATATTTGTTACAAATAAAATGAATAAAAAAATTTTAGGGGGTTGGAGAAGCAGAATAGAACAAAATAACACAATAGAAGACACTACCTTTAAATCGGGTAACACTTTTTGATTTGAGATCAAAGGCTTCTTTGGGAAGACTTCTGCCCAAAGTGAGGCTTCTAGGAGTAATAGAGGGATGTGGAGAGACATAATGGGCAGGGGTTGGAAGATCCAATGGCTTGAGAGGTGTGGGTAAGGAGGTAGAGGTGGGGGCCTTTTATAAGAGGAGAGGAGGGGCACTCTTGGAAGGTAAGGAAATGTTACTTTATTTTAGAATGAGTTTCGGATTTTAATGGTCCCACATTGATGTGTTTCGATGATAAGTTGATAAAGGTTCTAAATCCACCCATACAATAGGTATTTGAAATGTGTAGGTCTTATATTTTACATTATCTTTCCATTTTACTTAAATCGTTAAATAATGAGGTAATCACTGCATCATCATGGTGTCATAAATAATTTAACTTAGTTAATGTATAAAAATTATGAAAAAATTACTATGATATAAAAAAATCATTTTAGATTTCCAATGAATATTTTTAGTCAAAATTTTTACTTGTATAACACAATGTAAAAATTGTTTTAGTAAAATAATTCATATTTGTGACATTTTTATTTTAACTTTAAATAAAAAGTTGTTTATGTCATTTTCCTACCAAAGTGGCTCCATGGGTTCCCCAAATTGACCCATGGATTGTCTTGGTTGGAAATGACACATACAGTAAGGGTAGGACATGTGTCTAGTTCATTTCATATTATTAAAACATTATTTCTATCTTAAATTACACTAATTACCTCTAATCGCGATTAAAAACTTAAAAGTTACTATTCACCAAAAAATTATTTTAATCCCATTGAACCACATTTTACTACTTATTGACAACCATGTATATCAGATTTTTGAAATTCAAAACACAGAGGTTGTAAAATTTCATTTAAATGAAAAATCAATTTTTTAAGTACCACTTAGTGGTTTCACTATTCATCAAAAATTGATGTTTTTTAGAAAATACCGAAAATTCAACCTAATCTATATTTTATATTCCAAATAAAAAAATGATGTCTATATTACAAAATTCAAAACATATAAATTGAATTAATTAATTTAATAATCAATTCCCGCTGTCAGAGCAAATAGCGTGTTTTTATGAAACAATATGTATCAAAAGATTGACACTAGTTTAGGTCCAATTTCAAAGTAAAATTAATTCCAACGACCACTATTGGATTAAATAGTTAAAATATATCCTAATTTCACATTAAAACCACTTCAAAATATTATCTATTCATCTCAATAAATTAGATTAAAAAGATGTTTTGAATTAAAATACAACATTTTCACTATTCATTAAAAAATGATCTTTATCGGAAAAATATAGAAAATTTACACAAAGTAAATTTTGATGTCCCAATTAAAAAGAAGATTTTTATTTGGTCCAATAGAATGTATAAGTGTGACCAAAACTATATTTAATGACGGTTCGCCATCAAAAGTTGATAAGTGGACCTTTAGTGAAAATTAGAGTGTATATGCCTAAAATTGAATTCTTTTCATATTTTAAGCCTTTATCCTTTATTGGATAAATGTAAAAACATTTAACAAAAATATATAATCATGTTTTAGTTATTTCTATTCATTCCCCCCAATACAACGACAACGTGTTAAGTAACATTTAAAATAATATTATTTTATTACTAGTGTGCGACGTAAGATTTCAAAGAAACTCTTTGTTGCGTATCGGGTATGCTACCGAACATAGAAACCCATTTAAAGTAAAATTAATATTTCATTCACAAATATTAATAAATATGAAAATGTATTTCTCTTTATTTACCTGGGATGTTACAGGACCAAATGGATATGGTAGATTTAATAGGTCAAGGAAGGTCAATTTGGAGGTGTAATGGGTGAAAAATGTTAAAAATGGAGGAGTTATACAAGAAAAAAAAATATTTTGGAATTTTGAAATGGGCTCATGGTTTGTCACAATTCTTGAAAGCCCACCCTTTCCTCTAAAAAATGTATGGAAAACCCATGCAACAAAGAAAGAGTGGTAATTAAATGAGAAATACCTTTAAAATAAATAAATTACGTGATAATTTCAATATCTAAAATTTAATTATATTTCATTATATTAATTTAATACCTTATATAATTCACCACATCCATCGAATTGGTTAAGAAGAAATCATTGATTTGTACAGCGGACTAGTGCCTCATAAAATGATGTCACTCATTTTTATATAAATAAATTTCATGGATGGGTATGATAGTTTAACTGAACTATATATAGTATATTTATAATATAATTATATAATACTAGTAATAATCACACACATTACCAATTTACATTCCATTTACCTAGGGGATACTATAACGTCGTTCGTGTGTACATCAGACAGCCCCTTTGTGAAGCGATGCAAGTCATTTTCACTAACGCTTAACATGGATATTAATAAAGATAATGTTTAAAATATAAATATTATATACATGAAATAAATATGATATTCAGGACATATATATCATTCTGATTATATAATATATCAATTACATTCTCACTATTTCTCACACAAAAAGGGGATAACATCATTCATGTACCTGTTAACTACCGCCTTCATGAATTGATGTTACGCCCGTTTCATAACCACACCACATGAATGATATGTATAATTATATTTAAAAATATAATTTTTTTATTAATGATATTATGATCATTCCAAAAATATAAGATATTACTAACCTACTTTCCATAATGATTGTTGAAGAAACGAAATGTTACTCATGCATATATATGGCTTAATATCTCCATGATCGTACCATATTCAATTTCTCAAAACCACATTTCCTAACTGGTCATAAAATTAAAATTTATGTGTAAATATTATTATTATTTCAGGGAAATTATTCTGCATATAATTTAACCATGATCAATGTAAGATCACTGAAAATAACAAATCCAAATATACATGAAAAACAAAGAGGTTATTACCCAGAACAACATTTTAATGAAGAATTGGGAATAAAAAGTAAATAAATAGTCATATGTAAATAATATATGATATATTTGGCTATATAATAGATTTATAATATACATATATTTGAAATATATGAGGTTCGATCATTTTTTTAGAAGTTGAGCCTTAAGGTAAGGGGTTTCAATTATCTTTTTTATTTCTTGGAGACATAGGTAAATTAACCACTACTTTATTTTTATGGTGTATATACACTACCATTGAAATTTTATATAATTAATATCATTACTTACATGTAATTTAATATTTTAATTGAATTTATTCTTTACTTTGTATTATGATTCAAAACATTAATAAAGTTTTAATGGATTTTTATCTCAATTTTCCTCAATTGAGACTTATATCATGTTTTGAAACTATATTCTTTTATGTGGTGTATATAATTCAACATTAACATTTAATATCATGAATTTATTTTTTCTAATGATATTTAATGTTTCATTAAATATTAATTTTTTATAGATCTTATGATTCCATGTTACCATAGTGGTTAGAGTTTTAGGAAAGAATATAATCTTTTATCATGATTTATTATAATTATGTTTCCAATGATAGATCTTTATAATATATCCCTCATTAATTATCATTAATTTTATTATCGTATGGTTATTAATGTTATTTTCAAGGTATATTTCCAATTTTATACTCTTTTAAATATCAACTAATTGTAAAATTCTTTTAATAATAATCATCTTTATTTCTATCTTGGGTCAATAACCCTTTATTCTTTCAAACCAATGTTTTGGCCAAAAATGAACATTCAAAAAATGATTTGTTAATGATATTTTAACCAATTTTTTTATTTTATCAAAATGATTTGAAATTAATATTCATGTCATTTTCAAAAAAAATCTTGTCTGTATTTTAGATAAAATGTGAAAAGAACCATTGTTTTATGGTGTTCAACATGAATGAAATTTTCTGCCATCATGGTAATAATTCTATTTTATGTTTCCTTTAAAATTTTGTAGTTATTTTCAAAGAAAATGATTTTTGAAATTTATTAAATTTTATATATTTTTCTTCAAAATGGAAATGATATTTTCTATAATAAATATTCCATGTCATATTTTAAAATCATTCTCTGTGTATGTTAACATCCTTTATTGTATCTTATGATTTTATAGGGATAATAAACAAGGGTACAATTCATATGATTTATCTGAATGGGTCATAATTAAAATACATTATTGAAAAACATAAGCATTGGAAAATTGTTATGTTATCCAAATAATTTTCTTGGATGTCGGCCGTATGGTTGATCTAATTGTAAGAGTTTTATAGTTTAAAATGATGAAAATGTCGTATGATACAAATACAAAATATGTATGATTTCAAGGGGTTTATAATGTTTTTAATAATTATTATTAATATCACATTGATCATTAATATTGTTTTTTATGGATCTAATATTATTTAAATCCAATTTCCATGTTTCTGTATTTGGGGATCTATGTATTGATGGTATGAATATCCTTATATTATGATCAAGAACTTTGACTATGTCAACATAATCCTGTTCTCTTATTAAACTCACTAATGGAAGTTAATTTTTCATTCTTATGTTTACACTTTCTATGCCAGGTGAACAAAATATGATAATAATTATGGGATGAATTGAATATATTTTATGAATTAACAATTTTTGTGCCAATTTTAGAAAAGATCTAACTATTTTTATCCATAGGAAATTTTCTGTGAAATGTAATGAATATAAATTTAAATGGATGTAATATCCATATATTAGAATCCATTTTCATTATAATTTCAATAATTTATATGTGTACAATTCCATGTGTAATTTTTAATTATCATAAAACCACATTTGACAGGACTAATAATATTTATTTTTCGAACTAAGTGTAATACTAATTAAGAAAATATGGTTTTAAAATTGTATATAATACATTTTTTTGGGTATTGAGGGTAGTGGGAGGTAAAATCTTATACCATATCAATGATAGATGGTTAAAATATAATAATTTATTATCATGTTTCTAGAGTTGAAAACACAGTAGTCATTAAAATTTTGATTATCCGATCATTTTTCCTTGCAATTGGGACATTGGAATGGTGGTGGGAAAGGCTTACTGTAAAAACCCATAGGTGTTTCCATACAATGAAGATATAAATAATGAATTAGTTGGTCGGTGAAACCTAAAAAATAATATTGTCATGTATACATTGAATGTTCATGTGATGATAAGAAAGTATGGGTTCCTAGATTTTTAATGGAAATTTTAGTAGGGTAGATGTTGACAGAAATATAGATTAAAATACATGGATATCTCTCTATATCTATCTCCATATTTCCCTTTAGAAATTGGTCATGATTGATATAAATGATTTCTAGATATAAAATATTAATCCATTGATCTCCTAATCAATTGGACATCATTACAATTATTACATATATTTAAAAAAAGAATTATTTCAATTAGTTTGATACTAAATATTATAATAACCTCTATATTCCTCTATAAAAAATTATTGTGAAGGATGGTTTTTAATATGAGGAAATTATTTGTCACTTTGATAAAATAGATATTTTTGAAACACCTAATGCACAAGCACTAATCATTTAGGAACGTTGACTGGTGTTGAAGGTTTATAATGATGACTGGAATGATTTAACCTTTAGTTTTAGTAATCATAAATAAAAAATCAAATGAACATTTTTATCCCGTACCAAACTATAAATCAATAAATAAAAAATGTCACGTATGTATGTTTCATGAAACAATATTTAATAGTAAAATTTAAAATAATATATATATATATAAGATGTTTATTAGAAACCCTTTAGACAACACATTAAACCCATCAATAGTTAAACATTTATCCTTGGACTCACAAAAATCATATATCTCATCACCTATACCTTGATCCATATCCTATACCTATAAAAATAAAATAATAAATGTATCTACATTGAGTTCCATAAACTCATCTTAGTATAAATGATTTTGAGACATGTGTCAATTTGAATTCATCAACATGTGACATGATTATTTATATAACTAAAATCTCAATAAATTTCAAATATTATAGGACACATAAACTTTTAATTATCTGTTTGAAATATTTTTTATTCTGAAATAAATACTTTTCATTCATTTTATTCATATACCCCAATAATCCTTGAAAACTAATACATTGATCCATCTTGGTAAATTTTAAAAATTCATGAATTCATTATAATATATTAATGTTCCCCACCTCCACCAAACTATGGAAAAAATATAGTCCCTAGACCCACATTCGTATCGACATTACTGAACCCTGTTCAAATTTGGTCCCCTAACCTAAATTCACACTTGGTCACTCAAACCCAAAAAATAAATAACCCTCTTAATTCACTAGTCATGTTTTCTTTCAAACCCATAATTAAAAATATCCCCTAATTTTCATGAAACATGTAATTAGGCGATGTAAAATATAGGATATTTTTTTTCATGGAGATAATGATGTTCTATGAATTGAAATTCAGATCATAATTCTATGATTTTCTACAATTCAAGAAGTTATTTTTTAGAAATGGAGAGAGGCATGGAATTTTTTTCAGGGGTTAGTTTTTTGAAAATGGGATGCATGATATTACTTAATATTTTTCGATGTAGTAGGCTTATCATGTCATGATTTTTTTCAATCATGTTGTGATAACCTTTGATGAGGGATTCCCAATGAGAGTGGAATGAGTGGTGTGATGCAAAGCAAGAGGACCCATATTGTTGTAGGAGAAATTCCATGAGGGGCACGATGGACATCCTATGATAGATTATGGCATCGAATATGGTTTATATAAAAGGTATGGCTAATAATGACATAGAGTGGTGACACCAAAAAAAGGTTTTCTGAGGGTTTTCCCCACATTCTATAGTGTTCGTGTCATTATTTAATATGATAATATCATAAAAGAGTTAGGTGAGGAGTTGTTGTGTCATGACCCTCATGGTTATGTCATAGATCTAACTAAGGCTATATTTTTTTACTAGGGAAAGTGGGTAATTTCCAGTCAATGCATACGGGTTTTTGGTTAAAACATCCACATAAATAAGTTCTATATAATCCATTTATAACTGCTCTATTTCCCAAATTAATTCTGATCAAAAGATAAGATTTATTAAAAACATTAATCGTGATTCACTGTATATTTATCTTTCATTTTCTCTTTATTTTTCTCTTTTCTCATCGCTAATTCATTAAATAGTTTTCTACGGTATTTAAAACAATTTACACTAGCCCATGGTCGAAATAATTCAATATGATGTGTATTTATATTAGTTTGGTTAAATGAAATCTCAAGATGTTGATCACATGTCATTAATCTTTGTTTCATTGAGGTTGGTCATTCTATGATTATTTATAGATTTTATTATGACTTTGTATAACATTATTGATTGTCCAGGTTCAATTTAATAATAATTTTACTTGGGATAGTATCAAGAGTAAACCATAGTCCTTTTGGGTGATGTTTGATATAGTTTCAAGGTGAAGAGGTGGAATGATGAGTTTTTTAAAAAGTTTTAATATTGAAATTAAATTATATAATTTGTTTTAATTATTTATAAATAATTTTCCTGGATGATAATTGTTATCGTAAAAAATATATGGATGTTATTAGCATTGAAAATGATCCAATGATATCCAGGTGTAGGAAAATATAGTTAAATGGAATAACTCTATTTTGAGTCTGGTGTTCCTTTAACATCTCTTAATAGTTTATGTATTCATTTATGTAGCATGTGATATGAGGTCACTCCATGTATATGAAATTTACCATAATATTAATTGAATTGTTTGATGAAAACTATAAATACAGTGGCTCTTTTAAGGTCTAGTATCCCTTCAACACTTGATTGGTACCTCAGACACTAATGGTCAAAGACATGATTCATAATAAATTCAATGAGATTCATAGAACCTAGATTTATAATTTAGAGATGATAATTAATGTAGTAATCCTAACCTAGATTCCATTAATTCCATTGAGTAGGGGGGAGTGATAGTCTGTGATTAGTTATCCTAGTGATGGACTATTTGAGAAATTTAGGATATGTTATAGCCTTGGTATTATAGATTAAATATAGGTGAGTGTGTTCTTCTATGATGAATATTTGAGAAACTGGGTTGGTATATATTGGGTATGAACTATGGATAGAAAGGTTATATAGGTATCAACCAAAGATAACAAGGTAAGGGATATTTTAATTAATCTATCTCTATATAGTAGTGTTACTTTATCGGGGATGGTGAGCTAAATGAGACCATGATACGATCATGGAGAGGAAGAGGGATGTGATTCTATCTGTTTAACTGAATTTTTTATAGGATTAGTAATGTGATGAAACAACTAATATATTTTGTCTATAATATGATGTTTCAAAGACAAAGTTGTCATGTAACCCATTTTCAGGTTATCCACTGAGAGGGGTTGTGTTGGTTGGTTGGTATGTTTGACATTACGTGTAACATTGAAACAAAATGGTCAATAGGGACAGACTTATATGTATTTAATGATGATAATGGGTTCTTTACATGAGAGGATAACTCCGGATATGTGTTTCAGGTTCGAGTGTGTGTCCAACACATATTTAGTTTTTTTATTGATAAGTGTTTTTAATTAAGGGACATCATAAATAACACCTTAACAAGAAAAATTTAACTTTTTTAGAAATAAATTCTTGTTACCTTGGGGATTTCTATTCAGTGAGTGGGAACTATATGTTATATTAAGGGTTGGTCAAATGTATTAACTATAACATAGTTTAATGCAGTGAAGTGTATATTCCTAATTGTATAAAAAATTATTTATGTTTTCATACATCACACCGTTTAGTGCGACACCAGTACATATATGTCTTATTTATATTATAACCCATATATGTGTATATTCCTACATGATTTAATATAATTTAATAGTGGAATAATAATTTCAATTAATAACTTGTTATATGAAATAAAATTAAATGAAACTCTAATAAATATATACATATTGATGTTGATTTTATCTTTTTTGTTAGATGAACATTATTAAAATTATTTAAAATAATTTTTCCCAGATAACACACATTATTATATTTTTATTGATCTCAGTTAAAAATGATATTAACTATTTTATATTTATTTATACATTATACAAACTATTATGATCAGGATTTTTATACATTCCATTTTGTCTCTGCTTGATAAGGTGTTTTATATTAGTTTAATAGTTTTTCACCCAATACAGGGTACATGATTCATAATTTTTAGTGTATTTTACAAATTAATCTAAGTTAAATTTCATGTCGGAACTATATATAATTCTTAGTAAAATTATACCAATAATTATGATATAATATTATTGATGTACTAGTAAATATAATATTTCAATTTCTGATGTAATTATTAGAACTATATTGAAATCTTGTTTTTTTCATTTTACATGGTGTTCACTTTTTTTGTTATATCTATGAAGATTTTTAGAATTAAACAAGGGTGAAAATAGTTTTATATGTTTTTGATATAAATGAAAAATTTATTTCAAATGTACATGTTGTTTGAAAAATATATATATAATGACATACTAGAAGATATAATGAGAAGTGTTTTTTCAAACTCAAACATAAATTATAGAATTGTTTTAATTATTTACCATTAAATTAATTATTGGTTTTTGAGATGTAATTATTTTTACTGTATTGAAATCGAGTTTATTATCATGTTACTTGGTGTTTAGTTTTCATGATATATCTAAAGTGATTTTGATTTAATAAACAAAAGGAAATTTTTTTTATAACACTATGATTTAAATGTGAAATTGTTTTGAAATGTACAATTTGTTTGAAATAAATTATATTTCTATTCTAAAGTGGAATTATTTGTAAAATGAGGTGGTTTTTATACAATTCAATTTCTATTTAAATGGATTAGACATGTGTTCTTGAAATATTAATTTATATATTTGTTTCAAATAAATCATCAGGAGATGATAATGGTCTATTTGAATTTTGTATAATCAAGAATAATAAATCTTAATTGACTCATATGGTTGTGTGTACCACAAAAGTCAGGTTGTTCAGTAGTTAGAAATTCACTGATTTTTTCTATGTTAATATGCATTTTACTTTTGGATAATGTTATATTTTAGGTTATATTTATTTTATTGGATATGTAAGAGTATAATAATTAGTTATTTGCAACATGTTTTGGTTTCTTAATTATTAGTCTGACTTATGGATATTATGATCCTTGAATTTTTGGCGATTCATGTTGGATTTTGATATTTTTCATTGGGGATGTAAAATATTATACACTTAATTTATTGGAGAATTAGATATGAATATGTGATTTAATAATGTGGAGAGTTTGTGGTTAAATATGTTATTAAACTTTATGCGGTGAAAATAATTATGGTTTTATATATTTATTAACCAATTTCCCAATAATATAGATTATGGAATTGTTATATATTTTTATTATATATTTG
Source organism: Viscum album (assembly GCA_963277665.1). Classification (NCBI taxonomy): domain Eukaryota; kingdom Viridiplantae; phylum Streptophyta; class Magnoliopsida; order Santalales; family Viscaceae; genus Viscum; species Viscum album. Next base: position 227,459,311 of record OY728159.1, on the reverse strand, counting down.
GATGAGAAGTTTATGGGATTATTTAAATTTTTCATTTTTATTATGGGTCTTTCATTTATTTTTAAGAAATGATCATCAAATTTTATGTTTGATGATGTTATAATTAGTGATTTTAGATGATTTTTTAGGATTGAAAGTTGTTTTTGTTGTTAATGTAATGTAAAGAGGATGTGCCAAAAAAAATTTACAAAGGCATGTGGGACCTAGAACTTGGTGGGATGTACCGAGTACCTAGTGAGTGGGAAATATGGAATGGTACTCTGGATGATCCATCAATCACCTAGTGGCCTATGTCAAGTTAAATTGAGGTTTAAGTAATATATATTTGTAAAATGTGGGAATATTATTCTTTCTCCAGAAAACATTTTAATTCATTTTTTACCATTCAAACCTCATTTTATTCACCAATCATATATCCCCCCTTTGTGTTCCATGGTATTATTATCATATTCCTTTTACCTCACAATTTAAGGGTTACCGAAGGATATTTTTTATAATAAATATAATATAATACTACCCCTTCCATATCTTTTTCCATCTATTTATCACTTTTTATCTATATTATTTCTCTTATTTTGAGATTTTTATCAATTAATTCACTATGAAATAACCTCCAATACTATGGAATCCTTTTTTTCTATATATATTAGGTTTCTATGGGTTTATTTCCTTCCATTATTCATAATTTGGATATAAATTCAATTATGTGTTGATTTTTATAGGGTTTATATGATCATGGGATGGATTTTTTCTATAATTACTTATAATGGTTGTGTATTTTTCCCATTGTAATTTTAGATTCAATTTATAAGTCGACATCCATGAATTTAATTAAGTTTTTGGGTGTTCATATTTTATAGTGTTTTGTAAATGGAATGTTTTTATGATAGAATTATTTAATTTTTTAGGGGAATCATTAAGATTTTTTATATTGGGAAAATTATCAATTATTATAGTAGATATTATTAATAAATTAGGTAATTTTTTTAGAAATTACTAGGATAATCCTGCCATTTGTTTTTTCCAATTGAAAAATAATTATAAAAATCCATTATTGAAATTATAAAATGGTAATTATTAATAGTATTTTGATACAATGTGTAATATTTTTAATGATGTTCTTTATAAAAGTATGTGACAGTTTTGTTTTTATTTTCTTATATATCATTTCATGTTTTAGATATTATATAAATGTTTGGAATGTTTGGTCTATCACTTTTTTTATATTCGATCAAATGCTTCGATTATTCAAAAAGGGTTATTTTGTATGTTTCTGTAATTTTGTTCCAAAATATTCATGACTTGTAAATGATTCATTCTTTTTTATTCATGTATATTTATTCTTATATATGAGAAATATTTTTTTCTTGAATTATTTTTAATATTTCGTGTTCTTTTTTAATTAGAATTTTGAAAAGTATGAGAATGATTACTCCAAACAATGTCCTTTTTCCCATTTCCATGTTTTTTTAAGTAAATAAATACATACCACATTAACTTATGTAAATTATAAATTATATATTTTTGTGTATCTTGTTGTGGTTATCCTATAAAAAAGTACTGTGAACCAATATAACATAGTTATTTTTGGGAACCAATTTTTTCTCTCAAGAAGTGGGTGATCATAGTGTATTTTTCTCTTGAATTATCACAGTTCAGTGTGATTGGTTATAGAAAATGTGAGGTTTTATTAATTAATGGTAACATAGTGTTAGAAATTTTTATTAATAATTAGTGGTATAACCTTGGATATCCCCTCCCATAGATATTTGATCATTATTCAATTTTAATCTCACGCTCGCTCTTTACCTAATAAGGTAATACCTATATCATCACTCTAACATTGTGATTTTGAAGTAATGAGGTAAAATGATAAATGAATACATTACTCTTACTTGTCTAAGTGATTGAAGATAACCAATAAATTTTGAATCAAACCACACTTCATTATCTTGGGAAGTGAAGAATTTTTTGGTGGCTTGTGAATGGAAAATTTAGAATGGGTGATGAAAAATTAAAATTCATAAAAGAATGAAAATATCCTACAATATATAACAATAAAATATTTCTTGATAAATGAATAGTATAGAAAAATAATTGAAATTTTAATTCATTGACTAGGGTATGGGTAATATCCCTGGAACACTATTAAGGGTCTAGTGTTCTACTACTACAGAGACTACAGAAGTGGTAATGAAGTAAATATTTCTATTGTACAAATTAACTCCATTAATCAATTTCACTTCATGAGTAAACAAAAACACTCTTACAGAAATAACATAATGATTTGGGGGTTCCATGTCTACTCACATAGCCTATTTTCCCACATTAATATAATAGTCTTCATCTTCCACCTATAATTATTTGTGTACATTAAAAATATTACTTATATTAAGCTAACAACTCCATATGCTTCAATTTTCATAATGTGTATTTGATATGGTTGAAAATACATTTACGTGGAAATACATCATGTTTTCAAGTTGATAAATCCTTTTTCCATGATCATCATCTATTTTTTCTTGTTAAATAATTGTAGTATGGATGTAGTAGACGAGTTCATTTCAATTTGTTATGAAATATGAAAGATTTTTCATTTTTTATAAATCCCTAAATCATATTTTGGAATTTTTTAGTACCTCTACATGGATGAGGGACTCTGATGGTACATTTATATAGATCAATATTAGGTTGATGGAGAATATCTGACATTGATTTGAGATCATTATAATGTACATGAAACTCATGAATTACCTAACGTGCATTTCTTATCATAAAATATTTCAATTAAATAGCTTAGGGACCATGAGGATGACTATGACACATCATATAGAGTATTCCCTTTAACAATTTACAATGAATTTAATTTCATTTATATAATAGGAGTAATAATGTCCTTTCTGGAACTCCCTTTGAATCCCTGATAACTTTCTTTATCTAATATATAGAATTTACACTTCACCATCACACAACCATTCTTGTTACCCTTATGAAACATACTCCTTTCATAGGGGTAATAAAACCCATAAAAACAACAAAAAATATCCAATATAATATTTATAATTATTAATTAATGAAAAATATATGTAATTTATGATATTTAAGATTATCATATTTACTATTCAATCACAATGTTAAATATTCAATTTAGGTATTTTTTATTAATTCAAAAAATTAGGTAATCCCTTAAAAATAAATCATTTAGACACTAAAAAATTATTTCTATGTCTAAAAAATAGAAAATGTGTTAATTATATAGGTATTAATTAAATCGTGGAGATAATTTCTAATGAAAATAGAATAAAATTTTAAAATTTTTAACTATGATTAAACTCCCATGCTTACTATACATCAATCCTAGGAAATACAATGAATTCATCATAGCAAAAAAATATCCTATCAGATTTCAAACACACATTCCAAAAATAATGACAAATTTAAAATAATCCGTAATAAAAAGTTTAATCCCAATTTTATGAGTCCATTTAAATTCAACCATTAAAATTTAATCAAAAATTTAATTTTTAGGTTCTTAAACAGAATATATCTTAATGGATTGATTATTTTAACAAGTGGCACCATCCTCCATCCTTTTGACATTAGCTTCATTTTTTTTCAAAATTTATTTTCACACTTCCTTGATAATTGTTAAATGATAATAAGATATATCATATACCCTATATTAAACTCTGTTAAAAATTCCCCAATATTTCCAACCCCTTTTTAATTTCCACTTATAGATTTTATCAATTCTTAATTTGCGATAACATAGTATATGACTGCAACTAAACCCAAAAATAAAAAATCACAATATAATATGTTTCCAAAAATATTAATTGTAATAATAATTTATATAAATAACAATTATTCACCAATTTATTGTGTTTATAAAAATATTATATTATATCTAACAAACATAGAAAGACCCATTCATATATTGACTTAGGAAGAATTATTGGTCAGTTGACATCTTCTAGTCTAATTATTGTTTATATGAACTATCCAAATATATTTTATAGAAGCTCCTGGAGTTCTTAATCAATATCTATCATAAGTTAACCAATTTTAAAGTTCAAAAGATCTAGTTTCCATATGATATTATTTTATTACACCCTGATATTTTTCATTGAAAACTATTTTCCTAATTTTTAATGACGAATTTCCATTAAAAATGTAACTTCAATTAATAATAATATAATTACACAAAATTAATATAAAATGAAATCCCTCAACTCTATCACAATATTTTATACTAGTTAAGAAATTATTCTAACTCGATATATAATATCCAAAAGAAATTCCAAAATTTTAAAAATATAATTTAAATATAGCATAAATTAATTATAAATCCTCAAAATATATATTTTTATAAATAATTTTTCTATTTATATCAATCAATTAAAACAAAAAAGTAAATAAAAATGGATAACAACATAATATTTAAATAATATTATAAATTATCCCCTTACCAACACTTATATTATAAACAAAATCAATTAATTTCAATCATGAAAAATAAAATAAATAACAGTATTAAAAAAATGTATCTAGATAAGTGTCAAAGTAAAAGACAACATGGTGCTTCTTATTCATAAGATGGTTGAAGAACATTAAACTCCTTCATTGGTTCCTTCTGAAAATATTCATGAAATTTTCTTAATGGCTATCTATTTACCTTAAATATTATGTTTGATTTTGATCCTTTAATTTATACTTCATGAAATGGGAATATTTAAGGTACTGAAAAATGTATAGTCCAATTTGAATGACGCATACAAAGAAAGAGCTTCATCCTTGAGACGAATAGAATCAATTTATCTCCCAAATGGAAGTCACTTTTATGGATGAATGAGTTATTGAAATATCATTATTTTTATTTCTATATTATGTAGTTTTTATATTCCCCACTCCTCACCTATTCTAGTTCCATAATTTTGAAGCTTTATTTTCACACAAACATTTTTGGACATCATAGTCAGTCTCATTATAGAATGTTAGGCTTTCTAATTTATCTTAATAGGAACCTAAATGTTCATTCCATAAATAATTAAATAATGTGAAATACCTATTTGTTTTGAAATGCATTCATGTATTCTCACAATTTATTTTTCATTATTTTTACCTTGTTATTATAGTTGGGTTGCACTATATTTTTCAAAATATACGTGATCTTTTTGTTTGTCACCATAGAATTTCCATTTTTTTAGTAGAATGTAGATGAATATTTTATTTCTCTATTTCACTTCCTAAGGAATTACATTATTTCATAAAAAATATATTTTCCTTGATAACGGATTATGTCTTATGGAACTCCAAAGCTCAAAAAATAATTTGATATTAGAGACTTTATATTACATTTTCAACATCTGTTCAGGATTCTTGGGATTCAGTATACATATAAACAAAATATATTGCTAAAATAATATAGTAAAATCCAAAAGAAATAAAAAATATTCTAATGAAATATAAAGACTATAAATAAAATATTTCAAAAAAAAATTAATGGTGGTATAATAATTATTTGTATTCTGTTATTTCCTTTAACAAATTGGAAATTTTAATATGTTTTAAAAAATAAGTTGACCTATTAAAAATTGATTTCCAAATCAAAACCTCTTAATAACCTTTTATCGTTGTAGTTCGATATCCAAAATGGCCTCCATGTGCTTATCTATGGAAAAAATAAAATCACGTATTTTACCTCTTCCTCGTGTATAAATCTTGTAATAACTTCATGACTACAATTATTCCATAAATAAGAGTCCAATCAATAATATTATTTGGAAATTCATTTAAACTTATTATTTTGTTGGTTAGTAATGAATAAGGTAACTATACTATGACTAAATAACTTATTATCATATTATCCCAGGGGAGTTGGTTGACTATATTGAATAACTCACTAAGGATATTGTAATCTATGTTTGATTATGTTCGTGTTTCATCCTTAATAACATGAGGTAACATTCAAATGTGATTTAAAAATTAAATCTCATATACCTACTTGTCCATGATATCCTAAATAAATCGTTTTAGTAAATATATACATCTAGTAATATTTTTCCTATATTTATAATTATTGATCAATTACTTAAGTGACTTATGGTCAAAATAAATAGTGTTTTTACATCATAGGAAGTATACACTGAATTTTTATAAAGAAACCAAAATAGCCAAAAAATAAATATTTATTATTTTGTATTTCATTTATGTTAAATATAGTGTTTTCTAACTATAGGATATCAAATGTTAATTCAAATTAGCCATATAGGATAATATATCTCTAGTGAAATGATTAGTAGCATCAAATAACACTTCAATTATAAATTCCCAATATGGAGGATATATTATTGAATTTTTGGTTATGATTTATTATATCTAGAAGTATAATGCATTTTTTCCTATAATTAACCCTTCATTTATTTATTTTATTTATATATAGTGATTTGGTTTTTTTGGGAGGTTTGAAAGAAATTTTCAATGTTTATTGTGATTTTCAATATGAGAACAAGTTGATGATGGTTAGTAGAAATCGTAAAATTGAAACAGTGGAAAATGGTTTAGTGCACAGTTTTTTCAAACAACATGATTATCTAGTAAAAACAATGAAATGATATAAATAGTGAAATATTTATTCTTTTTTATTGTTTTTATAATAATAAGAGCCAAACATGCAAGGCATGGTTTCAGTCAATGGCTCATGGATGGTTAGTGAAGTGTTTTCCAAAACATGCGCCCTAACCATGCACGCTGAGAAATTCAATCTAAATTTGTTGGTTCTATTCTATTTTACCTCATAAACAACTTGTTTCCCCATAAATAGGGGGAAAACCAAATTAAACTCCATCTAAAGGTTGTGTAGACAAATGTTTTTTATATGAGACTAATTCCAAGGAAAATATAAGTGTATTTTTGTCCCATCTTCCATGGCATGTTCTCATTATTCATAATTTTCATCATATCTCTTCTCCTTCCCTCTCATGGAATTATAGATATAGTACATTAGTGTTATATCCATGATGTGTTATGTAAATCATGATTGGAAATTATTGTTTTTTATTGGAACAAGAGCTATTTATGGTTTTTGGATTTTAAATCAATGTTATTGATGTTTTGGTGACATTCATCTTGTTTTCCTATCATTGAGAAGTAGGTGGATACTCTCTCAAATCCTATTGATCATAAATTGAAGAATTTTTCAAATTGATTTAACTTATTGAAATCATTTTTAATCCCATGTGGGATTTTATGGAAACATATTTAATGATGTTTTCTTAGAAATTGTAGTAATTGGCTTATTTTGGGGAAGGTGTATTTTTTTATAATCATAAAATGATGGTTATGTTTAATTGTATGAATTTTTTATAAAATAATGAATTGTTTTATAGAAATGTATTAGCATGGGCTTAGGCATACATGGTTGGAGTGAGTTTATTTTAATTAGATGTGACCCTCTTGAAAGGGCCTATTCAATTAGGGTACCACATATTGGTTACCTTGTGATGACATGGTAGATCGATGAGAGACCTCTCAAGAGTATTGAATTGTTACTTGGTCATGCTTTTGTAAAAGTGTAGAATGGGGTATGCTAAAATTATTTTTAATTATTTTTAATTTTGTTTATTACATTCCATGGAAACTCCTTTGTTTTAGAAAACTATTTTCATCTCGATACAAAATACATTATTTTTTTGAAAATGTTTTTAATAAATGAGATAACATGTTCTACCATACTGGTGTGTTGGGAATTCATTGTGTGAATTATAATGAGTTTTATACTCACCCATATATTGGGAACCTTGGTGTGTTTTTTGATTCTATTAATCAAGGAACAGATAAAGTCAAGTTTTCCTAGTTCCTTAGTGATTAATTTGGAAAACATGGACTTGATTTTTGAGTGATATCCTATAGTATGTTGGGAATTATAGAGTTTGTTTCTAGGTTTTCTTTGAGTTTTAATTCATTTGGTTTCCTCCATAAACTCCTTTATTTTTATTCTTTTTGTTATACATTGAGTTTCATTTTTCTATAAAATAATTAATCATATAATTTTTGGATTGGATATGTATTATATTTTATTTTTTTATCTTCAAATTTACAATAGTCCCTTAAAAGTTTATGAGTTATCTAGAATTTATTTATAACCATCATTTTCTTGGGGAATCCCTAGTAACAAACACCTTCCTCTTCCCAATCTAATGGGTGTAGGGTGGTATGCTACAAATGGTATCAATTTAATTGATCATGGAATTGTAAATTCATTTCTTTTTATCCTTGAGTTCTGATGGCGAATTGTAGAGTTTAACATTTCATATCTAACATATTTATGTTACACATTAATTTACTCGGGTGTTGTGATTAATGAGTTCTTGGAGACACTTCTAGAAGTTATCACATCATCATCATGGGTTTATTCAACAATAATATCATTACATGAATTTATAGTTATCAATTAACACTAGGATGTCATAGATTATTTTTAGTAATTATTATGATTCAATGAAATGATATTTATGATTAAAAATAGTTAATAAGGTTTGATTTTCAAAAATAATGATCATGGTGTTTTCAATAATAGTTAACTTGTTTATTGTAGATGAACATGTTTTTACAACATGTAGAAATACTAAATTTGTAAATATTAAACCCCAAGTTGATATAGAGTTATTCTAAATAGATTTTTCATTTCGTTATAAAAAATGACACATGATAGGAACTATAAAAACCAATCGGTAGTGGTCACTGAGAATGTGGTTTCACTTGATCCATATGTGAACCAAAAATTGGTCTAATGTAAAATCCCATCTTTTCAAGTTGTTGATAAATGGAAGAAAAAAATGAATTCAGGAAAGTGGTTCATTCAGTAAATTTTCAAAAGTAGGATCCACAAATATTTGGGGTGCATTAGCACTAGAAGAAGTAGATGTGTGGTTGAATATTATGAATTGACTCTTTGATTTCATTGAAACACTAGATGACTTAATTTAAATGTGTAAATGTAAATTCTAAATGATCTAGCATACTATGTGTGGGATTTATCCAATTAGGATAGATTAGACAAGGCATAGAATGGAATAAATTTGATGAACTATTTAAAAACAATTTCTATCCTCACACATTAATAATATCTAAAACAATTGATTTTTTTAGTTAGAAGTAAGATAACCTATAGGTGATAGAGGGTGGAACAATATTTATGATTTATTTAATTGAACATGATATTTCTATGAGGGAATTTATGAATTAATTCATTATTAAACCATGGTAGAGTCCAATGGAACACTAAAATATTTTTTTGTTTTGTGTAATAAATTTTTGGGATATGGTCAATATATAATTTCTGAAATAAAGTGAAACATTAGGTAATATATTTGGATGAATAATTTTACATGGGGAAACTATTACTCTATGTATATACAGAAGTGTGACAGATATTTTCAAGGTGGGGTATAAATTAGAAAAAATAGCAAGATCATTGAATCTTACTAATAATTTGACCAATAAGAATAGATGCTTTCAATTTGGTTCTATTGAGCATATGCAGTGATATTATCTGGCACTACATAGAGTTTGTCGTAATTGAAACTAGATGAGGAAAATTCAATGCTATTGACGTAGTGGTTCAAGGTCCAGTGCTAAAGACATATCTCACGGTTCTCAAGAATCTTATGCATTGACAAGATGAGTTTAGTATAATAATTCTTATTAAAAGAACCAGTCCATCAATGGTGACTGTAAGAATATCGTGAATCCTTAAGCAATCCAATCACAATCAGGCAATAATGATAAAATTTCAACAAGTAAGAATTTTTTGGATATGAGAAAATTATTGTGGAAGGTTAATCGGGAAATTCAATCATAAGAGGAAGAATTCATTTTAATTATAACCATATGAAATATTTGTTTGATAAATTTTTATCCCATTAATTTATTTCTTTTTATGTTATAAATCTTTTATGTTTTCTTGTTGAGGGGATTCCTTCTATTTTTAATATCCGTAATCCACTTGGATAAAGTAAATGTCAATCCATTATGTAAAAAACAAGTTTTATAACTATCAATGGGGATAAAATGATTTCAGGTTTCTCTATGATCAATATAGATGTATTATATTTAATACTGGGTATGGATTTATTGACAATGATCAATTCCCACATTTACTATTTTACATGACTGGTTAGGTTTACAACTGATGATGCATTGAGTGTCTCATTTCAACTAATCGACATGTGATGCAAAGTGGAGTAGGATTATTTTCACCAGTGGTTGGACTTATCAAATACCAGTTTTAATATTAGACATTAACATCTGTGGATGAGATTGAGAATAGTATTTTTCCAAAAACAGTTCATCAGTTTCCTGATGTTTTTCCATGTAATTTATTGAGGTTACCAACTACAAGGTAAATTGGTTTTAAAACTGATATCTTACCACGAAACATTCCTATCTCACTTATTCATTATTAAGTGGAACAAACAGAATTAATGGAATTGGAATTCTACTTGGAAGAGTTTGAATGTAAAGGGTTTATTTAACCTAATAAGTCAATGTGGGAAGCATCGATCTTTTTGTGAGAAATGATAATGTAACTCTTATGCCATTTATATATTATTATAATTTTAATCACGTTTTAATATTGAATAAGTATCATATTCAATGAATTGATTAACTATTTGATCAATTAAGGGCTGCCAAGTGGTTCTCTGAAATTTACTTATGTTCTGGATATATCTATCAACTGGTTCAAAAGTAAGGAATTCTTAATACACCTTTTAAAAGTATATATATCCATTAAGAGTACATAGTTATTCCTTTTGGTTATATAAATACACTAGATATATTTACAATGTTAAGGAATCATATATTTCAATGGTATATGGATTCATTTGTGATGTTATTTGTTTATGATATACTTGTTTATTCATGAAAAAAATGATGATCCTCTGGGGAACTTAGCAATTGTTTTTGGAACCATGCGAGATCATCAACTATGACCAAAAATTTCAGAGTGTTATTTTTAGATAAGGGATATATGTTTTCCTGGCCATTTTATTTCTAAAAAATATGTTTAAATTGATACGAAAATGGTAAATTTAATGATATCGTGGAAACCACCAAATAATGTATTTATGATACTAATTTTATTTATCCTAGATGGTTATTATGATTTATTTATTATACTTTATTAACTAGAATAACCAATTTCACATTTACAATGACATGGGTTCCTTTATAATGCAATAATCAATTTCATAAGTCTTTTTAGGTGATTTATTTTCACCATACATAAATACTAATATTGATATTTCTAAAAACCAAACAAGGCTATGTGGTGTATTTTAATGTTTTGGGATATGGTTTAGGGTTTTTTCTCATAATCATAGATCATTTTTACTTATGGATCATGGAAGATATTTTTCAATAGAACAAAAAATTGAAATTAAATTTGAATTTACATATTATAGTACATGAATTGAATACTTTTTTTATCACCAATTTTGTGGGAATGTTATGGTTTTTATGAATCATAATACCTTGATTAAATTTTTCTAAAAAATAAATTTGAATATGATATAATGAATATTGATGTTGTATCATTAAAAAAATTTCTTTTAATTCATGTATACGCTGGGTAAATGCAATTTGTTGGTGGATGCATTACCATAAAATTCATAATGTTGGGTGGAGAAAATGGATACTGATTAATTCCAACAATTATTGGTGATAAAAAATATGCACATGGATTTTGAAAAACAAGGTAGTGATGCTGTTTTCATTCCAGTTTCCTTGGTTCCTAGTTTTATTTACAGGGCTATGGAGGAAAAAAGATATGGTTTTAAATGTGTTTCTATGAGTTCAAAACTCAATGGCGTAGAGACAATTGATTAATGAAAACATTATAGGAGATAAGTATTTTTTTTTGAGATCATATGGTCCTACCAATTTATTTTTAAGAATAACACCATCATACTTACCACAACTCATGATGGGGTTTTAATCATATAGTACAAAAAATTTATGAGGAAATACAAGAAATATTTAATATGCTTGCATGAAAAAAATAAGATTATTATTTTTAGATTATTTAACTTTATGCATGTTGAGGAAGATATACAAATTTCTATGGGAATTGTTAGCCTGTTGTGATTCCCTTGCAGAAATGTGAGTAGATAGAAATGAATTATTTTACAGGTCTATTAATGACGGTTTAGAAGCCTGATTCCATATGAGTTAGTATGGTTCATCTCACAATGTCATAACATTTTATATGTATTCTTGAATCTCATAAGACTTATCTGAATTCTATATCTCAGAAGTTATAAAGAAGAATGGTGTAAAAATATTGATTATATTATACAATGATTAATGGTTTACATATCATTTCTAGGAATTAATGCCACGCTCCCATAGAACATAGTTAACTATGTATAATACTTATCTTAAAATTGGTAGAAAATATAAGAAGATGATCCAAACATTTCAGTAAATGCGTAGGGATATTTAATGGATTTTGGTGGCCCATGGGTGGAGAAAATATCATTAATGGAGTTCTTTTAAAATAACAGTTATAAGGCAAGGGAACAAATGAATCTATTTGATGCATGTTATGGGTGTCCATAACATTTTCCAATTTTATGGGTGGAAATGGGTGAGACAACAGTTGTTGGACCAAGCCATATGTAGAAGACAACAAAGAAAAATAAGTTAATCAGAATGAAAACGGGGATGGATCATAGTCATCTGAAATCATATGTGCATCATAATTGCTGATAGTTCTCATTCAAGGTGTGTGATCTGGTGTTCTATGTAATCACTCAAAATTTTAGGCATCATCACTTTAGTATGAATGTAAATTTATCTCTTCGATACATACAACAATTTGATATACTTTAATGGGTTGGTGAGGTTGTATATCAGTTTCATTTTCCACCATGGTTTAGTTAAATGCAAAATGCATTTCATCTATCTTAGTTGAAGAAATATCCACCTAAGCCCAACCATGTAATTCTATGGGATCATGTTGGCATAGATTCAGATTCTATGTTGATTCATGTACTGGTACAAATTTTGGATATATGAAAGAATGTCATTAATGGTAAAATCCTCTGTATAGTATGGGTTTTATGGAAACACAAACAGATTCAGGAAAAATCATAGGAGTATGAGATGTAAATGCTGGTGCAATGGCTGGAACTATTTCATGAAAATGGGTTTTTCTACATTATGGGGATGTAAATTCATATGGTGAGGATAATGTATCACCAAATGAATCATGTAATTGACTATTTATTTGTGTATTTTAAGTATATAAAATAAATAAATTATGTTTTAAGTGGTTCAGAGGATCTTTTTTATGTATTGAGACTTTTATAAAGCTGCACGATTTGAGGGTGTTTAGTAGAAACTTTCAAACACATCCATGAAACTATGCAACTAAAACACATTTCTATTAGTAGAAGAATTGTGCGGAAAAAATATTTTCCAAACCAAGCGGAAACCTAATAGAAATTGTTTAATAATTGACAAAGAAGAATAACATGGTTGGTTCAATGTTTTTCAAACAATTCAATCCTACCTTTTGTGGTGTGGTTTGAGGTAGTGGCTCATCCATGGTGTGTTTATGGTTTCCCAAACTGTGTTCCCTAAACCATTAAAAATTAGATAAAAAAATTGAGGATACAATCCCTTTTACACCTTGAACACACAATTTCCCCCATTAAAATGATATATCAAAAATCAATATTCTTTATATGGATATAGAGAAAATTTATTTTTATCCGAGATAGATCCCTAGATGAATCTAATTGTGTTGGATAGTTGGATTCCATGGTTTGTGCTCATTCTTCATCAATTTCATTAGTTCTCTAAGCCATAACTCTCCCAGACTCATTTATATTGTTTATTGTGGATATCTCAATTTTATGTGAAGTCAATATTAATTGTTTATGATTTGTTTTTAAGTGAAAAACATATAATTATTGTTTCTGGAGTTCCAAGATACGTTGTTGATGTTTTTTCATACATCATTTTCACCAATGTTTGAGAGTTAGATGGATTCAATCCCAAATTCTCTTTTTTATAAATTGATTTCTTGGTTTCAAAATTGATTTAATTTCATGTAATATGTTTTCAAACATTGTGTGAATTAATGTAAACCTCGTTAGTGATATTTTCATGGAAATTATGGATTTTTTTTTGTTTTTTGGATTGAGAATTTTTTCATAATTTTAACATGATTGTTTAAAATAAGGGGTTTTTAATGTATGTAATATTATTATATAATTTTTCTAATAATATAAAATACTAATTAAAATTACATTGTATGGTTTTTGGATTATATGGTGGGAGGGAGTTTATTTTAATTATACACGTCACTATAGAAGGGGTGCGTTCAATTGGAGAACCTTTTATTAGTTACCGTAAAATAACGTGGTTGATCAATGAGAGACCTCTCCTGAATATAGAACATTCTCCTAGGAATTCATGTGTTGAGGTGTGTAATGGATATTCCAAATGTATTTGTGAAATGGTATTAAAATTTTTATCATTACAACCCTTGGAAACTCTTTTTTTATGAAAACTATTTTGTTCTAGAAATAAACTATGTTAATTTTTTTAATAAATTTTATATAAATTTACTAACATGTTATATCCGATTGAAATGAGTTCAGAAATCACTAGGGAAATCCTACATAATTTTATACTCACCCACTGCACGGGCACATTGGTGTGTATGAAAACTCTATATTTCAAGAAACAATTAAAGGAAAATTATCTCAATTCATTTTTGATGAAATGTGATACCATGGGCATGTATTTTTTAGATAGTGGTTGGAGTATGTTTGGATTTTTTGAGTTTGTTTCATGGTTTTATATTTTTTGTTTGTGCTTTGTACTCTAATATAGTTATTATTTTGGTTATACTTTGAGTTGTATTTTTCCTTGTACTCATGCATCATATTGAGGTTGGTTTGGTTATGTATTTTGGTTTGGTTGTTTTATTATCAAATTTAAACTCAATCCCCAACTATTTATGAGTACTTTAAATTTTATTTCAATCATTTAGTGTCTTGGAGATGTCACATGAGGCCTTGTAGCACACACCCGCCTCTTCCCAAGCCTATGGGTGAGGGGCGTGATGTATCACTATCAATGTTTATCTTATAGAAATTGTCAATAACGAAATAATATTCCTTGTTGAGAAGATTATACATGTAAAATTAATTATATCATACAAAAATCTTTATTAAAAGAATAATTTGCTAAATATAATAATTAGTTTTCAAAACTGATCTTTAAGTCTACTATGATATACTCTAAAGATGTTATTATGTATGTCTAATCAATATAAATTAGTCATTAAACTGGAAGGTATAAATAGTAATAAACAAATTACAAAAAATATTAATAAAGGATTTAAATAGTGAAAATTCATTTTTAATTCATACTAAAAATGTTTTCAATTTCCAATAATGTTTTTTATGCATTGAAAATAACTTTTCTTCCAAATTATTTTCTATTTACTTTTGTATGTGGATATTATAATTAATTTTTCCAATTTATACAAATTAGTAGGAAAAATGAATTTAAATTTTTATATGAGAATATAAATGTAATTCAAATTTTTTTTTGTATTTTCCAAAAAACAATTATTGTTCAATGAATATTTAAAAATAATGATTTTCTTAAAACTACGATTTCACTTTTTTAAATACAGTTATTTAAAAAAATACATTATATTTTGGATTTTATTTAAATTAAAAATAAGATCCATTTTAATTAAAATAAACTAGAAAACTCGAAATAAATAAATTTTATATTCAATTTTTTATACATTAATTTTAATTTGTAAACCCCCAATTTTTTGAAATTATTTTTTAATTTCATTTTTTTCAATAATTTTAAAATTATTTTCAAACACTTATTGAAATATAATTTTGATTGATTGATTGTAACGCCCCGACCCCATTTATCCAGAGTCAGTGCATTATTACATAACATTTGCATGATCACACAGAAATCATGTCTCGAAGTACCGATTAGTTTAGTATCCTTGGGAACAATAGATACATTCATAAGACTTACATTACATCATAACGTGAAAAAGTAAAACAACATAGTCTTCATAGTCCACACACATATCCCCTCTGAATATCCATGAATGTCAGTCATAAAATACTTCTTCACATCTTGGGAAAAATGAAACATAAGAAAGGGGTGAGCTCAAATGCTCCGTAAAGGTAAGAAACACAGAGGAAGATAACATAAATATTAAGCATGGTGAATAATTGAAACCACATGCCCTTAACAATAATAAACATAAATAATTTTATTGCAGGAATATTAACTTAGTAAATACTGCCATAATAAAATATAATCATGTGTATTCTACTAGTCGAATGACCACATGAACCATCAATATTATTTTCATAATGAAGAAATGTATAATGTCAGACATTCTGAAACATTTTGTCAAGGCCTCGTCCAAGACATCTAAATATGATTAAGGCCTCAGCCAAAACCAGATATAAAATTGGGATAGGGCCTTGGCCAATTCCATGTCTAGTTGTCTCATGAGACCTACCGATGCATAGAGGAGCTATAACAGGCTCCACCCGTCACTTACTAAGTCCAAGGCATTCCTCATATGTGCATTTTGAAACATTACATAAACATTCGTATTAAAACTAATATACAAAATATCAATACATTATCCACAATCCATGAATGGTATAAAAATAGTACATCCACTGTCAAATATAACTCATTGGATACAATATGGAAGATTGTAATGTATAATATTAACATCAATTGAGAACAATTAAGGATATTTACATATATGAAAATAATTATCAAAACTATTAGAGAGAAATATCCCCCATTTTCTTGAAATCATTTCAATGTCACACTATTTATCAAGAAGCCATTTAAAAATAGACTTTTGAATCAAAGTGTACCATACCACATGGAAACTTTTTAAAGGAATTTAAATTTTAAAACATTAATGTCCATATATATAAATTATTAAAACCATTTTTAAAACATGGACATTAATCAGGAATATTTAGAGTAATAAATCATTAAAACATTTAAAATGATATTTTACTTAGAGTTCCTATCCAAAAGATAGACACATGAATATAAATAATAGAGGTAATAAAAAAAATTATAATATCATGAGAATAAAGGTATTCATGATATACTATGTCAATGTACATTATATACACCTTATAAAAGTGATTTGGTGTATAACAACAAAGAAGTCTTAATGGAATGTAAATTGAGATGAAATCTATTATAAAGACCATATCTTTAGGATAAGTATAAATAAATGACAAAATTATGTGTGAAAAAAATACACTCAATATTATTAGATATTCAGTTTAAATAAATCATAGGATATTCACACATATTCTTGTAAAAACAACACCAATGAATTGGATATTTAACTCAACAAATGGGGATGAGTTAAAATCACTCTTATCAAGTTCATATTGATGACTTGAGAACTTATCAATGGAGTGATTATGTGTATAAAAATTATATCCATAGATAGGGGATTGCTAATTTTGACATAAGCAATTGAATAGTGATTTCACACATAATCTTGGAGTAAAATAATCAATGAAATATACGTAAAGCTGATGAGTGGAAATTGAAATTTGTAATTCCCTTTCAAATTTGGTAACATAAGAAACATACATCCCATGAAAGATGGATCATAAAATGATGATGTAAATATCCATTAATTAAATTATATTACACAATGAATACAATCATTGGCAGTAAACACACAACATGCAATAAATAAGTGGTGAACAATGGAAATCTCACGGAAATAAAAGTGAGATAAGAAACCCCTTACTTATACTTTTTCCTTGGTTAATGTTAGGTTAAACTCTTGTATAATGGTGATATAGTTGTTATTTAACTATAGAATAATTATATACATTAATATGATATCATATATGATCTTTTATAATTTATTTGTTAAAAATATCTTAGTATTAACGTCGTTTCGGGTGTTAACAGATTCATTTTCCTTTATATTCTTTGTTATGTGTGACATATATTTTATGTATGGGATGTATCTTATTCATATTCATAATTATATCATGTCTCTAAAAATTATTTTTAATCATCCAATGAAAATTAATCTTGAATGGATACGATGGGGAATTAATCTCATCGCGTTCGTGGAGATGGTAGTTTGTATGTACGCACAAGCTACAATATCATTCTTTTGATAATAAAATAAAATATAATTGGATGGTATATCATATATAAATAATCATTATCATGTTATATTTATTATTTACATCAATTACACATCATTATCATACCCATCAAAATTATAATGTTTTGAATAACAATTACACCACGACGTGGAGACGGTAAGCCAAAGGTATGCAAGTATGGGGACATGTCATTAAAAAGATGGATAAAATACTGAATATGGATGTACCATATTTATAATGACCTCACATTATATTGAAGATATTGGAGTTTTTATTTTATAATGGAAGTAACAAAGAAAGAAGAAGTGGAAAAAAAGGAACTTCAAAAAGGATGGTGAAAACATTACGTCTTCTTCGGGTTCTTCATTTTGATTTGATCAAACTGGATCTTAGGATGGATTTATGATCAAACTAAGGCCTCTAGGATTAATTTAGTGAAGTTGAGAGGATATTTGTTTAGGGTTTGGCCGAACCAAAAGGCTTCAAAGGTATGAATATTTTCATAGAAGTGGTGTCCTTTTATAAGGGGGAGGATGGACTCTTTAGGAAAAACATAATGTATTATTTTAGAATATATTCATATTCGGTTTCTAATGGCTCCAAACTGGATTATATAAAGTCTAAGGTGGGTATGGGTCGAAATACACTCAACCAATAGGTTATATATTGGTTTGGGTCACTATATTAACCTTATATTTTAGATTTAACTCTTAGTTAATTAGTTTGACATTTACCATGTCTCTTTGTATTTTTAGATTCTTTGGTTAACAAACTTACTATAAACTACCATGTGAACCCCATGTGGTCCCTTAATGACATAATTATCATCATATAAGTCCTTTGGCCCATCCTTATATTTTTAGAAATATTATATCAATTAATAATAAAATATTTGTTTTAAAAACTCCTTTATGTCAAATTTGACACTATTTAATAATTTTTTTAAAGTATTAATCACTTTATTAATTCTAAAAAAATTCATTTATGTAAAAATAAAATGTCATATTAACCAATAAAATTCGTGTATGGAATCAAAACATTCAAATTATATTTATTTTAAAATTTATAATTACAATTATTTGATTATTTCATTAATAAGGAAAATACTGCATCATTATTGTGTCATAAATAAATTTAATTATTAAATGCCTAAATATTATAAAAAAATCCATTTATGTAGGAATTATTTATATTTTTCAAATGAATATTTATTGTTGAAACTATAACATATATAAACATATGTAAAATTTGTTTTTCTAAAAGATATATGATTATGTCATTTTTTTATTTACTTTAACTTAATTAATATAAAGTGTCATTATCAATTAAAAGTTGCTCCATGGGGTCCCAAAATCGACCCAAATATGACCATGGTCGGACATTTATCAACCAATAGTGTTTGCACATGTTTTAGGGTAATTTAGTAGTATAATAATATTATTTTTTTTACCATTATGTACCGGATTTACCCTTTCTGCATGGTAAAGAAAATATTTACTGAAGTAATTATTAAAAATGTATAAATATAAAGGTTACCTTTTTATAATATTTATACCCCAGGATTATAAATTGGGAATCCATTTTTCTAAATTCAAAAAACAGAAGTGGAAGAATTTAATTTAAAATTAATTCTCGCTATCAAAAAAAGGACTGTTTTTAAGAAATAATAACTATCAAAAGATTGGCACTTGTTTATGTCTAGTTTAAATATGAAATTAAATCCAATTACCAATATTGTATTAAATGGTAAAATTATATTCTAATTATACATTAAAACCTCTCATTAGTATAACTTATCACTATAAATAATTTGGATTAAAAAAGTTGTTTTTAATTAAGGTTTAGTATTTTTTTACTATTCATCAAAACATGAATGTTTTCTAAAAAATACAAAAAAATCACCATAGGATAATATCGATATTCTGAATCCATATTTTATTTCCATTTTGAATGATACAATTTATAAAAATTCAAAAATTGGGTATTACTATTCATAACGACTAGTGTGATTGGTTGTAGTGTGTGTTAGAACTCGAAGTTGCGTACAAAACATGCTATTGTATTATTCAAAGGGAAGCGTACTGTAGATGCTTTGGGTGTTACATTGTCCCTGCCTTAAAATAATTTCATCCCCTAAATTTTATTCAAAATTTGGCTTGGGAATATAATGGAATATCCCACATCAAAAAAGGAGTCAATAAAACTATCACATTAGAAGAAAGAACGAGAAGTACAAAGGTCACCCAAGATAACCCATACTAGGATTACATGTAGGAAAACATGTATATGGATGATTATCTAAGTGTCAATTTTTGATGGAGAGGGATAGAAAACATGATTAGGAGAAAGTTAAAAATAAGAAGAAAAAAACTTGTGATGGGACAAACAACCATTAGTCTCCCGGTAGGAAAAGTAAAATGACAATTTTTTTTGTTTTAAGTTATATTACATAAAGATGAGGATTTAATTTATGATATTTACTAAGAAAATAGAGAGATATACTTACCTTTTATGTATAGTTTCATTCTTTAATAAATTTCTATCACTAAACCATTTTTTAAATGATGAGTATTTAAGAAGACATTTTCACATTGGAAGAGCTAGAATAAACTTCTATAGAATCACATGATCCACGATGGATAAAATATATATTTACCTTGTCTTTAAAGATTAATAAAAAATGGTTAGTATAATATCTGATGATCCCCCAAAAGTATATTCTATTAGATAAAGAAACACTAATATTAATTTCTAAAACTAAACCAACAATACACCAAAATTAAATAAATACCATTAAATAAACAATTGTCCTTAAAATCCTTTAATATAATCCATACTAATATTGAAACCAAAAACATAGAAGAATTTGGTTATGTAGTCTTCCACGTTAAATTTCATCTCCAAATGAAATCAACTAATCTTAAAGTCACATACTTAAAAGTAATTAACCTAATCACATATTCTCTATTATTGGTTAATCGTTTCTATAAATAACCCAAATCACTATAAATCCACAATAAAAACATAGATAAAAATCCACCATTACTCCTCTAATGAAATCCCATAGTATTCTATTTTCCTTGGGAATATAGTGTTCCCAAAAAAGCAAACATATTCTATAATAACATTTATCACTTAATCACCAAATCATTTTCTTATACTTTGGGTATTCATTTGATAAGACATAATATCCCAAATTAACTTATTATTGATCAATAAAATCATTTAATAAAAAATAATTAATCACACTAACTGTGGACTTCATGTAGTCCAATGGTAGGCTATAAATCCCAATCATGCTTTTGTTGTGGGTTTGATTCCCACAACTTTTTCCGACAAGACGGGTTGTCACATGGTCTTCCTGTTGTCCTTTTTCAAAAACAATATTTTATAACCTTAACAAAATGAGATAAATTTCTCAAAATAACCATACAATAATTTAACCACAAATCTTATCTCATTACTTTCATTTTCATCCCAAAATATAATAACATGTAATTGCCTCAAACCCAATGATCATATAAAACCAAATGGTTTTTTATAACTATATCCAAAAGAGAATAGATAAGTGTTCCTAAAATATCATATTCACATGAAAAACTACAGGGTTATAAATACAAGAAAAAATTATACCAATGTAATCCCATCAATAAAGAGTACTAGTACATTTAAAAATTTCTCGTAACATTTATTTCCACAATGATTCTTCTTTGACCAAGAAAATATCCTATAGAATAGGGCCTTTACTTAGGTAATGGCAAGGTCCACTACATTTATGGAAAATTACTATAAATTGAGTATTGGGACCATTTTTATTTTATTCCATATTGATCTTCATTTTTCCTCAGCAATTATTCAGTTTATTTTCTTCTTTCCCACCTATAAAGCATTTCTTTATTCCATTGAGACACTTTCATGGGTGCATCCTTCCACATTTATTGCTTGATAGAGATTGAGGATTTTTTCTCCAATGTATCCACTACTGGAGATTTTATAATTCATCAACATTCTCTTCTTTGTTGAGTTCGGGAGTTGGTTAATAGAAATGTTATGGATCATATATTTGGAAAAAATATTTTCCATGAACACGTTAACTTTTACACCTATCAAAATTCCATTTTTTGATAATTTCCACCACCATTCCCTAATTGTACATCATTCTCAAAGTTACTATGACTTCCTTGGAATCCAACCATTGACTAAAACTAAAAAGCATTGTGTGAGTAACAATAGTCATAAAATCATTAACAGAATAGCATGACACCATATTCTCAATTTTAAACACCCTAGGTTTAACTATAGTCATTTATTCTCATCTTATATTAAAATAATTCAAATCAGTTTGTAAAGAAAATGTAAATTTTCCTAAGCATATCCCCCGGGAGTGTCTCAACCAAGAGTGCAACAAGGCCTGTTGTCATGCACCAGTTCTCGTTCGAGTCTATCTCAATGCGGTGTTTTTGGGTGTTTCCCCTAGGTACATCTGTGCCAGAGTCGCCTCTACCTGCTCGTATCCATACAGTGATGTATTGCTCGGAAAACACACAAAATCTCTACAATACTAAAATTCTAGATATTTCTCCAATATTAATCCTCAAATTCCATCTTAGGTCTATGTGCTCTAATCAGAGTTGATCTAAATCTAGTTTCCAAGGTTTGTACTAAACATCCTCTGATACAAAATGTAACGCCTCGACCCCATTAATCCATAGTCTGTGCATTATTACATAACATTGGCATGATCACAAAGAAATAATGTCTCGAAAGACTGATTATTTTAGTAGACTTAGAAACACTAGATACATTCATAAGTCTTACATTACATCATAAAGTGAAAAACTAAAACAACATAGTCTCCATAGACCACACACATATCCCCTTAGACTATCCCTACAGTCCAGTCATAAAATACTTCTTCACTTCCTGGGAAAATGAAACATAAGAAAGGGGTGAGCTCAAAAGCTCAGTAAGGGTAAGAAATACAACATAACATAACATAAATATTATGCATGGTGATTAATTGAAACCAAATGCAATTAACAATAATAAACATTAATACTTTTAGGGAAAGAATATGAACTGATTAAATAATTCCACAACAAAACTTAATCATGGTTCTTCTACTAGTCAAATGACCACATGAACAATCAATATTATTTTCAAAATGAAGAAAATTATAATGTCGACATTCTAAAAAAAATTTTCCAGGCCTCGACCAAGACATCTAAAAATGATTAAGCCCTCGGCCAAAACCACATATCAAATTGGGAAAGGGCCTCATCTAATTCCATGACTAGTTGTATCATGAGACCTACTGATGCATCGGGGAGATATAGTAGGCTCCACCTGTAACTTTCTAAGTCCAATGCATTCTTCATATAAAATATTTGAAACATAACATAAACATTCGTATTAAAACAAACTTCAGATATTTCAATACTTTATCCAAAAACCATGAATGGTATAAAAATAGCACATCCACGGCCAAAAATTACTTATTTGATACAATATGGAAGATTCTATTGTAGAATATTAACCTCAAACGAGAACAGTAAATGATATTTATATAGATGAAAATAATCATCAAAACTATTAGAGATAAATATCCACTTTTTTCTTGAAATCATTTAAAAGACACACTATTTGTCAAGAAGCCATTTAAAAACAGATTTTTGAACCAATGTGTGCCATACCACATTGAATATTTCATAAGGAATTTTATTTTTAAAACTTTAATGTCCATATAAATAATCCTTAAAACCATTTTTAAAACATGGACATTATTGAGGATGATTTAGAGTAATAAATCATTAAAACATTTAAAATAATATTTTACTTAGAGATCCGAAGAAAAAGAGAGACACTTGAATACAAATAATTGAATTAATAAAAATATTATAATATCATGAAAATAAAGGGATTCCTGATATACTATGTCAAAGTACATTATATACACCATATAAAAGTGATTTGGTGTATAACAACAATAAAGTCTCAATGGAATGTAAATTGAGATAAAATATCTTATAATGTCTGTATCCTTAGGTTAAGGATAAATCAAAGACATAATTATGTATGAAAAATATATATACACTCAATATGATTGGATATTCAGTGTAAATCAATCAGAGGATATTCACACATATTCTTGTAAAAACAACAACATTGAATTGGATATTTAACTCAACAAATGGATATTGAGTTAAAATTAATCTAATCAATTTCTTATCGATGACATGAGAATTTATAAATGGAGTGGTTATGTGTATAAAAAGTATATCCATGGAATGGGGATTGGTAATTATGACGTAATCAAATAAATAGTGATTCCACAAATAATCTTGGAGTAAAATAATCAATGTTGTATGTGTAATGATAAATGATTGGAAATTAAAATTTGTAATTCCCTTACCAATTTGGTAACATAAGAAACATACATCCCATGAAATATGGATCATAATATGATGATGTAAATATATATAAATTAAAATATATTACACAATTAATACAATCATGGTAAGTACACACACCACATGCAATAAATAAGTGGTGAACAATGGAAATCTCACGGAATTAAAAGTGAGATAAGAAAACCCTTGTAATTTTTCCATGGTAGAGGGTAGGATAAACTCATGTATAATGGTGAAATAATTATTATTGAATTATACATGAATTATATACATTAATATGATATCATATATGATCTTTAAACATTGATTTGTTAATAATATCTTAGTATTAATGTCGTTTCAGGTGTTAACAGATTCATTTTCCTTTATAATATTTATTATGTGAGCCATATTTGTTATGAATGGGATATATCTTATTCATATCCAGAATAATATCATGTCTCTAAAAATTGTTTTTAATCATCAAATGAAAATTAGTCTTGAATGTATACGATGGGGAATGAATCTCATCGTGTTCGTGGAGATGGTAGTCCGTACGTACACACGAGCGACAATATCATTATTTTGATATTAAAATAATATATAATTGGATGGTATATCATATATAAAGAATCATTATCATTATATATTTATTATTTAAATCAATAAAATTTCATTATCATACCCATCCAAAAAATAATTTTTTGAATAACAATTACACCACGATTTGGGGACGGTAAGCCGTACGTACGCACATAGGGTGTCACGTCATTCAAAGGATTGATAGAATACTGAATATGGTTGTACCATATTTGTAATGACATTAAAGTATATAGAAGATACTGGATTTATTATTTTTTAATTGAAATAACAAATAATGAAGAAGTGGAAGATGATTGGAACTTGAAAGAGGTTGGTGAAAACATTACCTCTTCTTCAGGTTCTTCCTTTTGATTTGATCAAAAGGGCTCCTTAAGTTTCCTTTCTGATCAAACTAAGGCCTCTTTGTTTAAGTGAGGGAAGTTGAGAGGATATTTTGGCAGGGGTTGGCCGAACCAAAAGGCTTTGAAGGTATGAAGAATTGGATAGAAGTGGTGTCATTTTTTAAGCGGGGGGGGAGGGCTCTTTAGGGAAAACATAATGTATTATTTATAATAAATTCATATTCGGGTTATAATTGATAAAAACTAGATTCTTTAAAGTCTAAGGTGGGTATGGGTCTAAAAAAAACTCAACCAATCTGTTTTTGACAGGTTTGGGTCACTATATTAACCATATCATTTAGATTTAACTCTAAGCTAATTAGTTAGACATTTACCATGTCTATTTGTATTATTATATTATTTGGTTAATAAACATACTAAAAACTTCTAAGAGAACCCAATGTGATTAATTAATGACATACCTATAATCATATAAATATTTTGGCCGAACCTAATATTTTTAAGAATATTATATCAATTAATAATATAATATTTGTTTTAAAAACTCTTTTATTTCAATTTATACACTATTTAATAATTGCTTTTTTTAAAGTCTTAATAAATTTATTAATTCGAAAAAAAATTTATTAATGTAATCCTAAAATGTCATATTAAGCAATAAAATTCGTTTATGGAATCAAAACTTTTGAATTATATTTATTTTAACATTTATAATACCTATTATTTGATTCTTTCATAAATAAGGAAAATACTGTATCATTATTGTGTCCTAAATAAATTTAATTTTTCAAAGTCTAAAAATTATAAATAAAGTCCCACTAGATAGAATATCTTGTTATATTTCTAATTAATACTTATAGTCTAACTTATAACATATATAACCCTATGTAAAAATGGTTTTTTCTAAAAGATATATGCTTATGTCATTTTTGTTTTTACTTTAATTTAATTAATATAAAGTGACATTGTCACTTACAAGTGGCCCCATGTGGTCCCAAAATCAACCCAAATATTCCTATGGTAGGACATGTATCAAAAAATAGGGTTAGTACATGTTTTAGATAAATTTAGTATTATTATAATATTATTTGTTTTACCCTTATTTACCGGATTTACCCTTTAACCATGGTAAATAAAATATTTACCGAAGTAATTAGTCAAAATGTATAAAAATAAAATTTACCTGTTTACACAATGTGGACATACTGATTAAAAATCTATAATCAATTTTTCTAAATTTAAAACATAAAATTAGTAGAAATTAATTTAAAATTAATTCCTGCTGTCAAAACAAAATGCCTTTTTTTAAGAAATAATAACTATCAAAAGATTGACACTTGTTTATGTACATTTTAAATGTGAAATTATTCACAATTACCAATATTAGATTAAATGGTAAAAATATATTCTAATTATACTTTAAAACCTCTCAATAGTATAATTTATCCCTCTAAATTATTTGGATTAAAAAAGTTGTTTTTAATTAATGCTTAGTATTTTTACAGTATTCACCAAAGTTTGAATGTTTTCTAAAAAATACCAAAAATTCAACCTAGGCTAATTTCGATATTCTGAATCGAAAAATGAATTCCATTTTGAATGATATAATTTATAAAATTTCAAAAAGTGGGTATTATTATTCCCAATGGCTAGTTTGATTGCTGGTGGTGTGTGTTAGAACTCGAAGTTGCGTACAACACACGCTATTGTATTATTCAAAGGGAATTGTTCTGTTGAAGCTTGAGGTGATACATTGATTATATATATTTTATTGTGTGGTTAAAATTTGGAAAAATATGAACTTTTAATTCATTATAAATATTACCCAAGTTAAATATTTTTCACTATGGTAAAGTGTAAATCAAGTAATTTAGTTTACAAATGTTGAGATGATGCTCTTAAAATTAATCCCAACATCTAACATTAATTAATTCTTTAATATAATTTATAACATATAAATTTTCACATTTAATATTTGGAATTTTAGTGACATTCTCCAATTATAATGACATTATATTATTTTATGAAAATGATTAATAAAAAATTATCTATCGTGACATTAATTCTTATTATATGTTTTCATAGTGATAGAAATATGTTATAAACTATTCAATAAAGTTATTTTTAGTATCATTTTTTTATGATGGTAATTTATTTTTATATTTTAGTGATAAAATAATTACATTAATTTATTGGGTCAAACTAGCACATTTCAAGTTCATGCTGTAGATATATCAAGTAAATGCTTTTAAAAAAAATTAAAAATAATGTTTTTTGAATGATTTATAGTGTTACATTAAATATTAATATAAATATAATGTATTTTTGTTTTTTAGTTATATATATTAATACTACATACAAATAATTTTTTAATTATATTGTTTAAATTGTCCCAAAAATTAATTTAATTCCACATTATATTAAAACAATATTTTTTAATGAATTATAATTTTAAAAGACATATAATTTTTATTGTTA
Organism: Viscum album; assembly: GCA_963277665.1. Taxonomy (NCBI): domain Eukaryota; kingdom Viridiplantae; phylum Streptophyta; class Magnoliopsida; order Santalales; family Viscaceae; genus Viscum; species Viscum album. The sequence goes on along the minus strand of OY728159.1, from coordinate 227,431,261 downwards.
ATGGTATCTAAAATATAATAAAAATTATACTTATGGTTTAATGGAACATTTATTTAAAAATTAGGTACCCAAATGATTAAAAATGTTATTATCAGGGTAGTTATTAGATAAGATTATCTAGGGTTTAAAACAATGATATAAGGGAAAAAAATCACCTAATAATAAATAAATTTTATTGGATGTGATAGTGATTAATTATATTCATCATATATTGTACATATATCAATTTTTTAATATATTAACCCTAATATTAATTTTTCTTAAGTTATCACTTTATGAAATTGCAAGGGTGACCCTCCCCTCTCTTGTAAGAGAACACCACACCTCTACTCTTCATGAAACTTCTTAAGCTGAGTCACTATACCAAGATGAGAAAATTATCATAAAGTTCTCCCTCCATTTACCTACAGTATTTGGTTTCATCATTATACCACACTAGAAGTCTTGAGGTGTAATCCCAAGGTAGTTTTTTAAAGATGAGGTATAACACTTAACAAAGTGTTTTCCTTTCATATCCTCATATTATTTGTCAAAATCATCTATAAAAATTATCATTTAATATAATAAATATCTTCCATATATATAAATCATATCATTATGATGTAAAACCATTATTTATCTCCTTTCCATCATATATAAAACCAAAAACATAACTCAAGTGTATGTATGGCCTACTGTGTCAATATAGAAGTGTAATTCCTTTTTAATCTCCAATTTACCTATATGATTATAAACATGGAACTAATGAATCTATATTATATTCATGAAATAATTATTATTAATGATGTATATTATATTAATTCCCTTTTTACCATTCCACCTCTTAAAAACAATATCATTTCTCGTGCATAGATTTGGACTACCACCTCTATGATACTATTTGATTATTTTCTCATTCCCTCCTTTAATGAAAGATATTAATATTGTATTTAATAAATAAAAGTGATAATTATGAAATAATTAAAATTATAATTATCATGGAATAATTAACCATTTGACAAGGTTTGATCTGTTGAATATTTTCATTTATTAAGAACCTGGTGTCCCTAAAACATCAATCATAAACATAATCAATTTAATAAATCTATAATGAATGAAAATAAATGATAGAATAGGGATAATAATAAATAATTTTATTTTCAATTTAATCTTACAAAAGTAAATAGGAGAATATATGTCTAATATATAAGATAGAAAGCATGTACATGGTGAGCTAAACTAAAGGTAACGAGTTTCCTAACTAAATTTATTTCAATTAGGTTATATTACATTTTTATTGAATATGTAATAACAATATTATATATGAAATATCCTATTAATTTTTTTTCTACTTACAATTGTTTTATGTGTTTTTGAATTTGTCAAACATAGTAACTTGAACGACTAAGTGTCACTCTAATGTTATGTTCATTAAAATGGGTTTTTGCCTCACATTTGTTTCGATTAGACATAATTCATATTCAACAATTATTTATTTTTTTGATTTTTATACATCTAATTTCTTATTTTATATCATGAATCAAATTTTATTCATGTTATTTAATGTTTTGTTGTATTTTATATTTTTTAAAAGTGTTATTATTCAAAATTTATGAAACTAATAAGAGCATATTTTGTAATCTCACCATTATTCCCAATTTTATATATCTATGTTTCTATTAGGGTAATTATATTATTATTATATCATAAACCACATACCTTTTCATCTACGTTGTTATTATAATAAATTAAAAGTTTCTCTTTAATTTTCCTCAATTTATGTACTCATGTGACCGAATGAATATATTTAATGAAAATAAATATTATTTTTAATTATTTTTTTAATAGTTTTCTTCCACATACATACTTTCATGAATTTTTTACTATTCACATATGATGGAATAAAGATGATTTTAAATATGTTTTAACCTCTATAAAAATGGTTTAAATTATTTTTTCATTATTTTCTTAATGATGTGTGTTCTAAATTTTTTTTGAATGGAATGTTTTTAACAAATATTGTAATAATCACTCAACATATTTTATGAATAAAATGTACATTGAATGTACCATTAAAAATATCTACGGTTTGTTTCAAAGAATGATTATTCCTTGAAAATTTGGATATATTTATATTTTCATTAGTTTTATTCGGAATTAAATATATTTTGTTACCCAAGAAATGTACTCGTGATAAATTAATGTTATTTTAATCTATATAAACATCCTTTATTGAATCATTATAATAATATAATCTCGTTATACCATCCACCATATTTTTCTTGACGTCTTAGTGACATTTTTACTAGGAAATATTTTTGACATTCTGTGTTCTACATCTTCCAAAATGGATAGATATAAACTGTTAATAAATTTTGATTATGATTTAATATTCCTAACAGCCCATACCATGGATATAATACATGGACTAGATGAAATTATTATAAAATATAAAGTACAGGAAATGAAAATAGGGGTTTACATTCCATAAAAAGAAATAACTAACCATTATTCTACATTCACCTTCTTTAAAATATCTCTCCCTTATACGGGATCCACCCCCAAATATTATGTGTTTGTCTCTCCTCCATTATTCATGATCTTGATTGATTTCATCCTGGTCATCCAAGAATGATGATTATTATTCTTCATTATGTGTCTCAATGAGTCTAGCTCCATGAACATTTCCAAATGATATATGGACTACTTTGTTACTATTTTAATGATTTAAAATATCATGTAGTGAAAATTTAATCATACCCGAACCAAAGGATGATTAGACACCCTCCTCATTAACCTTCCATTCTAGAGTGATACTCGTAATTTGACCACCATCTGCATCCTCAAAAACATCTTTCTATTGATCACGTGCTCTTAAATTCTAATCAGTCAAAGCCAACCAAGGCACATGTGAGGAAGTAATGAAGTTCCAAGAAGTGACTATATTAAATCCATATTAATTCAAATGGGTTTAAAAACTTTTAAATAATGTAAATGATTCATTATATTATGGTTTTTTAGAATCCTACCACTTTTTTATATCCATGTCACAATCTATGATAGGAACAATCATTTTTACAGCATCATGGAAGACCCAAAACCAATGATTTTCAAAAGAAACATCCTTATTATGAACATATGTATGGTTGGAAAAAATATGTAACCCTACCACTTTAGGGTGATCCGACATGGGATCAGAGTTTTTATGAGGTAAACCTACCAATGCACCATCTCCACTAGTCTCCATTGCCTTTTCCAGAAGCCATGGTTTTGAAAAAAAATCAACATTTTTAATCAGTATTGAGCTCATTAGACACTATTTTCATATATTTTATCATTATATAAGAAATTATAAACTCATGGAATAGGTTATAATCATCACTATCATGAGCCATTGTTACATCAGCAGAATCTCACATCACTTATTCTAGAGTATTCACCCATAAAATAGAAGCTTACTGCCCATTCTGATCCATTTTTCACACACATTAAGAGGTATTTCAACCTTGAGATTTGGGGTAATCCAAAGAATCGTTATATTACTTATGAATGCAGATAATATATAGTGTTTCATACTCCATACTATATAGATCATTATTTTCATGAAAACCATTAAAAACATCATTCTATGAATCATAGAGCCCTTCTCATTTAGTTTCTTATTCATCTCACTCTTAGGTAACCTATCATTCATTTTGAGTCTATTCATAACTAGAAAAAAAATAATAACCTTTAGCATTATATTTTAAACATGTAACTTTATCAAAACATGAATTCACATCATTTCTCATAGAGATAAAAATCCTAAAAAAAGATCTCTTTCAATTTAAAGTGTCATGTCATATGACCTTTCAATGAAACAAAATATGGGATACATTTTCAAAATCAATTATCAAATGAAAATCATCCTCATTAGTAAATATAAATACTCTATCGGCCAATGTAGAACAAAAATAAACTTTATCTAAAAAATAAAAAATGTTTCTAAATAAGGCCACATATGATTGTATGTTCATTTGAATAGGAATCCTGGTCAATATTTTATTATCATAATGTTTCTTATAGATCCAATGAATCCAGTTTATGTGATATTAATTGACCTATATCTATAAGATAAATTTCCATCCTCCAAAGGATTATACATATCATCACATTACTACATGTGAATAAAATAAGGCATTAGATAAATTGAACTAAATCCCCAAGCCCACATCTTCAATTCATCATAAGATAAAATAATATGAAATGAACCATGACCCACCAAAACACATTTATAATTTTTAAAATCCCTTGACTTCTGAAAGGGGTTTGACCAGACGCCATATTTTACATGGTTTTGATCACCTTGGTAGGATACTTTGATTTGTGATAGAATTTTCACCAATTTCCAAGGATAGAAGGACCACATAGTTATCTGAATTTTAAAGTGAAACATTTCTATAATGATTAATTATACCCACAGTTCAACCCTTTATGAGATAGAAATATTAAATGGCCACACCATTATCCAATACAAAATTCCTTTTATGAATGGTTTTCCAAATAACTAATCCCATACCAACATGCTCTTTTACACAAGTCTTAACCATTTATCTATTATTTCATAGAAGTGGCCTCAATGATATGTTTTTATGTCCTATATTACAAGTTCCTTTATTGTGAAATCAGTTATTTGTTCATATCATATTATTCAAATTATTATGTTATCCTACGTATGATAATGGACTTTTCTAGAGATGTCATAATATTTTTTCATGTATTTTTTTTTTCAATTGTTGAGTATATTTTGTTACGTTTTTATCATGGGTATAGTTTAGTGAATATTAGTGGAAATTTGTATGGAAATGGGGAAGTTCACATTTGGTGCATGGTTTTCCCAAAGCATGTGCCGAGTACAACAAACTGTGCACCCTTGAGATATTGGGGATTGCACAGTTAGCACATAGTTTGTCAAACTGTGTTCTCTTTTAATAATAACCATGTAAAGACACATAAATGGAGCATATTTAGGGTGTATTATTAGTGGAATTGGTGTAACCCATATAAAAAACCATTCACCTAGGATTTTGAAACGATGAAAATAATTTTAAAAATACATGAACCCCCATAATTCACAATAAATCGACCATAACTCAGACCTAAACTATTTGTTTTATTTTTTGAGGATCATAAATAGATTCCAAGTAGTTCAAACCTCTTTTCATGATGTTTCAAAGCCCAGATTGATGATCTTCACCACTCTTGGTAAGAGAATCTCAATCTGGAGGGTTTCTTTTTCTTCTCTCATATTTATCTCATTCCTTGAATTGATGTTTTCCCATATTATAGAAGAACTAGATCTAGGATATTGTAGATATAATACATTTGATCATAGAACTAGGTTTTAGATGTAGAAATATTTTTTATTCATTTAATTTATCATTCAACTCCAATTAGAGATTTTGGTTGTTGAGTGTTTTTCAATGATCTTGTTGTAGGAGGTCTAATTTCAAATACACATTGTCTTGATTCCTATTTTTTGTATGTATTGTTAGATGTCAAATGGAAAATTTTGAATTTGAAACAATAACTGAATAAATTAATTTTTTAATTAATTAATGGAAACATTGAATTGTTGTAATTATTTTTGGAATCAATAAATTGAATGTTGTAAATATCCAACAACTGGTGGTGGATTAACTATTTATAGAATTAATTAATGGAATGTGTGATTGTGTAATTGATGAGGATTATGATTGTGTAATAATTTGATCAATTAATGTAACAATTAATTAATTTACAATGGGGTTGTGAGATTGTTGGATTAACTTAAATGGGTTAATAGGTTATATGATTAAATAATAATATATAGTTTAGTTAGGATTTTATATATTGTTCTATGTGGATTAATGTGTAGAAATATGTTTTTAAAAAAAATGGGACCCTTTAATGATAATGTTTAAAATAAGGTTAATAATGCTTAATAAGGATGATTATAAAATTTTGGTATATATGATAGTGTGATACAAGTGATATTGGGATATTATTTATATTATGAAATATGTGAATATTGTGTGTTGGGAATGGGCTACTACATCAAAATCCCACAGTGATAAATGAGTGTGTGACATTGGCTAGTGGCTCAAAATCCCACTTTTTAATTATTTTATATGAGTTTTGTGTCATGGATGACTGCTTCAAATACCCACATGTTCCTCTAAATGGCAATATAGGACCAAAATATTGTCATTGTATTGTGGTTCCAATAGGTCATATTATAAAATGAAATGAAACATATACTGAAATCCCATATCATGTATTGGATTTTGAATTGAATATGTGATATGGTTTAGAATCATTCATTGGTTGAAGAATGTGTTGAGAGTTTGAGTGTCCTTAGGAACCTGGGGGTTTATGTGGATAATTAACGAATAATTGAAAATGTGATAATTATTTACACATGAATTTTTCGTTGTTATTTATAAATATTTTTATTTTTTTATCGACTAAATGTTGTTTTAGTCATCGTTGGTGGTATCCTACTATGTTATACTCGAACCCTACCTGGTCTTCCTAATATATAACACAGCAGATTTAATGGTTACAAGATAAATTCTGGGAAAATTCCCTAAGTTAGATGGATAATATGGGTTGGGGAAAGGATGAGGGAATAAGACGTGATTTGTGGCCCACTTGGGAGTTATCATTGTGTCTGGTTTTTTGGGTTGTTCTTATTTTAACTAGTCACTTATTTATCCTAATATATAATTTATTTTTTAATATTATATTTTATTTTCTATTCTTCATGTGATATAGGTTGGTTTGGTTTTTGGTTATAACATTTTTTATTCTTATTTTGTTATGATATTTTGATATGTTATTAAATAGAGAATACTCTCACCGTGATCGATATTGGACCACAATTGTTAGTCGGCAGCCTATGGCATATAGGGAGGTGCACCTAATTTCATTTGAATGACTTGATTAGAGAATCTATGGGTGGATCCTAGGTCAGGATTTTACAATATGATGTCACATAATTATTGGTTTTCTATTATTTTATTTATTCTTGCCAACTTTGAATGGTAGACAAGAGAATATGATGATTCAGGCCTTGGTTAAGAGCGCATTCATGGGAATTGCAAGAAAATATATAAGGGTAAAGCCATGTATATAGGGTGGGATTTATATTTAATGTTGTTATAGTTGGATATTATTTACCCTTTTGGGATGCACATACTGTGTTATATAATAATTGTTCCTAAGAATTTATGATATTTGAATACTGCAATGGAATGGCATGATATGTGGGTCTACATGGATGATTCTAGGAACTCAAAATTCTATTGTGACATGAATCATTTTTAGGAAGACATGTAAAAGTGATTTTTTGGTTTGTAGTTTAATTTAAATGCTTTTCTTTTACTTATGTGAATTAAATATAAATGTTTTATAATATGAAATTGGGAACTCAACATGATTAAAGATGTAAAAATGGGTTTCTAAAGAGAAAATTTATATAATGAAAATGAGTTTACCATTTGTTAACCATGAACTAATTTTAGGACGGTTAAGCGTAATGATATTTCCTTGGTTTTGACTGTGTGGTGGGGAAAGGTGTGATGACTTGTTAGGGATATTTTTGAATCCATGTTGTTAAATGCGATAAATTTTTGGTATGTTTTTGAAGACTTGTGTTTGGAATTATATAGAAATGATTCCATGAAATGGTATTTTTGATTTGATTAAATGAGGTTATAGAGGGGAATGATCCACTTGTAGTGGGACCAAAGTAACTAATATTTCCAAGTAATGAAGATATTGAATAGTTTAATGAAAACTATTATCAATTCATGTATTTTATAGAAAGAGACCCAGGGTAGGTTGTGACGAGTATGTCTGACTTGACACAGACAGGAGGTAGCTAAGTCATTTATTGAGACTATCTGGCCAACACATGACCACTTGGATAATCCTATAATAAATAGAATCAAATTTCCTATTTACATGTAGTGTGGTTAGGATAAGTATTGGTGGAACATCGAAACTCAAGATGCAAAGCTTCATAGTATAGAATAGATGAAATTTACGGAGATTTTCATGGATAACATCAAACATGAGGCACACAAGTAAAAGATAGTAGACAAGTTCCTGAGACTGGCTCAGGGAAGAATGTATGTTATGGACTACATTGGTCTCTTTATATATTTTTAGTTTATTGTTCTTATGATCAGAGAGGATGAGGATATGGTGGTGAAACAGTTTTAGAATGTGCTTAAATTTTATATTATGTACGTAAATAATATATTCTAGATGAATAATTTTTCTGAAGTTTTAAGTTAGGCTCTGATTCTTAAGGGGAACCCGGGGGAGGTTTCTGTTAGAGGGAAACAAGATTTGTTGGAATATCATGTGGTATGATGTCTGGGAGTATAATGTTTCATTGTGATAATGTTGAAAAGAGTTATTGAATGTTGAGTGGCTTGGGGAAATGTTCTACTATATCATGCCTTAACCAAGTGCTCTTTCACTAGTTTGGTTGGTTTATACACTTCCTTCAACATTGATTTTGACCACTGTTAGGGTGTTGAGCCTATGGTATGATGGGTAATAATAATAGGTTTTACATGAACCCATTATAGTTGGGATATGATGGATAATATTGGTAGATCCAATGAATGTGAAGGGGACCTTTGACACCATACTGTTCAGGAAGTTGTAATTATAATAGTCATTAAGGAAGAGGCATTGGATGTGGCTTGACTAAGAAAGACTGCTTTTATAAGTTGATTGGTGTAGATTAGTTGACTCAAACTACATCAAAAGGAATAAGGATAGTGATGTTTCCTGAATTGTTTCCTACACATGTGGATAGTGAGGATATACCATCCACCGTTATAGGTACTATTGTTGTAGATTCAATGCATTCAAGTCCCTTATTTGATACAGATGCCCCTCATTCTTTTATATCTACCAAACTTGTTAATGTTTTGAGTCTGGTTGTAGAGTTTGTTAGTGGATCTATGAAGATAGATACACCATTGTTAGTATGGTCGAGAGGCATCTTATTATGAGAGGGATGTTCTCTTGAGGGCTGGGAGTATCTTTTTCTTTGGGATCTCTAAATTCTAGATATGACATGCTTTGACCTATTTATGGAAAAAGGATTTCTTGTTGGAGTTCCCAGACCACATATATATTTTCACAATAGATTGATGTTTACATCTTCTAAGGGTGAATAATATATTCTCTATGGAGAGTTGGATATCAAAGTAGGCCTAGAAGGGCCAATTCATAAAAAACTATTGGAGCTCACCACCCATGATGAAAGACGTTTTATGGATGATTTAGGTGAAAATAATGATGTCTTTCCACCCATAGTGGACCTATTTCAGTATTTCTTTCTAGAAGATATCCCATGGATTCTAACTGGGAGAGATGTAAAATTTACAATTGAGCTCAAGTCGGGGCTGATCATGTTCAATTCCAGCATATATAAAGACATAAATAGAGATTCGGATGTCACTGAATCAACTGGAAGAGTTTATGAATAATGGTTTCATTTGTTTGTGTACATCACCTCAGGGTTCACCATTTCTATTTTCTATGAAGTCTTATGGGACTCGGCACTTATGTGTAAATTATTCTAAGATAAACTAGAAGATTATGATGAACCAATATACTCTTTTGTATATTGATTATCTATTTTACCTATTGATGGAATATTTCATATTCACCCAGAAAGAATTAATATATAGGTATCATTAGTTGATATTTTTACCATATGTCATACCTAAGACTGCTTTCTAGAAGAAATCATTCGTTTTGATGTTGTTCGGGCTGATGAATGCAGCATTTGTGTTTATGGCCATGATGAATAGAATAATCCTTCTGTACCACGATCAGTTTTTGGTAGTATTTGTGGATTACAACTTGGGGTAATTCATGACTAATGATGATCATGAAAAACATCTTGACATGTTCCTAAGTGTACTATTAGAGAATATTCTATACACCATGCTATATAAGTGTAAGATTTGGATTGACTAGGTACACTTCTTGGGTCAAATCACCTCAGAGGAAGGACTATTAATGGAACCATAGAAAGATCATGTAGATGTTTCATGGGAGATGTCTAATATAGTTTTTGATATCTGTATATTTTTATTTCTAGTAAGATATTATCAATTTTTCATCCAAGAAATTTTCTGATTTTAATCATCTATTATAGTTCTGAACATAAAGGGGGTAAAATTCGAATTATTGGAACTGTGTGAGAATTACTTCAATGTTTTGATAATGAATAGGAAAACAACATAATTCTTGATCCTACCTGATATAAGGGAGCTGTATACAGTGTTATGTGATGATTTTGAGATAATTCAAAGAGTAGTGTTGATATAGAGATATTGAGATGTGGTGTATGGGTCTCAAAAGTGGACTCCATATGAACAAAATTACCTTAAACATGACCTAAAGTTTGATGTAGTGGTTTTTGAATTGATATTTTGGTGGAATTATATTTTGGTAAAGAATTTTAATTTGTATTATTATCAAAATATACTAATGTATATCCTTTTTTCATTGAGTCCTGAATATCTAGAAATAGAGTTTGGTTCAAAATAAAGTTACGTTCAACTTTGTTCTAGTAAATAGTCCTAGAAAGGAAAATGATGTTGCTATCACTTCAAGTAGGAAAACACAGATTTTGGTAGTCCATGATTCTAGTGCTGATTGAATGAAGATGACCTTACTAGCTAAGATTATTTTTTTGGTTTAGGAGATCTATGAGTAGATGAATCTCGTTTCCATTTGAGTAGTGTCTATAGTTTTGAGCATGAATAAATTCCAGAAAAATGAGGATCCATTTTTTTCCTTGATTGAAATCCCCGTAGGTCGGGAGATACATTCATATTAGAGCATATAAGAGGATTAGATTAACTGTGATAGGAATTGGGTTGTTGTGAATAAGAGTAGATTAGAGTGTCTGATATAAGAACATCGTGCCAAAAATTGGGTGGTGCATCTGTGTGTGTGAATAATATATTGTGACCTACAAAGATAGTTTTGGTAGTCAGGTTTGAAATGGTAGGTAGTATGTTTTCTGACACAATGCTACACCTACCATTAGGTGAAGGCTGAGCATCAATGTCCTGGTGGTATAATGAAACTATTTTCAAATTCTTGAAAATAATTGGGAACATTTTACTATGGAAATTTTAGTCGGACTCTCAAGGATTCCTCAGAAAAATTTCACTATTTTTGTGGTTCTGTACTGGTTGACTAAAGTAGTGTATTTTTTGCTGATACATGAGACTTTTAAAGTGGAATAATGTGAATATTTTTATGTTCAAAAAGTAGTCCATTTATATATAGTTATTTAGAGTATAGTTTCTTAAATTGAATCTCGTTTTACTACGTATTTCTGGTAAGGCTAACAAAATATAGTTGGTTTATTGTTTTTATTGAGTACAACATTCCACCCACAAAATGATGGGTAGTAAAAGTAAAATATAATGGTTCTTGAGTATATTTACACGTGTGTTTTATAGACATTGGTGGGTCTATGGAGAAGAACCTAGTATTAGTGTCGTTCTCCAATAACCATGTATATTAGGAAATTGTTTATATGTAACCATTCATGGCTCGTTATGTTAGGCCATGTATATCACCTCTTTGATGGACAGAGGCATATGAGTCAGAGTTGTTCGATCTGAGTCTAATTCAAGACATGTTGAAGAAATTTTTGATGATTTTTAATTATATGGATATAGGTTAGAAAATATAGAATTTCTATACAAATAGAAAAAAGATAACTCCTAGAGTTTGGAGAGGGTGATAATGTGTTCCTTTTGTTGTTTCCCATATTGGGTCACCATAAGGCTTAGAGGTATGGAAAGATGGGGCCGATGTTTTTTGGAAAATTTGAGTTTGGGGGAGAATCAATATGGTGGTATACTGATTGGATATTCTACATAGGTATAGTGCTATGCATGATGTGTTTCACGTGTCACAACTTTAGCAGTATCACAAAGACCCTTCTCTTGTGATCTATGTAGATGATAATTAGCTCGGAAGCAATGTTCCTTTTGAGGATAATCTAATATGTGTATGGGATCACAATTAGAAAGTGTCTTAGTGAACGACCTTGTCAATATTTCATGTATTTTCCAACAAGGTTGTGTTCTAGAGGAAACATGGGAGGGATAAACAGATATGTAGTCTCAATGGCCTGATATTTTTAACTCTAAATCTCATAGATTCTTGGGAGTACAACTCATGGATGACCAGTTATAAGGTGGGGAGATTGTGTGATCCCAACCATTCATAAATATGTCTTAATCTAGTTTTCATGATTTCTTTCGTCCTTTTTTGAGTAAATTTTTTGGGGATTCAACTTTGGTGTGTTTGTGTGAAAATTGGGTGAAGGTTTTAGGGAAATGGGGTAGTTCAAGGTTGGCACATAGTTTTCTAAAACATTGAAACTGGCCAAGAAAACCATCCACCATTGAGAGAGTGGTGTTTATATAGTTTGTGCATTGGTTGTCAAATTGTGCACATTTTTTTTGAGTAACCTTGAACACAAACCAAAGGGACATATGATTAGGGTATGTGGTTAGGGTAAACCATTCTTCCAATTCCGGAAACCTTTCACGTGACATTTTGAACACAAAAAATGACTAAAAATACCAATACCCACAAAGTTCACACTAAATCAACCCCATATTGGACCTAAATTTTTAATCTCATTTTGAGGCTTCTAGAAGGATTATAATCTCTTCTGACCTTTGTTCTTGACTATTAGAATCCCATATTGAAGATCTACCCCACCTGGTAATATAATATCATTTCGACTGTTTTCCTGTGCTTCACCTATCATTATCTTATCCTTTAAATAGATTTTTATTCTATTGTTGTGGATATAGATATATGTTTTGTAGATTTATATGTTTGATCATTGATCTAGTTTTAATATCTATATCTCAATCTTTTCAATTTTCATGATAATTCCTCTTTAATTTGGGATTTCTGTTGGTGAGACTTTATCAACATTTTTGAGGTAGGTGTACCAATTTCAATTTCCCATAGTCATGATTTAAATTGTTTGTATGTTTTGTTAGATTAAAATTGGAATGATAAAAAAATTAAACTATCATTGAATAAATCAAATTACAAATTAATTTAAAGAAACATGGAATTGGATTAATTAATTGGGGAATGAATTAATGAATTTTTTATTACATAATTAGTTGTGTTGGATTAATTTATTTAAAAATTAATTAATATAATGTGTGATTATAGAATTTATTAGGATTTGTATTGTGTAATAAATTGATCAATTGACATGATTTCGAATTAGCTGATATTTTGGTTGTGAGATTTGTGGATTAACCTAAATGGTATTATGGGATATTTGATTAAATAATGATAAAAGTTTTAGTGTTTATTTTTCATATTATTCCATGTGAATTAAAGTGTTGAAAACTATTTTTTTAATAAATAGAATTGGTAAACATTAATAAGAATGTTGAAAATATGGTTAATGATGCTTAATAACGATGTTTATGAAATACTGATAAATTTGATATTGTGAAACATGGTACTTTGTTATAGTTGCGACATTTTGACATGTGAAAATCATGTGTGGTCTTGGACATATGATTCAAAATCCCAAAGTATTAAATTAGTGTTAGATACATACTAATTTTTCAATATTTGATATTATTTTTGGGTCACAAATTTATGATTTAAATACCAACAGGGTCATAGGCATGGCAATCTATGCCCAAAAGTTTAGAATTTGACTATGGCTACAATTGGCCATATTATAAATTTAAATTAAATGGATAATGGAATAACATGGGTAATATTAGTTTGTGAATTGAATATGTGAAATGGATAAAACATTGATACATACCGAAGAAGGTAATAAGAGTTTTGGTGTTCTCGAGAACCCTAGGGGTTTATGTGGTTAATTAATGAATAATTGTAAATCTGATAACTATTTATATATTTATCATGGTATATTATTTATAAAACAACATTAACTATTATTAACTACAAATTATTTTTAACATCATTGTTGGGGGCCTACTATGATTTACTCACACCTTACTCGAGTTGCCGGATTAGCACCCAAATTGATTTCATGTTTGTAGGACATGTTATAGGATAGGGACATATGAAAGATGGATGATATGGGTTGGAGCATGGATGAAAAAACTATATGTGATTTGATACCCTCTTTATAGTTTTTGTTGTGAATATATTTTGTGTTTTCCATGTTGACACTTGAAACATATTGGGAATCAAATTACTACTATTGTGTTTTGGATGTTGTATTTCATGTTTTCTTCATCATGTGATACTAGTTTGGTTTGGAAATTTTTTATACCATTTGGTTATTACTATTTTTTCAATTGTTGGTCTAATTTGGTAAATAGGGTAGAGTTTGTCTAAGATCAATATTGGACCATCACTTCTACTTGGAAGCCACTTGCATACGGGGATGCATACTTGAGGTCACGAGACTGACCGTCTCGAGGAATATTTTGTGGAACCCTGGTTGAGATGTTACATATTTGGATATGTATAAATAATGTATGATTAATTTAATGAAATTATATAATAATCACTAATTCCATCTAATTTTTTAATTCCTACTTTATTATTTGATATCTTAAGCAATACAGATTCCCTTACTATGAATATGATCTCACCCCTTTTTTGTTTCTTTTCCCCATGATTTTAGGATGATTAATTTGATTAACAAACATAGATATTCTAGAAGGAATTATAATTCTATTGAATATAATATACTATATGGTAGTTTATGTTTTTAAATGTAATGTTAGAGTCATATATGTATCAATTGTTTCATGAATACTAACATATTTAATCATGTGGGATGTGATAATATGTATCAAGATTCAATGTAATAAATTAACCACTAGCTCTATGTTTCTAGAGAAAGGTGTTACCATTAGTAAAATGTAAGTTTATTAGGACTCTTGGTAACTATATTTGGTGAAAAAAAATATTTTAGAACATAACTCTTCGATTGATTCATTGAATAAGTCTATGTATAGGAAAATATCATTCACCATGGTAAGAAATTTTTTGGATTTCTAAGAAAATTCATCCTTGAATGGATACTAGTATGTGTACATGGTTGTCGAATAGATACACCTAATGTTAAATAATATGTATGGGGATGATTTTGTATTAACTCACTAATAACCAATGCATGATGTGTAGACCTCATAATGCACACCTGGATAGACATTCCAAGAGGATATGATGGGAATAATTTATATTTCCGTTATAATCCATTATGACGAATGAGAGGATACAACCTATTGAAATATATGATTTGATATAGTGATGTGGGATAAAGCTAAATTCTCCTGGATTGATAATTCTATGTTTGATAATTAGTTTAGAGGAATACAAACAAATTTTTAGGTTATATGTGATTGGGGTCTAAAATGATTAATTGTATTTTGAGAGACATTTATAGACTATAACATTAATTTATTATGTGCTTTATTAAAAAATTTATTTTATGAAGAATGATTTTAATTTTTTTAAATATTATTTTTATGCTACTCATAATAATTAGTTTTAAAATGATCATTGATGTTAATGTGGGATTCTGAAATAAAATTATTATTACATTCTCATAACATAAGATTTATCATATAGATAACAAAGGTATTGATATGTGATTTTTTAATTTAGTAATAAATGATATTTTAGATGTTTTCCAAAATATTTTCACGAATCATTATGTGATTAAGTTAAATAGAATACTATTGGAACAACCCCAAATTTTATGAATAATATTCCCCATTTTGATTGAAATAAATTTCATATGAATAGAGAAAAAACATGAAATATTTGTTTTATTGTATACAAATGGATTTAAATGACTAATACTTATAATTTCCATTAATAATATATCTATTTAATAGTGATAACATTGACTAGTATAAATATAGGGTTTTAAAAAATCATTTTCCCACAGACAAAGGAAGTGACAACCTCAAATGGTAGTATTGTACACTATGAAAATGATCTATCAGAGCTCCAAAGGGCGATTGCCTTTCTGGACATTACCCTCGACCAATCCCAAGATGATATCCTCCATCTTAATAGTGATTGAATCAATTTATGGGATAATTCAAGATCCTTGAGATCATGACCCATATGATGATCAACGAACAACACCATAAAATCCCCACATCGTGCACCTTACTCTTTGGGTGTATACTGTTGTAATAAAAGTACATGTATCAAGAATCTATCATTACGAATATATACATTAATTTTGTATAAAATAATGAATATATTGTAATCCAATTATTATCACATTGTACATGATTTTAAAAGAATATATACTATTTTTATGTTAATATTCATATTCAACTATGAAATATATTTTGATGATTTAATAAATTTATTAATTAATGGATTTTTTTGATAAATAATATTTTAATTTAAAATTAGTCTCAAATAATATTTATCAAATATAAATGATCATAAAACTTTTATGATATCAAATGTAATTTTTATAGGGGTACAAAACAATTATTTTTCAAAAAAATCAGTCATTTTTAATAAATTTTGGTTATTATTATAAAAGTAAAACAATAATATTGTTAGAGCATTATATACATATGAATAATATTTTTTGGGAATTAGGATTTCCAAATTATCCAATGTCGATTTGTTCAAAATTTTATTAGTCAATTGAATTTTTTATATTAAAATTAAATACCATATAAATATATGGTGTGTTTTGTGACATAATAATTGCCCAATATTGATGTAATAAATACTATAATAGTTATAAAATCACAACTATATGTTTTTTCATTAAAATAATGAGATTTTAGGATTATTTAATTTTTTTTTATAAAGCCTCAGTAAATCCTCCATGACTTATAGAACATTTTCTGTTTTTAAAATCATTTATTTGAATGTGTGACTCACATCCACATTAGCAAGGGTGGTATTTTATTATCATCATCCCTTGTACATATAAAATAATTTATTAAAATCCCCTTTCCCGACCCCGTGGCGAAGACCATAAGATTTTTTTGGGTTTTGAATAATTTATATCGTAGTGTACAAAACCAAATTAATAAAGAAATACCCATCCTTTCCTATATAAACCCACCCATGATCCTATTTCCATTCACTAAAACACTTTGAGACTGATTATCACTCTTTTATATACTCTCCATAGTCCTCACAAGGTACCCCCATACTCCCATGAAGCCTCTCTTAACTCTTTTTAGTTAGACATCCAAGTAAAGGATTTCCCTCTTCTCATTTCCATTAAAACACTTGTTTTTACTATTCTTTTTAAATTACATTTTCATATCTTGTAATACGATGACCCATAATTACATTAATGTATAGTTTCTTTATAAATGACAAGATATTTATTTCACTCTCATTAATCTCCTGATAATCTTTTATCTACCAGAGTTACAATAACAAGATTCTACAAGGGATTCTCTCTCCCTTCCTTTAATCTAGAACTTAATTTAGGATATTCCCTTTGGATTTCCATTTTATTGAGATGGGAAAAAATATATCATATACCAATTACTATCCATTTGATTTATAAATTATGGGATCCCATTTCACTCTCAATTATCCCTTTTATAAACCCTATGTACACCATTACTATGCTGAAATTTGGTAAAGAATCCTCCACCTGACGCTTTTATTAAGAATTCATTTCATGTTATGTATTCTATATTACTTTTGAATATGTTTTATTATGTTCTTAAATATCCTTATTATGTGAAATTTTATTTCTAAATGATTAATGACCCCTTTCACTCTCATCAACCTGATTTATTAATTGTTATATGACATCGTTATGCTGCTGAAATTACACAATGATTTGTCACAACAGAATCATCACATGGTGAATACCATACCCATTTCAATACCAAGGGTATTTAACTTTATACATATATAATTAAATAATGGGGAAATACTTATATTTATTCCATATTACCAGATCATTGAATAAATTATGATGTTGAATGAATCCATGTTTTATGATCTATGTGGAAAATGTAAGCATGAGAATGACATGATTAGGACGAGCTCACTACCATATAAATCTAATGAATTGGGTAATGGTTAGTATCATGATATGACATGTTGCAATAAGGGATTTACCTGATTCCTTTTTGGGAATTTTTTCACTATGGTGTCTTGGTGGAATTATTTTTGATCTATTTATAATGGAGTGCTTTAATTTGTTGCCTCATTTTACATGTTCTGATTTCATGATATATCCTTCCTTTTTATTCATGTTACTTTTATGCACTATTGATATGAATGTTTTCTAAAATGTATTGTATTACTCATTTTATTCCTTTTTTATTCTCTTTCTTGGATTTATAGATCACCCCTTTTAAATGTATATCCTCAAGTTATCCAAAGAAATATTAAGTAAGAAGTAATTTTATTTTCATGTAAAAGAATATTTCAATAATGATATTTCTATTCATTTTTTAAATTGTTTTGTAATGTACATAAATTCCCAAATAAACTATACTTATCAATCTTTTGATTTGTATTATTTGAAATTTTATGTAATAAATCACATTTAAAATTAAATAATGAGAAGGGTTGTTATATTTGATCTCAGATTATAGGTTTAGTTTTTTTTATATTAGGATTATAAAACCCTAGTGAAAGACTTTAATGATAAGACTTATTGTAAGAAAACAACCCTAAAAGTTGTTGTATTTAAAGAATGTGTTTTTCAAGAAAATATATCCATTTATAGATACAATTACTTGACATAGTTCTGGAAGAAATGAACATCGGAGTAATAACTCGGACATGGTTTTTTGGGCCAGACTCATGATAATTAGGTATATGGAAATGAGCCTTAATGCGCACCTGGATTGAAAATCTTAGGGGATATGCTTTTGTAAATTTATAAGCTCATTAAAAACCATTATTAATTAAAAGAATTCCCCTTAGAATATTTGTTACGAATTATATCATTGATATTATAGATTGATGCCTATAAACAAATAAGTTAAAAAGATGTATTTAATTTATTTTTTATATTTTTATTGTAATTGTAATCCCCTTTATGTTTTTAAATATTTAGGATTCTAATCCAAAATTTCAATTATTTAGCTGATGGGCAGAAATATGAAAAATCATGCTAATAACTGATGTGAATTACAGTGAAAGGATTCCTCTAATGAGATGCCCAACCCAATAAAAGTGTGAATCAAAAACATTTTCACACTACTCTATTGGATAACTCAATATATTAATAGAAACCAAGAACATTATAAGCACCCAAACCACATAATAGATAGTAACTTGAAGTCAAGTTATTCATGCGATTATGGACTCATACTTTCAATAGATCATCAGACCAATTAATCATAGGGAAATGTAAAATTTTGATTTAAAATATCTTCCCCTTCCTTCAATGATTCAAACATGAAATGGTTATTCTAACAGTTTATCATAAGTAGGGTGAAGAATATTAGTGGTGGACATTGATCAAGAATATTAATTCAATAGAGTTGAGGGAATTTTGTAATACAAAATTGCTAATTTTCCCCACACAATACATCATAAGATGAAAAGGGATTTCTATTCTCTCAAGAAGAAAGAAGATGAGTCAATTGGGGTGTACAAAAAAACATCATAGTACTTCTACAATACACTTATATTATTGTTGTTACCTCTGAGTGTAAGTTTGACTCCTTATTTTATGGGTGAAATACTAGTCTAAGAAAATCCTTAGGAATATGTGACTTTGATAGCTATGATATACTTCAATGATGTTCCCTCAAAATCGATATGTAGATCTGCGAATCTCAAAGATGTCGTGGGGATAAGAAATAGAAAATGGATTTTTATTCTAGTGGTATGATGGATAAATCCAATGGTACAAATAAATTCCAAAACCCCACTTGAAAAAGGTGTGGAAAGACAATAATCAGAAATTTCCTAATGGGAACAAGGTTACGATTTAGGCGCAGAAGAGATGGTAACTTAGAAAATTAATTCTGACAGGAGATACTCACCAAAGTGATAACATAAAGGAAATATAACCCTCAACGCATTGTCATGTGCTTTAATTTTAAGAAACCATGGCACTTTTCAGAACCATTTTACTAATCCAAGGGTTTTTAGAGGCAACCAACAACCTCTAAGGATGAACGAGAGAAATTTATACATCACTACCACCGAGGTGAATCCTGACAACAATGTGGTCACAGGTACACAAGTTAATCATTCAATAATTGTGAACATAATTTTTGATTTATTTTCTATGGATTATTTTATATCATGAATGTTTATTATAACTATCCAGCCATCACCACAAATCAGACAATTTGAGATGTAAATGAAGATGAATAATAGGGAAATTATTGAATCCCATTTAAATAACTCCTCCAATGTCACAATTTGTGGATTTAACTTCATGTAGAACATTTCCATACTTCCCTGGGTGAAATTTGTATATTTCTAGGAATGGATTGGTTTTCCCTATATAGAGCCAACATAAATTTATGTGAGGGGGAAACCACTCTCCATTTAGATAATCAACCCCAGATTCTATAAAAGTTCAAGGTGGAGGAAGAATATTCTTTAGCAACATCATCTCAAGAATGGATATTATATCCCTATATGTAATAATATCTCGCTGAAATGATTGAGTCTAAGGAAAGAACCATCCTTGAAGACATGCATGTTTTAAGGTAATTCATGGATGTTCTTCTCGAAGAGTTGTCTGGTCTTCCTCTAAGTAGGGAGGTTGATTTTTTTATCAATCATATACCTAGGGAATTTCCAATATCCAAGACTCTATATAGAATTTATGTTGTGAAACTTTATGATTTAATGAAATGGATATAGATGAAACTAGATAAAGGGATCACATTCCCAAGTTCTTCACCATGGGGTGAACTTATCCTCTCCATCCAGATGATGGATAGGTCACTGCACCATTTTATTGATTATAATGAGCCCAAAAAAATCACAATAAAGAACAAGTATCCTTTTCTCTAAATTGATTAGTTGTTTGATCATCCATGTTGGGCACAATACATCTCCAAGGTGGATCAGCAATCAGGATATTACCATGTAAGGGTAAAGAAGGAGGATATAACAAAGGCTACTTTCCATAAAATGTACAGGCATAATGAATTCATAGTGATTCCATTCATAATCACTATTTCCCCAAAAACGTCATGGAATTAATGAATATATTCTTTAGAAAATACAATGAAAAATTTGGTATAGTATCTATAGATGATATTATAAAATACACATAATCCAAGGAGAACCATGTGGATCTCTTGGGCACCATGCTAAAGACCTTGCGAAATAATATGCTCTATGAAAAGTACATCAAGCATCTATTCAGGTTAAAAGAAGTACCATCCTAGGGGAAAAACATCACACATAATGAGATATATGTATATCATTCGTAGGCCAAAACAGTTGACCTATGGATGAGGCCAACATCCATAAATTGTATTTATAGTTTCCTTTGGTTACCTGAATATTATCTCTTATTTGTGAGAAATGTATCACGATTTTAAAACCCTCATACCAAGATAACATATAATGGAGTGAAATTTTCATGCAATGATGACTATGAAGAAAGATTGATTGATTTGAAAAAGATGCTTATCACTACCTCTATGCTCACATTAACAATAAGTGGAGATATTTTCAGAATATCCAATAATTCTTCAGAAAAGTGATTAGGATGTGTGTTAATGAAAAATGTCAAATTAATTGGCCATGTCTCAAGGTGGTTGAAAATTCATGGGAAAAATCATCCCAAACATGATCTAGAATAGGATGTTATGATATATTCATTGAAAATCTACTAGAATTATCTCTTTTTGCAGATGTGTGAAATATATAGAGATCACAAAACTCTAAAATTTATATTCACCCAGAGAGATATGAATATGTGTCAATAAAGATAGTTATATCTCATTATTGATTATGACTACTCAAACCACTGTCATCCTGGGAAAGATAAGAAAGTGTTGGATTCTCTACAAATAATGTATTTAGAAATTAAATCATCGACATGAACATAGAAGTATCTAATATTATTATATTTAAAGAGAATGAACATTGGAATTATATAGGAATGAACATCATCAATCCTTTCACAAATTATTTTTCAACCATATATTCTTTAAAGGTTAATGCATGATCAATGTGATGATGTGGTAATTTTTAAAATAGTGGAAACTATATGAAATGGTAAATCCATATATTTCGATGTTATTGAAGAAGTAGTTCTGAAATTTGGGTCAGGACTAAGTGTTCCATCAAATCATGTGTTAAAGAGGTAACTATTGGATGATTCACATAGTTATAAATTCTCCATTAATCCAAGATACAAAAAATGTATAGAGATATATAAGGGCACTAATGGTGGGTTAACAAGAAGAAACACTTCACTATTATACATCAAATTTCGTGGTATGCTAGCAAGTGAATTAAAAAAGGAAAAAGTATAAGTGGATGATGCAACCGTTACCCATAACAACAATGAAATGGGAAAACATCACCATAAACATTGTCACCATACCTCAAAAGACATCCAAAGAATGAAATGATATCTGGGATATTATAGACCATCTTATAAAGACATCACATGTCGCTGTGATTTAAGTCGATTTATCATTGGATGAACTAGAACAAATATACATCATAGAATTTGTAAGGCTTCATGGAGTACCACTATCTATTGTTTTCAATAGTGATACAAGGATCACCACTATGTTTTCCAATGGTATATAGCATTCCCTAAACACTATATTGAACTTCAGTATGGATTAACACCATCAAATTGATGTCCAATATTAATGGATTATCCAAACACTTGAGGACATGTTGAGAGCTTTCTTAATGGACTTAATAGGTGTATGGGATGAAAATCATCCATTGGTGGAGTTTTCATACAACAGTAGTTTCCACTCCATCATCCAAATGGCCCCTCTGAATCCTTTTATGAGAATATGTATAGAACATTGGCATGTTGGTATGATTTTTGGTAGAAAAACTTATTGGTCCTAAAATGGTTGAATAAATGAGAGAGAAGGATAAGACCATCCACATGCACCTAAAAGCTACTCAGAGTCAAAGAAAGAGCTATGATGACAATCATCAATGAGAAATTGAGTTTTATGTTGGAGACAATGTATTCTTATACATATCCCTACGGAAGAGGGTGAAGAGATTTGGGATGAATGAAAAGCTTAGTCCAATGTACATCAACCCTTTTGAGATCCTTGATCACATTAGATAAGTGCCATATTGACTAGAACTCCCACCAAACATGTCTCAAGTACATGATGTATTCCATGTATCCCAATTAAGAAATTATATACAAGACCAATCACTTTTACTCAATAAAAAGGTGGTACAAATAAAAAATTACCTTTCTTATGAAGAGAAGCCAATGAAGATCTTAGATCCTAGAAAAATTATTTTTACGAAATAAGAAAATGGACCTCATCAAAGTGTTGGGGTGAAAGAACAAGTTTGAAGAAGAAATGTGAAAAATAGTGGAGGTGATGATTTAGAGCTACCGTAATTTATTTTACCGTGGGAATAGTAAATTTCAAGGGTGAAATTTCTTAAGGTGGGAGATTGAAACGAAGTAAACATTAAGGAATAAAGTCCCCCTTTTGATTTAATTAAATGTATAATTAATATAGAATACATATGAGCATATTTTGATTTATTATATTCAATTGGATTTAAATTACCATTAAATATCTTTATCATTTATAATATAGTCGTTTAATTGTGATCAAAATGACTAGTATAAATATAGGGTTTTTTTTAAATTCCATTTGGATCATAAAAAAGAAGATATTGTCTCAATCAGTGGGATCATACCATATAAAGCCCATTAATCAGATAACCCATGGGAGATTAAATATCTATGATTTAGCCAATTAAAATTAGAATATGAGATCCAACACTCAATGCATGAGTGAAACTATTTATGGGCTAATTTTAATCATCATCAAGATCATGATCCAAACCACGTTCACCAAATGACCCCATTAAAGACTCACCATCGTGCACCTTACTCTTAGGGAATATACATGTATAATAAATTTATATTAATCAAGAAAGTAGAATTAAAAATACGTACATTATGATGTTTTAGAAATTAATTAATATATTTTCATCTTATTATTGTCACTTTTTAAAAAAAATTAAAAAAAGTACTTTTGGTTAATATTAGAATTCAATTAAGATATCTAATTTGATAAATTAGTGAATTTATGAATGAATTAATTTTTTAAACAACTAATATTTCAATGTAGTATAATTATTAGATAATATTTATCAAATATAAATTATCATATAATTTTTGTGATGTCAAATTTAATTTTCATATGGGTATAAAAACTATAATTTTTCAAAAAACTCGTCATTTTCATTAAATGTCTGTTATTATTTAAAATGCATAAATTAACATATATAAGAAATTTATTTAGATAAAATTACTGTTATTTTGGTAATTATAATGTTGAAATGATCCAATGGTTAATTTTTCAAAATTTTCTTATACATTCGAAATTTTTGGGTAAAAGTCGATACTGTATAAATATACGGTGTGTTACATGACATCATAATAGCCCAATACTGATATAATAAATTCCATAAAAGGAATAATAATCTAAATATATGTATTTAATTTAAAAAAAATAAATTTTTGGTTTATTTTATTTATTTAATAAAAATTTAGTGAATCTTTTATGATATATATTATATTTTAAGAATTTAAAACCACTTCTTCAAAAGTGTGAACCACATCCATATATGAAAGGGAGATATATTTAATGTAATAGTCCCGTAGACTTGTAAAATAATTTAAACCACTCCTTTTCTTTAGAAACCATGGGAAAACACATGGAATGGTTTATGGGTTTGAATATCTTATTATATAGTATCTAGTACAAAAAATAAATATATCCACCTCTTTTCCTATATATCCCACCCGAGATCCCATTTCTCTTCACTAAAACATCTTAATACTCACAAACACTCTACTATAAACATAATATTTTCCTTCCAAGTCACCCCAAGGACACCAAAATCCATTCCTAATCGATTGGAGTCACACATCCAAGTTAGGGAGTTGTCTCTTCTCACTTCCATTCAAGCTCTTCTATTATATTATTCTTCTTAAATTCCATTTTAATATGTTGTGATATGATTTTATATGATCCCCTTACATTCAAACTGATGTATAAAAATTATATATTCCTTTAACTCTAATAAAACCCCTACAACTCTTTATGTACACCCATTACTATGCCAAAATTCTATATGGGATTCTCTCTGCCTAATTTTTATCTTGCACTTCATTTTTGATATGACATTTTGATTTCTATTTTCTTATGTTGGGAACATTATTACCAATAACCCTACATTAAATTTGATTTTTAAATAATGTTATCCCATTTCACTATCATTCATCCCTCTTATAAACACTTATGTACACCATTACTATGCTGAAATTTTGTAATGAATCTTCCACCCTCCTATTTTAGCAAGCATTCATTTTATTCTATGTCTTATAAATTTATTTTTTCTTATGTTGGGTTATGTTATTAAATATCTATTTTTCTGTACATTTCATTTCTATATTATGAGAGACCCCTTTATCTCTCATCCACTAATTTTATCAATTTCTATATGACGATGTTATTGTGTTGACATTTCACTATTATTTTCCATGCCAAAATTATCATGTGGTGAATACCATACCCATTTCACTATCACAGGTATTCAACATTATGCATATATACATGATTAATGGGGACTTATATGTATATATTCCACATTAATTGATCATGTAATAAATTATAATGTTAAATGAATCCATATTATATGATCTCTATGACACACATAAGCATGAGAATGAAATGATTGTGAAGGGTGGGCCCTGATAGCACTACAATGCATTGGGTAATGGTTATTATCATGGTATGTCATGTTGGGAAAAGTGATTTACGTAATTTCTTTATGTGAATTTCCCCCCAATTATTTCTTGGAGGATTTACCCATGATGTATTTATGATGTATTGTTTCGTGTTGTTTCTGCATTTTCTATGTTGTGATTATCCTATTATATCATGAATTATTATTCATGTAGCTTTTATTCTCAATTGATATACATATTTTCTAACATGTATTGTATTAATCATGTTATTCCTTGTTTATTCCTGTATTTGGATTTATATCTCACCCATTTATTATGTATATCCCCAGGTTATCCAATGTATAGTTAATGTACAATGTAATGTTTCGATCACGTCGAAAAAGATTTCAATAAATATGTTTCTTTTTATTATTTTATGTTGTTATGTAATGTACCTAATTTTAAAAATACAATAGACCTCTCAATCTTATGATTTGTATTTAGTGATATTTTATTTAATAAATATTGTTTAAAAATGAAAAAAATAGAGTATTTGTTATAACTATTTTCTGGGATGACATTTTTCTTGAGGAATAAATATTGAGTTGACATGTCTAAGAATATGTTTTTATTGAATTTTTTGGTGATTCATGTTATATGTGAAAAATATCTACATATTTTGGTGAATATATGAGTATGGTATATACATTTTGGTATGGGACTAATATTTATTGGATATAAATTTTCGGTTTACATTGAAATGATATTTAATAAATATTTTACGATTTTTTTAAAAAATATTTTTTTTATATTTTCGAAGAGTTCTAAGTTTTTTATTTAGGTAATAATTTAAGGTGAACATTGGGTGTTATTATTATGTACTTTGTTATTAATGTATTATTTCATTACATAATGTTTAATTCTTGTTTAGTAATAACTCTATATGAGATAAATTTTTTGACTATTTCAATAGAAAATATGAATAAATTATGAGAGTAAAATTGAAATAATAATTCACTAAAATTTAATTATAGTGATTCAAGTTTGAAAAATTCCTCTTGAAAATTCATTTAATTGAATAAATGTTGATACATAAGTAATATTTATTTATACAAAACCATATGATTACATTATTGTTATAAAATGGAAGTAAATCATGCATATATTATCTTGTTATCTATTAGAAGGGAAAAATAATCTATAATGATTAGAAAATGATTTTGAGGTAAAAAAATATCTTTTACATTCTTTTATGATGAATTCAGGGTATTCTTTATCACTTACTAATTTTTTGTTTTGTGTTCATTAACCTCACCATAATCAATTTCTATATCAACCTCTATTATTCATTAAACACAATTTTTTCCTAAACCATATCTATATTTTCACTTCCCTCAAACATTTTCTTTATCAGTGAACCCAATTATTTATTATTTTTTTGAACTTTATGTTTACCACTTCATATTTTTTATGTAATTTTTATTATTCTTATTTATGATGAGGCTTATTAATAAAAGAATATAAAAATATTCAACCACTGATTAATGAGAAAAAAATATTAGGATGTAGTTAATTTTGTAGGAGATAATATATATCCTTTAATATTTGGTTAAATGATTAATAAACATGAAATCATTCTTAACTCAACACATTTAGATTTAAGACAACATTGATATTATACCATAATATTATCATTTGAATGTGACTGTAACTGTTTAAACATTAAATATTCAACAATAATAATAATAAAAACATTAGGTAATATATGTACAATATTATTGAATAGTGAAAATGTATTTATTAATTCATAATAAATAAGTTATCATTTTTCAATAATTTCATTTTATAATTCAAAAATACTTTTTTCCTAATAAAAATTATAGCATTTCGTGAAAAAATATTTAGATTAATTTATTTCAATTTTTAATGTTTATTTTTTAAAATTAATATAATTTTTAAAATTATTATGTTAACAATATTGTTTTGATATTCATAAAATAAATAATTTTTGTGAATAGTGAAAAATATTCTGTATAATTTCCTTTTCTTTTCATTAAATAATTTAATTTAGAAGCCCCATTACATTATATATTTATATTTAAATTAATATAAGATAAATTTATATTATAAAATAAATATAATTTCATTTGAATCAATATTTTATTATATTTTTTTCTAAGTAAACTTGTATCCTTCAAGACAAAATTTGTTTTTTAAAAAAATTCAATATGTTCAACCCATTTACATAAAATTATATTTCATACACCTCAAAAAAATATAATATTTATAAATTAATTTCATGTATTGAATTAATATTTTCAAATTTATTAAATGGGACCCTTTTATTTTTTTTATTATGAATAGGAACCATGGTTAGTATTTTCTACCATGATAAATAGTAAATTAGGTATTTAATGATAAAACTATCGGGATAATGATTTAAAAATAAAATCAAAACATTCCTTTGTTTCATTAGATTATATATATTTTTACATATAAATATTAACATTTAATATATGAAATTTTAGTGCATTTATCCATTTATAATTAAATTTATATTATCTTAAAAATAAATAAATACAAAATGTTACTCTATTGATTTAAATATCCATTATCTATTTTCAAATTGATAAACAAATGTTGGTTATAAATGTTTATTTATTAGATGAATAATATTTTATGATGGTAATTTTTTACTAATGGGTGGATTATATTATGTTTTTACACAACACTGACTTAGTTCATGTGAAAATAGTTGAAAAATAATTTAAATGTTTTCAAAAACATTTAAATTAATATATTTTTTTCAGGATTTATGGTTTTCAAATAAATTTTTGATAATATCGTGATATTATTGATGTTTTAAATGGTTATATTAGAAATAATTTTCTATCATGATAGTTTTTAAAATTCAATTATTTAAGTAGTTTAGAAAATGAATCTAATGGTATTTAGGTTATGAATGATTTTATTAAATGATTTAAATTTCCTAAAAACATATAAATTTCCACATGAATGAGATATGATTTTTTAACATAATCTATTTTAAAATTATGGGTTATATAACCTCTTATAGTAAATATTATGACCCTTATTGTGTAATATTATTGTTGTCAAGGTAATCATTAAATATTGACAACGGGTGGTGTCAAAACTATTAGATAAGGATATAAACCTAACATAAACTTGTATCAATTTTATTATATGGGATAATTTCTATATATATCGAAACTAGATTATAAAAATATAAATTTGGTTCAAATTAAACATAGAAATTAATTTATATTAATTGAATATTTTTTATTATTCTTAGGGTTCCCCTCTACTAAATTATAAAAGGAAACCACCCATCTTATCATCATCACACATCCTGAGTTATATATTTCAAAACGTACAAAACCAAATATATTTCCAGCCATCATCCCCATAACCTAGATCCCCTACTATCATCACGTAACAAACCTAGAAGGAATGATGTGTAATGAGATGGTGTTTTTTTAAAGAAGTGGTGTAACTATTAACGAAGAGCTATTATTTAATTTCATTTTTCTCATTTATGAAATATTTTATAAACATGATCATATTATAACATAATTATATTTCGTTTAATTACATGTTATTATGTTATTCCAAATTTTTTATTGATCTCCCATTTATCCTATTGAAAATGAGAAAATCAATTAATTGTACAAATGACCAACCATCTGTACATAATGGTGTAATTTGTTTCATCACAACATTACTTGGATGATTATAAATATAGAAAAAAATAAATATATTTTATATTAATGAAATTATTTTTTTATTATAATATATTACTTATAGTCTTACTCTACCAACTATTAAGAATGATGTTGTCGCTCATTTGTCCGTGTGAACTACCACCTCTATGAGACCATCGTATTAATTTTTCAATACCATTATTCATAGATGGTTATAAAAGTTTATTTAATTAATAAAATTGATAATAATGTAATTATTAAAATCATAGAAATCATGGAACCATATCCCCTCTTAACCATGGTCAACTTAACTAATCTCATATATAATTATGAACCAAACATACTTAAAACATTTGATATGAACACAAATTATTTCATAAATATAATAGAAATGATAATAAATAAAGTAAAATGGATAATAATAAGATAATACACCTAAACATTAACACTAATAATTTATAAAATTAATATATGGTTTGTAGAAGAGATATATTGTCCATATGTGATGTTTCGGACTTGAGGCAAGTGGTCTTTTAACTGATTTTTTTCATTGGATTGTATTACATTATTATTTACACTATTATGCATGTATTATTCATGGAATTGGATCTGATTATTTTATTATGTGTTTTTAATTTTTTATGTATATTTAATTTTAATACACATAATCACTTAATTGATTAATTCTCACTCCAATGTTATTATATTTGTAAAGGTTCATCATCTCACTTTTATTTCTATAATACTTATACTGTATTCAACACTTATATATTTTATACGGTGTTTATACTACCCATTTTTTATTTTATATAATGAATATATTTATATTATTTTTTAAAATTTATTTGATGTTATTTAATTCAACAGGATATGATTCAAATGTTTCTAAAGTGTTAACGGTTTATTTCATAATCTATTCAATATTCATGATTATCAGTGTTTATGATTGTTTTAAGGAGATTATATGAAATTTAAATCCTAATCACTATCTATTTTAGTATACTATAATTATTATTAGAAATTATATACTTTCCATTAAATTTTTTATATTGTTGTACTCAAGACTCCAAAAAAACAATGAAAAATACATTTTTTCTATTCAATTAATTATATTCTAGTTCCATGATAATATTTTATTTTTTAAATCATTTAAACATATTTTTATATTTATATAATTATTTATTAAATATATCTTTACTGATATTTTACATTATATAGAAAAAAATATATGAATATTCTATCATGTTTTAAAAAAAGAACTTTTTACCATAAATGTGAATAGAATCGTCATTTTATTGTATACTGCACTAACTAATTTTACAATACCATTTGTACACTTTTTTAAGAATCATTTAAAATTTTATGTTGATATTTTCAAATAAAATGTGTTCCTTAAAATTATGGAAATATTTAAATATTAAATAAGTGGTTTAAAAATTAAAAGGGTTTTTTCCTCAAGAAATGCATAAATGGATTTAAAAATCATTTCTTTATATTTCAATAACATTGTTTTGAGTATTAATATGAATATACTCTCGTATTACCAACCAAATTATTTCTCTTCATGGATAATGAAAATTTTAATCTAGAAAATGTACAGATATTCTATATTATAGTTATTCTAATATGGCTAGTTAACGTTAAATATGTCATGATAATTAATTTGTATTATTTATTCATATTATGAATGCATTAGACTTATTAAGTGATGAGTGGGGCCTAGAGTTAGATATCCCCTCGATTCATTAGTAGGTCTTAGAAGAAAAAATGGATTGAATTTTTGAAACATGTATTACACATTTATGTTAGATGGATTTGAATGAGTCAATCACT
This sequence comes from Viscum album, assembly GCA_963277665.1. NCBI lineage: Eukaryota > Viridiplantae > Streptophyta > Magnoliopsida > Santalales > Viscaceae > Viscum > Viscum album. The sequence continues at coordinate 227,399,764 of OY728159.1, read as the reverse complement.
CGATGTCTCTAATTTCTTTCATTATGAATTCTGTCATTATAAAATTAATTATTCATTCCAATGTTATAATTTTAATATTTATTTTATTTATGGATATGTTTCATGATCCTGTGATTATTTATATATATCTTATTTCATAATTTATTCCTACATATTTATATGAGCTTAATTTATTCTATGATAACTTTTATTTTAATCATTCCCTTATTGAGCATCTTAGGTCACCCCATTCATTTTATTCATTTCCCCATTATTTTAGATGTGTATTATACCTGATATAAATGAATATTATAGATATAATGATTATGTTATTGAAAAAATTCTGTGTTTTATTTTATGTTTTCACATGTAATTTGATATTCAAATATGTATCAATTATCCCAATATTACTAAATTATTCAATAATTTGGGATTCAATTACTTTCATCTAGTACCAATGAAAAAAAACCATTAGATACATGTTACTAGGGTAAGGTTGCTACATCAATTTTCATAAAAATTCCTTTGAGAAATCTATAAAATCAAACAAGATCTAAAAATGATCTAATATATCTCAACTTTTTTGGATAAGGTTGAGTAGAAATGATTTTATCTATTTATTTTTTCACATTAATTCATTAATTTTAATTTATATGGAACAATAGATTAAGAAATAGTATACCATAAAAGATCGGGTAAGTAGTTTTAAAACACAATTTTTCCATTATCCAAATATAAAAGTAATTAGGTAACAAAAACCTTTTAACACTTTTTTGAACATCCAATAAAACTCTGACTTGGTAGGTAGTAGTTTTTCAAGAAAATTACCCCACCACTGTGTTTGGATGAGCTCCCCTTTATATTGGGAATAATTAACTGATTAAGGCATGATATTAGTTGATCCTATTAAAAAATAATTGAATAATTATAATTTATCTCTCATATGGTGCAAGGGATAGTAAAAGTACTTAGATCATAAACTTTTCAATATATTGGGGGTGATTAGAGTAAAGTATTTCCAACAAAATGTAATCTTTTCATTCACATGTGATTTATAATTCATGGTTCTCATTTCCTTCAGAATTAATACAAAATATTTAATATAGATGATGGAAACCAATAAAGGGATATTGAATTCCACATTTTTAGGGTCTATATAACCTCTTGTTGTAATTGTCCATCCTGGGATCTCTAGGGTGGATTATTATTTTATGGAAGGTATGTTCGGGTAGTTTTAGGCCCTAAATATTATCTATTACATTACATTTAATCACTAGTTATGTCACCATATGGACTTCCACATCAGTTTATTTTTAGTGATATAATTTTGTTGTTTGATTGAATATTAATCTCTATAGTGATTTTTCACTATTCACCACCTTCTTTACACTCTTGATGAAGTAAAACTCTCAATATCATTGGGTTTAAGAATTTATTGGATTGGGATTTTATCTGATACTTAGGTTACAATGTTTTTGAGGGTAAATATTATATATCTAAACTATTCTTTCATCTACTTTATCTTTGATTACTGAATTCTGTGAGTGAATTGTTAGTTTCTATGAGACGCTAAGACCTGTATTAGTTGGTCCCCCAATGATGGTTCTTGATTCTGTAAATATCTATGTCTTGTAATGGGATGAGAACCATGACTTCAAGTGGTGGTTTTTTGAAATGGTTTTGAATTACACTTCTAGAAAGGTTTCAATTGTGTAATATAGTTTCTAACTCCACTATGAATTATAAGTTACTCATTGAATCATTAAAATGTAGTTTCTTTCATTTAGAACTTCCTCCAGAACATGTAATTATTGATCACATGTACATAAGGTAATATATTAGTTCAGTGATCTAGATAATGGAAAAACTAGCATATTCGAGCAGGGGGAGAGGATGTTGATCCCACAAGAACCATATTCAATGATAACTATATGAAAAGTAAGATCAATTATTCATGTTTAGTATCATGTAATAGATAGTTTAATCTCTTTAAATTATTTACTGTTAAATTAATGATTATTGAGAAGAATTGTTAAGTGTTTTTTCTTATTATTTTGACCAACTGTATTACTGTAGTAAGTGAATTATAAATAAGGGGTCTTCTAGATTAGGCATCCAAAATATTTATGTATTTTTCCAATAGTACTCTTAAAATATCAATAATAAATGGTTATCCAGATAGATATTTATAGGGAAATGATTATTTCAAATACATGAATCAATCCCAATACTCCTAGAGAGTATCTCAAATTTCATTCATGACCCCATTGATCTTTTTTCACAGTCAGGTACTCCTTTATGAAGTGAATAATTTCTAATGGAAGGCCTTATGATGGCCATCACATGTGGTGACATATCCAAGATATTTGCTATATAGCCACTATATGGTCGATTATTATAAATTGAATGGAAATTCCTTCATATTTATAATATTATCATGAACCCTCTAGGTTTTTTCTTATTGCATACATCCCAAATTCATTAAAATTCATATTGAGATTCTGTCCTAGAAAACCATAAAATTTATTAAATAATTTTGTCATTGCAGTTATATGCTCATAATCATAATTATTATTTAATTTTTATAAATGATTATTATTATTTATGTTAGGTGCACAAATCTCACTATATTTTGAATTCATTTGAGATAAATTCTCCTCTATATTTTTACATTCTAACATGACTCTAGACGTCGAATAAGTAATAAATGATTTAATATTTAATAATGGAAATGTATAAAATACCATATCTACTAACTTATTAATTCTTATTCCCCAAATTATTTCAAGTAAAATTCATTAATCGTCTATATAAATACCAAAGTGGTTATCTAAAAAATATTTGGTCTTGTATTATGTACATTATAAATGATAAATAAACATAAAAAATAACTAAAATGACAATCACATGCCTCCTCTCTAATAGATCTACGTCAAAGAGGTTTCAAAAACATAGATTATATTGAATAAAATTTTAAACCCAAGTAATGTAAATAATAGTGGTGCTATGTTTACCACTTGGAAGGATGGTGTTTCATTATTTTTTCTCTTTAATTATGTGGGTTTGGTATGATTTAAGATTATAAATGTGTAGTTAGATTAATATAATGAAACATGAATCATTGAACCATTTCAAAACCATAGTGATATTCCCTTTAATTGACCCTCCAAATCTTGATAGATCATTGTTCAGTTATAAAATCATGTTCTCCCTGTAATCATATGATAGATCACTAGCAACCCTCGCATAGTGATTTTATCTTATGAAGTCAAATATAGTGGCCCCTAAATCAACTACACTTATACAATATAGTTATTAAAAATGACAAGTCAACACAGAATCAAACCATTTTTCACTATCACTGGTAGCGAAGAAGTTATAGGTTTACATTATGTGAAAACCCAAGAATGAGAGATGATTATTTCAAATGCATCGAAAACGGAAATATCATATTCTGTATAATAGTAATGCACATCGAGATGAGGAGAAAAGAATAAATTATGTTTATTATTCATGAATAAGGGTAATGTTATTCTACATCGATTTAGATATAAGGGTATAGTGTTCTATCACTATAGATATTACAGTAAGATAAATAAATTAATGTTCTTTGGTACATCATCTAGTTCAACTAATCAAATTCTCGTTATGTGTCAATAGTCTCCCTCTTATAGTAATAGAAGAACAATACGAGAAATACTTATGATCTTTTCTATATTTTTTCTACATTACAAGCATAAGCTACCTCTTTCCCTGACAATGATTTTAGTACTAACAAAATATTACATAAAATTTATTTCTCATCTCCCTCTTTTTCAATTTATATCATGTGTACAGGATAGGGATGTAGATTCTTTCCTATGGGAATCACTCAAATATTCTTGTTGAAAAATTACCTTCACATGACCTTCATCATTTTTTAATTATTGAATTCCTGCACCAGGGATGTAGATGAAGAGTTCATCTAAATACGGGCACACAGAGGAATTAAAATTGACATTCAATCATTTGACAAATGTAACAACCTAAAAATATAGATCTTGTAAGACTGATGTTTTGATAAATAAAATGAGTTAAGAAAACACAGTTTCTTGGAATGATAAAAAATTAGATGAATAATATTAATAAAGATATAATAAACACTAATATGATAAATTCCAAATATGTCATACCTTTAGAAGAAAAATATTTTATATAAGTTAAGATATACAGTTTTTATTTTCAATAAAATTATTCTTCATTATATTATGTGTCATATTTAAAATGATAAATTTATATTACATTAAATTATATTTTTTTAAAATAAAAATAATTTCACAAATATTCACATCACAATTTACATTGTATGAATTTTTGAGTTTTTCCTGAAATATTTTATTTTTATTCAAAAAATATAGTTCTGTGAATTTTATAAATTCTATAATTTTTTATTATATATGTTTTTCTTATATGATTAAAAGCCCATTATGTAATGAAAGTTTTATTAAAGTAGTAACATTAGGAATATTATAATATTATTTGAACAAAAAAACTTTTTCCCAACATTTTTATAACTCTGTTAAAATGTTTGTTTAAAAAATTGTTTCCAGTTATTTTATCAAATTGAGTATTGTGATGTTTATATTAACTTTCTCCTTAATTTTAAATAAATTTTTTTATATATTTTATTATAAACAAATTTATGGAATAAAAATGTATATATTATGATCTTATCTCATACAAAAAAATTACATAACAATTAATTTGTCCTAAAAACGCTATTTAAATGTGTAAAGTGTATTTATAATAACATTAATATTTCAGGCACTAAAAAATTTAATTTGGTAAAAGGATTAAAAATTTAAAACAAAAATATAAAATGGGGTAAAATTTCCATTATTAAATATTATCATTATTATTATTTAAAAAAATTAAATATTAATACCATAGTGAAAATAAAATTTTGTAAAAGTAAAAAAGATAAAAGAAAAAGAACTAAAACACTCATGGATGGTTCAAAATTAGTGGTTTAGTTTATTTTATACCCACACTGACTTTTTCGACCATTTAAATGTTTTATTTTTTTAACTTTTTAAAGTAACATTACATTATTTAAAATGTATTGTTTAATTCCACAAATACCATTCCCATCACTATTAAAATTATTTCACTTTTACCACATCAAGATAGACATATAATTACAATTTATTCTTAAAAATTTATCTATTTTATCATCCTATAACACTCTCTCGATTTTAGAATATTTCAGTTACCCTTAGTTTAATTACAGACATTATTTCAACAGATTTTCATAAGATCGAACTCAAGCTTCCAACTTGATTACTACATTCACTAACTTTTTTGTTTCACATTAAACATCATAAATGACCTCAAACCTTCCACTTATAATGATATAAATATCATAGGTAAAAAATTATAATTAATAACAATAACTTACCAATAATTATTTACTCCATTCCATCCATATGAAAAAACAATATCACATTAATTGTTCTTTGTATGGACTACTGCCTTCAAGAAGTAATATTTTCCATTTTAAAACATTTATTTATTTGTTATTAGGAAATAATTAAACTATTATTCAACAAATTATAAAAATATAAAAAATTTAATTATTCAAATATATAATTATATTATACACTCCCTTTACCATTCTCAACAATTGAAATATAATAAATTCTTATTTTGTATGGTTTTACCATGTGCGTAAATAAATGAAATAAAACACTCTCATGGATGACTATATAAAAATAGAAAATAATTATATTATCTATTAAATATAAATTAATTATTGGTTTTTTTTTTGGAATGGTTATGTTATGAATTTTATTTATTATTAAATTATTTTTTTGATCACTAAAACTACAAATATAGGCCAACACAAATTCCATTTTCATACAGACCTAACAAAAAATAATATAACATAAAAATAATATATAATAATATATGGTATATAATAATATAAGTATTGAATAATATGGTTCATTAGAATATATATATGAAAAATAATTTCTGTATTCAAGAAGTTAAGTGGGTTAAATAAATGAAGTTGTAAAAATGTAAGAGTTTTGGTCTCAATTTTTTCTCTTTGAGACATGTTTTTTATTATGAACATAATCATATATATTTAGAGTATATACAACCCATTATATATATTATACTATGAATTTTCTTTAATTCATTGTAATGAAGTACCATTTTAATCATTCTCTTTCTCATGGATTTGAATTAAATTCCGCTCAAGTTATAAGGGATTTTCTGGTATCAAATCTTATACATGGGTAATAATAACACATATTTGTATATTATATTTCAATATGGACCTATAATAATATTTTATAATGTTTATTAATATTTCAATATTATTTTATAGGGAAATAATGTTTTACACTAACCTCATCTACCATGATGAAACCACTATTTTGGGACAGTGAATTTTATATAGAATTATTGTAATTTGTTTTAATGTATTTCCCTTATATATCATTGTTTTTAATTCCCACAAATGCTATATTTTCCCTAGCAGAAACAAATTTTTTTTCTCCAATTATCCTCATGCTCCCATTTATTAATATTCAATAAATGGTTTCATTAACCTTTCAATGATTTGTTTTTTCACTGAAAGAATTCATAATATTTAAAAGGATTTCCCATACCATGATCAAATATTTAACTTTATACATCAAATTTTTACATATTTATTATATCCTATCATGGTATATTTATTTTAATATCTAATTGTAACAATTTAATAATTTTACTTACAAATTTTTTAAAAAATAGAATCTGACCTGAAAATAACATCTTTTTTTGAATTTATTAAGATGTGTTATTATGATAAATAAATTTGATATTTCTGTTACATTTTAAAAGGATTATTCAAAAATGTGAAAATGGTTCATAAGTCAACATATATGAATTCTTTTTAGATACTCATTTTGGGTGATCATTATTTTAGAATCCATTCATTATATTTTTTTATGTGATACCTTTTAGATATGTTATGAAACCCATATTCTACCTTGGTTTATATTATATATGATCAATGATGTGATTTTATATAGAACTCATATTTATGGTTAATGATGGATGTGTTCATATATCATACATAATTTAATTGGTCATGGTTTTATATATAATGAGATAACTATAGAAAACATCTAATGAATTCTCACTCCACAATGAGAATCATGTATGGAAATCTCGCGCTACTATGGGAATATGGATGGGATAACTACTCCACTATGGGAATCATGTTTTTATTTCTTCTCCATAATGAAATGATTACCTATTATTGTGTTTTTGACACTTATTTATTTCTAAAATTTTCTCTATTTTTAGAAAACTGAAAATGTTTGTGATATTTCATGTTCTTAAAATATTTCTCTTAAATTTGTTATAATTAAAAAAAATTCATATTTTTTATGCATATATTATAGGTTTTGATGTATTTTAATTTTTATTTTGTTAGTATTCCATTATACTTAATATTAAATCAATATTTATGATTGTCACATATTATTCCAAGAAAATTATAGTTCATATTTCTCCATTACTACTCATGTGTTACCTCATTTTTATTATCAAACCATTATGAATAGTTTTTAGGTTTCCCTTACCGAGCATTAAATGTCACCCCTTTCTTATGTTTCTATTCAATTGGATGTGTATATGATTAAATCATATGATATGTATATTTTTGGATCAATAAGAGAACAATTATAGTAAAATTTTTAAATTTTTTTAAAATTATATCTTTATGTATATATTTTCAAAAACACTAAAGCCTTAGGCCAAGGGGTTGTGCAACTATTTGTGAGGATCATGGTGTCAATGAATTATTGAAGGATGCATATATTTTTTGACCAGTGTATTTATCATTTTTGGGTTTAGAAATTTTGGGAATTAAATTATATAACATTAGAGAAACCCCTATGAAGAATTTGATATATAGGATAATATCCTTATGTTTTGGTAAGATAATGATTGTTTGGTTCTCTGAGAAATTACATCCTTGTCCCTATATAGGTTTTGAAACACATATACCATGAAGTGATTTCCCTAAAATATTTATATTTAGTATTATCTCAATCATTACTTTGTTAATGATATTAACGAAAAATTTCCCACCTAGTTTGACACTCTCAAGGGATATTATTTTCTTAATAACATTATCCTTACACACTATAATGGTGTATTTGATTCTGATTATAAAGAATATACCTTAAAACGTTACATAATCATGTGTTTTGTGTCATGAATTTTCATTCATACATTTATGGGATCTTTACAATTTTGAGTTTTAGAGAATTATTTCCCAAAAATTACATAACAAACAAATATATTTCAAACTATATGTATTTACATAATGTATATTTTTAAAGAATATAATTTTTTTTTAAAATGGAACAAAATTCATAAAAAATCATTACAACTTTTATCATGACATCTTATTTATTATTAATCATCCTTAAAGCATGTGTAAAACAATTAAAAATATAAAATGAGCAGAAAAATATCAATAAGAAAAATAAAAAAAATAGATAAAATTTAATCCATTTTAATATCACAGATTGTAAAATAGATTCTACATTTAACATAATAAACATTGTGCTCAAATAATTTACTTACACATGAAAGATTATACATTTATCATAATAAACACTATGATCAAATAATTATTTTACTTTCACATGAAATTAGTTTCACAACAATTTTTTTCAAAAAATATTTTATTAGAAAACATAACTGACGAATCATAATCACGAGGATTTCATGAAATCCTAATAAATATTGAAATCATTTTCATATAAAAATTTTTTCACCATTAAAGGTTGTAATCATTCCTTAAAAATATTTCAATAGATTTCAATTTAAAATAAATTTATTTCTGTGAAAAATCATTTGATAACATATTAAATTCATATAGGAATCATGTAACATCATTTTTATATCACTATTAAAATAACTCTTAAAATCTAATAACCTACCTAGTAAAATCCAATAATCTATTAGAAGAAGCCTAACTGGTTTAATCCATCCCATTGATAAATTTATTGAATTGTTATATCATGATCACCAATTATCATGAGAAATATCCGCCTCAGCCTTAATCATAAAAATTACCATGAACCATAAAATAATCATAATACATGAAATATTTAATTTCCATAATATTTCTCATAAAAATATTATTTTAATATATAATAAAAACAACTCCATATATCAAAATATCTCTTCCATTTAAAATCCCTATTTATAATTACATAAAATTAGAAGTATATATTTTATTTGAAGAAAACATATAGTCTTTTAAAGTACCAGTAACATATAATAATGATAATAGTGAAGGGAATATTTGTTGATGTGGTACACGATAAAATAAAACATTCAAATTTCCTTCTTCTCAAAACATTCTACGTAAAATATGTATAAATATTCTTTTTGGAAACATTCAAAAAAAATTAAAAAGTTTACTAAATTGTACATTTTTATTCATTTTTATCCATAAAAATAAATTTATAAAATAATTTTATGAATATTTATATGGAGGAAAAATACTATGAAAACAAATTTTGAAAACATTGAAAATTTGGATATTAAAGTAAAGTGTTACTTAACTCAATAATGGAATAACATGTTGGATTTTTATATTTAAAATTTATAAATATATGTTCATTTTTTATTAATTACCTTTTCCAATAATATAATTCCTTTTATTTTATTTATTATCATGTTATGTAAAATTACTTAATCAATTTAGTTTACATCAAATGTTTTGATGATATTTAGATCTTCTTTCCAAAATGAGTTTTATAATTTTATTATAGTAAATAGGTCATTATTTAATCATCCTCATAATATAATAATTAATTTATTATCATTGTTAAAGATTAAATTACTATTTAAAATCAACCCTGAAATAAGTACATTAAAACCATGTTATATAGCCTTATATAGTTGGTAGTCCACACGTACTCATGACCAGTATTACAATTATCCAAGAAATGGATATTTAAAAATATATAATATGTATTTGATTTATAGAATTATAAATAGGTTAGGAATATCATATTTATATACATAAAATCCCTTATTATATTCTATAATGAGCAGCGATAAGGGAAAATTAATTACATCATTTCATGATGTAGTATCCCACAATACACAAGAATGATTGTCTCGTACCAAACATTATGGAATATGATATTTATATAATTTATTAAATTAATTTAATAACTTCTCATTATATAAATGATATTGATTTTATTGTTTCATTATGGTTGATGAATATTTAAAGGAGGTAGAAGTAGAAATAAAACTAAAAAATTCAGTTAAAAGATATACCACTTCTTGGGAAAATATTCTATAATTTATACCTTAGGATCTAAAAGGATTTTATAACTGGATTTTACAAATTGAATGAGTAATATAAGAGAGTATGTTCTATTTTATAATTGATGGGAGTTGAATTATTGTAATTACATATAGTATTAAATTAATATAAATTAATGTTTATATAAAATTGGCCCTATATTGATATGTCTTGAATTTTGGATGAGTATAAATAAAAATTCTATCACCTAATAAACATTTGGTAAGTATAGATGATGTTTTCCCCCATAAATCAGGGTTTTAACCCACCATTAACCCTTTTGATAATTTTAATTATATCAATGTTTATTACTATTTAGGGGTAATTTAAAAACTATTAATATAAAAGTGGGTAATAAATAGACCATGGATCATATTATCAACTCTATCCCATTCATATGTCCTATGATTTTTTTAATTTTAAGTCATTTAATAAGATATTTTTTATATAAAATATCTTTAGTATCATTTGTGGAATAATTCATTTAGTTTTTTCATGTAGTATTGAAGATAATAATGGAATTAAAATATAAAAATTTCTTACATACCTAATATATAATATTTTAATCAATAAATCTCCAAAAATCTAATGCTTTTTTAGTTTTTAAAACCATTTACATGATTTTTCTACTACTTGCAGAAACACTAAGTCGGTGTTGCGTAATCATTTATGGTTATTATTTCATCCCTAATTTTTTTAAAATAACCATCGTAGAAATTAGTAAATAAATTTCAATATAAACCATTATATTTAATAAATATTTATATTTAATTATCCTTATGTCATGGAAGCTTTGTTAATTTATTATTTGTTGAATTTTCTACCCATACACAAGCATTTTAAAATTCATTTGGATTGGTTTCTTTTTATATAACAATAAAATTTTAATATACCCTTAAATATCATTAATAATACATAATATTTAATATCCCAGTTTATCCAATACTTATTATTTCTTAAATATTATCTTTATAATATCAAATGTTTGTTCATTTCCTACTGTCCAAGCACTGCGTTGGCCTAAATACTATTTTCATATTTATCAATAAATGATTTTTTATTAATTTTGAATAAGGATTTTTATGATATTCAAAATACATAATCATACATCATACTTTATATAATTATAATAAAATTGTTATCATATTTAGGGATTGGTGATATCATTAAAAATAATGTATTTCATAAAAAATATATTTTAATTACTATTTAGCAAATAAAATATATTTTTAAAAATCTATATAATTTAGAATATGATATATTTTTCTTGATGAACACAAAAATTAATTTATTTTAATATAAAATTTTTATTATATGTAAATAAAATTCTTTTTATATAAATTAATAAAACACAATAAATGTTTTTTAAAAAATGTATGTTATTAAAAAAAATGAACTAATAAAAAAATTAATTAAAACATTGATAACAATCTAATAAATTATATTACTTCTTAAAAATGAGTGATACATTATAGAAATATTAAATTAAAATATTTATTGGGATGTTAAAATAAAATAAAATTACACTTAAAAACCAATAATTTACTTTATTCAAATAAAAATCTCCATTTATTAAAATTTCCCAAAATATTATCCTAAGATAAATTTTTAATATTTACTCCAAACATTATAGCATTTTAATGTAATAAAATTTCAATATTTACATTACATTAATTATAAAATTTTCACATTAATGGTGGTAATTTTTGTAAAAAAATATTTTTTTGAAGAATTAAATTAATTTACAAAATATTGGGTTCTTATTTCCTAATAATTAATAAATATATTTTTTTATGTAGTACCTTTATAAAAATTTATTTATGTGGTTAATTTTATTTATACTCACCAATTCAATGATAAGGTTATAATAATAATATTAAAATAATAATGTTTTGTGGTTTATTTAATCTTGGGATTGTGTGTCTTAAACAATATAAAACATGATATTATTTTGTAAATTTCAACATGTTACCTTTTATCTACCCGCTAATAAATTATATCATCCTAAAATGAACATGGTCATAGTAATCATGTGTTTGAATTTTTAAAATGATTTTATTGAAACCCCACATCATAAATAGGGTTTATAAAAGATCCTTATGAAAATATGGGAAAGGTGAATACAATTTTCATCTATAATAACACAAAAAATGTTTAAAAATAGGATCACATTAGTTTGGAGTGAAAATATAGACATGAACAGAAAAAAATTTAAAAATAAAAAAATGAGATAAGGGAATATAAATTTAATGATCTTGATAAATTTACTGACAAAAAAACTATAGACCATAGAGATATAAAATTGAAAATCAATTATTTATATATAATTTTTCTTGGATATCATTTTTATTTCAAGATCTTTTTCCTATAGTTGAGTATTTCTTTAACTATTTGAACTATGTACCTAAGGAAATTTGGATTCTGGACATGTATAAGTTCATCCTTTAATAATTTTCCTTCCAAATCACAAAAGTTACTCCAATTGATGAGTTCTATACGAATGTATCATGCATGAAACTCTAAAATCGAGTTATATTAGATCACATAATTCCATAATAGGACAATAAGTAATTATTCTGGTCATTATACATAAAACAAAGCAAAATTTATATGAATAAATACAATATTAATCACATAAACCATTACAAATAACACCAAGAGTTCAATATAGATTATTTCCTAAATAAATAACCTTAAAATTGATAAAAAAACACTTCACCCTTTTTAGGAACCATAAAATAAGAAATTTATTATCTCATATTCTTCTAATATTAATTTAAAATTTTTTCCTCAGTCAATATTAGTCACTAATAAAAAATACCCAAAAATGTTTATTCCATAATCATGTAATCTTAAAAAAATTCCTATAATTTCCCTAAATAACCTAATTTATCATAAATACACATTAAAATCATATATGATTTCAAAACAAAATTTTGCATTTATTCATCAAATAAAATCCTATATCATCTAATAATATTCAATTTACCTTAATCATATTATTTTCCACAAAAATATAGACATCTTCATTCAAAATAAATTAATCACATAATTACCAAATCAATTTTATGTCATATGGTTATCTATATGTTAAAACATATGTTTCTAAATTATAATAACTCATTATTTCCTCAATATAAAATATCATATAAATAATAAATGTTGTTAATAACTATAAACATTCTTCCACAAAAATTTAAAAGAGATCTACTTCAAATAACATTTTCACATGTTAAATGTAATGGTTACATATACCACAACCATATATTAAAACTCAATTAATATATCTCAATGTATTCCAATCATATAAAAACTCAAAATGTTTTTTTAAACAAATATATGATCCATAATTGAATTATCAACCCATGACACTTTAGAGATATCACATATAAATATGAATTATAAATGGTTTATCTTGTTTTTTCATACTCATTGTTTGTAATACATTATAAGTAGAATGTTAATTAATTAAATAATTATCCCCTATGAGTGTTTTTCTGGATTTGTACTCTCAGTTGCACTTACCATGCACTGGTGATGGTCAAGATAGTACCCAATCATCGCATTTTATTGTTATTACACATAGATTCATCTATTCCACAACCGCATTCAATATGTGGAATATATATATAGTGTTTTAGTTGAAACAAAATCACATAATCTATACATTACCAAAAAAATGAGGCCATTGTACTTATATGTTAATTTTCTCCAATGTTATCACTAGAGTTTTATAATCCTAATCTTAACAATTATCATATTATATCCTTTGTTACCAAATATAATGACCCATCCATAAATCATTTCATAACAATTATATTTTAGTGAGGATTTTTAATTCACAAATTTTATGATCTCAACATCATATAATTTTTTTATTTTCATGAATATTACATAAAAAATCATATATTTCAATGTTGATACTTTTAAATCGTACTAATTGTTTCCAAAATTTATAAAAAAATAAAATGATTCATGCTTTCTATTCAATAAGAATATTCATGAAATTCAACAAAACTTCTTATTTGTTCAAAATAATCATTAATTCCAATGGAAAACATTAAAAATTGTGGTATGAGCACAAAAATTTCTATTTGGGTCATAAAAAATGAAACATGTTATTCCTTTTAAAAATCATGAGATCAAAAAATATAGTTTCCCATCATCATAATAAACATTAATCTCAGTTTATAGTTTTACATACACATGATATTAGGTTCACTACATAATTTTTAAAAAAAATAAATAACAAATCATAATAATGAGGGTTTTATAAATTGAATGATAACCCTTGAAATAATTTTTTTAAAACATACATTTTTACCCCACAATTGAGTAATCATAAATATAGAACAAAATATTATTCTATTATAATTTAAAATAAATATATTTACATGAAAATCATTAAAAAGAATATAATATTCATTTAGGTTATTTGGGGAATCATATTCAAATTAGTATTACAAAACATCTTTCAAATTGAGTAACCTACCCTGTAAATTCCAATAATCTTTTTAGTGAAACCTAACTAGTTTTCTTATTCCCTTTACCCACTGCGTTGGGGAGCTATATGATTATCACCCATAATAATTATCTATAAAGGGATCACCCATCAAAATTTAAAAATCTCAATAACCATAACATAATCATTATACATCAATATATCAATTTCGATCATCATACTTATAAAAATAATCTTTTCATCTATTTGATAACAATTTTTAATATCAAAATATACATTCAATTTAAAACCCATCATGAAAATACCTAAAATCTATTGAAGTTGGATTTTTCATTGAATAATACATCAAAAATTATAATTAAATATGAATATTATATAATGATTACAGTAGTGGGATACCCCATTATGCCGTATACATTGTAAGATAATTTCATTTTGTGTTTTTATCAAAACAATCAATATAAAATATCCAAAAACATAAAATTTCAAAACCATTGAAAGGCAGTGATAAGTGAAAGAAAATTTCCTTCATAATTCATTTGATTCCATAGAAATAAATCCATAAAATAATTTAATGAATACCAAAATAAAAATAAATATTTAAAAAACATATATCGAAAAATTTTAAAAGAGATTTTTAATGTAAATAGTTTCTATCCTTGAGTTTGAAAATTCACATAAATTTTTAATCTTATTTAATAATAAACATATCTAAAATATTTACTTATATAACAACCTTTTTTTATTATTCATTTTATTTTATTTATTATCATGTTATATATAATTAATTAGTTAATTATGGTCAAATCAGATTCTTTGATGATATTTGGTTCATATGTCCAAAATGATTTTGTTATGTTGACTAGGTTAAAAGACATCATTATAAAATAATATTTGGAATAATAATCATCAAATTATTATAATTATTATAAATTTTAAAAAAAGAATTATTTCCATCCTTGAAACATGTACATGAAAATAGTATCACATCACCTTGTGGATGTGGGAGTCCACCTGTACGTAAGAACATCATTATAATTTTTGAGTGAATGGAATCGTAAGATAATAGATGATATATTTTATTTCTGTAATGAGTAATATTTCATGACTATAATTTATATACATACAATAAATCTATAATTAAAATTTTAAGGACCTAGTTTTATATGAAGTTCTAATATTTTGAAATTTCATCCACTTATTTGGTTTTAACTTGTAAAGGGAACCTAGTGAGTCCATGGAAATTACAGGGGGTGACTTAGGCTTATTCGGAGATCAGAACCTCTTCTAGTGGAATAAATTATTTGAGCGAATACATAGTAGAAACCATTTTGGCCAGCCTTCATGGTTTCTTCTAACCATTTGTGGAAATTTCAGAGTTAAAACTACAACACATGGTTTTCCCTTACTATGGTCTTATGGCCGTAGGCCCTTGTTGGTTGTAAAGAAACTCTAATAAAGGAATAATGCATAATTTTTTCAAGGTTTGGAAAACATTTCACTTAATTTTTGTGGGTTACATCTTGAGGCACTTAGGTGAGAATGGTTGAAACACGGTTTTTCCAACCGTATAGGCCGAACTGTGAGACCGGTGGGTTTCATGTTAAATGAAAAATATGAAATTAAACGCATATAACTATTACCCCACATCTACATCACATTATTTTCCATTAAATTGGTGGTTTTATTCCCTTTTGAGAACTCCTCAAAACAAGGCTATGTTCTTGGATAAATCATTCTTCTATACTATGATTGGATCAAGGATTATCTCATTATATATCAATCTATGAGCAGTCTATTCATATTTTGAATTTCTTTATTTTCCGTTCTCTAAATTATGTTTTTTATGTGTGTGACCAAAATTTCTTATTTTCTAGGTTTTTTAATGTTTTTATATTTTCTTGATATCTCGATAAAACCAATTGGTGATATTAGACGATTACTCCTCTACATGAATATGGTATGCAGTCTCATACTTATCCCTTAAATTCATGTGGTTATTCTAGTATTTGTTATGTTACACAAGTCATTTTTACTATACATTTAACTTAAATAGAATCTTTAATATATATTTTTTCCGTATCATAGAATCTGATGACATAATCGAATACAAATACACATGTTAGGTTGTCATCCGAAATGTATTCCTCCCTTATGGGTGTGCCTTTACATGCCTAAATGTATTTCATGGTTGTATAAACAACACTCCTATTAGTTTGTTTGGATTTACTTTTAAAAGATGGTCCTATATCGATAATGGATGAACGTAGTGGTGTATAATGACTAACATGGTTTTTAATTGATGATGAATTGAATAGAGGTGATCTGTATGAACACATCACCTAATTAAATCGAATGATTGTTATGTTGTTGAAGATAATTAATGTAATGAGTTATAAATTATATCATTCATATGGTTAAATTATTTATCATTTATGATTGAATAATTATTAATGAGAATGGATAAAATTATAAAATATTATGACTTCAGTATGGTTACCCTATGTGAATAATAATAAATTGGAATGAAGACCCATTGTGCATAATAATAATACAATCATGGTGTCCTTTATAAATTTGATATGCGAATAGTGTCAATTTATAAATTTGATATGGGCATTAAGTCCCTTTATTTATGTGATATGAGTGTGGAGACCCTTTATGAATGTGATATGGGAATATTTACCCAATGTAAATGTGATATGGTAATGGCGACCACGGATAAATTATTTATGTGCATGGAAACTCATTATAGTGTTATATATTGGAATGAAAAACTTTTTTGTTATATATGGGGATGAAGAAACTTATTGTGATACTAGTAATGATATCCCTAATTCTTATGGTGTTGGGAATGGAATCCATACTATTGTGATACTGGTAATATCATCCCCTAGTCTCATGATATTGGGAATCACATCCCATCATACTCATGATACACATGTTTAACCTCATGGAAACTAGAGTAATGCCTCGTTTTTAGGCTAGTAGAAGTAGCCACATATATAGATATAAACTTTAACATGTATTCAATACATATAATTGTATACACAAGATTACATGTTCAATTATTATCCATCATGTGCCGAATAAATTATTTTTCTACCTGGTGTCCCCTAAAAACTAGATCCAACCCATTAACATCTTTGATTAATGATTATTATATATTCACACTTGCATTTTATATGTACTAACTAGATATTTATATATGTCACACCAATTGAAATTCTGAGTTTATCTCACACCCTGTATGGGAAACCAATGGTACCCAAGAAGACTATATGCTTCCGAGTATAGATAAGTGGAATCATCCACTTATAGTTGTGCGGTATCATTCTTGACAAATGATGTGACCTTGGTAGTAGATATCTGGTCTACAGGTTGGGATTCCTGGATATATTTTGGATTTTTTTTTTCAATTTTTATATCATTTATAGTATTGAATTCATGCTTCTATGTATACATATTTTCCCTATTTTATAAAGACATGACATCACTATCTTTTTTATATAATTCACCTTACTGATTTTGATGGTAATTAAATGATTGGATATTTATTTTTTCTTCTATTTAATTATATATTATTATTATGATTAATATATTTATCTATTGATTACATTGATGTTATACATTGACCAGAGGGGGTAGTCTTCCCACTAACACATCCTAGTCCCTCAGTGCAAGTCAGCAATCTCTCACATATGTGGAGGCACGCTTGAGGACATGTGAACCACTAGTTTGGGGGACCTCAAAATGGAACCTGGGTTGGGACATCAAAAAGTGGTATCAATGTATTCGCATTAGGACATTATATGTTGATACAATAGATATTATATTAATAATGCTTTTGAACTTCATTAAAATCCATGTTTGGGAGTAGCTAACTAACATTTGGGGTAATGCCAAGCAGTCTAGAATGAGGAAATGTTTTTTTTAATTATTCTTATTATAGTTGACTTAATTACACTATTGGGTGATGTGTTTGAAATTTGATGGTTATTATTATTTTTAATGAGGTTTACCTTTCATAATTTTCAGTGATATGATGTTAGGGAACCATAGATCAGGAATAATTTTAGGAACTATACTATATTTCTATATCATTCATTATTCCATTACACATTTAAATTACTCAGTTCATTGTTGGAAATATGTTTGGTTGATTATTAATATGTACATGAATTTTTCTAAAACTTCTTTCAGGATCATGGAATGTGAATGGTAAGTAATGAGTTCTGGAAACACCTCAATTTATGAGATATATGGGAACTTATGAATTGGAAGTGTTAATCCATAAAATTAGTGTCTTCAAATAAAATTACTATACATATAATAAAATAATTAAAAGAAACTAAAATAATAAATGGAATGGTCATTATTAAATAATGATTACAACAAATATTAAAAGTGTGTTTTACTCTATGAATTTCAATTAACACTCAGTATATCAGGACCACTACAGCAAAACACATAGCATGAACAATAACCTAACATTGTAGTAGCTAGTACGCATTGTCTCTTAGGGTTTTCTTGATCGATTTTACCAACCATACATGTATTAATGACTTTACATACGAATTTGTTTCCATAAAAAATCATTATTCTTGTCCTATTCCATTATATTTTTCATACACCACTATCAAATATTATTAGAGTTGCATGTTTCACATTTGAAGAATAATTTCACACCATATTTTGATGGTAGTACCCAAGGAGGGTGGTGAAAACCATGTTTAGGAGGTGAAAGTCCATGAGCCACTACTAATACCTCTAATAATAAAACATTTTTATCCTATACCTATTCTTAAGGTAGAAATTAATTCCTGGTTCCAATAATATTTTATCTGACTTATAAAGATGATATAGGGAGATCCATGCTCTGCCCCTTATATGGGAAAGTTGTCTTAGGAGTTCTATCTAATCATCCTCCAACAATATCAAGTGATAGAGGATTACATGATACAAATATATCACTCTGTATGATTATGTATATTTTTGAGATTATGAAGACACATTCTATGAAGAGAATAAAACTTGCTTGTTGGATGCATTTAGAATCATCCAAACACATGTGAAATGTTCCAATCCATGAAGTCCTATATCGGGAATTGACCTGGAAGAATTTCTAATCAAGATTATATGGCTACTTGGTTCTTACGACAGTAAGGGTAATGGGAATTAATGAACCTACAGTAAGGTTACTTTACATTTTTGGACTAAGCAGTTCATTTTATAGAGCTTCATCTCATTGAACCTATCTATATTGATGATTTTCTAGTAAAAGTGTGTTGATTGAAAGATACAAAAAAGAATATTAGTCATTCCCAGGTAAATGTATTCTGATTGACTAATGTTTCTGATAGAGTAGACTAAAACATCATAAATGTGAAAAACATTTGGGAAGATGAAGATGTGGTCTTGGATTTTTTATAATCGAGAGAGGTTATTGGTTCGATTTGCATTTGGAAGTGAATATTTGGTATTGCATGCATGATTAGAAATATATGTGTGGGACCCTCTATAATTTGTGTTCTTTGAAACTAAAGTTGGATTCCAAGGAATAAAAGGCCCTGATTTCCCAGATGCCTTGTCAAGTATTGAGGGTGTAGAATATTGGAGAATCTATCGTACATTTTAATGACCATCCCACATGTTCTTAGATGGAGAGGATTCTTAGGAGCTCCACCATTAGGAGGAGGATCAGTAGAACCTATCCATTTTGGTAGTTGGAGAACTACTAATCATACAAGTGGTGGAGGATGTCATGGAAAATATTTCTAGGATTTAGATATATAGTTCAATTAGAACGAACATGCAATTGGTTTTCCGGTTGCAGCATAAATCCATGTATTAAGGAATGTTTATTTAGTGAAAAAAATACTAGATGAGTAGGGTCCAGACCATCAATTATGTGATGTACTATTCTATTATCCTATAATATTGAATCATCATTATTCTATATAGTATCCTCACATTCCATTATCTCTATGTCTATTGTGGAAATACTCCGGATTCATGTTGACTATTCCTATAGCATTATGACACTTGGCACCCCTTTAGGTTCACGTTCATAAATTATATGATAGTGCAGTGAATGACCGCTTGAGTAAGAATACATTATTTTTTGTTTAACCACTTCAACATTGAGATGACTGGATTTGATATCATTCTTGATATGGAAAATATGTTTTTTATCAATCCTATGTGGATTCTTATCACCAGATGGTGTTGTTTACATCACCATATTGTAATTACTATAATTGCAAGGTTAGTATGATACCCAAGAATGTAGAGATGGACTAGAAAATACTGGTCTAGGTTCAGTGACCTTCTAGACAGATATAATTTAAAAGGAGGACCAGAAAATATATCAGATTTAGTTCCCTCCATTAGTTGATCAATTCAAGGTTGTTTTCACTGCCACATTTTTCAAGCTACCTCCTAAGAGAGTGGTAATGTTTACAATTGATCTAGTTTCAGGAGATAGACAGATATCAATTCATCATTATAAGATAGTACTACTGTTTTGTAGTATCTAGATATTCTTTTAGGGGGATTAGTGGCCAAGTGTTTCATATGTACTTTTACTTCTCCCTAGAGTTCCCTTCTCCTTTTTACCAAGAAGGGGGTGAGTCCGTCAACATTTTTTGGGAATATTAGAAGTTGAATCACCATACTTTGAAAAACCTATATCCATAACCTCATATAGATGATATATCTGACTATATTAATGAAGTGAAGGTATTCTTGACAATCATAGAAAGATATGTTCATCATTAGGTTCATGTCAAACCTTCAGATATACCATATAAAACATTCTATAGTCAGTACGGTTTATCTATGTATATTGTTAGTATATTCAACCCTACAAAAATGACTACTATATTTATTGATTTTGTGAATTGGGGTTTTCATCCATATGTTGAATCCATTGTGGTGGGATTCATATATGAAATCTTGGGGTATTCTCATACTCTAAAAGGACATGCCACCAATTGTGAGATAATTTTTTATTGATTGAGATAGAACTAGTATATTCTAATATTAGAAAATATCAATTATAGATTAAAAAAGGTACATTTCATTGGTCATATTATCTTAGTGGGATGAATTTTAGTTGAGCTATGTAAGGTGATTAATGTAGTTACCTAGGATAATCACAATAAAATTTTGGACATATGGAGAATCTTGAAGGTACCTGTTTATTTGAAGAAATTTGTAAAGGACATAACATTCTTAGAAGAACCTATTATGGGAATGACTAAGAAGGTTTATATCATTATATGGTTATATTAATAAGAGACGTTCTTTTAGGTGAAGAAAGGGAGATTGACATCCGCACCGATCCTAATTTTACAAGAATTGTGATGAATATTTATAGGGTTTTTTGATGAAATAGGTATCTGTTTAGGATAATTTAATAATGTACGAAGATAGATTCATAACGTTTGTGTTATAGATTTTCGTTCTCATGAGTAGAATTACCTGACACACGATATCAATATAGAAGTAGTTGTTCCATCCATGAATATTTGGAGGTATTACCTATCGAGATATTTTTTTGTGGGGTTTATAGACCACAAAAGATACTTTTATATATATTTACATAGTGTGTCTTGAATATTAGTGAGATAATTTGTGTAGAATACATACATTCCTTTGACATTCAGCTTGAATATATGCATGGGAAGGAAAATTATATTGAAGATTCTCTAAGAAGGATGAATTAGTCATAGGAAGTTCTGAAAGATAGTAGAGAGTGTAATCTTATGGATACTTTTTTTGAGATGTACAGAGAAGTTTGGGACCATCATGGACAATCTGTACATGAATCACTATCAGTGACTTTTTCACTACTGTAAAAAATGATGATTATGCTGTTTTAATACCTTAATATCTTTGTATTATGAGATTGTATTTATGGAGATGACACATATTTTGACTAGTCCATTGATGGTGATGAAATCCAACTTATTACATGGGTGTATCTGTGTCACTAAAAACCTTTGAGAGGAGCTGAAGCTAGAGACACATGCTTCCTAGTGAGATGTACAACATGGTATCTTCGTGTTGTATGATGATATGCACTAATAGTATTGGTGGCTCAATATAATATATAAGACAATAGGTTTTATAACTTGGTGTTCCACTTGTTACCAGGTGATGAAGAAACACCATAGACCAGAAATATTTTTATAGTTATTACAAATCTCAAAATGGAAATGGGAAAATATTGGGATGCATTTTTTCATTGTCTTACCAAGGTTACCTCGAGGTAGTGATTTCGTTGGGATTGTTGTGGAACAACTGATGAAATTATACCACTTTGATAGCATTCTTGAGACTTCTACAACTAATGAGATGAGAATATTTTAATGTTTGTGAGATAATATAGCCACATGAGGTCTCTTTTACAACCAATTAAGACAAGAAATCTCATTTTACATCGAGTTCCTATAATTATTTCCATAAAAATTATGACTACTTGTGCATATGAGAAAAAAATTTCACCGTCAGACTGATAGCTAGTAAGAATGGTCTTTACATGTGTGGGAGGATATTATCTTTGCATGTGTCTTGGAATTCAGTGATTCACGGGAAACCATATTCCCCCCATTATGTTCTCCAATAATTAAATATTTTAGACAATGATATAGATTTTTTCTTATGAGGACATATATGATTGGATGTGTCGATCAACCCTAGGATAGTTAGATACAGAAGAGGTATAAATATTGGTTCATCAACTTGTATATGAGGTAAAAAGGACGTGCATCTTATCAAAAATGTATCAATTACACATCATCTAGACCGAAATCGTATTCCAATCACTATTGAGTACCTTGGGTGTTTTAGGTCAAATATCATGTTTCCTTCTGGGTATTACACAGAAAAGGGAAGAGATGTATATAGAGAGAACTGAAGTTGTTTTCTATTTTTTGGATATTTTGAGTTCTGAGATATAGTCAGGCTGGAATCCTATCAATTTCTATTACTTTATATTTATTATTTCATGCATGTAATTGTATACATTTCACTTCTTCATCGTTATCACATAGACTCATCTCATAATTTTGAACCCAATGGTGTTAATTTGGAAATTGATGCATCCATAAATGAGTATCCTATAAACATCATTGATTAATGGCGGAAATATTTTTTAGGTTGTTATTCACCATTATTATAGGTGTTATGGAAACATGAACTAGTAGAGTATTTGAATTGGAAAAGGGAGGCTGACATACGTGACCAATGATAGGAGTTGTTCTCAGATAAGATTTCACCACCCGTGAAAGGTTAATTCGAAGAAAAATATGTTTTTGGGGGATGACTATAAGAACATGGATTTTATATTAAGTATGGATCCTTTAAAATTTAGTCTAATTATTTTTATTGTCCATATATGTATTTATATTCAGCTAAATGATGTTATAGGGATTTTTAGGGCCTTATTAGAAGCCAAGAACCCTAGATGGTGATGGAAATTTTGGGCTACATAGTTGGTAGAAACAATTTATCCCATACCATGGTGTTTCTCTTAACTATGTAGTGAATTTTAGTGGAAAACCCATGAAGAGAAATTCTCTCCAACCATAATCCCAAGGACACATGACGGTTCTGGTTGTTAGAAATATTTTATAAATTAATTTTTCAAGTTTCAGAAAACTATGCGCAAAAATTGTCCATGATCCCTCTAGAGACAGTGAGGTACACATATTTGGAATAAGGTTTGTCCAACCATCAAACCAAATTATATGACCCATGGAATTTGGGTAAAGTAATAAAAATTCATTTAAATTCTTATAAATCTCAACCCACCTCTCTTTTTCTTTATTTTCAATTCAACATCAATTTTTCACTCATGTTGAGATATCTTCCATACAGGACTATATTCTTAAATAAATCATCCATCATGACTCTGATTTTACATCCTTTCATCTCATTGGATAGCCATCAATGATTTTTCTATTCATCTTTCAGCATTAGTCATTTTTCTTTCTCTTCATGTAGTCATTTTGGTTATGGTTTAGAAGCCCTATTTTTAGGGTGTTTGCCTTTTTTTGTTGTTCCCTGATCAAACCCAATTCAAATGATAATACTGGATGAGTTCTCCTCTACCAAAACAAGTTTGGTAGCCTAGTACATATACCTTAATGACATGGAGTTTTATAATGATTGTTATGTTCTTCATGTCGATTTCACGGCATGTTTCCATTAATATATATATATCATAAATGGGATTCCTTTGTTAGGAACATAATTAATTAGTAAAATCCAATGTAATATGTATGGTTTTCAACCTCAATTTATTCTACCAGTATAGTAGATACTTTACAAGCCTAATTATATATCATGGTAATATAGAGAAAACACATATTGGTGTGATTCAATTTACATTAAAATGATGATATCATATTGATAATTGATGACTTTAGTATTGTATCACCTCTAACATAATTATAATTTGATGATTAATTGATTAGAGGTCAGCGGTGTGACCATGTCACCCAATTAAATGGAACAATGCATATGAACTTGTTCAAAATCAATGAAATGACTTATAAATTACCTATTTTAATTGATTAAATCCATTACGGTTATTTATTAAATAAAAATTAATGGTCATGGTGACACTTATGATATAATGAGATATGGTTATGGAAACCCATTATGAATAATAATGATTAGGAATGGAGACCCTTTGTGTATAATAATGATATGGTCAGGGCATCCCATTATAAATGTGATATGAGTATGGTGTACCATTATTAATGTGATATAAGCATTGAATCCCTTTACATAGGTGATACGTGCCTGAATACCCTGTATAAATTTGATAGGGGAATAGAGAACCTTTATAAATGTGATATGGGTATGGAGACCCTTTATAAATGTGTTATGGGCATGAAATCCATTTATACTATGACATATGTTTATAAAGATACATGATGTTATATATGGGAATGACTACTCTTATTGTGATATCAGGCATGGTATCCCTTATTCTTGTGATACTGGGCACAACATCCCTACAACTATGATACTATGAATAGAATTCCCTATTATCATGATACTGGTAATTACAACCCTTCATAGTTGTGATTCACATTTGATATCTCAAGAATGCCTCGGTTACACCTTGGGTCCAGTACAGTTGAAGTATCCATAGATATGTCTGTAGACTTTACTATGGATATAGTACATATGTGTTTATACACATGGTTACAAGTTCAGATATTATCTGCCATTGGACGAAATAGGTATTGTTAGACTGGTGTCGCTCAAGAACAATATCAAACACATTAATTTTTTTTACCTATTATATATGAACACTACAATATTATATACATAAAATGTATATTTATAGATGCCATTGGTGGTGGGATACCATGATTATCAGACAACATATTTTGATTTCCAATTATTCAAAGAAGACTTTACGCTTAGAGGTGTAGATTGTTAGGTAGGACAGGGTAATGGCAGATGGTTTAAAGGGGGGGTGAATAGACCAGATTAAGAATTTTAATCAAATAAATTAATTATCAAAGTTAATTATTAAATTTAATTAGCATCGGAAAAATTAAACAACGCAAGGATATTTTTTATAGTAGTTCGTTCCAAAGTTGGCCTACTCTACTCTTATACCTCTCTACTCGGCGAGAGATACATGTGCACTAAAAATGATTTTTAATGTGGAATAATAACCCAATTACAATATCCTTTTCTAGTAGAGGAATAACCACGACACTAACTTTTGTGAGGGGGAGTCATAACCCTTACAACCTGAATTTAGATACTGGGAGTCACAACCCAAACAGTCTTGACTTTAGTTATAGGGAGTCACAACCCTATGATCCTGACTTTAGAATCTGAGAGTCACAACCTGAGGAAAAGAATAAAAAATAATGCTTTTGTGTGCAAAAGCATAAACAGAAAAAATAGAGTGCGTGTGAGAGATGGGAAGTAGTGTTATAGACTCAGAACTAGATGAAAGAGAAGATAAAAATTAAAGCACATGTACTGGTTCTTGAGGTTTATTTCAGCACGTCTCGTCAATGAAATTGTAGTCGAAGAAGAATAAATTCAGCGCTTGAGAGACTGGGCAGGTGGTGAAGCAAAGTGTAATAGGACGTTGCAAATGCACAACAGATTCAATGTTCACATCCCCTTCTCTTTATATTGTGTTGTTTATTTTCTGAAAGAGAGAACTATATATATAGAGAATAAAAATATATAGTAGGTGAAACAACTCCACTTACTTAGGATATTCAAAAATTATTTATGTTTAGAGATCCCATAAATATCTCCCTGAAAATAGCAGAACCGTTACTTCTTTATTCCCGTAGAATAAATATAACTAATTGAGGAATTCAAAATATTATGAATATGTCATCCAATAAAATCTCCAAAATAATAAAATCATTGACTGAATCAAAACAGAATTTTAAATCCATTTAAAATGATTTAAACGAAGTAAAAACAGTTCCTTAAAACACGTAGCAGATTCAAGAATTAAAATCAAACATTTATATTTAAACAATCATAAAACGTCCAAATTTATTTATAAAATACGTTGAAGAACGTTATTTAATTTTCTCTCTAAATATAGCACCAAAAATATTAAAAACTCATTCATTATGATCCTTATATTTAATGAGGATTTTACAAAAAAAATTGTTAAAAAATAATCCATATATTTGCAGAAAAACATTTTTTTTAAAAAATTGCACGGAATGAACAGTAACTTCGAAGTGAATAGTAACTTTGGAGTGAATAGTAATCTCTGAGCGAACAATAACTTCAGAGCGAACAATAACTTCGAAGCGAATAATAAAGTAACGTAGGGTATGAATAGTAATGTAGGATACAAACTGTAACGTAGGGTATGAACAGTAACGTAGGGTATGAACAATAACATAGGGTATGAAAAGTAACGTTTGGTATGAACAGTAATGTAGGGTATGGAAAGTAACATAGGGTATGAACAGAAACGTAGGGTATGAACAGTAAACCATATTTTTAGATATAAATGAACCCTACTTTTGATAACAAATGTACCTTACTTTTGATAAAAAATGAACCATACTTTTGATAACAAATGTACCATACTTTTGATAACAAATGAACCATACTTTTGATAAAAAATGAACGCTATGTTTGATAAAAAAATTAAAATTTACTTTTGATAACAAATGAACCTTACTTTTGATAAAAATGAACCATACTTTTGATAAAAAAATGAACATTACTTTTGAGAAAAAAATGAACCTTACTTTTTAATAGAAATCTGGACAGAATGTTGTGAGAAACCTAAATGAATTTTTAAGGGCTCTTAATAGCAGATTCAGACTTTGGTCAAAACTATGGATTTGTAGAAAAACTTATTATCTTTCCAAAAAAAGATTTAATTTAAAAAGACATCTACAGTTCATGAAATCATTAAAAAACAGAAGCAAAACAATTCTGAAAAAACTGCTACATCAAAACAGAATATCTGAATTTCAAGTAATTAAAAGTCTATTCAAAAGTTATTTTTAGACTTTGATGTAAACTAATGAAATCAAGATAAACATTTTATATTTCCATAGAATCAAGTTTCATGAAAATCATAAAACTTTAGAAGTTGCAGTAAAATAAATATATAAATGTTTTAAAATGGTGAAATGTAGAGTTTCTAAAAACATAGTAGCAACTTCATTAAAATTTTGAGAAATAGATAAGCATTTTCAAACTTCCTCATTAAATAATAAAATATAGATAAATATATTATATTTCCAAAGTTTTAAAAATCACAAAAATCCAAATATCATAAATTAAGATATCATGAAAACACATAATAAAAGTAATCAAACAAAATCATATGAAATCAAATTAAAGGAAATATGCACATGCAAAAACAATCTCCCCCTTTTTGTTTTATTACAAAAACAAAACATTTAATCCATAAATAAATTTTTAAAAATATTACAACCAAATTATTTCTCACCAAAACTTCTCTCCAAAACTTCTCCCAGTTTTTGTAAATAAAAAAATTGAAAACATGCTCCCCCAAAACAAATGCAGCAAATAAAATTTAAAATTCCAATATAGCAAGAGAAAATTTAATTTTCTCAAACTGAGCAAAGTCTAAAGGCTTTGTAAAAATATCTGCAAGATGATATTCAGAAGGGATAAATTCTAAACCAATATCACCCTTATTCACATGATCTCGAATGAAATGATATCTACGATCAATATGGTTTGTTCTAGAATGTTGTAAGGGGTTTTTAGAAATAGAAATTGCAGATGTATTATCACAATAAATAGTTTATCAAGATAAACACCAAAATATCATAATGTTTGCGTAATCCATAAACTTTGAGCACAACTACTAGCAATAGAGATATACTCAGCTTCTGCAGTAGATAAAGAAACAGATAATTGTTTCTTAGATGACCAAGATATTAAACATTTTCCCAAAAAATGAAACATACCTGATGTTCTTTTTCAGTCAATTATACAGCCTCCAAAATCAAAATCAGAATCAGATGTTAAATCTAAACAGTTATATTTTGGATAAAATATACCAGAATCAATAGTTCCTTTAACATATCTAATTATTTTTTTAACATCTTTAATATGACTTTCTTTAGGATCATCTTGAAATCTACCACATAAACAAACACTAAAAATGATATCAGGTCTAGATGCTGTCAAATATTGCAAGCTACCTATCATACCTCTATAAACTGTTAAATCAACGGATTTACCAGATGCATCACTATCTAAATTACAATTAGTACCCATATAAGTTTTCATGGATTTAGAGGAATTAAGACCAAATTGTCTAACTAAATATTTAGCATACATAGATTTATTAAGAAAAATTACATATTTACTTTGAGAAATTTAAATGCAAAGAAAGAAAATTAATTATCCAATTAAACTCATGTCAAATTCTGAAGACATAAATAAAAATATCATTAAAAATTATGTCAATAGATGATCCAAAATCTATATTATCTACATAAATTTTAACAATTAAAATATCATTATAAGATCTTTTAATAAAAAGAGTTGGATCAACATTGCCTTTCTTAAAACCATTTTTAATAAAAATAATGAAATTCTTTCATACCAAGCACGAGGTGCTTGTTTGACACCATATAAATCATTGGATAATTTAAAAACATGGTTGGGAAATTATTTATTTTCGAAACCAGGGGTTTGAGAAACATAAACATCATCAGTAATAAAACCATTTAAGAATGATCTTTTTACATCCATTTGATATAATTTAAAACCTTGAAAACACGCAAAGGCCAACAAAATTATAATTTACTCTAACCTGGAAATAGGTGAAAATGAATCTTCAAAATCTTTACCTTATTATTGAGAGTATCCATGAGAAAAAAGTCAGGCTTTGTTTTTGACAATCTATCCAGATTCATCCAGCTTATTTCTAAAGATCCACTTAGTTCCAATTATCTTCTTATCTTCAAGAAATTCTACTAAATTCCAAACATTAATTCTACCAAACTGATTTAATTCATCTAGCATAGCAACAATCCAGTTTTCATATTTTAAAGCATCATTAATATTAATAGGAACGAAATCAGAAATAAAAGAAGAACGGGCAGAATATTATAAAATAGAATTTTTGGTTTTGACACCAGAATCAACATTGCCAATTACATTTTCAACAGGACGATCTTTGTGACTCTTCTATGATCTTGGATCATGTTGAGAAAGAGTATTCTCCCCTCAATTAATTCACTCTTATCGTGAGGAATATATTCACGGAAAATAATATCTTTAAACTCATCATTAATAAAATTAGAATCATAATTTATTTTAACATTATTTTCATCAAACATAACATGAACAGACTCTTCAATAACCATTGTTCTTTTATTATAAAATCTATATGATTTACTGTCAGTAGAATAACCAAGAAAAATAACTTCATCACTTTTAGCATCAAATTTATCTAAATTATCCTTTGAATTTAAAATAAAAACTTTTCATCCAAAAACTCTAAAATAACAAACTTTAGGATTTTTATTTTTGAATAATTCATAAGGAGTTTTATTTAGAAAAGGTCTAATAAGAATTCTATTTGAAATATAACATGAAGTAAAAATAGCCTCAGCCCAAAAATATCTAGGAAGATTATATTCACTTAACATAGTTCGAGCCATTTCAATAAGAGTTTTATTTTTCTGTTCTACAACACCATTTTGTTTTGGTGTTCTTGGAGCAGTGAAATTATGAAAATAACCATTATTTTCACAGAAATTTTCAAAATCTAAATTATGAAATTTACCTTCTTTATCACTATAAATAGAAATAATCATACAACCTTTTTCATTTTTAACTAATTTATAGAAAGCGGTGAATTTAGATAAAATATCATTTTTATGAGCTAGAAAATATACCCAAGTAAATCTACTATAATCATTAACAATAACTAAAGTGTATTTCTTTCCTTCAAGGCTAGAAATTTGAGTTGGACCAAATAAATCATGATGTACTGACTGTAAAGGCTTATTAGTAGTTATCTGATTTATAGGTCTAAAGGAAATTTTTTGTTGCTTCCCTTTCATGCAGGCGTCACAAACATGATGTTGTTCATTCTTCAAAGAAGGAAGCTGTAAAACATTCTCATGCTTTGAGAGCATATGCAACAATCTAAAATTAACATGTCCTAAATTTCAGTGACAAAGGATGTTTTCATTCTGTACAGCATTCAAACACTTTACATGTTGAACAATTAGTTTAGCAAAATCAATAGTATAAATATTATCTTTCTGATTAGCATTATATAATAAAGAATCATCTTTAAAAACTAAACATTTATCATTTTGAAATTTAACTTGCATTCCATCATCACATAATTGTGATATACTTATTAAATTATTTTTTTAACCATAAACATATAAAACTTTTGAAATAAATGTAGAATTTAAAATACCAACTTTACCAAAACCTTTTACTTTGCCTTTGGAATTGTCTCCAAAAGTAATTCTGCATCTATTACATGTGTTGTATGTGGTAAATTTTGATGGATCTCCAGTCATATGCCTAGAGCATCCATAGTACATGTACCATATGTCATTCTTGAGACATCCTAGGAATTTTTCCTACAAAAATCAATTAATTTTCAATTTTGGTACCCAAGATAGTTTAAGTCCAATAGGATTAGTAATACAATTTTTAGGTACCCATATAGAATTTAAACATGTATTATGTGGTACGCTCAATAAAAATTATTTAGAAATTATAGTTTTTGTAAATCCCAAAGATTGTTTAAATCTAAGTGTACAATCATTGGCATTGTGACCATTCATGCCACATTTAAAACAAGTTGCAGTTGAAGTACAACCATTTTTACTTTTAACAAAACAAGTTTTATACATATGTGGTAATATTTTATCATAACCAAAACCATATTTATTTTTATTATTTTTATTCAAAGACATCATCTCATGATATTTTCACGAACTTGAATAAAAGTAGATAAATTTTGTTTAAGACTTTCAACTTCCTTTTTCAATTCCTCATTCAAGTCTTGAGCAGTTTTCAAATTATCAAAAACTATTGAGTGAGAAGTAGAGGCAGTGTTTATTAACATTTTTTTTTCTTACAAAATTACTTTATTTTCAAAAATAAGTTTTTCATTATCTTCTTTAAGTTTATTATATAAATCAGCATCTTTGAAAATCTCATCTCTTAATCTTTCAATTTCTGTATTTAATTCAAAAACATTGGGGTTTTTAGATTCATATTCAGAATTAGAACATTTAGAATATGAAATAGAATTACAAGCCATATCCAGTGATGCCATGAAACACAAGTTAGCAAATTCTTTGTCATTTTCAGATGGTTCAATAGAATCAGATTCTTCAGTACAACACTAGCTGGTTTCCAATTCCTTTGTATCCTCCTTTTTTGTATTTGTCTTTATTCTTTAGTTTAGGGCAATCGTTTTTGATATAACCTTTCTTCTTACACTCATAACAAGTTACATCTAAAGCATTGTAATTTTTATCACCTTTCATATCTCCCTTATATTTTTCTTTTTGAGTATTTTTACTAAACTGGTTTTTGAAAACTTTCTTTTTCATTATTTTGTAGACTCCAGTTACAATCTGAGAACTCTCTTCTATTTCAATATCCTGTAGATCAGTATTAGAAGAATTATTAGACATAACATTTATAGACATAAAAGCTACACCTTTTCTTTTTTTTGTCTCCTCATCAGTTATGTTCTTCAATTCTTGTTCATATTTCAGTGGTGATCTAATAAATTCATCAAGTTTGTACTCTTTGAAGTTCTTACATTCATCAATGGCAACCTTCTTCTCATTCAATTTATTTGGTAATGCTCTTAGGACTCTTTCAACAAGTATTGGATTTTCCAGAGATTCTACAAGTGAATTAATTCCATTCACGATTCTTATCAATCTATGGAACATTTGATTTACAGTTTCATCTTCACCCATCTTGAAGCCTTGATACGCATCACGAAGCATTCCAAGTTTGGTTCGGATCATTTTTTCAGAGCCAGGGTGAGTAACATGCAAAATATTCCAAATATCATGAGCTGTCTTGCATGAAGAAACATGACTAAAAACACTTCTGTTAAAATCACAATATAAAATATTATCAACTTTGTAATTTAAGACATGTCTAGTAGCATCAATTCCTATAAGAGTATCTGGATCACCTTCAGGCAGTGTCTATTTTTTTGACATGATAGACCAGTGCTCAATGCTCAACTGTTTGAGGTATGCTTCCATTAGGGATCTCCAGTATCCATAATCATTGCCATCAAAATGTGGTGGCTTCTAAGGAATCCAAGAATCATTCGGGTTTAATCCTTCCATCTTATAAGATGTTTATCCTTAGACTGTGAGGTCTAGGAATAGGTTAGCACAATAAAATATAAAAGCAGATAAAATAAATGATTGGATAAATTCCTGAAGGAACAACCAAGTATAATAAAATATAAAGATAGAGTAAAACTATTCTTAAGAAGGATACCCTTTGATACCAATTTTTAGGTTGGAGAGGGTAATGGAAGATGGTCTTGAGGGGGGTGAATAGACCAGATTAAAAAATTTAATCGAATAAATTAATTATCAAAGTTAATTATTAAATTTAATTAACAGTGGAAAAATTAAATAACATAAGGGTGTTTTTTATAGTAGTTCGGTCCAAAGTGGGCCTACTCTACTCTTATACCTCTCTACTAGGAGAGAGATACGTGTGCACTAAAAATGATTTTTATAGGGGAATCCTAACCCAATTACAAAATCCTTTTCTAGTGGAGGGATAACCACGACACTGACTTTTTTGTGGGTAGTCACAACCCTTACAACCTGACTTTAGATACAGGGAGTCACAACCCAAACAGTCTTGACTTTAGATACAGGGAGTCACAACCCTAAGATCCTGACATTAGAATCCGAGAGTCACAACCCAAGGAAAAGAATAACAAATAATGATTTTGTGTGCAAAAGCATAAACAAAATAAATAGAGTGTGTGTGAGAGATGGGATGTAGTGTTACAGAATCAGAACCAGATGAAATAGATGATAAAAATTAAAGCACAAGTACTGGTTCATGAGGTTTAGTTCAGCACGTCTCGTCAATGAAATTGTAGTTAAAAAAAATTAATTTAGTGCTTGAGAGACCGAGAAGGTGGTGAAGCAGAGTGTAATAGGACGTTGCAAATGCATATCAGATTCAAAGTTCAGAGCCCCTTCTATTTTTATTGTGTTGTTTTTTTCTGAAAGATAGAACTATATATATAGAGAATAAAAATATCTATTAGGTGCATCAAATCCTCTTCCTTAGGATATTTAAAAATTAATAAATTTAAGAGATCCCATAAATATCTCCCTGAAAATAGCAGAACCATTTCTTCGTTATTCCCACAGAATAAAATATCTAATAGAGGAATTCAAAAATATTTTGAATAAGTCTTCAAATAAAATATTCAGAATAATAAAAGCATTGATTGATTTAAAACAGAATTTTAAATCCATTTAAAATTATTTAAATGAAGCAAAACAGTTCCTGAAAACATGCAGCAGATTCTGGAATTAAATTCAAACATTTAAATTTAAACAATCTTTAAATGTCCAAATTTATTTGTAAAATACATTGAAGAATGTTATTAAATATTCTCTCTAAATATAGCACCAAAAACATTAAAAAATCTTTCATTATGATCCTTATATTTAATGAAGATTTTACAAAATAAATTGTTAAAAAATAATCCATATATTTGCAGAAAATCAAATTATAAAAAAAAATTGCACAGAATGAACAGTAACTTCTAAGTGAACAGTAACTTCGGAGTGAATAGTAACTTCTGAGTGAATAGAAACTTTAGAGTGAATAGTAAATTCCGAGTGAACAATAACTTCAGAGCGAACAATAAATTAATGTAGGGTATGAATAGTAATGTAGGGTATGAACAGTAATATAGGGTATGAACAGTAACGTAGGGTATGAAAAATAAAGTAGGGTATGAACAGTAACGTATGGTATGAACAGTAACGTAGTGTATGAAAAGAAACGTAGGGTATGAACAGTAAACCATACTTTTATGATATAAATGAACCCTACTTTTGATAACAAATGAACCTTACTTTTGATAACAAATTAACCATACTTTTGATAACAAATGAACCATACTTTTGATAACAAATGAATCATACTTTTGATAACAAATGAACCTTACTTTTGATAAAAAATGAACCTTACTTTTGATAAAAAATGAACCTTACTTTTGATAAAAATGAACCTTACTTTTGATAAAAAAAATGAACCTTACTTTTGAGATAAAAATGAACCTTACTTTTTAATAGAAATCTGGACAGAATGTTGTGACAAACCTCAAATAATTTTTAATGGATCTTATCAGCATATTCAGAATTTGTTCAAAACTACGGTTTTGTAGAAAAACTTCTTATCTTTCCAACAGAAAAAGAATCAATTAGAAAAAACATATACAGTTCCTAAAATCATTAAATAGAAGCAAAACAATTTTGGAAAAACTGCTACATCAAAACAGAATATCATATATTCATGTAATTAAAAATCCATACAAACGATATTTTTAGACTTTTATGTAAACTAATTAAATCAAGATAAACATTTTTTCTTTCCATAAAATCAGGTTTCATACAAATCGGACAAATGTAGAAGTTGCAGTTAAATAAATACATAAATGTTTTAAAACAGTGAAATGTAGAGTTTTTAAAAACATAGTAGCAACATCATTAAATATTTGAGAAATAGATAAGCATTTTCAAACTTCCTCATTAACTAATAAAATATAGATAAATATATTATATTTTCAACGTGATAAAAATCACAAAAATCTAAATATCATAAATTAGGATATCATCAAAATACATAATAAAAGTAATCAAACAAAATCATATGAAATCAAATTAAAGGAAATATGCACATGCACAAACACAGATAATGTGAAGTATCCACTTATAGATCTCTGAAATATTGCATGAAATAGGATGGGCTATTGGTAGAATATGATTGGGATGGATCTGAAGATTCTAAGATAGATTTTTTCTTTTTTTCCCTTTTCTGTATCATGTACTATATTGACAACATGCATTCATATATATATGTTTTCATTGAATTGTGGAGACATGACATCATAATCATTTCTATATGATTCATTTTTCTTCTTTTTATGGATATTTGGTGATTAGATATAAATTATTTCTTCTATTATCTTTTCTATTATTGGTATGGTCCCACTATTTATCTGTTGATTACACTAATGTGATACCCTGACTAGTGGGCATAGTCTCCCCACATACACACCCTAGGCTAACGTTGCTACTATGTATCAACGAGATTATAGGGAGCTGTGCTTGCGGTCAGGAGTCCCACCTATTCCAGGAACATATATGTGGAACATTGTATTAGACATCATTAGACGCAGTAATGGAAAACTAATTACTTTAGTTTGTGTTGTGGTAGTTAGTGATATTTTTGATCAGTGGTCTTATTTCATATTTTATAGATGTGAAGATTAATAAAGGATAATATATTAGAATAATAAAATATTATTATATTTAACATATATGATTTATTATTATAGAATGTTTGAATAATATTTTATGGAGGTTGAAGAATAAATAAAACTAAGTCATTGATACAAAGGTTTTCCCTGTTCTTTGGACAATACTTTTTTTATTACACCTTAATCCATACAAGGTTTTTATTATGACCAAAATAATTCCTATATAATTTTATATGGTTGTAAATATATTATTGGGTCTTCTATTGTCTCCACAAGAATATAAAATGAAAAAGTAAGAGAGGAATGATGGTTCCATTTTATAAGTGAGGGGAGTGGAATTCTTTGAATTACATTAATAATTTAATGAAAATAAATTATTTTTTATATAAAAACAAAACCAGATCGATATATATATATATATATAACTGGATTATGATTAGTCAAAATACTATTGTAAATTAAAAATAGGATGTGATAAAAAATTTATTCTTCCTAATCTCTTTTTTTAACTGCCCACAAATCCATTAGATGATTAACATGATATCAAAAAAAATTACTCTTCAGGGGTAATGATGTTTAATATAATTGGAAAAGTGAACCATACATGGAAATTGAATGATATTATTGACAATATACCATTCACTTGTCGAAACATAATATTTCTATAAATTTTAAAAAAATTAATGAAATATTTTTTGTTATAAAATATCTTTAATATAATTTTTGTATCTACTCATATAATTTGGTATTATAATCTTCAATATAACAATTTATTTCAAATATAAACATTTAAGACATACAAAATATTTTATATTATATCATAAAATTAATGGGACACTATAAATCCACCAATAAATATTACTTTTATTGTTTTTAAAATCATTTTCCTCATTTTTCTACACCTTATAGAAGTTATGAGTCAGCGTTGCATAAAAATATAAGGTAATTATATCTTTAAAATAATTTACTAAAAGTATCATAATAAAAATATATTAATTATTTTCAGTATAAATATTTATATTTCTTGAAAATGTATATTTACTCATAACAATGTCCTGACGACTTATTTAACATTTTAAAATCACATTTCTATCCTTAGGTAAGAATTGAATAATAATTTGAATAAGCTAGTTGTTATATAATAGAAAGAAAATATCCATAAAAAGAATCCACAATAATTCGTATTTATTAAAACTATTTATCTAATAATTCTTCATTCTCATGTATTATCTCTATAATAGAAAAAATTTATTTTCTAGTGTTGTGCAGGCACTACATCGGTAGAAAAAATAAACTTTATATTTATCATTAAATAAATTATATTTTATATATTATGAATTATTTCACTATGAAAATAAAATTATATTGTCATAAATTAGTTTTTATAAATTTTGATTAATGTTTTTCATATTTATAGCTTGCCGATATCATAATAGATATGTTATCACAAAAAACTATATTTTATACAATTAAAAGAAAATTAAATTCCAAAAATAATAAAAACCTAATCCAAGAATAAATTTTATGTTTTTAATTCCTAAATGAATTAAATGTTTAAAATTAAATTTTTATAATTTGTTGAAATTAACATTATTATAATTATTTTAAAATGTAATGAAAACCTATTTTTAGAATAATGTATGTTAAAGCCCAAAAAAAAATATACCAATATATTGAATAAAGAATATTATTGTGTAATTATTTATATTATTTGTATCTAAATGATTCTAATAATAATTTCTGATAAAATTAAAATCATAACAAGGACTTTAAGTGGAAATAAATGATGGTTAATAAAAAATATGTACCTTCCACGATTCACTTAAAAATAAATTTTTTCAACAAATCGCAAAATATATTCCTAATATAATTTTTACATGATGATTTCATAAAATATTTAATATTTATAAAATATAATTTCGTAAAAATTTATAATTTAATTAAAAATTTCACTCAAAAAATGATTTAAAAAACATTTCATAATAATAGATATTTATGAAAAATAATACGAGGTTACTGAAAATTGAGTAATTATTTAAAATGAATTAATCAATAAAATGTTAATGAGTAGTACGATTAAGTATATTACATAATATGGTTAATCCAACTCCTAATATCCAATATAGTGGATTTATTTTCATTTTAATATTTAATTAAAAATATTCTTTGGTTTCATTAATATCAATGTTGTGTATCTTATACATTATCAAACATATTCATTTTTTTAAAATGTTGTTGTATTAAAATTATGTTATGTAATAAGATTAGAGATTATCAAAACTTACCATTTATAACATAAATTTAATCCTAGTGGTTCTTATTTATGGGTATGTACATCATTTATTTCTTACATATTTTACGCTCAAGGTTTTTCCTTATTAATTTTACAAACATATAACCCTAAAAATTTATTTATTTTATGTAATGGATAGAATAATGAGGAATAGAGATAATAAAGAGAGTGATGGAAAAGTTATAAATATTTTGAGTGAAATACAAAAAGGGGGCATGATTTGGTGTATAAAACCACAATTTGGTTCTCACTCGAATCTCCTGAGCTGTGAATAATATTTTGAATCAAATTGACCTACCAAACACACCAAGGAAGGATAATATTTATATAAATTCCTTAATGTGAAAATTCCCACCCTCCTTTAGAGGCCCATCAAATTCAATTATTATTATGAGATGTATCAATGTGATTGAAAGAATGTTTTCAGTACTATGGTGCTTATAATATGAGATGATGGTTTTGAATATCTATTATCCAGAAGCTAAGGCTGACGAATAGTGGAATCTCATTATGTATTCAAAATAAAATGGTGAATTAAACTCTTTGAAATGGAGGATATAATAGTTTAATATTTGTCAAGAAATGTCCTCCATATGTTCACATGAATATATATGGTGAATTACTATAAATAAAACAAAAGTTGGAGGAGTTTTTTGGCACTTATGAAGTAATAGTCACTAGGCCCATGAGGTGTGCCTTTTTCATTACTCTAATCCCAAAAGCAAGATTTAAATTTTCTCTGGTCACATAAAAACTATTCAAGGAATGGAATTATCTATATGTGTCTATTAAAGTTATGAAGGGATTTGTTATGAGTGATAAAGGTGGAGATAGAAATCAGGTACTACCATTAGCTCAGGTATATGAAACGAAAGTTTTAGTACCATAAAGTCATCAGTAAAATTTAATTATGGGGAAAAAATTTCTAGCTACCTAGATTACATAAATGTGGGATGAATCAACTCAGTAATTTCTTTAAAGGGAAAATAATGTGTTCTAAATGTTGTAGTGTATTAAATAATTCATAAAACAATCAATATATTGATTTTAGTTCAGATAAAACCAAGTAGGACAAGAATAATCCAACCAATTTTCCACCCAAACTTTATGTTTCATGTGAAAAGAGTTTGGGTATTTTGAAAATCACAGTCATAACCCCAGATCTATTAAATTTAATAATAAATAGAAACCTCTAAATCTAAGAGATTAAAGAATATATTATACTATTGGTACTTCTATGATGGAGAATGATAAAGAAGTCGAAGAAGATAAACGTATTCTCCACTACAGACACGTAGATGCTCTATTTATTTATTTTTCTTCATATTCTATTATATACTAATTTTTTCTAAGAATACGACATCACCAACCCAAACCTTATAAAATGAACAATCTTTGAAAATTCTTGGAGAAATAATGATATGATATTATATATATAATTCTTATCTGATAGTGATTTTTGGTATGGTATTTCATTAAAATCTAGTCCTTATAACTCTGTTTGATTTTGATGTAATTTTGGGGGTTTGATTAGTAATAACTATATTTAGAACAAATCAATTGTAAGTAATAGAAGATAAAATTTCATATCACCAACCATCCTATGATCAAATAAATGTTCATGGATTATTATAACCTCCTTTAGGTTGTAAATTGTATAATATGAGTTATGGTACATAGTAATGAGGGAATCCTTACTCAATTACTCATGGATGAAGAAAAATCATATCATAAGAACATTTTTTGATGATATACTGATATATTTACCGATGAATTTATAAGTCACCACCCCATTCAGTTGTAAGAATTAAATAAGAATAATTGGATAATCTGGATAAGGATTTTATATGCCTGGGTGCTTCTCCTTATGGTGCACCATGTGGTTATAATTATGAATAAGGATAATCAATGTGTCTATATATTGACTATCATAAGCATAGTAAAATCATCAGAAATAAAAAAATAATAATCTAACTCATATTGATGGTTTATTCAATCAACTACGAAGACTAGAATATTTCTAGAGGGATAAACATTGATATATATATATATATATATCATCCATTGAGGGTAATGGGGGAGGATATACCTACGAGAACATTCTACATAATGTATGGACACTATGAATTTATAGTGATTCAATTTTTTCTTACAAATGATCATTTTTGTTTATGGATTTTATTAGTATAGTATATATATAATACCTTTAAAAAATATTGTTAGTCTTAATTGATATAATTTTCATATGGACTAAGAGAATGTATTAACATTAAAATCATATGGGAATTGTGTTATGGACCATACAAATGGGGAATTTATATGACATCTTCAGAAATGGTGAATTTGGGATAAAAATCTATTCCTATTTGTAAATTTTATCACAACTAGGTCCACATCTATGGACAAATCAATGAAAAATGTAATTAGATAATAGAAATAACTAATCTCTTTAATAGATATATAAAGATTTCATGGATTACATTTATACTATAGTAATTTTTGTGGGAAACTTCTCACAATTATCTAATCAACAAACTCTGTTATGATAATAGGGAGTAAAGTTCCCCTATACTTTGAAGTTAGAGGAAATCATCATGGAGACTAAGTAGAGATTTTTTAATTTTCTTGTACTTATACTATCCTGATGTTTACAATGTCCCATGATATACAGTTACACATTTTTGAAAGTATTAGTCTTTTTTCAGAAGATGAACAATATGGAAACTATTAATTCATCACAATAATTAATGAATCACTAGTGGAATTACCCAACCAATGATCTATATCTAGAAACATTAGTATTTACGTTGAAAATTCCTCGCAATCATCTATATGAAGAGATGCATCATATTTATATAGATTGTAACATATTAAAGTATATATTCACACAAATGGATAAAAATATGCACTAATGGATATTATTGGAGATGATAAATGCAAACAAATACATTAAACATTACATCCTTGGGAAGGAAAACAAGTTGGATGATTCCATAAGCAGGATAGATTTATCTATCTTATCCATTATAAAGATTTAATAGGACTCATTACTCGTGGAAATTTAGTGGATGAATTTTAAAATCCTAAGGATATGAGAGAAATTCTATTTTTATAAAATTATTTATCTAAAATTCATTCATGTTATGATCAATGAAGCTTAGAAATATGATTCATAAATGAAAAAAACAATTGTGATTATTACATATTTTTACTATGAAAATGATTGAATAACATGGTTTAGAAACCGGATTTGGGTTCCATCAATACCAAAACTAGAGAGGGATCTTCTGAATTTTTCTCAAAACTCATCCTTATCATTTATTATAGGTATAATTAAGATGTATTGAGATCTGAAAAAAAATATTTTGTGATAAAAAGTATAGGTAAATCACCAAATATACATATAAATGTATAGTTTTCTTGAAATTTTGAGAAATAATGAAATAATTATAAGGGTGTGTTGCAACCATTACACATGCTTGTATATAAATTAAAAAATATTTTTAGGGTTTTTTTAGGGAATCCTATGAAGATCCAATTTTTATGATTTTATTTACGTTATAGCAAATATCCTT
This sequence comes from Viscum album, assembly GCA_963277665.1. Taxonomy (NCBI): domain Eukaryota; kingdom Viridiplantae; phylum Streptophyta; class Magnoliopsida; order Santalales; family Viscaceae; genus Viscum; species Viscum album. The sequence goes on along the minus strand of OY728159.1, from coordinate 227,357,032 downwards.
ACAAGACCATGTATTTTTACTATTAAATATTATTTTTCACTAGAGAAACTCTAAATTATATACATAATGTAAGTGTTAAAACATCAGTGGTTCCGCATTTCTTAATATATGATGGATATGTGGGGTTAACATCAAGGATATGAAGAATAAATCAGAATTAATTATATAAAGTTTTTAATTTCAGCACATCTTTTTTATCCATATACAGATAGTCAAAATGAGAGGACCATCCAAACAATTCAGGTTATGTTGATATATTATTTTATTGAAATCCATGGATATTGGGATCAACACATCTCTTTTCTAGTGTTATAATAATATAATCATTTATATTATTGAATTTTTATGGAAACATATGAGGGTTTAAAGGGGATGAAATGTTAGACTCTAACATTTTGGGATGAAGATAGAGACTGGATGTTGATGGGTTGTGATCCTATCGAAGAAATGAAAGAAAAGTTTCAAAATATTGACAAGCATATAAACTCAGAACATTGTGAAAATTATATCTATATATAGTTATCCATAATATCTAGTGATTTAATATTATGAAAATATATTCTTTTTTATATCTATAATGTAATGGGTTATGATATTTGTGAATAAAGTGAAGTTGAGTCATAGATACATCAGTCCCTTCAAGATCCTTGACCATATAAGACAAATATCTTATGACTTATAACTCCTTCCTGACCACTCCCATATGCATCATGTTTTCCATTTATCTCTTATAATTAATTATACACTAAATAATTAACATATTATAGAATCAAAAGCTATGAAACTAGAACATCATTTCTCATATGAGGAACAAGCAGTGGAAATTTTTGATCGAAGAGGTTAATTGTTCTGAAAAAATACCGCTCATCCAAAAATTTTCTATGGAGGAATATAAATTTTGAAGAAGCTATGTTGGAATATGATTATTTAATGAGATAAAATTACCCTCACTTTTTTCCTTCATATTAATATAAATTTCTGGGATGAAATTATTTTAATGGAGTTATAATATAAAAACCCCATATTTTAGACTTTGTAAAAATATTTTTATATTCGAATAATAGTGTTACTCACAAAACCCAATCTAAAAAAACATAACATATTCTAATAACATTATTAATATATCAATAATTAGCACTAAGATATTAAATCATAAAAAATTATTACCTTTAGAAGAAATAAAGTTAGTATAACAAAAAATAGAATATAGTTATTCACAATAAAAGTAATTTTCTTTTTATTATGAACTCTATTTTAAAATATACAATTTAAAAATGTAGAATTTTAATTTGATAAAATAAAAGTAGATTTCAAAATATTTCTATAAATATTTTCTTATTATTAATTTTCACTTTTCTCTAAAAAAGTGTTTTTATTCGAAAAATATTAGATTTAAAATATATAATTTTTAGCAGTTTATCATTATTGTAGAATATTTTAGAAGATAAAAAATATTAATTAACAAAAAATTTATTAAATTATTAAAATTATTCATTTTAAAAATTTATTTTGACTTATAAATCATCTTTTAAAAAATTTAATAACATCATTAAAATGATAAATTAATAAAAATTTGTTCTTAGCATTTCATCTATTTAAGTGTTTTGATGGTGAATGATGGTTTTGGATCAATTTTAAATTCACATTAATATTAATTTTTTAATAATAAAATACTTTATTTCATAGAAATACATATATAAGATAATATTATCTTATATAGATATTTTTATTATTAATACTTCATAGTTTCCTTAAAAAACTAATTTTACGTGTTATTTAAATTTATTTTCAAATTAAAATTTCATACACATTAAATTTTTTTTTTTTAAAGATTTATAAAATTGGAATTTACATTTTCATGTTATATAATAGTAAAAATTTTAATTTTTAACGAAAACAATAATTTCTATAGTTAATTGTTAATTACCATAGTAAAAGTAAATTTGGGGAATGTTAAAATGTTAAAATAAGAGTCCCAAAAATAATCAAGGTTATATAAAAATGAGTGGTTTGGGCTAGTTATCAACCAGAAAACATTAACTTCATATATTATATATTTTCGATTCATTGAACTTAGAATATTAACACTACAATAATGATAATGTAATGGTAACTTTAAAAACTACCCTCCCCTACACTTATAAAAGTGTAACATTTCAATAATATCATGACACGCCCCTCATTTAAATTCCTTCTAGAAAAACTATTAAATTTACTCTTATATATCCCTATTCAACTTCTATAGTATTATACTCACATATAGTTATCATAACAATATAAATTCCATGTAGTTTTATAGGATAAAACTCATTCTTATATGTGAGTATTACTATTTATTTTACTTTTCCTATACTCAAAAACATCTAAAATAAATATATAATTATTTAAATAATGAAATCAGTTCCATTGAAAAATTTAATATAATTATATTAATTAATCAAATAATATTTAATTTTTCCTATTCATTTAGAAATAATTAAGTGTTAATTGTTTGTTGTGCAGACAGCTGCCTCCATGAAATAATTTTTTCCATTTTTCAACATGTTTTTATATTTATATAGAAAAAAATTAAAATATGATTCAGATAGTAAAATTGAACTAAGTAATTTTATTATTATTTTTTATAATAATACAATATACTACCATAACCATACATACACATAAATATATATTGTTTTAATGTGTGGGTTGGTTTAATAACATACATGAATAAATCATATAATATTCTACCCTTGAAGAATATGTGAACTTAAAAAATAATATTATTATAAGTTAATAAAAATTATATATATTTTTTAGTTATGTAATGGTTATATTAATTATTTAACATATTTTTAAAATATCATTGTTGATCGTAAAAATTACTAAAATAAGACGATGATGAAATGCATTTCACACAAACATTAGAGAAAAATATAATAAATAATTTGAATATGATAAAAAAATTAAATATAAAATAATATAATTCTTAATAAGGTATATAATAAAATTATTTTGTTTTTCTAGAAAGATATTATCATTTATAGAATGAATCCTAAAAAAAATTAAGCATTTTCCTCTCAAGGTCCTTTCGTTAATACATATTTTAGATTCTGAATATAAATACATTTATAAGGTTTATAAAATACTTATTTGAGATACTATGTCCTGAATGACATTTTATTAATCATAGATTAAGTTTAATTTTAATATCACTCTTTCATAACGAATTTAATTAAATGTTCCAGAAGTTGTATGGGGTTTTCTTGACTTGTATATTTTCATTGGGTTATAATCATTCATATTTGAAAATTATCTTTAAAAAATTATATATTATAAACTCTAAGAGTGTTATTTTTTATTTATACCTTATTCTTGGGGGAAATCATGTTTCACACCAAAGTCCACTTTATTGTTTAATACCTTTTTTGTGAATATGAAATTTTTATTTAGGATAATTTTCATATCCTTAAATGGTATTTTATTCCAAATTCTTGTTTTTTCATTGCATAAATGTTATCCTTTAATTATTGTTAACTCTAATTGTTTTTATCTCGGATAATCCATTTATTCCACATTTTTCATTATAAAACAAATTTTTGGCAATCCTTTTAATGATATGGGTTTTTAGAAAAAAGATTTTAATATTTAAATATATTTCCCTAACCATGATCATATATTATCATATCGACATAATATTTTTACATATCATTTATTTCATATTAGGGTCACATTATTTGAATTAATTTTGACATAATGTTTAAAAATGAATTAATTTCTAAATAGAAAAATTATTTTTGGAAAGTGACCTAAAAATAATGTCTTTGAAGGATTATATTATGAAATATTTCTAATAATTTTTTAATTTTTATTCAATTATTAAAGTATTCGTCTATAAAGAGTACTGGTTCATGAATAACCATATATGTGGTTTTTTAAAATAATTTTTGTGAGTGGTCATGTTTTTTGAATCAATTTCCCTTGTTTTTTAAAAACAATTTGGAAATGTTTTGAAATTTGTTTCTTTCCATGGGTTATTTATGATTAGATGAATGATTTTCTTTTATATGGCACTCTTATGTTGTGATGATAATAGTTTCAGTCCATTATTTCAATCCACTGTATTTTTTTAAGGTTTATATCTCAGAAAAAATATCTATTCTAAAAGACTGTGGAAATATCATTCGACTATGTGAATCAAATATGGAATTCCCACTCAACTATTGGAAATAATAAGGGATTATTTCTCTGCAATGATAATTAGGCTGTGATGTCTTCTCAATAATGAAATATTTACTAATGATAAATTTTTGGGAACATATTTTTCCTCATATGACTTATTTCAACGATATTCTAATTAATCATGGCATTCAATGTTCTACTGATATTATACTTTATTATGTTATGATATCTTGTTTTTTTATTACAACTATATGATTTAAATCCCTACATTATATTACTTTATTATTATTATTATGTGGCTATTGTATGATCAATAATTCTAAATCATTTTTTATGATTGTCACCTATGATCCCTTGACTATTCTATATGATATTTTTTTATTACCTATGTTTTTCAATAGGTTTATGACCTAACCATTATTAATGGTTGATATGTTTCCCATAATAATAATTAAAGGTAATATATTTCTTATATTTACATTCTCTAGGTAATGAATATTTCTATATCATATGATAAGTATATAAGAGGTTATAGAGGTTCATAGTTATGGATAAATGTTCAAAAATGTTAAAAAACAAGATAATAATATTTCCAGTTCCAATGAAACTAAACTATTAGGTCATTGTGTCATATCACTATTTGTGGGATATACTAGTTAAATCACTATATTAGTGTATTATTTATTGATGTTTATCTTGTTCCACCACACATAATCATTTTTTATATTTTTTTTAACTTCATGTATTTGGGGGACCACGAGAGTTCCTTTACTATGGGTTGATATTACCCTGATATAGCATTTTAGAGTGAATATATAACCTTTATAACATATGTCTTGTTGATGAATAACCACTAAATTACTCTTATTCTCCAAAAAAATATCCATTATATTGGTGATGGACCATAGGTACAACCTTATATATTATATATAGAATACCTATTTCTTTTAAATAATTATTTTGATAACCTTTACACAACATATGGAAAGAACATGACCTGTACATAAGTCCCTTAGCTTCCATAGGAACTACCTTCATAAAGAATGTATAATGCTTCATTTACATTAATATAGACTATAATTTTTACAAATTTGTAGCATACTCATTGTATACGGCTAGAAAATAGTAAAAATTTTAAATTCATTATATGAAATAAACATATTAATTGAAAATCTATATAAAAACTTTATAATCAAGAAAATTTTATAATTAACAATTAAAACACAGTCAAAAAAAATATGGTGATTATTTTTATATTTAAAAATTAAAGAAACCATTAAAGCATAAAAATATATCCATTGGATAATTAAATTACTTATTCAAAAAAAATACAAAAAATGATGTAATTTATAATGTATTTATAGAAAATATGGGATAAATTATCAACGAAAAACAAATAAAAAATATGAAATTATTATCTATCATAATAAATTCATATCCAAATTTCAATATGATATTTTCATGGTGATATAATTACTAGGATATATTTTTTAGGGAATAAGGAGATGGATTTTAAACTCATTGGTTTTCTTTTAACTAGATTATTTCTTATATGACACCAAATGTTTATAAAAATTAAATTATTTCCTTTTAATAATGTAGTAGGACATATTATTGTATTATATTAATCATATAATTTTTATTTTGGATTTATGAAATTAAATTTTTCTAAAATGAATTCCTTTCTATTTTTTAATTAGTGTTTTTTACATCCTTTCGAAAAAACAATGTGTTATATTTTGATGTGTGAAATATTATTTTATAATGATATATTTTATAAAATAAATATCTTATATATAGAAAGTGTTAGGAATGAAAAGTACATTTTAGAAATTATATTTATCACAAATTTAACATTATTTATTCAAAATCCTTATCTAGAACCTTTTTTAGTTAATTTTTAGGATATTTTATGTTTGGATTTACATATTTCATTAGGCATTGTGTGAATTTATAAAAAAAATAACGTATGGAAGATATTTTCAAGGATTTATGCCATGTTTGATTTGATTTTGGTGTATATTTTTTTATGTTGTTGTTCCTTGATGATATAGCTTTTATGTTCTCTATAATTATCTATAACCTTAATTTATAACAATCTAAACGAGTTTGGTATTTTTAATTTTATTTGAGTATGGTTACTAATTTTAGGGGTTGTTCTTCACTTTTATATCAACCATGTTGTTTAGTATTTCATGTAATATTTCCATGAGCATTGATACTTCATTAATATAACATTATTATTCTAAAAGGGATTTATTATTATTTGTTAAATTTTTAAATGTTTATCTAATATGGATAATGATGAATGGGATGGGCTCATAATTCTTTAAAGCCTGTATACCCCTTCCCTTATTCAAGAAGGGATGGTCCACCAATTCCCTAAATATATATTTTTACCATTCCTATTCTATGGGATATGGATTTTTTAATACCTTTTGTGGGTGAAAATTCTACAAGAATACTTTTTATTAAAACGATGTTAAATTTACCAATATGACTGATATTAAATATTATGTTATGGATCGAAGAAGGTGTATATTTGTATAAATAATCCTAGTAAATGGGGTTTTTTGATATATACTTTAATTGATATGAATGTTTATTTGTTTTTTATTTTATTTTTATATTTTGACTGATTAAAATTTTATATTTTTTTAATATATTTATATAAATGTTTACACATCTTCATATATACACCTATTATTCACTATTTGTTTCATACACTATTGGTGGTACCTGATTGTATAATTTTTTTTCTCTCAGTCTACATAGAAAATGTGGTTTATTAACTAATTCACTTGTTGTATTTTATATAGGACATGTATATAGATGGTTGTTTGAAATTTTTTCAATTAGTTGGATACTTGTGTGAGTTCCTATATTCAATCGCTATGTGACATTATAGAAGGATTCCTATTATCTATATATCATATTTGGAACATTTCATATCCCATAAATTTTTTTCGTTTCTCATAAATTTTTTTCATTTCTATTTTGTTGTAAAATTCATTTATTTTGTGGGAATATTTGTATAGCTTATATATTTTATTTCACTCCCATAGCTATTTCATTTTATATCTTTATTGTTATTCCATAATTATATGTCATCTGGTTTATTAATTTCAGAAACATATATGATATGGATTAGTCACCTATGATCTGTGATAGAATCCAAAATGTTTTAAATTTTATAAATTAATGCTATAAACACATTCAAAACTGATAAAACATGATCTGTGGTGTTTTTCATCAACCTCTTGATATTTTGGAACACTCCAACTATAATGGGATCTTATTTTGGAAATAAAATGGGTATTCAGTTAAGGTCTCTATAATGAATCTCTCACATTCTTTTTTTATTCATCAGATAAATTATTACATCAAACCTCGGAAATATCACATGATAGGGATTATTTTTTTCCTTTATTTTTTTTGGAACTATGGTGAGATCATAGTTCTACAGATTGAGTAATAACTCTATTCTTAATATAGTGGAGGTCCACTACTCCCAGTATTTTATGAACTACCATGATAGAACTAAATATCCAAACATATTCTTTAATATCATTTGATGTGGCTGTATACATTTTATTTGTTATTGATTCTCAAATATAATGTTCCAACTAATATCTCCACCATTTATAAAAATACCAAAATAGATTGAGATCCAAAATTATACTTGTCAATTTATATTCTGGAATCAATCTAGCCCCTAATAATGAGAAATTACTCACCATAAAATATTAATAACAAATACATACTTATTCTCATGTACTTCAGGGTATTTATTACTAAAACACACTGAATACAACTAATATGGGATTGTTATCTACAATTAATGATCAAATCATTTATCACATTGGGTCTAGTGTATAATATAAGAACATTTCTAATCTATGTTATATAGAATAATGAATTTAATCCATGTATTAACCGCCTAAATCATAGAAGGAACTTGTGTTTTTGAATGACTAAAACCATGTTGGACTATTAAAAACCCCTTCTTAATGTTTCTCATGCTGTACATCTTTTAAAACATAATAATTTATATGTTATAAATCATATCATGCTTCCTATTTATTCTACATCAATATATATTAATACCTAATATAAAGGCTTCCCTAACCATTTTATATGTTAAATATTATTTCATTAAAATAAATTCTAAAACATTAATGATAAGTTATTATTTTTATTTATTATTAATTCATTCAAAAACTACCCCAAAATTACCAAACACTCCCACTAACCTGATTGTATTCAAAATATTTGTATATGTTTATGGGAAAATCCAAAATCCATAATTACATCATTATAATATAATATATAACTTTAAAAAAACATTAATGAAAAATTGATCATTGAAAATTTCATAAATTAGCATCACCATTTAGATATTCTAAGCCTTTGGGATGTATCATATACATATACTTTTCTAAATTCCCCTTACGGATAGATAATTTTTTTTATTAAATATTATATATATAATAATCCTTAGGATTTTATATGGAAACCAATATCTAAATAGTATTTATAATCATAACTGGTGAAATAGACTATTTATATCCAATTCTAGAATCTTTGTTGTAATTTTTTTGATATGATATTATTATATGTAAGAAATATACCATTGAGGAAATTTTCCTTAAAAAAACACATGTTATTTCAAGGAGTCTCACACTTTCATGTGAAACCACAATGTTATAAATGTGGTTGGTGTTCATAGATTTCATCTTAGATATAATTTCTTTTAACAATCTAATATAATCATAACCCCCAACATATTCATATACGGTAGTAGTTTTATTATCAATGAATGTTAATTTTTTATAATGTTCCACATGTAGACTATATCTCAAAGTATTCTAAAATAAACAATAAAACCCTTAAGATTTAAATGTATCGTAAGTCGATTTTGTACCTATAACCACTAGTAGAAATATCTCTTCTCTTATATTAGGAACTATTCTTATTTATTGATTTTAAACATTACAATGATCAATTTTGACCCAACAATTTATTAATATAAATATATAATCATATGGAATATTACAAATCTGTGGAAAATGTTTTAAATTATATTAATGAATAATTAATTTCTTTGGAAAACTAAAAAAATATTTTTATCTAATTTATGTAAAAATATTTGATAATCTGAATGTTCTAAATTTGTTTCATAATACCATATATTTTAAAAAAAATTATAATGCCTATAATTATACAAATAATTTTTTTATGACTACCATAGATGTAATGTGCTTCATTATAATAGTATTGGATTCTAGATCATATCCTAAATTTGTATAATAATGTCACACTCTCAGATAATTTATTGAAATATTTCATATATTTAAAATTATTATTCTCAAATACACTATTCCATTATGTTCGTCTAGAAGGAGTGAGGATTGAAATAATTCTACATTCCCTTTAATATAATTTAATTCATATCCCATGTATTCACCAAATGGGTTTAATCTGAGAGTCATAAAAAAATTTCATGTAACTTTTTTGTTAGGTCCACTAGGCTGGATACCCTGAGAGGGGGGGGTGAATCAGGGTATGACTAATTAAAAATTAATGCCCGTTCTGATCTTGTTTCGCTGTTAAGCAAAACACTCTTCTCTCTTTTCCCTGTTGCACGTTATAAACAGAATGTAAAGCAAGCACGGGACACAACAATTTTACTTGGTTCACCGCTAAGGGCTACGTCCAAGGAGCATACGCCGACAGGTTGCCGGTCGTACCAAATTCCACTAATCTTCACTAGCTGTGGATTACAAGGTTCAGGCTAGATCACTTCTATGCCCATGCTCACTGCCTTTACAATGTTTAGGGTCAGCTCACTGCTTTCCCAAGGGTCACTCCCTGTTTCTCTCTCTCTGGCTCACTGCCGGTGGAGAGGATCACCTTCTTCCTCTTCCTGAGCTCACTGCTCTTGGATGGAATCCACTCACAGTTTATAGACCTGTAGGTCTCTTCATTTTCCTGAAAGAATGCATCTTCTCTTGTATGTAGATGCTCTGTTGAAGTTTAACTTTCACCCGTTGATGAATATCTCTTTGCACCGAAGGTATCGGGCAAACTTCCATCTTCCACACAGTCTGAAAATCACTGCGGGAACAAAACCTTACTTGGCGCGCAAGTCAACCTCGGTGCGCAAGTATCGGCGCGCAAGTCACAACGGGCGCGCAAGTCCTCCTCTGATACTTGCGCGACACAAGCTTCCTCAACTCCAAACTTGCGCGACTCTCTTCCCTTTACGCCCAAACAACCATTGGTGCGCAACTGCAAACCGGCGCGCAACTTCTAACACCAGCGCACAACTTCAACCACTGGCGCGCAAGTCCCACCTGCGCGACCACACACACCACTTGCGCGACCACCACACCTGCGCGACGGGAGCTCTCGTCTTGAACTCTGGTGAGAAATGAGGAGGGGTGGTCCGGTATTTATAGGCAATCTGACCACCCTGCGCGACGGCGCGCAAGTCACCTACGCGACCCAATTTCGGCGCGCAAGTCTCCTCTCCTTTAGACACTTGCGCGACCAACTCCCAAACTTGCGCGAACCTATTTCCTTAGCCATATTTTGATCTTCTGATCTTGAAAAACATGTGGTGCGCAAGTTTCTTATACTCCAAGTCCACGGCGCGCAAGTCCATTTGCCAAAAACACTTTTCTTCATTTGCCGATTTTCAGGCCCTAAAATTTGGCAAACACTGGAAAACGGCGTCACCTTGTATCTGTTCTTTTGTACCGCCTCCAGATCTTCCATTACTTTTATCGACGTTCTTGAATCAAACATGGATCGTTGACCTCAGCTCTTGAACTCGACATTCCATCATGAAATCCTCTTTGTCAACAATCACAACTCAGATGTCCACTTTGTCAACAAACACAATCACCTCAAAAAGGCTTCAATGATACCTTGAGGGATTTTTTCCCAACAATCTCCCCCTTTGGGTTTGTTGACAACTCTTCCAAACAAAGATACGTCATTGATTCTTCAACCTCCATTCGCCGCATTGCGATTCTGATAGAGACCAAGGATTTACTCAACACATACTCTAAGCCCACATGAGCAATGCTCGGTGTGTGAAACAAGAGTAAATGAAAAGTTCATCAATGAATCACTTTGTCTCTAACATCCATTGTTGACACCAAAAACTTTCCAACACCACTCTTCTGCTTTTATCACGATCCTCAGCTGTCTTGATATCTATTCTTTGATCGATCACTTCTAGCATCGTCAGATGTAATACGCTCCCCCTTTCTGCTCACAGCTTCTAACACCTCTTTAGCCATATTTCATGTGTTGTCCAAGCTAAGCTCTGTCTAAGCACGTTCAACTAGCTTCAACTCCCCCTATCTGGCTGCTCCACCTGTCAGCGTCTCCCCATATCATTTATGATTTATCAAATCTCCGCACTGTCTCCCCCTTGAACAACCACTATTTTCTCCCCCTTTGTCAATGAACCCAAAGGTCACGCCTTTGTAGTCTGTAACATAGTAGAGAACACATTAGCACAGTAGGGAAAACACAGCATACCTCGGGGAGAGGGGGGGGGGTCCCGCGTCCACACTATTTCAAGTGCGGGGAATCGACTGAACTCCCAGAGCTAGTCGATGCCTCTCAAAAGCTTCCTTGGGTAAGGCCTTTGTCAGAATGTCTGCAACCTGTAGCTCTATAGGCACATACTCCAACTTCACGATGCCCTGCTCAACCTTCTCCTTGATGAAATGATACTTGATCTCAATGTGCTTTGTCCTGGAATGATGGACAGGATTTTTGCTAAGATTTATAGCACTTGAGTTGTCACACTGGATTCCGATCGGAGACTTCACTTCAACTCCCATATCTTCAAGCTACTGCTTTATCCACAATAATTGTGTGCATGCTTGAGTGGCCGCTATATACTCAGCTTCTGCGGTGCTCAATGAAATGCAATCTTGTTTCCTTCTTAGCCAAGAAATACACAATCCACCAAGATAGAATGCACCACCTGACGTTGATTTTCTATCATCTGCTGAACCGGCCCAGTCTGCATCAGTATATCCCAATAACTCTGTCTGAGATTTGTCGTTGTATATCAAACCGAAGTCCACCGTGCCCTTGATATACCGAAGTATTCTTTTCACTGAAAGCATGTGACTTTCCTTGGGATTACTCTGATATCTCGCTGCTTGGCATGTGGCGAAAACAATATTAGGCCTTGTTGCGGTTAAGTACAACAGACTTCCAATGATTTTCCTGTATTCTGTGATATTAACAGCCTTTCCATCCTCATCTTTTGATAATTTCATCAGGGTAGCAACCGGAGTCTTCATTTCCTTGGAATTATCCATTCCAAACCTTCTTAGAACTTCCTTGGCATATTTGGATTGAGAAATGAAAGTTCCATTCCTTCCTTGTGTCACCTGTAGACCAAGGAAAAACGTTAGCTCTCCAATCATTGACATTTCAAACTCATTTTTCATGAATTCGGAAAACTGTCTGCACTGAGCTTCATCTGATCCGCCAAAAATTATGTCATCGACAAACACTAGCACCATCATCCTTTGATTACTGTCATTGCTGAAATAGAGATTGTAATCAACTCCTCCTCGCTGGAAACCAAGCTTCTTCAAGTACTGATCAAGCCTTGAGTACCATGCCCTTGGTGCTTGTTTCAGCCCATACAACGCCTTCTTCAGCCTGCAAACTTTGTTCTCATCCTCATGAATGAGAAAACCATCTGGCTGCTCAATATACACCTCTTCTTCCAGAACCCCATTCAAGAATGCGGATTTGACATCCATTTGGAACACTTTGAACTTTCTTTGCACTGCTATGGCCAAAAATAATCTGATTGTCTCCAGCCTTGCAACCGGTGCAAATGTCTCATCAACATCTATTCCCTCTATCTGGGAGTATCCCTTGCACACTAGTCGTGCTTTGTTCCGAATCACTGTTCCATCTTCATTCATCTTGTTGCGATAGACCCATTTAGTCCCGATGACATTCTTGTCTGCTGGTCTCGAAACAATCTCCCATGTCTGGTTCTTCTCAATCTGATCAAGCTCTTCATTCATGGCCTGAACCCAGTTTTCATCTTCAACTGCATCAGAAAAACATTTCGGCTCCACTTGAGACAAAAACGATGCTTGTTGCGATGATTTCATTCTTCGAGTCTGAACTGGAGCTGTTTTATCACCAATGATATTCTGCCTATCAATTTCAGCTCGACTCTTTGGCTTTCTCACAGACACCGACTTGACACTTTCCTCTTCATTGTCAGTATCTTCTTCTGAGTCAGCTTCTGCCACTTCTGCTCCCCCTGGGTTGCTTACCTCATCATCACATTCATCCAGGAAATATTCACTGGATCGTTGAGTATTCTGCTCATTTTCAACTATAGTGACATCATTGCTTTCAATGATTTTTCCCAGCCTTTTGTTGAAACATTTATACGCTTTGCTTTTCCCGGAATAGCCAAGGAATATCCCTTCATCTCCTCGTGCCTCAAACTTCCTATGATGTTCTTTGTTGAGAATGAAACACTTACTTCCAAATATTAGAAAGTACTTCAACGTTGGCTTCTTTCCGTACCACAGTTCATATGGAGTCTTCCCTTGCTTCGGACATAACAGGGACCTGTTTGAAACATAGACCGATGTCAGAACTGCTTCCTTCCAAAATTTCTCTAGCAGGTCCTTATCAAAAAGCATTGTTCTGGCCATGTTGTTGATGATCCGATTTCTCCTTTCAACTACTCCATTCTGTTGGTGAGTTCTTACTGATGAAACTTGATTCCTTATCCCATGTTTCTTGAGATATTTTTCAACCTGACTGTTTGTAAATTCCGTACCGTTATCAGTACGAAACTTCAGAATTTTCTGCCCAAGCATCTTTTCTAATTCCCTCCTGTACTGCTTTATGCAACTGAATACCTCTGTCTTATGGGTTATGATGAATACCCAGGCCATTCTGCTATAGTCATCAATGAAAAGTACATAGTACCTTTTCCCATTTATAGCTCGTGGTGAGATAGGTCCACATACATCATCATGCACCAGTTCGAGCACTCTAGTTGATTTCTGTTCCTTTGGCCTGTATGTCTTTCTGATGATTTTCCCTTGTTGACAAGCATCACACGTATGAGTGCGATCACGTGATAGTTTGGGAAGGTCTCTAGCAGCATCACATTTAACGAGATCCTCCATATATGGTTGGCATAGATGACCAAGTCGCTTATGCCACAGCTGGTTTTCTTCCTCTCTGTATAAAAGACAAGTATCTTCTTCCCCACTTACAAGATAGAGATTTTCCTTTGACCTTTTTCCCTGCAGAACTGCTGCTCCATCTTTTCCTTTCACAACACACATCTTCTTGGTAAATTGGATAGAGTGCCCAGAGTCACATAGTTGACTGACACTGAGTAGATTATGACTGAGACCCTCTACTACCAAGACATCAGCACGTCTCATCTCTTTGCCCCCAAACTTGTCTTTCCCTGAGCCAACAATCTTCAGGCCTTCATCATTTCCAAATTTGACAACTCCTTCTTTGTCATATTTGATGCCTGTAACAAGATCCTTATTACCCGTCATGTGGGATGTGCAACCACTATCAAGGATCCAAACACCAGATCGATCTGATGCTTTAAGGTCAATCTCCGCCACCACAGCCTTCTCATTTTTCTTCTTCTTGGTCCATACTTTTTCTTTCACACTCGGCATGGATTGAGGCTTCTGTTCTTTCTCAGAGTATGATGGACCACCCTCATCTTGCAGAGCTGCAAATCTGTTCTGAACTTTTAACTCACTTGTTGGTTTATTGATCTGCTGCTTGCGAACATTTTGATTATTCTTTGACACATTTCTCTGAATGATTGATGTGCAATACCTAGCCATGTGTCCAAATCCTCCGCACCAAAAACAGTGTCCTTCAAAATGTGTTCTGGAAAACCGTTCTCTGTTTGGCTGTCGTCTCTGCTCATGTTCCCTTCTGTATCTCTTGGCTATGGAACACACAAACCGTGAATGTCCCATTTTCCCACAGCAATAACACCTGATATAGGATGCATTCCCTCGTGATATTTCTGCACTGTGATTTCCCCTTTGGGATCTCTGAATATTCTGATTCTGTTTTGTTCCCAAATCAACCTTCACTTTCGGGATGAGTGCTTGCGGTCTGACTGCAATTGTCGCCAATTTTTGTTCTTGACTAAGCCCAGAAACGACCTTAACATCTCAGCTCAATTGTTGTTTCTTTCCTACTGAACTGCTAGGCTCCGCTTTCATCTTCTCTGTCTTCTGAATAGCCTGCTTTTCAGATATCACATTGGGGGTCAAGAGTTTATCTTGATCCTTGAGTTTTTGTCGCAGACTGACCACTTCTTCTTCAAGCTCTTTGATACATCTAACCTGCTCCTTTCCTGTGTTTTTCAGACAATCAATTTCCTTCTTTTGTTCCTAAATTTTAAGCTTATACTCAACAATATTTTCTGAGCTCTCTGGTGTTGAGGATTTTAGTCTTTCAATTTCTTCTAACAGCTCAGACTTTTCTTCATCCTGTTGTTGCATGTAGAGTTTGGCATCACGAACCACTTTATTGGCTTTCTTCGTTTTGGCTCTCCAAACATCTATCTCCTCAAGAGCTGCTTCTAATTCGGCTTCCATATCAATTCTCCCTTCAATTTCTTCTTCTTCTTTAGCATCAGCTCCTTCTCCCTTTTGAGAACTACCAACAATTTCCACCAAGGCATTTACCCCACGATCTCTGCAATTTTCTATTTCCTCACCTTCTTCATCCTCAGACTCATCTGAACTTTCAAATTCTTGTGAGAGAAGATTCTTTTTCTTGATGAAATTTCTCTTGAATTGTTTCTTCCCTTTCACAAAAGCTGAAGACTTATTTTTGGGAATTTCAGCGTCATCATCATCATCATCATCTTGAAACTTCTTGGGGAATCTTGCCGCATGATGACCAACCTTTCCACATCTAAAGCATGCTAGTGGAAGTTTACCTTTAAACTTTCCTCTTCCTCTTTGTAGATTCGATGAAAGGAATGACATCACCTCATCTGTCTCTTCTTCTTCATTAGAATCTTCAATGGTGAGCTTCTTCATGGCCTTAAATGCCACCTCTTTAGAATTCCCCTTTTCCACAGCCTCATTATCATCGTTCCTCATTTCATATGCAACCAAGGTACTGTGCAAATTGTCCAATGTCAAATCTTTTGGATCTTTATCTTCTAGTACTGAAACTTTCGGATTGAACCGAGGTGGAAGTTTCCTCAAGATGCGCTTTACAGTCTTTATGTCTTCAATGACTTCTCCAAGACCTCGCATATCTTCCTCAACAATGTTTACCCTATCAAAGAATGCGTCAACAGACTCATTCGGGTTCATTTTAAGATCATCATATTTGTTCCACAACACCTGCAGCTTTGCATCTCTGACTTTTGTGTCCCCTTCATATATATTCAAAAGCTTTTCCCACATGGAATGTGACGTTTTGAATGACATCACCTTTGTGTAGATGGGATTGGAAAGGGCTCCCCCTAAGGCATTGATTGCTTTGGAATCAGCATCCAACTCTCTATGCTCAGCTTCTGATAAGGCACCACTATTAATATCAGTTGTGATACCATGCATAGCTGCTGAAAACACATCCATTCCCAAGGATCGGAAATAGTGTTGCATCTGATTCTTCCATATCTGAAAATTATATCCGTCGAAGATCGGAATCCCTTTATGATTGGTTACCTCCATTGAGAGAAGAACAACTTTCAACCTTTCCCTCTGATACCACTTGTTAGGTCCACTAGGATGGATACCCTGAGAGGGGGGGGTGAATCAGGGTATGACTAATTAAAAATTAATGCCCGTTCTGATCTTGTTTCGCTGTTAAGCAAAACACTCTTCTCTCTTTTCCCTGTTGCACGTTATAAACAGAATGTAAAGCAAGCACGGGACACAACAATTTTACTTGGTTCACCGCTAAGGGCTACGTCCAAGGAGCATACGCCGACAGGTTGCCGGTCGTACCAAATTCCACTAATCTTCACTAGCTGTGGATTACAAGGTTCAGGCTAGATCACTTCTATGCCCAGGCTCACTGCCTTTACAATGTTTAGGGTCAGCTCACTGCTTTCCCAAGGGTCACTCCCTGTTTCTCTCTCTCTGGCTCACTGCCGGTGGAGAGGATCACCTTCTTCCTCTTCCTGAGCTCACTGCTCTTGGATGGAATCCACTCACAGTTTATAGACCTGTAGGTCTCTTCATTTTCCTGAAAGAATGCATCTTCTCTTGTATGTAGATGCTCTGTTGAAGTTTAACTTTCACCCGTTGATGAATATCTCTTTGCACCGAAGGTATCGGGCAAACTTCCATCTTCCACACAGTCTGAAAATCACTGCGGGAACAAAACCTTACTTGGCGCGCAAGTCAACCTCGGTGCGCAAGTATCGGCGCGCAAGTCACAACGGGCGCGCAAGTCCTCCTCTGATACTTGCGCGACACAAGCTTCCTCAACTCCAAACTTGCGCGACTCTCTTCCCTTTACGCCCAAACAACCATTGGTGCGCAACTGCAAACCGGCGCGCAACTTCTAACACCGGCGCACAACTTCAACCACTGGCGCGCAAGTCCCACCTGCGCGACCACACACACCACTTGCGCGACCACCACACCTGCGCGACGGGAGCTCTCGTCTTGAACTCTGGTGAGAAATGAGGAGGGGTGGTCCGGTATTTATAGGCAATCTGACCACCCTGCGCGACGGCGCGCAAGTCACCTACGCGACCCAATTTCGGCGCGCAAGTCTCCTCTCCTTTAGACACTTGCGCGACCAACTCCCAAACTTGCGCGAACCTATTTCCTTAGCCATATTTTGATCTTCTGCTCTTGAAAAACATGTGGCGCGCAAGTTTCTTATACTCCAAGTCCACGGCGCGCAAGTCCATTTGCCAAAAACACTTTTCTTCATTTGCCGATTTTCAGGCCCTAAAATTTGGCAAACACTGGAAAACGGCGTCACCTTGTATCTGTTCTTTTGTACCGCCTCCAGATCTTCCATTCCTTTTATCGACGTTCTTGAATCAAACATGGATCGTTGACCTCAGCTCTTGAACTCGACATTCCATCATGAAATCCTCTTTGTCAACAATCACAACTCAGATGTCCACTTTGTCAACAAACACAATCACCTCAAAAAGGCTTCAATGATACCTTGAGGGATTTTTTCCCAACATTTTTAATTTTATTATTAGTCTCAATAAAATTATAATGGAATTCTAATCTTTTTCTTGGAAGAAAAATATTTTCATATATACTTAATTGATATAAATTTTTTTAATGAGTTATAACAACCACAATATTTTTAAAAAAACATGTCAATATAAATTATTACATATTATGTCCCATAGTCTATTATCCCACCAAAATTATCCACTAAATTGTTCTTTGGTCATCATATACAATAAAAATGCTTCATATTTATCTAATTATTAATAATTGATGTTTTTTTCGATTTTTCTCTACGTATTATTTGGATGTGTTTTTACTATTATGCAGAATGTGGAAATTTCTAAATATTTAGTGTTATAATCAACTATCGTGACTATGTTATATTACATGTTATAAACTAGATTATCCATATCAGAATTATAAAATCCATTCACAATATTACTAATTCATAAAATGATTATTTTTGTTTATATAATATAATTCATGATCATAATGATGAAAAAAAACTTTTTTAATAAGTTATCGAAATCAAAATATTATTTATAGCTTTACTGTAGAAAGTTTTCTCCAATTATTACAATTAATACAATGGTAATATTTAAATTATATATATCTAAAAGTATTTAATAATCACTTTCCACATTTCCATTAGATATAATTATATCTCCGTTATTGAATTGTTACATATTCTAAGTCAATTCACATTATAAAAAACATGTGATGAACACCTAATATGAAATACAACTCACATTGATTTGGAGAATTTTATTTTTTACCACTCACATATATATGATTAATATTAATATTCATAATAAAAATTCTAAAATTATGATTCCGGTCTATCTAAATAATGGTCCATCCATTAATAGATACCAAAATGATGTTCATAATGAATGAGAATATCTATAATAATATATCTCACTAGTATAAAAATTAGATTCTGCATTAGGTTATGAAAAAGTGTTATCATATTTCTGATATCAAATATGTTTTGACATCATTTTTTTGAGATAACTAACAATTAAACCCCCCTATGTGAAAATAATTGATGTTAATAAAATATACATATTGTTTTAGCACCACATAATAATATAAAAAATGTGAAAACATTTCATGTTGGGGTTCATTTTGTATGTTTTATCAATAAAAAATATAAATAACTCATCCATAGATTGGTTTTGAAGTGTATTATTGAAATAAAAATTGGTAAAAAATATTATAACATTGAAATTTATAAAAATATAACATTTCACCGACATGATTTTATATCCTTCCTATAAATGATTCACACAGTATATATAATTTTTTTTGAACTCACCAACACTCTTTCCATAGACTACTTAAAATATTTAAATTCTATCCCATTTTTTATTTTTCAAATTGCCTATATTTTGAAATATAATAGATAAATATTCATTTTATCTTATATATGAATATGATATAATATTTTTTGATCCACTACATCATTACATCACATCTTTATTTGACTATATCAACATTATGTTTATCGTTATTATATATGCATTTTGTATTTTAGTAATTATTTTTCTTCATTGTTAATATTTTTGATCATTTATTTTTCTAATGAAGAGGAATTCATTATATAAAGTTGAGAATATAATTCTCCTATAAAAAATTTATTTTCAAGTCATCAAAATTACATACCAACTAAATTTATAGATTTTTCATAATTGATTTCCTAAAAAGAAAATAATTATTAGAAAAACATATTTATATTTGATGTACGTCAAGAAAAGTAATCAATTGTGTTTTGTTTTTATTTTTTTCATTTCAATTATATATTTTCTAGGATATTTTTCACCTCAATTCATCGAATCTATTAATTTGCATTGAAATTTTCATAAAACTTATTATCATCAGAAATCAATTATATGAATAAATAATGTTGTGAGAGAATCTTGACCTTGGATTTCAACATAATAGTCATCCAATTTAATTATATTTTTGTGTTGATTTTTTTATTTTAATTATCAATATTAAAAGTATCAAAAATAATAGTTTAACATAAATTAATCTAACATTATGTTAAAATTTACACATATAATGTTGACTACACTTACGTAAATAAAACCCCCTGTTAATAGTCCCAAAACTGATTTTAAAAGGAATTTTTCTACTAGTGTATTTATTTGATTTTTATCTTATTCATATCCATCCAGTAAAGAATTTTATAAAAAATAATCTCAACAATTGATGGCCAAATATATCTTATCTATTAGTGAGATATGATCTATATTTCAAAAGGAAATAGTATAGATTTATTTTTTCTTCTATTATAATGATATTTTGGTAGTGCATCTTGTTAATTATATCATATATTAATCTTAAATAGTTAGGTGTACAAAAATTGTCCAATGTCATAATTTACATCATCCAAAAGTTTATTACTCTAAAAGCATGTTTTTTGAGGTTGGGAATCTATGTCTAACTCAATGCTCACAACCTTACATGGTTCAATAGAATTTGATGTTTCAAAAAGATTCCAAGTCTTACCTAAGATAATCAATGTTTGGATAATATTTGGGATTACCCTAACTAAATGATCATATACTTGACATTTATTTTCATCAAATGGAATATAAAACATATTATTATTGAAATGTTTTCTTATTGTAATCATTTATATTTCAATCGTATACATTTCATTATATCTCTTATAATAAATACATATATATTTATATATATATTGAAATTCATATATATATATATATATATGTGCATGAATCTCAAAATTATGTTTTAATTTTTATACCGTCGACAAAATTACTTTTTCTAACCATATTAGCGTATATCATATTATTCAAATAATAATTTTGGCCAATTACCCAAGAAAGCTATTTATATCTACACATATCCAAATACATAAAATGAGTAATTTTCATAAAACCCATTCATGTAATGGATCGGTATCATGTAAAACCAAAGTCACTTAAATATAATGTATGAAATTATAGGTAGTTTCCTCACCTGATTTCTAGAATAGATCCTAAAATCCCAGAATATTTATATTTTTAACCAAACGTTTCACAATATATAGATATATACACAAAATCATAATTTAAAATAATAAAATACAATCACTAAATATGTCAACATTATAATAAACCTTCAATATTTAATTTACAACTAATATAATTATTCATTCTATTTGTTGCATAAAACTAAATTTTATGTCCCACGAATCAATTAACTTATACATGACTGATTTGAATATTATAAGAAGTGTTCTATATTATTTAATGTAAAACATACCAATTTTTATGTTATAAAGGATTTATATATATAAATATTAAATATGAGTAAAAAATAAATGAAAATTTTAAATATATATTAGGATATATATAAATTTATCAAATGATAAATTATATCAAACCCCTTATAATTTGGTCTAACATCCTATGAATTTATCATGGTCCCTTCTATCCCACTATGATTAAGTTTAATTGAGAGTTTTTTAAATGTTCAACATATCCATGTACAAAACCCATATTGTTGTTTCTCTCCTCATTTTTTTGTGGATAATTACTCAAAGTGAACACCTTGACCCACACCATGCTTTAAATGAATAAGTCATTTACAAATTTCCTTTTCAAAGAAATACCTTTAACCATAACATTTTATAAATTTCAATCATATAATTTTATGAATTGAAATATAATTTTTATGATTATTGGATAATATGTTTAGAAAAAAAAGTTGAAAATATATTTTTTATATTGTGAAATTCTTAACACATAAAAACTATGGTTTTTTTTTAAAAAAATTTCAAATTTAGATAAAAAATCAATGTGATTACATGAATAGTTTTGGTTTTTATAGGAAATTTTTAAAATTTTATTCAGTTTTAAACTCTCACCTTACTTATTAATAACTTCCACTGACTCTATTAACACTAATGTGTTTTGTAAGATATATATATATACTCAAATATAGTTGAAAAAAACAAAAAATAAACCACATTATTGACTAGGATAATAAATGAATAAATAAAATTAAAAACAATAAAAAAAGAACCTCATTATACATGCTAAATATTCTATTAATATCATGAACCAACACAAGTCAACTATGAACCTAGAACGCAATCAGATTTGTGGTAAGACCTAAAGAAATTTCACAATCCCCATGAGCTAGAAATCAATGCATTTTCATCAAGGAAGCATGTTAATATATTTTTAACCCTCAAATAAATATTAATCAAAAAAATATCCAATACTAAAAATCCTACATTATTTTTTTATACATTGGATGACTATGAAAAATTAAGAAACCCGATCCAATCAAATAGGTAAACCAAATAGTTATAATCAATAAAAAAACTTCTTTATATAACATATAGAAATTCTCAAAATGAATTCATTAAAGGTGTAAAATATTAAAAATAATATAAATATAATGTGTTTTTTTATTGATACATCTACATCTTTGAATAAAACCAAAACCCAAGCTAAATGGAAAAATCCCCTCTATGTGACCCCTTAGTCACTCTCCAAATCCAAATCAAACCATCACATAATAACTAAATAGTCGATGATGAATACAAGTGAAAAGACAACTGAAAATAATCCACAATATAGGAAAGTATTGAATTCTGTATTCTGGGAGTGAGAGAAACTAAAACCAATGGGATCATGCTAAAGAGTTTGTACAATTCTTATAAAATTAAATTAAATTCATTCTGGTTTGAAATAATTTTAGAAAATATATTCAATTATGTGAAAATATAAAAACAAAACATCACTCTAAAACCATTTTGAAAATAATCCAACTCTTTTTTAATAAATGAAAACAATATGTTGGAAAGATTCAATATCATAATCTAACTATAGTAAAACACTCGTTCCAAATCCCCTTTCAAAAAAGATTCGAATTTCCCATTTTAAAAAAATATAAAATTAATTAATTCAAAACAAACCATATAAAATTAATTATAAAATAAATAAGGTACAGACCATATAATAAGGTAATAAAAATAAAGATCAAGATGAATAAGCCATTATTCCACAGAAATAAATCTAATTATGGTACATAATTTATAATTTTCCTCTATATAATTCATATAGTATCTTCAGAAACACACCTGGTAAAATGGAGATAAATACCTTTACATAACAGAAATCTTGGTACCAACATGGGAAGTACACTACATTCATACCACACAATCCACATAACAAATTTGCTTAAGGTTGAACATCGGGTTTACTCTATTTTATCCCTGGTTTATCATACATCTATAGAGAAACTAATAGTATGAGACTGTATACTGTTTCACAAATTTTGACCTCTTTCTCTATGCCTAGGATCCCATGAATACAATAATATGAGGTGGGAAATCAAGATACTAAAATTATCAATAAAATATAATAATTTAAACACTACGTCACCTCTAACTCCCTCACAAGAATTATCTCTAATCATTTCATCTATGTCATAATAATATAATTTATATACCTCAAGGACAATATTATTATAAATAATTATCAATTAATGGAACAATAAGGTTTCCCACCTACAAGACACTTTAAAACAAATGAAAATTTTCAAAAATACACTTTCTTAATGGTCTTATAATTCCATGGAATCTCCAAAAATTCAAATCCTTTTATAAAACCTTATATAAAATCCACCAGTCAAAACAATATTTGAAATAATTTAGAATATGACCACATATTTATTTATACTCATGTGTGAATTCAAGAATTTCATTTTACGATTTCTATAAAAATGTATATTCTCATGCAATTCATTAATTAAATAGGGTAAAATACCATAAATTCATATTTCATTAAAAATGAATCGGATAATAATTTTCAAAAACACTTTTAACTTAAATTCAGCTTTTTAAAAAAATAAAAACATTTAAAACTATTATAAAAAAGAGAAATAAATTCAATTAAATATATTAAATCCATTTAATTATTATATGTCGGTATAAATTAATAAATTGATCATTTAATAACATTAAGAATCAAATGATATTCCAAATAATGGAAACACATAATAGAATATATTGTAAATAATTTGAGATCTACCTGGAAGCCATTAAATTTTATGTGGAATGCACAAACAAGAAAGGATGAAAACCAAAAAATCCTTAAGTACCAAAAAGATTCTCATTTAACCCATATATAAATCTAATATAAATCCAAAAAATGATTAGGGTTTTTGGGATGATGAAAAAATTGAAGGGGGGGAAGAGGGAAAAGTGTAATAACTTTGTTATCCAACCTTGTATCGATCATTTAAATTTAGGTCTAATTCATTATTTTAGACCTAATATGTAACGCCCTGACCGTAGATACCCAGAGTCAGTGCATTATTACATAACATTGGCATGATCACAAGAAAGATCAAATCTTGAAAGACCGATTGGTTTAGTAGCCTTGGAAACAGTAGATATATTCATAAGTTTTACATTACATCATAAAATGAAAAACTATTACAACAACATAATGTCTCCACAGTCCACACTATTATCCCCTCATAATATCACTGCAGGTCATTCATAACTTACTTCTTCAAATCTTGGGAAAAATAAAACATAGAAAAGGGGTGAACTCAAATTCCCAGTAAGGATAACAATATAGCGGAACATTCAAAATAAGCATAAACATTTAAGGAAATGCATTACAAAAACAAAATCCTTTTAAACATGAACTTCAACATAGTATGTAAAAAGTAAAATGAAATAATGCCATTTACTTATTCACATGGATATTATACTAATCGAAAAATCACATGCAAAATCAATAACCACTTTCATATTGATGGAATGCATAATGCTGAACTTTAATTTCATTGTCAAGGCCTCGTCCCAAGACCTTGGGGATAACTGTAACCGGAACACAACCAAGAGTGCCTCTAATAACCGGACACCATCCCGGAGTGCCTCTAATAACCGGAAACCAACCCGGAGTTCCTCTAATAACCGGAGACCAAAACGGAGTTCCTCTAATAACCGGAGACCAAACCAGAGGGCTTACTTTTAACAGTCCCCAACCCAGAACATAGATGTCTAACACATTCATCTGAATGAATGGTTGAAATATAACATAAACATTTGGATTAAAAATAACTTATGAAATGTCAATACATTAAAGAAAAACCATGTGTGACATAAGAATAACTTATCCACTGTGAAAAATATCACAAAAACTTTAATAAAATATGGATGTTTTGTATCATAATATATCAACTTCAAATAAGCTTAAAATCCATCATAGGATGTTGACATAGATGAAATCAAAACTATTTTGGAGAAATATCTCTTTTTTTAAATCATTTTAAAAGTAACATAATTATAAAATAATACATTCAATTTGAAAATATTCTTATAAGCTTGTAAGGGAAGCTTCGACGATTTTATAATGGCGGAAAATAACCGCACCCTCCGTATAAGTTAGAAAAACATTCTTACCTAAATTTTGTCGAAAAGGTTAAAAAAACACCTTGTTTGCAAAAACGACGGAAATATTCCTTTATAAACCTCTAATAAAAAGTCAAAAAAGGGTATAAATGACTTTAACCCATATTCTTATAAATAGTAAAAATGTTTTGAAAAAAATTCTTAAGAAACATGGATGTGGATGATAAAGAGATCCCGGTAGATTATTACGTATAAACAACCTCAGATAATGAAGAGATTGTGAAATAACCCTTACCAATTTGGTAACTTATGAAACATTCAACCCATGAAAGAGGTATCATACAATGAATATGTAAATACACGTAAATTAAAGTGTATTACACAAAGAATATAATTATGGGCAGTACATACACCACACAAAAGTTGATGGTGGCAATATGGCATGAATCTCACGGGAATAAAGAGTGAGATGAAAACCCCTTACCTTGTACTTTTCCTTGGTTGGGGTAGTTTAACCTCCTTTATAATGGTGAAATAATTGTTATTAAATTATACAAGAATCATATACATTAATATGATATCATATATGGTCTTTTAATATTGATTTGATAATATTATCTTAGTATTATCGTTGTTTCGGGTGTTAACTTACTTGTTTTCTTTTATATGTTTTGTTACATAAGCCATGTTTTTAATGGATAGGTTTTATATTATTCATATCCATAATTATATCAAGTCCTTAAACATTATTTTTAAATCATCAAATGATAATTATACTTGAATGGATACGATGGAGAATGAATCTCATCGCGTTCGTGGAGACGGTAGTCCGTACGTACGCACGAGCGACAATATCATTATTTTGATATTAAAATAATATATAAATGGATGGTATATCATATAAACAGAATCATTAACATGTTAAATTTATTATTTACATGAGTTACACATCATTATTATACCCATCCAAATAATATTATATTGAATAACAATTACACCACGACGTGGAGACGGTAAGCCGTACGTACGCACGTATGGTGACATGTTATTCAAAGGGTTGATAGAATACTGAATATGGTTGTACCATATTTATAATAACATCACATTATATATATGATACTGGAGTTATTATTTTATAATGGTATCAATAAAGGAAGAAGAAGTGGAAGAAGAAAGGAACTTGGAAAAGGGTGGTGAAATCATTACCTCTTCTTCGGTTTCTTCATTTTGATTTGAACAAAAAGGATTCTTAGGTTGGCTTTCTGATCAAACTAAGGCCACTAGGTTGTAGTGAAGGAAGTTGGGAGAGTATTTGGGTAGAGTTTGGCCGATCAAAAAGGCTTTGCGGATGTGAAGAAATGAAAAGGAGGAGTGCCTTTTTATAAGAGGGGTGAGGGGCACCTTTGGAAATGATAGAGATATTAGTTTATAATAAATTCATATTCGGTTTTCAATGGCTCCAAAGTTTATTATTCAAAGGTTAAGGTGGGTTTGGGTCGAAAAAAACTCATCCAATATAATTTATACAGGTTTGGGTACTTATATTAACCTTATCTTGAAGTATTAACTCTAAGTTAATTAGTTTCACTTTTACAATGTCTCTTTGTATTTTTAAATAATATGGTTAATAAACATACTATATACATGCAAAAGACCCCCCAAGTGGTCCATTAATGATTAAAATATCATGATATAAGTCTCTTGGCCGATACTTAGATTTTTAGGAATTTAATATCAATTAATAATATAATATTTGTTTTAAGAACTCTTTTATGTCAATTTTGACACTATTCAATAGTTGATTTTTTTGAAACTCATAACAGATTGATTACTTCGAAAAAAGTCAATTAAATCAATCCTAATATATCATATTATCCTATAAAATCAGTTTAATTCATTAAAAGTTTCATATTATATTTATTTGGCTATTTATAATATCAATTATTTTAATTTTTCACTATTATGATAATTACTACATCATCATTGTGTCATAAATAAATTAAATTATTTAATCTCTAAAAATTGTAAATAAAATATCATCATCTAGGAAATCTTTTTATATTTCTAATTAATATTTATAGTAGAAAATCCAACATATATAACCCTAAGTAAAAAATTGTTTTTCTAAAAGTTATATACTTATGTCATTTTTGTACTTATTTTAACTTAATTAAAATAAAGTGTCCCTATCACCTACAAGTAGATCCATGGGGTCCCAAAATCGACCCAAAGATGCCTATGGTCGAACATGTATCAACCAATAATGCTAGGAAACGTTTTAGGGTAATTTATTATTATTATAATATTATTTTTTAACCCTTATTTACCGGATTTACCCTTAACCATGGTAAATAAAATATTTACCGCAGTAATTATTCAAAATGTCTAAAAATAAAATTTACCTATTTACCCAATTTGAACATCCTAATTCCAAATATGGAATCTATTTTTCCAAATTCAAAACACAGATGTGGCAGAAATTAATTTAAAATTAATTCCCGGTATCAAAACAAAAAGCGTGTTTTTAAGAGATAATAACTATCAAAAGATTGACACTTGTTTTTGTTCATTTTAATTGTAAAATTATATCCCATGACCAAAATTATATTAAACGGTAAAAATATATTCTAAATATAATTTAAAACCACTCAAATTCATAATTTATCCCTATTAATTATTTTGATTAAAAAAGTTGTTTTTAATTAAAATTTAGTAATTTTCACTATTCATCCAAATATTAAAGTTATCCGAAAAGTACCAAAATTTCATCTTAGGCTAAATTCGATATTATGAATCCAAAAATGAAGTCCATTTTGAAATATAAAATATATTTAATTTTAAAAAGTAGGTATTACTAATCATAACAGCTAGTTTGATTGGTTATGGTGTGTTAGAATTCGGTGTTGCGTACAACACACGCTAGCGTACCGTGGAAGCTTGGGATGTTTCATTTTAAATATTTCATGTCCCCATTTAGACAAAAAGTTTAAAATATAGTATTTAAAAAGGGTTCACTATTAAAATATGGTAAAAGTGCAATACTAAAAATGAATTTGTTCTTACATTTTGTCTAAGAAAATCATAATTTGGATTCTAAAATTATAAGGATTATATAAAGTTTAAAATTTAGTTAACACTATTCATAGCCTCTTTTGAATGGATTTTTTGGTAAGTCATGGTGTGCCTGAAATTGGTGTTGCGTGTAGTGCAAGTTATTGTATTATTTTGAAGAAATAACACACTATGAAATCTTGGGGTGTTACATTCTCCCCTCCTTCAATAAATTGCGTCGTCGCAATTTGAAATTGTTCTTCGAAAATAAAATGTTGAAAATAAAAAACTATCTTTGTGGGAAAACCCATATCGGAAATTAGGATACTAAAATTTAGTCTTAATATGAGTAAAAGAGAAATGAAAGGGTCACCACCAAATTATGATCTCTATTAGGAGAACATTGGTGGCAATTAGAGACATATAATTGGAGGAAAAACGTAAATATTTATAGGTAGTGATTGAGGTCATCAATCACAAACAAGTATAAAATTGAGGTCCTTAAATTCATCAATCTATTATTATTTGAAATACCATCTGTTCAACAAAACATAGGGTATTGGGATAACACATTTTTGACATTTCAAAATATCATAGTTGAAATCCCACATCGAAAAATGAATTAATGTGGTCTCTATTTAAAATTAAGAGTGGAAAATATGAAGATTACCGAAAATAACACATACTAGGGTTCCATGTAGGAAAATATGGATATGGAAGAGAAATATAAACATCAATTATCTGATGGAGAGTGGTAGAGAACATGGCTATGAAAAGGCCAACAATCCCAAATCCATAAATTAGTGATGATTTAAGGTACCATCTAGGACAAAATTTTTTGTTCTAAGTTCCTTTTCTTAATGTTGAGGAATTTATTTATGAGATTGGATAAGATCATAAGGATATATACTTACTTTATAATTATAGTTTTATCCATTAATAAATTTCTACCACAAACTCATCTTTCACTCTAAAAGATAATAGAACGTAAAAAAATTCTATTTATACTATTCGTACAGGGTTCCAAGATAAACGAATTTATAATTTATCTACCAGACATTTTAATAAAAACTACATTATTTAATCCAGGACATCTCGTGGGCCAGTGGTCGGTGATACACCCTTGTCGCCCTTCGGTTGCAGGTTTAAGTCTCGCGGCCTTGCCGGTCGCGACGGGTTGCCGCCCGACCTCCAGGATGTCCTTTTATGGCAATCCAAAATAATCCAAACTAGAACTATCCAAAATACTTCAGTCCAAAATTTATAAGGAATGTAAACATAATGTAGATCCTTTTTTCCCCGTAATATCATATGAATAACTTCATCATGTATTCTTTTAATACACTGAAACATCCTGAATTACCATATTCCTTATTGATTACATTCATTCTCCCTTATTCCATATAGAATATTGGATATACTTCATCAATCCAAAAATGTTTTAAACCCCATCAATGATGGAATATACAAATCATTAATCAGCTTCAAGGTAGTCAATAATATCCAATATAATTTATCCAAAACAATCATGTATTATTCCAAAATCACTACCTCGGTATCAGAACTATATTATGGTTTATTATTCTTTCAACCATATATTTTCCAAAAAGTTAACCTGCTATTGAGTCACTTTGCTTTGTTCAATACAATCTCAAGTCCATAATGAAATAGTACTGCAGTATATTTCTTATATACTCCATAATTATTATAACATGTACATTGTTGATACAACACTAAAATGACATAATCAACATAAGAACTCTAATCATTCCTCTTCATATGTGGTAGTATCATAACTTGATTATTTTCTAATAGAATCATTTGCGGCATAGTCTGATGACTGAGACATAGGTTCTCATTGTGTCCAAACTCATTTCAAAAGAAGAATTATACATTTGAAACCATTTTATTACCCTTGCAGTCATGTGCTTTATGCCCTTTCCCTCCACACTTATAACAAACTCCCATTCCTTTCAGTAATGTTCCAGGGTGTTTCTTTCCACAGTTATCACATATGGGAAAATTCTTCTTTTCCCTCCTCCCTTTATCCATCTTTCTCTCTTCTATCCTTTTCTTCTCTTGCTTCCCTTCAAAGACATAGGACTCAGTAAACTCTTTACTTATTTTGTCAACACATGATATTATATCTTCATATGATGATAATACATGCGAGACTATTTCTCTTATAAATTCTGGCTTAAGACCATGAAATATATGCTCCTTCTTTCTCTTTGGATCATCTGTATTGCTGGAGTTATCATTCCTTCTATTGGGCACCATTTCTAAATAATGGAATACACTAGATCAGTTTATGAA
The DNA here is from genome assembly GCA_963277665.1 of Viscum album. Lineage (NCBI taxonomy): Eukaryota > Viridiplantae > Streptophyta > Magnoliopsida > Santalales > Viscaceae > Viscum > Viscum album. The sequence continues at coordinate 227,325,880 of OY728159.1, read as the reverse complement.
TCAAAATACATAATCCCATACTTATAAAACACTTAACATAAATTGAAATATTTATGGATATAATCCATAATCATAAGAATGTTTTGTTTGAGGAAGTATATACTCAGAAACCCTTCATAATGATTTGTAAAGAAAATGAGAGTTATCCTAGGCATGTCCCCCGGGAGTGTCGTAGCCAAGATTGTAGCAAAGCCCATTTTTGTGCACCAGTTCCCATTCGAGTCTAGCTCAAAGCGGTGTTTTCGGGTTTTACCCCTAGGTACATCTGTGCCAGATCCGCCTCTACCTGCTCGTTTCCAAACAGGGCTGTATTGCTCGAAAAACTCATAAAATCTCTATAATACCAAAATTCTAGGAAGTTTGTCTATACTAATACTCAAAGTTAATCTTAGTTCTATGTTCTCTAATCAGAGTTTATCTAAATCTAGCTTCCAAGGTTTTTACTAAACTTCCTTTGATACCAACTATAACGCCCCAACCCTAGTTACCTAGAGTCAGTGCATTATTACATAACATTGGCATGATCACAAGAAAGATAAAATCTCGAAAGACCGATTGGTTTAGTATCCTTGGAAACACTAGATATATTAATAAGTTTTACGTTACATCATAAAATGAAAAACTATTACAACAACATAATGTCTCCACAGTCTACACTATTATCCCCTCATAATATCTCTGCAAGTCATTCATAACTTACTTCTTCACATCCTGGGAAAAATAAAACATAGAAAAGGGGTGAGCTCAAATGCCCAGTAAGGATAACAATATTGTGGAACATTCAAAATAAACATAAACATTTAAGGCAATGCATTACAAAAACAAAAGCCTTTTAAACTTGAAATTCAACATAGTATAGAAAAAGTAAAATGAAATAATGCCATTTACTTATTCACATGGATATTCTACTAATCGAATAATCACATGAAAAATCAATAACCACTTTCATATTGATATCATGCATAATGCTGAACTTTAATTTCTTTGTCAAGGCCTCGTCCCAAGACCTTGGGGATAACTGTAACCGGAACACAACCCGAAGTGCCTCTAATAACCGGACACCAACCTGGAGTGCCTCTAATAACCGGACACTAACCCGGAGTTCATCTAATAACCGGAGACCAAACCAGAGTTCCTCTAATAACCAGAGACCAAACCAGAGGGCTTACTTTTACCGGTCCCCAACCCGGAACATACATGTCTAACACATTCATCTGAATGAAAGGTAGAAATATAACATAAACATTTGGATTAAAAATAACTTATGAAATGTCAATACTTTAAACAAAAACCATGAGTGACATAATAATAACTTATCCACTGTGAAAAATATCACAAAACCTTCAATAAAACATGGATGTTTTGTATCATAATAAATCAACTTCAAATAAGCTTAAAATCCATCAAAGGATGTTGACATAGATGAAATCAAAACTATTTTGGAGAAATAATTATTTTTTTTAAATCATTTTAAAAGTAACATAATTTTAAAATAATACATTCAATTTGAAAATATTATTATAAGCTTGTAAGGGAAGCTTCGACGATTTTATAATGGCGGAAAATAGCTGCACCCGCCGTATAAGTTAAAAATACATTAGTACCTTAATTTTGTAGAAAAGGTTAAAAAAAACCTTGTTTGAAAAAACCGCGGAAATATTCCTTTATAAACCTCTAATAAAAAGTCAAAAAATGGTATAAATGACTTTAACCTATATTATTATAAATAGTTAAAATGTTTTGAAATAAATTCTTAAGAAACATGGATGTGGATGATAAAGAGATCCCAGTAGATTGTTACGTATAAACAACCTCGGATAATGAAGAGATTGTGAAATAACCCTTACCAATTTGGTAACTTATGAAACATACAACCCATGAAAGAGGTATCATACAATGAATATGTAAATACACATAAATTAGAGTGTATTACACAAATAATATAATTATGGGCAGTACATACACCACACAAAAGTTGATGGTGGCAATATAGAATGAATCTCATGGGAATAAGGAGTGACATGAAAACCCCTTACCTTGTACTTTTCCTTGGTTGGGGTAGGTTAAACTCCTGTATAATGGTGAAATAATTGTTATTAAATTATTCAAGAATCATATACATTAATATGATATCATATATGATCTTTTAATATTGATTTTATAATAATATCTTAGTATTATCGTTGTTTCGGGTGTTAACTTACTAGTTTTCTTTAATATGATTTGTTATGTAAGCCATGTTTGTAATGCATAGGTTGTATATTATTAATATCCAAAATTATATCAAGCCCTTAAACATCATTTTTAAATCATCAAATGATAATTATACTTGAATGGATACGATGGAGAATGAATCTCATCGCGTTCGTGGAGACGGTAGTCCGTACGTACGCACGAGCGACAATATCATTATTTTGATATAAAAATAATATATAAATGGATGGTATATCATATATAAAGAATCATTAACATGTTATATTTATTATTTACATGAGTTACACATCATTATTATACCCATCCAAATAATATTATATTGAATAACAATTACACCACGACGTGGAGACGGTAACCCGTACATACGCACGTATGGTGACATGTTATTCAAAGGGAGGATAGAATACTTAATATGGTTGTACCATATTTATAATAACATCACAGTATATATATGATACTGGAGTTATTATTTTATAATGGTAACAACAAAGGAAGAATAAGTGGAAGAAGAAAGGAACTTGGAAAAAGGTGGTGAAATCATTACCTCTTCTTCGGTTTCTTCCTTTTGATTTGATCAAAAGGGTTCCTTAGGTTTGCTTTCTGATCAAACTAAGGCCTCTAGGTTGTAGTGAGGGATGTTGTGAGAGTAGTTGGGAAGAGTTTGGAAGATCCAAAAGGCTTTGAGGATGTGAAGAAATGAGAAGGAGGTGTGCCTTTTTATAAGAGGGGTGAGGGGAACCTTTGGAAATGCTAGAGATATTAGTTTATAATAAATTCATATTCGGTTTCAAATGTCTCCAAAGTTGATTATTCAAAGTTTAAGGTGGTGATGGGTCGAAAACAACTCATCCAATAGAATTTAGACAGGTTTGGGTACATATATTAACCCTATCTTTAAGTATTATCTCTAAGTTAATTAGTTTCACTTTTACAGTGTCTCTTTGTATGTTTATATAATATGGTTAATAAAAATACTATATACATCCCAGATACCCCCAAGTTGTCCATTAATGATTACCCTATCATGATATAATTATCTTGGCCGATATATAGATTTTTAGGAATTTAATATCAATTAATAATATAATATTTTTTTAAGAACTCTTTTATGTCAATTTTGACACTATTCAATAGTTTATTTTTTTGAAACTCATAACAGATTGATTACTTCAAAAAAAGTCAATTAAATCAATCCTAATATATCATATTATCCTAGAAAATTAGTTTAATTCAATAAAAGTTTCATATTATATTTATTTGGGTATTTATAATATCAATTATTTTAATTTTTCACTATTATGATAATTACTACATCATCATTGTGTCATAAATAAATTAAATTATTTAATCTCTAAAAATTGAAAATAAAATATCATCATGTAGGAAATATTTTTATATTTATAATGAATATTTATAGTATAAAATCCAACATATATAACCCTATGAAAAAATTGTTTTTCTAAACGATATATACCTATGTCATTTTTGTACTTATTTTAACTTAATTAAAATAAAGTGTCCCTATCACCTACAAGTGGATCCACGGGGTCCCAAAATCGACCCAAAGATGCCTATGGTCGAACATGTATCAACCAATAAGGCTAAAATACGTTTTAGGGTAATTTAGTATTATTATAATATTATTTTTTAACCCTTATTTATCGGATTTACCCTTAACCATGGTAAATAAAATATTTACCGCAGTAATTATTCAAAATGTATAAAAATAAAAGTTACCTATTTACACAATTTGAACATCCTGACTCCAAATATGGAATCCATTTTTCCAAATTCAAAACACCGAAGTGGCAGAAATTAATTTAAAATTAATTCCCGCTGTCAAAACAAAAAGCGTTTTTTTAAGAGATAATAACTATCAAAAGATTGACACATGTTTATGTTCGGTTTAAGTTTAAAATTATGTTCAATGACCAAAATTATATTAAATGGTAAAAATATATTCTAAATATAATTTAAAACCACTAAAATTCATAATTTATCACTTTTAATTATTTTCATTAAAAAAGTTGTTTTTAATTAAAATTTAGTAATTTTCACTATTCATCAAAATATTAAAGTTATCCGAAAAGTACCAAAATTTCACTTTAGGCTAAATTCGATATTCTGAATCCAAAAATGAAGTCCATTTTGAAATATAAAATATATTTAATTTCAAAAAGTAGGTATTACTAATCATAACAGCTAGTTTGATCGGTTATGGTGTGTTAGAACTCGATGTTGCTTACAACACAGGCTAGCGTACCGTGGAAGCTTGGGATGTTTCATTTTAAATTTTTGATGTCCCCATTTAGTCAAAAAGTTTAAAATATAGTACTTAAAAATGGTTCACTATTAATAGTTGGTAAAAGTGCAATACTGAAAATGAATTTGTTCTTACATTATGTCTAAGAAACTCATAATATGGATTCTAAAATTATAAGGATTATATAAAGTATAAAATTTAGTTAACAATATTCATATCCTCTTTTTAACGGCTTTTTTGGTAAGTCATGGTGTGCTTGAACTCGGTGTTGTATGTAGTGCGAGTTATTGTTTTATTTTTAAGAAATAACACACTATGAATTCTTGGGGTGTAAAATAATATAGATTTTTAGTGAGTTATAGAAGGTCTCGTGGGTGTATATGGCATGTTTAGAGACAGAATAAAATCTTTTGGGTGAACATGGGAATGTCTCATAGTTAGATGAAACTATTCTGGTAGGCCACATGATTATATCTCACAGTGTGGATGGTCTACATTTTCGAGAAGATCCATATCACAAGGTTGGCACATGATTTACCTAACCATGCAGCCTAACCATGAATGTGCCTATATTTATCTAGGTACCTGTGTATGATGTGCACACGGTTTAGTAAATCATATGGAAAAACTGTGCAGAAGAAAAATTTTGACTAATTTTACATTTATACCCTTAATGATCTAGCTGAACCGACCTTCTTCCATAATCTGAATTCAAGATGAGAAAACATCAATTTTATATATTTTTGGATCTTTTGAAGGCCTAACCTAGGGATAAAGAGATATAAAGCATCTTAGATCACTTAATTCATTTGTTCATCATGTTGGATGTACAACGGGAGTACACGAGTTCTTTTATCCATTCTGCATCCCTATTTCTCTCAATATAGTAATCTACGTGTTTGTATTTTTACTATTTTATTAGATCTACACCATTACAAGATGAATTGGAGCCTAATACTTGAGGAGGTTCATATGAGACTATAGTGGGTGGTCTATAACTCATACCTCAAGTTCATTGGTTTTAAAAATTATATATGGGGCCCATTGATTTCATTGGGTGGCATTTAGTGAATTTATTTTCCATGATTATAATATTTTAAAATAATATAGTTATTCTCTTTCAAAATATTTGATTAGTTGTAAGTGGTTACACCCATAACATAAGCCATCCCATATAGAGTTTTTTTCCACAATTATCATTTCATTGTTTTGAAATAGTTGATCCACTGTAAGGTGTTCCTTAGATTTAAATTTCTAAGGGTATGAATTTCATTAATAATAGGCATCATTTAAAATTTTAACTTCATAATAGAAAGTACCATGTATTTTCACAACTTAACTAGCCTAAGGTATGTTATTCAAATTTAATAGTAAATGAGAAATTGGAATTTGAAAGTATATTAAGTATATTATTTGGAATGTTAAATATAACTGAAAAATAGGTTACATGTTTTTAGAAACCCATAACATGTTAATGGAAGGTAGCAGAGTGAACATTGATGTCAATGGAAGTTCCATAAATGGACTAAATTAATTATTGTATTATATTTGGACTTTTTCACACTAATGAAAGGAAAGGCCAGAAACAAATAGATTTACTTATTAATTATGAATTAATTAAGTGGTTTCATGATAAATTATCCTTTCCATACTATTAAAAGGTAATGTCTTTGTCTTATGAATTATATATGTCTTTATTACCAAAAATAATAGTGATATTACTCATGATCGCCATGGATTCCCCAGGGAATGACTTGAGTACTTGAGGACCCCATTCTAAATTCAATAATATGGGTTTCATAGGTTTGAGAACCCCCTAGAACCCAATCATCGCTTAACATTGGATTCACGATATGACACCATATGATCCATCTTGTAGTACTACAAGATTCCTTGCAAACAATCATTGGATACATATTGGAATGTAGGTTCTATGGTTAAATCCAATTGGTCCAAGTCATTGCATAACCCCATTTTACGTTGGATATACTCCATGGACTATGTAGGTTTCTTTTTATGGAATTACTTAGAATATTCTTTTCATATTTCACTCTTACCCTTGGCCGAGCTACAATCATTATTGAGTTTGTGACCCTTGAGGTCTATGTTTCCATGGTTGTTACCTTGAACCTCTTTATTTAAAATAACTATAGTTTTATCTGTTAAATATTGGAGCCTTCACAATTACTAACATGTGACTTATTTATAAACATATAATAATCAAATAAAGAATCGGTTACATATTCGAACACTTGTTCAGGGATGAATTCGGTACTTGGGTATTTAGTTACATTGCCCTACTTTACATTATATATGAATTCTTTCAGATTATTACATTTCATTTATGTGATCCTGATGTTATATAAATCATTGGTGTTGTTCCACTTATATTTATCCCACACCCTCTTCAGGTGTTGTTTGGTACCCAAGGAATATTATATGAATTCAAGTGCTGATAACGTAAAGAATACAACTTCAAACACTAAATTTATTACTAAAAAGGATGGATATTTATAGGAGATGACTGAGGTGGAGCTCATGATTCTTGGGATATTAATTGGATTTAATTTATACTTTTGTGGAATATTTTATAACTATATTCATGTATCCATGTTTTCTAGTTTCTAGTGAAATTACATATCATAATTAGTTATTTTGGTTTATTTATTTAATGTTATCCTTGTTTCTCTGTTTACTTATATTGATTCTACTAATTACCTATATTATTATTTATCCACTATGGTACACTATGCTAATGAGGGAATAGTCTCCCTCGGACACACAATAGGCCCTCTCTTCTACTGAGAAGCCTCTATCATTTAGGGAGATTCTCTTGAAGACATATATCCCTCCAAGCTCGAGGAACCTATTAAGTGGACTAAGAGTATGGGATGTCACAAAGTGGCATCTTAGGAATTTTCAATTTTTTAATGTTTGGAGAAAATATATTAGAGATTAGGAAAACTATGAGACTTCATCATAAGACATGCTTGGTCATCCCAAACCCATATTTGATGTAAAATACTAGTTACCCAACATATAATTACGGTTCAGTTTTCGCTGTTATAGTTGACATTATTTCACCATTGGGTGACAACCAGGTTATTTGGTGTCATCGATTATTACTCAGTTTGAGGATTTCTTCCAACCTTGGACCAATCATATTAGGGCAAGGATCATGGTTCATGAATCATTATAGGAACCTTGAATTCACATTTTATGCATATTTCCATGTCATATTGGTTCGTTTCACTGCTTACATTTCTTGATATATATATTTTTGTTGAGTGATGTTGTGATAGTAAGCTTATGCTTGTGATATTCCTTGGTTGCGATTGAGTGATTACCTATCTCAATTCATGAGTTGTATTGGCCCACATGGGTTGGGATGAGTAATTTACCAAGTCGGTCCATTACGATATGTACAAATGGGTGTTGTTTTTCGTGATAAGGTGTATGGGAACTGATTCCATTAGAATAGATATCCATAATAATGTGAAACATGAAATCTAAAAATAACTTGTTTCATTTATTTCATTTTCATGTTTATGAAAGGTAAATGAATGAACTTGGTAAAAAATATATAAATTTAATAAAATTGTTTCTAATAAATTATTAGGCAAGGTATATTTAACCTTCATCTATTGGAACCATTGAAACATTTACTTGAGAACACATCTATACCTGGCCATATGTGTGTAGTTGGGTTATTATAACTTGGGTATAATATTACCCATTGTTAGGTTCTATAAGTGTTGTTAACTATATGCATTACGTTTGTTCTGATGAGTATGCTTGGAATTTTTTAACCAATGCTGCCATCACATAATTGTCTCACACACCATGAAGGTTGTGAAAACCATAATCCTAATGTGGCGAGACCTAATTCTCTAGTCTCACTTCTAGGTGTACCGCTTGTGGAACTTCATACTCTCTCTAATCGGGTAACTTACACCCATGATTGTGATAGTTTCCTACATTTGATGTAGTCCATGCATGGTGCTCCATGAGCTACACCTATGATAGATGAACTAACTTAGGAGTTCGAATTGTATAATCATCCATCCTTCTCAAGAGATGGTAGTCTATAGACTGATAGGTATTGTCTGGTGATCACCCTCTCTATCTTTGATCATCTTAATATACCACCAATGCAGATGGTCAGGCATGCCACATTCATGCTTCCGGATTCAATCAAGTGTGTTTGGGATGTCATTTACTAGGATGGTCTCCATCAGGGATTGGTATGGGTCAATTTCATGGCTTCCTTATATGATTAGTTCCTTCCTCAGTTACTAAGATATAACAATTCGAATATTTCATTCACCTCAAGTAGGGTTCTATGTCAATTATGGAGTATTCAGTTTGTTTCATGGTGTTGCAGCACTTTTTACTTCTTCTAGACAGTGGTGAGTTTTCACATGTTAGATGCTTCATGGATGGGATTCTATATACCATCCATATGCAGTTGAATGTCTTTCTCCTTCCTGATGTTTATGAAATAGTTAATTATGCTTTTATAACTGAGTGAAACATGAGGGACAACAATAGCACCGGGAATCTGGGATTAGTGTCACGGTAGGCCAATAGTTCTTCTGGTGGAAGGAAACTTTCCCTTGAGATTTCTTGTCCGGGAAGTGACAACTATAGTATTTGTATTTATTGCTCCATTGTTTTTAATTAGTGTGTATGATTAAGAAATATGAAGCCTCAATGTGATATAGACGCAATCAAGTGCAGTTTTTTCATCTGTATGATGTATCTTCAGCGTTTCTGCATGACCTTTCTACAATATGTTTGTGGAAAATGATCAGTGCTAGCTCCACCATCAAGAGCATGTTTTTTTCTATTGTATTAGGTGGGGAGTTGGTATATCCCCAACAGGACATGATAAGGTGGAGGCCATGTTAATGATATCTAGATCACTTATCACAAGTAGAACCAACAGAGAAGTTATGATTTTGGTAGTCTAGTTGTTGTACATGGCCATGGATCAGCCCAGTTCAATGCACTACTACTGATACCCAAGGAACATGTATTTGGACCATCTATAGTACAACGTACAATTCTAGTGGGATCTAATATAATATATTTTTTCTTTGATATAGGTTCCTTTAACCCTTTTATATCCATATCTATCATGGGAATTATTCGACATGAGATATAGTATTACTATGGTTTTATGACCCAAGATACACAATTTGGAGAGTGGTAAGATGGAATACATCAATGAGGGGAATGTACCCTTGAGTTATCCAGTTACCCATTCATATGGAACCTATTTTTTCTTGATATTAAAATCCTTTAATTCATTCTATGGAAGGATTGGATGGCTCAATATTATGATTTTTGAGTTCTATCGCCAAAAGGTATCTTTTACATCACCAGAGGGTAACAATTATCTACATAAGGGTGAGTGGGATGTTTAGGATGGTAGAGGAAGAACAATGAATTGTGGACTAGGTGTGACCAAACATATTGTAAATATCATCATGTAGGATTAGTTTTTTTGTAAAGATATTTACCTCAAGCAGTAGATCATTTCATGGATGTTTTATCTGCTGAATTTTCTAGATTACCTCATGAGAGGGAGGTAGAGTTTACGATTGATCTTGTACGAGGATCTACTCGATTGTCTATTCCTCCATATATAATGTCATCTACAAATCTCGAGATACTCAAGAAACAATTATAGGATTTAGAGGCCAAATAGTTTATATAGAGTAGTACATCCTCATGGGGTCTGCATGTGCCTTTTTTCAAGAAGGAGGATATAGCCTAACGTCTATGCAAGGATTGCAGAATGTTGAACCAGCTTATGGTCATGAACTAGAATCCACTTCCTTGAATAGATGATATATTTGACCATATTAGTAGTTATATTGTTTTCTATAGGATGTAAATGAGGTCAAGATATCACCATGTTCATTTAAGGTCATCTGAAATACCTCATATTGATTTTTGTAGTATGTATGGTCTATATGAGTACCTTGTTATTCCATTCCGTGATAGAACCACATCTACTATATTCACGAATCTAATGAATATGTTTTTCCATCTCTATAGTTTTTTTTCATAGTCTTTTTGGACAACATCTTGGTGTATTTCTACACTCTCAGAATACACAACAATCACCTTGAGACAATTCTAAGTACACTGAGAGAGAATCATCTTTTAGATAATCTTGCTAAGTATCACTTTTGGATTAATAATGTTCATTTTTTAGGTCTTATCATATAGGAATTTATAGTATTGTTTTACCATGAAATGATTAGTTTAGTAGTTTCCTAGGAGAATCCAAATGACTAGTTTTATACACAATGTTTCTTGTGGGAGGATTGATATTATAGGCATTTCATACATGATTTATCATTACTATCTTCACCACTTACAAGACTTACAATGATATTTGATATGTTTTTTTGGTCATAGGTCACTGAGAAATCCATTTAGGAGCTAAAATGGAGGCTTTTCATGGAAACCATTCTAATTCTACTAGAGCCTCGAAGAGGTTATATCATATTCTATGATGCATCAAGTGTTATCCTAAGATTATTCCTAATGTAAGAGGACAAATTTGTTGCGTAAATATCAATTAAGTTGATGCGTCATGATAGAAATTACCTAACACATGACCTTGAGCTTGAAGTTGTCTTCAATGCCTTACATTGCTAGAGACACTATCATTTGGGTGAACACTTTGTGTTATACATGAACCAAAAGAGCCTAAAATATATCTTTACATAATGTGAATTGAACCTCTGATAGTATAGATTGGTCTAAATTCAATAGTACTTCAATTTTGAGCATACATATACCCCTGGGAAGTGAAATGTAGTCTCTGATGTGGTGAGTCCAAAAACACAATAATAGGAAGTATTAGAATCTGGTGTTGAATGGAAATTAATGACCCTCTTCTTTAATATGCATATAGAGTTTCAAGATATTATTAATAAGTCATACCTATCATCCTTGATATTTAACTCTTCCATCTTTGTGATGGTGAAGGGAATGCCATTTTTAGATCCTTAGGGTTTGGTTCTTTTTGAGTGAATATCAAGAGAAAAACCGCCTCTGGATTGGTTCAGAGACAAAGAATACACCCTATATATTCATGGGTGTGTCCAAGTTTCTATTGATTTAAGAGTAAATTGGATAAAGGTGTCCCAGGCTTCTAGTGGATAGTTCATCATGTAATATCAAAAATATATCGAGATATGAGACACCAGTATTGGTGGCCCGAGTTGAAAATATGACATAGTAGGATTATTTTCTAGGTGTTCCACCTATCTTCATGTGAAGGAGGATCAGCAGAGACCTGTAGACTTGTTATGGATGACTATAGTTCTGAAATAAAAAAGGGAATATTTTTTCAGGGAATTTTTTATCGGGTTACCTTGTTCACCGAGTGGTAGAGACATTGTGTGGGTACCTATTGATCTGATAAAAATGTATCCCACTTCAAACCTATTTATGTGACCTTATCTATTGATGATGTGGGAAGACTGTATGTCCATGAGATCATATTACTACACAGGGTCTATCATACTATCATTTTAGATAGGGACGCTCTTTTTTATGTCATCGTTCTGGTAGGGATTATAGAAATTTATCAGAACATAGGTGCTTATAAGAACATCTTTTCAGCCCCAGACTGACCGAAAATCATAATGGTCACTACAGGTTCTAGAGGACCTTATCCAAATATGTGTCCTTGATTTGGGAAGTTCAGGGTAGAAACATATCCCTCTCATCGAGTTATCCTATAATAAATTCTTTACAAAGACAATTCAAATGGCTCTTTCTAAGTCCATATATAGTAGGTCATGTTTTCACCCCTATAATTGCTAGAAGTAGGTGGGGCATCCCTACGAGATCCTCTCCTTGTATAGTATACTTTAAAGTAGGGTTATCTAATCAAGAAGTGAATGGATACTACTCTGTCAAGATAGAAATATTATACTGATCACTTCCACCTGCTTCTAGAGTTTAATGTTGGGTATCATGTCTTTATTTGATATAAAAAATGATACGGAATAAATGGTTGGGAAATTAAGGTAATCTTTCACCTCGTTATGTAGGTCTATTTGAGATTCTATAGTGAGTTGAGCAGACCGCCTATCAGTTATTATTACCTCAAAGGTACCAGGAAATTAATGATGTATTCCATGTTTCATAGCTTCACCAATATCATGCTGACCCATATCACACCACTGATCCCGAGGAAGATTAGTTAGATGTGGATGTCGCCTTTAAAGAGTATCCATTACACATCGTTGACCAAAGGATAAAGGATCTCCAAGTCTTGTCTGACCCTATTGTACAAGTGTAATAGAAGAAATACCAAGTTTAGGAAGAGACCTAGGAGTGGTAGAATGACTTACTATCCCAGTGTCCAAAGAATTTTTTGGATAAAGTTTCACCACCCTTGGAAGGTGAACTCAATGAAGAGTTCTATTAGGGGGCAGGGGAGACTGAAAGAACTCGGTTTCTCACATAGGTATGGGTCCTTTAAATTTTGGTCTAATTCATTATTTTGGACCTAATATGGATACATAATGAGTTAGAGAATGTCCCATGGGTTTATGGGGATTTTTCAGATCCCAGAGTTCATCTTTTGGAGAAAAGTGGAATTGTTGCATGGTTAGAGGAAACTGTGGTGTAGGCTGTATGAACAGACATAACCATGATGATGGTCTATATTTTCGGGAGGGGCCATATCATGTGGTTGGTTCATGGTTTACCTAACAATGTGCCCTAACTGTTTGAGTGCCTCTGTATCTCCAAGTACCTATTCAGGGGTTTATTCATGATTTGGAAATCTGTGCAAACAAACCGTGAACAAGATAAATTTCGTGTAATTTTTGATTTTCCATTAATGCTCTAAATTAAACATTCCTCCTTCCTTAATCTTAATTCCAATGGACAGAACCTCAATTTTCTATTATCTTGAAACATTTATAGTCCTAACCTAGGGATCAAGATATCTACTTCATATGGGAACTGTTCGAGATTTTTCTCATCACATTGGATGCACAACTATAAGTAATTGATCTCTTTTTAGTCATTTTTAATCCTTTTTTATCTCAACCTTATTATTGAGGTGTGAGTGTTTTTATTATTTTCTCATATCTATACCATTTAAATTTAAATTACAGGCTAATATTAGTGGATAAGATCCATACAAGTCAAAGGAGGGTGGTCTATAACTCATCCCTCCTGTATGCTGATTTTGTTAATTACATGTGGGGCCTTCTGATTACATGGGGTGCCATTTATTGAATTTAAATGTTAAAATAATAATAATTATAACCATATGGTTATTCTATTTACAAATATTTGATTGGTTTTTAGTGGTTACATCCACTAATTGATCCATTCCAAATAGTATTTTTTTCTATAATTTTCATTTTAGTGTTTTGACATGTTTGATTCATTGTTTTGATATGCCTTGTCTTGAACTTTTTAAGTTTTAAATATTCCATAATAATTGAATTGATTTAAATTTTGAATTTTTTAAGGAATGTACCATGTTTTTTCACTAGTTTACCGACCTAAATTAAGTACTTCAATTTAATAAGTAAATGTGAAATGGGAATTTTCAAGTATACTAGGTATATGACGTGACATTTTTAAATATAATTGAAAAATAGGTTTCATGTATGTAGAATCCATTAAAAGGTTAATGGAAGGTATTTAAGTGGACTATTATTTGTATGGAATTACCTTAAATTAATTAAATGAATGGTTTCATACTACTTGGACATGTCATAGTAATGGAAGGAAAGGCTTGAACCAAATAAATTTACTGATTAATTATTACTTCATTACATTAATTCATTCTCAATTTTCCTTTTCACTCTAATTAATTGTAATTAATTTAACCTTATGGATTTTATATGCCTTAATAATCAAAAAAAGATGTGTCCCGACTCATTCTCTCCTTGGATTTCTAAGGGAATTCTGGGAGCACTCTAGGTACCCATTATGAATTCAAGGCTACTGATTTTGTAGTTTCAAACACACCTAAAACATGATATTTTTGTAATATTTGATTCTTTATATGGCACTATAGGATCCCTAATATTGTAGTACAAGATTTCATGGATACACTCCATGGATACAACATTAGAAATTAGGCACCATGATTGTAGCCTATTAGAACAGGTCATTGCATAGCCCTATTTTACCTTTGATGGAATCCTTTGACTCGATGCGAATCTTATTGTGTAATGACAATGATTATACTCCTTGTATTACACTCTTACCCTTATCACGGATCATTCATTACTATGTTAGAGACCGTTGAGTTCTAAGTTTCCTTGGCTTTTTCTTCCGAACCCCCTTATTTAATATCATTAAAGGTTTCCTTGTTACATCGTAGAACCTTTAATATTACTAACATGTGGCTTACATATAAATTGGTGATGATTAAATAAAGAACTGGTTTCATGTTTCGACATGAGATGAGGGTTGAAGTAGTTACTTGGGTATTTAGTTACATTATAATACTTTACATTATATTTGAATGCTTTAATAGTATTAAATTTCGTTTACAAGGTTCCGATGTTATAGACACAATTGGTGGTGGTCCACTATGATTTATCTCACACCCTCTTAGGGTGTTGTTTGGTACCCATGATAGATAACATGATTTAAGGTGTTTATAATTGGAAATAAATGGCTTCAACACTTTATTTCTTATTTTTTATGATAGATCTTGAAAAAAATGATCGAGATAGATCTAGATATTCTTGGGATAGTAATTTTATTTACATTTTACATTTATAGAACATGATATGCTTATTTTATTGTATCCATTTTTTCTAGTTTCTAGTGACATGACATACCATAATCAATTATTCAAGATTATTTAGTTATTATTATATTTTTCTATGTATATATTCATATTACATCCTCTATTTAGATCTTTTTTTTATCGGATATATTGAACTCTAGTAATGAGGGAATTGTCTCCCAATAGACACACCCTAGGACAACACTTCATGTCAGTAGCATCTATCATTTTGCGAGATTCGCTTAAGGCCATTTGGCCCGTTGTTATTAGATAATATATTATGTGTAATCAAATATGGGGATGTTATAAATAGAGGATATAAAAATAAAGGAAGAAATTATGAATTCATTTGGATATATGCTTTTAATTTAAGGAATTAATGTTAAAACATTTGAATTTAGAGAGTGTATTACTCCCTCACATGCTCTATAGGTTGATCTAATTATAATAAGTGGAATAATAGGTCCTATATCCTTAAAAATAAAGGAATTTTTTATGTAAAGTCACCAAATTTATACCATGAGGTTGGCTCTTAAGACATTCCTAGTGTCTGGGTTCTCCTATATACGTACATCATGAACCCATGAGAATATCCAATTCCATGGATCCTTATTTGGAATTTTGGATATATACATAAAACACCCTTCACGGGGAGAGCCATGTCATGGAGTTCCTTGTGTTACTAAAAAACTCCCACCATACTCAAATGGAATCATTTTTCTTGTTAATTTACCCTTCATAAAAAAGTAATCAAGTTCCCCCCATTCATATACCAAGAAAAAGATCCCTCTACCCATTATCTACACACAAGTCACTACAAATTTCCAGAATATGAATTTTCAGTCCCATGATTCCAACATTGGAAACACCATGACCAAAGCACCCAGGGAAAGGTCTTATGAAAGAGAGACACTATATAGTAAGGTTTCCAAAATCCAAAGGCCCGCTAGTGGTATATAAAAGTCCCAAAAATTAATAAAAACACCATGATACCTCATAAATTCAAAATAATCCAAAATTAATTATTATGATTATTTCTAAAGCGATACAGGATGTTACAATATGAATTGGTTTTATTATGTTCCCTTGGTAGAAATAAAACAAATAATACGTCCAATGATATCCAAAAAATAAAATATATCCACAAAATTCCTTCATAGGATATCTTCTCAAACTAATGGTGTGTCAGGACCAGTTATAATGTCAACAAAGAGAAATAAATGTGATATACATTTAGTTTATATGATATAATTCTCTAGTGTCCAAATTATGGTTCATTAACTTCCTGTAAATATAACTCAATTTTTTAAAGGATCTACATAGAATCTATACATTACATATACTATAAACTAAGACAACCCTTTAGTTTAGTATGTTTTAATGTCAATAAATAACATATTTTATTAAATGAATTTATGATACTTCATTAAGGTAAATTAATCATTAAAACATTATCACATGATGTTCTAGATTCCAATAGTATAATAATCAATGTAATAGGAATGGATTAATGATTTCTCATATCATTAATTGATAAATACCAAGACATGATACAAAAACATTTTCATAACAAAAACCATGTTATGATGAATATCACAACATCATGGTTGATAATTTAGTACAAATATATCTCAATAGGTGTTTCCAACTATATTAAATATAAAAATTATAAATCATCTCAATAGGTTCAAATCATGGAATGTAATGATCAAACATTTATCCACAACACACATGTATTATTCTATTGTATACCACTTAGGTCAAATAATCAGAACATTTTCAATAATCCACATGTATTGTCGTAATGTATTCCCCCTATGTTCTTAAGGATATAATAATCACAAATAAACCACTTAATTCCCCATTAAGAACACATTGGTTATGTCTTGCATGTTCAGAATGGTCATACTATATAATTTTCCCAATTTTTTAAATTATAATTTAAATAATTTTTCATTCACGTTTGTATTAAATATTTTTTTAAGACTTATAATTAGTTGAAAATTATTTAGAAATCATCCAATTAGATAAACCACATACGAAATATTAATATCAAGATCCAATTATGAATCATTATATAGTTTATACTATAAAACATGAAATATTTCAGAACCTAGTTTTTATTTAAACATAATTAGCAAAAAAATTATCATTTTATTAAATTGAATAACTAGATTATAGAATATCATTACCACCCATTTCATTAAAACATTTACACTCCCAAAATTAATCCATTATAAAATCATATTTAAATATATGGTTTATTAAATTAAATCATTTTATAAACCATTTTAATTTTAAATACAAATTAATTTTAACATCATTCATAATCTAATATATATCACAAAATATTGATTTATTTCAACATATATAAGAATACGATGAGAAATTGTAAAGGTAGATTTAACATATAAATAGGAAAGTGACATAATTTACATATTACACCCCAAATTTTTAAATTAATTCTATTATAATAAATTAAAAAAATTATACTCACAACATTGAATCAATTTTTGAAGATTTAATTTTACCTACACCTCTCAACAATTGGAAACCAATGAAAATAAATTTCTAATTACCGCAATTATATATTTTTATTTACTATGAAATTCCACAATTAAAGGATTTTTGGTAACCTTCACAAAAATATATAGACATAAAAATCAACATTATAAGTAGTAAACCTTTACCAAATATAAATACAACAATACCATTATAGTATCCAGATCATTAAAAGATAAAACATACCTCGTTCAATATCATAATTGGACTATATCATAATATCTAGTGTGAGCATCCCAATTAATTGTTTTTTGAAGTGAAACATCTTTTAATTCACCTAGTTTCTCTATGTCCTGAAAATATACCCAGTTGTGGCTCATAATTTGTCGCAGACTCACCAGCCGTAGCTTAGGAACACAAGAAGATTGGTTTTTCATCTCATTAAGTATCCAATGGCAGGTGATTCAGAAAGAAATTATAATAGTGTAGTATTTCTATGGTCAATATCATAATAATTTATTTACATTTGACAAACACCCTCCAGAAATTCAAAATTTTTGTAGCACTTAACCGATGGAGAAATCATCTTGTAAACTATAGTAATCTATGTAATCTTGGCTATGATTCACTATGGGATAATTCACAAAATATTTCATTTCCCTTCCCTAATTACATGTGGGATGTAAATATTTTTTTATAATGGGTGTGGCTAAAGTATAGATACTACAATTCATTATTTCCAAATAAAATGATTAAAACTTATTCTAAAAATGAAAAAACATCAAACTATTTCCCGATATTGGACTCTTTTCATGGAATAGAGAATATAATGGTGGCTCTTATCTAGAAAGTACATATTCGTATATTATTTTAGGAAGTATCTTTCATTGAAATCACCCTCCTTTCTTATAAAGGTGTGTCTATTCCCATTTTTTTCCAAATTTTAAATGTAGGATAAAACACCCATTTTCATACGATAAATGTATAATATAATTTTTTAAAAAATAAATCAATAATTATATCAAATATTTATTTATACCACATTATTGATAATTAATAATTATTTATTTTTTTAATTACATGTAATTAATAATATAATTAATTTCATATTTAAAAATAATTACCAATAATTATTTTTTTAATTAATATTAATTGTAATAATATATAAATTTATTGATTATTTTCATCATAATAATGTAATTATAAAATATTATAAAATTTATTATAAAATTATAATAAAATTATTTTAAAATAATTAATAATATAAAAAATATTGTTATTAAGAAAAAAATTATGTCATTGTTTTATAATCATTCATTTGGGTGCACATCTATTAATGGAGAATGCACAATTGTTTCCCTGCATTCCCACTTTCAAGAGGTGGGTAGAATATATTGGTTATTCAGAGAATTTTTCTCCTTGATCAAAATGGAATGGTGGGATGTCAGTTCTGACTTCAATGGATTACTTCTTTGAACTCGTTGCCTAGTCCATGTCTCCCTCAAAGACATAATACATTTTTCATTAATCACTTACTAGTTCCATGTCTTCATGGACATTGGTTAATTATGATTCTTCTATTAAGACATCCTAAGGTTTCTAGTCATGGAAGCATCCTTCAGTCAGGGGATTAATCATATAGGACAACATTGGCGTAACTGAACGCTGGATCATTGATGAATCCATGTTTCTTCCCCTTATTGTAGTGCTTCTCGAGGGTGTAGAAGCTTATGGAATTCCACATTGAGTGCGGGGGATTTTATTCTATAGGCATGTCATTGAGTTTATCCTCATCTTCTCATGTTTAACATATTATATATCGTGAGTTTAACATCTAGTGGAGACATATCAGGCTGATTAGAACACTGACAAGAGTGGATCGTATGGGTGAAAACCCAATACGGATCACTAATGATGGGGGCTAATGCCTGGTTAGTTTCCAGATTATATCTAGGAGAATCGATAAAGTTAGTTAGATGATCTCAACTATATGATGAGTCATGGGTAAGATTCGGGATAGATATGGATTAATGAGAGTGGATGGAGAGTGAGATGGAGCCGACGTGAGGGAGATAGTGTTGTTGGGATTCAGCATCGTAGAGACTCCCTACATATCCCCATGGTAGGTAATCAAAGACCATGTAGTCTTGTGGGGCGATGGGGCACTTGAGGAGGTGACCCATGCGAATGGATGCATAGATGGGATCTCTAGGGAGTAGAACCATTGGATTATGGAATAACTGTTGAGAAACAAATAGACTCAAGTGAGAGAGTCCATGATAAGGCATGAGTGACATGATTAAAATTCATGGAGGCTTCCGAAATATCCCTGTGGTATAGAAAAAATGTCCATATAGTTTAATATGTGTCATAGAATCAAGGTGTGCGCAGAAGATCATAACCTAGTGAGATGTTGTAGAATATGCATGGTTAGTGGACCGAGAGCTGTTCTAACGCCCGAGGAAGACCAAGGATGTATGTCCCAGTGAAGGGGAATACAATAGCTTACTGTCAATTTCGGACAACTATATCTTTCCGCTAGATGGGGCTACAATGGCTTACCATCAATTGGGGGACATAACTTCTTATGGTCAATGGGTGAACACAACAGATTACTGTCAATTGAGGAACATAATGGCTTACCGTCTATTGGGGAACACAATGGATTTCCATAGACTTGTGTACACAACAGCTTACCATCAATTCAGAAACATAATGGTTTACCATAGATTGGGAAACACAACAACTTATTGTTGAATGGGAATCATAATAGCTTACCATTGATTAGGAAACCCAATGGCATACCATCGATTTGGAAACACACAATATTACCATCGATTTGGAACCACGACGGCATATTGTTGCATGGGGAAAACAACATCATAGAGTCCATTGGGAAACACAATGTTATATCCTCAATTGGGGAAAATGGCTTACCATCGATTGGTATAAGACCTCAGGAAGGTTTCCTGCATACTTTTTCTGGGACACACAGATCAAATATCACATAGTTTGTATGGGTATAGTTTAATGTCTTGTGGGGTGAAAATAGGAATATATTTTAACATTAGGCGGGGCGAGGGTGGAGCGAGGTGAAGTGGTAGAGACCGATTGGTGTTGGGCTTTAATGTCATGGAGGCTTCCTAAGTACACTGCCTAGGATGAAAGGATCAAAGTTCATGTATTTCGGGATGGTTGATACAGTTTAATGTCATACAGGATGAAGTGATCTGACATGAAGGGGCTCGAGACCAGTAGGTGTTGGTTCTGAACCTCTATAAGGCTTCCTACATACCTTGACTAGGAGTCAAGAACCAAAGTTCACGTAGTCTTGGATGGTTTGGGTCTTAAATGCTACGGCGGACCAGGAAAGATGCCATGTTCAATGCTTAATCTAAGCCCCCATGAGTTGTGATCATTGTGAGAAACAAGAGGCAACAAAGAGCTGATGATCACATCATGAAATATGCATATGTGGTAAGTGGAATGGGGATTACATGTGGTTAGAAGACCAAATAGGAAATTGGGGCTTATGTATGGTTAGTATCCCAGGGAGATAGATACTGGGACTTAACATAGGATGGAGGCCCGATAGCGTTGAATCCCATAGGGAGAGGGACAGAATAACGAAGGTCCCTATTACCATATCTCCACTAATCATTAGCATGAACGAATAGAGGATGAGTAAAGGTGATACCTCCCAAAAGATAGGCTATAAACATACTCAAGGATGGCTTCCCTTCCCCATGGAAGGATGCCACACCAGGAAAGAGGATCCCATTCCATGTGAGATAGATCTCACACCTGTGGACATTAGCAGTTGTAGAGAATCAGTGATACGGGGATCCCCATGTTTGTTACAAGAGGTGAGGCCACAGTTTAACATAATTTGATGAGGATGATGGGGCATGACAACTTAACGTCCTGTAGCTCAGATGAATGCGAGTTCACTTCGCACTCCTAGGACATACATAACTGACACGCATTAACCCTTGGAGAAGTGATATAACTGGCAATTCCCTAGTGAGGGGGTGTTGTAGAGTGATCCATTTAGGGTCCAACGTTAGAATTTCTATGCCGAGAATCAATAGCCATTAGCCTACGTATGCGAAAAATCATAAGTCTAATAACTACCCAAGGGACAATTAAATAACATTGTTCAATCCTAGAGTGTCGTACGGGTGAAGGGTTCCCAAAGAAAATGGGTTCATAAGAATGGAACCTGTGAAGCTCCGGTGATCCATGTTGTGGGGGGATTTGTGAAGGGGTATACTCCAATATGTGGGGTATTTTGGACTAGGCATAGAAAATAGGTTCATGTGGAGGGGTCCTTGTGATGTGGAAAGGCTTTCACAGAGTTGGACTATGTGAAGCAAGGGTATCATTAAGATAATATCACTGCGATGCAATGTGCTTCACAAATCACAATGTTCCAACCTTAGCATAAGGTTCACATGTGAATGAAGGGTACTTCGTGAATCCTAAGTGCTTTGCGATGATCTATGTCCACATGACAATCTCCTTCTTTCATGGTGTCCCATGGGATCTTCGAAGGTCATACCCACATGAAGATGGATTTTTATTTGATCTAAGGTATGGGTACTTCACAATGCTCAAGTACATAGAAGAGCCCATTTTTCTCAAGGATTCTCAAAGAAGAACGTGCATTGTGATTTGAGATAACGGATGTAAAAAGGATGGAGTATCCAACATTTGGGATGAAGAGGAGCACATTATTTATAGGTGTGGGGTAGCGCGAAGTAGTTACAGCTCGGTGTAGAGCCACATGGCATTCCATGATTGGTCCTATATAGAGACATTTTTTTCGTAACCGTAGAGTTGACTGTCATCTCCTCCACGGCATGGAGCTCTCTTGGGTGCTCTGTGTGGACATTTCGAATACATCCATCAAGTTCTAAAGGATCATGGAGGCCTATTAGGATCCCTCTATGATAAGAATCTCTCATCAATTTTGTCAAAACTACAAATCCTCCTACCTCTTTTCTTCGCAGCGACCACAGAGGGGGCATTGGCTTCATGTTATCCTTAATGCTCTGGGGATCTATGAATGGTGCGGTGCTAAGGGCCTCTGTAAATAATATTCATGAGGCATCCCTTTACTGATGGTTTTCTCCTTCACTTCCTTTAATTCTTTACACATTTTGGTAGAAAATCACCCCCCCCCCCTCAGACATAGAGATGAGGTAAAAATGAGGGTCGAAGTGTGAGGGAAAATTTCCAGGATTTTTAGGTGAATCGAAAAACACTATTGCGATGTAGGATCATGATGCATAGTGGTGATATGAGGGTTAGGAGAACTACTAAACTCACCATGTCTAGTCATGCTGCGATGAAAAGGGCGTAATTTCTTATAAAAGTGGAGGTTAGCCTCTCTTTTGTCCTTTATCATCCTCATGTTTGTTGTGATTTTACACTTTATTCATGAAGCTCTACATGATCTATTATTTATTTATGAGAATAATTATTTTCTACTTCACGATGCACAATGAGTCCTTCATCATTGTAAGTGTGTGCTACATGGCTTGCAACTGTGGGGTATGTGGTAGGACTCTACAACACGCCTCTATGATCGAGCATCACGATTGAGATTTGTGATTGACCTTCGTGATCCAAGATAATATTTAAAAAAATAGAAGACATAATGGCTCATCCGGAAGATACTAGGGGTGTCCTTGCAGATGCTACCCAGATTGAAGAAATGGAAAATAACATGGGTATTAGAGAACATATACAGATTCATTCGGACTGTGAGTAGATAATGAAGATGCTATCAAAGGGTCAGAAAATCTACGCACTATGAAAAAGGCTTCCTCTGTATGGTTTCAGTTTGTGGGATGGTGTTTTCATTCCTGGAGAAACCAGGGATGACCCAACTTACTGGTTCAAGAGTATATATTTTCAAGGCTAGGGGTTCATGGTGGTTGAATGCCATACATGGGTGTATTTCACAACTGTAAATTCCTATTACCTATATAACCACATGAATAACTTTGATGAGAAGGCATTGAAACTAGAGGTATCTCCCCCACCGTACCACACCATTAACAAGGTTTTCCTGGAGAACTCAGAGAAGGGTTGGACTGATGAGTGGGATTTATGCCAGGGTAATAACTTCATGGACAACTTGGAATGGTCCTACTGGGTAGGCTCCTCATGAGAGGAGTTTGGGTGGGGTGCTGAGGCAATTAGGCATGTATGAAGTTTCATGGGCTTCCCAATTTCACATCTACATGCTGAAGCAGCTGATGCTATAGCAGATTAGTTGGTGGTAATCAAGGACCAATACCTTCCATCTTCACCATGGAGAGGTTGGTATCAGCCTCTGGGACTTTCACTATATCTCTGGGGTCCTGATACTAGGGAAATTTATGGAAAGTTCCTCCCCTCAACGAATAGATAGAAAACCTAGAAAATATGTATCCATGAGAAAAGGCAATGATGGACCTAGTGTTGATGAATGAAAAGTAGTTGGTATGGGATGTCCACATCCATCGGTGGTTCAAGAAGATCCTGAATTTCCCGGAAGATAGGTTGTTTATCGTGAGTCCTTGGACTTTCCCGAAGGGGGTTCAGTGCGGTAAGGATAACTCATATTGGGGACTCCTAGAGGAAATTCATTGGATGACTTGGGTAATCAGTGTCAATACATAGAAGAAAATCGTTGACAGGTTTGATGTGTTCATCTCGATGCTTATTTGAGGATGGATTCTACCAGTGAGGGATAGAAATATTGGAATGTGACCAAGAATTTTCATCATGGCATCTTCATTGGTGATAGGGAAGTGGTTCAACTTGGGAATCACGATGCTCGCCAAGATGTATAAGGTGTTGTGGCACATAAACAAAGGGAATAAGCCACAGTGGATATGTGGTTCATTCCATGTTATGTATGGGTGGATAGCAGCAAATATTAGGGGTGTGTATGAATATCCGAACCATATTTCCCCACTAGAGTTGCTCTTCTGACCAGGCATTCTAAACACGACATGGAGTATCCCGACCAAAATGAGCATGTAGTTGTTGTTGAACTGGATCTGGAAGGAGTACAAGTTCAACTTCAACATGTTCCCACTACCGATAGAGGTGTTCAACGATGAAGGCCATGGAATGGAGGATCATCCATCCTACCTATTGGCATTTTATGGTGGAGTCCTGGTGACCTTGGTTGACTGGGAGCACCTCTATTAGTCGTACACCCAAAATTCTTCGAGAGGTAGTTTCGATGCTTGCAGAGGCCGATCTCGTGGGTCTACATGGGAGTGCACCGGGAGGATCACCCGTGTGTGATGAGGTTAATACTGTTCACGTTCACATGGGAGGATGATAAAATGCTGAATGAGGTGCCTCTACCAATATATGTCTATGGACTGGTAAAGAAATACACCAAGAGTTTGGAGGCAGCCTACCCCGGGGAAATTCTAAAGCCTCAATCCGTTCATGTTAGTGATAGTGCGCCTCCCCAACCTCGAGGTTGAGGCCGTAAGGCTAGGAGGACATCCTGTGGTTGCGGTGAGACTCGCACTGATCATGAGGCAGGCGAAAGTGGTGGACCTGGAAGTCCCATAATAGCAATGTTATCCTGAGGGGAGGCCGCCTTGGGGATTTCATAGGATACCCACCTAGGCTACGAGGAAGAGATTGTTCCACATAGACATGCCTGAGAAGGCTGTATTCCTAGAGGAATGGGATATCTGATATGTCAACTGAC
This sequence comes from Viscum album, assembly GCA_963277665.1. Taxonomy (NCBI): domain Eukaryota; kingdom Viridiplantae; phylum Streptophyta; class Magnoliopsida; order Santalales; family Viscaceae; genus Viscum; species Viscum album. The sequence goes on along the minus strand of OY728159.1, from coordinate 227,300,374 downwards.
AATTCCTCAACCCATCAATGATGTTGCAACATCTAAATCATCATGGGATGGATTTTCTACGGATCGGACCCATTAGGTCTGACTTTGCGGTATCCCAGGAAAAGAGGTAGAAGTACCATGCAGAGATGGAGGACTTTGTGGACTCTCGGGGTTCTCCTCACCCAATGACGGATTGAGTAATTTTGTGGATCGATTGCAAAACCACTCCATAGTTGTCATCTATCGAATTGAGAGAGTGTATCCCTCTATTGAAAGAGTCATTTGAGTCCTCCTGGGGGAGGAGGCCAGTGGAGGGAGCCCCCTAGAGAAGGGTGTGGTTGAAAAATCAGACCTGTAGTTAAAAGAGTATGCATAGGCCCTAAAGGTAAACCCTGAAACACTTCTCTTTAGTCTACACCTAGGTCGTTTAGGGCGTTTCAACAATAATATAACCTATTTAGGATGGAATCATTTGAAAAAAATGCTCCCTCTTGGTAGTAGATGTTGTTGCGATGCCTTCTAGATCTATGCCCATTGTTAGGTGATCATTGTGCCTAGAAAGTTCGCGACACCTAGGGTGGTCCTCCTGGTGCATTAAAAACTACAAAAAATATATGGAGGGCCATGCCTCGGGGTTCCAATGGAATGAAATCCGGAGAGAGACCATGTATTTTATCATTGTATGTATCCACAGAATTCGTAACGGTCATCCAACGATTAGGTTAACCGATGTTTGTGTGCTTATCATATGGAATTTTTTTCAAATTGTGTGATTCACCTTAGTGATGTTGGTTGGATCTCCTGGAACTTCCTTTCATAGGGGAATTCTTATGGTCGTGGAAGATGAAGAATGAGTTGACCAACCTCAAGTGCTTCAGATCACCAGTCGGGTCATCAGTAGGACTGATCCCAAATCATTGAGGTGAAGTCTGACAGTGAGGATCTACTAGATGACATGGTTCATGACATACCTAACTAGACACCACATAAAGATCCTTCTGATGAGTTCTTGGAGGCATTCTCTACCTATGAAACCACCGACCCCACAGACTAGGACAAGATGTCTTCTAATGAAGAAGATAACATGAGCGTATGTCACCAGTCATGGATGTGGATCCAACACTTCATCGAGGAGACCCCTAAAACCCAATGGATAGTTCAGTTAGGGAGGACTTGTTCCCTGATGCATGAGCAGTGCACTGGGGGAGTGGATTCTCAGTGTCTTCATATGCTCATTTGATACTTTATCATGGAGAGGGTTCATGATCATAATCGTAGCCTTGGTGTAGGCTGGAAACATAGGAAATCAGTGAACATCAAGAGCCTCCTGAAGGAAGAACATGAGGTTTAGTGTTTGTGGGAACAAGAGAATGAGCATTATGCTTTCCTCATTGCACAATCTAAGATCATGTGACGCCTAAAGTCCCAGCTATATGAGAATGAAGAATGAGTAAAGTGATCCTCTGAAGAGATGGAAATCATCCAAAGAGATGAGGTGCGGGCTCGGATCGCGGTTCATGAACTACTACCCATTGTTGTTTTGGAGGAGAAGGTGCAATACAGGGGACATCGGATCATGTATGCCACAATCTAGAGAGTGGAGGAGCTAGAATTCCCTATTGAAGAGGTCAACCCATCCATGGGAGGGGTCGATCCATGGGTGTTGTAATGCATGTAATCCTTTAAATGTACATTCACACTTTAGTCGTTGATTATGGATTCATGGATGAGTTTAATAATTTTTATTGGTTAAATTCATTTCATCAAATTTAGAAAATATCTCTTGATCAATCCCTAAGCTCATGTGGGTCATGCCGAATGTGAGAAACAATGGATAATCGATTCGTTATTCTATCCGAACATGCAGGTGCTTACCAAGATTCAGGCATCTCGGGTTAAAACAACCATCCTAGATTTCTGGGAAGAATGAGGGAGGCATGAATGGAGGATATGGTTCTCAAAACAGTTAAATTTCCATTTTCCCAATGTGTGCTCGTGCATAAGAGGAGTAACACCAGGGGAGTTAGAATCAATCCAATCATAGGGGAATGGAAAGTGAAAATTACGATATCCAAAATTCGGAACACTATAGGTTTGGTGTGAAAATTAGGATAACTGCTTACCGAGTCTGAAACACAGTATCCCTATTTAGTCAGCATGAAATAGGGATTAAAAGTGAGGGATGACTACTGACCATGTTCAAAACATGGGGGCTGACTCAAAATGTCATCTTTTAGTCTTCTGGAACATTAATAAAGGATAGTAGGCAAGCCATAGGCTGAGGGTACATACTGTTAGGGGGTTCCTTTAGAATTGAAATAGGATAAGGGTCCATATAAAGGACACACAAATCATGGATGGTGGAGTTTTAGGTTGTTTGAATGGATTCCAACACTCTTGAAATTATTCTATTGGGGTGGAAACACATTAGGTGGGAACATCTATCTGATCAAGGATCAAACTTACTTCTGAACAGGACCGTTTTGATAAGGTCCTTTTGTGCCTTGTATTTTTACAACATACTAATAAACACAATAAACATATATTTTAAATGTAACATGGTGAGGAAAGTTCACATAGTTTTGTGGTCATACTACCTAGTCCATGATCTTGGCCGAGGGGCCAGAAGGGTTAATGACCCTGTGGCTAGGCCCGCGGGGAAATTCCCAGACATCTCTATATATCTCATACATATCAGAATCAATCCAAAAATAATTCTTAATGAACTATGTGGTAATAGGAAATCACTAGTAGGGGGAATTTTCTCTGGAGAGGAAGCTGACGCATCCCATAGTTAACATGGGGTATCTTGAACTTGTTCAAGGTAGAACAACATTTTAGTGTCATGCATTTAGGATATGTTGACTTGTTCTGTGTAATGTCATACAGTAGGATGGGGAGTGAAGTGGGAGACTCCAAAAGTGGAGTACGAGATGTTGTAGTTATAAACCATTTGTGAATGAGTACATAAAAATTCCACACCACACCACGTATCCCTATAAAATAAATTTGGTTAAGGGACCAAAAGTGATAGTTTGGATAGTCCCAAGGAAATGTGTGTGGTAATTCATACATACCCCATTATAATAGGGATTAAGACATACATAGTTCTAGATGTGGCAAGGAAGGGTATCAATGCCAAGGAAAGCACTATCATGCGAGTTTAGACCCCACCCGAAAATAAGCGACATTTGAGAGATCTTGTTTTCTCTTTAGGATGGATGTGTTTTTTTTAAAGTGATAACCCTATGATGGATAATCCAGGTGCCACTATTGGAATAAAGGAATGTGCAGGCATTCAAAGATGGTATGGTGGATAACCACTACCAAACATGATGTCCCCTCGAGTGAGGACATCAAAATGCAGTTATGTTTTTCATCGTGCGGCCAGGATGATAATTTCATAGTTTAAGGTCGAATGATAGGACCAAACCCCATATTTTAATGCCTTGTAGTAAATACATAATAGTATACAGTCATCTGGGACTATGCATTGTAATATAATGTCATATGGCATGGACACATAGAGAATAAATGAGATTTTACAGGTAATGTGCATGGGGTGATAAAACATACCCAACATGAGTGATGACAAGGTCCACACCTCAACACACATAATTCTGAGGATGAAACTATGGCCCAAAGGGCCAGAAAATGTCAGAAAATATGGTTCTGTAACCATGGATGAATTTTATAGGTGTTCTTAAATATCCCATGAGGATGGGATTCAAGCCATACATAGTTCTAAGGGTGTACATTAACTTCATACCAGAAGAGAAGCATTAGAGACAAGATCTGATAAGGGGAGTACATGGTCCTACTATTGTAAAACCTGCGTGAGTGAGAACATAAGCCCATACATTCCACACCATGTAATCTTGTGAATTTCATGGCCAAAACTCCGAACCGAAGATGTAATTAGTATAGCATGAGCTGGTACTGAAGACAAGATTCCTAGGTGATTATACATATCTATTAAAAATGGGAATCAGGCTATACGTAGTTCTCGAGGTATGCATTTCTTACACCTTATAGAAAAGAAATAAAAAGATATTAGTTTTGAGGTTTTAGATCTTGGACCATAGAAAAGAGATACTCTTTTAAATGGGTGAAATCCTTGACTGAATCCCTAATCCCACATAACCTATGCTCAATGTGGGAAACAAGAGCAGAGAAGGTCTATGCAACTCATAGAATAAATGAAATATAGAAATTGTTGTGGAGCCAAAAATGATGCCTCACAGTGTCTTTGTCATCCTAATGTGAAAATGTGCACTGAGGGATAGTACCAAGAATCTCGAGATTCCACTTAGACATGATGGAGTGGAAAACGATGTGAATTAAGAAACTAACATTTAGGGCTTGATGGGGTTGGTGTGATGATGTATGATAACTTTTTACTGTATATAAAAGACATCATTAATATCGTGTCACCTAAAATGGGAACAAAAAATGAACATCGACCACTGAATAAATTTTCAACTTGGGACTTGTATCAATTTTTTTTCATGATCTTTGGGGACATTGGCCTGAAATGATAGGTTATCCCTTAGGCTGATCATTCATACCATTCAGGGGTCCTGTTGAACATGAATGATAGCGGAAATAAAAATTATGTGAACATGAATCCTAAAAATGGGCGATAACGTGTCTATGTAGAATGCAACACTCTAGGTCCTAAACTAGAGTTCTCTAGGGCACATTGGGGAACTGCCAAAGAGGGCCGAGGGGCCCAATTCAAGGGCAGGTGACTCGAATGGATGAAGATAAAATGGAGGCAAGAAGGGATGTCAGGAGAAATAGGTATGTGTATTGTTTGTTAAAAACACGATATGAATGAGTATATAATCCAACATTGCACCATATACCCCTCTCTGGAACAAACTCATGCCAGGGGGCTAGGATGTTAAGGAGGTTTCTAGGAAATGGGGCTGGGAAAAATGTCAAATGTTCGAGAGGTCGTACGTATCCCATTAGGATGGGAATCAATCCATACATAGTTATGTGGTATGTTGTGTAGATTATTGTCATGTGAAAAAGACGTGGTAGATCTTATTATATGGTCATAGATCTTAGACTATAAATGACCAGTTTAATGTCATCTGCATGGGACAGAATGATGGAAAGGGTATATCGTTGCACCTGGTATGTGGGTGACCACATAATGAAAATAATGGTTTTGGATAGCTGCAGATCATATTCACAACACAGAATCTGTTTCATTTCTTGGAATGGGAACTAGCAATGAGAATTGACCATTGACCTTACTCACAATGCATGACTTGTATAAAATTGTCATCCATAATCCTCATGGACATTGGCTCGAAAAAATAGGAGATCCATGAAGCCTAACATCCATGATGTTCAAGGTTCTATTTGGATGTAAAAGAGTGGAGACCCAAATGATGTGACACATAAAGTGTGATGGGTCCTTTTCAGTTTAATGTCTTGCAAAAAGGATGAAGATATGGGAGTTTATTAAAATGATTAATGCTATGTTAGAGAAATACCATGATGTGAATGAGAATATGAAGTCCACAACATACCACAAAATCATAAGTGATAACATAGGCCCAAGGGACTTGAATGACCAAGAGGCGTGAGGCTCGACCACAGATGGCGAGTCATAGCCAGTTATCAATTTAAGATCTTGCGATGAAAAAGATGGTGATCTTAGTTTATGGACATAGGGATTGGACCCTAGATATATGACCCATTATATGTGTATTTCCTTTCCGAAGCTTCTAAGACTGTGTGTTAAATTCTTGGTGTGGAAAACAAGGAATAGTATCAGACTGTCCCCAACTTATATGGGTATGACAATGATAAAAGGTGGTCAGGCAGGGTTATCCCTGACCAGAAAAATACTATTACTCGAGGGAGAATGATTTTTTAATGGATAGTAAGAAAAAAATTAATCACTCCACCCAATATTTGAAACATATAACAATGTTTCCATTAATATAGGATTATTTTTAGCAGCGTTTGAAACACAGCATCCACACCGTGTGACCTGGAATTGGATAAATAGATGAGGGTTGATCGATGACCATATTTTCAATGTGATACTTTCATCAATTTTTCATTTATGATCCTCGAGGTTATTGGACCAAAATGGTAGGATAGCCCTGGATCCAAGAATCTATGTCTTTCGGGGGTCCTTTTGGTTGGTAATGATAGTGAAGACACAAATAAATGTATTGTAAGAAACATGAATGTGCCTGTGTAGTTTAATGTAATATAGGAAAAAGAAAAGAAGTGGAGATATCTTGAGGTAGGGATACATGGTGTAGTCATGATTAACTGTTCGTGAATGTGATAAAAAGCATGCACCACTCCTTGTGTTTCAATCCATGGGGATGTCTTGATGTTTGGGGGCTGGGCCTACAGAAAACTTTTGAGGCATTCCTTTGCTTCCCATGAGTATGGTAATCAAGCCTTACGTAGTTCTAAAAGGTCCATTTAGTTTAATGTCATGTTATGAGGATGTGAAAGGATCGAAGAATTTGGAGGGGCACATGGTGCGATCATTGTAATCTCGACATGATTGGGGGCCAAAGGAGCCTACACTACACCTTGTGGGATCCTCCAAAATAACTAACCCCAGTGGGGATAGTCAAAGAGAAGAGTTTAGGGGCTATACTCTAAGATAAGGCTTAAGAGTTTTCCTACGTATCCCATGAGTAAAAGAATCAATCCATACGTAGTCCTGGAAGGTAAGTTTAGCATCTTGCGGGATGATAGATACGAGAATATCTTAGTTTAAGGTTAAAGAGCACAATCCATAATGGTATATCTTCCACTCGTAGTTTAACATCATGCAAGATGAATGTTGATTAGTTTTACATCCTCTAGTTTATAATAATAACAACTTTCAATGTCATGTGTCAAAGATGTGATAGTTTAAGGTCATGTAGGGCCAAATATAGTTTAACATCATGTGGGATGACATATAGTTTAATTTCTTGTGGGTCAACAAAGCAGTTTAACGTCATGAAGGACATAATAGTTTTAGGCCACGTAGGACCAGCTTACTCACGGAAAGTATTTCCCATCTATTTTGGCATTGGTGGGAAGTTTTATATGCTATCTATCCATGGTAACCAGGGAGTATACGTCATTGGGGTTAACACTGTAAATGTTGTAAGCTCCTTCACGTTTGGGCTCGACCTTGGGTGGTTTCTTACTAGGTATCATCGGTGTTCTCAAGGACAACACAAGGTCACATTGAAAGAAAGATAGTAGAATAACTTTCTAGTTGAATGATCTATCTATCTTGTTCGGATGCCTTTCTAAGTAGTGTAGCGAATGAAACATGTTCTCGTTGAGCGCTTCCAATTCAACTTGATGTATTTCAGAAAACATATCTGGTGCTTTCTGATCATAGAGAGCTATGTGAAATAAATTCAATTGAATATCGAGGGGTAGGATGGCCTCTGTTTCAAACACCATGGATTATAGGATCACCTGAGTTGAATTACGAGTCGTCATCCAATAAGAACATAGGGCGTTAGGGATTTTTTCTGACGAAATTATACTTTTCTAACCAACCATATTCCAAAGAATGTTAGAGTGGGTTTTGTTGAATGACTTGATCATCCCATTTTCTTATGTGTGATAGCAGGAGGTATGGTTGTAAGGGATGTTGTACTTGGCATACAATTTCATGAACATGGCTACCCAGAATTTTGTTCCATTATCATTGAGGATGAAATGAGGGAATCTAAATTAAGAGATGATGTTTAACCTCAAAATATTAACAATAGAACAGGACATGACCTCTTTGAGCAGAACTACCTCTACCATGTTGGAAATGATATTCGTAGCGGTCAAGACGAATCTACACTGGCTAGTCGCTACTGGTGTATATGGTCTCAATACCTCGAGTCCCCAAACCGCAAAGGCCCATGAGTACATGGTAGTTTGTAGAGTCTCGAGAGGATGATGCAAAAAGTTATAACGAATTTAGCATACATGAAACCCATTGGAAAACTCAATGCATTCATGGATCATGGAGGGCTAAAATTACCCAACCCTCAAGATTTAGGGAGATATTTTCAGCCCAGTCTGATGATCCCATTAGAAACCCGCATGAACCTCCTACATGACCTAAGGGATCTCACCACCTTGAATGAAGGGTAGGATAATCCCATAAAACTCGCGCTTATAGAGGATCTTATCAATAATGAGACAACATTGGAGGGTAAAATATAATGCGCCCCGCTAGATTCGCTTGTGATCAGCATGATTTTCCATGACATTACCATATTGGAGGTACTCGATAAATGGGGTATTCCTGTTGGGATTCAATTTTAGCACTACATTAGGGGGACCTGGGGGTCCTAACGTGGAGCTGTCAGTGGTAAGGTGGATTAACTGTGGGATATCATCATCTTCTGGAGTGGTGGGGTTGATGACTCTCCTGTGTGACACATGGATAATCAAATAATTCTGATCATGCTCTAAAAGAGATTCATTTTGTAAGACCAAGGCATCAGCTCGATCATTCTAGATTTTAGGGACATTGGTAAACTCTGGATGATACTGGAACTGGGCCATCAACTGGAAGGTATGTTCCAACAGTGGTGCATGCTCTGGTATCAGATGACATCGTTATTGTTGATCTGTTTGATGACTACTTTGGTGTCCCATTTCACATGAAAGTGGGTAAGGTCGATCTTGAGGGCTAGCTCGAGGATAGTGATGAGAGCATGGTACTCCACCTCATTGTTGGTAAAAACTTCTGACAACAATAATGAATATGGAAGAAAAAATTGTGATGGTGTGATGAAGATTATACCCAGGCCCACTCTATTGAGTGTGGTTTATTTAGTCTTCTACTGGTAGGAATTCAGGAAGAACCATCAAAGTGAATCTTCCAACACTAAATGACTTGTTCTTCTGAGAAGATTTCCTCATCTATAAACTCAAGGTACAAGGATTAGTCTACCAGAGTAGTATTGGTGGTAAAGCAGTTGACAATTTATTTTCCTTTAATATCCTTCTGAGGTAAAAAATCCATGTTGAACTACTGCAGGATCACTACCCACCGAGCAAGATTGCCTTTCAATATGTTTAATTTTGGGATATACTTCAGTGGATCCACTCAAGATACTAGATATATCTCATGGTGATGCATGTAATGTCATAATTTATTGCATTGTGAATGCAAGAGCAAGGCATCTTATCTCCATATAGGAGTATATAGTCTTTGTATCGAGGAGCATGCAGATCAGATAGTAGAGACTTCTCTTGGTTCGCTCATTATTATTATGTCTGGGAAGGGCACCAAGAGATAGTTTTAGGCTGGTCACATAAAAGACCAGTAGCTTTCCATAAATGGGTGACATCGGGACCATCGGCTGTAAATGGTACTGCGTGATTTCTTCGAAATAATTATATCATTCCTTGTCCCACTGATAGAAAATCAATTTCTTCATGATACGAGAAAAGGGCTTACACTTTACAGCCAACTTCAGGATGAATCGACGCATGTTTTCCAAGTGGTTGTGGAACCCTTAAAGCCCCTGAATTTTTCTGAGAGGAGAAATCTGATTGATGACCTTAATATTATTCGGATTGGTCACGATGCCTTAATATCTGAAAATGAAGTTGAGAATATTTTAGGAGGTGAACCCTAAGGCACACTTCAATGTTTTCATCTCTAGGTGGCACGAACAAAAGAATCCAAAAAATTTCTAAAGACAATAAAGTTGTTCATAACGTAGGAGAAATTTTACCACCAAATCATCCATGTTGTATTCCACCAATGTCCCGAGGATCAGCTTAAACATGAAGTGCATGGAACACTGATAGGTGGCACCTATAATATTTAGACCGGAGGGAATAACCTAGTAACAAAAAGTACCTTGTGTTTCCCTGAAGGTTATAGAATGTTTATCTTTATTTTCCATTCGAATTTTGTTATACATAGAATACCCCTCCATGAAAGAGAGATCTTAAAACCAAATGGTGGCATCAATCAATAGTTTTTTCACTAGACGGGGAAATCATATTTTGGATAGTGACAATTGATATCCCGAAAGTCATTGCAGACTATGATTTGTTTTTTTTCTCTCCATGATGTGCACAATATTGGCTAACCATCTGGGGAACTAAAACTCCTTGATGAAATTGGACTTGATGAGCTTACCAACATAGACCGTGACCATGGAACCTTGAGAAGGGTGCATTTTAATGGGAGGCTTTTTGAACCAGCATGGATTTTCTAGAAGGCCAAGGCTTTGGATGATGACCTGGTGATCTACTCCTGTAATCTTGTCATTACTCTAGAAAAATACATCATTATGTTTCTTCAGGACGTCCACATACTGATGTTTCTCTTCGAAATACATTGCGGCACTGATCAATGTGGGTTTCAAATCTGTCTTGCTACCAACATTCACCTGTACCAATTCATCAACCTTGGTGGAGACACCCTCATCGAATGCAGGAGGTGCATCCTAAAAATCCTATTCTTCACTTATTGAGAAGGGATATTCGGTGGGAGGAGTTTAATCTGAGTCAACAAATCTTGATTTATATTGGTGCCAGCCTGAGTGGCAGTAGACACTACACCGGGAGAAACCTTCACTACTGAAGACATAGCAATGAAAGTCGTCGATCTGATCCCATCTGCTCTTTACCCAAGGGTCAATGCTTGATGATATCAAATCAATAGTGGTGTTCTGGATTGATCTTTTTTATCCCATCCCAAAAAATAGGAAATAATGACCATTTGTCGTTTCCATGGGGTTGACATCTTGATATCTTCTGGGAGTAGGGGGTCTGGGATCACCCGAGCCTGATTCGTGTAGGAATACAAGGTGATCGTCTGAAATACCTTAGACTTGGAAATGTGTTATCCACTTGTTCCTAAAACAATGAATCATTTCCCCTTATCATGTGTCGTATTATCTAATCGGGGTACCGGGAAATGTAGGCATCATCTAGGTCAATCCATGGGTCGGTCGCAGTCCTAGTGTGTTCAACCACATTAGCCTGAATTTTCTTATCCTTGCTCTTGTAATAATCAACAACTATGTAGCAGGCTTCACAATAGGAAATGAAATATGTGTCACCTTATATTACACCCACTTGAACATTAAGTAAGTACTTAAGGCAATAGTGATAGGATGAAGGGACCACCGCATAGAGGTGATGCCATGACCTACCCATCAATGTGTTATATGGAATGTCTTAGGGGAAAACCTTGAACTCATTGTAGACTATCAAACCACCGAACATGGTGTTCAAGCAGATCATGCCAATTGGTGCATGTTCTGTTCTGTTATATCCATGAATTATTATGCCAGAGAGACTTAGATCATCATCAAAAAACCTCATTTTTTAGAGTGTCTAGGTTGGGATTAGGTTGATCCCTAAGCCTGTGTCGACAAGACTGAAACGAATATCCATTCCATTCACATGGAAAATGATATATAGTGGGATAATGTTCCCTGGTAAAGGAGAGAATTCGTCTTATCTATATAAATAGATAATGGCCTAACATTAATCTTTTTGGATTTTAACTACATAGAAGGCTTGTATTGATGCTAACTCCCTCTCAAATAGAAGGGGACTTCTTAATGATTTGGTGAGGTATTCACGCATATCCAATAATAGGCGAAGAGCCTAAATGTTATAGAGCCTTTTATGAATTCTGGCGATATGCTTAAGGATATCATACTTATGTTCCAAGAGTGAACATTTTATTAGATGATTTTGTTCTGAAAAAGGGGTATGGCAACCCCATCCGGATGAACCAACGTCTGATCGAGGTTGGGAATGTCCTTCTACTCTGTAGTTGAAGCTCATGGAGAGAATACTAGATGTGGTATTGATGACTAAGGATGGTTTGTAACAGTTCATTGATGATCGCGATGCGGTCAGGATGTATTTTCCAGATTCGGTAACACAAATAGAGACGAAGACAACCCTAATGACACCAGATGATAAGGATGTGCAGGATGAGATCTACATTGCACCTGAGGTCTAGTTTCGGTGGCATGCATTTCCTGGCTAGAAATAATGACTAACAAACTCTGATTACCCATATAGCCACACCCCTGTTGAAGCTGGCGATGGCTGTGGACATTGGGAGGATCCGTCTGGCACTCCTCACTGTCAGGAATCATGTAGGATTTTACCAGCTCCATGGTGTTAAATGATGCATACCATTGATTTTCACATAAGTATTTTTCTACTACTGTACAGATTCTGGGAGGATTCACTATCTCTGGGGGCATGAAGTTACCAAGAGTGTGAGATGATGATGACATCGGTGGGGGACTTTGTTTTCCCTTGCGTCATCGGTGCTTTCCATTTTGGGATGAGGAAGGCTGGCCCATTGATGAAAAAGTACTGGATGTAGATGAAACGACATCCAATTAAAGTTATAAATGATTCAGACATGCATGGATAATAACATGGGCATGAGAAATTGCATTACAAACCATCCAGTCATCATACTACTTAGACCTGTAGTTGGGAAGATGATGCCAGTCACCTTTGATGTCACTACTGCTATCTAGTTTCACAAATTCACATGCCACCAATGCCGGAGCAACCCTAACCTAACTCTATTATTATCAAACTAGTCTTTTAGATAGTCTTTAAACACATATCACTATTTGAGGTTTTTCCCCTTGATTCTGTGATAGGTGAAGTAATTTGGGAGATCAGATACATTTATCGCTTCGGGCCTCTGACATTCAAGAAGCCATAGAATCCCCTATTCCAAGGAACATTGGAAAATAACAGGGACCTGAGCCTTTTTGAATGTATATGTCAGGTTTATCTTTTTTATGAATTGGGATCTTGGATCTAGGGCCTGACACGGGGCTGGAGGAGCCTGTTGAGGACGAGGAACCCGATTATCTCTCCTTGGTGGTGGTGGCACGTTATGCATGGGCGCCTACCGATTCTAAGGAGGGAACTGCTGGGCCTAAGGTTTTGCCTTATAGAGGTGGATCCACTATTAATATATCTAATTTCCTGGGGCCTCAATTTTGGCCACCACATATGACTCGACCTATTTGTCTCTTCTCGTAGTAATTGTATAGGCAAAAAATGTGTCTGGTTGGCCTGCTGCAAGGATTCCTCTAAACGCTGAGCCTTATCAGATAAGTCTTGGAAACCCTTGGGTAATTCTGATAAATGAGAGAGGGGACTAGTTTTGTTTTGAAATTCTACACACACATTTTTAGCATCTGTTCCTAAGTAAGCGACCTATCCAAGGATTTGATGAGACCTTTCAACAAGGAGAAAACTATCATTTCAAGATCATCAGGCCACTACATACACATAAAGAGGTCTGCCATACTTATATTCTAGGTGGTAGAGCTGAAAGGGTAAAGAAAATTTCTACAGAGATCTTTCTAGCTAGTGAAGGACCAGATGGGTAGCTGGTTGTACCAAAAAATAGATGCGTATCCCATGTTTGTAAAAAACACCAGATTTTGGTGGTTGTTTGCTGCATTGGAATTTCCAACAAGGGTCCTCACCATGAGATTATGTGAGCCGGAAGCTGTAGCGGGTTTCCCGTACCATTAAAGGGGGATAAGGTGGGAATTTCCAAACCTTGGGTGCGGGCATATCATCGACCCACATCAAATATGAATTTCCATCAGGTGGGATTTCCAGCTATCGGTTTTACAATGCCTTAAAGAAAGAAATGTGTGTCGCTATCAGATCATCTGGGAGGGGGTTCTTGACTTGATGAGGATCCCTAACCATCAGGGCGTTGGCATGTTCTTCAACATGATAAATATGCTAGGTGGCTCATGGAATGGCTGGTGGGATGACCTGTAGAGGTTTTGGGGAAACCTGAGCTGGTTCCCAAAGATTATAACACTCCCCAGGTGGATTTGGAGACATAAAGAGGACCATCTTTCCATAAATTCTGGCTTCTATCCTATCAATGTGGGTTGGATGGTCAGAGTCACACAGGGGAAACTTATTGGGGGGAGTTGTACCTACCCCTACTGCACCGTTCAAGGATCATTGTATCCTTCCCACTATTCTATGGAATGCTCATCAAGGAGGAAATCGACTATTTTCATGTGTTCCAAGAGCTGTTGGCACATTGAAGCCTTTTCAAGATCATCTTTCATCTACTAAACCAATCCAGATGGGTATGTGGGTCTGAAATCTCCAAGGTTCTCTTTACCCTTATTGGGATTCTTGCTAAAGACTAATTCCTCATGGGAACGTGATTAACTAGCATATTTCTCTGATGACAAGTAACACATCTCAATGGATCTAATATGTGTGGCACATTCCCATGGGGTATGTTATCATCAAGGAACCCTATCTCATTCTAACCCTTTGATAGATTGTCCATGTTAACTTCCACTCTACCTGATATCATATCCATAACATCACCTGGAAAATCAGGTTGTCCCCAAATAGAACTGAAATAGTGGGCATCATACTACCCCCAACCATGGACCTCAACATGAGGGGAAGCTTCCTTGATAATTCTATAGAGCACATAAATTATCTGAATGCATCATTGCTAAAGGTTCTTGTGGAAACCAGGCAACTCATGGCGTTGTTCCACATGTAGAGAAGCCATGTTAACCATATGAAATTGCTGGAAATGTCCGATAGTTTTTCCTAACTCTTGGGTTAAGAAACCTTCCACTAATGGAGATGGAAGTGTGTCACCCATAGTGTTTTTAGAAAGCATGTGACTAACTCCCGGGATAGCAATTATGGTGCACTAAATTTTGTGGTCGCAATTGGAGAAAATATATCTGAGAAATAATTCGATTCAAAAATGTCCCACAAGAAACTTGGATCATACTCAGGGTCTATCCCTAGGTAACCCCATTCATCGATTGGGGGTGGTTGTAGGAATAGAAATTGGCCTGAAGCACATCCTTAAGATGGTAAACTGGCCTAGGGGAGAATATGGTGAATGGGCTGACATGTCACCCCATCTCAAGTTGTCCTATGATGAATGAAATGAATGAGCCATTACATCTCAGTATGAATGGTTGGACGCCACAACTTCTGGTGTAGATTTTGCGGTATCTGATGGTGGTCCATGTGATTTTTCATCCTTTACCAGCCCCTAAAATAATTCTATGTGATCTCTGGTAGAGTTAGAGAATGACCTTGTTGACAATAGAATAGATTGCACGACCATACCCTATGTAGGGAAAAAATATTCTTATTCCAATATGTATCTGCATAGGGAGGAGATAATTCTTTGTACCTCACCTTCCGAAAGGATGAGGTTGTTCGTCACATTCCTACCCCGTCCCTCAATATATATGATCGAGGTGAGGGTTACATAGCTGAATAACATTATTCCTCAGAATATGAGAAGTATCCAGACTTCATTACATTTTGAATATTCTCAATATTCATCTGATGGCATTGGAAGCTTGTCATTATGCATTCGGATGGGTCTTTTGGATATGGTAGATTATTGTATCACATAGAGTTTTTAGATAGACTGATATTGAGATGGGTAGGAAATTATCTTGCGTGAGCTGGGGTGCAAGGAGCACCTGGACATATGTCAAAGTGAACACATGGAGGTCCTCCATGTCCACTAGTTAACGCACATAGGTAATCTCCGCAGGAAGATTTGGAGTGGGTGGGCCTCCAGTAGAGATAGTAGAGCATGGATACGGTCTCCATGCTTGTTCTCTTTTAGCAACGTCAATATGAGGAGGGTCATTGTACTGTTTGAGCTGAACATGGGTAGGACCTCCCTGTTGGGTTCCCATGATGTGAGGAAAACCTCGACATATATGATTTCTGGAATGAGGAGTACCTTTTTGGCTACTGTAAGGACATGGGAAAGACCCCCCAAGTTTATGGTTGACCAGATGGGAAGCATATTCACATTGGTGACCTGTGACTGGAGGGACGACTCCATACCTGAGCTCATTGGTGAAAAAGAGGTATCCATAACGGGTGTCAATGTAGTTGGGTATACCCTCATTTGGATTGAAGGTGGCATAGGGAGGACATCCACATTGAGCTTGGGAGTGGGGTGGGACCACACTCTCATTGGTTATAGTATGGGGAGGACATCCATACAGGATTTCAATGTCGTGTGTTGGCCTGTAATAGATGCCACATGTGTCATTGAGCAAGGGAGTTGACCTAGCCTACCCATGGGGTGGTTTGGGCCATAATCAGGGTCAGGAGTACAAGTACACCTTCTCGATATAAAAAGGGGACAGATGATTTTCATCAAAAGTGGCACGGGTCACAATAGCTATTGACGTTGATCCCCTCAGTGGGAATATTATTCTTCCAGTGCCTGACACTAGCGTCGGGTCATCTAGAATGGTTTCGATGGCGATGGCGCATGGTTCACCTTATCCTATGCTCATGGGGCTAGGTGGCAGCACTAACGCAACCTGGTGGGAACCCACTTTGAGTGCCCCTAGAATGGAATTCTATCTGGGCTGTCCTGGATGTCCCTCACCTCATTGGCATAGGGGAGGGATTCGTCAAAGCATTCCAATGAGAGCATTCCGAAACACTTATACATCAGTGTGGAGAGAAATGTCTCCCTATGATGCCCTTGGGGTAGGTGGTGGTGATGATGCATAGAATCCTTTTAGTCTTTACGGACCATATTCTAGGTTTGGGTAATCCCCTCCACCTTGTATCATTGATCGAGTTCTTTAATTACCATTCTATCAATGAATTCAGATGGGGAGATGGGATGTGGTCTTCCAAAAGCCATGGATGTGGAGGATGCCATGGGAGAGATGAGGCCACACATGATCATTGTATTGAAAGTGCCCCAGCCCCTACGTTGGTTGGTGGGTGGTGATTGGTTTCCATTCATGACTACTTGGGTCTTGCAAAGCAGGGATATTTAACCATTATATCTGAATGATGGAAAGTGACGTCCAGTACCCTAGCACCATTTTGTATTTTATGGTTAATAAGAAGGATCCATGATGACAGCATCATAGACCAGGATTTATAATGTCCAACTGCCCCAATTTCTGATGAGTTCCATGCTAGGCCCACTTTTTTCTTAGAGGAACCTCGTTTCTGATACATGGATCTGGTGGAATGCTTATCCACTAATGTCTCAAATTATACTAACCTCCATATTGAGAAGAATAACTTCACATCAGGTTTACCATTTCTATTTCTGAAGATTTCATCCGGGTGCACATCCATCTGTAGAGTATGCACAACTATTTCCTAGAATTCTCACTTTTCAATGGCAGGTGACATCCGTCACTTATTCAGGGAAGTTTCCTCCCTGATCGAAATGGAATTATGGGATATCAGTTCCTCCTTTAATGGAATCCTCCTCGGAACTCATTACCTAGTCCGGGTCTCCATCATAAACATAAGACATTGTTTGTGAAAATCATCCCAGTTTCATGTCTTCATGGACACCGGTTAATTATTCTTCTTCTATCAAGAAATTACAAGGGTTCCTGTAAGGGTAGAAACCTTCGGTTGGGGGAGTTGACATGTTGGAAATTGCTGGAATTTCATTATATTGGATCACTAATGCCTCTGGGTTTCATTACTATATGATAGGGCTTCTCGAGGGTGAAAAAGATTGAGAAATCCCATGTCATGTGCACGGAATTTTATTCAATTGGCTTTCCTCTATGGTTTTCCTCAGCTTCCCATTTTAACATTAGGTATTCTGTGAGTTTAAATTCTAGAGAACACAAATCAAGCTGATTAGAACACTGACAGGAGTGGATCGGATGGGTGAAACTCCAGGAGTGAATGCTGATGATGGGGGATAATGCGTGGTTAGATACCTAATTACTGCTAAGATGAGTGAAAAGGTAGGTGACCTGATCTCACTGGGATCTGCTGGCCTAGGTAAGAATTAGGATAGATATGGATTGATGGGATTGGATATAGAGAAATATGGATTCAATGTTAGGCTGATGGTGATGTTAGGGATGATACTCAAAGAGACTTCTTATGTATCCCTATGGAAGGGAATCAATGTTCACATAGATTGGTGGGGTGATGGGGAACCTGAGGAGGAGACCCGTGTGAATGAACACATTGATGGGATCCAAAAGACGTAGATACTTTGGGTTGGGGAATGTCCTTCCTGAACACATAGGATTGTGGGAGAGAGGCCATGATGAGACACATGTGATGGGATTGAACCTCAAGGAGGCTTTCTACATATACTTGTGGTGTGGAATAAAATTCCACGTTATTTAGGATGGTGCATAGAATTATGGTGTGTGTAGAGGATAATGGAAAGACGAGATGTTGTGGAATACTCTTGGCTAGTGGCCCAAGAGTTTTTCTGGAACCTGGGGATGGACCAAAGATGTAGATCACAACAAAGGGGAAAACAAAATCTTACTTTCAATTAAAGACTAAAACAGCTTACCGCTAGATGGGGCTATAATGTCATACCATCAATTAGGTGACACAAAGTATTATCATCGATAGGGAAGTACAATGGCTTTCCACTGATTTGGGAATATAGTGTCTTACTATCGATTGGGAAATACAATGGCTTCCATAGATTGTGTAACAAAATAGCTTATCATCGATTGGGAAACACAACGACATACCATCAATTTTGAAACACAATGGACTAATGTCGATTGGAAAACACAATAACTTACTACAAATTGGGAAACACAAATGCTTACTATTGATTGGGAAACACAATGGCTTTCCATTGACGGGGAAAAAAATATCTTTCCATCGATTGAGAAACACAATGGCTTAACATCATTTGTGAAACAAAATAGTTTACCATCGATTGGTGAACACACCGTCTTATTGTCTATTGGGGTTGGACTTCTGTGAGTATTCCCACATACCATGTATGGGATACAAGAATCAAAACCCATGAAGTTTTAATGGGTAGAGTTTATCATATTGCAAGATAAAAATGTGCATACAGTTTAACATCATGTGGTATGAGGTTGGGATAACATGAAGTGGTCGAAACTGATGAGTGTTGGGCTTGAACCTCATTGAGGATTCCTATGTACACTACCTTGGATGAAAGGGTCAAAGTATACATATTTTTTATGGTGAATATAGTTTAATTTCATGTATGTTAAAGGTGAACTGACATAAAGGTGTTTGGGAAAAGTAGTCGTTGGGATTGAACCTCACGGAGGCTTCTTATATACCTTGCCTAGTTGACATGGATCATATTCTACATAGTTCGAGATGGTTTGGGGATTACACTCTAAGGAGTACCATGAAGTATTCCATGGTCAATGCCTACACTAATACCATGTTATTCATGATCGATTTGAGAAAACAGTGGTAGAAAAGACTGGATGATCACATCGTGGAAGGTGCATCCACAAGAAGTGGAATGGGTATAACATGTGGTTAGTGACCCAAAGAGGTAACAATGTCTTATGTTTGGTTAGAAGCCTAGGGAGATAGAGATTGGGACTTACAACAGGATGGAGGTCCGATGGCGATAAAGCCCAGTGGGAGAGGGATAATATAATGAAGGTCACTATACCAATATTCCCTATGGTATTTAGTACAGAATAATAGAGGATGAGCAAGGATTCTACCTCCCACATGAAAGGCAATGGGATTACACTAGGATGGATGCCCTTCCCTGTGGACATTCATTGCTCCAACAAATAGGATCTCCATACAAGTGAGGAATATCTCACTCTCATGGAAATGAAAAAGCATAGAAAATGTTCAAAATGGGGTGCCCCACATGTGTTTTGTGGGGCGAGGCCACAGATTAATGGTATCTGCTAAGGACGATGTTTCTTGGAAGTTTAACATCATGCATTTCAGATGAATGCAGGTTCACTCCACACACCTTGGATTTACATAATCAGAATACTTTAACCCTTGGATAAGGGATAGAACCAATAATTTCATGTGAAGGGAGTGTTGTGGAGTGATCCATTGAGGGGGAACATTAGCATGGCTATGAAAAGAAACATTATCCATTAGCATAACTATTTGAAGAAGCATAAGACTAAGAAACACAATGTTAAGAACTTCCCAAGGGACCATAAAATCACTTCATACAAACCTGGAGGGTCATAAGGAAGAAGGTATTCCGAAGCAAATGGGTTCATAAGAAAGGACCTTTTGATGCTTTGGTGCTCCATGTAGTGGAGGTGCATTGCGTAGGGGTGTTCATCGTGATGTGGGGTAGCCTATCCTAGTAATAGGGCATAGGTTCATGTATAGGGTTCTTCAAGAAGTAGAAAGGCTTTCACAGAGTAGGACTTTGGGAATCAAGGGTACCTTGAAAAGCATAGCACAGTGAAGCAATGTGCTTTTAGAAGCACTATGACCCTGCCTTAGAATATGGTTCACATGTACATATAGAGTACATTGTGAAGAATCAGTGAATTTTGATGACTCGAGAACCCCTGAAGATCTCTTTTTTCACGGTGGCCTGTGAGCTCAGCGAATGACATCCCTGCTTGAAGAGGCATTGTATTATATATAATGGAAGGGTAATTGGAAATTCTCAAGTACTAGGAAGAACCAATTTTTCTCAATTTTTTGCAGAGCAGGAGATTCCTTTCGATTTGATAGTAGGGAAGGTGAAAGGTCGGAGTATCCATTATTTGGGCTCGAGAGGAGCTTGGTATTTATAGGCGAGGGGCAGCATGAAGCAGGGGTAGCTTGGTGTGAAGCCTTGTGGAGCTCCGTGATCAGCTGTGGATTGCATCATGTTTTTCATAACTGCATAGTCGATCATCATCCCCTCCTCAGAGTAGAGCCCTCATGGTTGCTCTAGGCAGCACTCAAGGAGCCTTCCGTCATGTTCAAAAGGCTCACATAAGTTTATTCGGCTCCCTCTATGGCATGAATCTCCCAGTCTATTATGTCGTAACCATGGAGCCTCCGACCTCTCCGCTCTACATTGACTGTGGAGGGGTCTTTAGCTTCACCTCAGCAATGGTGTTTTGGGGATCTACGAATGGTGCAGTGCTAAGGGGCTCTGCAAACAGGCTTCGCAAGGCAGCCCTTTTGGGATGGGTTTCTCTTTAGCGTCCTATTATCGTCACATATATTGGCTCTAACAGTCAGACATTCTTTTTTTGTATTATATGTAATAGTAATTAGAATATTATTATTATTGATTAATTAATTTTACATATGATCTCAAAATCAATAAAAATAGGGCTTCCATGGATATGACCATGAATAATAAATTTTGTATGATAAGTTCAAGATAATAATAAAATAATTAATAAGAAAACAATTATAAAAAAATCATGTTAATAAAGTGATGATAATAATATTTTTAATAATAAATACATGGCCCACAAGTCCAATGATTCAAAAATAATTGATTATAATTTCATGTTGATGGTGTCATTAATGAATTCATTATAATAATTTCCCGAAAATGATGTCATGATAATGAAGTCACTATAAGGAAGTCTGTATAATAAAGTCATGATAATAAATTAATAATTATTAAATAATTTTAATTAGGTCACGATATTTTTAACAGAGTAATGATAATTTCTTTTTATAAATGTCATGAAAATAATAATAAGGTTATCATTTATTCCAAATAAAATTAATAAAACAAAAATTAGTAATGATTTATAAAATATTAATATTCTTGGATGTTTTTAATTATTAAAAAATATTAATATTACTACTTTTCATAAAACAAATAATGTGTATAATTATTATTATGTGTCACATTATTTAAAAAAATATTATTATAACTATCATAATTTTCATTATTTTATTTATTATTGTTTTATAGAAAAAAAAATTATTAATTAATAATTAATCAATAATTTTTTGTCATGTAAATTAATTATTATTTAATATATTAATAAATAATAGGAGTATTATTATTAATTAAAGAGAGATATATATGACTGCAGATTGTATTTGGTAATCTGATCACTTATAATAAAGACAGGATAATAAATTCATGATAATAAGTAATTATTGATAATTAATTAATTGTAAGGAAGCATTAATTATAAATCATGATAACAATGTGTATCATCACATTATATTCATTTGAGTTCTTTTTTGTCGTTTTGTTTGGTTGTGTTTCGGACCATTCAAGGATATTGATTGTTTGTCATGGGAGGTGACCTAATGCTCCAGGATGTATGCTTGTTTGAATTAATGGAGTTTGAGTGTGAATATAAAAAATTGTTCCAGGGTTATGGGGATGTTTAAAACAATTTTCTATAGAATTTGGGTTTCGTGATTCCTGCAAGACCATCATATTTCATAAGGCACACTTATGGTGTAAATGTTTCTCTAGGAAAAAAGATTTGAGGTCTTTTTATTGTAGATGAATCGTTTATGCTGTAAAATCCAACTTCTTCCACAAATACCTTTTACATGATAAGAAATTATTTTACTCCATATGATCATAACTAAGGAAAATAATAAATTTTGAGGTGATAAGATTTTAGAATACTTAACTCATGGGGTTTTTACGCTGTAAAAGTTTCATTTGTACAATAATTCCATTAGGCCAATAGGATTAACCCTTAAGTGAATCTTATGTATTTCAATATTCATATAATCTCTTTTCTCTATCAAACCCTTGGTTTTATCCAATGAAATTTCGAATATCTGCACTCTTATTAGATCACATCATTTGGTGCTTGATCCTTATGTTGGTCATGTTTTATCTCTTTGGGTAAGTGAGTTTTCTTATTATTAAATTATATTGGTAAAGGTATCACAATTATACAACATTTTTAGATATTTTTATATTATAGTGATGTTATTCTTGATTCATTCATGACCAGTTGTGTGATCTTCTCTCATAGGATAACACTCATGTTGGTTTTGGGGCGATGTGTGGGTTTTTTGAGGAATGTTTTGATTTATCTTCCCTATCATCCATTTTTCTTATCGGATTGATTTTTTGATAATGAAATCAATTCTAGGGCCTCTTTGGTTGTCATTGTTTTCCTTCCACTATTTTTAGATCTAGTTATGGGTAAGTACGACCCAGGTAAGAGATATGTGGCTCTTTCTCAAGGAGATTTTGGATGAACATTGAATGCTCAAATTTGATAAAAAAATTATAAATAATTTTCCATGATCTATGGATTTTTGTGTGTAGAATATAATGTTTGAAAAATATGGTTTTCTCTATTTTTATAAAATAATATTTATTTTCAATGAATTTTGAAATATAGTTAGAATTTTTTAAAATCATTTTCATGAAGAAATGATTCTTAAAATGTAGAGTATGGTAATACTTGGGTTCTTAGGGGGAGGATTGGTAAAAGTCTCTATCCATTGATACCATCTAGGGGTTTACTCATGGGGTGTTACTCTTCTTTAGAGCCCTATTGATCTAGAATCATGTTATAACTTTTTGGGAGGTTCACTTTATGGGGTGTTCCTCTTCACTCTAGATTAAATAAATATGTTTGGTTACTCGATGGGTGATATTTTCTATGTTTGGTTATTAGTTATCAATCAAGACTGACATATTTTGATCTTTATTGGGATATTACTAATGCATTTGGGTTTATATTTAATGGATTTTTTTTGATATATGTGTAATATTATGTGAAACTATTTTACTTTGATTATTTATAACTACGGTAAAAGGAAAAATATTACAATTATTTTGATATAAAATACGTTTAACTGATTATCTTACCTTATATCCTTTAATGATGAGCACATTAAAATTATTACAAGGATACCTGTTATGGAACACCTGGGTGGGATCCTTATGTTCTTTTAATCTCACACCCTGCACACCCCTTCATTAGTGTGTAGATCTAGAAATGAATTTTGATGTAGGGAAATCTCTGGCACTGGAGTGAGGTGGCATGGTTTTTATCAGGTGGGTTAGGGTAGCTGGTTGTGAGTTAGGGGGTGTTTTTTTATGCTATCACATGGAGTAGTCAGTTTCAATTTTACATATCCAATTTTGTTGGACTTGTGATTATTGGTTGTTTAATCGTCATAAGTGATGTCACATCAACTATATTTATTCAGTGTTTGGGTTTATATTTTCTTATTTTTTTTCATTTATCTTATCTTCATAAATAAATATATATATATTCTTGGTTAGAATATTCAATTTTGACAAAATCATTCCCCCTAATTGGCATATGGTTCCCGAGAGATAGTGTTCATCCTATGGGGATTAATAACTTCTTTTTGTCATGTGGAAGAACGAGTGGAGTTTTAGTTTTATGTGTAATATGAGTCAGTGAGTTATAAAATGTCATTAGAGATTGGTTATACTATGTCTTTGGGAATTTGGTTGACTATAGATAGAATTATAGAGACTTCATATACTGGTTTTAGGGAGTTCTTGGTTATAAAATTCCACGAAAAGACTCAAGTTACCATGGGATATGGAGATATTTTTCTCCTGGCATGAGTTCATGATCTTAGACACATATTTTTCTTATGGTTTTCTGCCTGGAACTATGATTACCAAATTTTCTAATCATTTATATTTATTTTTGTTCATAATGATATATCTCAGTGAAATATTCCATAGGTTCTACAAGAGGATACAATGGATGCACCCCAAAGGAATAATCCATTGGATTAGAAACTTATAGAGGATATTTTTCAAGAAGTTCATGTTGTGGACCAAAATGTAATGCAAGTCCATAATACAGTTGTTAAGGTACCTCCAAGAGCTAGGTGAGAAATGGATCAATCTTAGGTATTCATACTTAATAAATTGCCATCCATTATGGGTATGAATAATCTCCACAAGGTGGAAGAATGAATATACATGGATTATTATATATTTGAATTCAAATATACACCTAATAATATCTTGGTGAAGTGTGTGGGGTTAATACTTGTGGGTCCCATCATGTGATGGTGAGATTCCAAGGTACTTGTAGATATGAGCATGGGATTCGAATGGAATGGTTTCAAGGAACACATCATAAAAAAGTTATATCTAGTAACTATGATGATGGAAAAGTCTCTAGAGTTCCCATATTTGGAGTAGGGAGATACACTAGTGACTACATACATCAATCCATTCTAGAAGCTAGTTCATTTTTAACTATAGGTAGCGAATAATGTTTAGGTAAAGCTTCATAAGTCTTTTAGGATTTTAAACAAAATATAAAAAATCATAGTTATTATATCAAAATATTTCAACCTATATGAATCTTTTATGTAGGTAAATTATGGAGGATATGGATATTTCAGGAATGGTTGTCTCTTCTGGAACTTCTCTTCCACCCAGTCAAAACATCAGTGGTGTGTATTGGATAAAGAGGAAGTGTCGTGATCAATATATGGGTGGTGGAGGTGGGTCTTAGTAGTGGTTATCCAAAACACCTTTATTAATAAATAGTATCTTTCCCTTGAATTGATATCATTGTGGAATGGATGGAAAAATCAATTGTCTTATTCTGCATCTCTGAATAACTGTAGGGGTTGTGGCCTCTATAACCATTTGTAGATATTCTTCCAAAAAATGTATACACATAGTTGTGGATATGGATCATTAGTTGAAAAAGAAATTATGATGTGGTTATATTATTAAATTTCTATAGGGCTCTATCCATAGGCATCGGGAGTGAAGAAATTTCACATAGTAGATGAGTTTCCAATAGAGGATGACGTGTGTTCAATGATAGTGAGTGGTACCCTCTTTATTATCTCTTATAAAGGAACTTTTTTTATTCTAGTTCCTCCCACTCAATTATTTCATATAGGATTTTGATGCATTTAATTTTTTTATTATATTATAAAATCTTATTTGGAAGAGAAAGAGAAGGTGTTTCAGTGTACTTATTTTTCAATATTTATTGTTTATGTGGAGTTACATTGAGATTTCACCATTATCAGTATAGACCTATTTTATGTAATAAATGGGATGGAATGGGTTATATATGATTATTATAGGGTTGATTATTTTAATCATCATATCTCATTACATTGTGCCAAATGTAATCTATTTGGTGTTTTAGGGTGAGTGAGATCAATGATTTGTTCATGTAGGAACATTCCACCCAGAGCTCTAGAGTTGGTGTATACTATTTTCATTGATCCCAATGACATTTATTCTCTTATTAATCTTCCTTTTTAAGTAATTTCCTAACATTTTACTAGATGACATCTATGGTGTTTCTCTATAGAGTCAGGTTTATTTCATGATTGATCTAGTGTCAATTCTACTAATAATCTCAATACCCTTTCATCGTATATAACTGATCGATTAGAAGTTGTTCAATATTCCATTGGATGAATTGATAGTGAAAGGTTTTGTATTCCCTAGTTCTTCTACTTCGGAAGGACCAATTATATTTTCCTAGAAAGAATATGCTTCACTTCGTTTGGGAATTTACTATTTAAGGTAGATCATGGTGATGGTAATGTGTATATATCCATTTCCCTATGCGGATGATTTGCTTTATTAGTTATTGGGGGAAAAGTGTTTTTAAAATATCGATCATGGATAGGGTATCTTTAGCTCAGGTTTTTGTAGTCTGATATAATGAAGATAGTTTTCTAGAGATAGTATGGCTATTTGGAATATCTTATGGTTTTATTTGGTCTAACTAATTCTCCAACAGTTTTTATGGTGTTGACGAAGCATATATTCCATCAGCATTCTTAAACTATTTTTGAAGTGTTTATTGATGATACTTTAGATTATTTGAGATCAGATGATTATCATGAGGACTATAAGAGTTTGGTTTTAGATATATTTTGGAGTCTCCATTTGAATTATATTAATTTTTAATGTAGTTTTTGGATCCACGAATTGAAATTATTGGAACACAATATTTTGGAATGTGGCGTATATGTTTTTCTATAAAAGGTGAAGGTTTAATTTTCATGGGAGGATCCATGAATTTTCATCGAGATTTAAAGATTCCAAAGTATTATTGGATATTATTGGATATATGTAAAATATTTCTCAAATTTCTCTTCACCATTAACTTATCATACAAATAAAGGGTTGATGTTCACATTATATGTGATGTTTTATTATTATTTCAATGAACTAAAATGAATTTAGAAGTCATCTCCTATTTTGGTCTTACATGATCCTTGTAATTTTTTTGTGATATACAATGATTCATTGGGTTTTGGTATGGGTTGTATCATTATGTAGGGTGATCATGTTGAGGATTAAGGTTCTCTTCAGCATTAGTCTCATGAGTAGAACATTCCCACTCTTTCTTTGGATCTTTCCAAAACTAGGACTTAACCTAGATGATGGTGAAACTATCTATTTGGTTACATGTTCTTATTCATTTCTGACCACAATAGTATAGTCTATGCCTTTTTTCAGAAAAAAATTGAAACTCAGATAGAGATGATGTATCGAATGCTATCAAACATTCAAAATTGATATCACATACAACATAAGAATGGGGAATTTTGTTGTAGATTATGTTAGTAGGAATGTTCCATTGTATACTGTTTTTGAATTGAAGGAAGAGTGAAACCTTATAGGATTTGTCACATAGTTGCATCCTTATTACTAAGAGGATGTTTCAATTATGGTTCTGACATTTGATATATAATTTTCATCTATCTTTGATTCCATTCAATAGTTTATGCATCATGATGATAATTTTTGTGGAATTTGAGAAACCCTATATGGTGGGGAGACATCTATGGATGGTCTCTCCCTTCATATGGTGTTATCCTTTTTGTGGTTTATCCCAGTGTATGTGAGGATATATTTTTGGGTAAACTATATTACTTATTTATGGTTAATTAATCTTGGAACTATTAAGATGTAATATGAAATGATATTGAGATTCGGGTGATCGGGTATGAAGTGTGACATTATAGATTGTGTATCCCACGGTTATACCATCCATCATATAAAACCAGAGCTTCTAAAAACTTCTAGTTATCACCTTACTCCTGAAGATTTCATTTGGAAATCTGATGAGGCGCCCATGTAATTTTCTCGTTAGATTACCATTGACTACATAAGGGAATAATTATATATTAGTGGTCATTGATCGATTGATGAAATCATCTCATTTAATTATGATTAGGGAAAGCCATAATTTTGATGATATGGGTAAGCTATAAGTGAAATAGATTGTATTCTTATAGGGGGTTTCCTATACCAGATTATTGGATAGGGATCATAGGTTTACCTTATGGTTCGGAAATAGTCTTTTCGGAGGTGATGGGTACTCAAGTAATATTGCGTATACATAATAATTAATATACAAATTTTCATAAAAAGCACACTATTCAGGTCCTAGAGTATATATCCCATGATTTTGTCATTAATATTGGTAGATTTTGGGATATCTATCTTGGATTGGTCGATTTTTCATATAATAATAGTTATCAATCATCGATAAAGATGGTACCATTTATGAATTGTATGATCTCCCATGAAGATCAATTATTTATTAGGAAGTGGTGGGAAAAGAATATCTTATGGGACCGAGTCTCATTTATGAGATGTTGGTGAGGATTTCTTATATATGTCAGTATTTTGTTATATGTCAGTGTCAAAAAAAATCATATAAAGATCATCAATATCATACTTTTGTGTTTTACATTGGTGATCGAGCTTTTATGAATTTTGAACCTCATTAGGGAAGTAATTTTCCGAGAATATAGAGAATATCGGTTTTGAGATATTTTAGAAAATTTGAGTTTATTGATTATATTGGGAAATATTCTTTTCAGTTGGCATTAATAGCTTATTTGACAAGAATTCCTTATATTTTACAGATATCTCAGCTCAATAAGAGTTTTCTTGATCACATTTATGATTTAATTTTGGATGATATTGAGTTAGATATACTTGTTTCAATAATTGAACATCTATTAGAGATTTTTGAATCTTTCATGATATTCTTGTGTGGGAAGTCTTTTCTATTTGTTAGAGTGTTATAGTGACACTGGTCACATTCTAATGAGATATAAAATTGTGAAACATTAGTGAGAGATTTATAGAGTCACCTCTTTCTACAAAACTATTCATCCACCTGACATCCTAAGAAAATAAATTCATATGTTGGTGAGATAATGGCATCATGTTACCATATTTTATGTACGTATCATTTTAATCATAGTTCATTTGTTTTTTCAGGACATTCAAATATGGGTAGTGTTTATCAGGTAAAATGACCTAATGTTCAAGGATGTATGTTTTTTTGTATTTGGGGACTGACAGTATAAATGGGATAAAGGACTTTGTGGGAATTGGGATGTTCCTGGGAGTTTTCTATAGAATCTAGTTCTAGTGCTATATGAAGGGCCTTCTTATTCCATAATACATGTTAATAGTGTAAAATTTTTATTGGGAACAAGCTATGAATATGGTTTGTAGCACAATAATTATGTACAATTTAAATTCATGTTTATGCTAAAAACTACTTTTATGCCATAAGACCCACTTTTACTCTATAAGAAATTCACCCTATGAAATACTAATTTTTGAGTATATTTTTTTTCAATATACTAAACTCCTATGGTGTTTACACCCTAAACTATTCATTTACATTACAAAAAATTCAACTCATCGTTTCTATCCATTAAATATATCTTATGTTTTCTATTATTCGCACATGATCTACTATCCCTCGATGCCCATTTGTTATCCTAATCAATTTAAAGTATCTCTTATCCTATCAGATCACATCATTAAACATTTTATCCGCTTGGTGGTTGGATGTATCTCTCTGGGAAAGGTAATTCTCAACTTCTTCACTTCCATTGGTCGTGGAAGTGATATTGCACTAAGTTTTCATGTCCACTGATCTTATAGTGGTATTCTTCATGATCCTTTCTAGATCCTTCATGTGATCTTATCTCATTAGATAACATTATTTTTGATTATGGTGTAGGATGTGAGTTTATTTATGTATGCACTGTTTTATATTCTATGCTAGGAATTTTCTTGTTTGACTGATTATATGATGAGGGAATCAATTCTAATACCTCCTTGTTTTCCATTTCATTCATTTCTGTATTGGTTGATCACTCTTCGGGCATGTGCGACCAGAGTTTGATATAGGTGGTTTTGTCTATATGATATATTGGATGAACCATGAATGAGCTGATTTTATAAGTTGTTTTATAAATAAAATATCCAAACCTATGGATTTTTTTTAGTGGAAATGATTGTTTAAAAATTTTCATTATACTCTTTTTTGATAAATGAAATTTTTTTTTCAATGAATTGTGAAATAGAGATATGAAATAGTATTCAATGGATGGTATTGATTAAATGATTTGTAAAATATATATCATTGGAAGCATTGGGTGCATCGGTGGATGGTGTAGTAATAGGCAAATCCATTGATATTATTGGGGGGTTAACACATAGAGTGTACCTTTTACCTCATGCCCTGTTGTTCTAAGGACTTGTTAAATAATATTGGGAGGCTCACTTTATATTGTGTCCCTCTTCACTATAGATTCAATTAATAAGCCAATAGACAAGATGCACGTGGTTTTCTATGCTAGAGTACTACTGTTCTAGCTCATCTTATAATTATTGATTATTGATGTAATGTTACCTTTTATTTTTTGGTTTTTATTTCCTATCTTTGATTTCCTTCTCTAATATATATGTTATATTCATTGATACTATTTTTTCTATATTACATTAGACTATTGAAAATGGGAATGTTTTAATAGGATTTTTATATAAAATCTATTTAATAGATTGTCTTGTCTTATACTCTTGAAATATGAGCATGTTTCGATTGTTATACAAAGATATATTATAGAATACCTATGTGGGATGATAATGATACTTCTTTCACAAACCATGCATACAGCTTCTATGATGTGTATAAATGGTTATTTCATTTGATGTAAGTAAAGGAATGGAGTTGTAGTGAGGCGGTGAGGTTTCTGTCTACTAGGTTTTGGAAACTGGTGGTGGGGTGGTGGGAGCTTTATAATACTATCACATAGAGTATTCGGTTTCTATTTTAGTTATAATTTATTATTGGAATTGTAATTTGGGATATTCTGACTACTTGAGATAAATCATCCTTGTTATATTCTTTCAGGGTTAGGGAATATATTTTCAATTTTTATCTTCCATTTTTTCTCTCTGCTTTGTATATATATTTATATATGTCATATTCTCTACTTCATGTTATGAGAAATTGTCCTCTCTTGTTGTTTTCTAATTCCTGGGAGACAATCACCTTCCATTAGGGAATGGGAATTCCTTTCAGGTATGTGGTAGGTCGGGTCAGGTACCAGGTTAGAGGGTAACCTGACTCGATTCATTACATAATGTAATAAAAATAAAATCATTATAATAATTTATGAAATTATTAATATAGTCTTCATAATTGACTTTTTTAATGCCATGATACTAATAATTATGTTCTTATTTCTGAATAATAATAAAATTATTAATAATATTAATAATTATTTATATAAGATGGTTATTTTTAAATATTATTAATAATTAATAATGGTATTATTATTATTAAGTCATATATTACTATTCATACATATTATTTTCTATTCATTATTTTTATTAAAATATTTTTAAATTATCTTAATTAATATGTTTTAAGTGAATGTCATATATTTCATTCAAAATCTAAATATAATTTATTTTTATAATCTATTAGAGTTACCTATTATTTTTAAATCCCAATGATATGTATTGTAACAACATTATTTTATTTCATCTATTGTATGTTTTGTTTATTATTTTGATGATTTTTTTATTTGTTTATTCTATGTTTCAATCTTCACTATGATTTTACATATACATAAATTTTCATACACTCTCAAAGTCCTTCACCAGAAACAGAAAAAACATATTATGTTTCATGTAGGTAACTTTGGTAGCATAAAAAATATGAACAATAAGTATAATATAAATGAAACAAATAAACATTATCTAAATATATAAAGAATATTTGTAAATGAAGATAGTTTTATATAATTAAAGGGAAACATTAATTTACATGGCACGGGAATTATTGATTTAAAACATAACATTAACAATTAAAAAAATGTTCATAAAATATAGTATAAATAATATATGAATGATATTTCATACAAAAAAATATAAAAAAATAAATTGAAAATAAAAAAAATGATAAAAAATAATAAATAAATATCTACCAAAAAAAGTTATATTTACAAATAGTATGTTTTGAAACGAAAATATTTTTTGTCAGTAAAATTAATTTTCATTATTGGTTTTTATGAAGTTATATTTAATTTCAATTAACTTTTATGAGTTTACTGATTGTTTCAAATTTTATTTAAATAATATTTATAATTTATAATTTATAGGCATTATTGGTCACCTACTAGAAACATTATTATATTTCATGTAGGTGAATTTGAAAGATAATAAATTATGAAGTATATATATTCTAATTGAAATTTCTTAGATTGACTAAAAGTATAAAAAATATTGATCATAAATATAATAACCAATCATTATTTTACATCACAAAAATTTCTTATTCTTAAAATATAAGGTTTACACATAAAACAATTCAGCATATTTTGTTTTAAGGATTATATTATTAATCAAATTATTATAAAGTTTCATTAATTATTTTATTATTCCTAAATATTAATAATTACATAATTAATATATATTATTTTTATTATTGACTATTTACAATAATTAAAATAATAATAATGAACAATGATGTAAAAATAATTATTTTTTATATAACCAGTAAAGTAGTTAATAATATTTTTGAAAATAAATATAAATTAAATTAATAATATATAAATTGAATCATTAATAATAATTTTTTTATTAAAAACTTACTATCAAATTAATAATTATTTATAATAATTGTAATAATAGTATAATTAAGATTTTAATAGTAACTAATTATTTAATTATTGTAGATGTTATATATAATCTAATTATTTCTGTATTTAAAAATTCTTAATAATAATATAATTAATATTATAAATAATTATAAATAATAACACTATTATTTACATCATCATTAGCATCATTATTAATATTATTATTAGTCATTAAATTAATAATCAAAAAATAATTTACATGGAAGAAACCATTAATATTTATGTATAATTATTTACAATATCATTTTTATTATTATATAAACTAATAATAAGAATACTAATATTCATAAATTTATTAATTATTACTAATTTTGTTTAAATATAAAATTTACTTCATTAATAATTACAATATAAATGTTTATAATTTGAAATTTTTAATAATTCTATATTCATTCTTAATTAGATAATTAATCACATCATTCATTAAAAATAATTATATTTTTAACAATATCAATTGCAATATTATTAATCATTTTATTATATTTATATTTATTATTTTATAAAATGATAACTTTGTATTAATTTTTTTGATTTATAATTTATTATCATTAATTTTTTCTAATAAATAATATATTCTTAATTAAATGTTAGAAATGTAATTTCTTCATCCCATATCAAAAACCTAGATAATATGTCAAATATAGGACTCATATAAAATGGGATTTTGGCTGGGATTTTTCATATTATTCTCAAAATATATTTCTTAAAGAAATATTAAATGTAAAAAATATCAAAAAACATTAAAAAAAAATTATTTTCCTTTTGTTTATATATATATATAATGAATAAAATACTTATAACATGTTTAAAAAACAAAGGTATGGTTTTATCATAGGCAATTCCATATTTAGAGAATTTATA
The DNA here is from genome assembly GCA_963277665.1 of Viscum album. Classification (NCBI taxonomy): domain Eukaryota; kingdom Viridiplantae; phylum Streptophyta; class Magnoliopsida; order Santalales; family Viscaceae; genus Viscum; species Viscum album. The sequence continues at coordinate 227,266,795 of OY728159.1, read as the reverse complement.
AAGAAGGCATTGTCCACCCATATGTGTGGAACCCCCTATTTTCATCGATAGATTTGGGAAATAGTTTCTCAATCCAAAGAGTTTCAAATTTTATTTTCACCATTATATGAGAAACAATTCTAATAGCCCAAATAATTTCCTAATTTGGAAGCCTTTATGTGTCCCCCAAATCACCCTCCAACTTATAGGGAGATGAAAAATCATAGTAGGCCAAGTTCACACTTGAGGCCTACATTTTGATCAGCACTTGGCCTGTAAGTTCGGAATTCACCTATATGTGAGAACTAAAGGGTAACTTTATTCCCTAAAATAAAAATAGAAACATGATTCATCGATCAATCCCATAATAAACCAAATAAAACTTTTTGAGACTAAAAATTTATTCAAAACATCAGTGTAAGGGGAACCAAGAAAGAATACACCGACAAGAAACTGAATGTTGGAGTGAGCGCCAAAACCTCAACATTTTTTAAATCTACTACTAGAAATCCACTAAATAATGAGGTTGGAAGAGAACATTGTTCAACACTTATCTAAGATAATATGATGAGTGGGTATACAAATCATCATGATACCCTTGTCCAGACCGAGGTTCTATTATACTATATAATATATATTTTAATGACCAACTCATAATAATCACAATATTAATTTTATAATATATAATTATATTTAAAAAATCATGCTGAATGATCTAATATAAGTAATATTTGTAAATTAATAACAAAATATCATTGACATAATAATTTAACATGATAATAATGTTGATTCCTAAATTTTTTTCATATTTAAAAACATATCATCGATGTAATCTTATCACATCATTATTCATCATATCTTCAATAAGTCCATTTCAACCTTCTATTAAAATTTTTACGATAAAGAATAACAATATCAAGAGAAACATTTTCAAAAAACATAAAAATAATCAAATTAATAACCATCCAATCATTTTTTAAATTATTTTAGATTAAATCATTAATGAATCTATGTAAAACAACATATGTTATTACTGATTAAATTTCAAGAACTATGTAATTGAGAAAACATGAATTATTCATTGTTAATATTTTAATTAACATTATCATTTTTCAGATTTCTATTCATCTCAAATGAATTCAATAAGAAATTATCTCTATCAAATTTGAAAAAATATATCATGATCACTATGTGTCTATCTATGAAGAATGAGTCTTTAAAACACTCTCTCTATTCATGGCTAGTATACATTGTTTATATTTGGAAAATTTAGAAATTCATAATCCAACAACTACTATAGTAGTGTAATTATGGATGGTACCGTTTTGTGAATGTGTTTTTTCACTAATATTATCCACATTTAAGAATGATTAAGTAGATTTAGTTCAAAGTGAGTTAATAAAAAATTATAAATAATAAATAAATAATCTAATTTCCCAAATAATGAAATAAGATAAAAATATAGAAGATTATGTCAGAGTTTTGAATCCCACTCAAGGCGTATGGATAAAAAATAAATATTATATATATATATATATAAATAATTATACTCTAAATTACCAATAATTTAAAATATAATGTTTTTATTAGGAAAAATAATATCGATCCAAAATTACCCAATGTGTCCTTGGATAGAGTTATTAATATGTTGTAATTTGGTTTATATAAAATTAATTAAGGATATAATAAGACCTATTTTAATAAATTTGTGGAAATTTTTCAATTTTAGAATCTTTGATATCTTATTTCCTTTTGGGTCTTACATATTAAACTATGATAAGAAATAATATAAAAGTTTTAATTCTTAACTTCATTTATTTATTTTTCTAAAATCAATTTTGTATCCCTTTCAATTCTCTCATTCATTTTAAACCCTCTTATATTCTCTCATTCTTGATGATTAATGATTATTTATAAAATAAGTTAGAACTAGACTATTTTTAGAAATAATAGATATAAATAAATTAAGCATATACATAAGAAAATAAATAAAAACATATTTAAAAAATATAACAAGAAACAGAACGTCATTCAAACATAAATTGATTGTAAAAAACAATAATTTTTATAGAGAAATTAAAAATTATGAATTATATGAAGAAGATAATAATGATGTAATATAAAATCACATAAAAATTCCCAAATAGTATGTCATCATTGTTATGTTTTCACTATTGACACATAAACATCATGAAATAAATTTTCATAAGATCATTATCTATATGGTCAAGCATATTTCTATAGAAAAAAACTTCTAAAAACTGATTTTTAAAATCATTATTGAAATCCTTTATCGATGATAAAAAAATAATATTTGATCTATGTGTCGTTAAAAGGGGTTATTTTTATCAGTTCGAAAAATAGTACTATAAAAAAGAAGAAATATTTTGTAAATAGTTGTGATATTTTTCAGGGAGGCCACCACCACGTTTATCATAACTGGACTCCCACACCACTATTTTATTTTTTCTCTTTTTTTCTATCCTATGGACCTTTATCATCATTATAGCACTTCTAGTTCATGCACACAGACATGTGTGCCCCCTGATTTTTTTCGAACGAGAGACCTCCCCCTCACTTGTTTTCACCTTTACCCCTACTCTATGATGTTGTGTTCTCTAATTTATTATATATATATTTATATACATATAGTAATATTTTTACCTTAATTTTATTTGGTATATTAATATATATTTATAATATTATTTTTAAATACATTTATAAATATGTTTTTTGTGTATTTCTGTTTATAACTATATAAATAAATAAATACATAAATATATACAACATAGATGCATTTATATATATTATATATATGTTTGTATCTATGAATATATTTATAAATATATCTATATACTTATATATATTAAATATTATACATTTTATGCATATATTAGTATATATAGATAATATATATCAGTTTGTAAATATATACACACACAAGAAGATATTTATATATATTCCAACATTATATATACATTGTATAAGTATATAAATATTCCTAATTTTTTAAAATAAAATGTATATTTTTTTAGATATGTTTTTTATATTTAAAAAGTTATTTTATATTTAAATATGTTTACATATTTATTTATAAAATTAAATCTTTATGTGTAAATAATTATAAATTTGTATACATGGGTAAATATTTAATTATATATAATATTACAAGATGAAAATTGATATAATTTTAATGTTATAATATCAATATGTGTGAAATAATTTAGTATAAATTGAGTCTCCACCAAGAAAAATGTATTGTTAATTCCCTTAAATGGTATTTAGAATTCCCTCAAATGTTAAAAAATGTGGGTACCCCGACAAAATACTCAGTTTTGGAGAAATTATAGTCCATTTGACCCCAAAAAAATGATTACCATGGATTCCTTATCACCAAGGTGTTGATTTTTTCATCAGCATCGATTTTATATGTTGTGGATCTCAAACAGAAAACCAAATAAAAAGTTGTAGTCCTTTCATGTTTGATTCATATTTTCAACTTATTTTAGTTCATTTATTAATTTATTAATTTTTTCTGACATCTAATTGATATTATATTATTATTACTCAATATTAATATTCAAATGGTTAAATAATATTATTTGTAATTATTATATAATCTATATTACACTAATTATCTTAAATATTAGACATGATTACATATTTTATATTCTAAAAATAACAATTTATAGAATATATTATATTTATATCAATGATATTATATTTGTAAATTAATATATTATTTTAAAGGATATATAATTGTTGTATAAAATAATTATTTTATCAGCACTAAAAATTATTTTTAGTGCTTATAAAGCGGTAACATTATCTATATAATTGTGTAACATTATCTTTATTTTTTAGTATTAGTGAAATCACATGTTATCATTTTTTTAATGCTGATAAAAGTAACACATTTATCAGTTCTTTTTTAATTTTGATAAATGATAGAACATGATAAATCAATAAATTTTTTATTGATAAGATCATCAAATTTCTTAACTCACTCTAATAGGGATGATCAATGTAACTCATTTTGGAAAAGTAAAATGATCACCACCGTAGAACTAGTCTATTGATGCACTTTATATTCTGGTAACTAAATAACACAAATAAATATTCACATGAACTAATGATAAACCCAAACACCATTCCATCACTTTTTTCAAATATTAGTCATAATATTCTTGGTCCTTATTAATGAAAATAGTTGGTGGAATGGATAATGGTATTATGATGATTTTCTCTTGTGATGGATATTTTATTGAATGCATATAGTTTTGTTAACTAACTCTCCTAGATTTTCATGTGGCCCGACCCTTCTAGTTAATGTCTTCTAAAAGAAGGATTTCATGGGGGTATTCTTATATAATGAATACAAACGCCGACATTTTAGACTGAAAAATAGATGTTCGGTGGTGAGTCGTCTATTGAAGTGGCCATCAACATCGATATGTGGATAGGGCTTCTCGTTAGATGATGTGAGGTGTAGATCCTTCTATTTTGCCATGATGTTTCATCAAACCAAGGATGTGTCTATTGGGATACATATATCTATGGGTGGATGTCGGATTCATATGGGGTTGTTGTTTTGTAGGTTATTTTTATATATTATATCGGGTTTTTTTATGAAAATGAACCAAGGATAATTTTTTAAAAAAGAATACGACATGAAGGCATTATGGCAGAAAATTTGTTTAACCAAGAGATATGATATAAAAGATATGAAAAAGTTGTTACCTTACTAAACATACACTATTATAGAATAATTTTTAATCCTTTTATGTGTTAAACATCAAAGGTTTATCACTATTGGTATGTAAGAACTTGTCTTTTTGGGTATGTCCCTATTTGAGTTTTTCATTAGAGATAAGGTGGATTAGCCTTGTTCAGAGTCATAGAGTATTTGTTGTGAAAGAATGACCTAATATTTATAGATTTATGTTTTATTTGAATTTAGGGAGTCCAGATATATGTCTGTTAAAATTTTTTATATGGGTTTTCTATGATTTAATAGTATTTATAGGTGGTTTGGGTCCTTTTAATGAAAATCGGCTAAAAACAATTTGTTCGGTGGTTACATGTTATACACATGTTACATGACATGTAGCTTTCTTTATATACATTTCATGAAAAAGTATAGTTATTGAAATGGTTACACATCATTCAAACCATTAATATTAATTAAATATTGATATGGATAAATATTGACCCATGGTTATGGGTTTTTCAGAGTATCCTTCTATAAATAAATACATGACATGTAAATGATTTACACACCACGTAATATCCCAAAAAAAATATTTATGAACCTTAATACATGCTATTCTCTCAATCCTTTAGAGAATAATACTTTTATTGACCTATGTTAGTTCTATAGGTGATATTGGAGGGCCAACCTCCCTTCCAGATACCCCATTTCTTTGCGATCGATCCTTGGTATGTATTTGGTTTTGGTTTTCCCATACTCTTCTATTGTTAACCTTTAGGAAGATTAATCCTTTGGACTATGTTTGGGGTTACTTTTAGTCATGATTTGATATGATCTAGGTTTTAAAATTGAATATTCTTCACTATGTTCCTCATTATTGTTCCCCCTTTGATGCATTGTGTTAATATCCAGTTAATGGTAGGGGTACAAACCTTAACTCAAACGTATATTTGATTGAAAATTATGTGAAATATTGAAATTTGACTTTCATTATGTGAACCTAAAATAATTAAATGATTAATAAAAATTATTATACATTATCACATTGTATCCAATTGTTAATGAGTTGGGTTATGGCTACCATTTGGGTGAGATAAACCATGATTATAATTGAATTAAAAAATAAATAAAATTTTGATTAGAAAGGCCAGAGAATTGGATGATTGGTTGATATATATTCACCATGTATTGTCTTTATTATTGAAATGACTAGCATGTTATTGATTTATGACCAAATGATAAAAAAAATATGTAATTAAAGGATAAATAGTGATTTTCATAATTAATCATTGAGCCTTATTATGTGATATTGTCATATATTTGTGGTAATGCCCAATTATTTAATGTTATAATTCTTATATAAAAGGATATAAACACTGATTAATGTTATAATGATTAAATAAAGTGTTTTGCCTTGTGATACATGTTTTAATGCTTATATACCTGGCTTTCCACTAATAAATGTTATAATGTTAAAATACCAGGTGTGGAACTAACAAATTATATAATGCTTATATATAAGGTTTAACCTTGATACAAGAAAAAACTTCTTATATTCCACACTCAGACCAAATTTATTACTGAAATGATTTTATGGCAGGAATTACCGAGGTTTGTCAGATTTATAAAATTGATAAGTGGTTAGGATTGTCATGGATATTAGTCATGATCAGAGACATTCAATCATGGTGTTGAAGCTAGTTATGTTTGACCATGGTTATATGGTTGGTGATGGCATGGTTGTGGGACATGCTCATATTTATTTCATCAGGGTGTCGAAGATAGTTAATGTGGTATTAATTTATTTTTTTATTTAATTTATACTATTGTTTATTGAATTATTTCATGCACTTATTATCATATTGTTTGTGTTTAAACATGGGGGTGTCGACATACTAAGTTACAGTCATCACTATTTGATCGCCCATTTGTTACCCGAGATGAATACATTGATGAAGGATTGGAAATGGGAAATGGACCCTGTTGTTGATTATTTCTTGCCAGATGGGCTAGATTTTGGATATGATACTAACATGGGACATCAGACCATGGAATCTAGTGTCTTTATTTGTATATATTACTATTTTATTGTATTACTTATAGCATAAAATTTAGTTACATTTCATCCATTCATAAAATTATTCCTTTATTATTTACTAGGTAATATAGTTATATTTTGTTGTTTGAGGTTTTCCTCTATATTTTATTGTTTCAATAAATTTTTCTACTATGATATTTATTGTTATATGATTATTTTGCTGTTTTAACCCTGTAAATAGGGGTTAATGTATACCCAATAGACTTATCAAACCCACACTACTAATCAGCACCCTATAGCGTAATCGGAGGTGCTCTTGAGGTCCCATAACCAAACCGTTTCAACCAACTTTGAGTGTCATGGCATGAGGGATGTTATAATTTTTTATCATAGAAGTTTAATTTTCTATTTATTCGTTATTATAGAATGTAATATAGGAAACTAGGATGTGTCTGGACATGCTAATTAACATGTACAAGGGAGTAGCTAACCCATCTATGGGGGAAATATGAGTTCCAAGGGTTGGAATTGTTGTTTATTCTTTTTCTTATTACAGATGATGTTATTTCAACTATTGTGACTCCCATGTTTTGTGAGGGAATTATTACATGATGATATTGGTTATTTAGATATCTACTCATGGATAGGTATGGCGTAAGATGAGTATTCAAGAATCATGATAGGCACATAGGGATATATATTTACATGTATTGTTCATGATAGAGACATATTTATTACACGCGATATATACATTCATTTTTGAACTGTGATATATGAGACTTATGATATCTGAAAAATTGAATTAAATGTTCTATTACATATTTCTATAAAACAATTAATACATGTTTAGAGTGACTCAATGTTGTTGTTCATTTTGTTGTCACTTTTTGAGGTCGAACCAATTTTTATAGATAGTGTTCTAAGGGGTGTGTTTTTCTTGTAGAGTAAATTACTCAATGTCGTATTCGAATTGTAAATCAGGAGAGTAAAATTCACCATGCTTCTAATATGAAACTTCGACGATTCATGTCACTCTTGAGAATCAAATGGATGCTTATCTTCGTGATAGATTCCTAATGGTAATGTGATCCATGGAAAGTGTTATTGTTCACATCGTGCCTTCAATGTATAAACTGTTGAAAGAGTTATAGCATTAGAATCCACCTATGTTCATTGGGATGGGATGCCACCCGACATTCGAGTTCTGGATCGACTAAGTCTAGGTTATCTTTATGAATGTTGAGACTCCCAAAAATAAGAGGTTAAATCTTACTACACATATACTTCATGGACACGGAATTTAATGGAGGGATATTCTAGATCAATCATGAAAGCTGGATAAGTTATCTCGAAAGTATTTCAAGGTGAAGATCCTAGGACATTTCTATCCCAACACATTAATGCATGAGATGTATAATTATTTCATGAACCTAAATTATGTGGTCATGTATGTGATGGAGTATGAAAGACGCTACATTAGCCATCAATTATTATTTTTTCTTTTACTCCTAATGAAATTTCTAGGGTGAGATGTTTTAAGGTTTGCCTTTGGGATGATATTTGTTCTTATATGAACATGTTCCATCTTATTATAATTGTGTATTTGATAAATCCGAAACTCATCACGACAAGGAAATGGAGATAGAAATAATATAGAATTAAATTTGTCTCAATTGGGGAAACTAGGAACTCATCTTCTATTATTAATAATCATCGTTAAGAATGTTTCTACAGTGAAATAATGGTAAAATATTTGAGGTTAATGGGTATATGTATTAGTATTTTTTCTATTTTAATTCTATTTGGGTGGAAATATAGTCCACAATATGCCGCAATGTTTGTACCCCACATTGAAGTGTTGGGTTTGTGGGGGAATGGGCCACAATTAGATGTTTTGTGGGGGAATACAATATCAGAGTAGTGGAAGGGGATCTATATTGGTATCATAGTCTTGGAATGACTCAACTACTCCTCAATATATTGGTAGCCAGAGTTACCCAATACATTTTGGTCAGGATATGGTATGTGATACACTAGAAAATCAATAGTAGTAATAAGAAGAGGGAATAACTCAGGGGTGTTATGATAGATCCCATTGTACAGGCGATTATTTACTGCACGCTATGCAGGATACTGTAGTTATTATGGATACAAGACCTTCTACCATTAGTGGTATGCTTATTGTATCATCTACCATTTATTGTGATTTTTTTATACAGTAATAGTTCATTACATTTTATCTTATCTTTTTTTGATGTTTTTTATCCTTGGACGTGTAAATATTATGTGGTGTCTTGAACATATATATACTATTAGGTGTTTAATTAGAGAATATAAAGCTTTACAAATGAATTTTTTCTAGACATTGGTAGATTCTATTTCTTTTGGGAACCATTTGTTCATGAAATGATAGGTTTCTATTTTATACCTGGTGTGGATTGGATAGTTCTATATTGGAAACATATTTACTATTACTATATGATAATTACCTTTTTATATCTATATATATGTACTTTTTATCATAAGGGTTAGTGGGATATTTAGGCTGGTTATACAGGACAAATTCAGTGCAGATTGGATGTGACATCCCATGTATTTTTGAAATTTTTATTTCTCAATAAATTAATTTTTCTTGATATAATTCATTTCACTAAATAAAATATTCATTTCATACATAACCAAATTGGCTAGCGATACACGCAACACTGACATGGAGTATGTTACACGGGATATCGAGTTTTTACAAAACATTAATTTATTGATATAATTATTTAAATAATATGGTTACGACCAAGACATTAAAATTAATTATATTTATAGAAATAGATACTTTTAAAATATTATTGATAATGGTTTTATATAAATATAACATATTGATAATGAAAAACAGAATTTTTTGGTAAAGCCTTTATATGATTAAAATACTATTTTATCAAATTAAATACTTTTCATGTCCTTCTCGGAAAAAATAAAATTAATTTTTGAAATCTCTAAAAATTTAATTTGATTAAATATCCTTAATTTTTTAATTTGGAATATTGAAATTATATTATTTTCAACTTGTAGTATATTTCTGAGGTTTTTTTGAATAGTGAAAAATACATCATTATAGTTAAAAATAGTGTTTTTCATTTAAATAATTATTTTACATTAAATTGGATTTAATGTCACAATAATTCAATTATACAAATATTAATCCAAATTCATTAGAATCATTTTTATATTTAAATTAAAAGATTTTTTTGTACTTTTGAACGTTCTCGTTACCTACCTTCTTGCCACATATGTGGGATTAGTGTTCAACATAATTTAGCCACTATTGTGAACTAAATTTTGGAAAATAGTCATACATGGTTCTAATCAGTATGACACATAGGGTCTAATATGATTAATTAATATTTATGAATATTATGAATATTAACATTAGTAAATTTTAATATAGAATGGTTAATGGTAAATCAAGTATTTAAAGGTTAAAATAATATCATAATACTATAAGATTACTCTAACACATATCCAACTTACATTGGATGAGTTGATTTTGACCCAAATCCACCTAAGTGTAAAATAATAATCATTTTAGGCCACTTGAGTATGAATATGATATTTAATATATTTTATCTCATATTAAGTTAAAAATGACATTCTATTACTTTTAAAAAGTAAATAATTTTATTATAAAGGGTAATATAGAAGATAAATTTGAATATAAATATTAATTTGAATTAAAATAATTTTTTATTCATCCTTATAAATTATTTTTAATTTTTTGAGAAGATATAATTTAAATAAAGACTTTCATAATAATGATGCAGTAATTGACATGAATAATGACAAACAATAATTTTATATAAAATATATACATGTTATTGATATATTAAATGTTTTGTTTCTATGTTAGGATATAGACAGTATATTTTTAAAATGAAAAATATTGAATAGTATCAAAATTTACACAAATGATACTTTAAAATAAATAATAATTTATTAAATGATATAAAATTATTAAAAATATAAAATTTAGGTAAATAAATATAATAAGGTTATAAATTTAATATAAGATCTATTTGGGTTCATTTGTAATTTTATTGTTACTATATTAACCCATGATCTAAAAATCTATGTTGTCATGGTAAATGTTAAAGGGTTTAACAAATGGATAAATCCAAATGACAAGATTAATATTATTTACTATAAATGTCTAAAATAATTGGTACATAGGATATAGAACCATTTTCAAATTATGCTCAAAATAAATAAATTTTGGTTATTTAAAATCAAAAATAAAATTATATTAATTTAATCTTTTGAGAGTTTCCAGGACTGATTTTCTCCTCTCTTATAAAATAGCATCTCCACCCTCATTTCCTCACACCACCATGAGCCATCTATCATAACCAAGACCTGACCATTTCTCCTCCTAACATCATTACAAAAGTTTCAGAGGTTCTGTTATTCTCAAAATACTAGCTTCGGTGTCCAGAAGAGAAGATCGGGAATGAGCTCACCACATAATATGAAATATTTCTTACCAACTCTATAAAGAGTATTTCTTCTTCTACATCATATTCACGTGTTGATTTATTTATAAATTAATAAATATAGTTTCAAATATATTATTATGATTATGTAAAACCCATATTATTCTTTTTATCTATCCTATGAAAAATAAAATCACCACATGTGTGTATGTACAACCTACCATCTCCACGTCGTGGTGTGATATGATTTTGCATCACCACCTTAATTAGATGGGTAGGATGATGGAAATAAGAAATATATGTTATTTTTATAACATTATATTGTTTCTATAAAAAATATATACCATCCACGCCAATACCATTTCACAATTAAGGGAATGATATCGTCGCTCGTGTGTACCCAAACCTACCATCACCACGACGCAAAGAGATTCATTATCCATGATCACCAATAAATAATTATTATATAAATGTATATAATTCATAAATATTTTTTCTATTACCTTATTATTATTCTATAAATAACAAAAATATATCCCATCTACATTAATAAATACTTAAAAAAATTGTGCATAATAAAAGGAAGCAGTTGACACCTGAAAGAAGAGTAACAATGAAATAATATTTAAAAACAGATAATAATTTGATCATATATGATATTATAATAATATTGTTCTAGAATGTTTTAATAACATGATTTAATCCATTATACAAGAGTTTTGGATCTAAATGAATGAAATCATACCTAATGTAATTGTTAATTACACAATGTTATTATTATTCAAGATTGTTTACCCACAAGTATCGGTTGGGGAATATTTATTTTCCATGACCTTGTTTCATAAAAATGATTTCAAAAATATTTTTACCATTATTTTATAAATATTTATATTCATTTATACACATGTCTGAATGTAATTCTTTTTTTTCCTAATTAGCTAATTTTTGACTTCTATTGAAAAATTACGAGAAGAATGTTTCATTTAAATTAAATAGAATGAACAGATTTTTTATCCCTCTGGACGTCATAATTCCATGAGTCTTCCCTTAAAATCATTTATTTTTATTTCAAATTAAAATTATTTCTTTTTCTTGGAATTTTAAAAAAATAAATCAATTTCATAGAAGAAATGATATTTTACTCAATATAAGTTTCTAAAATAACTTTTCAAATTATTTCCAATGTAACATGACATCGATTAGGGTTACTAATTCCTTTATGAGAAATTATCCATATGTTCCATTCATATTCTTTCTTTGAATGGTTTAAATTTTATGGAATGATGATTATGAAATCCATTTCTCTTTTATGGGTTTTATTCTTATAAAACCTGCTTTTTTAGGAACTATTGTTTGATAAAAAAATGAAACTTTTTTCTTTTCCCTAGGTTATTGTACAATTAGATTTTTATGATACACATTTCATTTCATGGGTTATGATATGATTCTTTATGATCTTGTAGAACATGTAAGTATGATTTAATTATGAGATGGGTTATAACTATATCTCCCTCTAAAGCATCGGGTAAAGATTGATATCTCTTAAGATACACATAACAGACTTTGACCGCTAACATGTTTATGGGAGTGAATGATGACTTCCAATATGTTATGGGAAGTGAATCCATACAAACAATATGGAATTGGTATCATTTCTTTGACTAAAATGAAAATCATTATTATGGGATTATGTGTCTCCAATGGTTCCATGTTTTATTCCTAAGTTATGCATTCATGGATCATAATCTTTATTTCCTTATGATTCATGTCCTCTAAACTACTAATATTTATGCCCTGATTACTATTTATAATCATTGACATGTAGGTTTTGATTTTAAAAGATCACTCTCTCCAAATATTCTATAAGGAGGGGTGACAGATAATGACCCATGAGTCCTACCTCTAATAGGCCTCAGGATGGAGACTAGAACCAAGTGTATACAATACTTATAATATGGGAGGCATTAACCTTTATATGAAAAATGATACGGATATATAATGAGTAATATATAAATAAATTCAAGATATTACGTAAAAATAAATCCAAAACCCATCCCACATTCAGGTATAAATAAAATTGATACTGATATAATAGAGTCTCCAATGTAAACACCCTAAAGTAAATCTAAAGTTTTGACACAAAAAACTGCCAATAATTTGAGCTAGTAATGTCTAGAACAATCTGTGTAGTCCTCCTAGAAACTGGAATGTAGTTTTATATACATATGGTGAGAATACAAGTATACATACAAGGAAAACCAACGTCTCTTGTGCACATGGGAATGAAATATATTTATACCCATATAATAAAATATCAGAACCAAACAACACCTATCAAGGCTTACTAACCATACCAACCTCATAGATGAATGCTGAAAAAATAATTCAAACTATTTAATATAATATAATTGGAATCACAAAGATAAATGTACCCTACACCTCTCTCTTAATGGTATGCCTCTTTCACACCCATTGTTGTTCATCCTGATGGTCTCATCCATTCTATAAACCACGCCACCCCCCAAGCATAATCCCAACACACCTCACTTGTAGACACCTAGGATTGTTGCCCCCATAAGCTCTATCACAACACAAACCACATGAAAAAACATGGGCCACAACACAAAAACTTCCAAAACCAAAATAGCAGGTTATCATTATCATGTAAGACATCAACCCTGCACCCTCTTCTTTCCATGCGTGACCCCCACAAGAACTCTCATATCTCATCGTTCCAAAAAAAAGAGGCCCACCGCCAAAAAATCATAGTGTCACTACACCTGACGACACCTATTCTATCAAATCTCTATTGAAGAGACCTGGGCTATCAAAACTACCATTTAATTCACTAGTAGACCTTAATCCGTCACAAACTATTCAATACGTACCTCACATGGAAGAGAGAGTGGGAAATATTGGGTACCTAACCATTTATACTACTCAATTAATAATGGGAACACACCCCCTAAATGACTATATGGGTGTCAGCACACAGTGATCAATATCGGTGGGGTATGTATGTAAATCTTATGAATAGAAATTTATATATATATATATTGTACCAAACACTCAAACGCAACCTATGGGATAAAAAAACATCAAACTCACTAAACTATCACTTTTTTTGCCACCACTAATTGAATTTATTAGTATCGAAAGCAATCACTTTAGAAGGTGAAAATCTCTCATAATCGTAGGTATCTTCACATTTCATCCACATTTAACACCCATTAATTTTATTATTTATCACCAAACCAATTTAATCACACAACACAAGATTTAATTTCCCATTAAAAAATTCTACCCCATTAACCTAACCAACACATTCCATTTCAAACATTATTAAGCATCCATTTATTCAATTAGTACTCAAGAATCTAGCATAAAGCAACCACATTTCACAAATAGCTCATCATTCCATTACATCACCACCCCAATAGCACGAATGAAAAAACATCATCTCACTTTCCCAATTTCACAACCCACAAAATATCACATTAGTATAACAAAAACCTAGCACAAAAACCTTCAACAGCACATTCCACAACCACACGTCGTCATCCCACAAACATGTATACGAAACAAAACTCCTCGAGATCATTTCAAAAATTTACAAATGGTATTTTATCACATTCAATATCATTTTAGGGGAATTATCACACAATCCAACATCCTAGGGAAACCATTTATTTATAAAAATATATGTAATTAACCAATTTCTATTTAGTGTGATGTCACAATAGAAAAAATATATCCATCGAGTGGAAAAACATTACCTAATAGACATAATATTTAGTGGGTCATCCAGCCCAAAAAATCTATAATAACTCAAATAATATCATGTTGTAAAAGAAAGTGGATCAATCCCATTTACCTATTTTCAATTTTAATTGGAAAATTATTTATCATTGATTATGTATGAACAACCATTATACATAGATAAAAAAATTAAACCCCTCCATCATGATAGACAATATACATAAATGAGGGGATACCTACCTCAAAGCATATTTTCATCATTCCGCACACCATAGGGTCCAGAAGATGACCCACAATGAACAAACACACCACAAGAAACCACAAATCAACCTATACCACACCAAAATATCATCAGAACCAAGACCAAACACACAACCCAAACCAAACTTAACCACCATTGAAAATAACCAAATAAGAATAGAAGGGTGAGGATTATAATGAAAGGGGAACTAACCATAGATCGAATATGGATGCTGGGGGATCGATACCCAAAAAAAGGAACATAAAAATGAGGAAGGAGAAGGTCTTCAGATGCCTTGAACGAGAGAAGAGACACATTCCACTGGGTTTTTAGAAAACCCATGAGGTTGAAACCTTTAAAACTGTACAACTTTGTGGAATTACACAATGTGTAATAAACATTCACGTTGTGAAATCATGAGATTCCAACTTATACCAGAAAACACATCACTTTTTTATAATATAACTCTAAAAAAATATTATTCGAAAATTGACCATGTAAAATACGTGAAACAAACATTCACATCTGGTAATACACATACATAATTTGTATTTAATATATAGTTTTTGTTAAACCTCCATATTTTACAGAATTCTCTCATAAACTACCCCAAACTACTCTAATACCAAAAACAGAAAAGTAATGGATCGAGAGGGCAAAAACCGTTACATTATATACCTCAAAAATGATTCTCACCCTTGAAAATCCCAAACCTAGAAAATAAAAAAAGCTATTGAACAACCAAAAAAGGATATTACTCTCAAGGATCTATTCATACAAATAATTCTACCACCGAATAAACACGTCAACCAAAACAGCCACAAAACACATTGAACACCCACATGTCAAGTCCTCTCAGACAACCACATAGCCACAAAACCACTACACAACCACATCAACATAGTCAATGAATAAACAAAAAACCACTACAACCAATGATCCACAACATCCCAAAGAAACATATCTTTTTATTCCATCTTCCATGCCAAGATAATATATTCTATAGGTGGAACTGACTCTTCTGCATGGGATTAATCAGATCGTAGTTACTACATCTTTATTAAGAATCAAGGAATTCTTTTTTATACTACAAGAATTTATCACACATCACATCAAACACATCACATGCCATGTAAAACATCTCATCTTTGAAAAAGGGCTCAAACATCTCATCAGAAAGTAAGATAGAGTGAGGAAAAAGTCAAATAAATATGGTACTGGGAACACATTTGTGTCTCTTGATCCCATTTACTCTCCTATGGGCCACCATACCCTTCACAACACATGAACCAAATTAATTGTTCAACCACGCAACACCTTCTCCAAAAAAATCGTAGATCTATACATTCCTCTCAATAAACATCACATCATCTTTGAAATTACAGTCTCTTGGGTCAATGGCATTGGAGAAATCGTGAAGATAATGATGTAGCAAAGAGATGTGGAATATGTTGTGGATCCATTCTAACTATGGTGGCAATTCCAACGGATATTTCTACTCACCAACTCACCCCAACACCTCGAAGGGACCAAAAAACATATGAGAAAGCATACTCCCTTTGCCAAACCTCCACTACAAACGTCATATGGTTACATTCAATAAAAAATATTATACAAATTAGAACTCTTGGAACATCCCCATATTATTATAACAATAATATTATTGGTCATGTGCTTCTTTCATCATCTCACAAACAAGCTGATCATTTTCAATCGTGCTCTCCACCACATCTAGACCAACAATGGATATCTACCCATCCTTTGTCTTGATAATAGAGAATAACACGGTCCCCAGTACAAATCCTAAAACAGATACATTCTAGTAGAAGAGTAATAGATATTATTATAAGAAAACATTACAAGACATATGTGTCATAACCAAGAACCACCAATTTCTAATATGAACACTCACAACATATAACATAATTCCTAGATAGTCTATTATATCTACCCATTTATTTGAGGGTGTAAATTGGTACTGAGGTGTAACTGAGTTCAAAAAGCTTAACCCAATCCCCTACATACATTTGAGGTAAAATGTGCATCCGTATACAATACAATTCACCTCAAGATGTAATGAAAATGGAATACATAATCCACATACCTCTTAGCCAAATCTTCATCTTCTCCTGACTCCATGATCACATTATAGTGGGCTGATTTCATCAACCAATCCATGAACAACCAAATAACATCACCAAACCCTTGAGTTTTGGATAATTTTATGATTAAATCCATCAATATGGCATCTTATTTGAACGTAGAAACATCCATGGGTCATAATACAATCACCAGGAACAAGATTATTGACCATTACCTTTTTGAAAAAAATATCTTCACCACACACCCCACAACATCTCATTTCGTACTACGATTCCAGTACTATATTCTCAATCCATGATACATATTATTAATTCTCGTATGTTGTGCCAAAGGAGAGATAAGGAACTCATGAAGAAAATAAATTCACATTGCTATCGGAAAAAACAGCCTCCCATGAAAGAAAATCCAATTCTAACCATCCTCCATCAATCCCTATAGATAATCACCATTGACAACATGATCATGAAACACCTCTACCTCTCTGTATCCCCACTAAGACTCACCCACCTACTACATCAGAGGATATAGATCCATCATCTGAGAAACATAGCCTCTAACATCATCCACATTTACATCTATGTGGTAGGATTAAAACCCCTTTATTTATATCTAAGAATCCCTAGACTCCTAAAAAACATTTCATGACATCTTTCTTAATGCATGGAAAAAATATTTCCATTTCATGAGGTGTAAGAGATCTCAAAGTTATAATTCTGAAGAAAATCCATCCACCTCCACCACTACTGGTTTAGATCACACTCAAAAAATATATATCCCAGATCTTGTGATGTTTCATGACCACAAAGCGCTCCTCAATGAAGAAATATCTCCCAAAATTCATCACCAACATAATATTTGCGACCTCTAGATAATAGGATCCATAGCTACGTTCGTGGGGACATAACTTCCTTGAATCATAATGGATTACTGTATTCTACCACATCTATATGAATCCCTAGCCTAGATAGGATGCATCACAAAACACCTCAAATTAATGCTTCCTTAGGAAACCTATGCACTGGAGCACTAACCAACTCTCCCTTCATGTAACTAAACACCTCCTCACACTGATCACTCCACAAAAAATCTGGTTCTTTCCTATTAAAATCTATTAATGGTTCTATAACTTAAGATAAATTGTGCACAAAACTATGATTATATACCATGAGACCAAGAAAACTCTGAAATTATGCCACATTCCTTGGTGCTTCCTAAGAAAAAACTACATCATCCTTTGATGGGTATATTACAGCACACTGTTGATACACAACATGCCTGAGGAATTTCACTTATTTGTTCTAGAATGTACATGTATTACACCTTATATAAATTTGGTGGCATTGATGAACATGAAAGACTATTATTAGATTCTTGTCATGCTCCTCCTCTAAATTTGATTTGATCAATATTAAATCTTTGAATACGATGACGAATGGGTGAAGGAAATCATAGAACACTGAATCCATAAGAACAATGAACATATCGGATGAATTCGTAACACCGAATGACATGAATAGAAACCCAGAGTGCCTATACATGAATCTGATGGAATTATTTGGAATATCTCCCTCCATCACACTCAACTGGTGATATCCAGACTGCATATCAATCTTAGAAAACTAACTAACCCTTATCATCAAGTTGGAAAAATAATCTATCGTTGGAATAGGGTAACACTTCATGATGTCCACCTAATTAATCCTCTAGTAGTTGATAAAAAATCTCAAACTAGAATATTTCTTATTAGTGAACAACAGTGGATCACCCCACAGCAACATAATCGGTTTGATAAAACCCTTCGGCATTATATCATATTTCTGAATCCTCACATCCCAAAACTCAGAAGGTTCCATCCGATAACGTGCCATTGAAAATTGAGTATCACTAGGATGTAAGTCTATCCAAAACTCAACATCATGTCGAGTGGGTAGCATCAAAACCTTGTTATAAAAACATCTAGGAACTCCCCCAATGTCCCCGAGAATGTCTTTCATCCCAACATCTACTATTTCCCTCAACAAATCATCCGACTAGTAATTAAGGGGCTCCACATGCCAATTTCCATCCTGAAAACTCTTATCACCATGGAAAACATCATGTTGAACATCCACATCTGAAAACATGACACTCCAAAAAAGAAGTAGATTATAGAACTTATGTAATAAAACCAATTGATAATTAGGATGACATTGTATAACTGCATCTATAAGAAGAAAATATCTCCATGCAACTGATGCAATGCCATTATTAGTCTATTCCCTCAGCACACATCAAATAGGCTAGTCTAGAATTCTAATTGTGTAGTCAACACCAAGGGTATGGGAATCCACTCTACAACTAGTCAAAGAGAATGGGATATAGTGATTGAAAAAAGGAGTCAAAATATCCTGAAACAAATAAGGAAAAAATAAGTTTACTAAAAACTGATCATACCTATTATGATCTATGGCCACTCTATAACTACTAACTCCAATGCATGCATCTGGCTATGCACATCTCCTCTACCACTGTATTGATGACCACCTCCATGTCCATGCTCGGGTCATAGTCTCTAAACAGTAGGAATATTATAATAACCCATAATTTACATATATTGATATTAATTCAAAATATAATAATATTCATGGAAAAATATAACAAGCCTAGGATATGACCATATAGATATAGTGTATTTTGAAATAGAAAATTATAAACAATTGGTTCATAAGACATCTTCATTATCTCCCACTAATTTCTTCATAACTGGAGCCGAATTTGACATATCTTACATAATACGCTTCATCATGACCTTGGGAAAAGAAACATATAAAAGTGTTATATCTGATGCTCAGTATAAGTAGAAAATGGATATATCAATCATATAATAATAATAATATATAAATTCATAATATTTGATAATATTATCTTATATATGAAATATCTTGATATCATTCCATGGGATAAGTCATAACAGTTTATAAGAATCAATGAACATAATCCCAAAAGTAATAACATAAAATATGATTTTTTTTTGGTATACACTTCACCATAGAAAATCATTTCATATTATCCAAGGCTCATCAGCAAGACCATCATGTCAGAAAAACTCCATTTCTGAACTGAGTTCACTACTCATTCTAGACCTATGTTACTAAACAGATTTCATTTCATGTTCCATCCTTGTCTATCTCATGAGATATAAATTTTTAACTAACACATTACATGGATATATAGGTCTTACCTATCTCATAATGAAATCATTCTTACATGTGCCAAAAAAAATAAATCATTCATCATAGCATATCACAAATACTAAAAGGGGTTTCTTAAACATCATTCCATAACAGTACATATAGAACAAATGGATTTAATAAATATGATTCCATTATAAAAATAGTTAAATCATAGTAATAATAGGGATATAAACATAACCCTATTTAAATAATTTCATCTAAATTGGAAAATAATTTTGATAAAACTTTTGTAGTTAATTCTTGATGAAAATATCATTTCTTCTTCTAAAAAATCTTCTTTTATCAAAATGTTGTACAATTTTAAAATAAATTCATTTGAAAATCACCTTGAAATCAAATAAAGTATGTTTCATGGAAATAAGGAATTATTAAAGAGTAAAAATCTGTTCATGATGTGTAATTTAAAAGAGATCAACCTTCTAGTTGTTTTTCATAATTTCAAAATATACATCATATAAAAAACGATAAAAGATTACTTTAATAATATTTAATAAAAAATAACCAACGGTTAAAATTTAATTTAACCAATAATGTAAGGATATAAATAATTTTTTTCAATACATATTTAGAATGCATGTATGTCGATGATAAATATTCCATAATAAACACTTTTGTATAAATGATATCAGATAATAATGAGATTGAAACATTATCCATTGCCTTATGTCTGATATCCTTATTATATATCTGATGTTCCTATATAATTATTTTGATAATTTCGATGAATTATTCCATAATCCTAGAAATTTTAATGTTATCATATATGATCATATAATAATCTTTTTTAATAACATTTCATTATTACATGTTAGTTGGGTATTAACTACTTCATTTGATTATGCATGTTTTATCGAATATGTTTCAGTTCTCCTTAATAGGTCATAGTTATATCATTAAAAAATTATATTAACATCATATATATCATATTTATTCATTATATAAATTTATATAATCATTATTTAATGAATATAATGTATAATTAATAACATTTCATTGTGGAGACGGTAGGCCATACATACGCATGAGTGACGATATCATTCCCATAATTGTTGAATGGTATTGAATGGGATGGTTTATAATATTTTATAATAAAAATAAATTCATAATAATCTTATATAGTTGTTACTTCCATAATTATACTCATCCATGTAAGGTGGTAGTGAAAAGGCATATTACACGATAGCGTGGAGAGGGTATGTAGTATATATGCATGCGTGGTGACTTCAGTTTTCATAGGATGGATAGAAGAATGAATATTGTTGTTTCATAATCACAATAACATATCAGTATATTAATTATATTGGAGTTATTTATTTATAATAAAACAACTCATGAAGAGGATGTATAAGAAAAAATATGATTAAAATAATTGTTAGTGGAGATTACCTCTTCTTCGATGTGCCTACTCTAAGTCTCCTCCTAGAGTAGAAGAGTTGATATTTCAAAAATAAGAAACCAATAGAATGTTACTAGGGAAGTATAGAAGGGAAATTTATAGGGTTTGGATGGAATTTACGGCTCAAATTGATTAAACAAGGGAGCGATAAGGTTCCCTTTTATAATCGATGTGAGGGGAACTTTTGGGATCTCAAAAAAATTAATTTAATATAAAATCAAACCCCATCTATAAACCTAAAAATTGACCAGATTTAGATGATGCGATGATATACGATTTTAATATCATAAAAAAATATATTTTTTACATGATTGTGTGTCAATTAAAATCTTACCTTTTTAATTAACACTTAGTTATTATATTTAATTTTTAACTAGGGTGACCAATATTTCAATATTTAAAGGGTGAAATATTTAATTATATTATGTCAATTAAATCATAAATAAGTACCTTAAAAACATTACACCATATAATAATTATTATATATTTTCTAAAGTATATTTTATGATTTTTAAATAATTTAATAAAATATTATTTTTATAAATAATCAATAGTGTCAATTTTGAAAATATTCAATTCATTGATTTTATAAAAATATAAGATAAAAAGTTAAATTCAAACCAACAATTTTATTATATTACCAGAAAGATACAGTCATTTATTAAATTCATTATACGTTTTAATTATCCCAAATTATATTTATTTTAATATTTTTTATAACATTTATTCATCATTTCCATTAATATAATAATTACTTCATCAATTTTGTTTAATTATTTAATATTCTTATTTGGTGAATTAAAAATTAAATATAAAATACCTAATGAAGATAAATCTAATATATTTAAAACGAATATTTGTAGTTTAATATATCTTTTGTAAAATCCCTCATTTAAAATTTTATATTTATTAAATTGTGAATATGACCTTATTAAATCATATTATACAAAATAATATAATTGTTAAAATCCCTTATATAAGGACATAAAGGTCTAGATGGTTATGGTCGATATATACTCTAAAAATAATATTTGTTCTAGTTTTTGGGTATTTTAATGTTTATTAACATTTCAATAAGAATTATTTTTTTGATTTATCATAAATTAGTATTTTTTTACATCTTTATAATAGATGTATTTAAGGTAATTACTTATTTCCTTAATATATAAAATAAATAAACATGGAAAAAACATTAGCTTTTAAATGAGTATTTATAATTTAATTTATCTTCCTTAAAACCATAAATTACCAAATGATTTAGTTATTAAAATTTTAGTGAATCATATTTAACTTTTCTTTAAATAAATTTAATTAAATTTCATAATCTCATCAAAGTGGATTATAATGGATACCATTTCAATCCCAGAATGATTTAGGTAAAAACATACTCATCAAATGATATTAATACATATTTTATTATAATTTTATAATATTATCATTACTATTAAATACTCAATTTACCCTTTTATGGTATTAATAAAAATCACCCAAGATACTATTCTAAATGCCCAAAAATAAAATAATGATATTTACATAATTTGGAACTAATAATTACAAATAAAAGTTTATTTTTCAGAATTAATAATATATATGTTGTTGGTTAGAATAGATTAATCAAGAGGGGGTTTAATTGAGTATCAATAAAAATTTATGGTTAAAAAGTATTCTTAATCAATGTTTCCTAATATGGTTAAATACAGCCCAATTAACCACAGTAACAAGGTTATAAGGGTTTAAATATTTAAATAAATTCTTAGATGATTGATTAAATCTCAGAAATCATAATTTCTTTTATTATTAATACTTTTAATGCAATTATACTAATGAAATAAAACTAAAACATCTTTCCTATATTAACTATCAATGTGAATTTAGGGATTTATGAATTATACAATAAAGTAGTAAAAAAGAGAAGACTAAATAATGAAGCACATCGGATATGAAACAGGTGGTTCAGTTTCAAATCGAGAACTAATCCAATACAATTGTTGATGACCTTCAACCTTGTAGGTTATATAAATAAACTTGATCTATATCCTGGATTGGGGTTAACAATAGTACATAGGACTATCCAGATCACACATGGTCAACTTCCATAGTTCTTCGTGGGTACAAACAACCAGGCTACACAGGGACCTCTTCCACATATATCAGAAGGTATATAAGTATATAAAGATATTTGAATAAGGATATCTTGTATCATTTAGATTAATGTAGGAGATAGAGTGTGTTTTTTACACATACACACACTGCTTGAAAGATAGTAAAAAGATACACAACAGGGGAAAAATATTGCGATGGGTTTAGAAATTCATTGAATGTTAGTCTTTGCAGATCGTGACATTTGAGATAAAGAACATATAGAAATCAATTCCTAGTATGGAAAACATGGTGTTGCAACTCAGACAAATCCGACTTGTATTCTTTGTGATTTTTTACACTGAGAAGATGTTCTTGATTTTGGGATTCATGTATGCTTCGTGTGTTCTTTAGCAACATCCAGTAGCATGAGACAATTCTTTATTGAAAAATTCTATAAGTGTGATCTTCGTTGTCATGCTCACGCCCACCCGCTTGTTTCTCTTTTCAGTATCATGCCACAGTATGCTTTTTTTCTAGGCCGCATTACTCTTTTATCTTGGAGTGCATCTGTTTGAGCCGACAGGTTGCTTGTATTCTGTACCTCGTACCTCATACTGTCAGATGATGTGTCTACAAAGAAATATTTGTTATGTCAGTGATTTTAAAATCTTCAAATATGACCTTTGGGGATTAAATTGGAAGACGATAGAACATATTATGAAACAGTGTCATAGTATGTCATGGAAATGGTGTCTCAATTATGTTGTCTGGTTCACGATGTCTACTTCATGATGTCTGGTTCACAATGTTTAGATCACGGTGTCTAGTTCATAGTGTCTGGTTCACGGGGTCTGGTTCGCGATGTCTTGCTTTCACGGTTCCTGCTTCACTGTGTCTCATGGTCACGGTGTCTGCTTGTTCACGGTGTCTCGATGTCACGGTGTCATGTTGTTCACGGCGTATCAATGTCATCGTGTCCTCTTATTCACAGTGTGTCGATGTCACAGTGTCTTCTTGTTTATGGTGTCTCAATGTCATGATGTCTTCTTGTTCGCATTATCTTGAATTTGTAAAATATCTGTATTCATACATAAGAAGTGATATTTATGTAATGAATTAAACTCAATCATTTGTCTGAGAAGTCATTATAATGTATATCAATAGACAGTATGTAGTAATCAAACTGAGTGTCTTGCATGTAAGAGATTTGGATAGCTTTTACTAAACAAATTTGCAGTTGATGTGAGATAGATTACATATAGTTAATAAGGTTTATATATTGAATAATATTTGTGATCATTAAAGCATGATTAATACATGAGGAGTCCAAAAATCTCACCCTTTTTGATGATCAAAAATCATGTATATTTAGAGTGTATATTTGTTCTAACAACAATGTTCGAATGTTCATATAACATATATAGAATGAACATATAACATATATAGAGTGAGTGTTCTCTCATCCTATAGATATTTCACACCATTTTGGGATTATCAAAAAGTAGAAAGAAAAATAAATACAAAAGAGACAAGAAAAGTGCATAATGTATTAGATAAAAATAGATGCACTATAAAACAGAAAACAAATGTAATAAGATTCCCATCAAAAGATATTATACACTATCCTTCTTCAATGGATGGTCTTCTCATTTCCCTTAGAAGTAGCAGCAGAAAAATAAGCCATAGGATCAGAGGTTGAGGTCGATGAAGGGAGTGAGATGGTTGATAGATAAGGTAAAGGAAGAACTTCAATGATAGAGGGAGTTAGAGTTGGTGTATTAGAAGACGGAGGGAGTTCTTGATCAAGGATAACTTGACAGATCTGACTCAGTTCCTGATTGACATACATAGAAGTGGAGGCTTGGGAAGAGGAGAAAGTAAGAAAAGTAGGTCTCAGAGGTGTAGCCATAGGAGCAACAATGGATATACTCTGTACATGAAGATAGGGCCTTGGAATCCTGAAAAAATCAGCAATGATCTCTCTATAATACAACATAGCTTTCTCAAATTCATCATTGTTTTTAATAAACATATCCAGCAGACCAGTGAACTTTGTGAGCTGTTGGACTTAAGTATTAAAATCTTGAGTAACAGGATGAATCCTTATACTTTCTATAAGATATTTTAAATGAGTGGTCATGTTAGTCTTAGAGAAGATTTGGTTGAAGTAGAAATCCACTTTCATGGCAATTTATTGTTGAGAATCATTAGAAATTTTTTAATGGATTTTCACCAGATTAAGAACTTTGTCACTGTTCATGATAACTTTAGATTGAAAATCATAATTGAAACCACTAAGCATAGTCTGATGTTTTTCTTTGCCCACTATTCTGAGCATGTCACTCTCTACGAAAGATTGAGATGATTTTCCAGATTCCATATAAGCAGTGATAACTAAGGTTAGAGATTTCAGTTGATTTATAATTTTTTTACCGAACCCCATATATTCATCAGTGATCTTGTTAATACTAACAAGTTATCGCATTACTTTTACAATATTTTTGTTTCTTTCTATGAACTTTTCAGCTATGAAAGGTAAATGAGGTAGAATCGAAAAGGAAATATTCTATAGGGTGTGAGGAACAAAATGCACCATAGGATTAGGATCAATATTTGATATTGAATTCTTCACTTTCTACATGTTTTCAATCATACCTCTTAGAGTATTCACTTAATCACTAAGTAGTATGTTTTCAACTCTGAATTCCTGAAACTCATGAAGCATTTTGGGTTGAATCTTTCAAATAAATTTTTTCCAAGAGTAGTGAGGAATCTCTCACACATAGCTCTATTTTAGGAACTCGTTGGGTATTCAATAGTTTTTCGACTCCAGAAAAAAAGAGTAGCTCATAATTCTATCAGATCATATTTAATCACCAAGGATGGTTGTTCGGGTAAAGGATCAGAGATAGGGACTGATATGGGCTCGGGTTCTTTTTTATGGGAAATATTAGAGATAGATTTCAATTGGAACATTGAGGAAAGGTAAATTCCTTTTTATGAGACTTCCTGAGAGTCATTCACATCATAAAAGTTGAGTAATTTATACTTAGTTTCTACAGTTCTTGGATCAATAGAGATTCGTGCTTTAATAGATTTCCTGATATGGGGGTTGCTGCCCCTCAACAGTTGCATCCTTCTTAGGACTAGATTCTTAGGGTCTTGATCTACTTCCTTGAATTCAACTCTTAGCTCCTCACCCATTTCATATCTAGCCAACTGAAAACACATCTCTGGCCTTTCCTCAACCAAAGGAATGTCTTCAGTAATATATTGTTCCACTATGAGTTCCTTATGGTCAGCTTCTTGCATAACAAGTAATTCTTCTTCTAAAAGATCATTCATAACATTTTATCAGTTTATTTGGCCACATCTTTTGTTTCAACATTGGGTTGATCTTCCAGATTAACAACATATTTAAAAGCATGGACTTATTTTTCACATAATATATGAGTGACAAGAGTACTATCTTCCTTATCAGAAATAGTTTCCCTAGGAGGCATAACAACCTCTTATTCTTCTTATTCTTTTTAATTTTCTACAACTTCATATGGTTCTATACTGGGATCATAAATATCTTTTTGTCTTGAGGGATGTTCAACTAGATAGAAATTTTTATAAATTCTATCATTATCTTCCACCTATTCCTTTTTCTGAGGATTCTAATTGATTTTCATCCTCTTAATAATGACTTTTGAAAGGCAGAACTCACAATCCTTGATAGCTTCTTCATTATGTCCAATCATTCCTCTGGCCTGAATCATGGATGAGATATGCCGAGAATAAAATAGGGATGTTGATTTGGATTTGGTTTTGATCATCTCACAAATACGCTCTATGACATACATACAAAGGTTTATCTTATGCAAATTATCCATTAGATGAATCAGAAACACATCTTGATATTTTAATACAGAAAAATCTCCTTTCTTGGGGCTAATTAAGTTCTGTATAATCTTAAATAGAAGTCTAGATTCTCTATCCAGTTCCACAATAATGGCTCTCCTCTTGTTTCCATTTATGGATAAGATTTTCAAAGAGTCTTCCAAATAATATAATTCACTAGAAGGTGGAGGTCCTCTTTGATGGTCCTCACATATTCCTTCATGAGGTATCCTAAGGCATGAATCCTATAACCTTGAAAATAATGTGCATCATTGGATATTTATCCAGCTCCTTATAGCATAACCATATTTAGAATCAATGGAGAACTGAACATACTAATCAAATTGAGCCACTATCTTAGGGTAGATACATCTATCATTCTTTGAAAACCATTATAACCATACTATCTTTTTTAAAACATTCAAAACCAGAGTCTTACCCAATAAAATCCACTTAGGGAATAACTATTTCTTAGTTACTACTACTTGGTTCACTAGATTTTGATTTAGAGTACCTTCAAGTTCCAGCTTAGGTGTGATCTTCATCTTCTTTGAGATACTTTTCTCAAGAGTCGATGAAGAAGGGTGTTTCATCCTGATCATTCACCGATGATTCGAGAGAGAGAAGGGTTGAAGGGTTAAATAAGGGTTACAAATTGAGTTAATAGAATAAAGCTCAAGTTAAGGAAAAGTGACACTTCCTTTGTTTTTTTATTTAGGAATATCAATTGTCACAAAAGTAAGAGAACGAGCGAAATAAATTGTGAAATAAATAATTACCACAATACAATTTTTAATTTGAAAATAAAAATAATAAATAATATTTACGGTGGGACCATATCAGGTCTTTATGGTGAGACAGTGAATGAATTTTACAGTGAGATTATGATTAAACATTGCGGTGAGACAGGGATTTAACCTTACGGTGAGAGTGTGACTGAACCATATGGTGCGATAGTGATTGTTAGATAGTAATCATGAAATACTAGCTATGAGATCATAAACATGGAATAATAAGATATACAACAGTAATATTTAAAACAATAAGAAATTTAAATAGGATTTATCATTCCTAGTTCATGTATGATGTAGTCTATTCTTTCAGAATTTAATGGTTTGGTAAATATATAAACAAGATGATATTCAGTAGCATTTAATTCAAAAGTGATATCTCCTTTTTGATAATGATCTCTCAAACAGTGATTTCTTACATCAATATGCTTTTTTCTAGAATGTGAAACATGATTTTTCAAGATGTTAATAGCACTGGTGTTGTCACAATTTATAGGTACATGCCTTCATTGATATTTATAATCTATTCATGTGTGTTTCATCCATAAGATTTGTGCACAAAAAATTTTTGTAGCTATATATTGAACTTCTGAAATAGATAAGGCAACAAAATTTTTTTTCGTACTACACCATGATACTATTCAGTTACCTAAAAAGTGACATGTTCCAGAGGTTCTTTTCTATCTAATTTACGTCCAAAAAAATTAGAATCATAATAACTAACTAATTCAAATTATTTTCCTATAGGATAGAACAGTCCTAGATTGGTTGTATGCTTGAGGTATTTGAAAATTCTCTTTACAACATTTAAATGAGATTCATTAGGATTTTCTTGAAAACAAACACACATACACACACTAAACATAATGTTAGGTTGACTAGCAGTTAATTAGAGTAATATTATAATCATTTCTCTATAAGTGGTTTTATCTAAATATTTTCCATCATCATCAAGATCCAACATACAAGTGGAACTCATGGGAGTGTCACTAAATTTATTTCTATACAATCCAAAACATTTTAGAAGATCTCTAGATTATTTTCTGTGACATAAAATAATTACATCAATATTTTTAAATATTTGAAATCTGAGAAAGAATTGTTGTTGACCAATTAAACTCATTTCAAATTCATTTTTCATCGTTTTTGAGAAATTAATACATAAAAAATTACTTGAAGATCCAAAGATTTTGTAATCTACATAGATCTGAACAACTAAAACATCATTATAAATTCATTTTATAAAAAAGGTAGGATCTGTTATTCCTTTTTTTAAATCTTTATAAATATGAATTGTACTCAACAAATCATACCGGGATCTTGGAGCTTATTTTAAACCATATAAATCATTCAAAAATTTAAACATATGATTTGGAAAATGGGGGTTTGTAAAACTAGGGTTTTGATCAAAAAATACATCATCAGTTATATACCCATTTAAGAATGCACTCTTAATATCCATTTGATATAGTTTGAAATTCATATATGCAGCATAAGTGTTTCTGATGCTTTTGTCAGGGAATAGGAATCCATCATGTTGGGGGACGAAGATGCTGTTTGGGGCACCACATTCCTGCTTTCCAATGGTGGGTGGTATCCGTTCATTGTTCAAAGATGCTTTCTCCTTGATCGAAATGGGATGATGGGATGTCAGTTCATTCTTCCATGGATTCCTCCTCGAATCATGTCAAGTAGTCTGAGACTCCCTTAAATATTAAGTCCTAGTTCGTGAATCTCAATCCCAATTCCATATTGTTGTGGATGTCTCTTAATTAAACTACTTCGGTCAGGAAATTCCATGGGGTCTTGACATGGTAGAAACCTCCGGTCAGATTATAAGTCAACATCAGGCATGTCAGGGAATCTCTGAATGCGTGGAAATTGGGGAATCTGTATTCTTCCTTGTAATAGGGCATCTCAAGGGTTCAGAACCTGATGCATCCCATGTCAGTCACGGGGTATCTTATGCCATATGCATGTATCTATGGTTTTCCTCAGCTTCCCGTGTTTAACATATGGTATTTCACATGTTTAAAGTCTATAAGATACGGTTATTCCAAAGGTGTGTCTTTAGATGTTTTCCTCATGCATCTCATGTTTATCACGAGGCAGTCCTTGAGTTTAACGTATTGTGGAGACAGAATGAGGGTGATCATAACCTTCCATTTAAATAGATCAAATTGGTATATCCCAAGTAGAAAACACATGGATGGTTTACCAGGTGGATGGATTAGAACACTCGATAAGAGAAGACCCACGTTGGTGTGCCCCATAAAGGGATGATGTCACACCGTGAAGGATGATCTGGACACCACTAAGGGTGGATCAAGGAGTGGGCACTCCAAATTGGGGGAACACCATGGTTTACCATTGACTGGGATTGAACCTCATGGAGGTTTCCGACATACCCTATATAGATGACAGGGATCAAAACCCACATAGTTTGAAGGGGTGATGAATCGGGGTGTACACAATGGACAACGACCCAGAGACATGCTGGGGTTATCCATAAATTGTTTCCCAAGTACTGCTAGGAGCATCGAGGAGGTGGATGACATGATCCCACTGGGAGGTGGCAGCATGGGTGAGAATCAAGTTGGATGATGGAGAGTTTAATAGGGTAGAGGGGGAATGGTATGGGACCATCGTGAAGGTGATAGTAGAGATGGTATTGGGCCTCGAAGAGACTTCCTAAGTATCCTCGTGCTAGAGAATCAGTGTCAGTGTAGTTTGGTGGGACGATGGGAAACCTCAGGAGGCGACCCGTGAGAATGGACACATGGATGGGACCCAGAGGAAGAAGAACATTCGGGTTGGGCATGATCTTCCTAGAACACATGGGATCGTGGGATAGATTCAGATGAGACATGGGTGCTGGGATTAAACCTCATGTAGGATTCCAATATATCCCTATGGTAGGGAATCAATGTCAGCGTAGTTCATGGTGATGTTTGGTGAACCAACTTGAAGGGGGTCAGATCCAATGGGTGGTGGGCTTGAACCTCAAGGAGGCTTCCTACATACCTCACCTTGGCAATGATCAATGTCCACGTAGTTCAGGTGGGTGAAACAGCTTACCAATGAATGGGGGAACAATGGATTACCACTGATTGAGGTCCACATTTTAATGTCACGAAGGACGAGGGTGAACCGACATGAAGGGGGTTGGAGTGACTGGGTGTGGGTCTTTAACCTCAGGGAGGCTTCCTACATACCGTATTGAGGGGATAAGGATCCAAGGCATCGTAGTTCGTGATAGTTTGGGTGAACCAACGTGAGGATGTTCGGGACCAATGGGTGGTGGGATTGGACCCCAGGGAGGCTTCCTATGTACCCTTCCATGACATAGATCAAAGGCCTTGTAGTTCATGGTGGGTTTGGGCTTACACTCTAGGCTTCTCTGGTGCCGTAATAGAGTGAAAATGTTGAATGGGGCTTCTGAAATGAATTTTCCTATGTGCCACTATGGAGCGACAATAGTGTATGGGGATTATGCAAGGAAGCTATTCAGGTGCCGCTATGGAGATACAATATTGAATAGGGGCTTATGTAAGGAAGCGACCTGGCTACCAATATGGAGTGGAATTGGTGAATGGGTCTTATGAAAAGAAGCTGCCCGTGTCCCTCGATGGAGTGGTAATAGTGGATGTTGATTATGCAAGGAAGCTGCCCGGGTCCCACTATTCACCGGCAATGGTGAATGGGGCTTACGCATGGAAGCTGCCCGGGTGCCACTATGAAGTAGCAATAGTGGATGGGGATTATGCAAGGAAGCTTCCCATGTGATGCTATGTAGTGGAAATAGTTTATGGGGATTACGCAAGGAAGCTTCCCGGGTGTCTTTCTCATGTATGTCCATAAGGTCATCCCAACCCACGGGGGGGTCAAGGCCTTCACCTATGCGCTAGTTCAGAAGAGGGATAATGCCAAGGGGTGTTGGAATTAGTCCAAAAAAATATAGATGAAAAGTGTGAATCATATGCCTGAAATTCAGAACACAATGAGGTTGGAATGGTGATGGAGGATAACTATTGACTATGTTCAAAACACTATATCCATATCATGTTAGCCTGAAATGGGGACAAATAAATTAGGGAGACTTCGTACTGTGTTTGAAATAATGTACATGACTGAAAGTGTTGTGAAAAGTCTTATGGGGCATTGGCCCAGGATGTTAGGTGAGCCAGTGCGGCATGGGACCATGCCATTAGGGGGTCCCATTAGACTTGTAAGTGGATGAATATCCGAATGAAATACACAAAAATCATGATGTGGAGTGATGGACTTATTGAATGGATTCCAAAGCTGTTGAAATTACGCCACTACAATCATGGAATTAGGAATCTTATTCTTGGAGCAATAGGTAAATCTTTTTTGGAGTAAGAGGCATCGTATGTTAGGAACATAGGTTTCACTGCATTTTCTAGTCATGTATATAGGACTATTGTCATCCCAATCATAGAGCATAAGGCATCTCTAGTTTGGAGCAAGAGGCATCCATTGTTGGGAATATATGGTGTACAACAGTTTATAGTCATGAATATAGAACAATTGGAATATCATGCTTGGAGAATAAGGCATCTCTTGATTGGAAAAAAGGTGTCCTATGTTTTGAACATAGGGTGTACTAAATTTTATATTCATGTAGATAGGACAATTGGAATCTCATGCTTAGAGAATAAGGCATCACTTCTCTGGAGCAAGAGGCATCCTATGTTTGGAATATCGGGTGTACCAAAGTTTATAGTCATGTAGGGAGGACTACTGGAATCTCATGCTTGGAGCATAAATAATCTCTCGTTTATTGCAAAAGGTATCCTATATTTGGAACATATTAAATAGTATAGTTTATAGTCATGTTGATAGGACTGTCGGAATCTTATGCTTGGAACACAAGGCATATCTTATATTGAGTAAGAGGCTTCCTATATTTTTCTTATAGGGTTCACTATAGTTTAGAGGCATATAGATATGACTGTTGGGAATAAGGTGCCTAGAAATGAATGGTGTTGGGACTTAGGAAAGGGAGACCCTTTCGGGTTCAACCTGACATAGGAGACAAGTTATTGGGTTTAGAGGAGCTGGCTGAGGAATGGTTTGAAACAAGGTACTTAGAGAATTGGTGATGAGAATCTCAACTCATGACCTGGGAATGGAACAAAGAGTAATATGTCGACTCAAGGTGTTTCATTGTGTGCAGAGGAGTCTCTCAAATCATGGTATTCCATATATGGAAGGAGGTTGTGTGTAAGGGAGCAATGGAAAATGTCAACGTCCGGGCTCGAAAAGTTCATGGGGTGACTCTCCATTTTTCTTGGGGGTCAGTGACTCTAGCGAATGGACCGGCCTAGATGGTCCGGACTATAGCCCGGCACTGACCCCGAGCGGGGGTGAGGGTGAACAGCCACTGTGGTATGAACCGGTGGGTGCAATGGTATGATACTCATAAAGAATAGGTCTTCGCAAAGTATCTTCACATAGCAAAGGGGATCGCGGAGCATGGGGTCTCATGGAGAATCATCGCAATGGAAAGGTGCTCGCAGAGCATGGACTCACAGAGTAGATTTATGAAGAAATCTACTCTTGGAGTATGGAGTAGTGGAAAAACATCACGTAGGAAGCTGCTTGCGGAGCATGGACTCATAGAGCCACATTGTGAAGGAAGCAGAGCTACAAGAACTGGGAGATCAGATGCCCAATGGGAAGAGTACCCCTCTGTAGAAGGGGGGTGAACTAGGTATTTATAGGGGAGAGGTGCTTCAACGTAGAGATCACTCGGTGAGAAGACGATGATTCCTCTGTGGTGGATCGTGAACATCGAAGGAGTTCATGGATAATACCTCCTCCATTCATTGAGGCAGGTTCGCAAACATCAAATAGGCTTGTAGAGAATCCCGCCTCCTTGCTTTTCGGCGGTGCTCTATGATCGCGGTTGGGGCTTCGTGAATGGTCTTAGAGAACTAGTTTTCTAATAAAACATTAAATGTTCATAACTCTTAATCTGTAAAACTATTCAGTCCCTACGACCTATCAAATCAAAGCTTACGAAACGGGCTACACTCTTGGATCACTTATTGGAGCATTTAAAAAATTTTGGGGACGCATTTTTCAGTGTCAACAATAAGCAAGAAAGATTCTGATGGCTTCAAATCTAGATAATGGTGAAAAGGCCTCCTCATATTCAATTCATTCTTCTTGACTATAGCCTTGTGCAACCAGTCCATCCTTGTTCGTAACTATGTTACTAGCTTCATCAACCTTATTTATAGACACCCATTTAGTGCCTATAGTAAATGTTCCCTTGGGTCTTTCAACAAGTTTTCAAACATTTTTCCTTTCAAACTGATGAAGTTCTTCTTTCATAGAAATCCCACAAAATTCATCGTTGATATCATCATTAATATATTTAGGTTCATGTTTTGAAAAGAATGCTTTATGTTCAACATGATTTCTAGGGGAAGATCTAGTTTTAGTTCCTCTGTCTAAGTCTCCTACAACATCATCTAAGGGATGGTTCGTAAGAGTTCTAATAGCTCTAAATAATTAGGGACTAGTGATTTCAGGTTCATGAACAGGTTTAGGTTTTTTGTGATTTGAGTCTATGAAATTTCCAGAACTTTATGTTTTCGCAGATTCTTTTAATGAACTATTTCAGGATTTTGGATTAATTCTCAGATTTGATAAATCATCTTCCATGTTCTCTAGAATGGTTTTAGGTTCATGTGGATCTATTTCATAAAATTTTAAATGGAATGATTCTTCAAAACATTTAGTTCTTTTATTGAACAGTCTATAAGATTTACTAGACATGGAATATCCTAAAAAGATACGTTCATCACTTTTGGATGAACATTTTTCAAGATTTTCCTATGTATTAAGAATATAGAAATTGCAACCAAAAACTTGGAAATAGTTATCCTTGGGTTTTCATTTGTTTCATAACTAATAAAGAGTCTTTTTAAAAATATGTCTGATCAATACTGTATTGATTATGTATCATGATTTATTGACACCATCTGCTCGAAAATAAATATGTAGGTCATATTCACTAAGAATTATTCTAGAAATCTCTTGAAGGGTTCTATTTATTCTTTCTAGAACTACATTTTTTTGAGGTGTTCTAGGGGTAGAAAAATTGTGACTGTAATAATTTTGTGACCCAAAGGATTCAAACTCTTCACTTTCAAACTCATATCCATAATCTCTTCATAAGGATTTAATTATAAGTCCCATATGATATTCCAGAGACATGAAATATTTAGTAAAATAAGAGCAATATTCACTTTTGCGATCTAGAAAAGAATATCCAATTATATATAGAAAAGACACCTATAAGAACATTGTAACAGCCCGAGATTTTATGAAAAATATTCTTTTTAATTTCATTACGGTCTTGTGTTGTACGCTACACCATAAGGAGCTTTCACAACACGCATCCATGACTTGCCTTTC
Organism: Viscum album; assembly: GCA_963277665.1. NCBI lineage: Eukaryota > Viridiplantae > Streptophyta > Magnoliopsida > Santalales > Viscaceae > Viscum > Viscum album. The sequence goes on along the minus strand of OY728159.1, from coordinate 227,230,644 downwards.
ATTACATGCAATCGCGACCTTCCTCGATAGCATGTGTAGTATGCAATAACGAGTTTCACTAAACAACAATATGCTATTAAAATATTATTAAAACTAGCTGTTATGAATAGTAATAACCATTTTTTGAAATTTTTTAAATTTTATTTTTTTAAATGTAATTCATTTTTGGATTCGTAATATCGAAATTAGATTAGGGTGAAATGTTGGTACTTTTCGGATATCTTTCATTTTCTGATGAATAGTGAAAGTTACTAAATTTTAATTAAAAGAACCTTTTTAATCAAAATAATTAGTAGTGATAAATTATTAATTTGAGTGGTTTTAATGTATATTTAGAATATATTTTTACAATTTAATACAATGTTGTTCATTGGATGAAATTTCACATTTAAACCAGACATAAACAAGTGTCAATCTTTTGATAGTTATTATCTCTTAAGAACACGATATTTGTTTTGACGACGGGAATTAATTTTTAAATTAATTAATGCAACTGATATGTATTGAATTTGGTAAAATAGACATCATTTTTGAGTTCATAATATCAAATATAGCTTATGCCTAATTTTTGGTATTTTTCTGGAAACATTCATTTTTTGATGAATAGTGAAACCACAAGGTGGTAGTTCAGAAAAATGAATTTTTCATAAAAAATAATTTTACCGCATCTGTGAGTGGAATTTCAAAAATCTGAGAGACATAGTTGATGTCAGTAAGTAAAATGTGGTTTAATGAGATGAAAATAATTTTTGGTGAATAGTAAATTTTTACTTTTTTTTACCACGGTTAAAAGTAAATAGGGTAATTAAGGGTAAAAATGATATTATTATTACCCTAAAAAATGTCCTAATTCTATTGGATAAGTGTAATTCGACCAAAAACAACCTTAGGAATAAAATATGACCATTTAGGCCCACTTGGATTAGATTTGGACATTTATTATTAATTTATTTAAAGAAGGGTTAAAATAGTTAAAATCATAGTTTAATAAGTAAATCATTTTTAATATAGGGATATACAAAAGATAAATTAGACTATAAATAGTCATTAGGAAGATAAAAATATTTACAACATAATTTAATTTTATTTGTAATTTTTAGACATTAAATAATTTAATTTACTTATCACACAATGATGATGTAGTAATTATCTTATTAATGAAATATTGACCTAATTGATGTTATAAATACCCAAATAAATGTACTTTCAGACTTTTTATGAAATCAACTAATTTTATATGTTAATATGACATGTTATTATTGATTTAATTAACGATTTTTGAACTAATCATCCTGTTATGATTTTCACAAAAATCAATTACAAAATAGTGTTAAAATTGACATAAAACATTTTTGAAAACAAATATTATATTATTAATTGTTATTTTATTCCTAAAAATATGAGGATCAGAAAAATGACTTAGAGAAGGTTATATATATTAATAATAAACAACTTGGGGTTCGTTTGACTTCTTATAGTATGTTTATTAACCATATAGTATAAGAACACAAGAAGACATGGTAAAAGTAAAATTATTTTACTTAATGTTAAATCTAACTGATAAGGTTAAAATAGGAACCTAAACTTGACTATATTATATTGTATGAGAGGATTTAGACCCATACCCACCTTATCTTTTAATGAATCAATTTGGAGCTATTTAAAACCGAATTTGACTTTATAATAAAATAATAGTTTTAGTTATTCCAAAGGTGCCCCTCTCTTCCCTTATAAAAGGGCACCTCCTACCTCTCTTCCTCACACCACATTGAGCCTCCAAGCTTGGCCAAACACTGCAAAATTCCCATCTCCACTTCCATAGGAACATCCTAGAGGTTCTGGATTTCCTCAAAGACCAATTTTAGTGCCCTAAAAGGAGATATCAAAGAGGCTTTTCAAAGAAGAGGTAATGTCCGTTACCGATTCTTTCATCTTTATTTCTTCTTCCAATTATTCTTCTTAGGTTGTTTCATTATGAAGTAATAACATAATTATAAGTTATATACTGATATGTTATTATAATTATGAATCAACTTTATTTCACCATCTATCCATCCTACGGAAAACGAAATCACCACGCGTGCATACGTACGGAATACCGTCTCCACACCGTGGTGTAATCTATTTTCCACCACCACCTTACTTGGATGGGTATAATGGTGTAAATAATAACTATTTATGATTATTGTAAAGTGATATTGATTCTGAAATAGTATACATACACTCCAATACAATTCCATGATCATGAGAACGATATCATCGCTCGTGCGATCGTACGGACTACCGTCTCCGCGATGCGATGAGATTCATTTCCACGTTAACCATTCATGAATGACTATAAGTCATATATAATAAGTAATGATGAAATATATGAAAAAATAATGATTCTGGATTTATCTATATATGTATGTATGTCATCTAATTAATTCCATTCAACTCAATAAGGAAAAGGAAACAGCGTTCATGCGTACGTACAGTCTACCGTCTCCATGAACGGTGTATTTATTTCCATTTACTGATCTATTATATATATATATTCTGAATATATATTATATATAAATCATGTTTTTTATTCTCGAAATAAGTAATCATGATCTAAGTAATCATATGAATAATTACAAGTCAAAACACGGACGACAAAGGAAACGATTTTACCCAAAACGCTCTTTAACATGGAATTTACAAAAGAACGGGTAATATAAAGCCATAAGTGAACCATATATGATATCATAACAATGCGTAAGATTCTGGAAAAAGTCAATGACATTATTTAAATCATTATACAGGAGGTTCGGACACATACGAAGCAAATCGGACCTAAGGTAAGCGAAATATCACAATCTCATTTTTATCCGAGATTGTTTATACATTGAAATTTACTAGGGTGTATTTTTCATCCACATCAATGTTTCCTCAATATGTAATATTATTTACATATACCTACAATTGTTTAAATCCAATTTTACCCTTCGGTGAGTTTTTAGTAAAAGATATTAAAGGAATCTTTTGTCGTTTTTCGTACGAGGTACTTTTTGACTTTTCTGTCAAAAGTAAGAGAAGAATGTTTTTTTAACATATACGGCATGAATAGATTTTTAAAACATTATTTCCAAGAAGATTCCTTTAAAAATTTTCAAATTTATTTTTAATCAACTTCTTTTAGTTTAGAATTGTATGACATGTTAAGAAATGAAAAGTGTTTTTGAAGTAGAAAGGATATTTTCCACAAGAATGGAGTTCATGTGTTTTATCAAAATTATTTTCCATCTAAGATTATAAAGGGTTTTTTCTATATCCCTATTATTACATGGATTTGATTATGTTGTGATGGAAATATTTTTATGAATTCTTTTATCTTATATGAATTGTTTTATGACGTCACCATGTTTAAGATTCCCATTTTTGTTACATGGGTTATGCTATGATGTATGGTTTATGAATTTGTGGCACACATAAGAATGGTATCATTATGAGATGGGTGGGAACTATATCTCCCTCCAATGCATTGGGTAATTATTTTATATCTCATGAGAAAGACATGGCTGGAACAATAGGTTATACCGGTTCAGTGAAACAGGACTGAAACGAGGAGTGAACTCGGTTCAGAAAGGGACTTTGTCCACTAAGATAGTCTTGGAAATGAGTCTTGACTAATAAGAAATGATTCTCTTTGATTATGTGTGTATACCACAAAGTTTCATGTTTTAAGTTATGATTATTGGGATTACATTTCATTACTATGATTTATCCCATGTTATTAAATTATGATCTCTTTTGCAGGTTAAGATTTCCAAAAGATATGTTCTTATGAATATGACATGATTGATATTTATTTTTTTTACCCTTACTGAGAATTGGAGCTCAACCTTTTATGTTTTATTTTCCCCAGGATATAAATAATGGATTTAGGTTTATAAAAAATAAGAAATTTATGGTAGATGTTGAAGATCTTTCACCACGATTAGAAGATTATATTCCGAGTTTCCAAAGACACTAAACTATTATGGTCCTTGTGTGTGTGTTTTTGTTTTGTACTAAGTATTCCATAAAAGTAATGTAATGTCTATGTACGTTATTCTTAGAGTCTCTACAGTTGGTATCAGAGTAATGGTTTAGTAAACCTTTGTAAACTAGGATGCGAAAACATTAGTGAGATCCCAAGAGATATTTCTATGTTATGTCTAGGGATGTCTCTAAGGTTAAGTATACGTATAGGTTATAGTCCTAGAATTGTGCTAACGATCTTAGAATTTAACCTAAGATGTTAGATATTGAGGGTACTCACCCTTCACTAAATTGTTTTCCCTAGAATGATTTTTTCCTCTCACACTATTCTTTTTGGGTTTTAGAAAATGGATGGAAACAGGAAGACTCATGATAAAGGATGATATAACGGACAATGGAATGATATTCTTCATGAGATACCAAATGAAATGGGATTTGGAAGTCCAAACATCATTATTATGCCGAATCAGTAATCTCATAATATGATCAACAAACTCAAATTTGGTAAGTTTCCTGACTCGGCTAATAAGAGAAAGATGGAGTTTCATGATGATCATAGAGGAAATAAAGTTCAATTTCCCCTATGTAAATCATGTGGGAAGAGGCATCAAGGAGAATGTTTCAAAGGAACTGGAAGATTATTTGGTTGTGGAAAAGAAGGACATAAATCCAGTAAGTGTAATGGAAAATGTTCAGTTAGCACCATGGATGAGGATAATGGTATTTCTACGACATCAACAATGGTTAAATGTTTTAAATGTGGAATGTACGGGCATTATGCAAACCAATGCCCTAAGGGAAAGTCTCATGAAGAGAATCAGTATGGTCATATGGGTAATATTTATGTTGAAGATGATGAAGAGACTACAAATGATATGTGAGATGAAAGAATTGTTGAAGCTCAGTCAATGGATTAAGAAGGTAGTGGAATGATTACATGTTTATTAAGTGTAATGTTGTATAAGTAATCTCATGGTACTATGGAATAAAGAGACATCTAAGGATTGTTACACTGTTGTCTTTCCTTATGTTTTGAAAGTGTGTGATGAATGGTACCAGTATTTTTGGAAAGTAGATGATATGCGCATAATGAAGGGATAATAAGATAATGAGATTGTATTCATGAGCTCATGATTGATATAAGGACTAAGTGATATCATGGTTTGAGGATATAGAATTTTGAGGATTTTGGTATGTGGAAAGTGTTAACTTTTAACTGCATTCATGTTTTCACTAAGGTTTAATGGATATTCATTCTTCAAGAGAATACATGATTAAGTTATTCACATATTTGTAATTTGACCAACAAGATATATTTTATGATATATGGGGGATAAATGAGGCATTCACGTGATCATTTTCTTTATACTATGAGAATGGACCGAAGTATTTTAGATAAGCTTAAAGATTGGAATTGATTATGTTGGACATAAGTTAGTATTGTTTAGGGATAAAACTTTTTTGATATTGTTTATGGGATGTTATAGTAATATAGCTTTAGAAAAATGACAACCTACAGGACGGGTGACAGCCTATTGCGTCGGACAAGGCTGTGGGAATCGAACCCACAACCGAAGTGCGACTATCCTTTATCGCCTACCACTGGCCTACAGGAAGTCCCTGTTTAGTAGAAACTAGTTTTATTATATTAAGAAGTATGATATATGAAGTATAATTCCATTTTAGGAACCATATATAATTAATATCACTATAGATGGACTTATGTATTTTTCGATAACTTTTCTAACCTTTTGTTTGTGACAGATGGAATGACCCATCATTCTATCACATGATCTGCTAACACATCACGAATGACAAATTAAACTTCATTTCATTAAGAGATAAAGTGGAAATTGACCAAAGAATGAAAAATGGTGAAACTATACCAAAATCACGAAAGTATTTCTTCTAATTCCAATTTCATCAACTTTAGGGAAATGATCTTGAAAACCAAAAATGTTGTCCTAGTGCTCTTATATCTGATGAATCGGATGGTACCTTAGATCATCACAAATTTACAGATTTGTGATTGCTGGCTTTTCCATAGCCATGTTCTCTACCACTCTCCATCAGAACATGATGGTTAGATTTCTCTTCCATATACATATTTTCACCTATGTGGAAACTTAGGGATTAGTTTATTTGGGTAACCGTTACTTTTCATACTTTTGTTTTTAAATATTGGTTTTGGTATTCCTTTTTACGATGTGGGTTTATATTAAAGAAACTTTCAAATAGTAAACCATTTATAACCCTGACGAATTTCGAGGTCGAAATTCATTTTAAGGGGGGGTAGAATGTAACAGCCTGAGATTTTATGAAAAATATTCTTTTTAATTTCATTAATGTCTTGTGTTGTATGATACACAAAAAGGATCTTTCACAACATGCATCCTTGACTTTCCTTGCATTACACACAATCGCGACCTTCCTCGATAGCATTTGTAGTACGTAATAACGAGTATCACTAAACAATAATATGCTATTAAAATATTATTAAAACTAGCCGTTATGAATAGTAATAACCACTTTTTGAAATTTTGTAAATTTTATTTTTCAAAATGGAATTCATTTTTGGATTCGTAATATCGAAATTAGCTTAGGGTGAAATGTTGGTACATTTCGGATAACTTTCATTTTTTGATGAATAGTGAAAATTACTAAATTTTAATTAAAAACAACCTTTTTAATCGAAATAATTAATAGTGATAAATTATTAATTTGAGTGGTTTTAACGTATATTTAGAATATATTTTTACAATTTAATACAATGTTGTTCATTGGATGTAATTGACCATTTAAACCAGACATAAACAAGTGTCAATCTTTTGATAGTTATTATCTCTTAAGAACACGCTATTTGTTTTGACCACGGGAATTAATTTTTAAATTAATTAATGAAACTGATATGTTTTCTATTTGGTAAAATAGAAATAATTTTTGAGTTCATAATATCAAATATAGCTTAGGCCTAATTTTTGGTATTTTTCTAGAAACATTCTTTTTTTGATGAATTGTGAAACCACTAAGTGGTAGTTAAGAAAAATAAATTTTCATGAAACATAATTTTACCGCTTCTGTGAGTGGAATTTCAAAAATCCGAGAGACACGGTTGATGTCATTAAGTAAAATGTTGTTCAATGAGATGAAAATAATTTTTGGTGAATAGTAACTTCTTACTTTTTTTTACCACGGTTAAAAGTAAATAGGGTAATTAAGGGTAACAATGATATTATTATAACCCTAAAACATGTCCTAATTCTATTGGATAAGTGTAATTCGACCAAAAACAACCTTAGGAATAAAATATGACCATTTAGGCCCACTTGGATTAGATTAGGACATTTATTATTAATTTATTTAAAGAAGGGTTAAAATAGTTAAAATCGTAGTTTAATAAGTAAATCATTTTTAATATAGGGTTATACATAAGATAAATTCGACTATAAATTGTCATTAGAAATCTAAAACAATTTCCCACATAATGGAATTTTATTTGTAATTTTTAGACATTATATAATTTAATTTATTTATGACACAAAGATGATGCAGTAATTATCTTATTAATGAAATATTGACCTAATTAATGTTATAATACCTAAATAAATGTAATTTCAGACTTTTTATAAAATAAAATAATTTTTTAGGTTACTATGACATGTTATTAGTGATTTAATTAACTGTTTTCGAACTAATCATCCTGTTATGAGTTTCAAAAAAATCAATTACAAAATAGTGTCAAAATTGACATAAAACAGTTTTTAAAACAAATATTATATTATTAATTGTTATTTTATTCCTAAAAATACGAGGTTTGTCCAAATGACATATAGAAGGTTATCTATATTAATAATAAACAACTTTGGGTTCTTTTGGCTTCTTATAGTATGTTTATTAACCTTATAGTATAAGAACACAAGAAGACACGGTAAAAGTAAAATTATTTTACTTAATGTTAAATCTAAATGATAAGGATAAAATAGGAATATAAACTTTTCTAAATTCTATTGGATGAGAGGATTTAAACCCATCCCCACCTGAGCTTCGAAATTAATCAATTTTTAGCTATTTAAAACCTAATTTTACTTTATAATAAAATAATAGTTTTAGTTATTCCAATGGTGCCCCTATCCTCCCTTATAAAAGGGCACCTCCAACCTCTCTTCCTCACACCACATTGATCCTTCGTGCTTGGCCAACCCCTGAAAAATTACCTTCTCCACTTCCCTAGAAATATCCTAGAGGATCAGGTCTTCCACAAAGACCAATTTTAGTTTCCTAAAAGGAGATCTCAAAGAGGCTCTTCAAAGAAGGGGTAATGTCCGTTACCCATTCCTTCATCTTTATTTCTTATTCCACTTCTTCATCTTAGGTTGTTTCATTATTAATTAATAACATCAGTATCACTTATATACTGATATGTTATTATTATTATGAAAAAACCTTATTTCACCATCTATCCATCCTACGGAAAAAGAAATCACCGCGCGTGCATACGTACGGAATACCGTCTCCACACCGTGGTGTAATCTATTTTCCACCACCACCTTACTTGGATGGGAATAATAGTGTAAATAATAACTATATATGATTATTGTAAAGTGATATTGATTCTGAAATAGTATAGATACACTCCAATACAATTCCACGATCATGAGAACAATATCATCGCTCGTGCGAATGTATGGACTACCGTCTCCACGACGCGATGAGATTCATTCTCCACGTTAGCCATTCATGAATGATTATAAAGTATATATAATAAGTAATAGTGAAATATATGACATAATAATGATTATGGATTTATGTGTATATATATGTATGTCATCTACTTAATTCCATTCAACTCAATAAGGAAAAGAAAACAGCATTGATGCGTACGTACGGTCTACCATCTCCATGAACGGTGTATTTCTTTCCATTTACTGATCTATTATATATATATATATATATATTCTGAATATATATTATATATAAATCATGTTTTATACACTGTAATTAAGTAATCATGATCTAAGTAATCATATGAATAAATACAAGTCAAAACACGGACGACAAAGGAAACGATTTTACCCAAAACGCTCTTTAACATGGAATTTACAAACGAACGGGTAATATAAAGCCATAAGTGAACCATATATGATATCATAACAATGAGTATGATTCTGGAATAAGTCAATGACATTATTTAAATCATTATATAGGCGGTTCAGACACATACGAAGAAAATCAGACCTAAGGTAAGAGAAATATCACAATATCATTTTTATACGTGATTGTTTATACTTTGAAATTTACTGGGGTGTATTTTATCATCCAAATCCATGTTTCCTCAATATCTAATATTATATCCATCTACCTAAAATTTTTTAAATCCAATTTTACCCTTCGGTGAGTTTTTAGTAAAATATATTAAAGGAATCTTTTGTCGTTTTTCGTACGAGGTACTTTTTGACTTTTCTGTCAAAAGTATGAGAAGAATGTTTTTTTAACTTATACGGCATGAATGGATTTTTAAAACATTATTTACAAGAAGCTGCATTTAAATGTTGTCAAATTTATTTTTAATCAACTACTTTTATTTTAGAATTGTATGACATGTTAAGAAAGGACAAGTGTTTTTGAAGTAGAAAGGATATTTTCCTCAAGAATGGAGTTCAAGTGTTTTATCAAAACTATTTTCCATCTAAGATAATAAAGGGTTTTGTTTCTATCCCTATTATTACATGTATTTGATTATGTCGTGATGGAAATATTTTTATGAATTCTTTTATATTATATGAATTGTTTTATGATGTCACGATGTTTAAGATTCCCATTTTTATTACATGGGTTATGCTATGATGTATGGTTTATGATTTTGTGGAACACATAAGAATGGTATCATTATGAGATGGGTGGGACCTATATCTCCCTCCAATGCATTGGGTAATTATTTTATATCTCATGATATAAACATGGCTGGAACAGTAGGTTATACCGGTTCAGTGAAACAGGACTGAAACGAGGAATGAACTCGGTTCGGAAAGGGACTTTGTCCACTAAGATAGTCTTCGAAATGAGTCTTGACTAATAAGAAATGATTCTCTATGATTTTGTTTGTATAACACAAAGTTTCATGTTTTATGTTATGATTATTGGGATTACATTCCACTACTATGATTTATCCCATGTTATGAAATTATGATCTCTTTTGCAGGTTATGATTTACAAAAGATATGTTCTTATGAATATGGCGTGATTGATATTTCTTTTGTTTACCCTTACTGAGCATTTGAGATCACCCTTTTATGTTTTCTTTTCCCCAGGACATAAAGAAAGGATTTAGGTTTAAAAAAAGAAGATCTTTATGGGAGATTTTGAAGATCTTTTACCATGATTAGAATATTATATTCCGAGTTTCCAAAGACACCAAACTATTACGGTCCTTATGTGTGTGTTTTTGTTATGTACTAAGTATTCTGATAAAGTAATGTAATGTCCTTGTATGTTAAGCTTAGGGTCTCTACAAACATAAACCTAGTGCTTCCCATTTAAACTAGAAACTCTAGATGGTACAATCAAATACATGTGAACTAGTTCGAGAGGTTGATAAGTTGATACTTATTTCATTGGATTGAAGGAAATTTTGTGCTGTTTTCCCTATTGATAGGAATTACACACTTTATAATTTATGAACTCAAGTTTGGGTAGGTATTTAACTATTCTTTTTCTAGTTATCTTTTTAAGGGAGTGAATATTACATTGTCCTAGTCTCCTATTATAGTTCCAAGATTTTTTATGAAATACACTTATGCATGAATCATTTTGAGAAGCTATGGAATCTATGTTATTTGAGTAAAAAATTACATTTATTAATGCAGAAAACACTAAATATTCTTTAAAATTAAAGACATTTCAAGCATCATTTTCAAATATAACATGAAATCCATCATCACATAATTGTGAGATACTAAACAGATTATATTTTAACCCGTCAACAGATAGTAATTTAGAAATTCCAACTCAGTTACAGTTACTGATTTGTCTGAGGCCAATAATCGTTCCTTTGGCATTGTCACCAAATATGACATGTCCTCCATATATTTTTATTAGGTTATTGAAGCATGAGTAGTCTCTTATCACGTGTCTGGAAATCCACTATCCAAGGACCATAAACTTTTACAGGAACACTTTAAGAAGCATTCCAACAAAATGATTAATCAAAAATAGATTTTGGTTTCTATACTTGTTTGGGTCTCGTAAAATTATTAATAAGTGAATTAGGATCCCAGATATTCCTCATAGGTTTCCTATAAGTATTAAGTAATGTATTTGAAAAATAAACAATATATAGTCCAGAAAAACATTGAATAGTAGAAAGTGTATCATAAATTGAATTAGTATATACGTGTCCCGAACTGAGAGTAAAACTATATGTCCTAAATTTAAAAACAAAATTTGTTCTACCAAGGTTTCTTTTTCCAGATTAATAACCAAAGACAATGTTGCATTTAGGTAAATTTTGTTTACTTAGAATTTGAGTAAGGGTATTTTTCCAATTGGAAAAATTTTCTAGGTCATTCTTCAATTGCTCATTAGACATTTTTAATTCCTTGTTCTCTTTGAGTAGTTGATCATTTTTCTCATCTTTGGTTATGAATTCATATTTAAAAGTCACAGTAAGAGCATTTTCTTATTCAATGATTTATATTTATCTTTTAGTTCACTGCATGTTTATTCAAGCATGTTACAATATTAAAACATTTCGTCATTAGTCATATTTTCAAAGTCACTCCCATATCAAGAATAGTATAAATTATATACTAGAGAGTCAAGTGTTACCTCAGATGTGTTTGTCATAAAACACATATTGTCTTTGTTAGAATATTCATCTTGTGATGTTTTTAAGTTGCTTGATCAATCCCCAAAATCTCTCCAAGTCTCTTTCATTTCCTTTTTATACTTCATGTCATTGTCCTCATATCCCTATTTTTACATGATCTTTGGACAGTTTCCCTTGATATTTCCTTTTCACTTACATTCATAGAAGACAAGCTCATCAGTCTTATAACTTCTTTTCCAATCCCTCTTCCAACTTCCTTTTTGTTTATATTTTTCCTTGAATTTAAGCTGTCGAAAAATGTTCTTCTTCTTGTAAAATCTCATGAATCTTCTGGCTAATTGAGCCATCTATTCATCATTGTCATTAGATGATTGTTCACTACTGGAAATTTCTATAGAATTATCCAATTTACCTTTTTCTTTGTGATTAGAGGTGGTGGTTTTGAATGCTCCTGATTTCCTTTTTGATTCATCCTCTTCTTCTATGTTCACTTTCAGCTCTTCTTTATAGATCATTAGTTTCCCAATGAGTTATTTTATATCTATCTTTCTGATGTCACATGATTTTCTAATAAAAATAGTGGTTCCTCTCTATCTGTCAGGCTGACATCTGAGAATTCTCTTGTTCTGTTCATTAGAAGTGACTTCTCTTCCAAGAGAAATAATTGTGTTAACAATATCATTGAACCTAAGATACATTTCATAGATAGGATCATCTAGTTTCATTTTAATGTTATCATATTTAATAGTATAAGTAACATGTATCATTTCTTGTGCACTAGATGTTCCTTCATGTGATACAGATAGGGTATCCCAAATTTCATGGGCAGTTTTACAAGCATAAATTATATTGAATCTTCATCTCCAAAGATGTAGTATAAATCATTCATAGCTTTGCAATTTTTATTGTAGGCAGTTTTGGTAGGATCATCCCATGTGAGTCTATCAGTAGGAGGAATCTTATATTCATCTATAATGAAAGACAAAATTTGAAATACCATAGATTCTAAATGCATTTTCATTTTAATTTTTCATTGAGCATAGTTGGTTCCATTAAAGAATAGTGTTCTGTTGGTTGGGCCCCTTCCAATTTATTATCCATAATATAGAAATACATTGAAATAGATATAAATTTTGAATTAATAGAATTTTATAGATCAAAAATGTAGAACTAAAATCATAGTAGAATAAGGTTAAACTAAGTCGTAATAAACCTCCCTCTAATACCAAATGTTGGTCGGAGTATATTACTCAAGAAGGGGGTGAATTGAGTGTCTAAAAATTGATGGTTCAAAGAATTCTTAAACTGTATTCTTAATAAGGTTAAATACAACCCAATTAATCAATGTAATATAGTTATGATGGTTTGACTGTTTAAATAACTACTTAGAAGATTGATTAATTCTCAGTAGTCTTAATGTCAGCTAATAATTTTACTTTTGAAGTTATTCTACTAATCTAAGAAAATTATAACATCTTTCCAAGATTAACTATCAATGTGAATATAGTAATTTCTGAAATATACAGTAAAATAGTAAAATAGAGAAGTCTAAATTAAGCAGCACAGCTGATATGAAACAAGTAGTTTAGTCTCAAGTAGGGACCTAATCAAATCGTCATGGTGATCACCCGCCACCAAGAAGATTATATAAATAAACATGATCCACACCCTAGATTAGGGTTAACAACCGTACACAAGACTTTCCAGATCACACAGGGACCTCTTCAATAGTTCTTCATGGGTATAATCAACCTTTCCACACAGAGACCTATTCCACACTTATTAGTGGGTATACAAGTATAAAAAGATTTTTGAGTAAGAATATCTTGTATTCTTCATTTTAATGCATGAGAAAGAGTGTGTTGTTATATAGATACACACACTACTCTAGAGCTAGTAAAAAGAAACACAATAGAGAAAAAATATTCAGATAGGATTAAAAATGCTCAGAATGTTAGTCTTTGTAGATCTGGACTTCTGAGATAAAGTAGATGCAGAAATCCAGTCCTCATATGGAAAACCAAGTGCCGCAAGTCAGACAGATTGGAATGTATTCTTCATGATTTTTACCCGTGCAAAGATGCTCTCGATTCTGGGATTCTAGTATAATTAATGTGTTCTTCAGCAATGTCGAGTTGCATGAGACAACTCTTTTTTCATAAATTCCTTAATTGTGTTCTTCATTTTCGTGCTCCCACCCACCCTCTTGTTTGGCTTTTTAGTATCATGCCACACTATGCATTGTTTTTGGGTCGTATTACTCTTTTATCTTGTAGTGCATGTGTTTGAGCTGACAGGTTGCATGTATTCTACACCTCATACCATGTACTATCAGATTACAAGTCTAAAAAGAAATATTAATTATGTTAGTGAATTTAAAATATTCAAATAAGACCGTTAGAGATTAAATTTAAAGACGATAAAACATATTAAGAAACGTTGTATCACTGTGTCATGGAAACAGTGTCTGGTTTACAATGTCTGGTTCACGGTGTCTGGTTCACAGTGTCTCAATTTCACGGTGTCCAGTTATTCATCGTGTCTCGATGCCACAGTGTCTTCTTGTTCACAGTGCCTCGATGTCACATTTTCTTCTTGGTTAAAGTGTCTCGATGTCACTGTGTGGGCTTGTTCACGGTGTCTCGACTAAGGAAAATACTTATATTCATACTTATGTAGTGATATTTATGGAATGGATTAAACTGAATCATTTTCAGAGAAGTCATTATAAAGTAGATCAGCAGACAGTATATAGTAATCAAAATGAGTGTATAACAATTAAGATACTTGGATAGATTTTACTAAACAACTATGCATTTGATGTGAGATATATTACATAGAGTTAACAAGGTTTATAGACTAAATAAGATTTGTGATCATTAAAACATGATTAATACATGGGGATTCCAATAAAAGTGGTATTAATTAATTTAAAATCAATTATGTTTCTAGAATGAGAAAAAGAGTTTTAAAAGCTAGAACATTGTAATACATAGAAATTTTTTACATCTAAATTCCACATAAATTTACTGGTAATGGCATAAATTATTTTGAATGATAAAAATAATTTATTTTTATACTTTAAAACCATTTAATATTATAATTTATCCATATAATTTATTTTTATGAAAATAGTTTTTTTTTCAATTAAATTTTATTTTCATTTACTATTCATCAAAAATAGAAATTTATCAAAAATTTATACGAAATTTATCCAATTTAATTTTTTTTCAATATTACAAATAAAAAGTTTATATTTTCGTATATAATTTATTAATGTGTAAAAATATTAAATTAAATTGGATTTCCATTAAAATGTGGAATATTACCCTTTGGAAAATTATAGGGTTTATTCATCAAATATATTTTATTCATACCCTACAAGAAAACTATTCATTGGATGAATATAAAAATGTTTTATTAAGTATATAACATATATATTTAATTAATTTCATTTACTATTAGTAATTCACTTAACAAGTATAAAATTATAAAATTGATATATATTTTTTATAAATTTTCATGAGTTAGTTATATTTATTCACACTAACCTAACAACTTGGTTATAGTGGTCATTTTATATTAAGGGTGTCTCATGGATCATTCAAACTCACAATTGTGTGAAATTAAATATATTGAAGATTTTGAATTATTTTAAGAAAATAGTTCATAAAAACATTTCAATGTTACAAAAATCTTGTGGTCGACCTCTACCTGCCCCACCCCACTCAGTGAAGCAAAATCCTATTGCAACACTACAGAAATGGACTCAAAAATAACTACTACTGAGGATGGAGTTGAACATGACCACCTCCACTAATATAATCTCAGGGAACCACTAGGCACTAGTTTTGTAATTGGAGATGAACCCCACAACCAAAACACACTAAGACAAAGGTCCCAAGAGAAACACAGAAACTACTGGCCCCCAATGATCATAAATGAATCTACTGAGGATGAATCCCTATTAATTAAAACATCTAATGTTCTAGTGACAAATAACATCCACTAGAAACAATTATCATTAAAGAACCCTGTTAGTTCCCCTTTTGTGTCAATCCACCTCACGAGTGCACCTTCTCAATCACCTATTCCTTATTCGGAACCACCAGGTATATTAAAAACAAAAAATGAGTAACATTATACTAGATTTAAAGATTGAGTGACCACGAAACATTCCTAAATAATACTTTCCATCTTCAAAAACATTTGGGAAAAAATCATATGGAACTTTAACATGATTTCCATCACATTCACTAACATGGTCCCCAACTGATCAGAAATAAGCTCCAGCCTCTTTACTTCCATCATGGTCGATGAAACGACCTCTACCAAAAACACATTCTAGAAGTCTACCCACAAAATTTATTCATCCTTATGGTCTTCAACATAAAACATAAAATACCGACATGCAAGGCCTCACATTGTACTAGCTACCAAATGGTCACAATACGTCTTCAGGGTCCAGATGAAACTGAAAGTGATATAAAACTCCTCAAACGAGATCTATATCTACATATCTTGAAAAACTCTCTTCTACTTAACCAATTATTGTTGCCAAAAATTACAAAATATGCTCTAACAGTAACCATCCTCCTCAACAAGATCATACCTACAGCGATCAACCAAATCATTATTGTAAACCTCAAATGTCCAACCAAAACATAAACAATGAATAGGTGTCATAGCTGAAAGTAACAAAATTATTTGAGAAGCCCGAAAGTGTGGATTTTTATTAAGTTTAATTTTAATTCATTAAATACATTTTAACCTTCCCCAAACAACCCAATTCAAATAATAACACAAATCATTATGCTGAATGTACCTTTTATAGGTCTCTACTCTACAAGAAGGTCCCTCTCTCTTGGTTGTTTGATAAGATTAGTGTCTTTTCACTAGATCATGGGGGTGGGGGGAAAATAACTTATGTCTCATATGGTTTCCATAGCCTATGTTTCGTAACAAGTTCAAGTAGTACAATTTCCATGAAATCCCATGAAAACGTCACAATTCCTAACTCCAAAACCTTTCATATCTCTTAACCATCATCTCTAATACCAATCCATCATGAAACCCTCCCTCAAAAGATACCACATTGAGGAGAGAGAGATAATAACCCCTGAGTCCCACCTCTTATAGGGTCCATGTTGTCCACTAGTGTACAAATTTCACAATATGAGAGGCATTGACCTTTATGTGAAACAAGATTGGCATATAAAATGAATAATCGACAAAAAATCAAATAAATATTATAAAAATAAACGAAAAATTCATCCCACATACTTGTATAAATAGAATTGTTGTAGATCCAATAACACATCCATAGTTAATACCGAAAAGTAACTCTAATGTGGGGAAAAACAACTTGCAATGATCTAAGTTAGTAATGTCCAGCACAATACATGTCTTCATCTTGGAAACCTAAAAATAGATTTATATATGTATGGTTAGAATACATGTATACTCAATAATAACACCAAAATCACTTATGAACATGTGAAAGAAGCATACTAATGAGCCTATGATAATACAACATAACCAAACAACACCTATCAATTTATACTAATTCTCCCAACCTCACTATGACATGATCACCAAATAATGTGAACCATACAATATAAAATAATATAAGTCACATAGATAAGTGTACCAGAAAAAAAATTTCTTATTATTATTCTACTCTCACACCCAACATCATAGGTTATGGATGTCCCATCCAATTCATATACCACACCGCCCCATAAGCATGGTCACAAAATACAACACTCACCAATACTTTGTCTCACAACCCTATAAGCACAGTAATAAAAACAATTTAACAAAAACACATGGGAAACAAAAAAAACACAACCAAAACCAAAGTAGTAGTGTATTCTGATCATATAAAAAATCAACCATGTACCCTCCTTTGGACATGAACAACCCCTTCCATAAGGTACCCATAAGCATGGTCATATCTCACCCTTCCCAAAAACTCCCAAGCCATTTCCCAACAAGCAAGAAATAGAGATTGGCGAATCTCAAGGGTATCATTGGGATAAGAAGAAAAAGGTATACTATAATCCATGAGGTCCAATGGATAAATACAACAGTGCTAAGAAATTACATCACCCCGCATGAAAAATTTGTGGAAAGAAGCACAATGGAAATTGCCTTAAGGGGATGATTAAATGATTTAGATGTGGAAGAGAAGGGAACCTGGAAATTAACTACAGACATGAAAAACCCACAACTGGTATAGAGGAGAGAAATGCTCCGTTAGACCTTCAAAGAATTGTTCAATTCTTCAACTGTAAATAAACTGGGCACTTTTCAAACCAGTTTTTTAAGACAAGTATTTTCAGAGGTCACCAACAACCTCCATGGTAGCAAGAGAGATATTTTCAATAACTACTGCTGATGAAATACCCAACAACAATGTGGTGATAAGAATTATACTTATTCATTCATGAATAGAGAGCATTATTTTGGATTTTGGTTCTATGAAATGATTTATATCCTAAAATATTAGTATAATAATCAAAACACCCACACAAATCATGGGTATAATGATGTCAGTAGGAACGATAAATGGGGAAATCATTGCATCCCATGAATATAACTCATCCACTCACATAATATGTGGATTGAACATCTAGGAGAACCTGTTCATACTCCCTATAGTGTAATTTGATTCAATTCAAGGCTTGAACTGGCTTTCCATATATAGATCCAACATAAATTGCTATGAGAGGGATATCAGACTCCATATGGCCAATTGACCCTCAATTCTGTACATGTTCAAGGAGGAGGATGAATCTTATTTAGCACCACCATCTCAATAATGGATATTACTACCCTATGAGCATGTGTATCTGGCTTAAATGATAGAGTCTATAGAAGCCACCATACCAGATGACATGACTGTTGTGAGGGAATTCGCCAATGTGTTTCCAAAAGAATTGTCTAGTCTTCCTCATAGAAGAGGTGATGAATTATTAATTGATCGTATACCTATGGTGTTGCTAATATCCAAGACTTCATATAGAGTGGATTTTTTGGAGCTTGAGGACTTGATAAAAAAACTATAGAAGAATATGGATAAAGGATTTATACGCCCATGTGCTTCACCATGGGGTGCACTAGTCCTCTTCATCTAGAATAAATATGGGTCAATTCCCCTTTGAATTGGTTATCATCAGTTCAACAAAATCATGATAATGAACATGTATCCTATTTCATTAATTAATGACTTGTTCTATCATCTACATGGAGAACAATACTCATCCAAGGTGTATTTTCGGTTGGGATATCACTATGTAAGGGTAAAGATATAGTATATCACCAAGAATAATTTTGGTACAAGATACAAGCACTATGAATTCATAGTAATGCCTTTAATACTCACTAGTGATCCATAAATCATCATGAACTTAATGAGTATAGTATTTAGTGATTACCTTGACAAATTTTTTGTAGTCATTATAGATGATATTCAAATATACATTGAAAACAAGGAGGAGCCTTAGGAGCATCTAAGAACTGTACTAAAGGCCTTGTGAAAGGAGAAGCTCTAGGAAAAGTAAAACAAGTGTGATTTATAGTTGGTGGAAGTCTCATTAATGGGTCTTATCATCACAAGCAATGGGACATCTTTTGATACCTCCGTGATAGCTATAATTGAATGATGGTCAAGTCTATCATTGGTAATGAATATTTGTATCTTCCTGGGGTTATCTAGATATTATCGACAATATGTGAAAGATTTCTCATGATTTTACAACCCTATTAACAAGATAACTCAGAAGGGAGTGATGTTTTCTTGGAGTGATGAATGCGAAGATGGAATCAATGAGTTTGAATGGAGGATTTAAACTGCACTCGTGATCACACTACCCACAAGTGAATAATTTTTTGTGCTATTCAATGATTCTTCTAAGAGGGTATCTGGTTATGTGTTTAAGAAAAATTACAAATCCATTTCCTATGCTTCAAGAAAATTGAATTATTATGGGAAAAAATATCCAACACATGATCTGGAGTTGGATGCAGCAATCTTTTCTTTAAAAATTAGGCAACATTACCTCTTTGGGGAGAAGTGTAAAATATATACAGATTAAAAAATCCTCATGTATATAGTCACACTGAATGAGTTGAACGTGTACCAATAAATATGGTTAGAGCTTTTGACTGACAGTGATTTCTCAATCTATTACCTCCATGGGAAAGTGTACAAGGTAGCAGATTCTCTATTAGAAAGGACCCAAAATTATATCATTGGTCCAAATTGAAAAGTATCTAATATTCTTAGATGTGATGAATATGGCCATGGGAATCATAAATAAGGGATCATCATCAATCCTTTCAGAAATGATTTTTAAACCATCTCTTTTATAATGTTTAAAGGATGATCAAAAGGATGATGTAGGAATTATAAAGTATATTTAAACTATCAAAAAATAAAAAACCTCATATTTCAATGTTAATGAAGAAGGAATTGTGAGATTTGGGTAAAGACTATGTGTTCGATTAAATCAACTATTAAAGAAATAACTTTTTGATGATGCACATAGTTCGAATTTGTCCATTAACCACAGAAAAAAATATGTATTGATATCTCAGAGATATTTATTTGTGGGATAACATGAAGAAGGAGATCATTGAGTATACATCAATGTGCCAGGTTTTTCAATAAGTGAAGGGCGAGAGGATGAAGTATAAGGGGATGATACAACCATTACCCATACCAACATGGATATGGTAGAACATCACCATAGTCTTTTTCACCATACTTTTGAAGACATCCAATGGAAATAATGAAATCTGGGTTGTTGTGGATCATCTTATAAAGACTAAACATTTCATTGAAATTTGAGAGGATTTATCATTGGACCAACTAACATAGATATATATCAGAGAATTGTTAAGGCTGCATAGAGTACCACTATCTATTATATCAAATAGAGATCCATGATTCACCACTATGTTCTAGAAGTGTCTTCAACAAGATATGGATATTTATTAGAACTTAAGTATGGATTATCATCCTCAAATTGTTGGATAACTTGAGTGGACAATCCAAGCACTTGAGGAAATGATGATATCATGCTCAATGGACTTAAAAAGATGATGAAATCAATATCTTTTCCTGGTTGACATCACTTGCAAAAAAAATTCCACTCAAGAATACAAAAGGATCTTTATAAAGCCTTGTATGGGAATAGGTTCATAACAGCGACATGTTGGGATGATGTTGGGGAGTGAAAACTCCTCGGTCTAGAAATGGTTAGTGAAATGGTGGAGAATGTTATTACCATCCAACAACACATTAAAGCTCCTCAAAGTTACCAAAAGGTCTATGTTGATAATCGTCGAAAGACCAAGAGATTGATTTTGGAGGCATGGTATTCTTCTATATACCATCTTGGAATAGAATAATGAGATTTGGGAAGAAGTGAAAGCTTATTCCAAGGTACATCAGCCCTTTTGAGATCCCTGATCGCATTGGAGCGATGGCCTATCAACTCGCCCTCCCACCAAACCTATCTCTAGTATATGATGTATTCATGTATTACTCTTTAGGATGTACATACATGACCCATCACATGTACTCAATCCAGAGGTCATATCATTGGATATTGACCACTCCTATGAAGAGATTCCAGTGATGACATTTGATCATAGAGAAAAATATATATGAAATCAGACAATGCACCAAGTGAATGTTTTGTAGAGATACCACAAGTTTGAAATGGAATGTGGGAGTTGGAGGAAGTGATGAGGCAGAGTTACCCAAATCTATTTTAATGTGGGAAATAATGGAAATTTCAAGGGTGAAATTTCTTATGGTGCGAATATTTTAATGGCCAAAAATATTATTAATGTAAATTCCTCTTGATCTAATTAAATGTATTACTATTTGAAATAGTTATATAAAATATGAAATTCCTTGGTTTTATTTTATTGGATTTCAAAATACAATTAAGAATTTTTACCATTACTAATTTATTCATTGAACAATGATCACAAGATTAGTATAAATATAGTTATTCATCAAATATAATTTATTCATACAAAGAAATCAATAGCATCATCCAGTATAATTTCTCCATAAAAGCCCATTTTTCGGATCATGAAAAGGAGGTATAATTAATGGGAATCACTCGTGACCAATCCCATGCAGATATTCAACATGTAATGCTTAAACAGAACTGCCTGTGGGAGATGTGGAAGTTAATAGAGATTACCAACTGAGCAATGTTATCTTAGCCTCCCCAAGAGACTATCACCATCACACACCTTACCTATAGGTCTTATGCGGGTTTTATAAGGGGTTATGTAAAAATACACTATCACTAGGATTTTGTGCATTATTTTTTTATATAATAATTAATATAAATAAATTTTATTAATTTTACATTGTAAATAGTTTTTAATGCACATATAAAACTTTTAATTAATATTAAATAAATAAATCAATGTTGAGGAATTAATGGATTTTTCAATTAAATAATATTTAAATGAAATATTGTTACTAAATTACTTTTTATTAGATATAAATTATCATATAATTCTCAGGAATACAATTTTATTTTCCATTAATGTTTAAAAGTTGTTTTTATCAAAACCCATGTATTTTTTTATAAATTTTGGTTTTTATTTTTAAAGAAAAAAATTAAAATATTTAGAAAACTATATAGATAAAATGAATATTATTTTGGGATTCATGACACCAAAATTATCTAATGGTTACTATACCATAATTTCATGATATATTAGAATTTTCATGTTAAAATTAAATACCATTTAAACATAAAATGTGTTTTATGACAACATAATGACTAAATAGTGATGTAATAAAATAATATTAATTGGATTTTCTGCCAATATATTTTTTGAATTTAATATAATGTGATTTCAGTTTTTTTTGAATTATTTTACAAATCTTTAGTGGACCCTCCAGGACCTATAAAACATTTTTAAATTTTTAAAATGTTTTCTTTGAGAGTGTGACTCACATCCACATAAGAAAGCCTAATATTTTAATAAGTTCAGCCATTGGAAATATAAAATAATTTTATCCACCCCCCTAAGGAAAAACCCCTGGGAAAAAAAGGGATGGTTTGTGGTTTTGATATGTTTAATGTGTAGTGTCAAAAAGCTAAATAATAAATAATTACATATCCTTTACTATATAGACACACTCAATATCACATTCCTCATCACTAAATCCATTTGGAATTCAACCATCCTCTTCCCTCATATATATATAATCCTCCCAAGGTTCCCATGCTCCAAATTATCCTCTCTCAAGCCTCTCCTAATCATTTGGGCCACACATGCATGTATGGGATTTATTTTTTTCTCATTTTTGTCCAAATCTCATTATGTTTTTATAACATTTAGTTTAAAATTACCAATTCCGTGGTATGATTTAGAACCTACCCCATAATTCCCTACTTATTTTTGAATGATTAGAGTCTTATTTCTCTCTTATTAATGCCTCTTGTATACACTCATTACCAAGCCGAAATTCTATAAGGAATTTCTCTCTTCTCATTCAAGTTCAAGAAATTATTTTGTATTATGAATCTATATTCCATTAAATATGATGAGACATTTATATATATGACCCCCTTACGTTTAATTTAATGTTTATATTTTCAGACACCCCTTTCTCTCTCATCAACCATTTTTATGAATTCGTATATGATGCCATTATGCTGTCGAGATTGCATCACGATTTTCCAAGCCAAAGTCATTATATAGTGAATACAATTATCATTTCTCTATAAAGGACATTCACATTTATGAAGATTTACTTATTGATTATAGAGTTTCATGAATGAATTCCACATCCTTTTATCCTTGAATAAATTATAATGTTTAATGAATATATGTTATATGGTCCATGTGGAAAACTTATTCATGAAGTGAAATGTTTAAGAAGCATGCACCCTGATAGCGCTCCAATGAATTGGGTAAATATTAGTATCATGCTACATCAATTACAATGAAGGTTCAATCATGCTAATTCATGTGAAATGAGGGTTTACTCATTCTCCATGTGCAACGAGCCTCTAGTCTAGAAAATATCATGTTAAAAGTTGATTACACATTTTCATGTTATGATAATCATGCTATATCATGTCTATATGTTCATGTTTCTCTTATAATCCATTGATATGCCAATTTACTAACATGTATTGTATTCTTAGTTTAATTCTGTTTTACTCTTTTACTGGGCTTTAGAGCTCACCCTTCTCACTTGTTTGCCGTCATGTTTCCCATTCAATGCTCTGTATGAGGGAATTTTGTGGTCATGTAATGGAAGATTTTAATAGGGATGTTTTATTTTTTATGTCATAATTTGTTATGTAATGTTCTTAATTTTCCTATGGCACTAGACCTATAAATCCACATAGATGTCTTAAGTCATAGATTTCGAATCCAAGGGTTTTAGGAGGCAACCAATAACCACTAAGGGGGAAAGGGTGATCTTTTTCAATCACTACCACTAAAAGGATCCCTGAAAATTAAGTGGTGATAGGTACACTAATTATTCAATCATGAATAGAAAATGTAATTTTTAATTCTAGATCTACAGATTATTTTATTTCCTGAATGTTATGTAGAACACTACCAAAACCATCAGAAATCATGGAAGAAAAAATATCTGTGAGAATAAAAAATGGTGAAATCATTGCATCTGATGAATATAACTCCTCCCCTACCATAATTTGTGGTTTGAACTTCTAGGAGAATCTCTTCATACTCCCATTGGTGGAATTTCATGAAATTGTTGGCATGGATTATCTTTCCTTATTTATAGTCAACATAAATTTTCCTGAGAGGGAAATCACACTCTATTTGGATAATCTACCCCAGATTATAATCAAGTGAAAGGAGGATGATGAATCATCATTAGCACCATCATCTCATGCATGGATATTACTATCGTATTATCATGCATATCTTTCTTAGATTATTGAGTCTAAGGATACAACCATCATTGAAGACCTTGATATTGTGAGGGAATTCAGGAAAGTGTTTCATAGGGAATTTCTTGGTCTTCCTCTTATAAGGGATGTTGAATTTTCAATTGATCATTACTTGGGACATTTCCAATATCCAAGACTTTATATAGAATGGCTATTGTGGAGCTTGAGGATATGAAGAAACAACTATATGAGAATATGGATAAAGGGTCAATACACCCAAGTGCTTCACCATGTGATGAACCAGTCCTATTTCACATGAATAATGATGGTTATATGTGCATTTTAATTTATTATTGTGAGCTCAACAAAATAACAATAAAGAAGAAGAATCCTTGGCCATGAATTTAGGACTTGTTTCATCAGATACAAGGAGGAAAATACTTATCCATGGTGGATTTGTGGTTGAGATATTTCCATGTAAGGGTGAAGAAGGAGGATATCCCCTAGACTGAATTTCGTACTAGATACAGACACTATGAATTCATAGTAATTCATATTGGACTCAATAATTCTCTAGAAATCTTCACAGAATTGATGAATAGAGTCTATAGATATTTCGTCAACAGATTTTTGGCAGTCTTTATAGACAATATTCTAATATACACCAAAACTAAGGAGGAGCTTGAGGAGAATCTAATAACTGTACTGGAGACCATTTGAAAGGATAATATCAATGAAAAGTACATAATGTGTGAGTTATAGTTGAAGGTGGTTTCATTCTAAGGCCATATTATCAAAATAAATGGGATATTTATAGAGACCTCCAAGATAGATGCAATTGGAGGATGGTTGAGGCCAACATTGGTAACAGATATTTATAGATTCCTGGGTTTAGTATGATATTATCACTGATTTGTGAGAAATTTCTCATGATTTTAGAACCCTCTTACCTAGCTAACTTAGAAGGGAGTAATGATTGCGTGGAGTGGTGAATTTGAAGAATCCATCAAGGAATAAAAAGAAAGGCTTATCTCTACACACATTCTCACACTGTAGATATGTGGAGAACATTTTGTGTAATTCAGTTATTCTTTGAAGAATGGAATGGGTTGTGTGTTGATGAAAAATGACAAAGTCATTTCCTAATCACCAAGGAAATTGAAATTTCCTAAGAAAAACTATCCAACACATGATCTAGGGTTGGTTTCAGTTATCCTCTCTTTAAAAATTTTGAAACATTACCTTTTTGGAGAGATGTGTGAAATATATTTGGATCCCAAAAGCCTCAAGAATATCTTCACATAGAAAGAGTTGAACATACATGAACAAGATGGTTAGTTTTGGTCAAAGTCTATGACTGTTCAATCCAGTATCGCCCTGGGAATGGTAGCACGGTTGTAGATGATTTATGTAGAAAGAACCCAATGATTCTATCATTGACGGCAATTGAAAAGGATCCGATGTTATTAGATTTGATTAAGATTAACATGGGAATCATAAATAAGCGAACACCGTCAATAATTTCACAAATGATTGCACAACTGCCTCTTTCAGAAAGGTTTAAGGATTCCCAAAAGGATAAAGTGGGATCTTTGAAAAAAGTGGAAACTATCAAAAAAATGGGAATCCTTGGTGTTTAATGTTAATGAATAAGTAATTGTTAGATTTGGGTCAAGACTATGTGTTCCATCTAATCCTGAGTTAATGAGAGGAAATTTGGATGATGCACATAGTTTGAACTTATCAATTCACCCAAGAAACAAAAATATGTATCAAGATATTTGAGAGAATTATTGGTGAGATAACATGAAAAAAGAGAATGTTGATTTTACATCAATGTTCTTGGAATGTCAGTAATTGAAGGATAATTGGAAGATGTCTAAGGAGATGATTCAACCATATCCTATACCAGCATGGAAATGGTAGAACTTCACCATGGAAATTTTTACCAGACTTTCTAAAAAATCAAAAGGAATCAATGTTATCTGAGTTTTTGTGGATCATCTTACAAAGACTTCATACTTAATTGAAATTCGAGTGGATTTCTCATTTGATCAACTGACTTGAATACATATCAGAGAAGTGGTAAGGCTGCATGGAGTACCACTATCTATTGTATCTGATCATGATACATGATTCACCTCTTGGTATCGAAAGAGACGTCAACATGTTCTGAATACTGAGATAAATTTTAGTACTGAATATTATCCTCAAATAGATGGCCAATCTATGTGGACTATCCAAACACATGAGAACACATCGAGAGCATACTTAATGGACCTCGAAGGAGGATTGGATCAACACTTTCCTCTAGTTGAGTTCTCTTACAATAACCATTTCTACTCAATCATCTTAATGGATCCTTATGAAGAACTATATGGGAAGTGGTGTAGAACACCCGCATGTTAGGATGAAGTATAGAAGAGAAAACTCCTAGGTCCATAAATGTTTGAAGAAATGGTGGAGAAGGTTAGGACCATCCGGTAACACATTAAAACGACTCAGAGTCGAAAAAAAAGATATTCTAATAAACATCAACAAGACATATATTTTGATGTTTGAGACATGGTATTACTATGAATATTGTCAAGGGATAGAATTATGAAAATTTGGAAGAAGGGAATTCTTAGTCCAATGTATATCGGCCTTTTTGAGATCATTGATCACATTGGAGAAGTGGCCTATCAACTAGAACTCCCATCGAACCTATCTCAAGTACATGTTGTATTCCATGTATTACTCTTGAAGAAGTACATACTTGACCCATCACATGTACTCAATCCAATGTTGGTACCATTGTTCAATGACCTATCCTAAGAAGAGAAGCTGATGGAGAACTTAGATTGTAGATAAGAAGTTCTATGAAATAAAACAATTCCACTCACAAATGTGTTGTACAGAAAACTTATGTTTAATGAAGAAATGTGGAAACTAGAAGAAGTGATGAGGTGGAGTTACCCATTTCTATTTTAGTGTGGGAAAAGGAAATTTTGAGGGTGAAATTTTTTAAGGGGGAAGACTCTAACGACCCAAGTTTTTTTAATAAAAATTCCTCTTAATCTAATTAAATGCCATGTTATGTGAAATAGTTATAAAAAATATTCCCATCCTTGGTTTTATGTTTTTATATTTCAAAATACCAGTAAGAATTTCAACTATTGATAATATACTATTTTAATAATGATCACATGATTAGTGTAAATATAGGGCTTTAAAACACCCAATTTACTCAAACTAAGGATGTGATTGCCTCATATAGTAGAATTTCTCCATAAAAAGCCTATTTTTCATAGGTTGGAAAGGAGGTAGCATCACTAGGCTTTGATCTTGACCAATTCTAGGATGAGTTTCAACGCGTTAATCTTGAATGGAACTACCTACTGGAGAAGTAGAAGTCAATAGAGATTACCACCCGAGAAATGTTATCTGAGCCTCCCCAAGAGTTTGAAACCATCTCACACCTTACTCCTATGTAATCTATAGGGAATATAAGGTGTTATGTAACAATATTATATAACTATGATTATGTGAATTATTTTTTACAGAATAAATAATATACATTAATTTTGTTATTGTTACTTTGCAGATAGTTTTTAAAGAAAAAAATAGTATTTTTAGTTAATATTCAATTAATAAATCTATAATGATATATTAATGGATTTTTAATTAAATATTATCTTAATAAAATATTATTATTAAGTTAATCATTATTTTATGTAAATGATCATATAATTTTAATGAATGAAATTGTGATTTTTATCAAGGATTGGAGGCTATTTTTGTCAAAACCCATGATTTATTTAAAAAATGTCAGTGTTTAAATAAAAGTAAAAATTCCCATATATTCAGAATTTTTTAGATTAAATTAATACTAATTTTGGAATCCAAACAACGAAATTATCTAATGGTGATTTTTTCAAAATTTTCTGCGACAGTCGAATTTTTGGGTAAAAATTAAATACGGTTTAAATATATAATGTGTTTTATGACATTATACTTACCAAATAGTGATGTAATAAAATAAAATAAATTGGATAATCGGCCAATATACATTTGAAATTTCAAATTATTTTATTTCAGGTTTTTTTTATTAATTTTACATAGCCTTAATGGACCCTCCAAAACATATAAAAACTTTTATCTTTTTTAAAAGCATTTCCCTGAAGGTGTGACTCACCTCCACATATGAAATACTAATTGGTTAATAATATTGGCCATTGGCCTTAAGAAATATTGATTTAAACTCTTCTTTGATAAAAACCATTGGAAAAATCTAGGGGTGGGGTTATGGTTTTGATTAGCTTAATGTGTGGTGTCCAAAACCTAATTAATAAAGAATTCCCTCTTTTTCCTATATAAACCCCCCAATATCCCATTATTCTTAACAAAAAACACTTGGAACTTGACCAACCTCTTACCTCCTCTTTCCAATATCCTTCTAAGTCTACCCAAGATCCCATGAAGCCTCTCCAAGCCTCCCCCATGGCATTGGATCACATTTCCCAGCTTGGGATTTCTTCTTTTCTCATTTTTATCCAAATTTCAGTATTTTGTTATACCAGTTTTATTAAAAATGTTAGGGTATAATTTTTCACCTCCCCCATTCTTCCTTCCTAATTATTTATTTATTATATACATCTTCACCTTTCATTAATTCCTCCCATGTATACCTATTAGCATGCATAAATTCTATAAAGAATTTCTCTCTTCACATTTACATTCAAGTAATTCTTTTTTATTACGAATCTAAATTCCATTAAATATGATTGGAATAGAATATATATATATGAAAACTATAAATTCCATTTTAGGTAAATATGTTGAGACAACCCTTTCTCTCTCATCAATTATTTTTATGAATCATTATTTGACTCTGTTATGCTGCGAAAATTGCACCGTGATTTTCCAAGACAAAGTCATTGTTTAGTGAATACCATGCTCATTTCAATATCAATAGTATTAACCATCATGAATATTTTATTATTGATAATAGAGTTTAATTTAGGAATTAAAAATTCATTTATCATGGATTAAATGATTATGATTATTGAATCCATGTTATATGATCCATGTGCATAACTTATTCATGAAATGAAATGATTAGGAATGGTGCACCCCGATAGCGCTCCAATGCATTGCGTAAAGATTAGTATCAATATATGTCATGTTCATTGGGGTTTTACTCATTTTAATTCATGTTAAATGATGGTTTACTTATTCTCATTGTACAATGATCGTTGTCTCATGCTAATATAAATTTAAATGTTAATGCCACATTTCCATGTTATGATAATAATTCTATATCATTATTTTATGGTCATGTTTCTCTTATGTTCCATTGATATTCCCATCCCCTAACATTTTTGGTATTCTATATGTTATACAATTTTTAATCCCTTACTGAGCATTATATCTCACCCTTTTTATAAATAAGCCTTCATTTTATCTTAAGTAATGCTATGTATGAGGGAATGTTGTGGTAATGTAAAAGTAGTTTTCAATAAGGATGATGTATTTTTATGTATTATGTTGTTATGTAATGTTCCTAATTTTCCCAAGACACTAGACCTCTCGATCCTCAGAGTTGTATTAAGTGAAATTTATAAAATAAATCTGGTTTAAGTGTGTAATAATGAAAAAGGTTGTTATAGATAATACATGAAACCAAATTTCCCCTAATGTAATAAACTAACACAAGGTGAATTTCCTACAACAATTATACTTCTCCTCTAACATCCACTAAAATATCCCATAACCTCCCCCGAACAACTCCAACACTCAACCAATCAATGAAACAGACCATGTGGGAATGGACTGTTACAATGGAATTTTTTTCATGATATTTTTCTCATACCCTTATTATCATAATTATGTTTACATATCTCCCTTTTTAACCTTTATTGAGTATCTGATATCATCCCCTTTTTATGTTTCCTTTCATTAAGGTTATAAATATATGTGTTATGTTTCATTTTTCTAAAATGGATTCAAGTCCAGAATAAACTAGTGTGAGATAATATTCCACACTTATATACTCGTGTTTATGTATCTATTTTCCAATGGAACTAGATTAATAATATATTTGGGAATTTTTATTTAATTTATTAATTATTCTACAATAGTAATGTCAAGTTAATGTATGAAAATTAAGGGTCTCTATAGAAAGTATCAGACAAAATATTTTAGTTATCCTTTGGAATCTAGGATGAGATAACCATAGTGAGAACCCTAAATAATTGTCTAATGATTAGTATAAGGATAAATAAAAGTATAGGAAAATTTCCTAGAATTATGATATATGATAGAGAAATTGGTTTCCTAAAAATAAATCTTTGTATGGATACTATAAGTGGTTTTGGATCTAGAACATATGTACCTAATGATGACAACTCTAGAAAGGTGGGTCAGGCCTGACTCTGTGTAACCAAGTAAATGAAAATGGAACTTGTTTCACACCTTTTATGACACTACTTGTGGGGTATGCTTTCTGAAATTCAAAAAAATTTAATGAACCATCATGAAGGATTTAAAAATATATTGGCCATGAATAACCTAGGATGAACACAATGTGTCATAGAATAAGTCATGTTCCAAAATATAGACATCCTATAAGTTAATTTTCATGATTATAGGGTTCCCCATTATGATAAATATATCATATTTTGTGCTCTTGGTTTTATTCAGTTCATAGATCCTAACAGAACCGTGTTAGTGGTCATTGCGATAGAAAATGCCCTGATTTTCCTCCAAAGAAACAGAATTATGTGGGATATGGATTGAAAAATCATATTGATATAATCACACAAAATTATCAAGATATAAATCGTGGTGGACATCCAAATGAGAAAAGGATGAAAAAACACTCTATTGAGACTTTCATTAGGCAACATCCACCTTATTTCATTGGTTCGTCTAATCTAGTTCTTGATGAAAAATAAATTAGTCATAATAAAAAGATATTCATTATTCTTCAATGTTCGGAGAATGAGAATGTAATTATGGATTTTTATCAATTAAAAGGGAAAGAGGACCCTTTGTGGAATATAATTAATAATATGAGGCAACAAGATGAAATTGAATCCTTGCATGGGCATGAGTTCTAGAACATATTTTTCAATATGAATTTTCCTAGTATAATTCTACCAATGGTAGAGAATGACTTCCATGAGTTGAAGAAATTGGATAACTAATTTGTCGGTACTAGTGAAGATAATTTCATTATACTCTCGTGGTACATTTTAGGATTTATCATTTAACCAAATAGTAAATTTGATAGGTTCTTAAGTGTCTTAATTCGAAGTCCCGGAATGGAATTTGGAATAATAGACTTTAGTAGATTTCATTCTATATTTTTTTTGTGAAATAATTGTTGAAATGGTAGATTATGTCACATAAAAATTTCACGGTTTTGAAAATAAGTGAAATATAGAGTTTAAAGGGAAATTTAAAAACCATAAATTAAAAAATATTATCTTTTATTTATTTAATTTGTGTCGAAAGATGCATTGAGGAAATTATATTAAATAATATTTTAATTGCTTTATGTTCATAAAGGAACATCATCGAGCTTCTGATTACAGATGTGATGGAAAAAAGTCAGCTAATGGTGAAAATGGAGAGAAAGCTGCACATAATTCACTTCCCATGATTCAGTGCTACAAGTTTAAATAGAATAGTAATAATACAAACTTGTTCCCAAAACTATGTGTTCTTGATCATGATATACATTAGTAAACTCGTTATCCAAGGGAAAATGGTAGATCTCTTGGGATCACTATTTATAATGAGGGATACGATACCGATGTGGTAAAAAATACCCTTATCATCAAATATAGAACATCTAATTTTTTATTTTATTATAGATCTACCAACTATTTTATATCTAATGAATTTTATAAGGTTGTTAAGATTCCATAAAAATGATTAGATGTGTAATAAGCAGTGAAAACCACAAAGGGTGTGTCTATTATGCCTCATGTCTATGATTCTTCTCTAGTTAATGTTTATGGGAACGTGTTTCCTCAAAATATTGTCATTAATCCTCTGGTTGTATTTGATGTCATTTTAGTCATGGATTGTCTTTTTCTATACGAATCCCACATAAATTTTCATGGAAGGAAAGTAACATTTGATGTTTCAAACCAACCTATAATCGTCAATCAATGTGACGATATGTTTGAACATCTTATGAAGATTATATACAATGTGTGGTTATTAATAACTATTCAGAAGGGTTGTTTATCTCAAATGGTTGGGGAGAAAATTGACATCCATTACATGCTTATTGTTTTGGAATTTGTGGATGAATTCGCAAAAAATTTTCTTAGTCTTCCAACAAAATGTGTAGTTGAGTTCTCTATAGATATAATATCTAGTTCTACACCAATTTCAAAGGATCCATATATAATGGCCCAATTGTTTTGCATAAATTGATGAAAAAACTCCAAGAAATCCGATGATAATGGACTTATTTATCCAAGTGTGTCTCCTTGGTGTGTACCCATTTTTTTATGAAGAATAAAGAAAAATCATTGAGACACTACTTCGATTATCAAGAGTTGAACAAGATTATAATCATGAACAAGTATCATATTCCCCGTATTGATGAATTGATTGATCAACTGTTCAAGATTTATACATTTCCAAGATTTACCACTATTCTGGATATCATCAATTGATGGTCAAGAATGTGGATATACTCGAAACAACATTCCATACAAGTTATAGACACTATGAGTATATTGTGATGTCGTTTGATCTTACTAATTACCCTAATATCTTCATGGATTTTATGTATAGAGTCCTTTGAGATTACCTCAATCAGTTTGTGATAATATGATATTCTAATCTATTCAATGATAAAGGAAGAGAATGATGATCACGTGATAATTTATCTAAATACCTTAAGGAAGGATAAACTATATGAAGAATTTACAAAGTGTTAATTTTAACAAAAAATAGACTCTTTTTTATTCAAATAATTTCAAAATTGATTATAGCAGTAGATCAATCAAAGATGGAGGCTATTTAATGATGGAATAAACCAACCATATTCGCTGAGATGTGTGTCTTTCTTCATTTATTTTGATATTATCAATGGTTTTTTGAATAGTTCTCACAACTATATAATCCTTTGACCGAGTTAACTCAGAAGAGTTCTAAGTTCCTATGGGAAGATGAATGTGGGGAAAATTTGATGGAATTGAATGTATGGTCTATTTGTGCATCAGTGGTTCAATTACCCTGTAGTGGTGATGGGTTTTTAGTCAATTGTGATGCATCATTGAATGGAATGGTATGTATTATTATATAGAAAATCATGGTTATCACTCATGCCTTGTGATAATTGAATATTCAAAAGAGCAATTACCCAACTCATGATTTAAGGATTGGAATGGTATTTTTTGCATTGAATATATAGAGGCATTATCTTTACATAGAAAAGTGTGATATATATACTAATTAAAAAAGACTGAAATATGTATTCACACCGTAGTATTTAAACATGCAACAGAGAAGATAGTTAGAGATGATAAAAAATTATGACTTCTCAATACATTACCACCCTATGAAATCATACAAGGCAGCTAATGCATTGAGTCAAAGGGAACATTCTAACTTTTCCATGATGAGAATAAAAAAATATCCAATATTTTTGGTTTCTCAAATGTTGAACCAATAGATCCTAATGGATAAGAGAAAACCATATATTTTCACTTCAATATTCAACCAACAATCATTGTGAAGATTAAAGTGGTGAAAAAGGAAGATTTGGAGCTACAAAAAAGGTCATAAATATTCTAATATTTAACCTTGATCAGTATTTATTGATAATGTTTAGTAACCATGCATTTATTCATTACATAGTATATTTGAATAGAATGTTGTAAGAGGAAGCTCATTACTCTTCATTCTCTATCAATACTAAACGTATGAAGATGTAAATTGTCTTGAATGTATACATATAGTGGCAAGTAATGAAGATCTATATTGTAGAGTTTGTATCTTTGTGCATGGTATGCCCGCAAGTTAATAATGAAAAAAAATCAATGGGGATGTTTCATCCACTACCAAAATCAAAATGGAGATAGGAGACCATAACTGTGGAGTTTTTTATTGGACACCCTAAATCCTCTAAAGTGTTTAATTTTATATGGGTGGTAGTCAATCACCTTAATATGTTAGAACACTTCGTTGATATCACAGAATACTTGTATTAGGATCAACATACCAGTATATACATTATGGAAGTGTTAAGGTTGAATGTTGTACCACATTCTGTTGTAAATGATTAGAACCTGAGGTTTTCCTCACAGTGTTTTGGGAAGTATTCAATAAAAATTTAATACAGAATTGAGTTTCAACATTTCTTATCATCCTCAAACAAATGACCAGTTTGAATGTCCAATTCAAACCCCAGAGGAAATATTGAGATCTGATTCATTAGATTTCAAAGCTGGTTGGGATCAATACCTTCTGGAAGTTTAGTTTTCTTAATAAAATTGCTCTCAATCAAGAATTCAGAAGGATTATTATGAAACCCCTTATGGGAAGAAATATATAGCACCAACATTATATGATGAAGTTGTTGAATGAAAGCAATTGGGACATGAGTTCACTAAAGAGATGGATGAGAAGGTTAGAACCATTCAACAACATATCATGGAAGAACTAAGTAATTAATAAAATTATACTGATAACTGAAGGCTTGATCTACAATTTGATTTTATTTAGTACGTGTTTCTATAAATTTCTCCATAAAAGAATGTTATGAGATTCGGGAAGAAATAGAAACTAGTCCCTAGATATATTGGTCCCATAGAAATTCCTAATCACAATGGAATAGTATCCAATCACTTGGAACTTCATCCAAATCGCTCTCAAGCCATTTATGTGTTCAATGTATATATCTTGATAAATTTCATACACAACCCTTCACATGTACTAAAAATATTGGTAATACTTTTGGAGATGGATCTCTCTAACAAATAACTACCAATAACAATTATTAATCATATATAGAAAGTTCTCTAAAACAAGACCACTCACATGGTAAATGTTTTATGGATAAATAACTACTTAGATGAAGATATATAGGAACATGAGTGTAGTGTGAGGTAGATTTATCCTCATTTTTATTTCTTAAAATGAATAATTTTGTGGTTGAAATTAATTTTAAGGGTGGTAGAATATGACACCCTATGTTTTTGTGAATATTTTTGGAAGAAAATAATTTTCATTGATATATTTCATTTAACTAAATCAAACATCCCTTTAACATAAAATTGTCTTGGATTGTGCTACAAGAAAAAACATCTTGGTGAACGTCACATAGAACATCATGTTTCTATGAAACGTCGTTTTATTGTTATAATTATTTAAAAAATATGGTTTTGAACTAGCCCATGAACATATTAATGTGGATAGTAATAACTACATTTAAAATATTATTTATAATGGTTTTATATAAATAAAAAATATGAATAATGGGAGTGAACCATGACTACCAAGATGTTATGTGATGTGAGTCAATACTACCAAGATGGCCTTGGCAGTGATTCCTCAACTACTATAGAAATCATTGTTAAATTGTTATGTGTATTCCATAGCTCCACGTTATATTCCTATGTTATTATTTCATGGATAATGTTTTTTTCATAAGATCCATTTCTTATGAACTGAAAATATTAATGTCATGATTCCCATTAATGATCTTTTTTATATATTTTATGATATTCTATTTTCATGATCATGTTATCATACCCTTATGCTAAAGATTAGGTTTACATATTTCCCTTGTTTACCCGTACTATGAATCTAATATCACCCCTTTTTGTGTTTTCTTTCACCTTTGTTATGAAGATAAGTATTACCCATGACATTTCTATGAAGGGTTATAGTCAAGAAGAATCTAGTGGGAGATAATGTAGCTAAGATATGACACAGTGTTTATGTTTATATGTTTTTAAAGGAACTATACTAATTTTCTCTTTGGGGAATTGTTTGTGTAATTTAATAAGTATTAAGAAATATTAATGTAATGTTAATGTATGAAAAGAGATGGTAACTATATTGGATTATCTCACAACTGAGAAAACTAGTGTTTCTTTAGATGATGGTGAAATGAATTATGATTCACTTTCCCCATGGTAGATCTTTTTAGGATGTTTTTTAAAGTGATTTTAATAGCCTGCCACTTGAGAAATAGACCAATTATATGATAAAATTTGTACTATAAATAGATCCAGTTTCAATCCCACCATATAAAATGGAACCACCAATTATTCCAGAGTTGAAATTCTATTTGGAAGACCAAGTAGCTAGAGGTTTCATCTATCCTAGTAAATCTCCTTTGGATTCTCTAATTATCTTCACCAAGAAGGATAATGTAGCTTTGTGATTATTTATAGATTATTTGAGATTGAACAATATGAATTTAGAGAATATTTATCCTCTTCCACATATCGATGATCTCTTTGGTCATCTAAGAGGATCTGTGATCTTATCCAAGATCTATTTGAAATTTGGATACCAAAAGTTGAGGGTGAGAACATAGGACATACCTTTGACTATTTTAGCTACAGATGTAGTGTATATGAGTTAATTGTAATTATTCATGGTTTGACCAATGATTTGATGATATTTAAGACCTTGATAAACAGGATATTTCATCTTTTATAGAAAATTTTTTGGTTGTTTTTATCGATGACATATTAGTGTATTCCACCTTTTTATATTGTCATGTCAAACATATTAATATCATCTTCTGTACATCGAGAGAGAGAGAATCAACTATATACCAAACTAATTAAATATAGTTTCTGAATTAATAAACTCTACTTTTCGGGTCATGAAATATTAGGGGAATGAGTTTCAGTGGATATAGAGGACGTTGAATCCATGGTATCTTTAGAGGAGCCTAATATTTTTTGAAATTTAACGATTTAAGGGTTTAGCATGTCAATATAGGTACTTTATCCAATATATCTATCATTTGGAAGAACCAATTTCAGGGATGACCAACAACGGGGAGATGTTTGTTTGGTATTATTCTTGTGATTCATCATTTAAATTTCTAAAAGGAAAGCTAACCTTACCACATATTTTCACATTCCATGTATCGGGTAAAGAATACACCGTGTATTGTGACATATCTGATGTTAGAGTCGGTGCATTTATTAAGTAGGAGAATCGAGTGGTTTCTTATAGCTCTAAATAGTTGAGACTGAACAAGAGTAATTACCCTACTCTCTATTTGGAGTTAGTTGTAATGAAACATTACTTAATATATGGGTCTCATTATCACATGGGTGAGAGGTCTTGGAAATAAACAAACTACATGTGCCTTAGGTGCATCTTTTCACAATAGGAAACGAACATTCAGAAAATGAAGTGGGTTGAGAATCTGAATTCTATTGATATTGATTTGGCTTATAGATTAGAAAATGACAATGTTTTTTCCAAGTATTTGATCCCGAATAAGTATACAGAGGTTGTATTGGGGTCTTTCAAGAATTGGTAGATGATGTCAGACTTTTTATACAAGTTTCTAGATGTTATTGAGCATTAGAGATGAAAATATATGTCTTCAAAATCTATTATACACATACTTTTGGACCATATCAATATTCGGTGGTTATCTAACATAGAGGGATTAGATTAGAGAGACAACTTATATGGTGGGGAGACACAATTAGGATAGTCTCTTGTATGTGGAAATTTTCTTATTTTTTGTGGCCAAGAATGGGTTTCGACTATAATTAGTGAGGAGATGATGAGATAGTATCATGAATATTTATGTGTGGTATATCCTAGAATAACAAAGATGTATTTTGGTCTTCGTAGGTAGTACTGGTGCCCATGAAGGAAAAAAGAGGAAGCATTCACCATGGATAGATGCTTCGCCAATCAGCATATAAAGAATGAGCATCATTGGTCAGGTGGGATATTATATCCTTTTCCAAATACTAATTTTAAATGGGATGATGTCCCTCTAGATTTTGGTATTGGATTACACATAAAAACCAAATGAATGATACAGTTTGGGAGACCATGGATTGACTAAAAATGGTTTTCCAATTCATAAATATTACAGATTCATAAATAGTTTTTGATTTGTGTAGAATTTATGTTTGTAAGGTAGTTAAAATACGCGGGGTTTAGAGGAGTACATTATCAAATAGATATACTAATTTCACATCATGATTCAATCAGGGTCTTCATAATTATCTGTGTTCAAATGTTCTTTTAGTTATTACCTATCATCCCCAAACTGATTGTCAATCTAAGTGGACTATTAGGGTTCTGAAATATATATTACAAGACTATGTTTTGGATTTTGTGGGTTTTTGGGATATTTATATGTAACTTAGGGGGTTTTTATATAATAATAGATTTCATGCATCATTCCTAATGAAATCTTCTGAAGCCTCATATGGAAGGTCGTATTTTTCACCTCTTTGTGGGTTGGAGGTAGTTGAGTTAGTTCTTACTGGGGCTAGTCTCGTGTATAATACATATTATTAGGTTAAGTTGATCAGGAAGATGTTATTAACTATAAAATGTAGGATGAAATCTTACATAACCTATCATATATATCCTCTAGATTTCAAGGTTGGACATCTTGTTTTCCTTAAGTGTCTCCTAGGTTAAGGAAATACCGTATAAGGAAACATGGAAAGCTAACACCTGGGTTTGTCTAGCCATTTCAGATAGTGGATAGGGATTATACAGTGGAATACTAATTCTCCCTTTTGTAGTACTATATTTCCATGAATGACATGTATTACTGTGTGGTGGATTTGAATATATTATCGTTTCACTATATCAAATTGTGAAAATCGAATACATAGATCATTGTGATGATGAATCCATTAAAGAACACCTAATACACATTGTGGACCATTTTGATAAGTATCTCTGGGGACGGTTGCCTTTTTTTTAGTATAGTATCATCATTTGAATGCTCAAGAGGAGACCTAAGATTGAAATTATGATATGTGGTCATACCTGCATGTATTGTTTATTGATACCCCATATTGATCATTGGAGCCACTCAAGGATGATCAGTAATATGGTGTGGAGGTTATAAGATCATGTATTATTATATGGACCTCCTTCATTGAGTTTTTCATTTGATCTAGGGAGGTTGAGTTTTGTTTGTATACGAAGAGACATTGTTGGTTAAAGATGACCTAAAAAACATTGATGTATGTTTTAATTAATTAATGGAGTTTGGGTATAAATTTATTAAATAGTATTATGAGGGTTTTCCATGGATTTAATGGATTTAGGGATGGTGTTGTCCCTTTTATATAAAATGGGCTAAAAAGTATTTTTTGGGTGATTACATGTCATGTACATGTTACACAATGTGTATCATCCGCTATATGAATTTGATAGAGAAGTATATGTCCTGAAATAAATAAATGTTTTGTAAACTATTCACATCATGTAAAGGTCATGTCGATTAATGTTAACCCTAGGAGAATGTTTTTTATAGTATCCCACTTACAAGAAATACATGATGTGTAAATGAGTTACATGACATGTAATATCCTTAATAGAATTTTTATACACCATCATGTGGGATATTCTCTCATTCATTGGGTGCAACTTCCTTCTACCAAACTTGGATGGTTCTCCAAGTTATTTTGGGGGGACAACCTCCCTTCCATACTTCTCATTTTTGTGATCAATCCATGCTATGTATTTGGTTTTCCTTTTCCCTCCCACTTATATTGTTCAACATTTGGGGGGTGTAACCTTTGGACCATGTTTGCGTTTTATGTAACGATTGATATGATATGATCAATTAGTATTCTTTCCATATTCATCATATTCATTCTAAATTATTTTACACCATAGAATTTCTATATTAATCATCAATTGATGTTTTTGGGTATAAACAATAACCCTATGGTATATTTAATTTTAAATATGTTCCATAGTTGAATTATTTCACTATATAATGCACATAAATTAATTAAATGATAAATATGATTTATTCATTGGAATCCATTTGGATCCAATTGTTTATTTTATTGATTATGGATACTATTTGTGTGAGAAAACCATTGATTATTATTGAATTGAAAAATGGATTAATGTGTGTTTGGCATGATGTGATTTTTCCGTGATTGCTTGAAATAGATTCACCCTATTTTAAATTGATTATTGAAATTACTATCATGTTACTAGTGTATGATAAAAGATAAAGGAAATGTGTAATTGAATGAGAAATAGAGATTTTCATAATTTACCATTGTTATTTATGATGTGTTATTGTGATATCCTTTCCACTATTCTATGTTATTGAATATTTTAATTCTTATATAGTGAAAAATGAATTTTGAATAATGTTGTAATTTTTATATAGTGGGATATTCCCAGTGATCCATGTTGTAATGCGTATATACTAGGTATGTACTTGTTAAGTTATATAATTCGTATATATCGGGATTTTCCCTGATAAATTATGTTATTCTTATATACCAGTATTGAAATTCATACATTCAAATATCATTATATACTGAGATCAGACCTAATATATTTCTAAAATTCTTTTATAGTGTAATGGACCTAGATTTGGCTCATTAATACCATGGATATATTTTTAATGGTGGAATGATTGTGAGATATGCTTAGATACATTCTTGTATGATTCCAAATCTATTTTGGTTTTCACATGGTTAAATAATTGAGGTTGGAATGGTCATGAGACATGCTTAGAGATACTCAGATATGGGGTCGGAGAAGTTTGATTGGGTTTTAATTTAAATGATTAATTAATAAATACATGGGTTAATTTTATTATTTTATGCACTAATTATCAGACAGGTTATGTTTAAACCTGATGGTATCGACCTAATGATATATACTAACACGCT
This sequence comes from Viscum album, assembly GCA_963277665.1. Lineage (NCBI taxonomy): Eukaryota > Viridiplantae > Streptophyta > Magnoliopsida > Santalales > Viscaceae > Viscum > Viscum album. Next base: position 227,189,005 of record OY728159.1, on the reverse strand, counting down.
ATTTCAGAAAGAATTTTGTAATTGAGCAGATTTCAATGGTTGAGGCTTTGATAAGGGAAAGCGACATTTCTATTGATTTTTTCTTATTGTATGGGATGACTTTTGGATATAGAAAAAATATGGGCTTAGGACCTATGACATTTGACTGGTTATTTGAGACATCAATTGTTGTATTATAATACTTCTAGAAAGATATTTAGTTACATTTCATCATGTCACTACATTATTCTTTTCTTATTTGTTGGATTATCCAGTTGTGATTTATTGTTTCATTTTTTCATTTAATTGTGTTGTTCTGAAGACTTTCACTACTCTAATATTTATTTTAATATGAATATTTCATAATTTCATAATTTTATAACAAGAAGATATAGTCTAAAAACTATACTTATAACACAATACTGCTAGTTTCCTGCCTCTTGTGACTAGTAGGCACACTTGAGGTCTCAAAAGCAACCCATTTCTTCCATGTGAGAGAGTACCATATTAGGGGATATTACATGTAAGTATCATCGATAGCCAATGGTGGTCACTACACCAAGAAATGAACCACTTATCAGACTCACTACATCATTCATCCAAAATCCTCTCCCTCACCCTTTTTTACCCGTTGTCTCACCCTTGCTTCTCCGACATTAGAGATATCATTGCTCCCCTTCTCCTTGTGTATAAACTACCTCTTCTTCTTCATAACCCTCACCCTCACCACACCTAGTGTGAGGGACTCCCCAGTTAGAACCTTTATACATGTCTTATTCCGTACCATATCACCACAACCCCTATAAGATCTACTTCCACCTCTATCTACCACCTCCCTTGATTATGCCAGCACCTATGATTGTCACAGTCCCCTTAGTCCCATTCGACTCCACCTGTATATGCTAGATCTGTCACTTATTTTAAATTTTTTGATGCTATTAGGCAATCTAGATTTTCTCATATAGGGTTCTGTTTTTTGGAACATCAATAAAAAAATTTCCTAAATAGATGTATTTTATATTAAAATACATACCCTTTTCTCATGTATGAATTGGGAATAAGAAAATCTCAGGATTTGTGTTTATCAATTTTAAATTTTTTTCACTATTCCGTTTATCCCATCTTTAGTACATGTTGGATCTATTGTACATTGAACTAGGTCATTATTCATTACCATATCCATTATAAATATTTTTATTCAATATCATGTTTTTAAATATTCAAATATAATTTCCTTAATTTAAAACTAAACATTTAGAATATGTTATATTCAATAGAAAACTAATTTTAAAAATTTGTTACTTCTATTTCAAATGATTATTTAATTACGAAATCAAGAAATTTAAAAATATCATGATTGGTGAATCTGATAGAATTTAATTTTGTTTTTAAATATATGGTTTTTGGTATTATATTAGTGACATAGTATTGTTTAATTAGAACCTCATCATTCCATGTTTTGAAAATTGAGTGTCCATTGAAGGTCATAATTTTCTCTCTCTTTTTTTTGTATGACTTTTTTATCAGTTACGGTTATCATGTGAATGAATTAAATGGTATATTTTATGATTTATGTAGTGGATACAAGTATATACGTGTTTTGTGTAGATATTCGGGGTTATTATACTTAGTTATCATTTCTATTCAAAATTTTTATGAATTTATTAGGGAATATATAGAGTTTTGGTTACACTGAACCTGAACTAATTTAATTATGTTTTCACATGGAAGGGTATTATAAATTTTTAAATATAAAATCATGTACTATGATATCTAAATTAGAGACCATATAATATTTGGTTATCACAGTAGTCTGTATCAATGGGGAAGAATTGATTTCCCATATCATGTAAAAATTCTTAGATCACCACAACTCTTTAAAATTTCATTTCATATATTATATGAGTTTTTTTCCATTTTTGAAATCTAACACATACTTTAGGCGTAAGTAAAGATGACTATCCTTATTCATAAAAATACATTGAATAAAATAACATGTAATCATTTCAGATAATATTGATTGTCAAAAATATTAAATAATTTTTTTGAGCATTATGCCTTTTTTTCTATCACCATAGTTGATAACATTATAATGATAATTATTTAATTAATACCTTTTTTAAATAATAATGTTTTTTTAAACGAAAATATATAAGATAAAAATAGTTTATTTGAAAATATTTTCAATCATATACCTTATTAAATTTGAAATATATATATATGACATATTTATATCTTTTTTATGTTAACTTGAAGATATTTGTTAATTTTTTCCTTCTTAAAATTGATAAATGGTATTTGATGTATTTATATCATTTTTCTATTTTCATTTTTTCTCAATTACAAATTCCATAACTATTAGTGGTTCAGTCTAATGATATGTTGTCTCCTATGAGTTAAAATATATTTAGTTAAGTCAATAGGGATTTGTTTAATCAGTAAAACCATGGATTCATAATGTGTATGCCGTATTAGTTAAATGGTTCCTTAAGTTTATAATCCATTATTTTTAAATTTTTCCAAACAATTAGTCTTAAATTTTTGAAAAAATTTATTAAAAATTTCATTATCATTTTTAAAATATATTATAGGCCATATGATTTATTAATTATTATCCTTTAATATGACATTATTTAGGCATTAACATTAGTTTTTAAGGGAAAAAATAGGGTTTTCACTTGCTAGAGATCAAGAATATTCTTTTTTAGAATACATTGGTCTCACAAAAGTGGAGAATTTGATAAAGGATCCATAAGATCTGATGAAACTACTAACTCTTAAATATTATAGTATTATAAAATTATATTTATTATAATGTAATATTTTTTATGCTTCATGAATCATTACACTGAAAAATCTTATTTATATTATACTATTAGATTATATGTTCATGAAAATCATATACTTAATTATCATGTAGTTTATTATTTAATAAATAATTGAATTTTCTTTACATCTAGTCAATAAAGTAAATTTTGATTATAAACACTAGTGTAGATATCTCAATATAAGTGAGGAAGAAACATTATGTTAAGTCTAAATTTATTATACATTCTAGGAATCAAATATTAGTTTTTATTGAAGATATATATTTTTTGTTCTTCTCTTTGATTATCCATGGTCTTTCTCTATTTCCCTATTTCTCAAACAAGTTAAAATGTGAATATCAAAACCTTCATCTGAGCTTAGAGAAACACTCATTTAGGTTGTTATTCATCTATCATTATCCATTATATATTCTGATATTACTTACATGATTAAATTGAAAATATATTTTAACATATAGAAAAATGATATGTTCTATTTTTCTGAATATTTAAATATTTATGAAATCCAAAAAATACCTGAAATTACTCTCTTGTCAAAAGATATATTCCTATCCTTCACTAATGATATTATGTTTGTAGAGAAACTAGAATACAGTGAGTGATAAAATCTTTAAATAGTTATCAATAAGTTTTAAAAAAATTCCTTATTATATATATCAAATATATGTTCCTACATTTCTATTTTTTTTGTATCATTCTAGTTTTATGGGAGTGGAGAAAATAATATTTTTTACAGATCTGGGAAAAGAACAATCATTGTTAACTATGATGAAAGCTAAGGTACTTTATAATCCATTGGTTTTATCTCTAATGTTTATTTAGTATCAATTTTTATATTTCCCATATGTGAGATTAATATATTGTATGTCTTTTTCAAGATAAAATTTTGGAAACAATTTTTCGCTTTTATTTGACTATAGTGTAAGAATTTTTAGGGACATTTTGTTTTTTTTAATTTTTTATGTCATCCATGTCCAATTATTTAGCTATTTATACTAATGGAATATGTTAAAAAATAATTGTATGTTGTAAAATTCAATGTTTATGGACTTGAATATAATTCTGGTTAAGTGGTTTTTCTCTTTATAATTTTAGGATGTATCATATAATGACGAAACATGGTGATAATTGTTTCATTGAATAGATTAGTGATATAAGAATAAGTATTCAATAATCATATTATTAATTAGGTTGTGTATTTTATTTCTATGATCGGTCCTTTAAGAGGGAGGATTCGGTGTTATAGGAGTGGCCTCCATGAGGGAGGCTATGACATACCATTATGGGGATTCAATGTATCCACACTGAATAGATGAGTGGCATTGAAAGTGTTAAGAGTTACTTGAAGGATATTTTTATTAGTCAATTTTAATCCCTTTACTTTGTGTTAGACTATTCATTGTGATATGATATTGAAGGAGGATATTGAAAATTCAGGTTGAATAAAGTAATTTTTTATTCAATGTGGGTCTGACCTAGCCTGAGAACCCTTCCATTATTATAAAACCATTTTTCAAGTTCAATCATTCTCTTATAAGAGGTACATTCTAGTTACTCTTTTATTATATAAAATTATTAATGCAGTGCTTATTATTTTTAAGAATATGTTTTTTATTTACAGTTGATTTTTTTATTTTGTTATTTCGATGATTTGAAACTATAAATAATTTTTTTAAACAAACATTAGTATAGAGACTGCTATAGGCGGTCAATTTTGAATTATTTTTTAGTAGATTTAGGGATATTATATAGAGGTTTTTATATGATTATGCAATGGGATCTCTTATGGCGGTCACTTATACTCTCCCTAGTGGCCAATGATATAGTCATGTGGTATACACCAACAATAACTAGTAATATGGGTCACTTATACTATTCTCAGTGACTATTGTTGTGTTAATGTGGGAGACCCCTATAACGACTACTAATAAAGGTTTCTATTTACTTATAGAGATGAACAAACTATTATCACTAAATGTGTTCAGATGGAAGTTTCTAGAATTGACATTTATTTTTGCGACCTTTCACTATTTCGTTATGCGAAAGGAAATTATGGTGAAAATGCAATACTTCTAAAAGGGAGAATAGGTGTTTAATATAGTAAGGCCTTTTCCCCTACTCTAAAATTAAAGTCCACCCCCACTCCATTCTGTCAATTTTGTGCTACCTCTTCCTTGACATCATCCCCTCCCTCTCGGTGTTTTCCCCGATTATTTCTCTCCACTATGTGACATTTTTAGTAGACATAATTGATTGACTTATTTAAAAAACTTAATTTGAAGGAATTTTTCATATTATTATTTTTTAATTAATAATTTATATTTTTTTATTTTTGATTGGTTTAATTATTTTATTCACAAAGTTGTTTAGTTAGTGTGATAAAATTTATAAATTATAGTTAACATTAGTAATGAAATTATTATAATTTAATTATAATTATTCTATTATTAATTTATAATTAGTCTATGTAATTGAATTATTATTATAAAGATATTTTTATTTTTATAACCTAGTAGTTTTTAAATATTATTGGAATAATTTTTAACTAATTTATAAATAATTAATTAATAATTATGAAAAAATAATTTACTAATAAATAAGAAATATATAATTAAAAAGTAATTAACTATTAATAATTACTAGATTAAGAATAATTCATTATGAAATTTTGATTTTCTAATAAATAAAAAATTATTACTGATTAATTAACAAATGATTAAATAATATTCAACTAATGATTAAATTTGGATTAAATAATGCTTAATGAATGATTAACTAAGGATTAAATAATTATTAAATAGTTATTTTTTAACAATTAACTAATGTTTAACTTGTATTAAAACAATGATTAGCTAATAATTACATATTAATTTTTTTAAATTAACTACATAATAACTATTTAAAATAAATTGATTAACTAATTATTAAATAATTATATTGTAATGGTTATGGATTGATTAAATAAGGATTAACTATGTAATTTCCTAGGAGTAAATAATTATTTGATAATAAATAACAAAATGATTAACTTATTATCAAATAATGATTAAAAGTTGATCAAAAAATGATTAACTAATGGTTAAATAATAATAAATAAATGATAAACAAATATATAACAAATTAGTAACTAATGATTAACCAATGAATAATTAATTCTGGGAAAATAATAACATAATAATAAAATATTAAATAACTATAAAAAAATATTTAATAATGATTAGTTAATGAATAATTTAAAAAATATAACTAATGATTAATGAGAGATTAATCACGGGTTAATCATTGATTATAGTGTGAATGAAATAGGATTAACTAGTGATGAACTACTGATTAACCTATAATTAATTAATGATTAACTATCCATTAGATTTAAAATATATACTTCATAACTATTAGTTAAAAAAATTATAAGCAATATTTCATGATTTATTAATTATTCACTAATTAATGATTAAAGAATGACTAATTTAGGATTATGTAATTTTTCACTTAGGATTATGTATTGTTTACATAATTATTAAGTAATGATTAATAAATTATTAATTATGGACTACCTAATGATAAACTACTTATGATTTAATTATTAAATAATTATTAAATAATATTTAATTAATGAGAGTCTATTCAATAATTATTAATCAACTACACATTAACTATAGACTAAATATGTAATAACTATTAATTAACATATAATTAATACATGATTAACTAATTATTAACATTTGATTATAGAATGATTAATGAATGCTTAATAAATACGTAACATGGGATCAAATAATTCCTCAATAATGACTCATTACTGATTTATTATTGATGAACAAATGATTAAATTAGGATTAAAAAAATTTATAAATATATTAATGTTTCATTATCATTGGATTAACATATTGTAAAAGAGGGATAACTACATGTCAATGTGGAATTTCTACACATATGATTTTTCACTTGTATGGTATGTTCTTTACATGATTCAATCCATAATGAAGATTGAAAACTGTACAATGAAAAAATAATTAAATGATTAAATATATAAGAGAAAAATCAATATTTTTGGTAAATTAATTATTTTGGGGTTATCTAACAAATAAAATTCGTTTCTGGATAATAAAATTTTATTTGGTTATATCACAATTGAACCTAGGGATAAAAGAAAAAAAGGTTTTTTGGTATTTATATCAATTTCCACATATTTACAACATCTTGACATGTAACACATCTATTTTTAAAATACATGGTGATATTGTATATATAATTAAAATTCTTGTTGAAAACTAAAAAATATTCCATTATGAATTTTAAAATTTTTATAATAAAACATGATTTCCATCATTGAGTATAAAAAAACATTCTTCAATTTTAATCAACTATTTATTATGTGGATAACTATGAAATCAAATCCCTTTATGTATATTACAAGTTGATATGGCTCTAGAATAGTTATACATAGGTATAAAACCCCTGAAAATGGGGCATTGATCTTTGACTAAATCACCTCCGGTTTCATAAAAATATAACTTCTTAAACACCTAGTTTTTCCATATTATAGGATATACACAATATGTTTAACATTATACTTTTAAACTACTGAAGAGGAATAAAAAAAACTAAAATATGTACTTTGAAATAGTAGTGTCATCAGTGAGGATATAAGAAGACATTCTAAAATTTCAATAATGTAATGACTGTATGGTTATTTATGAAATGAAATCCCTATGTGGATAATAAAGTGGATATCTCTCTATTATACTTTATAATTATTGTAAAAAACATGACATGATTGCGTTGGATTTTGATGCGCACCTGGATTGACAATCCCAGGGGATATGATTTAGATGGTTCATATCCTCATTATAAACAACTGAACATACAATTAGGAACATTAAAATTTTTACTATAAAACATGACTTACATCATTGAGGTTATAATCTAACATTATAAAAGTTATTAATGTAAAATCTATCTATTAAAAGATATATGATTATTCATCATTATTAATATTTTTTAATCTATTATAATCTCAATCATAATGTATTTTTCACAATAAGAATCTAGTTTTCCTATATCTAAATATTTAAGGAAGTTATTCATATACAAAAAGGATCATTATATAGTACACAACAAGTTGTAATATTTAATACATATGACTGTGTTAACCTAAGATAACATTGGGAATGAATTCATAGTTGGATAAATTTACAGCCTCATCAATATATCCATTAAATCTGTTATAGATATTTTCAATTTTATAATAAGATAATGCATCTAGCTTATCGATTGGTAGATGTTGAGGATTGGTCCAAAACATTGACTTTATTTAACCCATTTTCTAATAATTCCATCATGTATTTTTTTGTTCAGGTTTCCACATTCTATTAGAAAAGATGAAATTGATGAAGGCGCATACATACAAGAGTTATCAAAAAAGATACACCCAAATAATTTGAGTATATTCACTATCATGAAAAATAAGAAAAAAAATATACCACCCATATTTGTTGTAAGACCATTTCGATTGGAATATTATTGTACCATCAACTCATTTTCATGGTGTTATAAAGGATTTATTTGGTGAATGAGAGAAACAATTATATTCTAGAATTCAATTTCCATAAAAATGATTTCATGAAAAATATAATAAAATGGTTTCATATTTAGGGGAACTGTATATATTTCTTTAACTCATACTAAACAAAATAAATCTAATGATATGAAATATTAAATTATATTTATATATTTCTTTAGGTTAGTTATGAACATTTCTCATAAAGAATAGATAATTTCTATGATTGAGAAATCTTATAATTGGGTGCTACCAAACCTGACCCAGAACATTCATCATACGATGTTGAGTTTGTTTCATCAATTATTGTTGAGATGATTAGAATGTACCATGTGTTTCATATATGCTTTATGTAGGTGAGGATATAAAAAATTCTTAATATAATTCTTTTTGAATGGAATTGATAGAAAAAAGAGGGAAATTTTCAAGGTGCATGATAATTTGGATAGCTCGTATTAGGTTTTTTCTCTATTTTATCCATACTAAGTCAATATAACAAACTTTTAGTATACCTCAATATACATCAAAATGTGTCTTATGATAACTAACATGATCTATAATATAGAAAATATCATCAATTGTTTTTGGAATTCCTTATATCTATTCATTTCCACAAACATTTTATTCAAAATGACTTAAAGTTTCTATATTGAAGGTATATGGGTGTATTTATTATTTTGGTAACCCAAGGTGATCTCAATTCTCGCCTGTGATGATTATTTTTCATAATAGAGAAATAAAATTATGAATCATTCATTTTTTTACCGTGTATTAACAACCATTACATCAACATTATATGTTTATGTTTAATATATGATGATCGTCAAGAAATAATTTTTTTAACAAATGATGATATTATTACTTAGAAATCCCTAAATTTATATATTCAATATTTCATCAGAAAAATTTGAAGAATTATTCAAAATATATTTCAAGAAGAAACATTGGTGAATGCTATCACAAATCTTTCAATCTGATATGTTTCTAATTTCTTACTATTTTAATGTAATGATTAATTTAATTTCTATGAAAAAAGTATTACTTCATCATAGTAGATGTTTCTAATAAGTGACTCTTTGAGTGACAATTAGAAATAATTCCTAGGGGTACTTATGAATATTATGATTACATGATGTGGATTCCAAGAGATAAATGGTCATTGGAAAATGATGGGGGGAAGAGGTATATACACATTACAACCATAATTTTGGATTGAATCAATTGAGTATTCAAGGGGATTTGAATGATACATATTACTAGCCTAGTTTATGAGGAATTTAATCATTTTTAATGTACTTCATAGAATGAGAACAAAATACCGTTGATGGGATTCAATAGGAAATGAGGTACTAATGATTATTTGAATGATTGATTGAAAAGAACATTAAATAATGAAATTATTATTGATTGTATATTTTTAGTAGAGAAGATATTATAATTGAAGTGAATGATTTCCAGGACCCCATCACAAGTAGAATTTGTTGACTACTGGGGGTATTACTAGACATGAGGAATTTTCAATTTGGAAACATCTAGGTATTACATTTTCTATGAACAAACACCATTATGGAATAGGATTCTATAAAAATGTCATGGGAACTATATGTGGATCCATTATATCAGATCATCCCCTTTATTAACTTTTATGGTGCTCTATGGATTCTTATAAGAGTGATTATAAATTTCAAAATCGGAGATGACCTATAAAAATTGATATCTGACCTCAACAAGTTGTTACCATGGTGGAGATCAATGTCTAGAAGGATGTGTAATGGGGGGGGGGATTTTCTTAAGAACATGGGAAACATATGAGATGTAGCATATTTCATAGGAAATGTCGTAATAGGAAACATTTACTTAACATTATTAGAATGGGTTCTCACTCTCATCCATGACGATGTGTTCCATCCAATGTAAGCTTTACATATTAAACTTCACATGGGTTTTCTATAAACACCATTATTTTTTGAAATATGTGCAATTTATGAATAATTTCACTATAAAATAATTAAAAAAATCATTTATTATTCATCCATTTATATAATCCACATACAAGATAAACATGTCTAAATGTTACATCATTTCAATAAATAAATCATTCTTCTACTCACAGTCATGCTTTTAATTTCTTAGGTAATTTTGAAAAAAGTGTTAGATGAAAATATCAATAAAGGAAAATATAATAATAAGTCATAAAGGGTTCGATCATAAGGATGAGATATCACATGAGAAATAGAGAAAATTCTTGTTAAAATAAATAATAAATCATAAGAGATGAACATTATTGAATGCGATAAAAGATTCATAATGGTATTATCGAGGATGTATATAATATATAACATGGATAAAAAAAGTACAAATAATTATATACTTTTGAATAAAGAATATATTTTCAGAAACATAATTAAATGATAATTTCTTTCTATTAGAATAAAATTAATTAAAAATGGGAATATGCTTGTTATATCCTAAATTCAACCATTCATAACATTCATCTAAAAATAATGTTTTATAATAATTTTAAACATAATATTTATTTTTTTTTATATGATGATATGGAGGATACTACTGTACTCATTACATAGTATAGTCATCTTTTTCCATGAGGTGATAGTGGTATTGAGGTTTAATGGATTTTAGGATATAGGCCACACCCTTATCAAGGAAAAACATTACTATTACATGTATTGAGTAGAGTAGTGCCCTATATATATTTATATAGAGCACACAATTTTCAATGATTGTATAATTAGTTTAGTATCCTCTATATCATATATTAGTTCTATTGTATTGTTATATCAAATTATACAGTCATTGATAATCACCTATATTCTTCCCTCCTTGATTGATGGAGACCTGACACTCACACATTCCACATAACTATTGAATATATGACCATAACCCATGACGATGTTAAGGTTATCCATGGTCTCTCTATCAAGTGTGATGCAGTTATAGGACACACTCATGAATACTAGATTAATATTCCACAATTGTTTATTTTCATCAACATTGTGGTGTTGATACTTATATGGAAGGAGGTTTTGTATATTTGAGAGGGATGGACATGCACTTCACATATTTACCTTTTTATGATGATGAGAAGAATGCCATGCATCACATATATGCATATATCATGTGGCTCATCGGAGGGACATTGTTCACTGGTCACTCTGGTATTCAAGTACATATTATTTATTTAGTAAAAGTATTGGTCTTTGATTAGTATTGGATAAATTTCTAGTCTTCCCCATGTTTAGCATATATATATAAAGATCATTAGGCCTAATATATAAATAAGATCATAGTGATAAAGGGGAATATATCATACACATTTTTATATTTTAATGGGAGAAATTACCTCCCCTTGACCCTAATATTCTTAGTTCACATATTCATATAAGCTTTACGTACGACACATTATGTGGGAACTGGTATGATCAGTTATCATTGTTTTATTATAATGATAATATGAGTTATTATACTCTAATTAATATTATTTATAAATTTCAATTTTGTATGTTATATGTGGATTTTGGAACACCAGCTCAACAATATAATTTGATTAAATTTGGGTGTAAACAATCTCATGTTGTATAGTCTACTACCCATGAATTTTACTATTTATATTCTTCAATTGGATAAAAAATTACATACTTTATTAATTTTTTCAAATTAAAGAAAAAATATATTTACAAATGTTAGATATCATTTTTAGTTTCATGGATTATATACTAGTATCTATTTTATAAGCCTCCCATTTACTAAACTAATCGGATTCATGATGAAATGGTTCTAGGGTCCCTCATTCAATTAAATATTATTTACTCGAACCGTCCTGATGGAGTAATTCACTAGTTTTTATTTGTTTAGTATATTCCTCGTCCACCAAAACAGTCAATAATGCTTCATTTATATAATCGGATTGGGAGGCAGGATAAAGATTAGGACCCATGACATGAAAAGTATCTCTACCACACTTATATATGTTAATCATTTCGTATTGATGGAATGAATATATTGAAATTACTTCTATCACATTATCTCATGTATGATCCCTGGTATATAATAAAGTATATTCTACATATTACACCACATTTCATAGGGATTAAGGATCTGGTAAGATAATAAGTTTACATTATTTTGTTTCTTGTTTAATTATTAATTAAATTTCAATATCTTTAAAGAATAATCAGTAAAATTATATTATCCAAATGTATGATCTAGAGGAGAGTGAGGTTATTAACCAGGAAGGTTACCATACTACAGTGCATGAGGTGATTCCAGCATATCATATTCTACATTAGAGTATCACTAATACCCACAAGGATATGATGTTTTTACCTAGGGATATGATCTTACAACTTAAAAACCTCATCCAATAGTTTTTCATGTTGTATATGTACAAAAACAATGACTTAAACCATGTCGTTCTTCACATGAGGCCTCACCTATTCCATAAGAAGAGGTCTGTCCATTATAAGTCATGTATCGTCTTATTGAAAAAGTTAACCAAAAAAATGGAAAACCTTTATTTTTTTCATCATATAAATAGTATTTTATGGGTATATATGATCTAATATTATATTTAGATTAATCTACCATACCTCCATCTTTTGTGATTGTCCCTTCAAATACCATATGGTTACCCCTAAGATGGTGGAATTTGCTTCCATTTATGCAGTGGGAGAAGGATTAGGTGAATATCTGTATATCCTAATTAAATATCCTTGTAATGATTCAAAGACACCAAATTATATGATTGAGGTTCCAACACCTGTATAATATTTCGTTCTATCTCATCATAGACTAACCCAACACAGAGGATGGTGATATCTATGTGGATGTACCTTTGGCACTCCAGACTGTGGGATGTGACCTCATTATAGGCCTTGATTTTATGCATTCATTTATATAATATCTATTGACATATAGATCAAAAAAATAATTTTTTCTATCATCTATATGTTTTTATCTATTATATCGATGAAATGTTTTTTCTTTTAGTTTTTTCATATGTTTGGACTTTGTTTTAAAATAAATTAACATTGTAATTATAGTTTAAATTTTATGAGATTTATAATTTAGTTACTTAAAAAATTATAATTTTTTTAAAATTTAAATTATGTAACATTCGAAATATATACAAAATTGACTATAAAATATTTGTAATAAAATCATCAAATATAGTCTAAACATCTAAAAAATAGTTGAAAACAAAAATAGTGACACCAATATAATTGATAAAAAAATATTTTTCATGACCAAATATTTATTAGTTAATAAATATAAATGCAATCATTAATATATATATAAATGAATATAAAATATAATATAACTAAAATATTTAATAATTTTAGAATATTTAATAAGAATATAAAAAATAAATAAAAATTAACTAAATGTACAAATTTATAATTTCTAGAAATTCAATGTCACATGCTTGATGAATTATTAGGCCATCAACCAAGACATGGATAATTACAAAATGAAACATCTCCTACTTGTATTGTTATATGTATTTTCATGATATTTTTCATCTATTCAAAGAATAAAATAATTTTGGAAATTTAATCCCTAATATGATATGAAGAGTATCAAGACATTGGGAAATTGATGTTGACTAGTGCATATTCTAATCCATTCCACCTTTATGAATAATTTCATAAAATATTTTGGTATGTAATACTATTCCATAAACTATTTTTCAAATCTCAGAACGGATTGAACATGTTCCATTGATATGGATGATGAGACGTTATGTTTCTTGAAATGAGAAGCGAATTGTATAGTTGCATCCCCAAAATCGACTATCACACTAATTTTATTAAATTAATTTTTAATAGATAATATTAATTTAAAATATAATCTACCATATACCAAGAGTAATAAATAAAACACCAAGAAAAAACATACTTATTTAAGATAAAAAATAAAAAATTCACCTAGGGAATGGCTACCATAGTTTATCTTCATGCATTTATTATTTTGAATCCGTGATATTATCATTTTACATAACCTAGAATGTTGAATGAAATAAAGAATAAAAACAATGTTTTATTTAAAAAAGTTTATGTCAGATGATGATCTAAAATATTGAATAACTATATGATTATTTTCATCAAATATAACATTCACACATGGAATGTTGATTTTTTATTTATATAAATAATCTGTTGGCCCATAATAATTATACCTAATGAAGGATATGTCAGTAATTCATTTAGATGTAATCTGAACATAGAAAATTGAATGAATATTGGATCATAATATTTTAATTAAAATAATTTATTTAAAATACATTTCCCGATGTTAATGAAGAGGATACTTCAATTTTCAAAATATGTTCAGCAAAATACTAACATGATTAACTGAATTAAAACTATACTATAATGTTATGTATTAGCTGCATTTATCAAATGATTCAATACTATAATTATTGATTTATTTTATTGAAACATATAATATTGTTTAAAAATATATTATTATTTAATTAAATAAATATATTCACATAAAATATAATATATCTAAAATCTCAAAGAAATTTAGAACATTGAAATAACATATACATAAAATTTAAAACAAAAGGAATTTAAAAATAATTATAAATAAAATGTAATATTTTAAAAAAATATTTTGTGCCATTAAAATTAAATTTCATTAATTATTTTAAGGGATTATATTTTTAATTATTTTTATATTATTATTCACTGTATTGAATTAAATTTATATTTTATTGATAAATTATAATTTAAAGGATTTAAAAGGCACAAATAAAAAGCATTATTATGTTTCATGTAGGTGACTTTATAATTGTATAAATTATAATATATAAATTCAATCTAAATGAAATTTGACAAACTAACAAAACATATGAAACCTAATTGAATATGAAAAAAATAAAAAATATAATAAAATAAATCAATTTTACATGTTACAAATTATATTCCAAAAACACAAAACATTTACACATTAAAAAATTTAATTCCTATAATTATTATCAAGTATTATATTTTTTTAACATTATTATGACATATTATTAATATAGTTAATGTAATTAAATAATAGTAATTAATTTTTAATATCTAATAATTATATTATTAAATATTTACATCAAATAAGATAATAAATCTTATTAATGATGTAAATTATATAATTATTAATGAATTAATTATAAAAGTAATAATATATTTTTTTTCAAAAAAATTATTTATGTTATTAATTGAGAAATTTTATTTTTTAATAACAATGGTATTGATAAAAAGTTATAATACAATTAATAATCAAATATAATTATCAAAACATTCATGCTAATTTGTATATATATATATATATCAACAAAAACAAATTAAAAAATGAATTATACAAACACACACACACACACACACATATATATATATTTATAAGTGTGTGTGTGTGTAATTTTATACATAAATTTTAATTTTCCTTTGGAAAAAGTCATTATGACCTTCACCACATTTAACCAATGTTTTTGAGAATGGTGTTAAGGGAATTAAAGCCTTTGGACTAAGAGAAAATATGTCCAATGCTTGAGGGGACTTCACTTCTTTCTGACTTATTTTTTTAAATGTATTTATCCTGGCCTTAATTTTTTGTATTTTTTTAAAACAATATTTTAAAAAACAGTATCTAGTGGATGGTATAGATGAGGGGGTAATTAGTGTAGAGCAGGTGTAATAGGCTTGTAGTAGAAAAGGTGACAGGTTTTGGTGTGGAATAAGAAGATGAGGTGGTGTAATGGTGGGTGTAATTGGCGTCAAGTTAGGGTTTCTATGATATCTTTGTGGATGAAGAAGGAATCATTATCAAAATGGTATTGATTTATTTTAAATTTATTAGTTATTGGTTTTTCAACTAATATATAATGATATTAATAATTGTATTCTAATATATAATTCTTTTAATAATATTTATGATAATATGATATAATAATGATATTATATATTAATATTAATAAAATTATTTAATGGAAATATGTTATTTATATACAATAATATTAGTATATATATTTAATAAATTATTCTTAAAAATATTATTTGTTAATAATTAATTATACTAATATTAATAATATCACATCTAAATAATATTTTAATGACATAAATATATTAATATGATAATTACTATTAGAATATATGGTCCATAATCTTATCCTCTTATTCACAATACTCAATAATAACAACAACAACAGTCATGTCAGATCAGAAAAGATACAACATCATTGTACTCTATACAGGGATTGATGATGATAGTGTGGATAATAACACTGCAAAACTAACCACTAAATATGGAAGAATAATCATAATTATAAATGGGGTTTCCCCATATCATTTTAATTGATTTGATTTTATCAATTAATTAAAATTGTAGTTAAGATATTATGATTTGAAAATTTATATAGATAAATGTATTTCAAAAGAATATTTAGTTAGGTTATTTATTGGATATATTTATAATTTGTAACACCGAAATAAAAACACACGGATGACCATCATCACCACAACTCTGTGTATGAACCACACACTAATTTTGTGTCTGATGTATAAGCCTTACCTTTATACCATCTAGAGGTGTAGATTCCACCTCATATTGTTCATCTCCCTCAATAGAGGGCACGTGCAGCTGTGATACTTATGTTTTTCTGTACTGCCCTGGTGTTGTAAGCATCACAATATGTTATTCTCTAGGTACTTCCTCATACAATTTCATATAGGAATTCAAGATATCATATGTGGATACATATGTTTAAGACTATATAGGCATTGTAGGAGCCTCTATAGATGCCAAAAATGTGATATAAAATAAGTCACCATGGATTGAATTGTCAGCTGAGATCTGTAGAAGCCGTGATATTATTACTAGGTCCCACTATGTCGGAGGTCTAGATATGTAAACCATATAAATTATCTGAGATTATAATGTAATATTAGATTTAAAATTATAATTATTTGTCATAGAAACCTCTACATAGTTTGAAACATCATTTTCTAGTGTGCATGATCCTCTCTTTACAATGCATTAGCATTCACATGAGCCTCTCTCAAGAGCCATTCTCTCTATCCTCGCATATTCACTTTCTGGTGAACTCATCTCTATCCTCAGGACAATGTGGGTAGTGGTGGTGAATCACCATCAATTATCATGTCATCTTTACTAGGTTCTTCAACTGGATCAAGATGATCAAAATATGACAATAGATCCACCCCATGGAAACTATCAAATATGAAATTTAAAGGATCACTAAGATCCACTAGATTAGAATGAACAATACATTCTGGATAAATACATCCTCTTGAGGATTAGTGATATGTTTAAACTCCTCATTTCTATCTAATGTAAAATCAAATAATATTACAATTAAAATGATACAGGTCAAAAAATATATAATAAAATTTAATAAAATAATAATTATTGTACAAATGTCACATAGAGTTTAAGGTAATTGATTGTGTGTCTATAGAACTAATATGAAAAATCTCCCTAACCAGATAGCTAACTGGAGGCATGTTTGGGGTATCCATGATAAAATAACTATATTAGGGATTTGTTTACCATTACTCAAGATAATGTGATTAAAGTGACGCAAGATAAAAATGCCTTTAATTTAAAGATATGAATTGAATTAAAAAAAATTCATAAATAATAATATCCCAAAAAAATATTGGCTTAGTGTCTTTGGTGACCATCTTTATAATAGATTATTTTACAAAAATCGTTATCATTTCTAATTAAAAGCATCATATTATACTATTTTATTTAAATATCATTATTAATACTCATCCCCAAATAATATGGAATTTAAACATAACAATCTGGTGACCTCAAAATCTCAATAATATATGAATAAATATTTCATCGCTGATGAGATTATAAGTATAAGGTAAAAAATTGTTTATAATGGAAATATCATAACATTGAGGGAAGTAAGAAAAATACATAAGTGATATTCAAGGTATATTGAATAAAAACTAAATGAAATAAAAGAACAACATGGAAGTGTAATATATATAACTTTGATTATATTAATATAACATACACCATGAATCATGTTATAATAATATAATTATAAATACCATTATTCAACTATAGAAAAAACATTATTAAAAGGAAACATTAGTTTCATTATCCACACCTACACAACCTATGCTTATAAGCAGCTAAAAAGTAATTGTAACTATCTACCTAATGATATTTTAGTTTAAAAAAAAATGAATTTTTTTGCGGATATAAGATCAAAGACATCATTCATTTATATTTACTTTTTCCACTTAAAAAAAATACAATTTTAACATAATAAATAAGTTATGGAAATAATCACAAAACATCAATCTTTAAATCATAATTTTTTCATTAAAACCCCATGTAAATTTAATGTGTTTAATTAAAAGACTAATTGAATGACATTCATTTTTAATAAAGAACCTAAGAAAAAATTGGGATTCACAATACATCCAAATTGAAATAATTATCTTTTCATTAAAACCTAGTTAAATAAAAAGTGTTTCTAAGAATAACTATATGGTATATAATAACATTAAGAACTTAATCATTTAATAATAAAAAAATGACAGACCAAAATAATCACACTATAAAAAAATTGTGACAATTTTAAACATACCTTTCATAGAGTTAGATCTCATTAAATATAGAGAAGAAATTGAAAACTAAACCATGAAAATAGATGACCTGAAAAAAAATTATATTCATCTATGTAAAGTCTATAGTTATGAGTGTCATTTTAAAGAGACTTTATTCTTTTAAGTTGAAAACAATACCATTCATTTTAATATATTGGGGTCAAAATCAATTATCACTAGAAATCCAAATAATGCATCCTTAAAAATAGAAATTATAGAAAAAAAGTTCAATAAGAAATTTTATAACTTACAGAATGGAGTTTGAGTTACTAAGTCACATAGAATTACCCTTCATTTCCACTGAAGTGGTTTAACCTACTCTATCATAATGATAATCATCTTAATTACATATTTTATATTCTTAATCATATATTTTCCCATTTGTAATAATTATTAATAAAAATTTAGCTCTTGTATTAGATTTTCATAATTATCCTTGGAATATAATGTGTTTATAATCATGACATGTTTGAACTAGGTTTGTAAAAACAATGTTGATATTCTTTCATAACCAATATTTTTCATTTCAATACCATTAATGGTTCTTGAGTTTTTTATAAATACCTATAATGTTATAATTACATTCCAAGCGTTTTTGAGTTGTGTTTCATGAAGATAAAAAAGTTGATGAATTTGTTATTGTTTATCCACAGATATTGATTATTAGATAATAGAAATACTAATTTTTTTTGTTTTATGACATAAATTAAATAATATTTTTAACTTTTAATTATCTATAAACTTCAACATAATTCATTGAAGATTATTTTAGGGTATCTAACCCAAGAAAAGTTTTTATATGAAATTTTTCAAGGAAAATACACTAGTATAAGTGGATTAAAATATTTTTTTCATCATTTTATAATGAAACAATATTTTCTAAAATTATATTTTTAATGAATGTTTATGATAAATTAGTAATAAAAGTGATGATAAATAGTATAAATTTATTAAAGGAAGTTTCTCAAGTACATTTAAAAGTACTGTTTTGAAGACAATATATTCTCTATAGAAAAGAAAATTGATTTCACATACTTGGTAATTTATTGGATAACTTACCTCTTTAGGTGATTATTCATGCAGAAGAATGGTTCTTTAATATTACCACCCCAATATTCATTCAAGGAGTAAGTATTTTGTTGAAAAATAAATTTGTAGCATTCTCTCATATATTTTTTTATGATTTAGAAATTATAATTTTGAGAATTGAGTTCAAGATCAATTTCACATATTGATCTTAAAGTTTTAATTAAATAATTATATGCAGAAAACAATTTAATTTATAATCAATATCGATCTCTATAATCGAATCTAATTTCAAGAATAAATTAATGTAAAGAAATTATTATTAAAAACTACATATTTATAATCCCCAATCTCACTTTTTTTTCAAATATTAAATTGAAAATTAATATGTGTACAATATAATTTCAAAAAAAAGAATAGAAATAGGGAAAAATTATCCTTGGATGAATAGTTCTACTTCTCTACTCTTCTTATTTCCCTCCTGAGAGAAATCTTGGTTTACCTTTGTACCAATCTATTTTTCCAAGATTGTGTGATAAATTTTACCATATTTTGGCTATATTTTATTATAGTCCGGTTTATGAATTCATATTTGGTTCAATTTACCAAATTGGTCACCACCAGTAAGAGTCGACTTCATTCAATCTATTTTATGTCACTGAACAACTCTGTCACTAGTAGATAACTCTTACATCACCCTTATAATTAAATGTAATTGGATAGTTGGTAATAAATATGGCCTCAACTCACGCTTGATTTCTACACAATAAAATGTAAATTACTTTATAAATTTATATTAAAATGATTATAATATAAATAAAACTTTTATAATCATAAATATAATATTATTGTCATTATTATGATTACTATTAAATTTTTTTATAAATAATAAATTATTAAGTTTACAATATATAATTTAATTTAAATTTAATTATAATTGTCTTTTAAAATATAATTTTTAATATTAATATTATTTTATTTTATTTTATCTTTCATTCTCACATACTTATCCTCACAGGTATCATCGACATCTCCAAAAGGAGGTATACCACTCCTACATGGGAGCTCGGTCATGTCTCTAGAGGAAGCGCTGGTAGTGCTTGCGTATTTGTTATGTAGTGGTCATCTTCCTATAATGGTGGGATTTCTATGCACAGTGGGGGTTTTGGGAATCATCCCCAATCAATGATCGTGACCTTTAACATCCCTGGAGGCTCTTAGAACATCAATGGACTCAGATTATCCACCTTCTCTAGTGGTTCATGCATCAGATCTACAATTGGTAAGATTAGATTCTAGTTCATCAACTTCTATAGTGGTAGATGGTTTCAGAATCATCAGATCTAAATATAGATCTGGTTCAACAATATCTCATTCGGTGGTGGAAGAGAAGAATGTAACCCTGTCATTTGATACATCGGTGAGTGATGACCAGTGGTGGGTGAGGGATGTTTCCAAATGTGGCTTTTAAGATACAAGTGGAAATAATCAATGGTGAGTTGAGAGGAGGCTGGAGGTAGGTAAAATAATAGTTGTGGTTCCTATGTTTTTCTACCACTGGGTTCCAGTGATTACAAAATAGAGAAGGGTGAATTATTCCTAGTAGTGAGTATGACTGATGATAGGACCCATATTCCAATTTCAGTATTCCTAGTAGTGGATTCTAAGAACAGAAAAAATAAAAGGAATATCAATTAATATTTTAAATAAATATAATAATCCTAATATTAAAAATTCAAAAAATATAAAAAATAAAACCAATAATAAATTTGGTATGGAAATTAAAATATGTAAAAATATATATATAATAACTATTAAATTAAATAAATTCAAATATTCATAACAAAAAATTAAATAAAACTAAGATTAAAATAGATGAAAAAATAATTAATTTGAAAATAAAATTATTATTTGATGAAAATAATTAAATTCAACTATGTAAAAATTTAGATCAGATTAAATATTAAAATTTTAAATTAATGTTTAAAACATTCTAAATATATAAAATAATCTATTAACAATTTAATTATATAAATAAGAAATATAAATTAGTAGAATTTAAAAATGAAAAAATAAATTTATAATCAATTAAAATTAAAAGTCAAAAAGAAAAAAAAATAAAAAATTTAAAATAAGAATACTTTAATTATAGATTAATTAAATCATATAAATTTGATATTAAACATTTAAAAAGACAAAATTATTAATTTTAAAAATAAAACTACTTATGTTTAATTAATTAATAATGAAGTTAAAAATATATAATTAAATAAATATAATAATAATTAAATGACATGTATAGACAACTAAATTAATGAACATGTCAAATTCCCCCATAATAAATCATTTATTTTCCTTAACCAATTAATAATAAAATTGAATTGGGTAAAATAAATCCGTAAAAGGAAAAAATGTAATTCCAAAAATAATTGATTAATGTAAAATGATTTTCACCTATAATTATTTTTAAAAAAAGTGTAAATTACCTCTTAGAAAAAAGTTTATTTGGTGCACGAATAATTAATGTTATAATAAAATAATTTATTTTGTAATAAATTGAACTAGATTAAACAAACAAAACAATACATTTAACTGAGACTTGAAAACTTTTATTTACCTTCTGATGAACAGACACACAAAATTATCAACCAAATAAATTAAACGCAAATGAATGAATGGCTCTGTTCAATAAATACATAAAATATTAATTAACACATCTAATATTTTTAGAATAATGATAAAATAATGAAATAATGAGGAAATAAGATCAACTCGGATTATGATTCTGATTTAATAGCTTATGTTAATCCATGTCTTGTCTGTTTGATTCAATTCAAAAAGTTTAAATTCAACTATAGATATGTAACATTATCTCAAACATGTAGGCATGAAAAAGTTATTTCAAGTGGGTAAAATGATTTAATCAACATAAATCATGTGTTAATTTATATTTAACTATTTTAAAGTGGCATCATTGCTTTCAAATTTATGAAAAATTATTTCCCACTAAATGAGATGATAAAAACATCTAAAACTCAAAATGATGAAAAATATTTAAGTTATTAGATGAGTACTCATTATATCATAGTTTGGACTATATAAAGACACCTTCCCCACACATAAAAACCAAACATTTCCCCAATGTTGAATCAAATGGTGGAGAAAAAAATTGAATTTCAAATCCCAACAATGGTTTGGAATTTTTAATTTTAATAAAATTTTCAGGGGTTCAATTACTTACAATCATGTTTTTTTGCACTATAAATACATAAAAAAATATTCACCTTGATTATAATTAAATCAAAGTGATAAGATTTTTTTAATTAAGTTCAAATAGTAGATTGTGAATATTGAGTACATAATGAATTGTTTGTTAGTAATTTAACATATTTTTTTTCATGTTTTTTTTAATAAAACAAAAAATATAATACTAAAAATTGTAAAACTAAAAGAACACCAATTTAAATATAGAAAACAAGGGGTATTATTCCCCCACACTTTATTTAATGTAGTAAATGATTTAAAACTAGTGAAGTACAATTTTCAATAGTATCATGGTATAAAAAAGTAAAATATATGAGTATAAACGTGATGCAGAAAAAACTCAATGGTTTATTCAAACTATATCATTTTAGTGATGAGTGATCATGAAGCTTCTTATGAATTGAAAAATAAGAGAACCATCTTCCTTCTTTAATACCAGTAGAAACCTTATTTAAATAAAAATAGGAATTCTAAGAACATAACACTAATAGAAAATGAACAAAATATAAAACAAACCACACTTTATTCATAGAAAAAACAAAATAGAAATACCTAGAAATAAAATGGGTAAAATCATATGAAACACAAATTTTTTATTCTTTAGTTATAATTTAGTGGAAATCAGTTTTCAAGTATGAAGATCATATCCAAGCCCTTTTATACCATCTATTGTTATTTTCATTCTTTGACCATTTACCATCATTGGCATATTTTCTTCTCCTAAAATTTTAAAACATCCATGATCTAACACTCGATGAATATTGGGTAGTCCATAACACTATGCTTTTAGTTTTTTAAGAATGATCATATGTCTATACTTAAATAGAGGTACCTTTTTACAACATTTAATTATTTATTATAAACAATAGAATGTTGAAAAATATTTTACCTTTCTTGGTAAATCATTACATTGTCATAATAATCTCTCATAATCTAATCCAACTCCCAATAATCTAGTAGTGTTCTCTATCTAGAAGACATAAAATTAGTGTTTAAATAATTTTTATTCTAATATGACATGTACAAAAACAACCTAATTAAATGAAAATATTTCAAAAATAATTGCCTATATTTAGAAAAAAACATTATGGGTTTGAAAGAATTTATGTATGCTTAGAACACCTTATCTGATTTAAATGAACAACCCTTCCTAGAATTTAAGAAAATTTTCTCTATGGTTTGTTTTATATACCTATTTGAAATATCTATATGTACATGTTATTTTGTATGGAAGGAAATTCTATTTCTAGGGGTGCATTATAATTTCTCTATCAAATAAAAAATATCGATATTTTTCTAATGGGTGGAATTATCAGTAATGAATGATTTAGGAACTCTAAACATTGAAAATATTTTTTTCTTAAAAAATTTTATAACACTACTGGCCTAATTTTTTGGTTGTGATACTGCCTCAACACACCTGGATACATAATAAACACCAACAAAATATACACATTTCCATGAGAAGATTTGAATGTTAACATACAATTTCAACCCCAAACATGAAATATCTCAAATTCCAGAATAGTTTTCTTAGGTACACCATATTTTCTTTCAATATTCATCCTCTTTATGCATCTATAACTTCCCAAAACAATATTCCTAGTATCTTTGAGTAATGAGGGTCAGTATAATTCATCTTTAAGGATCTTTTGTGTTGTCTTCTCTCCACCTTGATGTCCAACCATTAGTGGGGATTGATAGCTCTCCAGTATTGACAACATATTTTATTTTGGTACACATTTTATTATGTTCCCATTAGCACATATCCTAAATAGAAAAGAGTTATCTGAAATATAATAAATAATCAATAAAATTAATTTCATTCCTTGGTTATATGAAAAGTACTTATGAATGAAACATGTTACCAGAATTTTAGAAAAGTATGAAGACCAAGAACACTGTATAATAGAAAAAGTGAGAATATTCAAATTATGAAAGGTATAATTTGCCTCCATTTGATCATCAAATTGGATATTAAACAGATTAGTATGATTATCAATTAATACATTCTCAGCTCTATCTTTTAATATAATATATATATATATATATATCAATTATTGTAATAAGATAATCAACCAGATGAGTTGAGGTTTGGCCTCTTTCTTTGACATCAGACACTTTATGGAGGAATTATCTGTAAAAATACTGACTTCAAATCCTATGAGTTATTAGCTAAATTGAATGAGGAAAACATTATATCTAAAAACATTTTTTTATATTGGTTTATTTTCTTTTTTACTTCATCTAGAAACCCTATTAGAATAATAAACCACATGCAACCTGTTTTATCTCTTCTTTAATTATAAAGCACCAACATCAATGTTAAATTCATCGCACATGCGTTAAAAAGGTAAAGTCAAATCAGGTGAAACTATGATTGGTGATGATGTGATTTTTTATTTTAGTATACTAAATGACTCCATGTAATTTCTATCACATAGGAAAAGTGTAACAATTATAAGATAGAAACATAAGGGATTTTTATTTTTGAAAAATACATAAAAATCATTTGGTAAAAATAATATTTCTTAAGACCAATTTAACACCCTCAACATTTTCAGGATGGGTAAATTTTTGAATAAAATCAATCATTTCATTTTCAACCTCTAAAACCATCTTGAACACTTTATGTCCAAAAACAGTTCCTTTATGGACCATAATCTATATTTTCTCCCATTTTAGATTATATTGGTCTCTAATATTCTTTCTAAAAAATAAAAATTATCCATGAATATCTCATATCTTCTACCAATAATGGATATGTCATTCATTAATACTATAATAGTTATATCAATAAGGTCTTAAAATATATCCACCATAAATCTATGAAATGTAACGGGTAAAAAACATAATCCAAAGGGAATCTGTTTGGAGGAAACTATCCAAAAGGGGTATATTAGTGTAGTTCCCTCTGGATCCTCTAGGGATACAGGAATCTTGTGGAAACCAAAGAATCCATACAAAAAACAAAATAATTAATTGGTAGTTTTCTTTTCAAGAATATAACCTAAAAGGGAATTAGAAAATGATCCTTCCAAAATGATGAGTTTTTTCTTAGGTAATCGATATAGACTCTCTATTTGGGTTCTTTCCTCATATGGATATTTTCATTTCATTCAGTCATTAAAACTATGAAACCATATTTTTGGGAACCACTTGGAAATGACTGACCATACAGTGTTAGATATGGGGTGAATAATTCCAATGTCTATGATCTTGATTACCTCTTATCTACAAACCTATAGAATATTTGGGTTTATTCTCCTTTGATACTCAACTCTTATTTTGTGTTATGGTCCCATATGGATCTTATTAAGGTAAAGGAAAGACTAATCACATTGATTTTGTATATAGAACATCCAATTGTAGTTTTAAATTTCCTTACAACACCTAAAATATTTTTTCTTTTTTTCCTTCCGTTCAATAGAGACTATTGTTGGAATTATTGAATTCTCACCATGAAATGTGTATTTTAGGTGTGATGGGAGAGTCCTATGCTCTAATGTGGGTGCTACATCACTTTAAAGAAGGATCTTTTTCCTCATACAACGAGGATCATCAACATTTTTATCAAAAGATGTTTTAAATGAAAAATGATTTTGAATTTATTAACCAATTGTTTTTTTTCTTCAGTGCGATCCAAGGCGGACAACTCACTCCCATAAGTTTCCTTATTAATGATTATAATATAGGGAAATGAAAAATTATCCAATTATTCTCATAAAACTAACTCTACCTGATAAATTCATTGGTAGCATTTTTATCATTAGAACCAACAAAAACTTATTTAAAAAGTTCATTAATTTTAAAAAATAGGAAACATATCTTGAAACGGCATAAACATGTCTCTAATCCGAAATGGGAAAATATTCTTGGTTCTCACTAAGAGAAGACTCAACAGTATGTTCAACATAATTTTCAACATCCAAAGTAATTTTTTATCCTTAGATTGTTTTTCAGATTCTTATAAATTTTGAATTCAATTTTCAGTCTCTAATGGCACCACATGGGAAGAATTTTCAGCGAATGTTGGCTCTTTGAAATTTTTATACAAATTGAATTCTTCTAATTATTCACCAAAATTAATGATAATTTTACCCATTAAAACATCTATAATAACTCTACTAGTGGTCGAGAATGGAATACCCATAATTATGGGAACCTCTTAGTCACACTCCATACCTTTCAGTTGAATATTAGATGGTAGAAAGGGTTGTCAAACTCCAATAAAAAATAATCTACCCTATCCAATGGATGTGTGAATGAGCAGTCATCAAAATATAAGATGACAGTGATTGGTTAAATTTCACTTAATCTCATCTTTTCAAATACATAGAATAGGGGAGAAAAATACTAGTAATTAATTCATAGAGATAGTTCAATTGAAAATTATTCTATAAATAGTTGTGAATGAAAAAGATAATAGGGTTTTATGATCTGGATGGATTTCGTTATAATTATCATCACTACACAGTATAGTGTGGTTGTAAATAGTAAATATTTCATGTGACTATTTATTTGAAATGTAATTAATAATTTATTTCTGAAAAGAAGGTATTTGAATTAAGGATTTGATGAAAGGTATATTCATGTGGAGATTGTTCAGAAGCCCAAAGAATTGAATTAATTCATTCTTTTTGTTTCTCATGGGATTTAAAAATTCTATGAAATGGATAGGTGGGAATAATTACCAAGTGTAAATGGAATATACATCATTTAGTCAAGAAATATTTATTTCCCCTTATTCATATTAGGTTCAAAAAACTTTCAGATTATTTTAACTTAAAAAATATATATTTCCATCATTTACATGATTCATCATCTCATTTACTCATTAACATTGTTTTTTGTAATTTATAGGGTCTTTTCCTACTTATCCTTCAGTTTTTATCCCAATTCTAGGAAAAACATCTCTTACGTTCTTCCTAGATCTAAGTGAATGTATTATAGGTGTTACGTGTCTTGAAACATGAGGTAGTTGAGAATCCCTCATCCCAGGCCTCTCATTGAATTCTAAATAAGGTTCGTGTTTATAGTTTTCTTTATTATTAATAGTTGCAAATCCCTCTTCAAACTTTTCCATTTCAAATTTATTTTTCATTCTCTAAGACACTAAGGTATTTATCAATATCAATATTAAAATAATTAAACCTATTATATAAAGATATGAGTCTAATATAATAGAAAATAAAAAAATAGATTAGAAAACAATAACTAAAATAGTTTGTGGGAGTAAAAACAGAAATAAATAATAGCTGATTGAAATAAAAGAAATTTACATCAGTTTTCGATTTTGTTTGATATTTGTTTTTTTTAAATCTATTATTTTTATTTTTTTTATCTTTCGATCAAATAATTCCAAGGATATAGTGTCAAAAACATAATGTGTAAATTATTAAGATATTACAAAGATTAATTTTTAATAATCTCAAACATTCTATAATAAAGTCGTTTATTGGGAATCATTCCCAAGGGAAGTTTGTGTACAAAAAATTTCTAAAAAATATCATTTGAAATCATTTTATGTAAATATTTTTTCTAATATTTTATAATGAAATATTATATTTTAATTATATTTATAATTAAAGGTGATGAAAAATTAGTGATGTTATTGATGATCGACAGTATAAAAATTATTAAAGGAAGATGTTTTAGGAATTATAAAACTACTAGTTTTAAATTAATATCTTTTCTATAGAAAATTAAATTAAATTTGTGTGATCAGAAATATATTGGATAAGATCCCCTTCCAGGATATTAATCATTCAAAGTAATGTTTCTTCATGTTTTCCACTCTAAGAAATAATTATATTGAAATTATTTTAATGAGAAAAATACATCAAAAACTATCTCACTAATAGTTTACAAAGTTTAAAAAATTTAAAAATTGATAAATGGGTTCAAAATAAATCTCACCTATTTAAAGATTAGTTTGAATTAAATACCAAGAGATGAAAAATAGTTTTAATTTACATCATAATTGATCTCTCCAATCGATTCAAATTTCAATAAGAAAATGATGTGAAAAAAGATATTAGAAAAAACGTGCTAAATTATAATCCCTAATCTCATTAATTTGATGATGATCATATTCAAATTCAAGAAAAAAAAATATAGAACTAAAAAATGTACTAAATGACATTACAATTCCATATAGAACAATAATATTGTTGCTCTACTCTGCTCCTTTTACTCCTTTGATAAATCCTTGTCTAACTATATCTCTATCAACGTGTCTATGATTATGTGATAATTTTTTCTAAATGATGGCCGTCATTATTATTTATTAGTTGGTGAATTCATATCAAGAACAATTCTCTCAGTTGGTCACCACCAGAAAGCACTAACTTCATCTTATCTCATATTAGTCAATGAAAAACTCCATCACCGGTATTTGACTCCAACATCAACATTCTAATTTAATGTAACAAGAATGTATGTATTGAGTCCAGCAACAATTTGGGATTAATTTCATCCCAACACAACAATAAATTAATTAATTAACTATTATATAACCATTAAAATATAAATGAATCTTTTATGATAATAAATATAATATTATTATGATTATTATGATTATTATAATATATATATACATTACAATGTTAAAATTATTTAAATTTATTTATATTAACATATTATTTTTTATGAAATTTTATAATTTAAATATTATTTTACTTTATTTTTTGTATTATTATTTTTATCCGTAGAGGTAGTTATGAAATTTTTATCACGAAGGACGGATTTAACTCCTATTTCACGTGAGCATGATATCATCTCAATAGGATGAACATGTAGTATTTTGGGATTTTTCTAGTGGTAGTCATCTTTTTATAGTGGTGTTCATTCCATGAAAATTTGGGTCTCAGGTATTCATCCCCAAGCCTCAGTCAAATCCTTCAACATCAGCAGCGTCTTATAAGGATTTGATGGTTCGACTGGTTCTCCATCTATGGTGGATCGAGCTTCTAATATAAAATAGGAAACATATTCTTCTATTACAACAACATTTACAGCTATAAAGGGATTCATAATCTTCAATGGTGATTATAGATTTGGTTCGGTGACATATCCTTTAGTGGAGGAACCAAAGACGCTAGTGGTGTGTTGTGAAACACCAGGGAGTGATACCTAGCAGTGGTTGAAGGAGGTTTCCAATAGTGGGTGGTGAGATTCCACTATAAATGATCAATAGTTAGTTGATAGGAGGCTAGAGGTAGGTGGTGCAATGGCGGATAAGACCTTTTGTTTCTACCACTTGGTGCTAGCAGTGATAAAACAGATAGTGAGGGATGATTCACAGAAGTGACTGCGACTAACGGTAGGTCTCATGTTCCAATGGATATACTCATAGCAGTGGATTCTAGCATCAGAAATAAATATATGGATTATCAATTAATATTATAATTATTTATTAAAAAATACAAAAACTAAATCAAATTTTAAATTTGTTTTGAAAAGTAAAAAATTTAAATAAAAATCACCACAACAAATAAATTTAATAAATTAAAATGTTCAAAACTATACATTAATTACAAATATCATTAAAATAGAATAATTATTAATTTATTTGAAAATAATATTATTATATTGAATTAAAGAATTAAATTCAAAAGATATAAAAAATTAATATCAAATTAAATTTTGAAATTGAATATTTAATTATATACTTTGAAATAAAAAATTAAATGATGAAAAATTAAATTAATGAATCCAAAAATATAAATTAATAGAATAAAAAATAATAAACTAATGTAAAAAATAAAATTAAATTAAAATTATAAAAGGAAACAAAATCTTAATAAAATAAAAAGTAGGATTGGAGTAGATATTAATTAAAGCATAGAATTATAATATTAATCATAAAAAAGATAAATTTTTTAATTTTAAAAACAAAACAACTTAATTTGAATTATTTAACCATTATGGGTCAATTTTTTAATTAAATAAATAAAAATGTAAATACAAGATATCAAAAAACAACTCAATTTAAGGACATATTAGTTTGGGAAATGGCTCTATACTCACCTGGTCAACTCTCTTCCACACTTCAATTGGGTCTTTCCTATCTTTCATCCTAGTGGTGGCTTCTCCTCGTTCCATTCTATGTAAAATATTCTTTTTCCCCTGAAAGTTTCTATTTGTTTTTTTGTCTTCCATTGATGTTATTTTGGATTTTCTGCTTCACGGTTCCTCTTCCTTGGAATATTCAATGCGATTCATTCATCTTGACATGGTTAATCTCTAGTTTCATTCTAGGATTGCATCTTCTTATTCTTGTTTCTTACTATTGATATTTCTCATATTCCTATATATAAAATAATCTTCACCTTCTCTCTTTCTAGCTAAGCCCTCATATCAAACTCAACTTCTGGTTTAGTTCTATGGAGTTCATGATCGCATGGTTTTGTGTTGGTGGAGTTAATTTCGTATCTCATCTACATTGGTTTTTTATTTTTCTTGGGGGTATTTTAATTGTGATTCTTTCTCAATGACAGATCCATAGAGCATGACTCACATTTCCTTGTTCCCCATGTTGTTCTTTTACTTTGCTCTCCCTGGTTTTTTCTCAACATTTTTTCATTGGTAGTGGTTGTCCATCACCAATATAAGGGAGTTAGTTTCGAAAGAATGGATCTTTTCTCTAGAAATTACCCTGGTTTTGGATTTAGATTGTGTTGGGTTCTTTTTTTTGGTTTCTTATCTATGGTGGTATATTTTTTGTGGATGTTCACAGTGTCGGTTTCCTTCATTATTCAAGTATACACCTTTTTCCATTGATGTGTTTTTTCTTGTCAATGCGTGTATCGTTGGGATTGTAATTGGTGAAGGTCTTCACGCTCTTGGGAGGACATAAAATAATTAAACTCTTCCTTGAAACAATGTCCCATATCTCTTCCCGTGTTTGACTATCTAGTGTGGTGGTTTCCATAGATTTTGATTTGTTTTTAGGGTGGCCATTAGTTTTATAGTAGTCACATGGAATTTATTTAGTTGTTCGATGTGATGGTGGAAGGTGGTTCTAATAAATTCTATCTGTGTTTTTGCTAATGGTATTGATGACACCATGAAGGTGATCTGATGTATTGTGGAGTGACGATGTGGTGGTTTACTATTAAGGATTTCACTCATTCTCTAGGATGGCGATGTTTTCTCATGAAAACAATAATGTTGAAAAGGATATGACACAATTAAAGGGGTCTTCTACATTTTTTGATCAGTTCGTTGGCTTTGGTAGTGATCAGGTGGTGATGATGACAGTAGATTATGATGGTATACGATGTGACATTAGCCATCTTGGGTGACTAAAGGATCGAGGCCTCTTTAGGTTTTGTGTTCCTATGTGTTTTTTAAATTTCATGTTTATAATTTGGTATCCTTTGAATTTTGAATCCTCCATGTCTTTCATTACCGCTCAACCATAAAGCAGTTATCTTGAAAAAAGATATGCATATATTAAATTTTCCCATACATAATCATTGGTTTTCTCTAAATAATTACTAATCAAATTCAATGTGGGAAATACCAAATTTGAAAAAAAGTAAATCCACATCAAATTGATACATGTAAAATGATTTTCCTTTATGATTTCTTTTGAGCCTAAATTTCAATTTCCAACTTAAAATAATGTTTATTTTTTTAATATTAATTATAGTTATTCTAATTTCTGCACTTTTGATAAATTATGACCATAATTGGGAAAACAATAACTTGTATTTAATTGAGCCATA
This sequence comes from Viscum album, assembly GCA_963277665.1. Lineage (NCBI taxonomy): Eukaryota > Viridiplantae > Streptophyta > Magnoliopsida > Santalales > Viscaceae > Viscum > Viscum album. The sequence goes on along the minus strand of OY728159.1, from coordinate 227,155,959 downwards.
TAAAAATTTCACTACCTCTAGGTTAGTATAAAAGCATAATTATAACTCAAATAAATTATACAAAACTGAATGGATGAATAACTTCATTAAATATGTACTGTAATAATTAACTAATCCAAGATTGAAGAATCGGGAATGGAATAATATCGTAAATAAGATCTACCGAGTTTATGATTTTTATTTCAAAGCTCATGAGAATTCAAGTATTGTTTGTTTTGTTTAATTCATAAACATTAAATTCAAATTTTATGTTATAAAATAATCTCAAAAATATTGCCGTGAATGAATTATTTCAACAGTGAAGGAATTGATTTTTTCAATTTAACTAATGAGTTAATTAAGATGTATCATTTTCTAATTGTCTCCACATATTTAAAAATTAAGAAGTATTTTTACCCACTGAAATTGAAGATAAAAACATGAAAACCCAACAATAAAAAAATAAATATATATTATTGGTACACTTTAATCTATAGTTATGTCTATAAAAAGACTCACTACCAACACTTAAGACCCAACAATATTTATAATGTGGAATTTAAAAGTGGAGAAAATTCTTCACCTTTTAATGCTCAATAAAGGCTGTGAATTAAGAAATTTAATAAAATGGTCAATGGTTCAATTCAGTTTAATCAGGTTGTTTTATAGTATAAATATTTAACAGAATAATCAAATATATTATCATTAATAAAAATTGATAAGCACTTTTTATTTAATTTCAAACAGAAGCATCTGGATATTGGGTACATTGTGAATTGGGTGTTTGTAATTTAAGAAAAAAATAATTCAAGTGGTTTTTAAATTGAAAGAAAATAGAATTATTAAAACTAAAAAATATAAGAAGAACCATTTAATGACATAATAAGGGGTATAATTCCACCACACATTATTTCAAGAGGATAATAGATTTAAAAAATTGATGTATATTATTCTGTACCATCAGGGAAATAATGACGTTATAAAGGATATCAGAAACATAAATCAAAAAATCACTTGTTTAATATCGATTTCTCAGATTAGTGAGCTTTGAGTATGAAGCTTCATTTGAATTAATAAATAATGGGAACTATACTTTTCTTTAGACATTTATAAAAGCATTGTGGAAAATAGAAGAACATGAAGACTGAGAAGATAAACTAAGTAGAAAATGGAAAAATGATATAGAAAAAAATAGTTTATCCTTAAAAATCAAAAATAAGAAAAGACCATGGGTTGACTCCCATTAAAAACTAAATTTTATGACTTAAATAAGATTTTAGTGAAAATTTATTTTCGTGCAGGAATATGGTAGCTGGCCCCTTTGGATCCCCTTCAAAATAATGATTGATTCCTTGACCCATTACCAACAATTATTTATTTTCATCTCCTAAAATTTCAATAGCACCATTATTTAACACTATAGCAATAGCGAACGGTCTAGACCACATATATTTTAGTTTACTAGGAAATATATTTAGTTTATATTTAATGAAAAGTGAATTCTTCCTTTATTTTAATTCTCTGTTATGAATGATAGAATCATGAAATATCTTGGACCATTCTCTTTACATACAAGCATTTTTCTAAAACTCTATCCTATTCTCACCCAAAATGACCAAGATCTATCTGTCTCCTCTCTCACCAATCTTAAAATAAATTTTCAAATCCATTAAAACCAAATATGACATGTGCTTTAACACCATTGAAATGTTAACGCATTTCCCAAATAACATCCTATATAGATACATACAAACTGGGGGTTTTAAAGCTGTTATATAGTTTCACAATGACTCATATAATTTTAATGAAGAATCATTCACATAATTTGATAAATTTTTCTTTAGATCTTTTTTTAGCTCTTAGTCTTACGTATCTACCCATCTACTATAATGTTGATGGTTTGTAGTTCTAGCTTTATGGTTGTATCTATTTTTCACCATTAAATCTTTAGATTTTTAATTTTAAAAATGGTTGCAATAATCAGTAATTAAATCTTTTAGAACATCAATCATTTACAAGATGTAATTATTAATAGATTTAATAATTATATTGGTCTGATTGTTGGGAAATTCCGGTGCCTTAAACCATAAGTATATATACTATAATGAAATTAAAATATACTAATTCAAATTTCATGTTAGGAATAGTCCCATAAAAATTAATCCCCAAACATTAAATATTTAATCTTCTAGAAAAATATTATATGGTATATCATATTTTCTACAAACATTCCCCAACCATTACTATCTATCAAATTCCACAACAAAATACATATAATCCTTGAATAAAGTGGAATAGTAAAATCCATCTTGAAGGTCATTTTGAGTTGTCCTATATCCACCATGATGTCCTCCACATGGTGATGAGTGACCAATCTCTAATATTTAATACATTTCATCTTCTAGAACTCAAATTCTTAAGATACCATCACCATATCTCCTAAATCGAAAAGGGTCATCCAAAATATAGTACCAATTCTCTAAAATGAATTTATCTCTATGGTTGTTTTAATAATCCTTCAGAATAGTAAATGCTATAAGAATGTTAGAAATTTCTTTAAAAAATGTATACTACTTAACATAAATAGTGAGTTACCTTTCATATAGAAAATCATAAATAATCACCCATGGATATTCACACTAGGTATTTGATTTCAAAGAAAGATGATCTACAAAACATTCTCCGCTACCTATTTTTTCCTAATCAACATATCAAATCCATTTAATTTGAGAATCTACATGATTAGACTATGGTTGTCCTCCTTAGTTGACAATAGTTACTTTAATATAGAATGGTCAATAAAAATAATGAAATTGGATCCTTAGAGTTATTACCTAAATATCTCTAAGGAAACCACAATATCTAACAACTCTTTTTCTATAGTGGTTTAAATCCTTTATCGTTCATCTATAATCCTACCTGCAAATAAACCACAGGAAACCACTTTTCTCTACAATGTCCTAAGACCAATCAAACATCCATGCAACTTGCATTGCACATTAGATCAAAAGGGAATTTTCAATCAGGTGTAGTTATGACGGGAGAAGAATTTAGTTTTCCTATTAGTAAATTAAATGAAATTATTATGTTATTATCAAACATGAAAGGTTCCTAATTTATAGGAATATCACATGAGGGATTTATAAAATATGAAAAATCCATGATACATATTTGGTAAAAAATAGAATTCTTGAAGAAGATCTTAACATCGTTATCATTTTTATGATGGGTAATTTTGAAATAACTTTAATCTTGGTCTTGTCAACCTTTTAACCCATGGTGGAAACATTATTTAATATTAGAATACATTAATTGACTATAAACTGACAATTAACGCAGTTTTGAACTATGTTGGTCACTAAGAATCATTCTAAATCCAATTCAAAATTCTTCACACATGTCTCAAATGTGATACCAACAATGTAGAAGTCATCCATGAGTACTTTAATAATTCTCTCAATGATTTCACGAATAATATCCCTCATATATCACTAAAAGGAATCATGCATTACATAATCCAAAGGAAATCCTCCTGTATGAAACTATCTCAATGATTCATGTGAATGTGATTTCTCTTGATCGTATGGGAAAACAAAATCTAGTTGTAACTAGAGAATCTATCGATAAAAAATAATTCATTTCCATCATGACTTTCAATAATTGGATTTAATAATGGAATTAAAAATTAACCTTCCAAGTGGATAATTTCATCTGTTTAAATTAATAAAAACTCTCTATTTTGTTTCTTTTCACACATAAATTAGGTGATATATTCCATTGTTTACTATTGTGAAACCTATTTGTTGGGGAAAACATGGACCAGACAAACCTAATAACTTTCATTTATGGGCTAAATAATTCTATTTTTCTGTATCTTTATTACTAATTCTATCACCACATTATTTATATTTGGGTTCAGTATTTTTTGACTCTCAACTCTTTGTTTGTATACTAGTTCTATAGCGATTATATACACATCGAAATAAGGTATTATCCTTTTGATATTAGCTATAGTATTTCCAATTTAAATTTTTTTCATAAGAACAACAAATACAAATTTCCCTTAAATTTATTCTAGTTTAGCAGAGATAATTACAATATATGATGAATTCTCACTTGTAAATGAGTATTTTCGCTATGATAGAAGTATTTTCAACTAAAAAGTGGGTAGTTCTTAACATGTAGTAAGAATCCTTAGACTAGGAGGACCAATATCATCAACATGTTTCTTAAAATGAGTATTAAATGTGGAATGGGTTTCAACTTCAAAACCAAATTTTTATATTTTCTTTAGTAAAGTCCAAGGTGGACTTCTCACTCCCATATGTCCCCATAAAATAATTTAGAATATTTATAAAAGAAAAATGATAATTTTTTTAACAATTGTCCCTCTTCAAAATAAAATTATTATATAGTGTTTTTAAATGGATATTTTTTCTCAAGTTCTATAAAAATTAATTATGTTTAGAAATAGAGGAAACATATCCAATAATAACATAAATGAGACTATTATCTAAACAATAAATTTTTATAGTTTCTCACTATGAGAAAAATCTATATCATATGAAACATAATTATCATAATCCAAATTAATTTATTCATTCAATAATTTTTTTTAAAATTTTTATAAACGTTCAATTGATTTTTTATTTTCTATGAACACCACTTGAGGACAATTTTCACAAAATTTTTCTTCATTGAAAATTTATATCACATTGAATTATTCTTATAGTTCACAAAATTAATAGATTATTTGACCATTAGAATCATCTACAAGATCTTATCATGTTTCTAATAAGGGCATGCGCAGAATTATGGGAACCTTTTTGTCACACTCCATGATCCAAACAAAAAAATTCATATAGAATTAATAGTTTTAAAAATCCAATATGAATATCATCCACCATTCCAAAATTTTATATCTATAAATAATAACCTAATTAAACGATTATAGTGCTGTGTTTATTTTCACCCAATCAAAACTTTTCAAATAATGATAAATGGATCAGGTTACTTCTATATCCTTTGTTATAGTGAAAAATTTAGTTGGAAAATATTAACTAAAGTGCAAGGAATGACAAAAATACTAGTTTCCATTATTGTGAGATGTATTTTATTACAAATAAGGGATATACACTCTTTACCAAGGCTATAAGTATAAAATTATTCATGTTTACTTATATTTGAATAAAAAAGATTTTAGATATGATGGTATTTTATTAAACATATGGATGAAATTAATATTCACCTAAAGATTGGTCAGAAGATTAAGAAAATGATTAAGTTAATCCTTGTTTAAAATATTTGGTTTTAAATTTTCGGGGAAGGGGATGGATGAGAATAGATCCTAATAACTGAAGGAACATCCCATATTTTATCAACAACATTCACATTCCCCTTGTTAAAATATTGTTCTTAAAAAAATATAGATTATTTATAAGGTGAGAAAAGTTGATTTTATTCAATTATATGATTTATCATATCATTTCCATATTCAAACAGTATTTCAATGATGGAATTTCTAGGGTATTTTATATCTTATTATTAAGTGTTTAGACATATTCTTATTACTACATCCATTAAATTCCCCATGAGATTAGTGTCAGTTATGCTGGACAGTTTTATCATATCTATATATATCATGCCTCTAAATAATTAGCCTATTTTTAATTGAAAGTTAGTAATTCTATAATCATATTTATCTTTATTATAATCATGTTGTGATTTTTTTAAATCAAATTTATCTTTATAATATTATAATATTTTATGAATTTGGTTCTTTAAATTAAAAAATTTCCCCTCAATGATCATTTAGTATTTGTTGACTCGCCCCTCTGTTGGTTTTGGAACTATTGTATAGATTATTTTTGGTAACTTTGGGAAGAAAGATAACATATCATTATTTGTTCAGTTAAAATAATTTTGGATTTTTTCTTTATCATTGGTTATAGTTGTTTTATAATGTATCATCTTTGTTAGGAATTTTAGGACAATAATTAGAAAAATTAAAATTTTCATGTTGGGCTGTTATGTAAAATTTTGTTTAAAATTTATTAGTGTGATAAAATACTCCCCACTGAACACAATTGTCTCAAATAGATTTGTTCTGGTTTTGGATTACCACTTTATTTTCAGTTTTTGGCATTTTGGTTCATTACAAATTTAAATTTGACATTAATTTCAGTATTTTTTGTATGTTTTTATACCCATCATCCATAACTATTTCCAATTTTTTCTACTCTCTTCCTCCTATAATTTTTAGGTTTTTGAATATAAATAATTGTTGTTAAAAATTAATCTCAATTCTTCATTACTCTTTTCATTGTAATTTAACCTTAATGATTGGTCATCAATATTCTGACTAGAAGAAGAAAATCATTATGTAAGGTGCCCATGAGAACATGGGATATAAGTTATTGATCTAGAAAATACGTAACTCCGTCCATAAATATACCTCAATACTCATGAAAGGATTCCCCATCATCTTAATAAAATTTTTTTATTTTAGTTTTCAATTTTCCTTTTTTTATTTGGGGATAAAATCTCATCATAAATTTATTAAACATGTGTTCCCAGTTTTCAAAGATGTTTTCATCAAGACTAAAAAAATTATCATTTACTTTAATTAAAAAGGAAAACACTCTCATCTTTAACTCATTACTAGTGAGTCCTAAAAGTTGAAATTATTTCACTAAATTGTAAAAATATATAATGAAAGCTAGGGAGTCTTCATTAGAGATCCAATTAAAAGCTAGAAATATTGAAAGGTTGGATTGTTTAAACTCATAGTTATAGAATATAAGTGGATACCTTATATATGATGGGTTTCATTAAAATTGATGAAGTTGAGAACCCCGTATCCTAGGCCTCTAATTGAATTCTTTATTTAGTTCTGGTTGAATTATTAATTCATTATTAACTATTTGAAATCCTTATTCAAGATTTATCATTTCAAATTTGATCTTATTTTTTAATACACTTAAGTGGTTATCTATCTCCAGATTAAAACGATATCACCTATCATATGATGTTCTTGTGTTCATATAATTGTTAGTAGAAAAATTATTTTAGGAAATATTACATAAAAATTATTGAAGGTAGTAACATTAAAACACAATAATAATATATTAAATTAAAAAAATTAACAGTAGATTTAAATTTTTTTGAAAAAAAATATATGTTTTTTTAATTTTTCTTTTATAAAAATTTTTGCATGATGGATTATAATGAAATGGACCAAAAAACCCGACTCACAAATCAATAATTCAAGCTAATGATTTATTATTTTAAACCATTTACTATCTATAGTATAGTTTTTTGTAGTGTATTAAACCAAAGAAAAGGTTGTGTGCTAAAATCGTCAAAAAATATCCACTGAAACCAATTTATTAAATTATATTTTTTAATTTTTATAATGAAGAAATATTTGTTTTTATCTATATTTGTAAAGTTATTTGATCAAAAACAAGTGATAATAGTGATGATAAAAAGTTAAAAAATGATAATAGGAAGATTCATGAAGATTTTTTAAAAAACAAGTTTGAAATTAATTTGTTCTCTATAGAATAGTAAATTTATTTCATGAACATAGAATATTTAATGGTTAGTATCCCTCTCTATGAGATTAATCATAAAGATGAGTGTATCGTGAAGTTCACCACTATGAGAATCATCCAAGAGGTAATGATTTTGATGATAAAAAGACATCAAAAACAATTTCACTGACATTTTACAATGTTTTAGAAATTAAAATATGGAGAAACATGTTAAAAATAATTTTCACTAATTAATCATTATGTTTTAATGAAATAAAAATTGTTATGAAACAATTTAAATTATAATCAGAATCAATCTCTCCAATCAATTCGAATTTCATTAAAAAAACGTGAAAACGATGATCTGGAAAACCAGTAGAATTATAAACTTCGAGATCCATAATTTATCTATATTTAATATTCAAAATGATGAAGAAGAAAAAATTCATATGAAATAAATGAAAATAAATAGGGTTTAATTATCCATGGAAAAATAATTCTGATGGTCTAATATGATCTTTATACTCTTTGAAGAAATATCTGTCTGCCTCTCTCTATGTCTATCATTCCTATATTTTGGGATATTGTATCCCAAATTCTGGCATGTTATTATTATCTTCTAGTCTATGATTTCATATTCAGGTCTATTCTCCCAATTTCTCATCTTTGGAATGCACTGACTTCAACCAATTTTATCTATGTCACCAAACAACTCCATCATAGGTAGTTGACTCTAGAATCTTTCCTATAACTAAATTGTATGGGGTAGTTAGTAATGAATCATATTGTAACTCGAGATTGATTCTATACCAAGACAAACATAAATTATGTAATAAATTTTCATTATAATAATTTAAATAATAATAAAATATTTTTAATTATAAATATAATATTACTATCATTATTATGATAATAATTATGTTTATTTATAAATAACAAATTATTATGTTTAAATTAAATTAATTTTTTTAGTTTTAATTAATATATTTATTAATTATAAATTTTCATATTATTTTAATATATAATATTATTTTTCATTTTATTGTTCTTATGCATCGAGGGTAGTCTTGGGTTTCTTCTCTAGAAGGAGCTCCTCAAATTTTCTTCTTCATGGAAGCAAGGTCTCATCTCTGTAGGAATTGTTTTCATGCATAGATCCATTATTTGGTGTTAATCATCCAACTATGGTTTTTGTTTGATGAGCAATGGTTGTTCGAGGAATCATCCCCAGGCTATGGTCAATGCCTTAAACATTGATGGTGGATTTTACGGGGTTGATGGATCAAACGCTCCTCCTTCTCTGATGGCTCAAGATTCAGCTCAGTAAATGGATGAATCAGATTATACATCCTCAATAACCACTTCTATTGAGGGTTTCAATATCATCGGATCTAAATATATATATATTCTTCAGTGATATATCTTTCATTAGTGAAAGGGAATAATTTGGAGTTGTGTTGTAGTCCACCGTTTAGTGACTCACAGCGGTGGGTGTTATAGGTTTCCAACTATGGGTGGTGACATAACTCTTAAAATAATCTATAGCGAGTCAAGGGGAGGCTAGTGGTAGGTGAGGCATCATTGGGTGGGTCATCTATTTTACTATAGTAGGGTTCTAAGTATGACAACATAGAGAACGGAGGATGATTCCTTGTAGTGATCACTTCTAACAGTGTCTCCCCTATTCCAATTGAAGCTCTCCTGGAAGATTGTATCTGAAATAGAAACAAATAAAAAGATTAATATTTAAAATTATAAATAAATATCTTCACATTATAAAAAAATTAAAACAGAAAACTAAAAAAAAATTAAACTTTTTAATAAAATAAAAATAACTAAATATAAAAATATGCAATAACTGATTAATTAAATTAATTTAAATGGTCATAAATAAAGTTTAATTAAATATAACATTAAAATACCATAACAATTACATACATTTAAATTAAAATTATGTGTTATATTAAATAATTCATTTAAAAAAGATAAACAAAAATTTGATGTCTAATTAAATAATAAAAATATAATTTAATAATTATTTATTTTAAAATAAAAAATATATAATATTATAATTTTTAATAAAGAATCAGAAAATTTGTATTAATATAATTAAACAATGACTAAATAAAGTAAAAATAAATTCTAATTAAAATTATAAAAGGAAAAAAACATAAAAAGGCATTATAGAGAGATTAATAAAAGAATCAAATTAAAATATTAAACATAAAGAATTTATTAATTTAATGAAAACATAAGTAAAATTATTTAATAATTAAGGGATATTTTTTAATTAAATCAAAAATAAAATAAATAATTGTTGTGGAAAACACCTCAATTTAAGGCTTCATAAGATTACCTCATATTTAATCATTGATTTTCATCAACCAATTAACTATCATGTTCAATAGAGAAAAGTAAATCTCGAAATTGAAAAACTATAATGCAACCTATGTTTGGATAATGTAAAATAATTTTTCACCATGATTCCTTTTGAGGATAAAGTGTAAATGCACTCTTAATAGAAAGTATATTTGGTGAAATAATAATTATTGTTATAATATAATAATTTATTTTAAAAATTATTGAACTCAATTCAAAAAAATAACATCATCTATTTAACTAATATGTCAAAACATCTCTTTATATCCATGTTATAAGAAATTGATAATTATCCCTCATATAAATAAGACACAACTAAAAGGATGTGTGGGTGCAATAAATATGTGTAGGATTAATTAACTCATCCAATAATTTTATCTTAACAATACAATAATTAATTAATCAAGGAAAGAAGCTCAACCTGGATTAATATTTTCATTTCATAGCTCATATAAATGAAAGTCTTTTATATTTTCTTGAATTAAAAAAATATTAATTCAATTATTGTTTTATGACATTTTCTTAAAATTTTGACCATGAAAAAATGATTTCAATGTGTTAGGAAAATATTTAATCAACTAAAGTCATGTGTTTATTAAGATGAAACATTTTTAATGTGTCTTTACTGCATTCAAAATTAAGAAACTCTTTGACCCATAGAAATTGAAGATAAACATATGAATAACTAAATATTTTTAGAATTATTAAAGGGATATCGAGGGTAAATATTAAGGAATAGATAATCCCATATGAAGACCCTCTCACAAAACATAAAACCAAAAATTTTCCCCAAAGATTTTCTTTATGATCATGAAAATTTTATTAAAAATAGAGAGATGGGTTACATGAATCAGAAAGATGGTATCTTATTACAATCTCTTACTAAGTGCAGGAGAAGATCAACTGGACAAGTATCACTCCATGTTATAGCTTGGTTGACTCATTTATTGGATATTCCATCAGCCGCCATGTTTGCTTTTCGATACATATGGGTGGAAATATATCTTATTTCAAGATGATAATTGAGGCAGTTTATCTAGCGAGCGGTGAGATGCTAGGCAGGTTGGATAAACGCATTCCAAATAGGATGCACAATGGTGGTGGAGTCACTTTCTATCCAAATTTTATTCAATCCTTTTATCTTGATAAAATTAATGGCATGAATCACTGCCATCATTTCTGCTTCAAGATGATAAGCATTGCCACAACTCCCAAAAAAGTATCTATGACTTCGACTGAGATAATCTTTTTAATGGCCCTACATCCCACAGGACCCAGGTTTACTCTGGAAGCTCCATCTAAATTGATCTTGATCCATCCAAGAGACGTACCTTGCAAAAACAAACCTCGAGAGGATGGTTTGGATTAGTTTAGACACCATAAATTTTGAGACATCAGAGTATCAAAAAGTCCCCAACTGAATTGTCGCAGTGGGATTTCTGAAGCAAGGCTATTTCCCTGATGGCAATAAGGATCCTCCTTCGACTTGCATTAATATTAAATGATTAATTGTTGTGAATAATTTTGTTTCTATCATACCATATCACTTGTATGAACCCAACAACAATGGAAAGGAAGAAGTTCTTGATTTGTGGAGAATATTCAAGTTCCACACAACGTTTTTGCTGAGGGAAAATAGAATCAGAGGATAACTATATGCATTCAAACAAGTCAGTAACATAATTCCAAAGATCATAGTCTATAGAATAAGATAAGAAAAGATGATCGGTTTCCTCTAGGTGATGAGGGCATAATTTACATTTAGAGCATAGTTGGACACTAAAAGACTGAAGAAAAACCTCTATAAGAATGTGTTTATGGGCAATGTTCAAGAAAAGGTAAATCCTTGAAGTCATAATCCATGTTCTATCAGGATACATCAACCATGAGAAAATGGGGTCAGAGTTAGTGAAACAATGATTATATAAGTTTATAGAATCCAAAATACCATTGTGAGCAGGCTCCCAAGTAATGAAATCCTCCCCATTTATAAAGGGGTAATTGTCCCCAACATGCCTAATATGGTCAAAGATATTAGATGGACTTGAGTGCATTACATAATTTATTGTGAGATTAATGTTATCTGTAGAAGAATCTGTAGATATCATGGAATTGAGGGGGGTACCGGTCCAATTATAAAGCCAGAAGTTCATAGTGGTGTCTTAACTAACCATCCATCTCGAGTTATGCATGATGTCAAAAATGTTATTTATAATTGATGGCCATAGGGACGAATTGAGGTGACAGGTTTGAGATTTTTTATGTTTATGTAGGAACATATTATGAAGGAATGTTATGGGGTCAGATTTATTGTTGATCAACCTCTAGGTCTTCTTAGCTCGAAGAGCCTCATTAAATAGTTTGAGATTTTTAATGCCAAGACCACCTCTTTCAAGGGGATTGCAGCATGTCATCCAAGGGACAATAACAAGCTTTCTTTCAAGAATACTGCCAGTCCAAACAAAGTTTTTTATGTATACATTAACTTTTTTAATAAGACTATTAGGCCATTTATATATCAACATGGAGTAAACCATTTTGGGGGTAATTATGGATTTCACAAGGCATATCCTTCTAGCCATGGAGAGGGATTTCCCTTTCTCGGAGGACAATTTATTTGTCACTTGGCCCACAACAGTATTAATATACATAGATTTAGGCCTACCCCAGAAGAGGGGAACTCCAATATAGGTAAAAGTGATGGATCCCTCTTTGATGCAAATACATTCAATGATAAAACCTTTTCTAGAAGGAGGAAGGTTTCCCCAAAAAAATAGGATTTATTCAAGCTAACACATTGACTAGAGACCTTTTCATTGTGAGACAAGGGATTTTTAAGGTTAAGGATATTTTATTACCCCCATTAAGGAACAAAATGATGTCATTATCATAAAAGAGTTGGGTGAGAACAACATGATTTCTGGCATCCTGAATGGGTTTGAGCTTTCTTTGGTTAACCAGGGAAGAAAGATACCTACTGAGGTAGTCTTCCATAAAGGTAAAGAGAATAGTAGAAAGAGGGTCACCTGGACAAACCCATTTTGAGAATTTTAAGTATCCCTTAGGAGAACCATTAACAAGGATGGAAATAAAATCCGAGTTGAAAATGTATTTTATACTTCCAATAAAAGTATCATTGAACCCAAAATCCTTAAAGACGTTGGAAATGAAGTTCCAAACGAATGTGTTAAAGACTTTTTTAATTTCATGTTTGACTACAATATTCCCTCCTCTATACTTTTTATTATGAGAGTAAATGAATTCTAAGGTAGTTCAAATGAAATCGTGAATGGATCTAGCCTTTATGAATCCAAATTGATTGTAGGAAATTATCTTGATATAGAGAGGATAAATCCTATTCTCATTGAGTTTGGTAATGATTTTATAGAAAGAGTTAATGAGGGAAATGGGGCGGAAGAGGTGTAAATCAGAAGTATTACCACTTTAGGGATAAGATTCAGGAATTGGGCATTGAGGCCATGGGGTAAGACTCTGTTCATAAAAAAATGTCGAACTAGTTTGAAAATATCCATGTGAACTACCTATTAATATTGTTGAATGAAACCATTATTGAAGCCATCAGGCCCCTGGGCACTATCAGAGTTAAGGATGAAGAGAGTATCTTTTATTTCGGGATCTAGCGAGGTGTATAAAAGAAATAGGTTATCTTGTTCATTGATCAGAACTAGAATGATCCCTGAAATAATATCTTTATTGATATTAGGGCCATTGAAAGTGTTGTAAAAGTAGGAGACCACATGATTGGTAAGGCTTCATCAGAGGGAAAATGAGTTTCATTATCTTTAAGAAATGATAAGGGGTGACATGTTTTCCTAACTATCTGGAGGGAATTGTAAAATTTAGTGTTTCAATCACTATTAGAGTGAAATTTGGTTTTGAAAATATGGTTATGCATGTTGTCTTTGCGAATCAAAAAGAGATTTATGTTTCATAGAGACGTTCAGTTCATTCTGAGGGTTTAAGGAAAAATTAGGGCAAGTTAAGCTGTTTTGAATTTGATTGAGTTTGGTTTCAAGAGTGGATATCTTGATATTAGTTTTGTTATATTTATACCTAAACCAACACTTAAAGTAGTGTTTGATGTTTTTTATCATAGTTACGGAAAAAAAGCATAAAATTGATGATTCATAGACTTCCAAACATATTTCATGAGATGAGAGGATTCCAAATTCACAGACCAAGCATTATTGAATTTGAAGGGAATGATGGGTTTTTTATTTTTGGATAGGAAACAACCAAGGATGGGGTGGGGGTCTGAGTTCAGTTTAGGTAAGGTGATAATGGAAATGGTGTACCAGATATCCAAAGCCGTTACGTTATCAAAGGATATATCAAGTTTACTAACAACCACTCTGTTGTAGTGTCTCATGTAGCATGTCTATTTGGCCCCTGAGAGGTTGATTTCATTTAAATTACAGGATTCAATAGAGTCTCTAAACTCTCTAGTAGAGATTAAAGAGTGAGGGGGACCAATCTTCCAATTTTGAGATAGAATTGCATTAAAGTCCCCAGTGATTAACCAGGTTTCCTGGATAAAGCCAACTAATTTAGAGAGGTCTTCCAAAAGAGGTCGACAATACTTGTATCTATTCATGGAATAGACCATGGTGCAGAAGCAATATAGGTTGTTGAAAGTATAATGGAAAGTGATCATTTGATCCGAAACATTGTAAAGAGTAACATCTCTAAGAGAGGTGTGGAAAGAACCCAAATGGAGTCCATAGAATTTTCATTGTTGCAAGAATCAAGGAAATTGTAACAAATAAAAGATAAATGCATATAACTCAAAAAGAAATTTATTTTATGTTCAGTGATAGATAAGAAATTTAGTTTATGGTTCATCAGAATCCTTTTCAAGACAGATAGAGTATAAGCGTAAGCTATTCTGTTATAATTAAAGAAAATCAAACCCATTAAGTCCTGTGTTTTGATCAGGAGTTAACCTTTTTCTTCTTAGATCCACTTGAGACTTTGTTCCTATTTGATGTTCTAAGATTTGAAGAAGAATCTGGAGGGGTCTTGTGGTCTTGAATACTCATACAATAATCAGACAAGATGTTAAAAGAATTTGGTAATAACCATGATTTTATAGTGTCAGAGGATTTATGGGCTGAAGATTTGTTCACAGAGCTACCCTCATCCTCAATGAAACAACCGCTATTCTAGGGTGAAATAGACCGAATAGGTGAGGAATGTTTTCTTATTGTCTTAATAAATTCATTAGCTGTTAATTTTGAGTTTATTCCATCTGAATTGGGATTTAATGGCGTGACAGTGCATAAATCAGTAATTTTCTTTGTGCACACTGTCATGTATTGATTTTTTAGTGGAAGAGAAACATTTGAAGAGATAAAACCTATTTTTTGTTCCCCTAGTTTTCTCGAGTAGGATAATGAACATCATGACTATTTAGCATAGCACATTGAATTATCTCAACCAATGGTGCAGGGGGAGCACTTGTTTCCATCAAGACCATTGGCTCATGTTCGGAGTGATCAACAGGAGTAGGGTGTAGCTGGACATCAAGGACCATCTAGTCTGGGGAATTATGAGGATCCCCATGGACAAGATGATTAAAGACATCCAAGACTAAATTCTCAATGTACTCCAAAATATAGAGATCGATATTTTCATTTTCCTCCACTTCCACTTGGTCTGCCCTGGTAGTTGCCGATTTCTGACCCGGAATGTTCGAGCACTTCACCCAGACTTCTGGAGGTTTTCTAGCAGGTTCCGGGTTGCATGAGGTTGTGGCATTGATTTTTTTTTCTGTTTTCCATCGGTCCATCCATCTTAACCAGTAAGAGTGACCTGACTCTTAACAACCCAGCATTTGAGAAGTGAGTATCCCCGGATTTTTCAGCATTCACATTAGGGGAAACTTCATTCACATTCAACCCAAACCTCAGTCTAGAATACATTCTCACTGAAGACAATGACTACTGGGAGCATGGAGGGTATGTCAGCCTCGAACAACACCCTCACATAGAGACCGAGCTCATTATTATGTGTACGAGGGTAAATTTTGGGCGGTGTACCTATGAAAGAGGTGATGTCGTTGAGGATTTTTGGGTGCCATATATACCAGTTAATCTCCTGAAGCCACACCCATATCTGGACCATGGTGTTCTTAGTGAGAATCAGTATTCATACATGAATATTTACGCCATTCCCTTTTGTTTTCCATTAAAATAATATTTTATTCATTTAACATTAACCATTCTTGGTCTATATTATCTTCTTACAATTTATATATCTCAATTAATTAACACTCTAAGAATTGTCATTAGTCTATACCACATATATATCATATTACTAGGAAATAACATAAATAAATATTTATAGAGAAGGAACATCTTTCTTGCTTTGAATTATCCCTTCTAAATGACTCAATCTTGAAAAATTGTTTTCCTTTTATTGTATATAATAGAATTATCATAAGACTATATCATTATATCATCCAACTAAATATGATCAAGAATTATCATCCCTTTAGTTGTCTTAAAATAAAAATTTAAATCTTTTGTTACACAATATTACTTGTTCTACAACTCCACAAGTATATGAAATAATTCCCCAAATAGCATCCCATGTGAATATATATCAATTAGTGTTTTTAATGAAGTTAAATAAGATTACATTGACTTAACTAATTTCAATATCAAATCCTTCCTATATTTTTAGATATTTTTCTCTAGGATATTTTTCAGCTCCCTATTTTAAATCTCTAACTTCCCACAAGATTGTGGATGGTAGGAAGTTCCAGTTCTATTGGTTCATCCAAATTTATCCATCTTGGATTTAAATTTTTCTGTTTTAAAAAGGGATAAATTATAAGTTGTGATATCTCAAGGAACTCCAATCATTTAAAACATGTTCTTATTCATAAATATTGTAACAATACTTACTTGATTGTTGGGAAGTGCTACTGCCTCAACCCACATGGATTAGATAATAAATAGAAACTAAAATTTACTCATTACCATGAGATGATGTGAATTGGACTGTTTAATATAAACCAAAAAAATCAAATATCTCATCTTCCATAATACCATTCAATGGAAGCTTCTAGTTTCTTCTAGCATTCCACATCCTTTTGCATCTATCACAACCCACACCAAAACTCCTTGAATCATTGAATAAAGTGGGCCATTAAAATATAGCTTGGTGGATATTTTGGGTATCGTCTCTCCACCATAGATTCTTCACTATGGTAAGGAGTGAAATATATCATCTATTTACAACATTCCCTCCTCTGGCACACACCTATTAAGATCCAATCTGTACATATACAAAATAGGAAAGGGGTATCCCATAAATAGTACTTAACCTAAAAAATGAATTTCATTCTATGGTTGTTTGAAATATCCATAGGAATGACACCTTACACCAGAATGTTTGAGAAGATTAAAAATCAAGATGACTTCAAAATAGAAATAGTGACTAGCTACTCATCAGAAATGGTATAATTAATCTCCCTTCAGTCATCACACTAGGTATTAGAGAGCCTAAACTGATGATTTAAAACTAAATTATGATATTGTTGTTTGTCTCAAATATATATATCAAGTTTTTTTAACAAGTGAATACACTTTATTAGTATAGGTTTTTCCTCCTTAAATGATAGCATATTTATTAAGGTTGAATTGTCTATAAAAACAATTACTTCAAAATGTAAGAGGTTCTACCTAATTTTCTCTAAGAAAACACCACATCTAATAAATCATTATCTATAGTGGTGTAATTCATTTATAATTTGTCTATAAGACTTCCATAATATTAAACCACATGAAATCACTTTTCCATCCACATTCCAAAGTTATCTCTAACAAACATTTCACATTCATCACACATAAGTTCAAAAGGTAATTTACAATCATGTGTGATTATTATGGGTGATTAAGTGAGTTTATATATTAAAAAATTAAATAACTCAAATTAGTTTTTATCAAAAAGAAGTTAAATATTTTTAAAGAAGAGAATATAATGACTTTATAATTTCTTAAAAATACTTCTTAAACCACCAATTAAAATCAAAATTCCCAATGATTCGTCAATCACCGTTAACATTTTTAAGAGGATGAAATTTTTTAATGACATTGATCATGGATATTTCAACTTCTAAACCCCTTTTAGACACTTTATGTCCCAGAAAAATACCATCAATGACTATAAATTGGAATTCACCGCATATTATAACAAATTTGAACTCTAATAATCTTTTTAAAACCAATTCTATATTCTTTAGACATGTATCAAATGTGCTACTAGAAATTGATAATTCATACATGAATACCACAATAATATTCTTAATAATGTCCAAAAAGATATCCATAAAACATCTATTAAAGTTATCAGGCACACCACATAATCCAAAGCAAATATTACAAATATCAAATGTCTCAATGGTGTATGTGAATTTAGTTATCTCTTAATCTATTAAGGATATAGGAAATCTTGTTATAGCAAATACATCCATATAAAAATTAAAATAATTATGTTCTGATAAGAATTTAAATAATTTGTTCTAATAAGTGTATTGTGAAAAAAAATACTAGTGGATGGGTATATTTCACTTTAATCAATTTTTACTCTCCATTGTTTTCTTTACTCAATTGGATTTCTTCAATTTTTTTCATTGGCTACTACTGGGAAACATCCCATTTTTGGAAACATGTAAACTAGATTAACCCATAAACTATCAAATATGGGGTAAAATATTCAATTGTCTAATATCTTGATTACCCCTCCTCTCGTAACTTATTTTATATTTTGGATTCGTATCCATTGAAACTCAATTATAAGTTGGTTTTATAGTTCCATAGAGATCTTATGGATACATAAAGAAGGGATAATCAATTTGATAATGGATATGTACCATACTATTGATGTAATTGCATACATTTTTGAATTATCACCCCGAAATGAGTATTTCATGTTTGTTGGGAGAAAGTAAATTTCCAATGTCTGTGATTCTTCACATTTAGGAAGGAACTTGGTCCGAGGGGGTCCATAATATTAAACATGTTTCTTAAAAGAGTTTTAAAACTGTATGAGTTTTGAATTTCATAAATTATTTGTTTATTTTTATTTAGTATTGTCCACAGTGGACAACTCACACTCACAAGGCTATAGATCCGAATTTAGAATATTGATAAAATGATAATAATTTTATTTTTTAAACAAAACTCCATCTAACAAATAAAAATTTTCATTAATCTTTTGAGAATTAGTATCAGCCTCATGTTTTCTAAAAAAATTCTTAATCTTAGAAAGAGATGAAATATATCTAGGAATAGAAGAAAGAGAATAGTTGTCCAAATCAGGAAAAGTTTTCAAGTTCTCTATATGAGCAGACATAGTAGCATGTGAAAATAATTTTTAAATTCCAAACTAATTACGTAATACAATGATTTTTTCATACTCTTTTTAAATTTAAATTAAATATTCAGCTTATAAAGACACCACTTGAGATGAAGTTTCAGTGAATATATGATAGTTACTATTTTCACTGAAATTAAATTACTTATTATGTTAACCATATTTAAAGATCAGTTGACTATTAGAAACATATATAATAGATCATCTAGTGGAGAAGAAGGTCTTGCCCAGAATTTTGGGAACCTCGTGGTCACACTCCATGTCTACAAGTAGAAATTACGCTAATAGAAATAGTTTTTCAATAACTATAATAATGCTATCTACCCTCCCTATAGGATTCTGAATGAACGTTTTTCCAACAATAGGATGATATTGGTGGGTTGACGGCCACCCAATCCCAAAATTTGAAATATAAAGAATAGGATTATGTTTATAAGGGAACCAATGTCAGAGATATGGTTTAATTGATAACTATTTCATAAATTGTAGGGAATGAAAAAGATACCTGGTTTCTTAATCTTTTAAGGGATTTTATTATTAATAACAACACTATGTTATTTATTGAGGCTATAAGTAAAAAACTATTTTTTTCATTTTTTTGAAATAAATTTTTTAAAATATTTCATATATGATGTTATTAGTTCAATGATTGGATGAAATGGTTATACACTTGGATCATGTTCAAAAGCCCAAGTAACTGAATATGTTTAGCCATATTTTTACTCTTCTGTTTTACTTTTTCTGGAAAAGGGATGAGTGGGGAATAGTTCCTAATAACATAATGAATTTCGCCTATTTCATATACAAATCACATGTCCCCAAATTCATTTTAGGTTTATAAAATTTTTGAGATTGTTTTTAGGTGAAAATTTAAATTTTATTCATTTATAGTATATTTTCCTCTCACTTCTATATTTAGGAATTTTTTAATTTTTTAAATTTCTAGGTTCTTTTACTTTATCTTTTTTATTGTTTAAAACACATTTGGTACATACTGTAATGAAATTCTCTCTAGGATTTATATCAGTTGTGATTGTATGTTTCCCCATTTCCATGTGTTTTATATCTCTAGAAAATTGAAATATTTGAAATAACAATGTCTGAATTCTAGAATCCGCATTAACTTTATCATATTCACATTTAACATATTGAAAATAATATTTATCTTCTTAAGAATCAAATATTTTAGGTATATGGTCCATTCAAATCAGAAATTCCCACTCAAAATTTAATTAGGAATTGGATGATTCACCCCTCCATTGGTTTTGGAATTGTAATCTGTGATAAATTTGGAAACCAAGGGAATATAATTGTCTTATCATTCCTTATTAATCCTATGATAAATTTGGATGGTTCATATATCCATGGTTATTGATTTTTTAAAATGGATAATATTTTTTAGGCATCCTAGGATCATAATTAGCAAAAAAATGAATTTTTTTTGTTTGGATGGCATGAAAATGTTTGGAAAAAATATCAATGTACACAAACATGCCACACTGATCACATAAGGCACTATAATATTGGTTCTATTTTTAGAATCCCACTTTATGGGAATTATTTATATTTATCTTCCTTATATATTGAAGATTTTCATTAATTTTACTAATTTCGGCATAAGCATATACCCCTGAACCACTGTTATTTTAACGTAAATTCACTCTATTATTACTATAATTTAATGCTGATAATTTAATGCTATGATTATGAATGTTTATCTAAATTCTTAATCATTCTATTAATTGTAAGTTTCCCTAATAGATGGGAAACATGATTCTAACCATAATTTGATGATCATTCATAGATGGTGTCTGTCAGAACATAGGATCGAAGTTGATGATGGAGACACATCCTAAATAGGACCTTAAATATATCCCAATACAAATTAAAGGTTTCCCAATAATCTTTATAGAAAATTATTATTTTAATTATCAAATTCACCATTTATCCTTTGTTGATAAGATTTTATCACCAAATAAGTGTATAGTTGTTCTTAGTTTTCAAAGAAATTTTCATTAACACTACAAATCACATTTCAACATTTCCATTTAAGGAAAAAGGGAAATATTATCATCCTTAACTCATTTTTGGTGATTCATAATAGTGGAAACCATTGTTATATATTTTAGAAATCTCTAACGGTGTCTAGTGAGACGTTATTAAGGATTCCATTAAAAGATGCCAATTTTGATAGTTGGGATTGATTGAACTTATTGTTCCTAACTCAAGATTAATGTATTATAGATGATTAATTGCCTCAAACAGTGGGAAGTTGAAACTCTATCTTACTAGTCCAATCAAATATTTCTAAATTGTGTTATGGTTGAAATTTTAGTTCATTATTAATGGAAGGAACCCCTATTAAAAATTATTCAGTTAAAATATATTTAACTTCTTAAGGTACATGAGCATTTCTCTATCTTAAGATTAAAAGGATGTAACCAATCATATGAATTTATTATAAACATATTTTTTAGATTAACTTAACTAATTTAATAAGGAATATAAAAAACAAAATAATGGAGTAACTTCAGAAATAAATAACAACATAATGAAAAAAACTGTTAACAATAGTTATAATGATTTTTGAAAAAGCTCTGTATGAATTGTTTTAAAATATTTTTTTTATATTTTTTATTGATGAAAATGGCCAAACTAATAATTACATAATAACAATTAATAAAATGGGACATTAATATCATTATTATATTACAATGTTTAATTATTTATAAACATCTACTTACTATAGGGAAATAATTTATAGGGAATCCATCCCAATGGACTGTTGTGTACTAAAATATTTCAAACAAATCAACATAATTAAGTGGATGAAAATATTAATGGTAATATTTTTCAATGGACTATAATTTATTAAAAAATATGTGTAATAGTAGGTGATTAACAAATAGGGATAATAGTTATGACCAATAGTAAAAAATGGTTATGGGATGATGCAAGGGGAATCATTAAAATTTTGGTTTGAAATTAATATGTTCTCCATAGAAAATATTCTGAATTATTTTTACTTTATAATTGATTGTTTATTCTCTATCACCATGAGATAAATAATACAGAAGAATGATTCTAAATGTTTTTTACATGATGAAGTATTCAAGAAATAATGATTTTAATGAAAAAATACATAAGAAACTATCTCCCCAATAGTTTCCAATGTTTTAAAAATTAAAACATGCATAAATTCATTCAAGATCAATCTCACCTGTTAATCATTAATTTTTAATTCATGAAAACGAGGTAAAAAACAATTTAAATTTTAATCGTTATTGACCTCTCCAATCGATTCAAATTTCAAGAAGGAAATAATTTAAAGATGTGAATAAAAAATAACAAAATTACAATCCCTAAAATCAGGAATTTTGATGGAAATAATATTAACATTGAACATGAAGAAATTTCAAACATGGAACATGAAAAGAAAAAGATAATAATTTCCTTAGAACAACCAACATGTTGTTATTCTATAATTTTCTAACTCCTCGCAAAAATCTTTCTATGCCTATATATTTGTCTTTGTGTCCAAGATTATGTAATAATGTTTCCCAAATGAAATCTTTATTTTAAGATCTATCTCTCAGTGAATTCATATTTAGATCTATTGTCCTAAATTGGTCAAACTGGAAAACAACATCATCATCAAATCTCATCTAACTCGTCGAATAACTACATCAAGGTAATTTTACTCTAGCATCACCTTTATAACTAAATGTAACCAGAAAATTGGTAATGATTTTTCTACCAATGAATATTAATTCTTACCCAACATAAACCTAAATTAATTAATAAATTTTTATTATAATAATTAAAAATAATTTATAATTATTAATATAATATTAATATACCTCTTATGATTGATATTATATTTATATATAAATATTATATTTTTAAGTAAAAAATATTTACATTAATTTACATTTATTTATTATTTTTGTTAATTAATATTATCAATATTAGTATAGTTATTTTATTTTTTTTATTTTCTTATTATTATTTGTATGGGATGTCCTAAAGATCTTCTCTAGAAGGAGGTATTTCACTCCAACTCAAGATCTTGGACGTATCTCTGAAAGAAGTGTCGAAAATGTGTGTGGCTCCTTTCGGTGGTGGTCAACTTTCTGTAGTAGTTCTCATTCCAAGAATGATGGGATTTTGTTCTTTCATCCCCAAGCCTCTGTAGAAACTGTCAACATTAGTTGATGGTAATATGACATTAAGGACTTGATAGCTCTTCATTCGCTGAAAGATCATGTTTTATATCTATAAGGGGAGACCTAGGATTCTTGTTCATCATATTACTTTGATGCAAAGGCTCTCAAAATCTCCATATCTAAATAGAAATATGGTTTGTTGGAATATTTTTTAGTGTTGGAAAAGATGAATCTAGTGGGGTGTTGTGATCCACTAGTTAGTGATTCCCTATTATGGGTTTGGGGGGCTTCCAATGACGGGTAGGGATAAACCATTAGAAATGACCAATGGAAAGTTGAGGGGAGGATGACAGTAGGTGAGGAAACAATTAGTGGGACCTCAGTTTTACTACCTCTTGGTTCTAGTGGTGACAAAAAGTAGAAAGTTGGATTATTTCTAACATTGAGTGAAATAGATGGCAGGTCTACTATTCCTACAACAGTAATCTTGGTTGTGGATTCCAACAGCAAAAAAACGATTATCAATTAAGATTATAAATTGAAATTAAAATATTAAAAAATAATAATTTATAAATACAAAAACTAAACAAACAAACAAATTTATTAAGAAATTTAAAATATGAAAAAAATATAAATTTAAAACAATTGTTGAATTAAATAAATTCAAAGTGTCCTAACTACATGATATTTTAAACTAACATTAAAATAGATAACAAATTAAATAGTTTGTAGAATAACATATATGTTAAATTAAAGAATTAAATTCAAATGAGTTTCACAAAACTCTTAGATGATATTAAATATTAAAATTCTAAAATATTTGTTTAAATAATTTAATATATAAATATAAAATTTTAAAAATTAAATTAAATAATCCTAAAAAAATAAATTAATATAATTTTTTTTAAAAATGTTTAGAATTCAATCAAAATATAAACTTAAGAAGGAAAAAATTGAAAATGAAAAAAAACGCATTAGGTAGAGATTAATTAAATCGCATATATAAAATACTAAAAATAAGAAAATATAAATATATTAATTTTTGAAAAAAACACATATGTTCAATTATTTAACAATTAAGGTTGGATTATTTAATTAAATGAATAAATAAGAGAATAAAATATGTGAAAAAATACTCAATTTAAGGCCACGTCATTATCAATAATGAACCATATCCATTAAACATATCACACACACACACACACACACATATATATTCTTATGAAATGTAAATTAAATCCTCCCATAAAAGAGGTAATGAAAAATAGAATTTAGTGTTCCATTGATGCAGTATTTTTCATGTGTGAGTGGATAATAATTTTAATTTTCAATGGGAGGAAAAAATATGTGACACGTTTTAACATTAAATAAATTAAATAGTATGTATATATATATCATACACATTTATTT
The DNA here is from genome assembly GCA_963277665.1 of Viscum album. Classification (NCBI taxonomy): domain Eukaryota; kingdom Viridiplantae; phylum Streptophyta; class Magnoliopsida; order Santalales; family Viscaceae; genus Viscum; species Viscum album. Next base: position 227,131,088 of record OY728159.1, on the reverse strand, counting down.
AATTCCACATATAGACCATCTAGGTTAGTTGGTGAAGGGAAACCAAACATGTTTCATAATGGATTTGGTTGCCAATATGTAGCCATGATTAGTGTCTTCATTTTTCATAAATGAAGAGATAAATGTGGTTAATGGATGTATCATCAATATAATAACATACCATTATTCTGATTACATTGACATTATAATTTTAATATAGGGTAATGGAATTTTATAAATAATTTGTTCTTATTAAGAAATTAGAATGAAAAATGACTGGTTTGAAATTTATAACTCACATATTGGATTTTCTCTTTTAAAAAGAGGGTTTATCATTAGCAGGATGGTATTTTAGATGACCAAAATCCCATGATGGTGGTATAAAATTTAGGATCGGTTTGGGAATCGTTTGTGACAATATAGGTGGGCTACATTGATATGGGGAGTGAGGAGATGAGTTCCCCTTTTTTAAGTAAAAAATTGAGCCTATTTTCTAAAATACCAAATACTTTTTAACAATTAGAATTTATTCTCTGGTAAATTACATCCAAAATGAATATATAATTAAAATGGGATGATGTAGTTTTTATCTTGTCCGGAAAAAACCTTTTACAGAATATTTTAATCAATTATTCATCTCATTAGAATTATATATTTTTAACATTTTCTATTTTATCTTTTACCATGATAAATAGTTTTTACAAAAGGAAATCTATCCATTTTTAAAATATAAAATGGCCCTTATTATATAATTTCAACATAATAATTCAAAATTTTAAGTCCATCTTATTTATTTTTATTTATAATTGAGATAAATTTTATTTTTGAAATACTACATGTATAATGTATAAAAAATATTATATTAAATATTTAACATAATTTCTAAAATCAAAAATATGTATTAGTAAATTATAAAAAACATTATAAATATTTTAAATTCATTTAAAAAATAATTATTTGATCTTATAAAAATGTATCATTAATTTTAATGTTAATATTATTCACTAAGAATTTCAGAAAAGTGACATTATATAAAAACATTGTTTTACACTCATCACTAAAAAATAAACCATTAAAAAAATATAAAATATTAGTCCTAATTTAATATTTTTATGACATGTTATAAAATGAGTACAATTTATTAATATTCACATTCTAAAATTTAAAATTTAAACATTAAAATAAAAAAATGATAAAAACTATTTGGTTATTGGAAATCATTTTTCGTATATTAATTATTCATATAAAATTTTTTGTAATAAAAAATATATCAAAATAATGAATTTCCATTTTATATAATTAATTTTTAGAATAAAAAATATTTTATTATATTCTTAGTTTCTTGTTTATAACAATTTTTAAAAATATGATTTTTTTTGTGTGTTGGTTATAACTATTTGCACTCGCTTATTCAACAACTACCATAAAATCCCAAATAACTATTTTAATAAATGGTGTTCTATTACATCAGGTATTGGTTTTTCATTTGAAACTCATAATTAACATAATATTTATTTTGGGAAAATGCATTTTGAAATATTGGATCTCAACATTCTCCCCTTCAAATAAATTGTTTCGTGATAATTTAAAATATTACTCACATTAAACAAATAAGGTATCTCACAACATTAGGGTTATTATTTTGTGTAGTTCCATCTTCACAATGTGGTGTTTGACTAATGAATTCAAACATTCCCTCATAATAGGAATATAACTAATGTTGAGTTTTTCCTGGACCCATGTGCTAAATACATCAATATAATGTGACCATTATATTATAAACAGAGTTTTTAATATGTATTGTAATAATACATGATCAGGGGTAATCTTTAATAGTCAAATTTCCAATCATGGAATTTATCATTTCTAAGATATCCAATCCATTCCTAATATGACCAAAAATATAGTTAAAGGTAGGGTAATATGATTTAATAGGAAACATATTCCTATAAACATCTATTATAGAGGAGTTATATACAATGGAAATAATAGTTTTTATTACTACTTTAATATCCATCCATAATTTCAGTGATTAAATCTCCTTAAGAATCATTCTAGATAATAATTTGTGGGTTGAATAAGATACGAGTAAAACACCCACATTTCTAGAGTGTCTAGTCTGTGTTCCTCGATCAACATTGTATGCAGAACTCACTTCCATGGTTAGGGTTTTAATATTAATTCATTTTCATATAATTTGTTGGTTCTAATCATCCTTCATTGCAATTTGATTTAATCATTTATTACGATATTGTCTATGTTATTCACATTTTACATTGTTAACTAGTAGTGGTATATTTGGAAGAAAATTTTTAATTTCAAAATGTTCAAAAATATATTTTATTTTCCTTTTAAATTAGATACAATATGCCACTTCTTTCATGACATAAAAAAAATCTCGGTTTCTTTAAAGAATCCCCTTGGTGATTCATATAACATTTTTTACATGATATAATATGAAATTTATTTCCACTACTATCTTTTCCAATCGAAATTCTATGAGACTCTAGCATTCTCATATTAGGTTTTTTGCAGTTCTATAATGTTTTCATTGATAATAAAAATTATTAATACTGGTTTTCAAATAATAACTTGATTTCATTCACTAACATTTATCCCATTTCGTTTTTCAATTTTAAAATCACTTCATCTTTTAAGGAATCTAGTGAAAACTTGGTGTCATTGGGAATCAACCGTTACTAATACCAAAATGGGTCTATCATGAGTGATGAATAGTTAATATAGTAATAGATTTATTATAAAATAGTTACCTTAATAATTCAACCATGAAATTTTATATATTTAAAAATCATAATAAAATCTTCCAATTCATCAAAAATCACTCAGGGTTCAATCTTGGTTTCTTTAGGATCGATTTTATCATAACTATAATAATAATTTATTAACATGATAAATCCTTCACAATTTATTGTAAAATAACATGATTTTACATTAAATATCCACCAAGAGAGGTAGAAAATGTTTTCAGTTAATAATATTTATCATGCACTAGGTGGTGATCAATTTTAAACACAATAATCCATTTCTAGGTTAATATGACTCGACACATATGTGTTTGATCTTGTATCAACTTATAGTATCTAGGCATTGATGTTATTTCTTAGAAAATATTACAATATTAACATTTCCAAACATTTAGGATATCTTCAAATATATAGACTTATCTCTTATACTTATCCATAGGTTATTTATTAAGGATATAATATCCTAATCCATGGAATATTACCTCATCTGACAAAAACAATTGTTTATAACCTTGAAATTAAAAAAATAATATATCAATAATTGATGAGATTTATAGCTCCCAATTTTTTCCCAACTGATATTCCCGTAATCTCTAATGTTATTTAAACACTCGTCAGATTCCAATTTTGAAGACTCGTTGATGTGACCATATAAATTAAGAACTTAAAAAAATTATTTTACTACAGTACATTCCTAGTAATATTTATGTTTAAGGTTTTAGATAATTATTAAAAATCAATTACTAAAAAACACTATTCTCTTTCAACAAATGGACATTTTACCCTTTATAGAAGAAAATTCTTAATCTATAGAAAGTATTCAATATTTTAAATAAATTATACATAGAAGAAACACTTTTAGAAATTTCATACCAATCATATATTCATATCCTAGATAAATGGAAACATAAGAAAATAGTAATATAAAATTCACATTATGGGATAAATAAAATTTCAACAAGGATGAGTCTATAAGAATAATATAAATACATGATAATAATTGAAATATAATCACATGATGAGTATTAATCAAAATACATAATTGAGATTCAATTTTTATGGAAAAATAACATAAAACCACAAAAGATCCAAATGGAAAAAACTCTATATAACATGTCTTAGACGTATTATATATAATCCTTGAATCATAAGGGTATAATATCATAATGAATAACATCCTTTAATTATTTCATGTAAATTGTGATAAGGAATAATTACTTTCATTATCCACAAACGATGTTCTCATTTTTATGAGAAACTAAAATATACATGTCAATACATATATCATATGATATAAACTCTTAACCAATGAATTTTAAGGTACTATTAGACCCCAACCATCATCCATCCATACTTATGTGTTCCACATAAAAATAATTCACTTTTCACATCATAAGGAATCCATGGAAAAGAAATGTGTTTAATAATAAATCTAAATAAAAATAATTTTCTTTTTATAAAGATCATATAGAAATAAAATGGTTTTCATAAAATATCAATAAGTATATTATTCACAATTCATAATGAGCCAATAGAAATAGAAAATGGTTTAAAAAACATCTAAATGAAAATAATTAACTTTTCATAACCATCCCATTAATATAAAATGTGATTCTTAAAATATCCAAATTTTATAAAATAACATCATCAAAACAAATCATTTTATACTGAAAACTTGTTCCCCATAAATAAAAAAATAATAAATTAAAGGATTATGGTGAAATGTGAATAATAAATCCAATGGAGGAATATTTTTTGGGATATATATATATGAATATTAAAACTAAACCATGAAGAGTGATTTATTGAAAAAAATATTCATTGATGTAAAAGAAATTGTTATGAGTCTTTTAAAAAAGATTCATTTAAAAATAATGTGAAATTAAAACATATTAGGGAAATGTATTTTCAAAAAATACACAATTTCTCTAAAAATAAAAATTTGAAAATTATTTTATATTTAAATTTTTTTAATAATGAAGTATAATTATAAACTTCATAACTCAAAGAAAAAAATTTTAGTTACCATGTCCCTTATCTTTATCATTTATTTCCACAGAAGTAAATTAAAATTATTTTTTATAATGTTAAATACATTAATTACATATTTTAAAACATTATTCTTATACAGTTTTATTTATACACTTCATTAACAGAAATTTTATTCAAGTATTATATTCTTATAATATTATTTCAGTATTCTGTCTTTATAATTTTTAACATTTTATAAAAGGTATGTTAAAGTGGTGTAAATATTTCTTTCTTATACCAATGTTCAAAATTAAAACAACATCAATGGTTCTAGAATTTATTTTTTATATTAACCTATAACGTTATAATTCCATTACATGGTAATATCACTCACGTTCTGTGAATATGAAAATTATAATGAAGGAGTTTCGAGTTAATCAATGATACCTATAGATTACATTATAAAGATCAGTATTTTTGTAATTATAATAACCCATATTAATTAAATATATTACTTTTATATATCATATATATTCATCAAATATATACTGAAATAATCTATGAGAGTGGTTCAAAAAAATGCATCATTCCATTGAGTCGGTAGTCCGTACATGCTCATGGATAATGATTTAATTTTTGAAAGGGATGAAGAAATTTGTAACACAATATATAATTTTAGGAACATAAATAATATATATATATATATATATATATTATATCAATACCCCTTATGGACTATCCATGTCTTGTTTTGAGGAAAAATGAAACTGGTTTCTCTTTGGAAGCGTTAGTCAGCACGTACACACAATTCACATTTTTTTCCTTTTCATAATAGAAGAATGAAATTTTATTAATTATTGTACAAATTTCATAATCATATATTATTATAATAATGAGATTTATGTTATCATTTTAATATAGTGTATAGGTATATTTTTTTAGAAAATGGACACATAATGAAAATCATATTAGTACAGACAGGTTATAAATTTATACATTATTTCTTGTATAATCTCTATTAGAAATTGAGTTAAGCCTTTGAGGAATAATATTTTGAGAATAATAGAACCAATAGAATGTGGATTATAATTTTTAGGATACACTTTGTTATATTTTTAGTTTAAATAAGTGGGTTGTGGTGTGAGGGGATGTGAGGATTGAAGTTCCCTATTTGTATGTGTAAATGGATTATGTTTTTGTCAATTTCCAAAAGGTTTTTGTAATTAGAAAACATTATTAAGAAATGTATTTCCAAAAATTGATTAATAATCTTTTGAGAAAGACATAATGTCATGATAGCACTAAAGCACCCATTTCCACATATGTTTTCAAGTCATTGCGATTTGATTTTTTAAACATTTGTTATTTTATCTTTTCATGTGGTAACAAATTTTTACCTAAGGAAACTATCTTTCATTGTAAAGAATAAACTTAATATTATTACATAATTTGGATGAACTAATTTGAAATCTTAAATATATTTTATATCATTAAATTTCTAATATTTTTAAAACTAAATTTTAAAATTGAAAATGAATAATTAATTAAAATCATTTATTTTAAAATATATCTAATGTTATAAAATAAAAAAATATGTTTTTTAAATTAAAACCAACAATTTTAAAATTATTAATTAACTTATAAATAAAAAAAATTGTATAAATGTTTTTAATTATTTTATAATTCATACTTATATATAAATAATTTCATCAAATAAATTTAATTTAAAAAAATTGATATTTTGAACTATTCACTTAAAAAAATTATTTTTTGAAAAATACAGAAAAAAATAATCATATTTTAATATTTTTATGAAAATTATGAAAATTAATATATATTTATAAAATCCACGTTTTTTAATATTAATTTCATATTTAATATAAATTCATAAAATATCATGAAATACAATTTAAAAAGAAATCAGTTGTTAGTATATTTACTATTCTTATAAAATTTGTGCTAATAAAAAATATATAATACATGAGAAATGACAATTTCGTAAACTAATTTAAAAGTGTAAAAAAACATATTTTATTATATTCTTACTTACATTTGTCAAAACATTAAACAAATTGAACCTTATTTTATAAGTAGGCTGTAAAATTTTCACCCCATTATTCAATATTCATTGAAAATTGGTCAGTAACTAATTTAATAAAAATTGTTATGGTGAATTATGGTATCAAATTTCATAAGAACCATTCAATTAACGTAATATTTGTTTAAGGAAAATACATTGTGATATCTCAGGTTGTGATAATGAATGATAGTTTTCACAATATGTCACTTGTCTACCAATAAGAATAATAGAGTATAATGCATCAAACTGTCATGGTTTAGTAGGGGAATTGATGAATATAGACATATTCTTCCAAGACAAGGTCTGGATGGTGCCACTCAGTTTTTTGGAAGTGTAAGATTGTCACCACTTCACCACGGTCTCCAATTCGATGGGGTATGTACAAAATTTTGACGCAGACTCCAACTGGTTAAAAAATTAATATATGATATATTTCAAAATAATATAAATTAATTTTCAAAATAACTCAAAATAATGATTTTAATTGTATCATTGTTCCCAAGGATAGTCCTGAAATGTTTTGTAGGGATGTATTATTAAAAATCTAATAGAAATTTTAGAAAAATTATATAACAAACAAATATTTCACAGATCCGTACTTTTTCTATTATAATGTGCCTCTTTGTAAAAATATTTATAAAGGAATTTATATAGATTTTATAATATAGAGGACCCCAAAATATGTCTACCTATTTAGTCATGATCCTCAAGCAATGATAGGTTTTTAACAAGGAGGTGGAGTACATTACAAAAAAATATGCCTATAATCATCCACATTGTATTCACATGTGGGTGTAGAATATGTATATCCACATCACAGTCATTAGGATTCATAGAGAGGTTCTCATTATTCTAGAAAATATAAAATCATGAACCCTAAAATACATGGGGTTCACAAATGATGTAAATTGAAAGTCAAGTGATGTAAGATCACACAGCATTCATAAATATACTCTCCTGTAATAGTTTTTATGAAGGGTAAACTGGTAACTTATCCCATGTTCTATAAGGTAAAAAAAATTACCCCTTTAAGAAGGTTATTTGTGTGTGCATCTAGTTTCCTTATCTCAAGTAATATTGCAGTCAAATGATTGTCGATATAATTTAAGTCACAAATAGTGTCTCAAAAAAGAAAATAAAAAGCATCTCAGGTATGGAATAATAGATGTTGGAGGGGAATATGGTAGATTCAACAAATTCATTAAAGAGACCAAATACAACATTAAAATATGAATTCATAAAAGGAAATATCCAAGTATAAAATTGAAAATAATTATTATCAAAATCCATGTAAATTAACGTAAATTGTTATTTAAAAGATTTTAATCATTGGACTAATACACAATAATCAACACAATGAAGAGTCATTAGTTATATCAAAATAACATAATTATCACATTTATATTTATTATTTTCATTCACCATAGAAATATCATGATTCATTTAAAATTTTAATTTTATAAAATAATTTTTCCATTTATCATATTCTTTCTAAAAATATATCTCCACTAATGCATTTGGAAGTCCATCACTCTCATCACTCAAGAAAAATTTAATTTATGTTATGATTTATTGTTATACACATGAATTCATACCATGTCAATGAAATTATTTTACTATACATAATATTTATAAATAAATAGGAACTGTTAATTTTAATGACTCGAAGAAAGGTTTAAATGGTTTCCATATCTATTTAATGTTAATTAGTTTTTTAAAAGTTTTAGAAAAAAATATTAAAAAATATTAAAATATAATAATAATACATCAATAAATGTTCATATCTAATAAAATCACCCCCACAAACTAAAAAAAGTTATTTTCTATATTGTATGTACTAAAACAAATCTTAATTTGATACTCAATATGATGAAACTAACAGAAACAGAATTATATGTTAATAAAATAAGGATTTCCTCAAAGTAAATTCTAAATAAATATAAGATAAGAATTATAAATAATAAATTCATCTCAAAAAAGATAATATATCAAAAAGGTCATAAGAAAATATTTATATTTTGATTAAATGGTTTATATCTATTATATGTATCAAATATATGTGGGGGTTTCTATATAACAACCACTCAATATTCTATTTTTTGAATCAAAAATAATATATACTTCCTAAATAATTTTATTTAAGTGGTAATAGATACATTATGAGGAAAAAAATGCTGATATAATTTATATTCACATAAATAAAATAAATCACCATCCCTTAAAAAACTATCTCATTGAATGATTTTCTCTTACACATTTAGACTAATAAATAATCATAATAATATCATATATGTGGGTGAGAATTTATATAATTTTTTACCTCGTCATAAAAAAAATTATGAAAATATTATATGAGACATCCAATAATAAATATATGGGTATCGGTTAATGTATATCAATTTTATAAATAATATAAAAAATCCTCATCTTTTTTAATGATACTCTTTAAATTCCAAAAGTTTAAATACTCAATTATTTAAAAATATATAAGATATTTCATGGCCTAAAATATAATCAGGAAATAAGAAAATTGAATGTCATGGAAAAAAGTCCATACTTATTTTTCATATGAAAATATGATATTGTATAACGCATATAATATTGGGTAAAAATAAATGATTTAAGAATATATTATTATCAAATATGATTTTTTAATAGTGTAGAAGAAAAAAAATGCATCATTATTTTGGGAAGAAAAGATCAAATTACGAAAAATAGTAATCATGTTCTCATATATGTTCAAGGAAGAAATATTTTATATTGATGATATCTTTGTATAAAAATAAAATCAATTCACTTGAAATATGAAGATAAATTTTTTGTTAGAATTTATTTACATTTCATATTAATAAAATGGTGCTTTAAAAAAATTAATATATAATAAAAAATTATAGTTATTTATTAACATTTAATATACTTGAAGATAATTTTCATACTATATAATTATCTAGAAATTATGTATTCCAAAATATCTACACATTAACAAAGTATACGTACATCATATTATATAAATAAATCTATAATCGTATAGAAATTTACACGATAAAAATATGTATTCTGAATTCAAATACAGAACAATGCCATGAAAGAATATATAAATATTGTTTCATCCTTGAAAATTCCGTGTGGGGTTGGAATGGTTATTTGTTGTGTTTGTGGAACAACCTTTACATCAAACACATATACATGTAACTATTTGGTGGTTTCCAATGGTTTTGATTCATGGAACCATAAACGCCCAATGGTCCTATATCCATGAGGGACCTTCTTTCCAAAGTCAATCACTCATTGTAGAGGTTGGCCAATAGTGCTTAAGAAGTCCCTTTGGTCGATAAGATGGGAGGTCAGTCTCATCACACCATTTTAGGGGAAATTTTTCCCTATTATGGGGATCACTTATAAATTAAATATATTTTGGTGAATCCTTCATTAATTCACAAGTATAATGTTGGTCACCCTTGAAAGAAAGAATCAATTATTTACATGTTTAAATCTTTGAATCATTTGAATATATCTGAGGCTCTTCAAAAACAAGGATATATATGTATGTATTCGATGATCTCTAATAATTTTTCCCTCACATGTCCTTTTTATATGTTCTTTGTCCATTATTTTTATGATATTGGTTTTTTGTCACATTGTGGGGAACTTTAGATTGTGTCATCCTCCTTAAAGATGGGATGTTTTTTATATCGTGATCAGACCCCTGAAGGGGCTTTCAATGTATCATTGTGAAACTAATTAGAGGCCATGTAGTTCGGTGTTTCTTAACAAGACACACCATACATTTTAAGTTCATGTTTAAATTATATGACCATATATTTTATAAACATTTGTAAATGATGTCTACGTGGAAGGTTCTAAGTCAATGTTTTGTGGGGGGGACTTAGGCCGAAGTGGCCCGAAGAACCTGGAAGTAATATGGATTCCAATATTGAATAAGACTCTACAGGGAATTATAACTATAGAGAATGTGGTTGATTTGGGTTTTTTGATTTAGAACTCAAGGAGGATTCTTATGTACCTGGTTTGGATTGGATTCATAGCCTACATAGTTTAGTTATGATGACGATTTCTAGTGGGGTCCCTGTAATGTTTTTTCAGGTAGTAGAGTATGGACATTTGAGAGGATTATGTTATGGATTATTCATGAGGAGAATTCTCGATGAAAGGTTCCATGAGGGATTTCTAGACTCATTGTTATTTTGATGATTATTCAAGGATTATATCTCTGGAGGAGGCCCATTAATTAGAATGGTGATTGTTTGGGGGATTATATCGAGTAAGATTCCCATGATTGGTTGTGTCTTATTCAAAAAAGGACGCCCAAATGAAGTATTTCAGGGCTTTTTCCGGTGGGGGGTTCCTCGGATTACGATAATGTCGATACCATCATTATCACCACACTATAATCCCTCAGTTCATGCTCTATGTGATAAACAAGAGGATGTGATTATTTTACAATACCACGAAATCTTCTTTTTCATTGATGGAAGAATTTTGGATCCCAGAGCAAAAGTCAAATGGATTTGAAATTTTACATCACTTATTTTATTTTGGTGAGTATGATGGTCACATATGATGATCTATTTGTTTATGACACATGAAGGTAAAGAGGGGACATAATTCCTCCCCCTACAAAAATGTTAGGGGCTTTCTCCAATAATGATACCCTTTATTGGATGCATGTCTCAAAGGACCCAGGCATGTAATAGGCCTTTGAATGAAGGAGAGAGGAAGATATATAAGAATATTCTCTACCCAGAAATTTATTTGACCTTGTGAACATCCTGATCATAACTATCCTTTATTACCATGTGAGTTAATATAGGTTTGAAAAACAAGAGGAGTTAAAAAATATGGAAAACCACACAATCCTTCTCCCACTGGTAGAAGAGGGTTGGAAGATGGGCGAATGAGAAGGGAATTCGATATTCCCTTTATGTATCGTCCTTGCACTGTGGAATTCAGGAGGAAATAATGATGTAGGAGAGGTTTTGAAAGAATGGATAGTAGATTTATCTATGAGGGATTCCGTAAAATATTTTATAGGGGAAAGAGTAGGATCTCATTCCATTTCGAAGGGAAATTCAAGCATGATCCTCACCCTACCCACCTAGAATTGAAGGCTTTAGGGTATGGTGAAAACTATGGAAGGACATGGTCCTAACCCTAGTATTCAATACTAGGAGTTTCTGGCATCTCCATGGTTCGTGTCTTCATTATTGATGGAATTTATACTCACATGCACCCCAAGGATAATGAGTCAAAATTTCATTTTGAAATTTCAATTTCTTTTTTTTGGAAATAAACAAATTATTCGTTAAATATTCAATATCTACTAGTTTTTATACAATGTATTTTTATAGTTTTTAATATAAATTTTATAATTTTACTTTACATTAAAATATTTTTAATTAATTCACAATTTTACATTACAATTATCATAATAAGCATATATCTGTTTCTGATTGGATTAAGTTTATTAAATATATTTAAAATCATTATATCATGTATTAATGCTTACAAAATTATAAATTAAATTTTACATTATAACTGATACTATCAGATTCACACTCATAATGAAACACTTAATTGGAATTCCTAAGTAAATATATCATATTGACTTCTATTTTAATCCTGAATACAAAAATTAGTTTTATCACATAGAAAATTTTACTCTTATCAATATATGGTCCAAAACGATTTCATCTATTCTATTATATATGATAATAAAAATTATTTCATGGTTTTCTTTAGAATATAAACATTGGAGTTCTATGTATACATGTCCTCCAAAAAATCATGGGGAAAATCCGACCATTGGAGATTAAGAGGATTGTTATGAGTAATTCCTATAAATACCATGTCATTTGATTATTTCAATGATGATATGATAAATTAATAACTGTAAAATATAAGGTTATTTTTTTATTGTGTGATATATTTTATGTTTGTACAAGTTAACTTTTTTCCTTGTCCTTGTAATCATGTAATTAATTTTTCTTTCTGTGACATTAATTATTGTGAGTATGATCGAGAACTTATGATTATTGGAGGACATAATTCGATCAACATGATTGATTGAATACATGGATAGTAAGATAGAATCGGATCCATTCGATCAAGGGATTCTGGGATAAGAATATAAAGGATTTGGTCACCATTATGATCAATGGCATGAATGGATAGCATGAAAAAATTGTGGTCATTGGATCAAGGACATCCATGATAGGAAGATAGAGGAGTCTGTCACCTTTTTGAAGAAGGGATTTCAGGGAGAGTAAGACAGAATCTAATCATAATATTAAGATATTACCCTGGTGTGGGTAAGGAAAATGTTATTGGATATATAAATCAAGTGGAATTTATCAAAGGTTACTGGAAACCCTTCACTTTAGGATAAAATAATTCTAATCAATTTTATTACTCATTACAAGTATTTTATTTTTCAACTGAAAATAAATTGATTTTGATTGTTTGTAGTAAATTTTATACCTGTATTACATTTATCATAATATATATTATTAGGATTCATTTGGTCTTCTTTGAATATGTATCTATACTCTTTAACATAGAATCATTTTTTTCTTGTATTTCTCTTATTTTTATCATATAAATTTTGATTACTATAATTTATGAATACTCTGATAGATCATTTTATATTATAAAATCGATTTAATGTTTAAAAACCTATGGATTAAATATTCGAATGATCTTTATTATTATATTATTTTCATCAGAACCTTGGGCCCAGTCTGATTATAGTTTAAATAGATAAGGGGTTTTGTGAATATTATTTTTTTTATTCTATTAAACAATGTTAATATTAATATTAAAAATAAATGATTTTAAAAATACAACTAACCATACAATTGTATTTATTTATATATTTATACACATTTCAATCTGTAATTCTTTATCATTTTAGTTTCCATTTTTCAAATTATTTTTATCTATTTTATATTTCAAATATATCTTTATTTCAAGTAATAAAATTTTTGTTTATAAATATTTTCTACACTAATGAGTATTATAGAGATTATATTGTTTATATTTGTTTTTAATATATGGATGAACTATTAATCAAATATATATAAAATATCTATCCTACTAGATGAAAAATATTTTTTTGTAATGATTATTTGTATTGGTGGGATATCATGAATTCTTTTATTATTAATAGAGGAGTTGATAATTTTGTAATACTGACTGAAGAATAAAATATTCTTAAAAAATATATCATAACTTATACTAATCAAGAATGTCTAGAATATATTATAAATACAAGGTATGGAATACATTATTATGTTCTATGACATGATAAATATATATCTATATTTTTACTTGTGAATTAGATAATAGTATTTGAAAGAAGATAAAGATCACTCATATTATAAGTTCTAATGTTTTTGAGACTAGAAGAGATATATTAAGAGACTATTATCTATATTTTGTATTTCTTTACGTTTATACCATTTTATAGTACAATTATGGTTTATGAAAATTGTGAATGGTATAAAAGCTATAAGTGAAAAAGAATTATGGGATGGAACTGTTCATGAAAATGTTATTGATATCATTTTTAATGTATGTAAATAAAAGAGAATAGTAGTATATGAGACCTACATGATTACAAATACTACACGTGATGATTTATTTGGGACTCTTCTACTATATTCTGGTAGTCTATATAGAGATGATAATAAAGAAAAGAAAAATAATGGTGGAGTTTCTTTAACTGCTACTTCAAATCCAATAAAAGCATAGACACCTGAAAAGGTAGTTAAATCAATAAAGAAAAATGATATTATTCAATCTGATTTAAGGGATTCAGAACACATTGAGAATGAGTTGGCCAATATTTCTCAAATAATGAACAATATTTTTCATAATAATCATTTTCAGTATTATTACAAAAAAATAAACAAGGAAATAAATAAGAACAATCCTTCTAAAGGTACCTTTTATGAATTTAGAAGTTCTAGAAACATAATACCCTATAGTCCAATGCTAAAAAATAAAGATATAAATTAAAAGAATTTTGAGAGAATTTGGAAAAATCATTACATATCAAAAAGAAAAAAATTATTAAATATAATGTATATTGTTGTTCTAGTGGAGGATATTCATCTGATGATTCTTTATATAATAAAAATTCTAAAAAAGGAATATTGTTCTCTATTCTAGAATACTTTTCAAAAATCAATTTCTTATGGATAAGGTACACATATCTAATTATTTGAATAATAATTATTTTATTTCAAACTATCCTGTTGATAAATATTATATTTCTTCTAACGAAGAAACATCTTTATAGACCATAATTATTTAACTTCTATTGATATATTATCATTACTTTCTAAATTATTTGTAAATGAAAATTAATAAGTTATTAAATGACTAAAAAAATACTAGAATGAATTTTTTTTAAACTAAATATTTGATATTTTAGAATATCTTGATAAGAAATCCTATTAAATTTATTTTATTTAAAAACCCATTAGAATACTAACTCTGATAAGGATAATATTCCAAAATATTTTAAAAAATTCATTTCAAAGATAAATGTTTTAGAAATAAAAATCACTTCTATAAATAATAATAATATATATTAGAATATACTTATAAAACTAAAGGCTGAAATTGTTTCTTCAAAAAAATGTTATTAAACATTACCATTGGAATGGATTAATTTTATAGATTGTATAAACAACTTCTTCCAAATGGAAATAGTTCGGAATGGGATATAATCAATAAAATCCATTTTTAGTATCAATTTATTTATTCTTGAGAATTCCCCCTTTGGTAAAAAATGTCAAACTAGAGGTAACTGGAATGAAATATATTATTTAAATAAAATTAAATAATTAGGATTTCACAGAGAATACTCTTCAAAACAATACATATTCCAAGGATTTTACTTCTAACATTTCCAAACCCAATAATCATTGGGTTCCTAAAATCTAATTTCTTTATTTTTTGGAAAACAAATCAAATACCAACCACCAGAATAAATGGTACATGGATAGTGGCTTTTTCCCATCATATGACTGGTAATAAAGGATTCTATGAAATGAATATTGAAATTAGAGGTATAAGAGTTACGTATAGAGACAATTCTCATGCAATTATTTTTTGTATATGTAACATTCTTTTTCATAGAAAATTATTGATTTCAAAATTTTAATTTACAAGAAGTCATAAGAACATACTTATTAGAATATGTAAAATATCTAATGTAGGTTACCTTGTATATTTTTGTAATGATAAATATATAGAAAATAATTCCAAGGATTAATTCATTCATTCATCCCTCTGGCATCAGAATATTTACAAACATAACTTAAAAGACCTTGGGAGCAATGACATACATTGTCTTTGTTCAATGGAAGATCAATCATGGATATGGAATAGTAGGATATAACACTATAACCTTATGAAATGCAGAAAATTAACTATGAGAATTCTTATTAAAGATTCACCGGAATATAGATTTGATTCTTCAGAAATATTTGACCCTTGTCAACATGGAAATCGACATAATTTATTCTTTAAATCTATGAGTAAAGTCTCAAGTATAGATGCTTTACTATTCGTGCACATGGATCTTTTTGGTCCTATACAATCTAGAAGTATTAGTGGGAAGTAATATGTATTTGTTTTAGTGTATGATTACACTAGAAACATATTGTTCTAATTTTTACAAAATATACCTGAAGCCTTTTTCTTTTTAAATTTTTTTTAAAGATATAAATGAGAATAACCTTCCCTTTATTGTTTATAGTGATCATGGGGTAGAATTTGTAAACTCTGATTTTTAATCATTTTATAGTAATAAATGAATTACTCATAAATTTTCATCTCAGGGAACTCATAAAAAATGGTGTTGTTTAAAGAAAAAATTAAATTCGTAAACAACATACACAAACCATTTTGAGTGAATACTCAACTGCCTAACACTTTTTGGATAAAACCATTATTACCACTTTTTATACTATAAATCATGTTTTAATTCAAAATTTTATTAATAAAAACCCTAAGGAGTTATGGATAGGCTAAAAACCAAATGTTTCAAACATCACAGTATTCAGATGAAATGTATTATTCTTGAATTAAAAAAGAAAACTTACAGAACATTGCACAAACATATGATGAAGTAATATTCTTAGGTTATTCGACTAATTCTAAACAATATAGAGTTTTAAATAAAAATTCATATATTGTTGAAGAAATAATAAATGTTAAATTTTATGACCCTGATTCTTTTTTTTAACAAACCCAACCAACATACTTAGATGTATTTTTCATATCCAATCCTCAACCTTTGATAAAATACTCTTCTAATAAAGAAAAAACTCACGAAATTATTTCTGAATTAAATACTCTTGAATAATTTATATATTATGTTGTTGGACAGGTTTTACAAAAACTACGTCATTTGTTTCTTAAGAATCATCTTAGTAATAGTATCATTGGTGATGTGAATCAACATTTAAGGACTATAAGTTCTTTGAGAAATGAACTCAAAAAAATTTAGTTCCTTTCTCAATTTGATACTAAATATATTGATGAGGATTTAGGTGAGGAATATTGGATTATGGATTTTGAAAATTGACTCAATTAATTTGAAAGCAACAAAGTCTCCAACATAGATGAAATTCATAAATAAACATTATTCATTGGAGTAAAATGGGGTTTCATTAAAAAATGTGATGAGAATGGAATAATTATTATAAATAATATAGGAATTGTTGGTAAAGGTTATAATCAACAGGACATAATATATAATGAGTAATCATATGCTCGAATAGATATAATTGAATCTATTCATATTATATTAGTATTTCCAGTATTCTTGAATTTCAAACATATTTAAATGGATGTAAAGTGTGATTCCCTTTACAGAAATGTTCAAGATGATGTTTTTTGAACAATATCCTATTTTTTATGATAAAAACGCCATAAATATGTCTATAAGCATATCAAAGCATTATACATCCTTATACTAGATCCTAGAGCTTAGTATGATAGATTTAGAGGATTATTTTTACAAAAAAAATTTGTTAAGGGAACTATGCAACCAACCATATCAATAAAGAATTTAAAAAAACATTATGATTTTTTAATATATGTTGATGACATTATATTCTGATCAACTAATAATCTTTAACATATTCTATTTTGGATCTTGTCAAATTTATTTTCGAGATAAGTATGATCGGTGAATTTTTAACACCCTATGATTTTATGTACCATTTTTTTAATAAAGTAATATTTTCATTTATATTTTTCAATGCACTAAGTTAAACAATCCTTTCACAATATAATGACTTTTCATATGTTAAACTCCACACCGCGATGGCATATGATAAATACAACACTGAGTATAGATTTTTTTCAATGTATAAGAGAACAATGTTTTGATTATGTTATATTCAAAACAAAAATAATCTTTCACTACACAGAGCACTAACAGGGATTGTGTTACATGCAAGAGTGGCCTTCCTCGATAGGTTGTGTTGTACGCAATACGAGTTTCACAAAACAAGGATATGTTATTAAAATTTTATTATTTAATAAGTTTTAAACAATAAATTATGAATAGTATTAAATAATTTTTTTTATTTTATATCAAATTAACATTAAGTTTATGTATTATCAAGACAAGATATAGGAACAAATACAATTTTTCAGATAAAATAAGTATTTAAAAAAAGCAGTTTCACCACCTTTTTATTGAACACCCATTTTAAATATAATATTTAACACTTATATATATTAAATTTGAAAAAATAAAATTCTTATTTGTAATTGGGACATAAAAATTTACTTCAGTTTAATTTTGGATATTATTCTTATAAAGATTATATTTTAATGAATAGTGTAATATACAACATTTTAATACAAAATAGTTTTCTAATATTATTTATTGATCTAGATAGATTATATTTTTTAATGATTTAATTGTTCAATTGGATTATTTTGTTATCATTTATTCCAATTTTAGTCATTATAAGTAATTTCAGATTTAAATTGGATAAAAACATATGTCAATCTTTTGATAGTTTTAACTTCTTAAACACTAGTTTTCTAGTTTTGAAAACTAGAATTAATTTTAAATTAAATAATGTTAATTCATAACATTGAATTTAGAAAAATACATTCCATATTTGGAATAAAATGGTCCAAATTGTGTAAATAGGTACCTTTTCTTTTTATACAATATGAATAGTAACATCAGTAATAATTTTTATTTAATCTATTTAATGGGTAAATCAGGTAAATCAGGGTATAAAATAATATTATAAAAATATAAATGTACCCAAACACATGTCATAATCCTATTTTATGAGATGTATGTGACCATGATAATCCATTGGTCGATTTTAGTATCCTATTGAGCCTCTTGCGTGTGATAATGACCTTTTAGAATTGTTAATTTATAGAAAATAAAAATATAACATAAACATGTATCTCTTAACTACATCAATTTTTTTGGTTTATATAAATTATTTCACTAAAAATAAATATTGATTATAAAGATAAAAAAAATTTATGCCATTTTATTTAATTTATAATTTTTTGACATTACATAAAAAAATTAGTTATGACACAATGGTGATGCAGTGATTCCCATATTAATGAAATATTCAAATAAATGATATTATAAATATTAAAATAATTTTAATTTGGTTATATTGATGGAATACACGAATTGTTAGAATTAAATTTACATTTTAGGTATGATTTAATGATTTTTTGAAGTAATCAATTTTTTATGACTTTTAAAAAATCAATTTCTAAATAGTGTCAACATTGACATAACTGTGTTTAAAAAATTACTATATTAGTAAATGATATAATAGTAATTAAATTATATTATTCAGAAAAAATTACTTATATAATGTTTCAAATTTAATTAATGATCCACTTTTGGTACTGATGGAATTTTATAGTAACTTAAGTAACCATATATTATAAAAATACACGAAGACATGGTAAGAGTTAATGTCTTTAACTAAGGGGTAAAGCAAAATTATAAGGTTACTTTTGGGACATAAACTTGTCTAAAACATATTTTTAGGATTATTTATACCCATACTCATATTATCTTACTAATATATCACTTTGGAACTATTATTATTCAAAAATCAACTTATAATAAAATAATATTTTAATACTTTCCTAAAGTGACCCACATCCCTCTTATAAAAGGCCACCACATCTACCCATATACTAACACCTCAAAATACCCATGTCTTGAAAGTATTATTCTTAAATAATCTCCCAAAATACCTCCCATACTTCTATAGGAAATAATTTTGGTAGAAATCCATCCTAAGGAGACATTTTGTTCAAATAAAATGAAGATACTTGAAAAAAGAGGTAATTATTTTATCACATCTTTCAAAATTATATTCTTCTTCTACTTTATATTATTATATTTTTTAATATTAATGTCATAAATCTTTTATCTTATACATTTTTAGATCTTACTATTATTATGGTACAACCTTATACAACCTTTTATTCATCCTACGAATACCAAAATCACCATGCGTGCATGCGTACGGATTACTGTCTCGACGCCGTGGGGTAATTTTTTATTCAAAAATACATAATTTGGATAGGAATAATTATTATTACAATGGGTTAATATAATAAATATAATATTTTAATTATTCTATATAATTAATATACCATCTAATTATCTACCATTTAATCATTAAGTGAATGATATCGTCGATCATGCATACGTATAGCCTATCGTCTCCACGATTCGATGCGATTCATTCTACTTGATTTTCAATAAACCAAGATTATATTAATGAATTAAATGAATAAATATGATATATATTATACTAATATAATAATTTAAATGATATTACTATATCATAATAATTGGAACTTGAAATTACTCGACAAAACATGCATAAGAACATAAATTAGTTAATATCCGAATAACAGATGACAATGAAATGTTACTAACAAATGGATGGTAATATGATCATATATGATATCATAAAAATCAATATGAGTCTAGAATAATTCAATAAAAAAAATTTAAATCGTTATAGAGAAGGTACAGACACATAACAATCATATCGGACCAAAGGTACGAGATAATTTTGTAATCTCCATATTATATGAGATTGTTTATATGTAATTATTTAAAGGGGGAATATTTATCCTCCGTGTCCGTGATTTCTAAAAATATTTTCATAAAATTTATACTAGTATCGTATGTATATTTAAATGCATATTTACCCACTTTTACTTTTAATAAATGTTTTTGGAAGGAATCTTGTTTTTGTTTTCTACATGAGATACTTTTTGACTTTTCTGGAAAGAGTACGAGAAGATTTTTTTTAAAATTATATGGCTTGAATAGATTTATATGATTTCATAATGCCTTATTTTCATAAATATTCTTTTACAATATTTCATGTGTATTATTAATTAAATTATTTTTATTTAAAATTGTGCAGGATATTTATAAAAGAAAAAAAAATTTTAGAAGAAAGGATATTTTACTCAAGAATAAATTTACAGTATTTTATCATTATTATTATCCAAGGAAGATTACATATGGATATATTTATATAAATATTATTAAATTGATTTTATTTTGTTTAATATGGAATTTTTTTATGAAATTATTTTATTTTATATGGATTATGAGGTAATGATATTTAAGATACACAATTTTGGATCTTTTGATTATACTATGATGAATGGTTTATGTTTTTGTGGAATATGTAAGAATTATTTCATCAGATATTTGTGGGAACTATATCTCCCTAAAAAAATTGATTATATATTTATATCTAATGAGAAATAAATGAATGTAATGGATAGAAAATCTGGTTTAGTAATATAGGGCTGGAAAAGCATGGAAATATGGTTTAGTATTACATAGCCGAAATGACAAGTAAACCCGGTTCAGTAATGGAATTTATCCTATATGGTGGTCTAGTAATCAATAAAACTGATGCTATGTAAATAATATTATGTGTTTAATTTTATTCCAAAATTCTATAATTCATTCCAATGCTATTCTATCTTGGTTAATGTTATTTAATGATATATTACTTACATACTGCCAATATTTATTTCATGACTCAAGATTTTGATATTTAAACATTATGTTCATGTTTTTAAATTATTATTTTTGTGGTTTGTAATATGTTCTCCATGATTACCCGTAATTTTCATTAAATATCACCCTTTTTATGTTTTCTTTTCCCCATTATATAAAGAAAGGTTTTAGGTAGAAAAATAAAAGAGGATGATCTTTATGGGAGATGTTGAAAATCATTCACTAAGATAGTAGAAATGGAGGTTGTTATTACATGTTAATATCATGGTTTTGACAAGAAACAAAAGATGGATTTCAAGGGTAAATCTCAAAATAATGGTGAAAAGAATATGAATGTTTCCATATGATAAAAGTTTGGAAAGAATCATGGTGTATATTTTCTTAAAGGGACTGAATTTTTTTGTGTGTGTAAAATTTGTTCATCGTGTAGTTGAGTTCCAAAGTAATAGAGAAAATTTTGCTAATTATATGAATAGAGAAAATACTATCGAGAATGCACAACCGGCACTTCAATGCTGTAAGTGCAAGGAAATGGGTCATTATAAGAACAAATGCCCTAATACAAGGGTTATAGATTATTATCAAATTCAAAAACATTATATGTACAAATATAAAGGAAAATCACATTTGATCACTGTTTTTGATGTTGAGTATTACAAGAAAGTGGTGGAATGATTACGTTTTTATGTAATGGGATTCCAAAATAGTGTTGTAGAATAAATTTTATAATATTATGAAGCACTAGAATATCATTGTATTGGTCCATTGTTGTATTCAATAAGTATATGGTAACATTAACAATGGAAAGTGTAAGATATCAGTTCTTCTTTTTCATGTATAGATCTGGATTTTAGATGCTTTTTAGAAAAAAAGGATTTTTTTTGGAAATTTTACCAGTACTTGTTGTGTACATAGGAGTACATGTTGTGTACCCGATTGTCATGGGTAGACATGTACGGGCTGTGTAACGGCCAGTACAATGTCATTTTTGGTGACCTAGAGATCACTTAAATCGGGGGGGGGGGGGGGGTTGTGGCATGTACACGATCTGTACATTAAATTAACACACCATGTACTTTTTCTTTTATTAGATAAATCAGATCGAGTTCATGTCTCATACCGAGAAATATATTCTTCTAAACCCATCTCTTCCATAAATGACCAATGGTGACGATTCTTCTCAAATCCACCAACTCGTCGTCCGTTCTCATAATAAAACACTGTCAATTTCATTGGAATCACCTCAGTGAGTTCTTACTTCTTATAGATCCCCTCCTCTAGTTTAATCATCTTTCATGGTTTATTATAGGATGATTGTTTTTTATGATTTTGTAGATATACGATGTTCTTGGTTGATTAAAAGGCTGGCGTTCAATTATATTGATCGTACTATGTAGAGGTATGTGGTGTGTGCCTTTCCATAGTTGTCTTTTTATTATATGTCAGAAAGTTCTGAATACCGTAGTTTAGGGTATTGTGCGTTTTGGAGATTTAACCATGTTTAATTCCTGCTATGTTTGTTTTCTTGATAAAGGGTTTTGATTATGATTTAGATTTGTTACCTTGTTTATGGATGTGTTCTACCATGTTTTTTTGATTTGGCTGTTGGGTCTAGAATTGCATGTCAGGCTATTTTGTTTCCAAGCCTTGTGATTTTAGGATAGAGATGATATTATATGAATTTTTTGTGATATGAATTGTAACTTCATAGCCTTGTAGTAGATGATATTACCTTTGTTTCTGGATATCATTTTTTCTAGATTGTATTACACAGGGCTTTGAGAACCTTGTGCAGTCAGACAATAGGGGGAATTGATGTTGAGGGATTCCCTAGAGTGCATTTTATACTTTTTACAGTGAAAATCCATAGGGTGGATGGACATTGAGTGCACTCTCACAGTGACTAAAGTATACTGTAACGAGACCACATGGGGACTGGATGTTGAGTTCTTCCTTCGAGAGTTTGTAGTTATAGTTAAAAGGCCACAGGGGGAATTTATGGAGAGTGCTTACTCAGAGAGTCTTTGTCATTATAAAACCATAGGGTTTAGGCTAGGAGAGCATTCCTATAGGGTTTCTTCTGAATGATTTTTTGATTAATTAATAAGTGTAAATGAACGTGATTATTATTTTTGGATTATTTACTTTTGAGTACTTCCTTATTTATTACTTTATTTTTCATACTTTCTATTATATATATTTACTGATAGATAGTCATATATCATTGGGTGGTTTCTTACTGGGATTCATCTCAAACCCTTTTTGGGTCATTATTTTCAGCTGAGAATGATTATATTGTTGTATGTATAGATAAGGGAAAGTTCCCTTCTACTTTAGAAACATGATGGTTGTAAAGCTAGAGAGCATGGGACCAAGCTGATTCATCTGATACTGCTATGGTTTACTAGTTTTCTTTGTACGTTGGTTTAGTACTGTAGTTCCATTATTTTGACATTTTTGGAAGCTTTCCTAGACATATGTCATGTGAATCTATATATAAGTTCTCCAATTGTATGTTTACTTTCATTCTTCAATTGTTTGGTAATTGTTTGGTACTACTCCTTTCGATGCTATTTATTTCATTTATTCTTTTCTGTTAATCTACCAAAAATGGAATAGTCTTTCTACTATCACACCCTAGGCCATCAGTGCTAGTCGACAACCTCTAGTATTCGAGAAATGTTCTTGAGGCCATGTGACCAACTAACTATGGAGAACCTTTGTGTGGCACCCGAAACCAGGAGGTTACAATGTGGTTCTAAAAGAGGTTATTTTATTCATTAACTTACTTTTTGGAGCCTATAGATAGGGATCTAATAGAATATGTAGTTTTTAATAAGATGTTTTGGAAAATAGTTAACCCATGTAAAGGGAAAACTCAATATTCCTCGATTATTATAATTTTAGTATTTTTCAATTGTTACAATATATTTTATTTCATTATTGGGTGATTCACAAGTTTTGTGATATTCTCATTGATATTATTGAGGTTCTATTTCTGTTTCAACCCAATGATATGAAGTTATTCCGTCTCTTGCATTATATAGGCACCTTCTAGAGTACACATGTCATGCATTCTTGTCCTAACATTTAGGGTGGATTAAAGATTTCATGTTGTTGTGATAAATGTTGTGATGGATATTCATGTTGTTGTGATAAATGTTGTGATGGATATTCATGATGTTGTGATATATTCCATGACTAAATACATTCTATAGGGTATAATATTGTGAAATGTTTCATTTGGATGGATGCTATATTTTGGTACCTAAGGTGTTATGGGTGATCTTGGATAGTATTTTGGTGGATAACACTGAACTTGAACTGAATTATGCTACGATATGTCATGAATATGTTTTCAAGCTTTGATTCGTGGGATGTATGGGCCCCCCACATATTAGAAATTGGAACCTTAATGTTTGTTTCAGTGTTTTTATGGGTTCCAGAGTAATCTCTAAGGCTTACTGTCTAGAAAAAACTAGAATACACAGTGTGTAATGATGAAAACACGCCATGTATCCTTCAATTAAAGAAGGAAATTTTTTTGTAAATACACATCATGTACTATATGTACATGTCATGTAGTAATTAATCATGTGACTTCCTATGTGACCATAGATATGTGGTTGGGAAATGATTGGGGTCACATACTTTGTACATAGATTATATATCGTGTTGTAAGAACTGTGTATCTAGTCATGTGACTAATGACACGGGTGGTTAAAACATAAGTGGAACACATTGTGTCTATGAAGAACATTCCATGTTGTTGTGACCATGTATCCGGTCGTGTGACAAATGACACTTATTGGTGAAATTCTTCTAGTATACATTGTGTCTAGAATAAAAACTTTGAGTAGTTTTGTTCTAAGACAACCATGTGGTTTAGCCTTGTAGAAGAACTTGGACAGGGGGAAATATTCAAGTACACATCGTGTCAAAGGAGAACAAGTCAGGTGTATGGGGTGTTACATGACCAGATTCGGTATAAGTACATAACCATGTAATAGATTAAGGGAAAACTCCATGTAGATGTTATACATGCAGTGAACCCAGGTTTTTAAAAACATGAATGTCTTCTTTCTCCTTTTCTTTTTCTATACTTCAATGTTTCAGTCCTTGATAATGTTGAACTAATGTGTGTGTTTGACCTTGTAGTGTCATGTAACCGAGATGTTCTCTGTTTGTACTCCAACTATATGGAAATGATCAGACATCAGATATGGTTTATCGGGGACTACCTGCAGATCCTCCTATCATACCCATCTTGGCATCAACTTTCATTCTGGATAAAGGTGCCGATGCACAGTTCCAAGAAGGATTCATAAGGTTCAGGAAGACCTTCCAGGGATAAACCCATCATGACTCATCTGTGTAGAGTTGACACATGTTTTTTAGAAGTACCATCCTCCCATGTTCTCAGGGGATGGAGGACCTCAGGCTGCATATTCATGGTTAGAATCCATGTTTCCTATCTTCGAGCATCCGAAGACACCTATAGAGAGGTGGGTAAATTTCGCTACATACATACTTCAGGATTCAGCTAATAGATAGTGGGATGTTATATCACACATGGGATACCAAATAGATATGGCTTTGGATGGGCTCCAATGGACCTTCTATGACTACTTTTACCCTGAGTCATTGAGGGTTGTCTGAACCAAAGAGTTCATGAGTTTGGAGAAGGTTACACTCTCCTTCAGAGAGTGTTCTTCTCACTTCACATAGTTGTAGCTCTTCACACCCATTCTAGGGGGTGATGAGTTATTTCTGGAAAGAATGTTTGAGGTTGGTCTCAGGCACGACATCAGATCTCAGGTGAACATCTTCAGGATGAATTCCATAACTTTGATAGTCAACCAGGCATTTATCACCAAGCACAACCTGAGGGATTCAAGAGTTGTGATCCTGGGTGGTTCTGTATCTGGAATTTGTATTCCTCTATCTGATAGTATGAAGTATCGCAAATAATCTACATATGGAAATCCGAGTAAGCGAGATAATCCATTAGGTATCCAGGTGGTATGCTACTAGTGCGGGAAGATCATGAATACGAGGCCACATTGCCCGAGTGACCCTGTTGAGTGCTGATATTATGGCAAGATGGGTCCTCTTCATCGTTTCTGTCAGTTTTTATCACCAGCAGCTAGTGATAGGGGTTTTTCTAGGACTCCATGATCAGAATTAGGACCACCAGTTTGTCATTAGTCATGGAACATGAGTTCATCTATCCATTCAGGTTATGGTGGAGGTCGTGGCCATAGTGTTCAAACACAGGGTTTTCAAAAGCCATATGTTGGATTAGCTTAGGGATCACAGAAAGCTTCACAGGGCTGTAGCATAGTTCAAGCTTTTTCACTATAGTATATTTAATAGTAGTAAGATCTCGGAACCTCTACAATTAGAGGTATGATTTTGGTTGCCTCAGTTTATGATTTTTCTCATTTCAATACAGGGGATTTTGATAGCTTTATATTTGTCCATGTTGTGGAGAGTCGTGGGCTCTGTATCTTTACCTCTCCTGATATCATAATGATGGACACTCTCTTGGGGACTATCATGGCTATTGTATGTTATTTCAAGGAGTTATCTCTTGAGGTTGGTGGGTATTACTTTTTATGGGACCTTTATATATTAGAGATGATGGGATATGACTTCATTCTCGGAATGAACTGGTTAGTTCCCTTCTAGGTCATTTTCAATTACCGTCGCCCTAGACTGAGCTTCACATCACTAGAGGGAAGTGTATTTTTACATAATAGAGAATTTGATGTTCAAGAAGGTAGAGCGGGACCCGAGCATCCCGGTTTGGGAGGAATTACATCCCAGATTGCTATCTAGAGGACTAGGGGACTTCACATATGGACCTTCCCCCAGTGTTCAATTGTTTCAGCGATGTTTTTATAGATGAAATTTTGGGTATTCCATCAAAGTGATAGTTTTATTTCCTTATTGATCTTGTTCCATGTGTGGAACTGGTGTCGATTCCTCCTTATAGGATGGGTACGCCAGAGTTACAGGAGCTTAAGAAATAGTTAAAGAATTTATAATAAAAGGGTTTCTTCTAACCCATTACTTCTCCTTGGGGTTCGCCTATCTTGTTTGGAATGAATGCAGATAGTACATTTAGAAATTGTTTGTATTATAAAATATTGTACTAGTTGATGATCAGGAACTGATATCCCATTCCAACGATTGATGATCTCTTTGATCACCTTCAAGGAGCACAGGTGTTCTCAAATTTTGAATTGAGTTCCGGATATCATCATTTGCACAATAGAACATCAGATATACCTTTTACATCCTTTCTGAGTATGTACGGTTTATACGATCTTGTGGTTAATTCATTTAGTCACAAGAATGTGCCTGTAGTATTTATGGAACTTATGAACTTACTTTTCCATACATACATAGACTCTTTTGAGGTGGTTTTTGTAGATGATATCTTTTTATACTCTCAAACTTGACCGAACCAGTCTACCCATCTTGAGATCATTTTGAGTACGCTTAGGGAGCTCAGTTATATACTAAGATCTCAAAATGCTACTTTTTGATGGACCATATTCACTTCATGGGTCAAGTTATCTCAGAGACATAAGTATCGATAGACCCCGAGAATGTGATAGAAATAGTTTTTAAGGAGAAACCAAAGAACTTATCTTTTTAATAGTTATTTATGGGGAAGGATGGTTACTATTAACATTTTATATAGGACATTTAATGGTTACCAGCTCCACTAATGAGATTGAATAAGAAGCATGTGAAGTACTTGTGGTCAGAAGATTGTGAGTCGGCCTTTCAGGAGATGAAAGTGAAGTTGAAATCAACACTGATACTAATTTTTTCAAAACTGGGAATGATTTATATTTATTACACTGATGCATAAGGTATCTGGTTGGGTTTAGTTCTTATTCAGGGAGAAGGATTCATTTTGTATGGGTCTGAGTAGTTGAGGCCACATGAGAGAAATTACCTAACACACAATCTCAAGTTAGCTTTAGTTGTCAAGGATTTATCCTATTGGAGACATTATATTGTGGTAGAGCCTTTGGTGGTGTTCACTAACCACAAAAGTATCCAGTATATCTTTACTCAGTGTGGCCTGAATTTGAGATAGTGGAGGAGTGTTGATTACCTTCGGTAAATTGACATTGATCTTCCCTACACGTCTTAGAAAGGCAACGTGGTGGCTAATGCATTGAGCAAGAGGACTCAAATACAGGCACTTCATGAGGAAATTAGTTATTCGAAGCTTATGGATCTATTCTCTGAGATGTATACAGAGGTGCACAATAGATAAGGGAAGTCATTTCATTTATCTATAGTTGTTATATATATTCTACATGATCTACTAATAGTATGAAAACGATCTGATTATTAAGGCCTAGTTCTATGGGTGAGTGTGTAAGGAGAGGACCCGATTCCTAGATGGACCATAGGAGAGGATGAGATCTTGAATTTTCATTGGCACATGTGGGTGTCAGCAGACGAATGCTAGGAGATTTTGCAGGATTTTTATTCCTCAGTTTGGGCATTTCATCCCGGTGTAACCATGATGTATCAAGATCTACACTGTTAGTATTGGTGTCCTGGTATGAAGAGAGATTTTACTAGTTTTTTGATGAGGTTTTCCACCTGTCAGTAGGTGAAGGGGGGGAATCAATGACCATCCGGGATTTTGCAACAGTTACCCTTTCCCGAGGAGAAATATAATAATTTCATGGTGGACTTCGGGACAGGTATACCATGGTCTCCTTGAGGGAATGATATAGTTTGGGTTTTCACTGACAGAATCATAATGGATTCACATGTCTTACTGATCAGGTATAACTTCATTGTGGATGATATTAGAAGGTTTTACGTCAAATATTGTATGTTTACATGGGGTTTTTCACCCCATCATTTCAGATAGGGATTCCCATTTTACTTCTCGGTTCTCGAAGGGGCTAGAGAGGTCTTTGTGTAAAAGGTACATTTGAGTACATATTACAATCCCCTAATATATGGCCAGTCCGAGTGCCCTATTCTGGTGCTGGCGGACATGCTTCGAGCATGCATCCTAGATTTTAGAGGATCTTGGGGGAAGAATATTCCATTGGTATACTTTTCCTATAATAATATTTTTTTGGAAACTATTCAAATGAGCTTTCTCAAGATTTTTATGGTAGGCCACACTGATCACCCCTATGTTGGCTGGAGGTATAAGAGGTAGCTATGTTGGGGCCTCGTCTTGTCTAGGAGACAACATATATAGTAGAGTTGATTTAGAGGAGACTGGATACTGCACAGTCACAACAGATGTCTTAGGTTGTTTGACAAAAATGACCTCTCGAGTTCGAGATTGAAGATCGGGTTTTCAAACGTGTCACACTGGGGTTGTGACATATGAGAATTAGGAGATAGAGAATTCTTTCACCGATATACGTTGGGCCATTTGAGGTTTTTGAGAGAGTCGTGCCGATTTCCTATCGATTAATGTTTCCTCAAAGGTATTGAGATATGCACGACATCTTCTATGTATCTAAGCTATGGTTTTACTTCTCATACTCTTCTCATGTTTTTCAACCTGAGGAGGTTGAGTTGTAGGTGGATTCATCGTTCAAGATAAATCCTATCCAAATTATTGATCGAACCTCATATGTTTTTTGTGGCTAGTATGTTCTTATAGTATGACTGATATGGGAACATGAGTGAGTACAGGATGAGACATCAGAGAGCGAGGTCGATGTGTGATCACAGTGGCTGGATCTGTTCAAGGATTATTCTTCACTAACTTTCTGGAGAAATTCAGGGACAAAATTCATTTAAGGGGGGTAGTTTGTAAGATACCAGATCTTCATTTCCATGTATGGATTGTGATTTAAGATGTTTTTGAGAAAATGGGTGTTTTTTGAAATTTTATATGTACACTTCTTTTACTTAAGGTACACTTAGTGTACCCAGTTGTTGTGGGAAGCCAATTATTGGTCATGTCACGGCCAGAACATGGCCATGTGGGGTGACCTTGAGACAACCTAAATTAAGGGGTCGGTGGAGGCAAGGACATGGTGTGTACATAAAATGAATAATCTTTGTACATTTTCTTTTATTTTATAGGTCGGACCGAGGTCGTGTCTCATACCTTGAATCTTCTTCTTCTTACCCTGTCTCATACAGGAGTGACTGAGGGAGATGACTCTTCTCCGAGCCCCAAACTCATCATCTATTCTTTGAATCAAACTATGTCTACTGTATTGGAATATCCTCAGTGATTTCTTCCTTCTTCTAGATCATCTCCTCTTGTTTTTTCCTCTTTCATGAGTTATTAAAGGTTATGTGTTTTCGAATTTTTTTATAGATCTATGACGTTCTAAGTCGTTTCAATGACTGATTTTTAACAGTATTGATTTTACATCATCGAAGTAGGTGGTTTTGGACTTTCTGTAGTTATCATTGAATTATATGTGCAAAAGTTCAGAATACACTAGTATTGGGTATTGTGTGTTTTGGAGATTTATCCTTTTTTGATGCCTTTTATTTTTTTTTCTTGAGAAAATTTTTTGATTATGATTTAGGTTTGTTACCTTGTTTTTTGATGTGTTTTCCCATGTTTTTTTTATTTGGTCATTGGGTATAGAACTACCTATTAGGTTGTTTTGTTTTATGCCTAATGCTGTTAGGATGGATTTGATATTATATGACATGATTGTGTTATACATTGTAGCTTCCTATCCTTGTAGTAGATGATATTAATTTGGATGTTGGATATAATTTGTGCACAATTGTATTACACAGGGACGTGTAAGCTTTGTGTAGTTGGACCATAGGGAGAATTGACATTGAGGGCTTCCCCATAGTGTTTTTATACTTTTTACGTTGGGATACCATAATGGGATGGAAGTTGAGTTCTCTATTAGAGTTTCTATAGTATACTATTATGAGACCACAAGGGGAATGGGCATTGAGTTGTTTCTTAGAGTGTCTGTAGTTATCATTAAAAGACCCCATGGGGAATGGATGGTTAGTGCTTCCTTAGAGAGTCTTTTCCATTGTGAAACTAGAGTGGTTAGATAATGAGAACATTCCCATAGGGTTTCTTGTGAATTATTGGGTGATTAATTAATAAATGTAAATTATGATTATTAGAATTTTTGGATTTTTTAATTTTGAGTATTTTATTATTTATTACATACATTTTTCATATTCCATGTTATATATATTCCTGAAATTTAGGCACATATCATTGGGTGGTTTTCTATTGGGATTATTCTCACACTCTGTTTAGGTCATGTTTTTGGGCCCAAACAGATTATATTGTTGCAAGTATAGATAAGGGAAAGAACCCTTCTACATCAGGTACATAATGGATGTGGAGATGGAGATCATGGGGCCAAGATGAGGCTTACAATTCTTCTAGACATTACCTGTTTTTATTTTACTTTATTTTAGTACTGTATTTCCAGCATTGTGACATGCTTTGGTAGAATTCCTAGATATAAGTGACATGCATCATTTAGATATGTGCTCCAATTGTTTGATTACTTTTAGTCATCCACAGTTTGGTTATTGTATTGTTTTACTACTTCCTCTATTGTTTATTATTGTTATTCCACTGTGTTACTCATCCAATGAGAGCATAGTTTCCCAACTATCACACCCATTTCCCTTGCTGCTAGTCGGAAGACTCTAGCGTTTGGTGAAATGTGCTTCACACCCTGTGACCAACTGGGTATGGGCCACCTTTGGGCATCACCCATAATGAGGATGTTTAAAAAAGAGATATAAATGTTTCTGTAAAGAACATGATATACGAACAATGAAGGGATAATTACATATTGATATATTTGATAGTATTAATGAAATCATGACTTGTATAAGGAAAAATTGATATCACGGTTTGGTTATATATAATTAATGGAAATTTTGTTGTGTGGAAAGAGTTAACATTGATATAAGCCTTGTTCTAACTACGGTTCTATAATAATTCAAGTTATTACAATGTTTCAAGAGAATACATGATTAAGGTTTTCACATGTTCGGAATGTGACAACTGATAACTACATTATGATACATGGGAGATACATGTTATGTTGATTTAGTTTACATCTTTTTAATGTTTTGTATTTTTAGTTTTTTGAGGGATTGTAATGGTACTCATTTAGGGAAGTTATAAGATATATTCTGGTTGATGTTTGATAGATTAATGTATTCTCTCACTATAGGTGGACTTATGCATATTTTATTACATGTGAAAACATATTTATTGAGATTGATGGAATGACCTATCAATCAATCACATGGTCTTCTCACACTTCGAGAATGGAAAAAAATCAACTACAGTTATTTAAATAAGAGATAAAATGGAAATTGTTCACCGCACTAACAACAGTGAGATTGTACCAAAATAAAGTGTGTATTTATTCTCATGAAAAATTCATCAACTTTAGGGAAAGGATCTTGGAAAACATGAATGTTATTTAATTCCTTTCTATCAGATGAATTAGATGGTACCTTAAATAATTATTTATTTATGGAAAACTGGTTATTAACATTCTCCAAACATTGCTCCCTATCACTATCCATCAGAACATGATTGTTAAATTTTTCATATATATCTATGTTTTCACATTCCGCCTATGTTATACTATATGTAAACATAGTGATGAGTTACTTTGGGTAACCATAATGTTTCTAACATTCCATTTTAAAATGATGTTATAGTATTACTTTTTTTTATGTGGGCTTCCATAAAAGAAACATTAGTAAATATTTTATAACCGTAGAAAATTTTAAGCTATAAATTAATTATAAGTGGGGTAGAATGTAACACACCAAGTTTTTGTAGACTATTTTTTAGAATGAATTAAAATTTATATTTATATTTTTTAATGCACTATGTCCAACATTACATTTACACTGAACTGGATTGTTGTATGTTACACACAACACCATGTTGGCATACAATAAAAGAAACACTGAGTATATATTTTGTTCAATGAATATAATAATTATGTTTGGATTATTTTATTTATAACACCAAAATAATATTTTAAAACACTCAACACTAACATGGGTTGTTTTACAAGTAAGAGCGACCTTCCTCGACAGCTTGTGTTGTACACAATACTGAGTTTCACTAAACAACAATATATTATTAAAATATTATGATTTAATGGGATATAAACAAATCGTTATGAATTATATTAACCACATTTTTATTTTTACATAACATTATCATTCATCTTATGTATTTTCTAGACATTATATAAGAAAAAATTCAATTTTGCAGATAAAATAATTATTTTTTAAAAACATGATTTTTCCACCTTTTGATGGCGCACCGATTTTAAATATAGTTTTTAACCCTTATATATATATATATATTATTCTAATAAATAAAATTATTCATTGTAATTGGGACATCAAAATTTACTTTGGTGTAAATATTTGTTTTTTTAGATAAAATTAATATTTTAATAAATATCGAAAAACACTATATTTTTAATTAATACTTCCTTTTCATATAATTTATTTATATAGATATATTATATTTTTAATTGGTTTTGAAGTGTAATTGTATTATGTTTTTTTCATTTAGTCTAATTATTTTCATTCTATGTAATTTCACATTTAAATTGCATATAAACACATGTAAATCTTTTGATAGTTTTTACTTCTTAACAACCTTCTTTATGGTTTTTATAATATTAATTAATATTAAATTAATTTCTTCCTGTTATGTTTTGAATTTATAAAAATGGTTTCCATATATGGAATAATAAGTTTAAAAGTTTTTAAATAAGAACCTTTTATTTTTGAATATTATAAATTGTGACTTCAGTAATTTTTTTATTTACCATCGTTGAAGTGTAAATCCGGTAAATAAGGATAAAAACGTATATTATAATAATATAAAACTACCCTAACACGTGTATTAATACTATTGGATGAAATATGGATGTCCATGAGCATCCTTGGGCCGATTTTAGGACCCCATGGAGCCATGGGGGAATGATAACGACCTTTTGTAATTTTTAATTCAAATAAATGGGAAATATAACAAAAACTAGTATCCAATTAACAAAAAATGTTTTTTTAGTTTATATAAATTAAATTTTCATCTATAAAGAGTAATTATAAAAACATAAATACTTCCTATATCACGGTAGTTTTTTATAATTTTTAGAAATCATATAAATATGTTTACTTATGACACAATGATGATGTAGTGATTACCTTATTAATGATATATTAAAATAAATGATATTATAAATATTGAAATAAATGTAATTTGAACATTTTGGTTCTATACAATAATATTTTGGATTAAATCTATATGTGAGGGATGAGTTAATGATTTTGGTTTGAAGGAATCCAGTTGTTATGAATTTAAATAAATTACTAAATAGTGTTTAAATTGCCTTAAATGAGTTTTAAAAAAAAACTACAATATTAAAAAAGGATATAATAGTCCTAAAAATATAATATTCAGGGAAAATTCTTAAATAATGTTACAAATTTCATTAAAGATTCAATTTTTTTCTCTTTTAATTCTAAAGTAACTATAGTAACCATATATTATGAAAATACTAGAAGACATAGTAAGAGAAAATGTTTTTAATTAAGAGTTAAAGCTAAAAGCTAAGGTCAATATTGTGACCTAAATTTGTATAAAACCTTTTGGATGAGAATATCTTGACTCATAATTATATTATCCTAGAATTATATCATATTATAACTCCTATAATTTGAAAATAAATTTTTAATAAAATAATATTTCAATACATTCTTAATGTGAACCTCCTCCCTCTTATAAAAGGCCACCACATATTCCCACTTAATCAAACCTCTCAATCCCCATGGCTCTGCCAAATAATTCTCAAATAGGATCCCACATTCCATAAATTCCTTCTAGAGGCCACAATTCTTGTAGAAATACATCCTAATAAGACCTTTCATTCAATCAAAAGGAGATACTTGAAAACTAAGTAATTGTTTTATCACCTCATTAAAAATTATTTCTTCTTATTATTACTATAATTATGTTTTTTATATACTAATGTTATAAATAAATTATTTTATTAATTATTATATGTTATTATAATTATTTTAAGACCTTATACCTCCTTTTATCCATCTTATGATTAACAATATTACCATGTGTGCGTGCGTATAGCTTACCGTTTCTACGTCGTGGTGTAATTTTTTAGTCAACAGTACATAATTTGGATGGGTATAGTGATGATTATAATAGATTTAAATAATAATTATAACATTATAATTATTCTTCATAATTAAAAAACAATCCAATTATATACCATTTAACAATTATGTGTATTGTATTATTGCTCGTGCGTACATACGGTCTACCATCTTTTCAATGGGATGTGATTCATTCTACATGATCTTCATTATAAGATGATTATATACATGAATGAAATGAATAACTATGATATTGTTTATTATAATATGATTCTATAAATGATATGACTATAACCTACGAAGTGGAACATCTAATTATCCATCAAAACTTGCATAAGAACATAAAGTAGTTAATATATTAATAAGGGGTGATAATGGAATGTTACTAACAAATGAATGATAATATGATCCTATATGAAATCATAAAAATAAAAATAAAAATATAATAATTCAGTGAAATTATTTGAGTAATTATGTAGGATATTTAGATACATATGAAGCATTTCAGACCTAACGTAAGGGGTAATTTTCAATCTCATTATTATCTGAGATTGTTTATACGTAATTATTTACTATGGGAATATTTATTATCCATGTCCATGTTTTCTAAAAAAAATTCAAAAATTATTTAATAATATACTATTTATATTTAGAATCATTTTACGCATTTTTAGAATTACTACTATGTTTAGAAGTAATGTTTCTTTTGTTTTCCATACGAGGTACATTTTGAATTTTCTGGAAAATGTAAGAGAAGAATATTTTTTTATCTTATATGGAATGAACCGATTCATAAGATTTCATAATTCCTTATTTATAGGAAAATAAATTTATAATATTTCATTTGTATTCACAATTAAATTTTTATATTTTTAAATAGCATGGCATTTTAAGAAAAGAAAACATATTTGAAGAAGAAAGGATATTTTATCCAAGAATAGATTTTTGGAATTTTATCAAAATTATTTTACATCAAAGATGACATAGGGTTATGTTTACACCCTTATTATTAATTTTATATGACTGTGTTTATGATGGAATTATTTATATGAAGTAAATTTATTTTATATTTATTATGATGGAATGATGATTAAGAAACCAATTTTTTATTCCTTGGGTTGTGCTATGATTAAGGGTTTGTGTTTTTTGGAACATGTAAAATAATTTAATTTTGATATTGGTGGGACCCATATCTAACTCAAATAAATTAGGTAAATATTTATATCACATGAGATATAAATGGTTGTAATAGAAATTAAATCTTTTTCAGTAAGAAAATGTTGGAATGGGATGTAAATCTGGTTCAGTAATGTGTGGCTAGTATGGCATGTAAACCCAGTTTAGTAATGGACTTTTTCCATTATTATAGTCTTAGTAGAAATTACATGGCTACTCTAGAAATTATATTATATGCTTATTTGTTTTCCATTATTCCATGTTTCATGGTAATTTTATTTTATCATGTTTAACGTTCCTTTATGATTTATGCCTTACTTACTACTAATAGTTATTTCATGACTCAATATTTTGATATTAAAACATTATGTTCATGCTTTGAAATTCTTATGTTTACATTTTTTTATGTTCTCCATGTTTACCCTTATTGAGCATTTGATATAACCTTTTTTATGTTTTCTTTTTTCTATGATATAAAGAAAGGTTTTATGTATGAAAACAAATGGCAAAGATCATTATGGGATAAGTTAAAGATATTTTACCATGATAGCTTATTATGTTCCATGTTTCCAAATACACAAAACTAATATGATCTTTGGGAATATATTTTTGTAGTTTTTTATGTATTTCGAGATACAAATGTAATGTCCATGTGCACCAAGCTTGGGTCATTTGAGAGTTATCATATTTTTCCTGGTTTTCTAATATCTCAAAAACTAAAGAGAACCAATATATCTCGACATAATTATATAATTTAACTACATAAAATGTATGGATATTGAAATACTCAATGTATTAGTACTCAAATCAGTACCTCAAATAAACATGATACTAATGAATCTAGGAAACTAGTTGATCAGACGACTTTTAGAGGTATGATAGGAAGTTTACCATACTTAACTGCTAGTTTTCTAGACATGATGGTGTTTATGTAGTTAAGTGTAGTGTATCAAGAAAATAATAAATAATACCAATTAAAAGGTGTATTTTTTTATTATTTAAATGATACAATATATTTAAGACATTTTTATTCAAATAGAAATGATTTTGAATTAAAACGTTTTTAATAAGATGAGTGTGGTGGTTATAGAATAGATAAAAAATTACTTCTGAATATTTTAATTTTTTAGGAGATTCATTTTTTTCATGGAGACATAATAAATAACACTTATTAGGACTTTCCACTACTGAAGTCGAATGTGTGGTAGATGGATGTTGTTGTGCTCATGTGTTTTGGATGTAACACACACACATAAACTATGATGTGATTTTTGTGGTAAATATTAAGTACAATGTGATAACATTATATCCATTTCTATATGTAAAAACCATTTACAACACTCCCTTGATAAAAATACTTATTAAGAATCACTTTCTTAGGGATCACATAGAAAAAGGATATATTATTTTACAATTCATCAGAACACAAATCAACTTTTTGATATATTTACAACCCATTACATTCCAATACAATTGAATATATTAAAATGATTATAAAACTAATCACTATAAATTATACATCCATATCTACATCTTTATTACACTATATACTTACATTAAGATACAATTTTTCATAGTGGGAGTACACATGATTTCCTTTTTCATATCTTTTAGTGTTTCAATGTTTTTTGTATTTCAAAAATTTCACAATTAGTCTTCATAAAATTCGTATGTTCTAAAATCAGACGTTAAGTATTGGGATTTAAAAGTTTTTAATATTTACAATCCTATTTAGATTCATAATTTGGTTTTAATAAAACAATATTATTTTAATTCCAATTCATATTTGAAAAAACAATCATATTTGAATAATAAATCGAATTTAAAAAAACAATTTGATTTGAATTGCTAATCGTATTTTGAAAAGTAATCAAATTTTAATTTTGAGTTCAACTAAACAAATTAATTTTACATTATAAAATATATCCTACTTGATTTGAAAACCTATTTTTCCCTTATGAGTATTTATTTTGAAAATCCTCAAAATAAAAAATTTTAGTATTTAACTATATTTTATTTAAGTATCGTAATATATTTCATTTAAAATAATAACGTTTAATGATATCAATGTATCTGCTCTAAAGGATATTATTATTTGTTTTATTCATTAACATAACTTGTTTTAATTAGTTTCACTCTTTATTGTTGTTATTTTAAATGATTATTAAAAAATTATTTTATATTTCAGATTTTTATTAACCCAATATGATAAATTATTTTTAAAAAACATAGGAGTTTATATTTTAGGAATATATTTTTTCAGATATAATCTCAACCATCAAATTAGAAATATTAAATAACAACTTATATATTATGTTTAGATGATCATACAACACTCAAATTTTACTATAAATAGAGGACAACCCCTTGTCCCACATCACATATATATCAAATTTTCTTCAAAGTGTTACTATGTTTTGTACTCTGACTCTGATTAGCATCATGTATGCTTACTCAGTTTCAAGGCATAATTAAATGTTACCGATAAAGGAATACAAAAACTATCCAGATCATTTTATGAAATTTATGGTTCATCATTGAAAAGGATGATCCAATTCTCTGGATGGGAATCACTATGTGTAGAACAATCAGATAAGAACTATTATTTATTTCATCAAGATATTTTATATGATTTCTATAATTCAATAGTGTTTTATACGGAGCAAGGAAAATAAATTATTTCATTTATAATTTATGAAAAAATCGTAGAAATATCACAAAAATATACTATCAGATTTCATGGTAAATCCTACGAAAAAGATTAGTTTTGTTTATCTCACAAATTACTAGATTCAAAATGAATTTGTTTTGAGGAAATTGCTTGAAATTCATGGTTTAAAAATGATGAATATCCATGTAAAATAACACATTTTAATCCATGTCATATATTATAATAACATAGAATAAAGGATTACTTATTTTTAGAATAAGGGATATATATATCTAAAAGTATCATATGATTTCATTCTTGAATGCCTCATCAACATGAGAACGATTAATATTGGTGGTTTTATTATTTTAACTTTGTAGAATATAAAAAAAATTATATCGAGACTTAGATCATCAAATTTATCGGTTTAATCAAAAAAATGATTGAAAACATAATGAAATGTTTCCAAATAGTAATAAATTATGATTATATAAGAGAAATGATCTCATCTGTTAGTGAAGATACAATTAAAAAGATTAAATATATTTTTTACATAGAATAAAAACTGTTCGTGATGAATACTATGGTTTCTGCTTTAGTGATAGGACATTCTCCATAAAATAAATTTCACAAAGGAGGAATGAAATTAAAAGAAGAATCCCTTATAACAAATAAAAAAATAATATAAATAAATATAGAAAAGATGTCATTAATGAATGAAGAAATAAAAAGGATGAGTGAAAATAATGAGAGACTCAATTTGGTACTAAACTAGTAAAAGTTTTTTCTATAAGAATTCATGATGAGGAAATCTTATAAAAATATGTAAAATAGGATAATAAAAACAAAATGTTTTCAAAGGCATGA
This sequence comes from Viscum album, assembly GCA_963277665.1. Taxonomy (NCBI): domain Eukaryota; kingdom Viridiplantae; phylum Streptophyta; class Magnoliopsida; order Santalales; family Viscaceae; genus Viscum; species Viscum album. The sequence goes on along the minus strand of OY728159.1, from coordinate 227,090,316 downwards.
TATTGTAAAAAGATAATAAATAATGTAGAATCTTCCCCAGATAAACTTATTGTACCTGAACTGAATATTAGAATAATTTTGAAAGAAACGTCAATAGTTCATAAATATTCTCTAATTGAAAAAAAAATGGTAAATATGTTTTCATTGTTAAAAAACAATTATAGTGGGAAAAAGATAATTTGGGATACCATCATCAAACTCATTAAGTAATAGAGATATATGTTGAAGAAGTTGAAGAAGAAGACATTGTGTTTAATAAAAGAAAGTAATTTAAAGTATTAGAAGAAGAATAAGAAGAAGAAAAAAATGGGAAAAATAATAAAAATAATTAGATGATTAAGAGGAGGAAGAATAGAAATAAATAGAATTGGAAAATCATTCATACAAGATTTCATTAGGAACTTCACTAGATTATTTGAAAATTTTATATTCCTCAATTAATTATATTGAGAAGTCAATCATCCATGAGAAGAAAACCTCCTTTAATTTAGGGTATTATTTCTTCATCCAAGAAGGAAGATCAAAAATCATAATAGAATGGTTAAATAAAGATGGAAGTCTATAATTTATTGAATTCAAATTTTTAAAAGAATGAGAAGGTGATTTCAATAAAAATAATGGTTGTGAAAGAAGAGATCAATATAAGAAAAATAATTCAATCATAGATATAATCTTATAATACAATCATAGTTTAAGTAATTGATTATATTTATAATTTGTTAAAAATTATTATGAATACAATTCCATATTTTTGGAGTTTGGAAACAAAAGTTGATATGAAGATTGAAAATAAATACAAGGATATGAATTCAATAAAATAATTGAATGAATAATTAATTCATTTTGAGTCAAAATTCATTGTTTACAATGAAATGGTAGAAACATATTGAAAAAATTGAAAAAAAAAACAGAATTGGTTTCAATGTATTGATAAAGATATAAATATTCATGATAAAAAACATGGAAGATATAATTAATATTTGGATGAAACTAATGTTTCATTCAATAGTATCAGAAATTATGTATCTAACAAAGTAATGTTTCTTAAAACATTCAAAAGTGAATCCATATATAAGAGTAAAAAGGTTTCATATTTTTCAAGTCTTTAATGTATTTTCTCAGTTAAATCCTTATTTTTTAAATTTTTTTTGAAAATTTCATAGAATGAATTATTTCATAGGATGATAAGATACTCTTGGTATAGAATATTAAGAATCAATAATAAAGGAAGAAATAACATAATAAAAGATTTCATATTCAAGAGGGAAGGATTAAATATCTTGAAATGATATAAAATTTTCAAGAAGAGATTATTGTAAAAGTGGAAGAGGATAGGAATGAAATCAAGAAGCTCAGAAATTTTATCGAATCAATAATTCCTCTGAAGAAAGACTAATTTTTCCAAAACTCTTGTTGCATTATTTCTATTTTGGAAAATTGGATTATTGGTTTTTTTATCTACATTAATTTTAATTAAATATCTTCCATTTTTTTGAATATTATTTCATATATTTTTAAATGATCATGTATTATTTTTCATATAGATTCATTTTTCTAACCCTTTTCAGATACCTCAAATATTATTCAAATTTCTTTTAGGAAATTCACAAAAGGGGATAATGATATTAAAAGAGGTAGAATACTAAATTAAGGGGGTGGTTTTTTTTAAATAAAAGAATTATGTACAAAAGAATAGAATATGATCCTTAGGTATATTATTATCCAAAGGGGCAGTTAGTCTTATTCACTATCATATTCAAAGGAGTTTATAAACAATGAGAGAGATAAGTATAAATGTTTATTTATAAATATAAAAGTTCATAAAAAGAATTTTTAAATTAATATTTTAATTTTTATTCTCTATTATAGCATTGTGGTTTGTGCTTTCCAAAAAGGGTGATATTGTAAAGTCAATGTTTATTTTTGACTTTTTCATTCCTTTAATTTGCAAAATCAGAAACATATAAATAAATATTAAATATTTAAGGATTTTATGCCTAAAATATTTCTACAATGTTTGTATAAAAAAATATATAATTATACCTTACATTTAAATGGTTTTAAAATATTCAAAAATTTATATTACAATTGTTATAATGACAAAGAATCAAATTATAATTAGATTCACCATATCAAACTAATTTAAAATATTCTTCTGTGTGTTCATACTGATAAAAATTGTAATCACATTTGAAATTACAACTAATACAATATTATTTACACTCATAAAGAAACTCATCATGAGACATCGCAAGTAAAAAAATCAGATTTAATTCTGTTTTAATCATGAATATGGAAAACTATTTTATCATATTAGAACATTTTACTCTTAACACCATATTGTAAAAAAAATTCTGGAAGTCTGTAATATAAGATAATCAAAATGATGGTGTGGTTTTAGTAAAAATATGACCGTTTGGAGTATGATGTGTATAGGGCCTTGAAAGAGTGTTGTTGTAGGTGTACTCAAATGATTAGTGTGATTTTGGGGTACTTAAGTGCAACAGAGTGGCTGACCAAGGTCGTCTCTCAAATGAGGAAGTGATTTAAAACAACATTTCCTAGGTAGTCTAAAAATAAAAGAGAATAGAATTTAAAAACCACATAAAAGGATGGGGTTTTTTTATAGTTTATAAATATATAAGATGTTTGATGGAAGAAGATAGATTTTTTTTGTTTTTAATTTTGAAATGAAGTTTGATTAAAAGGACACAACAAGAAGATGTTTTTTGTTACAAAATATTTTAAAAGGAGTAATCGACCTAACTCTACCTCTTAATTTACATATTAATAATTATCATTTAAATCAATATCCACTTAATTATGATCCCCTAATTTGTTAACCCTTGAACCCTACAAGAGTTAACTTTACCACAAATACGGAATTACTTAAACCCCAGGCTAGCTTCGGAACATGCAATCGCAGCACCCAGCATTGATTGTTGTTCGAAGGTTAGCTTATGGTCTGAGGTTAATTAGAGAATATATGAATTCTACAAATGAGGATGATGTGTGTTTAGGGATTATATTTGAACTCTACAAATTTATCCCGAGTGGTCCTGTATTACCGATTAAGATCGCGCCTTCATAATTTACACAAAATCTCGACCTTGCGTGTTTTTGTGTTAATTATTCAATTGATTTCATAGTTTCTTACAATTTAAAAACACAATTCTTGGGTCATTTTAAGTTAATTATAGTAGCTCATTAATTCAAAATAATTAAATGAAGAAGGATAGAGGTCGATAAATTACTACAAAGAATCTACTCTTCCATAGGTGGCATAATCATCGTAGAAGCTTTTTGCATGTGAAAAGGTTTATAATAGGTAAAACCCAATAACGATTCTAATCAAGAATTCTAGACCAAATAAAAAGATTAAGAGAAGAAGAAATATATACAAAACAGAAGAAAATATAATAAATAAAATAATAAAAAAGATGTTTATTACAAAAACAAAAGCATTACAACGCGAAGGAGAAAAAGAAGGCCTCGTCGACAGGATCCTAGCTTCAAGACCAAACCTTATTGAAATGGTTGGATAATTGGAGTTGATCCACTTCTGCTCTTTCCTCAACTTCCCAATGCACGTCCAAAACACTCAATATTAGAAAAACTCTAATTTATAGAGTGGAGGGGAGGAGAGGTTACAAGTGGTTTCAAGTGTGAATGTGGAAATTCAGCCAAATATTTATATCCAACTTTAACCACCCATTTGACCACCTCAATGTGTGCATCAGCTCTTCCTCCAGAAGTAATATTTGTTCCAAATCATGTCTCAGAGCTTTGCTCAAAATTTGGGATGAATCCAAGCCCTGATGGAGACTATATGGCCCAAATACAGAACCCATGTCCATTCTGTCGAGTCCAGCCCAAATTTGATTTCATGGCCCATTTTCAACAACCAAATTCACTATTTAGCCCTAGTGTCCTGAATAAAAGTTGTAGAAAATTAATTTTGGAACACAGTTACAATAGTTTAAATTCAAATAATAAATATAAAAATATTTATCTTCGAAATACTACAGTGCACTATAAAGGGTAAAACTGGAATTTCCACAAAATTTTCAAATGAATGATCAAATCCCAAATATTTTATAAATATACTTATATAACACAATGTGAGAAAATTATATCATTTATTATCACTGAAATATTCAACAAAATATTTTTTTATCAACTCCCCCACAATTACCCTTTTGCACTCCTGGGAAAAACCTCATGTCTAGTAAACATCAATATCAAATCAAATCAAAACCAATTTTAAAACACATATTCTTGAGATCAAACAATTACACACCAAGAAACAAAATAAATCATGCCTCATAAAAATCCTTATTTCAAGTTCTACATTTATATCATTCAATATATTTCCACTTCATTTATCCTCCCATGCACTAAAAAGTTACCTCGCTTGAATTTTCTCTCATCATACAAATATCAATTTTTTTGCAATGTAGTTCTCATCCAAACACATACAAGGGTAACCATAGGCTTGATAAATTCCTACATTTCCACCCAATGTAAGTCAAGGATATATGTTTATCATGAGTACTTTTCAGGGTTTTTTTATTGCTTTCGGTTGGTAGGATTTAGATGTCAAAAATTCTGAGGCTGAATGAGGAGGGCTTGACTCTTTTTGAAGAAAAATTACATTAATCTAATTTTCACATAAATATTGTCTTCTCTTCAATACCCATAGTAGCAATTCATCTCCATAATCATGAAAAGTCATGAAAAGTTTACACCATTCATTATTTCAGCATAAAAAATGTCAATATTCTCGAACATGATTTTCTTGAATGCTCCAGATAGGCACAGCTTTCCACCTCAATTAGAAGCTCTAGAAAAGGCATAGCTTTTCTTGCAATTAAAGCATTAGAAAAGTCACAGATTTCAATATAATTACTTTCTTCAGCATCAAACACATCTCTTCGGAAGTTAATTTTCCACCCAAAGTATCACAAAATGTGGTAGCACACCACAAGACAGCTTCCCCCACACTTAAGCTCAACTAGATTATGAAATTTCACTTCATGAGTTGGTTGGATAGGGAAAATTGGCTTGTAATGTGGCTAACCTAATAGGTTCTGCATAGATTATAAGGGAAAAATGGATTAAATGTTCAAGGTAGGCCATTATAAAAAGGATTATTTGAAATATGGGCTTTAGTACCAAACAAATGCCTCAATAATTTAAACATAAGTACTTCAAACCCTCAAGTTTTCACAGAAATAAATCAAATTTTGGTTAAATCAAGCATGGTTTGGTTCTCTCAAGAAGTGAGGTGAATGTAAAGAATATGAAAATAATGGTTTCGGAGCCTCACAAGATAGTGGTTTCAAATATAAAGATAGTGAGGTGTGGCATGGGATTAAATATTCGATGTACTTTTCAAGAAATTACTAAATATTTGAACTTGAAACAAAGTCATTTTCAGCATTCATTTCATCTCAGTTTCATGGGATAAATTGTTTCACTCATTTTAATGCATTTCAAAATTGTGATGAGAATCATTTCAGCTCAAAAATTTCAAATACCCAAATAAAATTGAAAAATAAAAACAAAAAATTTGAAAACACACAATTTCTTTTTAACAGGAAACCAATTAAAATTAAAAAAATAAAAGGTTCCCTCCCCCACACATAAAATATTGCATTGTCCTCAATGTGAACCCATGAGATGATATATGCACATTAAATGCAGAATTTTTAAATAGAACGAATAATGTAAAAGTTAATGGGTTGGGAACAGCCTGATTTCCTCAAGTGATGATGGGGTCATGCAGTGTGATAAAATCCACTACATCAGTAGGAAGTTCCTCAATGTATCTCTTCAAATGTTTCCCATTGACTGTAAAGCTTCTTCCAGTGTCCTCTTGTGTGATCTCCACTACACTGTAAGGAAAAACATTAGACACAATATAAGAACCTAACCATCTAGAACGCAACATACCAGGCATCATCATTAGTCGTGAACTATAGAGAAGGACTTTCTCTCAATCATGAAACTCCCTTTGTTGGATCATTTTGTCATGAGATGCTTTTGATCTTTCCTTGTAGATCCTTCAGTTGTCATATGATGATAGTCGAATATCCTCAAGCTTTTGAATTTTCATCTTCCTTTGAATTCCAGCTTGGGCCAAATCCATGTTGCATTTCTTTATAGCCCAATATGCCAGATTCTCGACATCCACTGGGAGATGAAATGCTTTCCCAAAAACAATCTGAAATGGGGACATATCAATGGGTGTCTTGTATGCTATCCTATAAGCCCATAATTCATCATCCAAGTGCTTTCTCTAATCCAACCAATTTGGCTACATGGTTTTCTCCAATATTTGTTTCAACTCATGATTTGAAACCTTATCCTGGACATTTGTTTGGGGGTGGTATGGTGTTGATGTTTTGTGTGTCACCCCATACTTTCAAAGGAGGGAAGAAAAATTCCTATTGAAAAAGTGTGTCCCTTGGTCACTAATGATGGACTTTGGTACTCCAAACCTACAGAAAATTTGAGGCTAGAAAAATTCCACAACAACATGAGAATCATCAGTCTTGGTGGCCATTGCCTCCACCCATTTACTCACATAATCAACAGCAGCCAAAATATACAAAAATCTAAATCAAATACGAAAAGGACCCATAAAATCAATTCCCCATACATCAAAAATCTCACAGAATAGTATTGGTTGTTGGGGCATCTCATGTCTCCTAGAAATGTTCCTAGTGTATTGGAAACAAGAGCATGACTCACAAAACACATGGGCATCATAGAATAAGATAGGCCAATATAATCCAGAGTCTAAAACATTACTAGCTGTCCGTTGGGGTCCAAAGTGTCCACTACAAGAAAGTGTATGATTGAAATGCAAAAACAAACTCAAACTCATGATCGGGAACACACCTCCTAATGACTTAGTAACTACACATGATCTAGAGGTAAAATCATCCCACACATAAAACCTAGACTCACTTTTTAATTTTTTGACTTGATGATTCTTCAAATATGCTGGGATTTTAGTGGAAAAAATGTAATTAACGAAATCAGCATACCAATGATGCGTACCTGAGATGGTATGGATATGCTCATCAGGGAAACTACCCCGAAGTGGTACCGGGTCCAGGGTGTCACCATCTGGTGTGTGAGTAAGCCTACTCATGTGGTCTACCACCACTCTGACCCCTTCTTGTCCTTTATCTCAATATCAAATTCTTTAAGAAGTAGCATCCATCGTATCAGCCTAGGATTTGCATCTGGCTTCTTCAAGAGGTACCTTAGAGATGCATGGTCAGAAAAAACAACTACTTTAGAGCCCAATAAATATGAACGGAATTTATCTAAAGAAAATATGACATCAAGAAACTCCTTTTCCGTAGTTGTTTAGTTTGATTGGGAAGAATCCAATGTCCTCGATGCATATGAAATCACATGTGAACGTCCTTCCATCCACTAAGATAAGACATCTACAACCGTGAAGTTGGACGCATCACACATAAGCTCAAATGGAAAGTCCCACCGCGGGGGCTGTATGATTGGTGGAGTGGTCAGACAATTCTTTAGCTCATCAAATGATTCCCTGCATGAATCATCAAAATTGAAGTCAATATATTTTTTAATCAATCGAGATAAGGGTAGAGCGTTCTTACTAAAATCCCTAATGAAGCATCGATAAAATCCAGCATGTCCAAGGAATGATCGAACATCACGCACACATGTACGATATCGAAGGGATGAAATAATGTCTACCTTAGATTTATTAACTTCAATTCCATGTTGTGAGACTATATGACCTAAAACAATTCCCTTTTCGACCTTGAAATTACATTTTTCAAACATTAATACCAGATTCATCTCAATACAATGATGAAACACATCACCCAAACTAGAGAGACATTCATCAAATGAGGATCCATAAACAGTAAAATCATCCATAAATACCTCCAGGAAAGTCTCAATGAACTCTGAGAAAATACTCACCATGCATCTCTAGAAGGTACCTCGGGCATTGCAAAGCCAAAATGGCATCCTTCGGTAAGCAAAGGTACCGAATGGTCTGGTGAATACAGTCTTCTCCTGGTCCTCCGCTACAATGGGAACCTGAAAATATCCAGTGAAACCATCCAAGAAGGAATAATGTGTCCTACCTGTAAGTCTCTCAAGCATCTGTTCAATGAATGGATGTGGGAAATGGTCCTTACGAGTGGATTGATTTAGTTTTCTATAATAAATACACACTCTCCAACTGTTTTGAACTCTCACAGAAACTAACTCATCATTTTCATTTTTTATAACAGTGAAACCGGTTTTCTTTGGAACAACCTGGACAGGGCTAACCCATTGTGAGTCAGAAATAGGGTAAATGATACCCACCTTAAGTAATTTTTGAACTTCTTTCTTAAAAACATCCAAAAGTATTGGATTAAGTCTTCTTTGTGGCTGCCTAATCGGTTTAGCCCCATCCCCCATAAGAATCCTATGAATGAAAATGGAGGGGATAATACCTGATATGTCTGCCAATGTCCAACCAATTTCCCTAATGTTATCTCTCAAAAGATTCAAATTTTTTTCTTCATGTTCCAAACAGAGATTGTTATCAATTATAACAGGTAATCTATCACCCTGAGCAAGTATGCATATTTTATATTTGGGGGAAATGGCTTGAGTTACAATGTATGGGGGTGATGTATGAATTGAGAAATTGATGCAACAGACATATCTGCACAATGAACATTAGTATCAGAATAGAAATCATCACAATTAGAGAATAAAGCACCAAATCCATCAGCATATTCAATAGCCATGTCATAATCAGAGTTCACATAATCAAGATCAGAATATGAATCCATTTCAAAATCAAATCTTAAAGAGTCTTTTTAATTAGAAACAGGAGTGGTAGTTATATTAGACATTAAACTAGAACCAATACTCATAATCTCCCTAAGCATAAGACAATCAAAATCCAGGGAGTCTTCACTTGGTGGTTCAAAATGGGAGATAATAAAGCAGAATGGTCCTCAGAGGGGTACTTCATGGAGTCTATAACATTAAAAATTACAACTTCATCTCCAAACTCCATGGAATGTGTACCCTTATGAACATTTATGATAGTTTTCACAATTTTGAGGAAGTGTTTACCTAAGATAATGGGATCATGAGAACTTAGCTGATCATCCTCTATTTTGAGCACATAGAAGTCAGCTGGAAAGATAATGTCTCTTACCCAGACATGTACATCCTCAAGGACTCCCATTGGATATGTCATAGCTGTATTCGCCAATTGCACCACTACTCTCTTCAACTTCAACTCACCAACCTGTAAAGAAGAGAAAACTGAGTGAGGCATCAGATTTATTGAAGATCATAAATCACAAAGAGCATCAGAGAAGTTCAACTCCAATATGGTACATGGGATGGTGAATGTCCCTAGATCCTTGTACTTTGTCAGCATTGCTAGAGTTGGTGTAATGAGTGGTGACACATTCCTTCCAAGATTGATACTGTCTTTTCCCTTGATCCCTCTTCGATTGGTACAATGTTCTTTTAAGAAATTCGCATACCTTGGAATTTTCTTAATGGCTTCATGTAGAGGAATGTTGATCTCCACATGCGTGAATGTGTCCAAAACCTCCTTTTTCATTGCTTCTTCAGCCATATTCTTGGTTTGAATAACCCTGTTTGGAAAAGAAAGGTGTTTAAAAGGAACATCATCAATCTTTTTCTTACCATTATCTTTCTCCAAGGATTTCTCATCAGTTGGTATGGAATGCAGCTTCTCTGGTGTTGAGGTGAAGCCTGGTGTAATGGTAGGTACAGTTGTATCGTTCATTTTCTTCCCACTTATCAATGTGATGGCACTAACATTCCTCTTTGGATTTGGAGTGTGTTGGGAATGTAGATTTATATAATTCTTACTTATAAGTTCATGGAGGGCGGTGGCAATCTGGCTCATTTGAGTCTTCAACTCCCTCAGCTCTGAACCTTGACTTTTCATCTCATTCTTTTGATTAAGAACAATTAGCTTCAAAAGGTCATAAGTGTTAGAATCTACCTTGGGTGGGGGATTCCCTTGTTGTTGTCTTGTTGATGCTTGAGATTCAAATCTCCTTTGGGGTTGTTGGAAACCATGCTGGTTAGGTGGAGGCTGCTGGACGTTTTGTTGAAAAGGGATCCTTTGTTGTTGTCCAAAGCCATACCTCATGTCTTGTTGAACCTTCCACCCATGGTTGTATGTTAAAGAAAATGAGTCAAACTTATTTTGGGGGGATATTTGTTGTTGCTGTTGATATGGTCTCCCTGGGAATACTGCCGCGCAATCCTCTATCTCTTGTAGTTGTGGGCAACAGTCAGTTGGGTGTCTTGTCTCAGTGAAAATGCCACAAGGCCTTGAAGGAGGGGTTTGGGATGTCTTTTGAGCCAAATCAATCTGTCTCACCATAGTTGTCAATTCTTCCAACTTGGTATCAATCAAATGACCTTCAAGAGAAGAAGGACTTACCCAATGTACTCCCCTGACATGTGGTGTACCTCTATCGCCAAACTGTTAGGAGTTTTGGGCCATCTTGTCTATCAATGCATGTGCAGCTACTGGTTTCTTGTCCACCAATGCTCCTCCAACCACAGCATCCACCATGCTTCTCTCCAAAGGTGTGAGTCCTTCATAGATGTACTGGATGAGTAATTTCTCACTGATTTCATGATGTGGGAAGCTTCACACAACTTCTTGAATTGCTCCCAATACTCATACATTGACTCCCCTTGTGCTTGATTGATCCCTGATACCTCTTTATGAATTGAAGTGGTCCTTTATGCTGGAAAAAACTCTCTACAAGAAAAGGCATTTCAAATAATTCCAAAAAGTTACATCTTTGGGTTGTAAATAATACATCCAATCATTCGCAGCTCCATCAAGTGAGAATGGGAATGGTCTTAGTTTGATTTGATCTTCAGAAACATTTCTTGGTTTTATATTTGATCAAACCACATTAAATTTTTTAAGGTGTTTGTTGGGATCCTCACCAGATAAGCCATGAAACTTTGGAAGAAGGTGAATTAATCCATATTTCAATTCAATGTCCGATTTGATGTTCGGGTATGCAATAAAACTTGGTTGATAGTTAATATCTGGTGCAGCCAATTCTCGAAGGGTTCTATTAAGTTCATTTCCATTATTTTCAGCCATGGGTTATTTTTTTAATTTGGACTTATAAGTGTTTCCAATTTCAAAATTCCTAGAGTGGAGGAATTCCCCAGTTGGGTAAATGTCGACACTTCCCATAGACTGAGAATGACGGATTCGCACCCTAAGGCTGTGTTCCATCTCAGGGTCAAGATATAAGAGATCCTTGGGATTATTTTGTGTCATAAATCAAAGAAATAGAAAAATGAAGTGATGAAAAGTGGACCATAATAAAATGATAAAAGTTTTATTTGATGGTCCCAAAAAAATAAAAGGATGAAAAAAATTAAAACGTGAGAAAGGGAAAAGATGAGAGAGAGAGAGGTGAAAAAAATAATAAAATGAAAAATAAAAGAAATACCTATAAATGGTTGACTAAATTACTTGCCTCCCCAGAAACGGTTCCAATTTGAAAGAGCACTATCATGGGTTCCCTCAAATGATTAGTGTGATTTTGGGGTACTTAGGTGCAGTAGAGTGGTTGACCAAGGTCGTCTCTCAAAGGAGGAAGTGAATTAAAACAACTTATCAGAGGTAGTCTAAAAATAAAAGAGAATAGAATTTAAAAATGACTTAAAAGGATGGGGGTTGTGTATAGTTTATAAATCTATAATAAGTTTTATGGAAGAATATTTTATTTTTTTTAATTTTGAAATGAAGTTTTATTAAAAGGACACAAGAAGAAGATGTTTTTTTAGAAAATATTTTAAAAGGAATATTAGATCTAACTCTACCTCTTCATTTACTTATTAATAATTATCATTTAAATAAATATCCACATAATTATGATCCCCAAATTTGTTAACCTTTGAAACCTACAAGAGTTAACTTAACCACAATTACGGAATTACTTAAACCCTAGGCTAGCTTCAGAACACGCAATCGTAGCACCCTGGTTTGATTATTGTTCTAAAGTTAGCTTATGGTCAGTGGTTAATTAGATCACATATCCATTCTGGAAATGAGGATGAATTGTGTTTAGGGATTATATTTGAACTCTAAAAATTTATCCCGAGTGGTCAGGTATTACCGATTAAGATCGCGCTCTCACAATTTACCAAAAATCTTGACCTCGCGTTTTTTTGTTAATTATTCAATTTCATTATTAGTTTCTTACAATTTAAAAACAAAATTCATGGATAATATTAATTGAATTACAGTAGCTCAATTATTCAAAATAATTAAATGGATAAGGATAGAGGTCGATCGATTACTAATAAGAACTACTCTTCCATGGGTGGCGTAATCATCGTAGAAGCGTTTTTCATGTGCAGAGGTTTATAATGGGTATAACCCAATAACGCTTCTAATCAATAATTCCAGACCAAAGAGGAACATTAAGAGAAGAATAAATTTAAAGAAAACAAAATAAAATAGAATAAATAAAAGAAGAAAAAAGAAGTTTATTACACAAACAAAAGCATTACAACATGAAGTAGAAGAAGAAGGCTTCGTCGAAGGGATCCTTACTTCAAGTGCTACCCTTATTGAAATGGTTGGATAATTGGAGTGCATCCACTTATACTCTTCCCTAAACTTCCCAATTCACGTCCCAAACACTCAATATGAGAAAAACTCCAATTTATAGAGGGGGGGGGGTGGGAGTGGTTACAAGTGGTTTCAAGTGTGAATGTGGAAATTCATCCAAATATTTTAATATAACTTGCACCGCCCATATTAGAACCTAAACGCGTGTATCAGATCTTATTCCAGAAGGATTATTTGTTCCAAATCATTTCCCTGAGTTTTCTTCAAAATTGGGGCTCAATAAAAACCCGAATGGAGATGATATGGCCCAAATACAGAACCCATGTCCATTCTTCCGAGTCCAACCCAACTTTGAATTCATAACCCATTTTCAACAAACAAATGCACTATTTAGCTCTAGTTTCCTGAATAAAAGTTGTAGAAAATTATGTTAGGAACACTGTTACAAAATTTGAAATTCAAATAATTAATATAAAAATATTTATCATTGAAATACTATAGTGCACTATAAAGGGTAAAACTGGAATTTTTACAAAAATTTCAAATGAATGATCAAATACCAAATATTTTATAAATAAACATATTTAACACAATGTGAGGAAATTATATCATTTTTGATCACTAAAATATTCAAAAAAATAGTGTTTTATTAGTCCACCCAAAAATCTCATAGAAAATATGACTATTAGAGATCTAGATGCCTATTGGGATGAATTAATATAAATACTATGTCATATTATCATTTCAATGATGATTTGATAGATGAACGTGTGCAAAATCTCTGGTTATTTTTTTTACTTCATGAGAGCTCTGATGTTTACACAAGTGAACTACTTGTTCATTCTCCTTGTAGACTTAATGTTTATTTTTATTTGTGTGATTCTAATTGTTGTGAGTATGATAAAATAATTCTGAGGGATGGAATATATAATCCAATCATCTATATTAAGGGATTACAAGGATATAGAGATATTATATAACCTATTAGATTAAGGGACTTCAAGATGGTATAATAGATGAGCTAATCGTCATCATGATTGAGGGATGGAAGGGATAAAAATACAGTTCTGATCCATTAGATCTAGTACTTTTTTAATACGAAGGAAGAGAATCTGATCACCTTCTTTAATGAGAGATTCTAGGGATATGATGACAAAATCCAATTATCATATCGAGGGCTTACCCTGTTATGGTTAAGATATACTTTCATGAATGTATAAATCAAGGGACCATTTTTCAAGGATTCTAGATACTCATCTATTTTGTTTAAAATAATTCTAATCAGTTGTATTACTTTTTTATTTACAATTATTTTATTTTTCCAGTGAAAATAAAAAAATCAATTTATTGTATTTATCTTTATATTTCTATAACATTTATCATAATAGCTTTTATTATGATTAATTTGTTTTAGTTTCAATAAAAATCTATATACTTTAAGATAGAATCATTATTTCTTGTATTTATCTAATTTATCATAATCATTTTGATTACAATCATTTTTAAGGATACTATGATATATATTTTTAATTGTGAATATGACTAAATGTTCAGTAACTTATTGATTATATACTTGAATCATCTTGATTAAGATATTCTTTTCATTGAAACATTGGGTCGAGCCTGATTATAGTTTGAATACAGAATATGTTGTGTGAATAAGAAATGTTTAATTCTTTTAAACAAATTTTCATTTAAGATTAAAAATGAATTCTTTTAAATAGTCAATCACCACCCCTAGAATTTTTTTCATCTTTATATTCTCCAAATCCAAAAAAGGACCCTACCAATAAGGTAGGACATGTGTAGGACATATATTACATAAGGAATTAATACACAAATGATTGAAACATTGGTGTTCTTTTCCGATGGTTTTCAAAATTTGGGGGATTTTGTGGTGGTTCCAATTTGTTGCTTCTTTGTCATGTCCTCCTCCACAAAATGTGTTCCCCCTTTTGGACCAAAAATGGGAGAAGAGAGATTGTGACCGATGTGTCCTGCCTACAATAGGCCCCAGTTTGTCACCTAGAACCAAGGGTATAATAACATATAGATGGGAGGAATTCCCCTCTTTATGAAACACATGTGAAAGAGAGGGATACGATATACACCAACAATTTCCTAATCAGGCAACAATTTTAATGAAAATCCAAGCACACAAATGTAATTTCATGAAAGAACTAATAAACTGAAATGGAAAACTGGAAGTACTAATATAACATAAATATGATAGTGATAATGATGTTCAAACAGAACATATAAAACCACCCAAGATAGTAGTAAATAGACCGATCACCAACCTACATGATTTTACCTAAAAACAATTTATATATACATTGGGTGGGTATAACAGTATACTCAGTAGGATCCTCCCCAAATCCTCTTGAGAAAAAGGTAAAGAAAGAATCATAAATCATGGTGAATAATAAGTGAAACTGACATGCCACCTGAACATGTATACTATTTTTCTAGCCTCCCCGTGGATACACTAACCAATTATTGCATAATATATAATAAAATATAATAAATAATTTAATGGGTTCTCTACTATCACATCCCAACAATTGTTTCTTCTCTACCCCAATATCGAATGTCTTGAGAATCTCTCTCAAAAAAGGCTGGCCGCCAAAAATCTTAGTGAAGAACCACAACAAGAAACTCATGCAAAACACCCCCACGTCCACCAAAATAAATGTAATTATGTAGTTTATGATATCCACCAAACCTCAAAAAATGTGTATCATACCACATGAATTATACTTCAGGCCATAACAAACCATATTCTGAGTAAGGATCCTCAAGGCATCACACTCTATACACATTATAACTATAGTTGTCCTTAAGGAACTATATCGAGAATATATGTGTGTGAAATAACCACAATCCATTAAATATCTTTACACACATATATCAGGAAATCTAATAAACATGCATACCAGCACAAGTAACTAACAAGAGAAGAGAGTGGGGCCCAAGGGGGCTGTCAGTCATCCATCCACACATCGGGATGTTAGGGAAGACACCTTATGGATAAAAATCTATAGAATGTTAGTTTCCCTAACCAATAGTGTGGATTATCAGTTAGAAATATATAAATGACATGATATAAAATAGCTCACAACTACACTATGGGAATATCATTGTCTCAGAAACAACTTCAGATAATGTAACTCAGACTCTTCACTTTCACTTCTGAGACCATATATCCTATATCAAACCAACCATATAAAAATAAATAAATTATCTTATCCCTTTTCCTCAGGTTCACATTATGTTAATTATTTAGTAACCATTAATGAACCATTATAATTTCCACATTACATCACATTACCATTTCAATAATGATCCAGGAATAAAAAAATTGATTCGAAGCTTCTCAGAATTTCAAACTCAGTATTGCATCCCAACAAGACTCTACCCCATGGGTTAAATATTTATTCATTTATTTAACAACATTATTTTCAATATAACTTGGTTCTCTAGGAAAACATTATAAACTCCCCAAACACAATGGGCTCAACATTTTGAGTATATGAACTACCTATCGAGTCTTTTACACCTATTGTAGGAGAGGAAACTCATCCAAACATGAGGAGATAAACATGGAATGAATGTTGAATACCCCACGCGTCTTCAACTCCCATGGAAAGAGAGTAACCAAACATGTTAACCTACCACATGCAGCAGGGAAATGAAATTAAATAATAGACAACCTAGCCTACATTCAAACAACAAATTCAAACATGAATCTTGTTTTCATATCAATGGGAAATCCTAGATTCAACTCATTAAATTGTCTATGATGTCCTTCCCATAACCCATAACCATATACCAATGCATTCCCCACTAGAGTCATCAATGGTTTCTTCCAAAACTGGGACACCCTACCCCTCATACTGCAATAGACTTGTAGGCTCAGCCATACCAGGATCATGTCACATCCAGGCCTCCCTGCACAACATACTAAAACAACCCTCTAGGTCAACCATCCCATGATAACATCACATCACAAGAAGTAGGAAACATACATTGAAACATGATATTGGCACACAATCATGGCATTCAACCTTCATACACAATGAGATCTTGTAACTCAAAAACACATGGCACTTGGCCTTTACATGAAAACGAGAAACTCATGCCCTATAAAGAAATTTTTTTATCATGAAACCATTTATTATTCCATATCGAATTATCCTATTAATTATCACATGTTACAACTATATAAAACCTAATCAAAAAGATATCAACATTCTTCAAGTTCATTATCCAATTCAATTAAGCATGCACACATTCATTAATTCATTAACATCAAATTAAAACAATAATAACTTTATTTATTAAATGTTACTCATTAATTCACATACACAATTAATAATAAATTAATTCCATATTTACATTCATTACCAATTTCAATCAAGAACAACATTATAATCCAAGTAAGTCATATATATCACACTATCTAGAAAATGAAGAGGCAAACTGTTATTATGGAACAATGTATAAAATTTTCTATGGGATGGATACGAATTCTTTAATCTAGTTCAATTACATAATTAGGTGAATTTAATAATGATATAATGTGTTAATTAACTCTAAATCTATGATTACACAAAAATAAATAGGGCAGTAATGAATCCACTGCCTCAAATGTTCATCAACATTCTTTTCATGAGAACAAACCATGAAATGGATCTCTAATCGCCTATCCGAAAAGATATGAATCCATCCGAGGATTGCATGACACCTCTTCGAAAACAAAAACCAAGAGAGACCCAATTATAACCATGGGTAGGAGTCTTCCATAGTATATTGAGAAGAAACAAGCATAAATGAGATCAATCCAACAGAAACCACAACTACATGATTGAAAAAAACTCCTTCGAATAAGTAGGGTCACCACGGATCAAATATGAAATCTTGAGATCAATTATTGATGAAGGGATGTACAAAAAACTAAGGAGGGGACTTGTAGGTCACCTGGGACAAGAGAGAGGGAAACTATATTCATATAATTGGACAACTCTAGTGGATAGAGAAATACTTAAAACATTAAATTTTTTGGGGATTACGTGGTGTGTAATATCTTTTCACATAGCGTAATTCTTCAAGGTCGTTTTCCATAAAAAAACCATTTACTCTTCATTTTATTTTTATTTTTACACCGCGAAATATTACATGATGTGAATCCCACATTCACATCATAAAATTATTCTGCATGGTGTGTAATTTAATTTCACATTGTGAAAGTTCAATTATCATAATTCTCATCACTAGAACTCCTCTAATCTTTATTCGAGCCTTCTGTGAGCTCTACAAGCCTTGGGAATAATCAAAGGAATGATCTATTGAGATCCAGAACCTTAAATAAGATACATCTTAAAACATTGTGATCCTAATGAATCCACAACCAACCCAAAGAGGGAACAAAAAGGGTTCATATGAATAGCCACCTAGTGAGATACCTCTTATAGATCTCATCACCACAGGAGCTCACCACCTCACTAGAGAGAGAAAAGAAAAACCATTCAAAAATCCCAAACTGCTCTAAAACACATTCTTGGGGAAGAAACCTCTCAAAATATAGAAATCAATAACAATTAAAATTTAAATCTATCTCACAACAAGGAAATTTCCACATCTATAAAATAAAAAATGTTACAAGAGAAAATATAAACATCAAATAGCTTGGGGTACTAAGCATGTGTCTGCGACTCGTGTTCCTAGGTAATCTCCTCCACTATAGTATTCTCGCACAAGACACGAACCTATGGGATAATGAAATCATGTATCACCATCTCCTAGTATTCATGGATCCCTATAGGTCACTCCCCAATGGTCTCATTGTTATCGACATCAATCGTGATCTAATTAATGATATGGGAGTCATCATAAAGATAAAGATTGAGTTGTGACATGTGAAAAAAATTGTGTATCTAGATCATATATTAAAGAAGGTCTATCAGATTCTCTATGTATCCAACATGATAAAACACCTCAAAAGGCCCAACAAACTAGGGAGAAAACATACTCTTGTGAACTATCCTTCACTGCCCACGATGGGAAGTCACCTTCTAAACACATGATCTCCAACTTCAAACTCTAGAGTACTCCTACTATGTTCATCTTATGATTTCTGAAAATTCTCCACTACTTTATTCCTCTCAAAAATAAAAAAACTATCTCTGTCATATTTTATACGAGATACGATATGATAATTGTTGACTCTCTCACCACAGTGCAGCAAAACAAAGAATGGAAAGGTCAGTCGTACAATGATTCAAAGGTAAATATGCCGATGGTGGAGTGAAAAGTATTATTGTAAGAGATATATACCAGGTTATGTGCCTCATCCATGAAAATACAAATATAGGAAATAAGAGAACAAAATTTCATCAATTGACTGGATGGTCTTGCCTATCTAATCATCTTTCTGTGGATGAAAATTAGTTATATGGAATTTTTGAGAACTAAAATCATGATGGAAACCTCTCAAAACTCATGTGGTAAAATGAGGATCTCATTATGAAATGATCATCCTCAGGACTCCATAAGGTATCACCACCTCCTCTACATACTTCCTTGAAAAAACCTCTATTGATCGTGACTTCATGATCACGATAATGTGGGCCAATTTTTTTAAATGATCTTACACCACCCATCTAGAATCATAGAATCCTTGAGATTGAGGAAAACTAGTAAAAAAATTCTAATGATATTTCCTCTCACTTCCATAGGGGAAAAAATAATGGTTGGAGAAAATCATAAGGAAAATGGTTCATGGCCTTCACCATCTAGTTTACTAAATAGGGAGACAGAAACTCTACTACTGTATGGTTCACACCATGCCACCAAAACTGCCTTCTCAAGGATTGATACATATTTTTCATGTCATTATATATAGAAAAAGGTAAACTAAAAAATTCTCTAAGGTCCACCTCATGCTTCTCCAATGGAACAAAAAGAATTCCATGAAATAATAATCGGTTTTGATCATCTAAAAACTGACCATCAGGGGACTCACAACAAACAACCCGGTCTCTCCATACCTCTACCTCATGATCCCACAACAAGTATTACATCACCTACTACATCAGAGATGAATAAACTATCATCTAAAAAAGAAAGCATATTCCCCTAACTTATCCCATATCTAGATGAAATTATGAACATTATTTCATTAATCTCCATGAATCTCCTGATCCAGCACTGTATCACTATGTGACATTCTACTCAGTTTATCGACCACAACATTCCCCTTTCCCATTGTATATGAAATATGGAAGTTTTAATCCTATAAAAACACAATCCATTGATGCTGACTCATGTTCAAGTCACATTGGTATAAAACATACCTTATGTAATTATTATTTTTCAACAAATTAAAGAAAAACACCACCAACTCCAATTCAAGATCTTATGTGGAATAGTTACATTCATGGAGAAGTAACCTTAAAGACCCCTAACAAACTACCAATATCAGATACCTCATAACACAGCACATCCCAAGACATAATGAATCAAAGAAAACATCAAACTTAACTCCTTCTAATAGAAGACAAAGAAAAAGAACACAGACCAACTTCTCGTTAAGATAACAAAAAGCTATCTAAAACCAATCAGTATGTAGGAACGCCTAATCCATTCTAGTCAACTTAGTTAGATGGCTCTCAACTCAAGAGAAGTTAGATATGAAACTTCTGTAATGTTATTAAATACCATAGAAACATTGTAACTCAACCTCTATCTTGGTAGATTCCTACGAAAAAAACTACTTATATATTCAATGGACCCCCAAATAATCCATATTGGGATTCCATATTCCCCCTGAAATGGAATTATTAATCCCCAAACTCACACTTTAGAAACATTCCAAATAACTACTGGCAGAGATGAACTCCCAAAATGACACATAGATTCTTTGTATCCTCCTCCTCATATGCAGAGTATGCAAGGACATCTTCGATGAAAACCACCAATAACATAGCCCGGATCTCATAGAACACTTCTTCAAATATCCCAATGAACATAGTTTAAAAATTCATTACACTGAATGGAATCACAACAAATTCATATTGTCTGTTATGATAGTGAAAATTAATCTTTGAGATATTATTTTCTCTTAAATTCATATGATGATTTCATTACTACAAACTAATTTTGAAGAAAAAAACATGAACACTTCCGTTGATTTAATAAATAATCAATTCATTGAAGAGGGTAGTAGTTCTTCACTATCACTTGGTTGAAATGATGAAAATTTAAACACAGCTCCAAATTCCCATCATCCTTCTTTACAAAAAAAACTACTGCACCCCACAGTGGCACATTGTCCTGATAAAACCACACTTTAACTCACCGTTGTGCTTTATTCAAATCTCTCGCAACTCATAAGGTATCATCCTATATGGATACATCAATATAGGAGAAAATAATGGAAGTATTTCAATCCCAAATTTGATCTCCCATCAAGAGGGTAACTCCCTCCTCTGGAATGACATAACGGTGCTCTTCTACACCCTAGGAAATTCCAACTACAGAACCTATGACAAAATCAGCAACAACGTACTCATCATAGATGTCAAGGAAGAAACATTCCTCTAGCTAACCCATCTGAGGATCTCACTCACCAGGAAAAACCATTGCACCTCCATTATCATTGAAGAATACAACCTACATACAAAAAAAATCCATGATAGTATTTACCGAATACAACCAATCGATGGTGAGAATTATGCCATATGGTTGTATGATTAATCATTGGAAATGTCCCAAAGAGTGGTGTTTCCCCCACACTAAATCAATGTTTTTAAATAATTCAAACAAGTCATCTTGACCTCCAACTAGCATATTCATCACCAAATCTCTACCTCAAGTCCCAAAGTAAGGAAAATGGAATGTGATATGAAATATTTTTCCACTCCTCGATCAAACGAAGCATGAAAACAGGTAGAAAATAAGAATAGAGTACCTCGACTAACATCTCACTCACTAGGAGTTGGAAACACTAAAGTATAATGCTTCGCACGATCATCCTCACTGCCTTTATAACCATACAGACCATAACCTCTTTGATCTATCTCTACTCTATAAGGATGGGGGGAATCCCAAATATGTCCTCTACCTACCCCATACGCTCTCTAATGACCCCAAACTGGATTAAAATATTGTTTTTTCCATAGATGGAACTACCTTAATGGAGGATCCTATAGTTAAACAACTATCAGATGTTAACCGCTAAAAAAAGTAGATCACTCTAGCAGATGATGACCTCAACATCCACAAGAATTTTTTTGATCCCTTGGAATATATCTGACAGTGGACGTCCTTATATAAATGAGCAATTGACGGATGGGACCTACCACTAGCTGATCGAAAGATCTTCTATCCAATTAATTGTGAACAAAAAACCACTGATCTACTATGTGTGAAATCTTGAGGATTCCCCTCATGTAAATATAATGTTCTGGATAACGTCTTCTCGATGAGCTATACTCTTTTCAGTGCAAAGAGATAAATCATCAAATTAAATGGGGTGATCTTGCACTGGATATCAGGATGCAAAACCTCCTCAAAATTCTTTCCTTATCCTACACATTTGAAAACAGGTCCGAAGCATATCACAAAATATTATTAAAATGGATTATAAACTCTCGCACACTAGAGCTCCCCTAACAAAGGGTAAGAAACTCCTGGAGACTGAATTCCTTCATGGTCAAAGATAGAAACTGATCTCTAAACTAGTCTTGAAAGTCCTCCCACAAGACTGCTGACTACTCGCGATCCCCAAGGAACAATAACCACCACATCCTCATTACCCCCATGCATCATTATCAAATCCAATGACACCCATTGATTCATTAGAGCATAGATAAAAGTAAAATCTAACTCAACCTCATCCAAATAGTCTTTTGTGACTTAATATGAAATAGATCACTCATACCTCTACAAAAACTGGTGCTGAAACTCTCATAGTGTCCTTATACAAGTGTCGTCATCAACAACCACTACCCTACAGAGATCTATGGACACAACCAACTGAACAACTTCCACATGAACCTGATGAGGACATTGACCTGCAATCATTCTTGAAAAAGAAAAAATGGTTTGTTCTCTTAAACCTGGAATATGGAAGACATAATATTAATTCATTGTTATATTTAAATCTGTTTAGGTTAACCTATCCTTTGTTCTACCTATTCAAACATAGTCATAAAGAAGAATGATGCATGATCCTTTCCAAGGTCTCTATCCAAAAATCAGTATCACCTCATTTAGTAGCCATTATAAGCTTAAAGGTTCGTGAATCAGATCCACCAGGAACCTAAATATTCATGTATTATATGGACTCCCATGTTTACAGTTCATGATAAACATAGATGACACCATTTCCTAACATCCCATGAAAACTCACCAGTTATTAACTCCATAATCTATCATATCCATCAACCTATCATCTAATACCACTCTTTCATAACCCCCTCCCCACAATGTGTACCCCTCCTAAGCCGAAAATGGGAGAAGATAGATAGTTACCCCCAGGTTCTATCTCTAGTAGGCCCCATGTTAGAGACTAGCATCGCGGGTATAATAACATGTAGATGAGAGGAATTACCATCTATGTGAAACACCAGAGGAAGATAAAGAAAATATATAAACCTACAAACACCCACTTAGACTACAATATAATGGAAAGTATAGGAAAAAAAATTTAATGTCAGACAATAACTAATACAACTGAAATTAAATACTACATGTACCAAGAGAAAGTAAAGATGACAACGACCAAAAAGTATAAAATCTATTGAGAAACCCCCAATATAGTAGTATCCATTTTGATCTCTAGCCTACTCCAAATGACTTCTAAAATAGTTTATTTATCCATAGGGTGAGTATAACAGTATACTCAATAGGATCCTCCCCAGAGCTTCTCATGCAAAAGTTAAAGAAAGCATGCTAAATTATAGTGAGAAACAAGTGAAACCAACTCCTCACCTAAACAGGTATAATATGTTCTGAGCCTCACCATGGATACTCTAATCAAGTATCTCATACAATATAAAATAACAATATAATGAATATAAAGGGTACCCCTCTACCACTTTCCTGATTGGTTTTCTCCTCTTCCTCGATGTCTCACATCATGAGCATCTCTCTCTAAAAAGGCTAGACCAAAGACACCTGGGTGAAGCACCAAAACATTCACCTCTTGTGACACACCACCACCTCTAAATAACCCAATGTAAACAGGTAGTTTCTAGAAGCCACCACTGCCCACATAATGTGTATTATACCTTGGTTATTGTACCTCAATCCATCACATCATGTAAACTGAGTTTGGATCCTCAATCCGCTAGTGCCTAAACATGTTATACCTATAGTAGTCATTAACATACTATATCCAGAATATATGTGTGTGGAATTACCATAATCCATTACATATGTCTACAAGAATATATGGATAAACATAAATATTGTGTATACCAGCAAATGTAACTATCAAGAAAAGATAGTGGGGCTATAAGGGTAAGTTATCCATCCATCCTCCCACTATGAAGTTGGGGAGGACACCAGTTAGGGCTCAGAATTCCAAAGGTGTCATTTTCCCTAACCGAAATGGTTGAGTGGCATCTAAAAATACAAAAAATATTTGATATAATATGTCTCACAACCACACTATGGGAAAATCCTTGTCTCAAACACATCTTTAGCTAATGGCTCTCAAACTCACAACTACAAATGTTAAGACCAAATATCCTATAGGCACACAACCATTCAAAGAGCTATATTAAGTTATCTTAATCCTTTGAATCAATTAAACTACACATTATTTAATTTTTAACAATTATAATTTCCACATTACATCTCTTTACCATTTCATCATGGATCCATGCCCTCTAGGAATAAGCCAAACCATTTCCACGGTTTCCTAGAATTTCAACTTCATCATTGCATCCTAACAAGATCCCTCCCCATGGGTTATAAATTGATTCATTTATTTATGAAAATTACTTTACATATCACTAAGTACTCTGGAAAAACATTATAAACACCCCAAACACAAGAGTCTCAATATGGTGAGTAGATGAACTACCCATCGAGTTTCTTCCACATCTAGTTTAAGAGTAAACGCATACAACCATGATGAAAAAAATATGGAAAGCATGTGGCATACCCCACATGTATTCACAACCCATGAAAATAGAGTAACCAAACACATTTGTTTTTTTCAAGTAGTGGGGAAAGGAAATAATATAAAAAACAACCTAGCCACCATCCAAACAACATATTCAAACAAGCATCCAGTTTCATAACAATGGGTAATCCCATCTTTAATATGTTATATTATCTCTGACGTTCTTCTCGAAACCCACCTACATAGATCGATGCATCTAGAAACTCTAGGAGTCAATTGATGCCACCACAACTAGACATCCCTACACATCATACCACAACAGCCATGTAGACTCAGCCAACCCAAGATTGCACCAAGTATGAGCCTCTCTGCCCGACATACCTCAAATATCACTCTAGGATGAGCCATCCCAAGCACACATCAAGAACAAAAGAAGCAAGAAACAAACATAAAAATGGGATCTTGGACCCAAAAAAGAAATTTATACCGCACACACAATGATATCTCATGACTCCAAAACATAAGGCACTTGGCCTTTACAACAAAATGAGGTACTCATTCTCTATAATGGAATTATATTTTTTCACAACCGATTAAAATTGGAACTTGAATTAACTGATTCATTATCATAGGTTCAAACTATATGAAACCTAATCAACAATATATCAATATTCTTCATGTTCAAGAACTAATTAAATTATGAATTAACACTTCCATCAATTGATTAACATCAAATTACAAAAATAAAAACTGGTTTCATTAAACATGACTCATTAATTACTTTAGCTAACTAATTATCAATTAACTCTATCATTAAATTATTTATAAATTTCCATCAAGAATAACATGCTAATCCAAGAATTTCACAGATACCAAATTATCTATAAAATCAAGAGAAAAATTGTTATCCTGCTAAAAAGCATCTACATCTCTATGTGATCGATAACAATTCCTTGATCTGGTTCAAGTAGTTAATTAGGACATTTTCATTGTGATCCATGGAGATAAATCATGGACCGTCTATTATTTCATGTAATGAAATAGATAAGCAGTGAACCCCCTACCTCAAAAGGTCATTAATGTTATTCACATTAGAATAGACCACACAACGAATCCCCGACCACCTCTCCCAAAATTTATGCACCCATCGAAGGATGATGCGGCACCACCATAAAAATAACAAAAAAGATAACCCCCATTAAAACCATGTATATGAAACCTCCATAGAACAATGAGAATATAAGAGAGGAAATTAGATTAAATTAGGATAAACTTGTAGAAAATGAAGGAAAAAAACACACCTTGGTTAATGTCAGGAGACCATGGATCAAAGGTGGAAGCCCAATATCGATTCTCATCAATGTGGTTCTTCAAAATAATAATGAGGGTACTTCTAAGTCACCTGGGATGAGATATAGGAAAACAAAATTCATAGGGTTTTACAACCTGAGTAACTAAAAAACACATAAAATATTAAAACTTTTTGGGATTACATGATGTGTAATCCCCTTTCATGTCATGTAATTCCTTGGGATCTGCTTCCCCCAAAAAAACCATCACCTATGTATTTTATTTTATCTTTCAAAACCTGAAATATTATATTATGTGAATCCCACATTCATTTCATCAAATTTTACTACATGGAATGAAACTATATTTCACGTCATGAATGTTTGTTTCCCAAAATTCTCAGCACCCAAACTACTCCTAACTTCATCTGAGCCTCCAATGAGATAAATAATCTTAGGGAACATGTAGATGGTAGATCCATAATGATCTGAACCCTTACACTCTTAGATAAGGATTTCAAAGTAAGATAGGACCTACCATTGGTGGCTTGGAAGACAACACGAGATGTTGTTTTTGCATGGTATAGGATTGGAAGGCCCAAATGAGGCTCGTGTAGGGTATTCATGTGTAGATGCGGGTACTTCACATAGGTTTTCCTGCATTAGATAAAGGTACATTGCGTGATAGACCACCTGGGAAACAACATTTTGGGTGAGGCTCTTCTCCAGGATTCATATATCTTTTTAGGTGTTCTCAAAAGTGTCTTACATGAGCCCTTGGTTAGGTAATAGGACCTTCTGATAGTGTTCATCAACCATGAGTTAAATTATTTCTCACACATGTGATATTTATTTTTAACCATGGAGTAATTTGGCAACACAACCCCGCTTTATTCTCCCTTATTTAGGTTTTATAGGTCTACCTTGAAAGGGTTCTGAGGACCGGAGAAAAAGGATGATAGTGAGGAGAGAATATGGTTTTCTTTGAGATTCTTCCTCCATGAAAATAACAATCCACAAGGTCATATTTATAAGAAAATATAGGACCCTAGGTGACATTTTTTTCTCATACATGTATGTCACATATTCTAATGTGTAGTTACCAAGTGTAGGTGTCTCATGTAGGGGTGGAAATATGTTTGGGTTACATGGGTCCCTCTATGGCCACTATAAAAGAGAGAGAGTCACACTAAAATATTTTCATGCATGTCGGATGATGTATTAGGGAATGACACAAGGATATCCAATCAACCCCTTCATCTATCAAAAATATGTATTGCTACTCAAACTCATCATTTGGTGTCAAAGTGTAGTTTAGATCATTAATTCTATGTCAACATTCATGGAACGTATTTAATTGTGTCAAAAAAGTTCCCCCAATTAGAATAATATACATTTGTAATGAATATATTCTTGATTTAAGTGTAAAAAACAATAATTTGACATTATCCACAATCATTTACTGGGAAGTGTATCTTATTCGATTATGGTAGGATGCTCTAATAGTTTTCTAATACATGGGTCATAGAAAGTATATTTCTAATTTTTCTATCATTATATATTGTTTCCTTTAGAATTGGGGATGACCTCACTGATTTAAGGTTCCAATACTCCAAGAGGTTTTTAACAGGTTTGTTCGTAGAACCGGAAACAACCAATGATTCCATATCCATTTGGACCTACTTTCCAAAGGCTGGTTCTCAATAGTTATGAACTGATGAGGCATAAGAATTTTCATTGGTTGAGAGGATGGGATGTCAGTCTCATCACACCATTTTGAGGGTAATTATTGTCTACTCCATGACTCTCTTTATAGATTTAAGTTATGTTCATGAATCCTTATTACATTACCAAGTATGAAAATGAGATTTCCTTTAGATCTGAAAATCAATGATTGATATATAAGAGATTTAGATAATATTTTATATGTATTTCAGGTTCTTCATCGATATAGAATCATCAGTGTTTGTTACAGATTCTTGTTCAATGGTATCCTTTGACACATTATATAGAAATCTCTTGGTTATTATGATAACCATACTAGATTTAAAGCCACTCAGTGGGGCACTTGAGGTTTATTGTCATTCAGAAGGACATGAATTATTTCATAGTTGGGATCGTACCCATAGATGGGAAACCTATGTATCCTTTGTTTTGGAAAATGAATAAGAACCCACATAGTTCGAGTAATGAAGTATGAGGTTTATGCATGATTGATGTCTCAAATAAAGTTTTCATAATTACTTTTACACTATAAGCTCAAGTGAGTCATGCTCGGTGTGAGAAACAAAAGGTATTGGTAAAACCAGACAATTGTGCCACGATAGATACAATCATAAGAAATGATGTGGGAATTATGTATGGATGACTACCCAAAATAGATGAAGATCGGGTTTTACTTCAGGGAAGAAACCACGGAACATGGTCCATAAAGGTATATGTGCTTTATGGAGATTTGGATACTCTAACATGGGGATAACTCTTGAGGATGTTTCCCAAATTAGGAGGGGACTTATGATTGGGTTTTACTCCTGAGAAGGAAGATCAAATAAAATGTAAATTAAGACTGGTTAAGAGAAATAATTATTGGGGCTTATTGCTGAGAAGGCGGCCCAGTTTAAAAGAATTTGGAATTTGGGGTTTACTACTAAGGTGGTTGCCCATATTTGGGAACTTGAGGACTAGGGTTTACTCTTTAAAAGGAGGCTCAGGTTAAAGGGATTGGGAATTTGGGTCTTTCTCCTAATGAGGATCCCCAGATTTGGGAAAATATGAGTGCGGCTTACTCCTAAGGAGGATTCCCAGGTTTGAGGGATTTGGAATTTGGGGCTTACTCCTGAGTAGGATGCCCATATTAAGAGAACATGGATTGGGGATTACTCCTAAAAATGATTCCCAAATTAATGATTATATCTTCTTAAAGGATGTGGTTGAATGAATGAAATCTCAAACCTTAGTGACATAAAGATATCTAAATCACTATGTTTTGATAGATGTTCCACATAATTACTTTCAGATAAGGAAGCCAACAAGGGAGACATTCCAAAAGAAATGGCTTTAAAGAGGGTTTTGAAGGCAGGATATTGTATAAGAGAGGTGGATAGGCATAAGAGAGGTTAAATATGCATTAGAGGCTCCCAAAAAGAGAGAGGCGCGCAAGTCCTGTGTGGGCGTGCAAGTCCAAGTTGCACAGTTGTACCTGCACGACACATTATACTCGTGCGACGGTCAACCCTTAAGGTAATACTTGGGAAAGACTTGATTCAATCATTTAGAATTATCCCTAGGGGCATCCAGAGGGGTGGTGCGCAAGTTATGTTGATTGGGTAAGGCGGCGCCCAAGTTTGGCCATTTCCCTTAAGGGTTGGCCACTTAGGCATACATGTGTTGATGATTTTCAACACTTAGACCTTACTCGACCTCTTTAGATCTTCCGTTCTAGGTAATAAATTACCGTAGAAGTGTTTGGAAGATTTGATAAGAGACTAGGGCACTGGGAGCTCAAATCTATGTTTCTGGAATTTTTCATCTTGAAATGGGGGGGGCACCGGGGGTATTTTTAGGCTGGTGAAGACCCTGGGGGAAATTCAAAGAGGGCACGCAAGTCACCTGCATGACCATTGGGCGTCGCGCAAGTATACTTGTGCGACCTTGGTGGAACTTGCGTGACCCAAGTGAAAATGAATCCTTGTTCACGCCTTTGTTAATTTTTGATGTTTCTTCAAAGGATGAATCACATTGGGTTCAAGGTATGTCCATTTTCATTCATTT
Source organism: Viscum album (assembly GCA_963277665.1). NCBI lineage: Eukaryota > Viridiplantae > Streptophyta > Magnoliopsida > Santalales > Viscaceae > Viscum > Viscum album. Next base: position 227,060,453 of record OY728159.1, on the reverse strand, counting down.
AGACTCGGTGACGGAAAGGAGCGTCAACAAAAGCCCCCCCCCCCCCCCCTCAGAGTTTCATCGGAATGAAATAAGGATGTGAATCTAAGGTAAAGAAGAAAACCAAGGAACATACATCGCTCAAGTGTTGAACGTGCAGATGGCATCGCGCATGTGTGAGTCGCGCAGGCGTTGGCGCACATGGTTGCGCGTGCTGGCTTTTGGCGCGCAGGGTTGAGGCCTTGCCTATATATATGCGGCCATTATCACGCAAAGGACCCGAATTTCAGACTATCGATCTCTCGCCATGAAAGTTGCATTTACCATGCATGTTGCTATGTTTTCCGCTGTTTCTTTGCTATCGCACTACTGTAGAGGTATTTTGACATGCGTGTTGATACATGTGTAGAAAAACTTGCACGACACACTTACACATGCGCATTAATTTTTGGACTTGCGCACCTTAATGACTTAGCCATTTTTTCACATTTCACCACAAAATTTATGAAAATTCCACTTACTTAAGAATTAATTATTCATCTTTTGTGCAGATTAAATGAATTTAAAGAGGATCAGAATGGCTGATGAACTGGCTTGAAAGCGGGTTGATGATATGATGACCATTGTAGGCCATGATTACTATGAAATCTGCTAAAAAACTCTACGAGATTTGGCCATGTAATTGATGAAGTATCATCTTAATTTCCCACAAAGCATCTACCTACCTCTGTATGGACATGGTCATCTACAAGGAGTCAACGTTCCAAATAGAAAGAATTATATGCCCGATATGCAACCACGCTGCTACTCCCCTATTTCAGTTATGTTGTGCATTAAGAGCAGCAACAATGGTGTGAACATTCAAATTTTTTCTTCATGCCATTTCCTTGGAGATATGAAAATGGAAAACCTTGGGGTGATATGTTTTCCACTGCTGGTTGATGCAGAGAAGATTATCATGACATTAGAAACAATATCTGAAAAGATTACTCTCTCCAGATGTCTCTTTACTTCTAATTCTCCATTATCAAATCCATGTATCCATCCTCCAAGTCTCTTGGACAGAAACAGAGTCACTGTTTGATCAGTAGAAAATTTTCTCAAACCGTACTCAAGAACATTCATTTATAATTGTTCTAAGAAGAGATGGTATTACTGCATCTCTTATTGTATTCAGTTGAAATGGCTGAAATCCAGGTGGTTTCTGATGATGCTTGGGATTCCATAAATCAAATGAAGAGTTATGTTGAAAGTCTCTTTTAATTAATGAAAACGATAAGAGACTCTTGTCTGTGGATTCCCTTCTATCTATTGTGCATCAATGAAAAACACTTTCATCTTCAATCATTTATACCTGCAAGCCTTCTTTTTTTACCTTCTTTAATTTTTTACCTAAGACAATGGGCCTAGTAAACATAGTTTGATTTTTTCTTGGATTATTATAAAAAACAATACAAACTTTGAATCTTTTAATTGCTCAATATTACCTAAATCATACAGTAATGTATGTTTAGTGAGCTGGGACTTGAATTTTATTCAGAGTTCCCTTACCTTTTTTGGGCAATTTAATATCATGCATGCCGAACATCAAAAGGCTAATGTTTAAGGTCGAAATAGCTTTGACCGAATGGGTTAAAATTGACTCAAATCCTTTGAGAACTTATCTGAAAAAATATTTCCACACTCAAGTATGAAGGAAAACCTGTAAACTACGACTTAATAAATTTTGAATCTGAAAAATTATATAAAAAAGTGTTAAAAGGCATCAGAAGAAGTAATTCCCAAGAATGAATTTACCATTATTTAACAAACCCGTTAGGGGGTTGAATTATGCAGGGCCACCTAAGGGCATTGGCTGCATAGTCAAATAATAGAATCTTTTGGCTGAAAAGTCTATTATGTAGACTTTTATGCAAGGCCGCCTAAGGGAACATGCTGTATAGTGAGGCAAAAGAACTCTCAAGAATTTACTTTTCTACTACTAAAAAGCCAGTGGATGTTTATAGAGATTCAAATTTTCCAAATCATAGAGTTTGGTGTTTGGAGAGAGGTACTTAAATATGGAGAAGATATTTCCAAGAAAGATCATATATGAACTAGATGAATGTCACTCCTATGAAGGTCTGACCCAAACCTAGTGGAGTGAAATATAAACCATAGACTTGAATACTTTCAAATAATAAAAAATAACATGGGAAAAATATGTTAATGATGGCTATTTTTTGCAGATCCTTACATATTGTAGATAAGACCATTAAAGAAAAAATAGGTTTTATTCCCAAGAATGAAGTTACCATTATTTGACAAACCTGTTAGGGGGTTGACTTATGCAGGGCCACCTAAGGGCATTGGCTTCATAGTCAAATGATAGTATATTTTGGCTGAAAAGTTTTTTATGTAGACTGTTTATGCAAGGCCTCTTAAGGGAACGTGCTGCATAATCAGGAAAAAGAAATCTCAAAAATTAGACATTTTGTGACAAGAAGCCAAGAAAAGGGTTTTGAAGACCTAGAAGGTTAGGATTATGACACATAAAAGTGGTCATTTTTTCAATGCATGTAGAGATACACAAACCAATGCTAACCATAATCATGTAGTTGCTGGGTCCTCAATTGAGATGCTGGACGTCACTACGTATCCCATAAGGATGGGAATTAATCCATATATAGTTCTTGAAATATAGTTAAACATTATGTGGGACGAGATTATAGGAAATCATAGTTTAGGGTCATAGAACTCGGACCATTATAATGAATACACTGTGTGTGTTTTCATAGGGACTTTTCAGCCAGGGGACTGAAAGTAGAATTTGGGGTTAGGATCAAATACATGGGGATGGATTCGAGGGACACTCGAATTTCCCTACGTATCCCATAAATATGGGAATCAAGCCGCACGTAGTTCTTGAAATACCCTGTGTACAGATTTGGTTTGTACAAGTGAAGGGTGAAAGGGGACTTTAGTGCAATGATTGTTTGACCCATGATAAAAGGTTCGGGCATTTCCATGTATGCACGTAGTCTTTAGAATATAAAATGATTGGATATCAATGTAAATAATGATTCCCTCTCTGGTGAGGGTTTCAATGAATGTGGTAGTTTGTTGTCATACAAGACAAAAGTGTTGTACAGTTTAATGTCATGTTGCAAGGAAAAAGGTGAAACAATGTGAAGAGATTGGTTTTGGGCTTGAACCTCAGGTGGTTGCCTACGTACCTAGCATAAAAAGAAAGGATCAAAGTCCGCACAGTTCAATTAAAGAATGAATTAGTGATCAAGTTGTTCTTGGGGACAACGACCTAAAAAATTGGTGTTGGGACTTACGCATGGTTAGCGGCCCAGAGAGGGTGTTAGGATTGAAGTTTACTCTAAGCTCACGTGATTCATACTCGTTGTGAGAAATAAGAGGTAGCAACAACCTTAACTATGCACAGTTTAATGTCATGTATGACATATAAAGGGACTATGTAGTTTAAAGTCTTATAGTGAGGACTATTGGTGCTGCAGAGTTTAGTGTCATGTAGAAGGGAAAAAATACAGTTTAACATCATGTAGGACGTATTAAGGTACTTTTTTACAGTTTAGCGTCATGTATATAGGATGATGGGGAAAATACAGATTAACGTCATGTTGGATGTATTAGGGACTTTTCTAGTTTTACGTCATGTAGGAGGAATGAGCAGTAAAGTTTAACGTCATGCAGGAACAATATAGAGACACAGTTTAACGTCATGTTGGACAATAAGGGTGTTGTACAGTTTAGCATCCTGTAGCTAAGACGATGGGGAAAATACAATTTAACGTCATTTTGGATGATATGGATGTAAATAGTTTAATGTCATATGCATGGACCATGGATGCTACAGTTTAACGTCTTTCTGGATGATAAAGTATTTTTGTTACACATAATACTTTTCAGAAATCTACCATTAGTTGGAGTAGTGATGATTTCTCTATCCATTGAGATTAAAGAATAAGCTCCATTGGAGTAGACCTTATGTATTGAATAAGGTCCATTCCATTTTGACTCAAGAATGGGAGGTTTCTTTTTTGGTATCATTGGAGGTCTGAGAACTAATACCAATTATCCCTGAATGAATGAATGAAGACAAACTTTTTTGTTGAAAGCTTGTGCTATTTGATTCTGATAGACTTCCAAGTAGTGTGGGGTGCACAATATTTTCTCATCTAGCCATTCTAATTCATCCAATCACTTTTGAGATTGTTCATCTATAGATGACAAATCACAAATGGCTAATCTGAGAGAGGGTAATTGAACCTCAATGGGAAATACTGCTTCTGTTCCATATACCAATGAATATGGAGTTGACCGCGTTGCAGTGCAGGTGGTGGTTCGATATTCCCATAAAGAATTAAAAAGTTTATCAGGCCCTAATTTATTATCTTTATCCACTATCTATTGCAGTATGTTTGAAAGAGTCTTGTTGAAAGCATCTATCTGGCCATTAGCCACTTCATGATACTGAGATGAATGAATGGATTTGATGTTTTATTCTTGATACAACTTCCTCACCTCGGATGACTAGAATTTGGTGCCATTGTCCATCAATATGGTATGAGGGACTCCAAATATGGTAATGATGTTAGACATGATGAAGCTAACAATGAATTATAACTGACTTCTTTGAGGGGTATTGCCTCTGCCCATTTGGAAAAGAAGTCAGTATCAGTAAGAATATACTTCAACTGCTTGGTTGTAGCTGAAGGATAAGGTCCCATTATATCCATTCCCCCATCTGGAAAATGGCCATGAGTATTTAGTTGTATGAATAAAATCTAGGGGTTGATGAATGAAGTTGGAATATACTTGGCAAGAATGACACTTCTTTGTGAAATCAACACAATCTTGAATCATTGAAGGCCAATAGTATCCAAGCCTTCGAATTTGATCACACAGTCTATGTCTAGACTAGTGGGCACCACAGACTCCAGCATGTACTTCTTTCACGATAGCCATTATCTCTTCACCAATAATTCATCTGAAGAGAACTCCATCATAACCTCTTTTGTAGAGAATTTTTTCTAAGTGATCTAGGTTATCATAAAGAGTGAAATTGACCACATGTCGTCGGATTTCTTCTTTCCCAACTCTCTCAAGTTGTAGTGTTCCATTTTGAAGGTATTCCTTGATAGTTTTCATCCATTCTGTAGTATGACCATATGGTTTGGGAATGGGACTAATTTCATTGATTTCATCTATTCTAGTTAGAACATAAGCTAAATTTGTATGTCGGTGGGCAATACTGATACTTGTCTCATCCTAATTTGGATCTTCCAGAGCTATGGATATATTAGCCAGTGCATCAGCTTGGGCATTTTGTGATCTCGAGACATAAGAAAATATCAGTTCTGAAGGAAATTTCGCCATTAACTATCTAACGTGATCGTACAAAGGTATTAGTTATTCTTTTATGATTTCATAATCCTCATTGACTAGTTTGATTACTAGGTCTGAATCACATTTCACCTTTAAGTGACTCACTTGTGCTTGAAGCACCCACTCCAATCATGTGATTGGAGCTTGTTATTCTGCTTCATTATTTGTACCGCTTCCAAATAATGAGAAGGAATAAGGCAGAACTTCCTTTTATGCAGAAACGAGTACAATTCCTAACCCAACTTTGTTGAATATAGGATCTTCCATTTTCTTCCCAGTTGGACTTATGGAAGCACCATCAAATTACATTTCCCATGTTTGAAGACTATATTGAATAAAAAAGATTTCCTCATCCGGAAGTTCCATATATGAAGATGTATATTCTACTGAAGGATGTTCAGCAAGGAAATCAGCCAGAGCTTGGCCCTTTATTGCCTTTTGAGACACATACTGAATATCAAATTGCTGCAAAATAACTGCCCACCTCACTAGACGTCCTGTAAGCATTGGATGTCTATGGATGAATTTGAGCAGGTTATTGCGAGATGCCAATTAGACCATGTGATTCTACAGGTAGTGTCTCAACTTCAGAACTACAAAGATTAATACCAGGAAACACTTCTTAATATTTGAATATCGGGTTTCTACTTCAAGAATAGTCCGACTGAGATAGTAGAGGTTGTTTTAATTACCATCATCATTCATCTAAGTAATAAAGGCACCCAATGATCACTCTAAAGCTGTCAAATAGAGGATAAGTGGTCTTCCTTCAACAGGTGGCATTAATACCGGTGGACTCTAGAGATACTGCTTGAGAATATCGAATGCTTCTCGTCATTCTTCAGTCCACTTGTAAGTGTCTCCCTTCTTCATCAATTTGGTGAAGGGAAAACTTTTGCATGCCAAATTGGCAATGAAACGCCGAATATAGGCTAAGTGTCCTTGAATTCTTCTAAATTATTTTAAATTTTGAGGTGGTGACATACCAAGGATCAACATTGTCTTCTCCGAATTGACTTCGATACCACGATGGCATATAACAAACCGAGAAATTTTCTTGAGGTTACCCCAAAAGAACATTTTAAGGGGTTCATCTTCAAATTATGTTTCTAACGTTTGTGGAATATGATTTCCAAATCATCCAAGTGATTGGAACGTTGTTTGGATATAACCACAATAACGTCCAAATAACATTCAACAAACATCCCTAAAAAGTGTTTAAAAATATGATGCATCACACGCTGATATGTTGAGCATGCATTCTTCAGGCCAAAGGGAATTACCTGATAGCAAAACACACCCTGAGGGGTTTTGAAGGCTATAGATTCTTCATCTTCTGGAGCCATTCAGATTTGATTATATCCAGAATATCCATCCATGAAGGAAAGTTCTTCATAGCCAGCAGTTGTATCAATTAAGAGTTCTGTAATCAGTATTGGAAAATCATCCATAGGACAATGCCGATTAAGATCTCTGAAATCAATGAAAATTCTAATTTTTCCATTTTTCTTTTTCACATGGATAATATTAGCCAACCACATAGGATATTGAACTTCTCTGATGAAGTTATCTTTGATAATCTTATCCACTTTAGCATCAATTTTGGAAGCATAGGTTGGGTGTGTTCTTCTAGCGTCTTGTTTGAATCCTAAATGTTTTTCTGGAAAACCCAAACGATTAGTGGCAACATCAAGATCAAGCCCTGACATATCTGTATAGTTCCAAGCAAATATATCTTGATTTTTATTTAAAAAATAAATATACATCTCTTTCTCTTCAAGATTCATGGCTGCACTAATTAAAGTGGGGTTTGGATCTTCTATTGTACCTAGATTTATTTCTCTGAGTTCATCCACGGTGGTAGAGATACCCTATTCAAATGTGGGAGGAGAATCCTTGATATCTTCCTCTTCTTCTTCAACATGTGTTATTTCCTCTATTTCTACTTGCATAGAAGATGGTGAAGTATAATTTCCATTATTAGAAGAGATGTTAAAATTTGAACATCTTGAAGAAGAAGCTTCCAATTCTGAACGGATTGATGATGAAGGGTCTTCCTTGGGTAATAAAGAGGAGATGATGGATTGAGAATTTACATCATCATTCACCTCTAACATTTCTCTAACTTCTTCTGGCCTGAATAGAGAAGTATAGACTTGCTGGATTTCAGCGGATGAAATGAATACATCTCTATTTGAGATTTCAACATTGCTTAGTGGATCACCACTTTCTCCCATACTGTCTGTCTTGTTTGCTGTAATTGAAATTATGGAGGTTTCCATAAGATTATTTTAATTTCTGTCTATCCTGTCAATTTGACTGATATGCAATACATAATTTGTACGCACATGTGCTAATGGGATTACTGGAATCTTTTCCAAACCATATGGAGCATTAACTTTGGTAATCTCCCTTGCTGTGGATTTCTCCTTTCCCTTCATGTGATAGAATTCGACCTCAATGTATTGAGATTCACATGTCTTGAACAGGGAATTATCACCATAAAATGTCTCAATTTGACCATTGAAACAATATTTGAGACATTGATGTTATGATGAAGGGATAGCCTCATGTTAATCTACCCAGGGTCTACCAAGCAATATGTTAAAGGCTGAGTCTTGATCAACAACCATAAAATATGAATTGGATACAAGATCACCAAACTGAGTTCTGAGTGTAATCTGGCCCAATGGTTCTTGTTCATTTTTATCATATCCTTGTAACATCAAAGTGGAATGAGATAAATCAGATTCTGTGAGGCCTAATCGACGAAGTGTATGAATGGGGATCAGGTTGACTCCTGACCCATTATCAATGAAAACTATTTAGACGTCTACAACATTGAACTTTCCAGATAAGTACAAATGACTAATTTGTCCATGCATGTTATCATCTTCATCTTCATCAGTAAAAGATACCACTACATGGCATTCTGCAGGATAATTTTCTACATTGTAGACTTCAGCTACACCAATTTTAGTTTCAAACTTTTGGGGACTCGACAAAGCCTCGATGAGTGCCTCCCGAAGATCCTTTGATAAATTCAAAGCATCCAGAATTGATACCATGACCGGTATTTGGGCCAAGTGTTTCAGTACATCATACTTTTGATCCAAAGGTCTGTGTTTCCCAATAGAAACATCTGGTTTCATAGGTGCTTTGGAAGTTGATGCTTTTGAAGTCGATTCATCTTGTACTGGGATTGGAGTTGGTTATACTCCTAGATTTATAATATTAGACCCATTAGTTCTATTTACTTTCTGAGAATAATAAGGCGGAACCTCCAAACGATCGTCCAAAATAACTATGCTAGGACTGAATCTACATTTTCTGGAAGAACTTGCTTGTTTTTGTTGAGATCATTGAAGGGCTCTACCACGAGTTTATGTTGTATACACAGTTCTAGCAGGGGTAGAATTAGAATACTGGCCTCTGAAATATCCATGTCTTCCCCTATACCCTAAGCCTCTAGAACTTCCTCTGATTCCTCTATTTGATATGGGGAACCCAGGTTCATCAAGTTCGAAACTGTGATTGGCATAAGGATATGTTAAGTGAATCATATTAACAGAACCGAAGATTAACTCTTCATCCGATGAATACTCTACTTGACTATCCAATTTAGGTTGTGTCGTTCGATGGGGTGGTTCCCGTTACTTCAAAGTATATGGCATAAAATTTTCCAGAGTCATAGACAACTTGGGCTTTGACACGATCTCATCTTCTTCTTATTGTTCTTCTTTATATGAATTATGTTGTTTCATTGAGGATTTTCCCTCTGATGATGATGGTTTTTCTGTGGCATTCATGGTAGAAGACCCAATTGGTTTCTTCAATTGCATTTGCAAAATGGAATGAGTTCGATTGATCTTTTTTTTGACCATCCAGTAATCATATTTTTTTGCATTTTTGTTCTTGACTTCTTGCCACTCGCTTTCCTCTTCTAGATCTATAGCAGTAACATATGCTACCTAAGCTGAAGATACTTTTAGTTTGACTTGTCCCAAGTCGACCATTTTTTTCAGGAGGTCCTTGAAAATAAAACACTCTTTAATGGGATGACCTAACATCTGATGAAATGGGAAATAGTTGGGATGGTCTTCATCTCCTTCCTTGTTTGGCCTCTTGGGCCTTGGCAATTGAACCAAATTATTTTCCAGAGCCGAAATGAAATAACCAGGAACTTGATCATTTTGGAAAGAGTAAACTTTTCTATTCAAATCCTCACATTTTTTTCATCTCTAATCTCTTTGATCATCTTGAAGAAACAACCTCCGTTGTTGGTGCTCAGGAGGTGGAGCACTTCGAGAAGATGAAGGTTTTGAAGTAGAAGCAGGTACATGTTCTTGTTTAAGAATAACTGTAGTAGTTTATGATCTACCAATTGTCCTTTCTAGAGCTAATGGAATTACATGAGCTTTATCCTTAGTCATTAAAATAAAATATTCAATCTGTTGATCAATTGAAGTAAGGTATCGAAACCCTCCTGTGTGTTTCAAAGGGATCAATGGTGTGCATAGTTCATCATGAAAATTTTCCACACAGATTGGCAACAATTCTTCTTGAGGGAGTTCTAAGCTCAGGGAATATGTTAATCCCATCTAGCGAGCAATGAATTCTGAAACCCTTTCATTCTTCCTTTTCATGCAGTTTTTAAGATCAAAAAATGTTATCTTTGGCAATGTTGAACTGAATTGAAGAAGGAATCTTTAGAGGAGATCCTCTAATATGGTAATTTACTGGGACTGCAAGTTCGTGTACCAGACAAAGGAAGAACCTTTTAATGATTGTACAAAACAGCTGAGCATTACTTCATGTTTTTGCTGAGGGGTTCCCATCATAAGATTGAAATGAGAAAAAAAATGTGTTAAGTATTGCTCTGGGTCTCCAAAACCATTAAAGATTGGGAATGTGGTACTTGAAAAATTTCATAGGGGAGGAATTGCATCAACCCATTAAGGGTAAGCTCTCATTTCAGGTTGAATTTTGGCACGCATTCCCTCCATATCATCCAACTGAGATGTTAATGAATCAATAGTAGTTATTAAATTTTGAGAAACATGTGGTTGATCTTGGACCTTGTTTCCCTCTGGAATTTGGGATGACCTCATTGATTGAAGGTTCAAACATTTCAATCGTTTTCTAACGGGTTTGTTCATAGAACCAGAAACATCCAATGAATCCATATTCATTTGGACATACCTTCCAAAGGTAGGAACTCATTAGTTATGGAATGATGAGGATTAGGAATTTCCATTGGATGAGAGGATTGGAGATCAGACTCATCACACCTTTTTTAGGGGAATTATTCTCTACTCCGGGACTCTATTTATAGATTTATGTTATGTTCGTGAATCCTTATTACATTACCATGTAGAAAATGAGTTTTCCTTTAGTCTGACAATCAATGATTGGTATGTAGGAAATTTAGAGAATCATTTATATGTATTCGAGTTTCTTCATTAATAGAGAATCATCGGTATTTGTTTAGAGATTCTTAGCCAATGGTATCCTTAAATACATAAAAGTCTCTTGGTCATTATGATGACCATAGTGGTTTTTAAGCCACTCAGTGGGGCAATTGAAGTTTATTGTCATTCAGAAGGACATGTATTATTTCAGAGTTGGGATCATACCCGCTGATGGGCTACCTACGTATCCTTTATTTTGGAAAAGGAATCAGAACCCACATAGTTAGAGAAAGGGAGTATGATGTTTATGCATGATTGATGGCTCAAAGGAAGATTCCATTATTACTTTTACACTCTAAGCTCACGTGAGTCATGCTCGGTGTGAGAAACAAGAGGTATTGGTGAAACCAGACAATTGTGCCACGAAAGATGCAATTATGTGGGGCTTATGTGAGTATGACTGCCCAAATTGATGAGGATTAAGATTTACTTCAGGGAAGAAATCCAAAAATAGGGTCCATAAAGGTATATGTGCTTCATGGATATTTGGATACTCTAATCTTGAGGTTTACTCCTAAGGAAGATGCCCAAGTTAGGAGGGGAATTATGATTGGGTTTTACTCCTGAGAAAGAAGCCCAAATCCAAATTAAATCAGGACTGGTTAAAAGAAATTATGACTGGGGCTTACGCCTGAAAAGGAGGCCCCGGTTAAGGGACTTTAAAAATATAAGGGACTTGGGGATTGTTCCTGAGAAAGATTCCCATATTTGAGACTGGGTCTTATTCCAGAAAAGGAAGCCCAGGTTAAGAGAATTATGGTTGGGGCTTACTCCTAAGGAGGATTCCCATATTTGGGAATTTTAACATTGGGGCTTAATCCAGAATAGGAAGCCTAGGTTAAAGAGGACTTGGGGCTTACTCTTAAAAAGGAAGCCCAATGTAATGGGAATTTGGACTGGACATTACTCTTGAAAAGGAGGCCCAGGTTAAATATTATCTCATCTTAAAGGATGAGGTTGAATGAATGAAAGCTCAATCTTTGGTGACATAAATATGTGTAAATCACTAGATTTTGAGAGATGTTCCACATAGTTTCTTTCAGATAAGGAATCCAAATCATGAAATCATGCCATAAATGGCATTGAAGAGTGTCTTGACGACTGAATTTCAAATAGGATAGCTGGAATGGCATAAGAGGGGTGAAAATGGGTAGGAAAGGCACCCAAAAAAGGTAGGGGCGTGCAAGTCCTGGAAGGCGCACAGGTACTATGTGGGCGTGCAAGTCCTGGTCGCACAGGTATACCTGTGCAGCACATGGGTACTTGCGCGATTTTCAGCCCTTAGAGTAATATTTGGGCGGTCCTTGATCAAAGCCTTTATAATCATCCCCAGGGGATTTCCAAAAGATGGCGCACAAGTTATGGTGAAGAAGTAGGGCGGTGCGCAAGTGTGTTCATTTTCCATAAGGGTAAAACACTTAAGTGCGCAAGTATGAGTGAATTCTAACACATAGACCTTACTCCTCCTGTTTAGACCTTCCATTCTAGGTACAAAATTTCCTTAGAAGTGTTTAGAATACCTGAAGAAGAGACTTGGGAATTCAGAGCTCTGTATCTAAATTTTGGAAAAAACCCTCCCGAAATGGGGGCCCACTGGGGGTATTTATAGACTGGAGAAGACCCCAGGAGGTTATCACCTAGGGCGCGTAAGTGACTTGTGCGAACAATTTCAGCGTGCAGGGGAACTTGCGCGACCATTGCAGCACATAAGTGTACTTTCGCGACCATTGTAGAACTTGAGCCACCATTATGCAATGTTCTTCTTATTAATTCCTTTTGTCAATTTTTGATATGTGTCGAAAGGTTGAATCACTTTGAGCTCAGATATTCCCATTTTCCAATCTTTAGGTTATGTGACGAAAGGAGCATCAATAAAAGTCCCCCCTCAGAGTTGGATCCAAATGAAATGAGGATTTGACTCTGAGAAAATCAAGAATCAAAAGGAAATTGGGACATGTATTGTTGGGCCTGAAAATGAGCTTTGGGAATGCAGGGTCTGGCGCGCAGGGATACGGCCTTTAGTCGCACAGGGTACGGCACGCAAGGTTATGGTCGTGTCTATAAATAGGGGGCTTTATTCGGTACAAAGAACTCGGCTCTCATGGATTTCTTTCTCTCAACGGGCAGCTTGGCTCTCAACTTTTGCTCGTCCGCATATGTGATTCCACTGTTTCGAGCTTCTTGTTTCTTGCATCGCGCTTCTGTTAAGGTATTTGAACTTGCACGGTGATACTTGCGCGAACAATACTTGCGCGACTGAAGGAGACTTGCACGCCAACTATGGGACTTGCGCGCCTTAATGACTTATCCAATTTCATCAAATCCTTCACATATTTTGTGAAAAATTAACATACCTTAAGAGTTAATTATTCAATTCTTGTGCAGATCAAATGTCTCCAAAGAGAATCGGAACGACTGATGAACTGGCGAGCAAAAGAATTGATGAGATGTTGTACATCATTGGCCATGATTACTATTCCATATGTGAAAGCACTCTTCTGGACTTGTCTATGCATCTGAAGAAATATCATCGTTATTTCCCACAAAGAATCTATCTGCCTCTATATGGCCATGGTCCCTTGCAAGATGTCAACATTCCGGAGGCAAAGAAATATCTCCCGCCTTCCTGGTTTCAGTCGTATACTAAATTTTCTTCAGTGAATGTCTTAATCATAGGAACATTTCCAAATGCTGGAATAGTAATGAAAGCTTATATAATGCAACATAGCTCGTGTGATCCAGATCTGAAACTTTACAAGCCTGATCTGTAACCACATTGTTACCCTTCTGTCTTTTGAAACTCTCAGATGGATCAATCCAAAGGCTGGAAGGAGAAATAGGAATTCCGTTCTCGAGGAGGGGTGAGGACAACTTGGATTTGGGCTTATTGGGTGCAACAAACTTGTGAAGAGTTTATCGAGTACCTGAAGGGAGCTGCAATTTATGAATCCGTCTGGGCTGGGTAGATGTATGTTTATAGAAATGATAATTTTGCACTAGAATTGCTTAGCTGTTGGAGCCTGAAAACTAATTCATTCCATTTGACCCATGGAGAAGTAGGCATTAGTTTTTGGGATGTCTACAAGATTTCTGGGGTTCCAATCCTGGGTGATATGTATGACGAATTCGTCCCTCCAAAGGCAACCATGAATGATCCAGAGAAGACTCCAGATTTGGTTCAAGAGTTATTGAAGATTTATCATAAGCTCAAAATCTTAATGAATTCAAAGACTCATTATAGAATGGATATTCACCCAGAGGAATGGATGGATGTGTTTCTCAAGAAGAAGAGGGAAAAGGGGCCCACCTGTATTCGTCCTACTAGCTGCCCTAGAGCAGATAAGAGAGGTGTTCCTGGAACATTTTGATCGACTCTGGAAGTCGGGGAGTTTGAGAAATGGGGGTATGAAGTGATTCATAAAATCCTAGAGAAGACCCATCTGGAAGGATTTTTAGCCTTATGGCTCAGTGTCTATCTTTTTCCAGTTAGAGATTCGAAGGGAGGTGTTAGGCCAGGGACCTTCATTATCGCAGCCAAGTTGGTTAAGAGGAAGATGGTGGGGTTGGCTACCACAGTTTTGGCAAAGATTCACAGGTACATAGTCCATATCTATATGGGTAAGTCTCCTTTGAGATTAGTTGGACCATTACATGTTTTATGGTGATGGATCGCCACTCACTTCCAGACATATGCTGTTCAAAATGGAATACAGATTCCTAGAAGTTCATTCAGGCCGTCTGTTCAGGCCATCTCTGGAGTTTGTCCTTTGTCCCTCAATGCTTATGATATTAGGCCAGGGATGGGTATGCATAAGGAATTCCACTTATTTACCTATGTAAATTTTCCGAAAGGACAATTTTTTGACGATGGATCAGCCAGCATGGAACAAAGGTCTTATATGCTGGCCTGCAGAGATGGTGTACTTGCTACCCGGATTGATGGGGAAATAATATGTGGGGCCTATGTTCCATATCGATTTACACACCAATTCAAGTGTCTACAAACAACTGTTGTATCTCCTCCAGTGCACGTCAAATCAGAGCAGCATCCAATGGTTGCTCGGTAACTATGTTTTCTAACGGCTATTGAAAGGACTGGGGCAGTATTTGACATACCAAATACTGAAGCGGTAAGAAATTTGACAATATGGTATGCTGAAAACTGGATAGATTCATATCCTGAGGCCATATTGAATAAAACTATTTATCAGGTTGGGAAGAAGAAGATAACCATTGAGAAAGAAACGATTCAGGTGGCAGGTGATTCTTCCACTCCAGAAGCTGGTTCACCGAGTTCATCAACCGAGGCTGATTCATCAGATTCTCAGGAGATACAACATGTATTGAAACGGCCATGTGCCATATATAATCCTCCTGTCAGAATAAAGAGAGCCACTCCATCAACTCCTAGCGAGTTACTTTATTGAGGCAATTTAATTTCCAGTAACTTTATAGAGTGACAATTTTTCATTCTCTTTTTATAGTTGCAGGAGCTATAAAGAAATTAAAATCCAAGGTTGTAGGACCCTCTTCATAACCTTCTAGTACACCTGTTTATCTACGACCAGAGGCCATCCAGACATGGCAGGATGTATACTACGATACTGAAACTATCTAGATGGAGCTATGTGAAGGGTTACGTCTTCCATAAATAGGGACTCTTCAGGCTCCTGTAAATATTTATTTCAAGGATAACCCTGATGAAGTAAGAGCCTATGTCAAAGATTTTAAGGCCTATATATATTCCACTGATGATTTTATCCCTATCACCAAGCGGGTGAAGGAAATGATGGATCACGGTGCCACTGATGAGGAGTGGCATGAGTATGTGGCCCCTAAAGATGTAAGTTTTCTTTCCTTATTTGCATTGAAACTTGATTTCAGTCATATCTTTTTTATTCAAGGAAATAGTTTTCTTCATCTTTTATCTTGGAAAAACTACTGAGGTTCCTTCACCACAGTATAGCCCTGGTGGTACTTTCATCGGTGTTGCTGCTGAATCTCCTCGTGAACCGGGTGAGATATCTTTGGGCCAACAGGCCATGGAATAGGAGTTGCAAATGGCTTTCCCCTCTCCCATTCAGGTACCTATAATGGGGACTGCTGACACTCCCAAAAAGCCAAGGAAGCTAATGCATCAGAGGAAGAAGACCACAACTAAATGCTTCATTAGTAGTGGTAAGTATTTTGAATAATCATGAGTCTTAAACCGTTAAAAAAATTTCCCATGTTCTTTGGAATTGTAGGGGCTTCTTCAATTTCCCCAATGAGGGAAAGGACTGATCCTCCTTTGAGGACCACAGAGGGTCTTGTGGAACAAATTCAAATTCATGCTAAATTGGATACTTCTGAAAAAGAGCCAACATTTATTCCCTGCACTACTCCTGCTGTTGCTATAAGTAGAGAAGAACTTGCACTAGAATCATTGGCGGTCGCATCAACTGAATTTACCATCCTTCCTGAAGAAGCTGTCCAGGGTCATGGGCCGCAGAATGAGGGTCAGCAAGAGGATACATCAAATGCTCCCACTGGTGAGACTAACCAGGATCCTGAAATATTATTGGATGAAATGATCAATCGTGGCATTTCTTTCGAAGAATGTTATGATCATGCTATGTTTTCAGTGATTTAGAAGACCTTGGGAATGAGTGTTATCCTTCGCCCAGTAGTTTTTTTTATAATTTACACTTCTAATCATGACTGAAAATATCATGCAGTTCCATCCATAGAAGCTGCTGAAATGCCAATGCCTGAAGAGGGTGTGGACATTGATGTCAACCCTACCATTGCAGAAACATTAGCTCAAGTGGAGCTAAATCCAGTAAACCCTCCTAAGACCCATCTTGAAGATCTTGTTGAAACTGGGAAATATGGGGAGGAGTCTCATCATGTTGCTGATCTTCTATTAGGTAATGATCGTACTCAGATTTCAAGATAGACATCCAACTTCCATTATTCCATGAAACTAACAATACTTTTAATTAATCAAACAGGGATATCAAATTCAATGGTTAGAACTGGATGTGAGGTCTCAACATCCACCCAAAAAGTATTAGAATGAGATGAAACTAGTGTCAGGGGGGAAGAAGCAGAACATGGCACTTCCTTAAGTGCATTAATCCCAGATTACATGCCCCCCTGTGATGATGATGTTGAATCAGACCTAGAGGTGCTTAAGGCGCTCAACTTCTCACGACATAATGCATGGAACAACATATAGAAAATAATATCTGAGGTTCCTTTAGATGATCTATCATCAAAGATACCTTGATTGTCATCCCAGTTTATCATGCTAGGACTTGGTGGTTTTGGATACCAAGAAATCCATACCATGGTGAAACAAGTCATCTTCAGGAGGGCGCTGGAGAAAAAGTGACGTGAAGATCTTACCATTGTGAAACTGTCAGTCAACATCTATGAATCTAAGGTTGCGGTATCCTGAGTTGAGGCTGACTATACTTCCATGATGAAGGAGATGAACCATAAGATCAAATAAAATGTCGTCCAGAAGATGCACCTTCAACAACAGTTAGATACTGTTACTGGGGAACATGACCAATTCAATAATTCACAAGAGGGAGTTCAAACGAATGGTATGAAGACCATTTTGGATGCCAATAAAGAACTCCATCAGGCTAAAAATATTGAAGTTGGACAAGTGCATGAGCTTCAAGTAGCTGCTGATGAAACTCGTGATGCGGTTTATCATGTGAAGACTTATGTCGACAGCCTTTTGTAATTTCTTGGAAAAGAGAAGAGACTCTAATTTGTGGATGTCCTTCTAATTCTTTTGCATCAAATGGAAAGAATGTTTTCATCTTCAATCACTTGTGCACATATTTTCCTTTTCTCCCAGCATTAAATTTTACCTAAGCCAATGGGCCTAGTAAACATAGTTTAATTTTTACTAAGATTAATGTAAATAACCCTACAAACATTGAATCTTTTAATTTTCTCAATATTACCTAAATCATAAAAAATTTATGTTTAGTGAGCTGGAACATGACTTTTATTTAGAGTTACTTTGTATTTTGTGGGTAGTTTAAAGTCATGCACGTTAGACAGGATAATGTTTATGGTCGAAATATCTTTGACCGAAATGGATTAGAATTGACTAAATTCCTTGTAAATTTATATGAAACCACATTACCATACTCAAGAATGAGGGAAAAAATATATAAACTATGACTTAATAATATTTGAATATGAGGAATGATATGAAAAAGAACTAAAAGGCATTAGAAGAAGTAGTTTCTAAGAATGAATTTACCATTATTTAACAAACCTGTTAGGGGGTTGAATTATGTAGGTCCACCTAAGTGCATTGGATGAATAGTCAAATAAATAGCATCTTTTGGCTAACAAGTCTTTTATGTAGACTATTTATGCAAGGCCGCCTAAGGGCACGTGCTGCATAGTCAGGAAAAAGAACTCTCAGAAATTTACATTCCTATTGCTAAAAAGCCAGTGAAAGTTTATGAAGATTCAAATTTTCCAATGTATAAAGTTTTTTGTATGGAAAGAGGTACATGAATATGGTGAAGATATTTCCAAACAAGATTATCGAAGAATTGGATGAATATTACTTCTACGAAGGTCTGACCCAAATGTAGGGAAGGAGAATATAAACCATAGACTTGAATACTTTCACATCATGAGAAAGGATATGGGACAAGTATGTTAAGGACGGTTATTTTTGTGGACCACTACATATTTTCATTAAGACAAATAAGGACAAAATATTCTTTCTTCACAAGAATGAAGTTACCGGTATTTAACAAACCCGTTAGGGGGTTGAATTATGTAGGTCCACATAAGGGCATTGACTGCATAGTATAATAATAGCATCTTTTGGTTAACAGGTTCGTTATGTAAACTGTTTATGCAAGGCTTCCTAAGGGTACGTGCTGCATGGTCAGGCAAAAGAACTCTCAGAATTACAGGCCCTTTGTGATTAGAAGTTACAAAAAGGGTTATGAAGATCTGAAAATATTTAAGGTCAGTATTATGACACATAAAGATGGTTATTGTTCAATGTATGCAGAGATACATCAATGCTAACCATAATCATGTTGTTGCTGGGTCCTAATGGAAATGTTGGACTTTACTACGTATCCCATATGGATGGAAATCAAGCCATACGTAGTTCTTGAACTACAGTTTAACGTCGCGCGGGACAAAAGGATTAGAGATCTTAGTTTAGGGTCATAGAGCTTGGAAAATTATAAGACATACACATTGTGTGTTTTCATGGGGACTTTTCAGCCAAGGGACTGAAAGTGGAATTTGGGGTTAGGCCCAAAAGACTTGGGGCTGGATTCGAGGGACACTCGAACATTACTACGAATCCCATAAGGATGGTAATCAAGCCCACATAGTTCTAGAAATACCGTTTTTACAAATTTTGTTCGTACATGTGAAGGGTGAAAGGGGACTTTAGTGCAACAATGGTTTAACCCAAGATAAAAGGTTTGGGCATTTCCATGTATGCATGTAGTCTTTGGAATGAAAAATGATTGAAAAATAAATGTAAATAATGGTTCCCTCTTAGGTCAGGGTATCAAAGAATATTGTAGTTTTATTGTCGTACAGAACAAAAAGTGTTGTACTGTTTAACGTCATATAGCAAGGACGGAAGTGAACCAATGTAAAGATATTGATTCCAGGGGCAGTTTCACGAAGCAACATTGTAGGAGATGGAGGTGAACTGATGTGAAGATATTGGTTTTGGGCTTGATCCTTGGGAGGTTGCCTACATACCCAGCCTAGAAGGCAATGATCAATGTCCGCATAGTTCAATTTAAATAATGAATTAATGATCAAGTTGTTCTTGGGGACAACGACCTACAAAATTATGTTGTTGGGACATACACATGGTTAGTAGCCCATAGAGAGTGTTATGGTTGATGTTTTCTCTAAGCTCATGTGATTCATACTCGGTGTGAGAAACAAGAGGTAACAACAACCATAATGATGCACAGCTTAATGTCATGTAGGATGTATAAAGGACATTATGTACAGTTTAGCATCATATAGTTAGGATGATGGAAACAATATAGTTTCACATCATGTTGGATGAAAGGGGGACTGTGAATTTTAATTTCATGCAGTGAAGACAAAAGAGCACACCATTTTACGTTATGTTGGTCGTATTAGGGACTTTTTCACAGTTTAACGTCATGTTGGACAAAAAAAGGATGATACAGTTTAGCTTCATGTTGGACGTAATTGCCAATTATTTAAGGTCGTATGCATGGACCGTGGGTTAGGCATTTTAACGTCATGTTGGATGAATGAAAGGGACTTCTATATAGTTTAACATAATATAGAAAGGACGATGAAGGGGGACACAGTTTAACGTCATGTTGGATGAATTATGGAACATTGTCACAGTTTAGCATCATGTTGGACGAAAGTACAAATAGTTTAATGTCATATGTTTGGACCATGGATGATGCAGTCTAACGTCATGCTGGACTTAAGGGACGTTTGTACAGTTTAGCGTCATGTATTTAGGACGTCACAGTTTAACGTCATGTGAGACGAAAGGAATACATATAGTTTAAGGTCATATGTATGTACCGTTGCTGTATAGTTTAACGTCATATAGTAAGGATGAAGAAGGGGAAACAGTTTAACATCATGTTGGACGTATGTGAAAATAGGTTAGGGTTATATGCATGGACCTTTGGTTATGAAGTTTAAAGTCGTGCTAGATGGTGGTGTAGTTTAAGGTCATACTGGACCAGTGATGATATATTTTGTGTTTAAACAAAACAATTCTTCAAAAATTTGGCATTCGTTAGAGTAGTGATGAGTTCTCCATCCATAGATATTAATGAATAAGCTCCATTAGAGTAGACCTAATGTATTGAGTAAGGTCTTTCTCATTTTGGCTCAAGCTTGGGAGGTTTCTTTCCTGGTATCATTGGAGTTCTGAGAACTAAAACCAATTCTTTCTGAGTGAATGAACTAAGATGAACTTTTTTGTTAAAATCTCGTGCTACTCGATTTGGATAGACTTCCAAGTGGTGCAAAGAGAACAATATTTTCTCATCTAACCATTCCAATTCATTCAATCACTTTTGAGATTTCTCATCTATAGATGACTGATCAAAAATTGATACTCTGAGCGAGGGTAATTGAACATCAATGTGCAAGATGGATTCCATTCCATATACCAGTGAATATGGAGTTGACCGCGTTGCAGTGCGGGTGGTAGTACGATAAGTCCATAAAGCATGGAAGAGTTTATCAGGCCATGATTTCTTACCTTTATCCCCCATATTTTATAGTAAAATTGATAGAGTCTTATTGAAGGATTCTATCTGCCCATTGGCCGCTGCATGATACTGAGATTAATGGTTGGATTTGATGTTGTATTCTTGATACAATTTCTTCACCTCGGATGAATAGCATTTGGTGCCATTGTCCGTCAATATGGTATGAGGGACACCAAAGATGGTAATGATGTTAGACTTGGTGAAGCTAACAATGCATTTAGAACTGACTTCCTTGAGAGGTATTTCCTCTACCCATTTGGAAAAGAAATCAGTAGTAGTAAGAATATACTTAAACTGCTTGGTCGTAGCTGAAGGGTAAGGTCCCACCACATCCATTCCCCATGTGGCAAATGGCCATGAGTTTTTATCTCTATGAATCAAATCTAGAGGTTGATGAATGAAGTTGGCATGTACTTGGCATGAATGACACTTCATTGTGAAATCAACACAATCTTGTATCATTTATGGCCAAAGGTATCCATGCCTTCGAATTTGATCAGACAGTCTATGTCCAGACTGGTCGGCACCATAGACTCGTGCATGCACTTTATTCATGACAGCCATTGTCTCTTCACTATCAATGCATCTGAAGAGAACTCCATCAAAACCACATTTGTAGGGAATTTTCTCTAGGTGATATGGGCTATCATAAAGAGTAAAATTGACCACACATCACTGGATTTGTTCATTATCGGCTCTATCAGGTGGAAGTGTTCCATTTTGAAGGTATTTCCTGATAAGTGACATCCATCCTATAGTATGACTATACAGTTCAATAATGGGACAAATTTCATTAATTTCTTCTGTTCTGATTCGAACATAAGGTGAAATTGCATGACGCTGGGCAATACTGATAGTTCTCTCATCCTGATTTGGATCTGCCAGAGTTGTGGCTATATTATCCAGTGCATTAGCTTGAGAATTTTGTGACCGCGAGACATAATAAAATGTCGGTTCCGAAGGGAATTCTACATTAACTCTCTGATGTAATCATACAAATGGATTAATTATTCTTTTCTGATGGCATAATCCCGATTGACTTGGTTGATTACCAGGTCTGAATCACCTTCCACATTTATGTGATTCACTTATACTTGAAGCGCCAATTCCAAGCATTCGATGAGAGCTTGGTATTATGCTTCATTATTGGAACCACCTTCCCATAATAAGAAGGAATAAGTTAACACTTCCTTTTCAGGAAAACTGAGCACAATTCCTAAGCCAAATTTGTTGAATTTAGGATTTTCCATTTTCCTCCCTCTTATACTTCTGGACGCACCATCAAAATACATTTCCCATGCCTAAGGAATTTCTTGAATAGAGAATAATTCCTCATCAGGGAGTTCAATATCTGAAGATTTGTCTTCCACTGAAGGGTGTTCAGTTAGGAAATCAGCCAGATCTTGTCCCTTTATTTCCATTTGAGACACATACTGAATGTCGAATTGCTGCATAATAACTGCCCACCTTTCCAGACGTCTTGTAAGCATTAGACGACTAAGGATGAATTTGAGCGGGTTATTGTGAGATACCAATTGGACCTCGCGATGTTACAGGTAGTGTCTCAACTTCTGAACTACAAATATTAATGCCAGGCATCACTTCTCAATACTTGAATACCGGGTTTCGGCTTCAAGAATAGTCTGAATGAGGTAATAAATGTTGTTTTCATTCCCAGAATCATTCTTCTGAGAACGAAAGGCAACCAATGATCACTCTAAAACTGTCACATAGAAGATAAGTGGTATTCCCTCTATAGGTGGCATGAGTACCGGTGGACTCAAGAAGTATTTTTCGAGAATATCGAATGCTTCTTGACATTCTTCAGTCCACTGGTAAGTGACTCCCTTTTTCATCAATTTGGTGAAGGGTAAACTTTTTCCTGCCAAATTGACGATGAAACGCTGAATATAGGCTAAGTGTCCATGAAGTCCTCTTAATTTTTTCAAGTTTCAAGGAGGTGACATACCAAGGATTGACTTTTTCTTCTCAGGATCAACTTCAAAACCATGATGGCATACAACAAAGCTGAGAAATTTTCTTGAGGTTACCCCAAAAGCACATTTTAAAGGGGTTCATCTTCAAATTATGTTGTCAAAGCTTGAAGAATATGACTTCCAAATCATCCAAGTGATTAGAACGTTGTTTGGATTTAACCACCAAATCATCTACATAGCATTCAACAAACGTCCCTAAAAGGCTTTGAAGATACAATGCATGGCACACTGATATGTTGAACAAGAATTATTTAAGTCAAAGGGCATTACCCGGTAGAAAAACACGCCCTATGGGGATCTGAAGGCTGTGGATTCCTCATCTTCTAGGGACATTGAGATTTTATTATATCCAGAATATCCATCCATGAAGGAAAGTGTTTCTTAGCTAGATGTTGCATCAATTAAAATTTCTGTAATTGGAAATGTGAAATCATCCCTAGGACAATGCCGATTAAGATATTTGAAATCGATGCAAACTCTAATTTGTCTGTTCTACTTCTTTACAGGGAAAATATTAGCCAAACAACTGGGATATTGAACTTCTCAGACGAAGTTAGCTTTGATAAGATTATCCAATTCAGCTTCAATTTTGGAAGCATAAGTTGGGTGTGTTCTTCTCGCGGCTTGCTTAAATAAGTGATGTTATTCTGGTAAACCCAAATTGTGAGTAGAAATATCAGGATCAAGCCCAGGAATCTCTGTATATATCCAAGAAAATATGTCTCAATTTTTCTTTAAAAAGGAAATATACATCTCTTGTTCTTCAAGAGTCATGGCCGCACTGATTAAATTGGGGAGTGGATCTTCTTTTGTTCCCAAATTTATTTCTCTGAGTTCATCCCCCGTGGTAGAGATACCCTCTTAAAATTCTTGAGGATCATCTCTAAGATCATCCTCTTCTTCTTCAACATGTGTTATTTCTTCTGTTTCTACTTGCATAGTAGATGATGAAGCAGAATTTTCATGATCAGAAGAGATGTCAAAATTTGCACATCTTGAAGAAGAATCTTCCATTTTCGACCTAATTGATGATGAAGGGTCATCGATGGGAAATAAAGAGGATATGATGGATTGAGAATCGATATCATTGTTCACCTATGGTGTTTCTATAACTTCTTCTGGCCTGATTGGAGATGTATAGACTTGTTGGATTTCAGCAGATGAAATGAAGACGTCACCATTTGGGCTTTCATCACTGCATGGAGGATCACCAATTTATCCCATGTTGTCTGGATTGATTTCCATAATTGACATTATGGATCATTCCCTAAAAGTATTTTGATTGGTGTCTATATTCTCAATTTGAATGATAGGCAACACATAATCTGTACTCACATGCACAAATTGATTTAACGGAATCTTCTCCAAAACATATAGAGTATTAACTTTGGTAATCTCTTTTGTTGTGGATTTATCCTTTTCATTCATGTGATAGAATTCCTCCTCAATTTATTGAGACTCACATGTCTTGAATGGGGACTTATCACTATATAATTACCCAACTTGACCATCAAAACAATATTTGATACATTGATGGTAGGATGAAGGGATAGCCGCATGTTGATGTAGCCAGGGTCTTCTAAGCAAGATGTTGAAAGCTGACTCTTGATCAACAACCATGAAATCGGAATTGGATACAAGATCTCCAAACTGAGTTCTGAGTGTAACTTTTCCCAGTGGTTCTTGGTCACTTTTATCATATCCTCGTAACTTCATGGTAGAAGGTGATAAATCAGATTCAGTGAGGCCCAATCGACGAAGTGTACGAATGGGCATGAGGTTGACTCCTGAACCATTGTCAATGAAAGATCTTCGGACATCTACGCCATTGACTTTCCAGATAAGTACAAAGGTCTAATATGCCCATGCACAACATCATCTTCATCTTTATCAGCAAAAGATATTATTTCATGTCATTCTGCAGGATTATTCTCTATGTGATAGACTTCTGCTGCAGCAATTTCAGTTTCATACTCATGATGACTTGACAAAGCCTCGATAAGTGCTTCCCGAAGATCTTTTGACAGATTCAAGGCATCCAAAATTGATTACATGGCTTGTAAATGGGCCAAGTGTTTCAATACATCATACTTTTGATTCGGAGGTCTGTGTTTCCCAATAGGAACATGTGGTTTAGCAGGTGCCTTAGATGCAAATGCATTAGAAGTTGATGCATCTTGTATTGGGATAGGAGTTGGAAATATTCCTGGTTTTGGAAGATTTGACCAATTATATATATTTTCTTGTTGAGAGGATGAAGGTGGAACCCCCAACAGATCCTCCAAAATAAATTTTCTAGGACAGAATTTGTTATTGGTAGAAGAACTTTCTTGTTCTTGCTGAGCTCACTAAAAGGCTCTACCACGGGTTTCTGCTGCGTACACAGTTCTAACAGGGGTAAAATTGGAATAGTGGCTGTGGAAAGATCCACGTCTTCCCCTATATACTGAGCCTCTGTAACTTCCTCTGGTTCCTCTATTTGATATAGGGAATTCAGGTTCATCAAAACCAAAACTGCGACTGGCATATGGATATGTTAATTGAATCATATTAACAGAACCAAAAATCAACTCTTCATCTGGTGAATACTATGCCCTATTAGCCTATTTAGGCTTTGTCGTTTGGTGGGACAGTGCCCGTTGATTTGAAGTAGATGGAATGAAGTCTTCCAAGGTAAAAGACAACTTAGGCTTTGACATGTACTCATCTTCTTCTGATTATTTTTATTTATTTGAATCATTCCGTTTCTTTGAGGATTTTCCCTCTGATGAAGAGGGTTTTGCTGCGGCATTCATGTCAGAAGGTACAATTGGTTTCTTCAATTAAATTCGTAAAATAGCATGAATTCGGTTGATCATCTTTCTCACCATCTAATCATCATATTTTTGTTCATTTTTGTTCTTAACTTCTTGCCGCTCGCCTTCCCCCTCTGGAATTGTAGAAGTAACACAGGCTACCTGAGATGAAGAAACATTTAATTTTACTTGTCCCGATTCAACCATCTTTTTCTAGAGGTCTTTGAGGACAAAACACTCCTGGATGGGATGCCCTAAAATTTTATGAAAGGGGAAATAATTGGGATGGTCTTCATCTCCTTCCGTGTTTGGATTTTGTGCCTTGGCAACTGAACCAAATTATTTTCTAGAGATGAAATGAAGTAACCAAGAACTTGTTCATTTCAGAAAGAGTATGTTTTTCTCTTCAGATCCTCAAATTGTTTTTTTCATTGATCTCATTGATCGTCTTGATGTAATGTCATTTGTTGTTGGCGCTCAAGAGGTGGATCCCTTCAAAAAGATGAATGTTTTGAAGTAGAAGCAGGTACAGGTGCTTGTTTAATCATAAGAGTCACAGTTTCTTCTTTACACATTCTCCTTCCTGGAGCTGATGGAATTAAACGAGATTTAGCCTTAGTCTGTATAAGAGAATCTTCCATTTGTTGAGTGATTGAGGTAAGGTCTCAAAACCCTCCTATGTATTTCATAGGGATCCGTGATGTGTGGAATTTGTCACACAAATTTCCCACACAGATAGGCAACAATTATTCTTGAGGGAGTGCTATGCTCAGGGAATATGTTAATCCCTTCCACCGAGCAATGAAATTAGAGACTCTTCCATTCTCCCTTTGCTTATAGCTTTTAAGATTGAAAACTATTGTCTTTGGCCAAGTTGATCTGAATTTAAGAAGAAATTGTTGACGGAGATCTTCCCATCTGGTAATTGACAGGGATTTCAAGCTTGTATACTAGACAAAAGCTGGTCCTTGCAATGTTCGCATGAAGCATCTGAGTTTCACTGCTTCTTGCTGCTCTAGAGTTCCTATCACTGGATCACAACAAGATACGTAATGCATCAAATGCTATTCAGGGTCGCCTGATCCATTGAAAATAAGGAATATAGGGTTCCCAAAATTTGATGGTGGAGAGATTGAATCTACCCATTCCGGGTATGCTTTCTTTTCTGGTTGAACCTGCGCACGCTTCCCTTCCATAGCTTCCAACCGAGCTGTTAATGACTCAATAGTAGTTATTAATTTTTGAGAGATATTCAATTGATCTTGAATCTGAATAAGTGCACTGACTGGAGCTTGGAAATATGTGGTGGTTGGTACTGCAACTGATGGCAGCACTGCCAATTGTTGTTGCACTTGACCCATAGGATTAGACCAATGAGGGTGTTCTGATAAAAGAGGATATTCTTGATCCATCTCAGTAGCTGCAACAAACTCCCTTGGCTGACTGACTCCAGCATGATTAGGAGGAATACTGACTTGAAGTAGTTCTGCATTAAACCTCCTCAATTCATTCATTTCTTCCTCTTGTTGCGCAAATCTTTTCTCTAGTGAGAGCGATTGGCCTTCTCCAGAGGGAGGATATATAACCTGAATCTTTCCCTTAAACTTGATTGATCCATTTCGGAGAGGGGGAAGTGGGTTATTTGAATGAACACACAGATTTTGGGTAAATCTTTGATTTTTTATGCACACCTTCTTCATTTTTGTCTGTGCATACAACTTCCAGTGCTGGAACCTCTTCATCTGAGTCCCCTGAGTGAGCCTCATCTGGTGGATCAGAAATAACGGCATTGATGAAATTGATTGATGCATAACTCATTACATCCCTTCTATCAGCATTTCTGTGATATTTTATTTTTCCATGTCTTTGATGATACATTGCTTTTTTTTGATTCAATCCCTCAGGAACTTCTTGACGAACTGTATTTTGGAGGGAATCTCCTGATAATTTCGCTCTTCATTCTTCTTGAGGCTTCTTCCCCAACCGAGAAAAGAGAGACTTTCTCTGAGGAAGGGATTTATGATTTGAAAAAGTCCCAATTCTGGTGGACTGGGGCTGTTCCTGTTGTTCCCACTCAACTCCTCGAATCCTATTTGTTGATTCTGAGGGTTGGTTTAAAAGAGTCATCAGTCTGGAAAGCTAGGGTGGCTCTTGACACGCTATGTATGAGACTTTCTTAAAAGCTCTCATGATCTTCCAGACCATAGCTCAGAAATTAGCTGGATGCATCAATCGATATCCACTTTTATCACCCAGTTCAAAAGATCGTTGGATGATTTTTGACACTTCTGTCACTTGATGATGTGCTTGCTCCATACGAGAGGCATGTTCAATATTCTCATTTGCATGATGCAAGAGTAATTCAATAAATTTTTCTCTGTATTCTTGATTTTGAGAGGAACTAGTTGAAGCCTATTATTGGTCATGCCTTTGATTATAAACAAATCCAGTTTATTGTAGCCGGCCACTGGCAATAACATTGCATGAGACCATTTTCTGCGGGCTTTACTGAATGGAGAGCATAGTGAAATGCAGTGCTCCATGAATACCCCATCCTCTGACATGAATAACAGATAGGGCATTGGAAATTAACTAGTGCAATCTTCTTAGTGTGCCTAGCATGAATGATGAAGGGCTTTCTGCTGCTTTTCACCATTCAGATATCGAGAGACTGATAGAGATTCCAAGTCAATTTGACATTGTAACCCTTGTATTATCTTAAGATGATTTTCATATTCATCAGAAGATAATACTTTCTTTTTCAACTGACAAAGAGTTTTTTATATGTTAAGATGAATATCATTATTCCATCTTCCGTCAACATCTCTGGAATGTCATACTGAGAGTCAGCCAGAGGCCAAAACATGACTGGCACTTCATCCTTCATCAGTTGTTTTCTCATGTTCAGCATTTCCTCTTTATCATTCAGTGAAGATTCTTCTACCTAATTTGACCGGAGCTGGTGCTTCCTTGTTGATTCATCGGATTAAAAAATATTGGTATTGAAACCACTTATCAAACTTGATGATTCATGACTTAGGGGTGGTTCGGAGAATGACCTACACCCTGGGTTATCATCCGATTGAGAAAGTATTTCACCTGCTAGAGATGAAGCATCAGACATAAATGGTTTCGCATTTGCAAGTGCCTCAAGATAAGAGGACTTTCTCATCACTACATTTTCCACTAGAGAATTTTCCAGGCAATGTGCATCACTACTGAGGAGAGGAATTTAGCAGAGAAATTCATCATCATGAGGAGGACCACCATGGTGGGTTATAGAAAAAGATGAGATCTTTTGCTCCTTGGTCTTCTGGCCACATAGAGGGTTATTGTATCTCTCATCTGAAGATGAAACTTCGAGATCGACCAAATTGTCATGAAACAAGCCTTTATGAGGAAGTGTCTATTGAAGACCTTCAGAATTAATGTTCCCACTATTGGGAAAAGAGTGATTAGAAACAGGAATTCTAATAGATAACTGTCTGAGGGCTTCAATAACTCCAGCATCAAGCAAGGCCTTGTTACAGATTGGCTCTTGATCCCTTGATTGTGTTGGGTGGTTATTCTTCTTAGATGCCTTCTTACTCACCTTGGAAACCACTTGTTGCCGAAAGTGGCTGCTCTAAGAAGGTGTTTGTGCCTGATCAGAAAATATGGACATGTTAGGCTGACGATATCCACTCAAATCAGGTGTATGTTCTTGACTTGGTTGTCCACGTGATATGGGGAAGTATGCCCCACAACCCTCTTGGACTGGAACTGATGTGTGTGTCTGTTCCGGAGTGAACTCTTGATGTGCCACTCCCCTGGTAAGGATATATTTTCATTTCATTCCCTGTGATGATGTTGAAGCCGTTATAATATCCTGGAAGGCATCCAGAATATGATCAGGGATTTGCTTCTACTCTTTCACTATTGATAGAATATGCTTGGTGACTTAGGCTGCCGGAACGGGGATATACGTCCATTCCGTGATTGGAGTAGGTGTATGTGCCTACTACTTTCTTCCTTTTCCTGTTAGAGAATCCTGACAGTACTCAAGTGTGGGGGTAGAAAGTTGAGTCTGCCTCCTGTTTGTCATCAGAGCTTTCTGACTGACTTCTCCGAATGCAACCAAGGAAGACTGTTGGTAGGCTTGATCAGTACTACCAGGTGTATGTGCCTGCTGATTGCACTTCACCGAACGTGGTTGACAAGCTCCATCATATGTAGTCAGACGAGCCTGCTGACTAGCTGATGATGTATAACAGGAATATGTTCCTGCCTATAGTACTCTGCTGAAATTGCCTAGCGGGATTGGTGTGATGCTGCCAGACGAGTCTGCTGGACAGCAGAATTAAAATGGGCAGGTGTGTGTGCCCTCTCATTGCTTTCCACCTAGTTATGTTGGTGGACTTCTCCAGAGATGGTAGATATGAGAACTTTCTCGTTGTTAACTGGATTTCGCCTCTGGTGATTCAACTTTCCTACTCGGTTTTGAGGAACCTGAGAGGAATTCCTGGAGTGAGTATCATCATTATGTTGAGGGTGCACTACAACATGAGTCTGGTGGTGATTGATGATGGGATCCCTTGGGAATGACTTCTATCTCTTTGAATTAAATCCCTAAGGGACCTTCTCATTCGCCTCCCTAGAATAAGGGAGCGAATGGTGATTGTGTTCAGAGGATAATGACATGAAATGGTTGGAGACAGTGGTTAGCACTGCCTGCTTCTTGATCACAGATCATCGCTGTCCCAATGACCATGGTGAATTGTTCACTTGGAGGTCTTGTCGGGTAGCCTCCAGAGTTGGAATAGTACCGTTTTGACGGTACTCCTTAATTAGTGCATTTGATACCCAGCGTTTAAGAAGCTGAGTAGGTGATGTCATCCTCAGAGTGGACGATGATCTAGCAGGAGTAGCAGCAGTGGCATTCACATCAAAGGTTTTCATAACAGACGTATTCACAGGTGTGAACTTGAGAGCACCCATTTCATAGAATGTAGAAAATCATAGAAAAGAGTGCATGTTTGATATAACAGACATAATCAAGAAAAATTCAGCCACAAATTCTTTTGGATGAGCACATATATCAATGATTTTTTTGTTGGCCCTCTCATTGAGTTTTAAATAGGGGCCTAACAAATAAGTAAAACATAATTTTAACTTGTTTAAGGATACACGTCGGGTTCAAAATTTTTTGTTTCCCTCTAGAATTGGGGATGACCTCATTGATTGAAGGTTCAAACATTCCAATCAGTTTCTAACGGGTTTTCCGTAGAACTAAAAACATCCAATGATTCCATATCCATATGGACCTACTTTCCAAAGGTAGGCGCTCATTAGTTTTGGACTAATGAGGCTTAGGAATTTTCATTGGTCGAGAGGATGGGAGGTCAGACTCATCACACATTTTTTAGGAGAATTATTGTCTAATCTGGGACTCTCTTTATATATTTATGTTATGTTCATGAATCCTTATTACTTTACCAAGTATAAAATGAGCATTCCTTTAGTCTGCCAATCAATGATTGGTATGTAGGAAATTTATAGAATCTTTAATATGTATTAGAGGTTCTTCATCGATAGAGAATCATCAGTATTTGTATAGAGATTCTTATCCAATGGTATCCTTCAATACATAGAAGTCTCTTGCTCATTATGATGACCATACTGGTTTTAAAGCCACTCAGTGGGGCACTTGAAGTTTATTGTCCTTCAGATGGACATAGATTATTTCAAAGTTGGGATCATACCCGCTGATGGGCTACCTACGTATCCTTTATTTTGTAAAAGGAATAATAACCCACATAATTCGAGTAAGGGAGTATGATGTGTATGCATGATTGATGGCTCAAAGAAAGATTCCATGATTACTTTTACACTCTAAGCTCACGTGAGTCATGCTTGGTGTGAGAAACAAGAGGTATTGGTGAAACCAGAAAACTGTGCCACGAATGATGCAATGATGTGGGGGCTTATGTGTGTATAACTGCCCAAATAGATGATGATTAAGATTTACATAAGGGAATAAATCCATGAACAGGGTCCATAAAGGTATACATGCTTCATGGAGATTTGGATAATCTAATCTTTGGGCATACTCCTAAGGAAGATGTCCAAGTTAGGAGGGACTTATGATTTGGTTTTACACCTGAGAAAGAAGCCCAAATCAAAAGTAAATTAGGACTGGTTAAGAGAAATTAAGACTGGGGCGTACTCCTGAAAAGGAGGCCCAGGTTAAGGGACTTGAAAAATTTAAGGGACATGGGGATTACTCCTAAGAAAGATTCCCATATTTGAGAATGGGGCTTATTCCTGAAAAGGAAGCCCAGGTTAAGAGAATTATGTTTGGTGCTTACTCCTTAGGAGGATTCGCATATTTGGGAATTTTACCATTGGGGCTTACTAATGAAGAGGAATCCTAGGTTAAAGAGGACATGGGGATTACTCCTAAAAAGGAAGCCCAGAGTAATGAGAATTTGGACTGGGGCTTACTCCTAAAAAGGAGGCCCATGTTAAGGATTCTCTCATCTTAAACGATGAGGTTGAATGAATGAAATATAAATCTTTAGGGACATAAAGATGTGTAAATCACTAGATTTTGAGAGATTTTCCATGGATTTCCATTTAGATAAGGAATCCAAATCAAGAAATCCGGCCATAAATGGCTTTGAAGAGTGTTTTGAAGACTGAATTTTTAATAGGAGAGGTGGAATGGCATAAGAGGGGTGAAAATGGGCAGGAAAGGCACCCAAAAAGGTAGGGGCGTGCAAGTCCTGGCAGGCGCGTAGGTACTACGTGGGCGTGCAAGTCCTGGTTGCGTAGGTATTCCTATGTGACACATGGGTACTTGCGTGCTTTTCATCCCTTAGAGTAATATTTGGGCGATCCTTGATCAAAGCCTTTAGAATCATCCCTAGAGGCTTTTCAAAAGATGGCGCACAAGTTATGGTGAAGAAGTAGGGCGACACGCAAGTGTGTTCATTTACCTTAAGGGTAAAACACTTAGGCGTGCAAGTATTAGTGAATTATAATAGGTAGAATTTACTCCTTTTGTTTAGACCTTCCATCCTAGGTAAAAAATTACCTTAGATGTTTTCGGAAGACATGAAGAAGATACTTCGGCGTTCAGAACTCTATATCTGAATTCTAGAAAAAATCCTCCCAAAATAGGGGGCCCACTGGGGGTATTTGTAGGGTGGAGAATACCCCGGGCGGTTATCACCTAGTGCGCGCAAGTGAATTGCGCAACCAACTTCAGTGCATAGGTGACCATGCGCGACCATTGCGGCACAAAAGTGTACTTGCGCGAACATTTTAGAACTTGTGTGACCCTTGTGCAATGTTCTTCTTATTCATTCCTTTTTTCAATTTTTGATATTTTTCCAAAGGTTGAATCACTTTGAGCTCAGATATTCCCCTTTTCCAATCATTAGATTCTGTGATGAAAGGTGCATCAACAGACCTAAACCAGTGCAATGACTGGATCTTGTATAGATGTGGTGGCTCGTAATGCAACTAATGGTAGCACTACTGATTGTTTTTGCACTTGACCCGTAGGATTAGACCAGTGAAGGTGTATTGGTATAAGAGGATAGTCTTGATCTATCTTAGTAGCCGCAATAATTTTCCTTGGCTGACTGACTCCAGCACGCTTAGGAAGAAGACTAGCTTGAAGTAGTTCTGCATTCAATCTCCTGAATTCCTATATTTCTTCATCTTGTTGTGAAAATATTTTCTCTAGTGAGAGAGATTGGCCTTCTCCATAGGAAGGGTATGTAAACTAATTCATTCATATCCCATTATTGGACACCATTCGGAGAGGGGTAAGTGGGTTACTTGAAGGATTACCTAGATTTTGTGTAATTCTTTTGATTTAGTGTATTCACACCTTCTTCATTTGTGTCTGTGCATACAACTTCATAAGAAGGAACTTATTCATCTGATCCCTCTAAGTGAGCCTCATATGGTGGATCAACAACAATAGAATTTATGACATTAATTGATGCATAATGCATTGTATCCCTTCTATCAGAATTTATGTGATATTGTCTTCTTCCATGTCCCTGATGTGACATTGCCTTTTGTCAATTTGATCACTTTGGAACTTCTTGACAAACCATAATTTGGAGGGAATCTCCTGATAATTTTTCTCTTCATTCCTCGTGAGGATTCTTCCCTAATTGAGAGAAAACTACCTTTCTCTGAGGAAGAGATTGATGATTTGAAAATGTCCCCAGTCCGGTGGACTGCGGCTGTTCCTGCTCAACTCCTCAAATCCTATTTGTTGATTCTGAGGGTTGGGGTAATAGAGTCCCCAGTCTGTCAAGCTGGGGTGGCTCTTGAGACTCTACATCTGAGACTTTCTTTAATTCTCTCCTGATATTTCAGACTATAGTTTGGAAATTAGATGGATGCATGAACCTGCATCCACTTTTATCACCTGGCTCAAATGACCATTGGATGATTTCTGACACTTCTGTCCCTTGATGTTGTGATTACTCCAAATGAGAGGCCTGTTCCATATTATCGTTTGCTTGATGAAGAGTAGTTAAACAACTTGTTCTTTGTATGCTTGGTTTTGAGAGGAACTAGTTGAGGCATGTTCTTGACTGAGCCTTTGATTACAAACAAAGAAAATTGGTTGTGGCCGGCCATTGGCAATAACATTTCATGAGACCATTTTCGCCGCCCTATGCTAACTGGATAGCACAATGAAATGTAGTTCTACATGAACACTCCATCCCCTGATATGAATACCAGATGGTGCATTGGAAATTAACTGGTGAAATCTTCTTACTGCACCAAGGCATGAACATTGATTGGCTCTCTACTATTTTTCTGCCTTCAGATATC
Organism: Viscum album; assembly: GCA_963277665.1. Lineage (NCBI taxonomy): Eukaryota > Viridiplantae > Streptophyta > Magnoliopsida > Santalales > Viscaceae > Viscum > Viscum album. The sequence goes on along the minus strand of OY728159.1, from coordinate 227,025,687 downwards.
GAGAAACTGAGAGAGATTCCAAGTCAATTTGGCATTGTAACCCTTCTATTATATTGACATGATATTAATATTCATCATAAGATAATATTTACTTTTTCAACTGACAAAGAGTTTTACACATGTTGAAATCAATATCATGAATTCAATCTTCCATCAACATCTCTAGAATGTCATTCTGATAATCAGTCAAAGTCAAAAACATAACTGGAACATCACCTTTCGGTAGTTGTTTTATCATATTCCATACTTCCTCTATATCATTCAATGAAGATTCATCTACCTGATTAGACCAATGTTGGTTCTTCCTTGTTTCTTCATCAGATTCAACATGATCGGTAGAGAATTCACTGATCAAACTAGAAGATGAACGACCTAGGGGTGGTTATGAGAATGTCCCACACCCCAGACCATCTTCTGATTGAGAAAGTGTTTCACCTGATAGTGGTAAAGAATCAGACATGACTGACTTCACATTTTCATGTGCCTTAAGATAAGAGGGCTTTCTCATCACTATATTTTCCATTGGAGAATTTTCCAAGCAACATGCATTATTACTGCAGAGAGGAATTTTGCAGCTAAATTCATCATCAAGGGGAGGGCCACCATGGTGGGTTATAGAAAAATATAAATCATTTTTCTCCTTGGTATTCTAAACACACAGAGGGTTCCTGTGGCTCTCATCTGAAGATGAAACATCGAGATAAACTACATTGTCATGAATAAAGACTTCATGAAGAAGTATCAGATGCAGACCTTATGAATTAATGTTCCCACAATTGGGAATGGATAGAGTAGAATAATGAGTTGCAACAGATAATTGTCTTAGTTCATTAAGAACTCCAACATCAAGCAAGGACTTATTACAAGCTGGCCCTTGATTTCTTGATTGTGTTGGGAAGGTCTTCTTTTTAGACGCCTTCTTACTCATTTTAGGAACCACATATTGAAGAAAGTCATCATTATGGGCAGGTCTATGTGCATGGTCAAGAGAAATGATCAGGTTTGGCTGATTATCTATACTAAAATCAGGTGTTTGTGCCTGACATGGTTGTCCATATGATATGGGTAAGTATTCCCCCACAACACTCTTGGACTGGAACAAAGGTGTCTATCTGTTCCAGAGTGAACTATTGATGTGTCCCTCTACTGGTAGGGATAGAATTATGATTCTTTACCTGATATACTGCTATAGCTATTATAATATCTGGGCAGGCATCCAATATATGAGCAGGGATTTGATTCTACTCTTTCATCATTGATATAATATGCTAGGTTATTTCAGCTGCTGGAATGGGAATACACTTCCATTCCGTTCTTGTAGTATGTGCGTATTCCTACTCCTGTCCTCCTTTTCCTGTAAATGAATTCTGATAGTACTCATGTGTGGGGGCAGAGAGTTGAGTCTGCCTTCTGATTGTCATCGGATATTTTTGACTGACTTTTTTGAATGCTACCATACGTGACTGGTGGTAGGCTTGATTAATACCGGCAGGTGTATGTGCATGCTGATTACACTCCGTTAAACGTGGTTGATGATCTTCCTCCAATACTGACAGACGAGTTTGCTAGCAGGATTTGATGAGTGTATGCAGGTGTATGTGAATGTTTACCAGTTCTCAAAACATTGGGTTGGTGGGCTCCATCGCATGTAGTCAAACAAGCCTGCTGAGTAGAGGATGATTTATAAACAGGTGTATGTTCCTGTCTATAGTACTCCACCAAAATTGCCTGATGGGATTGGCGTGCTGCTGCCAAACGAGTCTTCTAGAGAGCGGGATTAAAATGAACGGGTGTGTGTGTCCGCTTGTTGATTGACACCATGTTAGGTTGGTGAACTTATCCGGAGATGGCAGAGATGAGAACATGCTCACTGTTGACTGGATTTTGCCTCTAGCGGTTTGTCTTGCCTGCTCGGGTTCGAGGAACCTGATCCAAACGCCTGTAGATGATATCCTCATCATGTTTAGGGCACACTGCCGCATGATTCTAGTGGTGATTTTTGATGGGATTCCTCGTGAAGGACTCATGTCTCCATGAATTAAGGCCCTGAGGGACCTGCTCATTCACTTCCCCATAATACGAGAGTGAATGGTGACTGCATTCCGGGGATAACGACCTGAAACGGTTGGATATGGTGGTTGGAACAACCGGCTTCTTGATCACTGGTCATCGTTTTCCAGACGACCATGGTGAATTATTGACATGGAGGGATTTTCAAGCGGCCTCTAGAGTCGGAATAGTACAATTTTGATGGTACTCCTTAACTAGCGCATTTGATACCCAGCATTGAAGAGGCTGATTAGGTGATTTCGTCCTCAGAGCCGACGATGATCTATCAGGAGTAGAAGTAGAGGCATTCAAAATAGAGGTATTCATAGAAGAAGTATACACAGGTGTGAAATTAATAGAAGCCATTTTTGTAACGCAGAAGATCTTTGAAAAGAGTGCATGTTTGATATAACAGACATAATCAAGATAAGTCCGACCACTACATTTTTTGGATAAGCACATATGTTATTGATTGTTTTGTTGGACCTCTCATTGAGATTAAATAGGGGCCAAATAAATGAGTAAAACATCATTTTATCATATTCAAGGATTCACATTGGGTTCACCATTTTTTGTTTCCTCTGGAATTGGGGATGACCTCATTGATTTAAGGTTCAAAAATTCAAAGAGGTTTGTAACGGGTTTGTTCGTAGAACCGGAAACATCCAATTATTCCATATCCATTTGGACCTACAATCTAAAGGTAGGTGCTCAATATTTATGAACTGGTGAGGCTTAAGAATTTTCATTGGTCAAGAGGATGGGAGGTCAGACTCATCTCACCTTTTTTAGGGGAATTATTGTCTACTCCGGGACTCTCTTTATAGATTTAAGTTATGTTTGTGAATCCTTATAACATTACCAAGTATGAAAATGAGATTTCCTTTAGTTCTGACAATCAATGATTGATATATAAGATATTTAGAGAATCTTTTATATGTATTCTTGGTTCTTCATCGATATATAATCAACTGTATTTGTTAGAGATTCTTGGTCAATGGTATCCTTAAACACATTATATAGAAATATCTTGGTTATTATGATAACCATACTGGTTTTAAAGCCACTCAGCGGGGCACTTGAAGTTTATTTTCATTCATAAAGGCATGAATTATTTTATAGTTGGGATTGTACCCGTATATGGGCAACTTATGAATCCGTTTTTTGGAAAAGGAATTAGAACCGATGCAGTTTGGGTTAAGAAGTATGATGTTTATGCATGATTGATACCTCAAAGAATGATTTCATAATTACTTTTACACTCTAAGCTCACGTGAGTCATGCTCGGTGTGAGAAACAAGAGGTATTGGTAGAAACAGATAATTTTGAAACAAAAGACGCAATCATAAGAAATGATGTGGGACTTATGTATGGATGACTGCCCAAAATAGAAGAATATTGGGTTTTACTTTAGGTAAGAAACCCTGGAACATGGTCCATAAAGGTATATGTGATTTATAGAGATTTGGATACTCTGACTTGGTGATTACTCTCGAGGAAGGTTCCCATATTAGGAGGGAGATTATGATTGGGTTTTACTCCTAAGAAGGAAGTCCAAATCAAAAGTAAATTTAGACTGGTTAAGAGAAATTATTACTGCGGATTATTCCTGAGAATGAGTACCAATTTAAAAGAATTTGGAATTTGGGGCTTACTCCTAATAAGGATGCCCATATTTGGGAAGTGGAATACTGGGGATTACTTCTGAAAAGGAGGCCCAAGTTAAATGGATTTGCAATTTGGGACTTACTCCTGAGGACATGCCCAGCTTTGGGAAATTATGACTGGGGCTTACTCTTAAGGAGGATGCCCAGGTAAGAGGGATTTGGAAGTTGGGGCTTACTCATGAGGAGGATGCCCAAATTAAGAGATCATGGATTGGGGCATACTCCTGAAAAGGAGGCATAAATTAATGATTCTCTCATCTTAATGGACGAGTTTGAATAAATGAAATCTCCATCCGTAGTGACATAAAGATATATACATCACTAGGTTTTGAGAGATGTTCCACAGAATTCCTTTCAGGAAAAAAAGCCAACAAGATAGCCATGCCAAAAGAAATGGCTTTATAGAGGGTTTTGAAGTCAGGATCTTGAATACGAAAGGTGGATAGGAATAAGAGAGGTGAAATAGGCAGGAGAGGCACCCAAAAACAGAGGGTCCCACAAGTCATGTGTGGGCGCGCACGTCCTGGTCGTGCAGGTGTATATGCACGACACATGGGTACTTGCGCGACGGTCAACCCTTAATGTAATACATGGAAGAGACTTGGATTAAGCCTTTAGTATTACCCCTAGGGGCTTCCAGAAGGGTGGTACACAAGTTCTGTTGAAGAGTTAAGGTGGCACGCAAGTGTCTCCATTTCCCTTAAGGGCTGTCCATTTAGGCACGCAACTGTTGATGAGTTTCAACACTTACTCCTTACTCCCCCGCTTTAGATATTCTGTTCTAGGTATGAAATTACCTTATAAGTGTTCGTAATCTTGGATAATAGACTGTGGTGCCGGGAGCTCAATTCTGAGTTTTTAGAATTTTTAGTCCTGAAATCGGGGGCCACTGGTGGTATTTATTGGCTGGTGAAGACCCTGGGTGAAATTTAAAGAAGGTGCGCAAGTCACCTACGTGACCATTGGGTGGCATGCAAGTATACATTCGTAGCATTGGTGGAACTTGTGTGACCCAAGTGTAAATGAATCCTTGTTCATTAATTTGTTAATTTTTTATTTTTCTTCAAATAATGAATCACTTTGGGTTCAAGGTATTTCTATTTTCATTGATTTAAACTCTATGACGGAAAGGAGCGTCAACATATATATAACCCTGTAATCATTTCATCATTTTTTTCATCACTATAATTTTTTCCTAAGTCTAATATAATTAAGACTTATAGGGTGAGACTTGGAATTTTTTTATCCCTACCTTTTTTGGTTTTTATCCTAACATGTTTTTTCCTTTTATCTTTTCATTTCTCAATTTTTGCTAAAATATACATCGTGTAGGTCTAGTGAGTAAAGACATGAATTTTACTCATAGTTCCCTTTGTAGATTTTCAATATAATGGGAAATATGTCTCTTTTATGGATTTTTTATGTGGTTCAATCTAGACTAAAATACTAGTGTTTTAGGTCGAACAACATAGACCATATATGTAGAAATAATGACCCAAAAAAGGCATGTTGATAAAGAATGTTCCAACATTTTTCAGATAACTGGTTGTGAATTTTGAGCCACAATTGGGTGTTTCAGAATATCTACAACATGATATTCAAGAATAAAAGAGTCCTCTACTAAGGTAGAAGTTACCAATGGTTGACAAACCCATTTTGTGGTGACTTTATGAAAAGACAACTTGGGCGTGCTACTATAAAGTCAAATAGTGGAAATCTCTTACTAACTAGATTTAAAATTTGGTGGGTGAATTATGCATATCTAACTACGGTGTGTGAAAATATAGTTAGGAAAAGGAGTTATGACATTCTATTTCTTATGGTTGAAGTATGTTTGTGGAGATTCAGATTTCTCAAGACCATGATGGGTGGGTTTTCTAAGGGAAGTCTAAGGATGAAGAGTGAATCTAAATTTTCATCATTTATGAATGAGAAACTGATCCTATATGAGATTTTTCATGTGTGATGGTGGGTAAATTAATTTAGATGATCGATGTAATAGAATTCGAATGATCCTTTCTAAAAAGGTATGAATCATCATGAGGTATAATGATCTGTAACTAGAACATTGACCAAGAAATTTAACGTCATGCGAAGAGGATGTTGTTGTATTGTTTAACTTCTTATTACTAGAATGAAATATTATGTAGTTTAATGTCATACTGTGAGGAAATTACGATATGTAGTTTGATGTCATAAAATAAGTACATTGGGTTTCTATGATTTAATTCATTTACCTATAACCCAAATATTAATGATTCTCTCATTCATGGTAATCTATTAAAGAATGTGATATTATGTTTAGGTGTGAGGGGAGAAAGTCATAAGATGTAATATTACTGTCACTAGATACAAAGTGTGATATGGAGGTATGGGGATATATAAATAAAAGAACTGTCTCCTGATGATAAAGTTACTTCTAGTTGAAAACACAATTTTTTTAAAATTTTTGGAAATCCAACTAGGGCATGTTAACGTGTGTCTATTAGTAGAATTACTTGGCTAAAAGACCTGTTTTTTGATCCACATATTCAAATACAACATGGATGTGTTATAGAATAGTTAATAAAATTAGTTCCTCAAAATATTGACATTATATCAAGGATGGCTAAACGATTATTATAGAGATTTGTATTTCCCTGGTCACAGAGTTTTGTTTTGTGGAAGTAGTGTACCCAAATATGAGAGAAGAAAATACAATCAAAATTAACCATGAATTTGGTGAAAAGTATTCCTATGTAGGCATGATTAAAACCTGGGAAATATATTCCCTATAGTTTTAGGTAATACAGCTATGAAAATAACATTATCTGTAGGAATAGTGATATGTGGAATCTCAGTCCAATGTTGTTATATTATACTTCATACTTGAGGGATGAAACTGTAAACCTTGGTCTTGGGGATTAATATATTAAGAGAAAGGACATGGGACCTATATGATAGGGATGATCATGGAATGATTCAAATTGAAGGTCCCAAAATAATGTCGCCAAATCTTATGAAGATAAAAATGCTTCTCATAGTGGAAAATTTAACTCTGGTAGACAAAACCATTTTGTGTGATAATTTATGAAAAAGAAAACATAGACATGATGATTCATTGTCAAAAGTGGAATAATTTCTTTAACAATACTATTTTCAGGAGACTGTATCCATTGAAAACTAAAGAATGTTACAGCTTAGTTATGCATATGAGTCCACAGGTATCGTACATTCAATTAGTCAGAGATGGAGAAATAATATAATGAACTGAAAGGGTTTAAAATTAAGAGTATAACATGTGTAAGGGATATGTACAAGAATAAGGGAATAATTTTGACCGATACTGGCCATGAAGTATAGATTTTCATTCATATATTCCCTTTCATATATCTTACACATATATAGGAGGGAGACATCATTGTTTCCTTGGTGGACCCCCAAATGATGGGACCCAATTGATGGGCTACTGTATTGATTTTTGTTTGTATACAGTGGATGGTGAAGTTTTCATTACCCCATGGACGAGACAAGGTGATGAGGCCTAGGTGTAACTATGTATCTCAGAGAAATGATAATACATCCACACATAGTTACTAATATGACTTTCAGTTTAAAGTCATGCGGTCAGGACATTATCTATACAGCTTAACATCTTGCGGTAATAACGTTGGTGACTTTGTGTGAAGAAGAAATATTGCAACAAGACCAAGATATATGGCTTGGGAGTCACTACATATCTTTTTAGTGAAAAAATCATGCCACATGTAGTTCTAGAAAGGATTCACCATACTGATAGAATTCATGTGTAGATAAAATGGGGTTTTTTAATATATGATCACACATGGTGCGAGACACTATATAGAATCCTCCTATATAGATCTAACTCAGGCATAGATGAGTGGGGATATTTTCCATATTCTCTTGTAGCTGGGATAAGGATTGAATATCAAGATTTCACTACATTTCTCATTAGAATGAGAATAAAGCAAAAAGTAGTTCTTAATGAACCCATGTAGTTTTATGACATGCAGCAAGGAAATATGGTGTTCCTTTTATGTTATAGTAACCAATACCATGATAATACCAATGTGAATTTATATTATTTACTCAGGTAGGGAACTCTATTTTTAAATCACATTATCCCACATGATCTATTCTTTTTGTGAGAAACAGTGAGTGGTAAATGTTTCTTCGACCATACTAGGAAATTTAATTTGAATTAATGATAGGTGAACATTATTTTTGGTTGATATGTTAGGATGAACAATCTAGTATTAATCATATATTTCATTAGGATTAGAATAAATCCATACAAGGTTTTTTATGGACACCTTGTGCATGTCTAATTTGAACACATGAAAAGAGGAATTTCATTCTTAGTTTGGTTTAGACTCAGAAAGGAATATTTTGGAGTCTCTATATATCCAATGATGGTAGGAATCGAGACACATGTATTTCATGAAAGGTTCCCTTTGCAGGTCTGAACTATACCCAAGGAATGGGGGAATTTTTTGTTGTGGATGGACCTGAGATTAGAGATCCAAGAAACCCAATATATCTCATTGGAATGAGAATCAAATAATAAGTAGTTCTGGAATCCAATAAAGTTTAACATAATGTAGTGATGATGAAGATAAACCATCTTGAAAGAGGGGAAGTATTTTTTTGGTCCTATGAAGGGAAATATGGGCATCAGTATGTTTCCTATGATGGTAGGAATCATGCCACACATAGCTCATGAAATAATTGTTCCCTACATTGATAACGTTTTGACATGGGGAAATAGGGCTTTTAATATTTTCTAGAATGAGTGTTGGTCCACTGATACGGGGTCTAGATATCACTCTATATCTCTTCATGATGAGAATCAAGCCATATGTATGTTGGGTAAAGTTCTATGTGCTGGTTTGATTCATACATAGGGAAAACAAGGATTTTTTATCATTGTTGTACCTGGGATTGGAGATCTGAGCATTAATATATAAATATAATTTCAATTAGAATCAAGGAATACATATTTAATAAATAATGTTATTTTAGGGGTACCTGTATGAAATATTTTTATCTACACAAACATGAATTGAAAGGTTGCATAGAATTATATCATGTAATAAGGACATTGATCATATAGATTAACATCATGCTGTCGAGATGATATGACATCCAGTTTAGAGGCTTATAACATGGACTATATATAGTGTTATGAAATTTAAAATCCTACAGCTAGAATAAGTATCATTCCAGTTATATTCAAGTGACAATGACAAACTCTATATTTTAATATCATTCATCTAATAGGATCATTGTGTGATTATAAAAAATAATTCATTAGGATCTTGGCATTCATTGGGGTCTTCATGATCTACCCATGCATTGTGATTATGGAAAATGTTCCTTTAGAGTGGACTTTATTTATGTTGTAAGATCCCTCTCACTTTTGTTTAATTCATTGAAGGCTTATTTACTATAATCATTAGTGTAGTAAGGACCCATACCAACTACCCATAGAGGAATGAAATGTGGTGGCCCTTCATGTTTAAATATTATGCTATCCAATTTTGATAGAACTATATGTGATACATGGTGTGTTATATATCCTCACAAATCCAATCCAATTAATCCATTCATTTTTTGGATTCCTCATCTCTAGATAGCTGGTCCAGGATGGAAATATAGAGTTATGGAAATTGATCCTAAATGGTTAGGACTACTTTTGTTCTGTAATCTAGGGAGTAGGGATTCTCCCGTATTGGAGTATGGGTTTTAGTTCAGTAAGACCATATGAAATGAAAGAGATTGATATGCCAAATTTTTTTATCTCTAACCTCCATCTTCTAGAGGTTTTTCAATAGTGACCTATACAAGGACTCTATTTTTCCGTTAGTCACTGCAAGATAGCATGACGAAAGGTTTAATTTGATATGGTATTCTTTATATAACTTTTACATCTGATTTTAATGTAAATTGGTGTGGTTTTATATCATTATTGTGTGAGGGATACCAGATTAGTTAAAAACATTGGTTTTCACAAAAATGGAAATTATTTCAGCCCTAAATTCATTTATGGGTAGTATCATAGCCCATTTGGATAATAAACCAATGGTAGCTAAAATGAATTGTAACTACTTGGTCGTAGCTAGAGGGTATGTCCACACAAAATCCATTCCTCATAGAGAAAATGGAAAGGACTATTTTTATGTATACATAAACTCTAGGGGTTTATGGACAAATTTATTATTCATTGGATATAATGACACTTCGTGATGATTTTTTTTAAATATTATGTCGCAGTTGGCTAGTAGTACCCCAGCCTTCTAATTTGACTTGAAAGCACGATCCTTGAATCGTGGAAATCATAGGCTCTAGTGTGCTCTTTTTTCATGAATTCAATAGTATATTATATATCAACATGTTTGATAAAGACATAATTAAATCCTAATTTATTGAGGACTTTTTGGTGATTTGGGCTATTGTAAAGGGTGAAGATGGCCTCTTGACATCAGTTTTTCATTATTCCATACCCACCTAGAGGGAGTACTCCATAATGATGGTAGACCAAGATTAGAATCATACACATAATGGTATAACCATATGGATCGAGGATATGAATGAATTCGTTAATATCCTATACTTGTACATGAACAAATGTTGATACAAATTGGCAATGCACATGGCTGATGACTGTTTCATGCAGGTTTGGATCTTCCAAAGCCACAGATGCATTTTCGAGGGAATTTTTCTATGTATTATATTATCATGGTATTTGATCCAGTTTGTTTCTTTAATGGGAACCCCTCTATGAACCCTCAAACATAGTCACACAAGGAAATAATTTCTTTATTTCAGACAGCATAATCATTGTTGATAGGTTTGATTTCTGACTCTAAATCACCTTGTACATATAAGGGGTCCATTAGTATTTAGAGTACTTTTTCCATACCAATAATGAGGTCATGATATTCAACCTCAATGTTAATATATCCTTTTTATAATATTAAGGATTAACTAAAGACATCTTTTCTAGAGATATAATCACTAGCCCTAACATAACTTTGTGGCACTTAGGTTCTTCAATTTTTCTGGAATTTTTGGCTCCTAAATGTAGCATCAAAAACAATTCCCTAATTCGGGTTCCAACATGAATAGAAAATATTTCTTCATCTAATTTTATTATTTAATAATGTTTCTTCTACCAACCGGTTCTATATAAAGAAATTCTATGAAGGCCTGACCTTTCATTATTTTTTGAGAGGGCTGGGGGAGAATTAGATTACGAAAATTATTTTGACACTTCTTCCTTCCCCACTAGATATTGACCAATTTATTATAAGTCCCACTTCTTATACTCTATAATGTTAATTTTGATCATGAATATTACAATTTAACTTTATGATAGTGCACTAAATGTAAAGAAATAAAAAAGTGTACGAACACAATGTTTTTTACTCGTTTCACCCTTAGGTGTATTTATCCATGGAGCATACAATGAAAATGTTTTGATTATACCAAATTCAATGAGGCTCACTAACAATAAGGATGTTCATGAAAGATAACATTTATTCCCAGGATCACTGCCTTTATATGATTTAGTGTCTTATAACATCATTCTCAAGGGTAACACCCTATGTCTCTTTATTTGGCTCACTTCTGATGGAAACGATCATTGTCTTCCTCTTCCTTTACTCAATTCTCTTCAATGGGATCCAAAAATTGTTTATGGACTTATAATTCCATTAAATTTCATTAATTAAGAATCCACAACTATAGATATATTATTTATTAATGTTCTACTTTCATCCAATGATGATTACCAATTTACCACAAATGTACTAGGAAACATCACACCTTCGTGCAACCTCATTATGACTTTCTTGAAACATTAATGTAATGAACCATCTGTCCCCTAGCCATTTTGTTGTAAAAATATATTGTCTTTGGTGTTTTGGGAGGCAATGGTGGCTAATTTCAAGAGTTTCCCAAATTTCCAATTTTTATATCAGTTATTCTGTGGTGTCAGCATTAGTGAGTTAGGAGAATCATCTTTTATGAGATAGGGGCATCATCATTAGAGAGTCAGAGGTTTCAACATCAGAGAGTTAGAGCATTCAGCATCAGTGAGTTAGAGGGTGGTATCGGTAGGGTGAGGAGTCAGTTGGTTGATGAATTGTTCTGTCGGGGACTTAGTAGGTCAGGGCTTCACTAGGTTGAGGTGTCGATATGTTAAAGTTTTAGTAGCTCAAGGCATCAGTATGTCAAGGGGTCAGTAGGTCGAGGACTCGGTAGGTCAATAAAATGGTAGGTCGTTGCATTGGTAGGTAATTGCCTTAGTAGGTTAACATTGTTATCTTAGATTTGGTGGCTTGGTGTTAGTGGATCACCCATCGACAGATTAGCTTCGGTTACTCATCCATCGGTGACTCATTTCCAGTTTTCCCAGTTTTCCCATTTTCCCCTCTTAAATTTTATTTGATGTATAGTGATTTTAAAAGCCTTTTTTGAGAATTTTGTAGCCTGTTTCAAATGATATTAAGAATATATTTAAAATCCTGAGGATCTAAGGACATTAAGAAACTCAAATAGAGTTATATTAATGATGATCCAATGATTAATGGATTTTGAAACCATTATTCTTTAATATAGAATTTGGAATTTAAAATATGATATCTTCCCTTCCCGGTGTTTTTTACATTCCCTCTTGGTGTCCCTAGAGACTTACTCCTTAGAAGAGTCATTCACCTATGCTAGATCCCCTCTTTCTTAGATTTTAGGGAGTTCTGTGCTACTCATGTGATACCTTATTTTTATGGAAAAGAGGATCTTTGATTACCGTTTGATTCAAGTAGGGATTTATTATAAATATATTTAATTGGGAATCATGCAGGGTGGGTGTAATATTGACTCCTTTTGAATTAAAAATGAATAATTTTCTTAAAAGAAGAAAAAAATTAAAAATGGAAAATGATCAAGGGATACCTGATTTATTGAAATAACGGACTGGGAGTGGATTTATGTTTGAGCGTTCATTTTTTTATTAGCAATGATTCATTATGGATTGTTGTGGATATATAGATTATAAAAATCATGGATGTTGGTGGTATTTTATTGTATAGTTATGGTGTTCTGATTGTTTTTTATGATATTTGATAATCACCTGTAACATGAAATATGCTTAAACACATACACTTGGATTATTAATGCTTCCCTGAGATCAAAGATGTTCTTTGATCATCCCAGTTATTTTAAGTGGAAATAAAGAACCCCAGTTTGAAAAATCTGATTACCAATGGCTTGATGGTGTGGTTGTGTGCTATGTTTTTATTGGATTCTAGCCTTGTTTATGTTTTGGGTATAGGATTGGATAGCGGAGTTGGTTCTGTGATAAGGGTTTGGTATGTGTGTGCAGTGGGGATATGGTTAAACTGGTTTCTGCTGTTGGTTTTTTTTGTAGGGTTGTACGGGGGATTGTTGTTATCCCAGTTTTAGAGATTTATTGATTATGTAATGGATTGACTTTTAGGTAGTTTTAATTACTTTTTTTCTTTTAGTCATCGAATTACATTGTTCCGTGGGACTACAATATGGTTATGTGTTCTGAGTGCAGTGGTACATCAACTTGTCTTGATTGTCACATTGATAATGGTAATGAATAGTGTCTATAACAACACTGCTTTTATTAAAACATAAACATGATTCATTACAAACAATCACTTGATACAACATAGAATACTGATAGGTATAGTGTCTTTGGGTCTTAGGATCATTAAATAACAACTTAAGACATGAAATACAACATTTTTATTGAAATCTTTCTTTACAAGACCACTATATTCTCTCGTACTTAATATTGCATGGGATAACCTTAGGACATTCATAAGAAAACAGTGAGCTATAAAACCCAGTAAGGGAATAAAAATGGAATGAAATGAGGAATAAAATAAATTTTAGACAATAGGCTTATCAATGGGCACAAGAGAAACATAAACTTAAAGGCTTGATAAATCATGACAATCATAACATGGAAATGTGGCAACAACGCTTAACATACAATTAGCATGAGCTAAGGCTCATTGCACATAGAGCCTGAGTAAACCCTCATTGCACATGAAGAACGAGTAAACCCTCATTTCACTTTAATTAGAATGACTAAACACCCGTTGCACATGACGTATTATGATATTATACTTTACCCAATGCATTAGAGCTCTATTAGGGCACACTATTCTTAAATAAGTAAATTTTTATAAAGGTGAATACACATGATATATAAATTGGCATGGTATTCACTACAGAATGAAATTTTCTTGGAAAAATCGTAGTGCAATTTCGGCACCATAACGACATGAAATAAAAACACATAAAAAATAGTGGATGAGAGAGAAAGGGGTGTGTAATCATATTTACATGAAATGGATAGTAAGGGGGTCATATAGATATATTTACCATCAAATTTAATTGAATTTTTATGCATAAAATAAATTACTGGGATGTAAAAGAGGAGGGAGAAATCCTTCACGAAATTTTGTCATGGTAACGGGTGTACATGGGATGAATTAATTCAAGATAAAGGGTTCTCCCATCATCCTATCATAAAGAGGTAAGTATGGGGGAGGTGAAAAATCATACACCAACATTTTTAATTGAAATAAAATTAGATAACAACTTAAATAAAATTGGACAAAATGAGAAGAGAAGAAATCTCTTACTTAGAAGTGCGATCCAAAATACATGGAAGAGGATTGAGAGAGGCTTATTGGGAGCTTGGGGAACCTTGGGAGGATTATAGAGAAAGAAGTGTAGGTCATGGACGAACATCAAAGGTTTTTAGTGAAGTAGAAGTGCGAGCATGGGTGTGTTTGTATAGGAAAGGAGAGGGAATTGTTTATTATTTAGGTTTGGGACACCACACATTAAACCAATCAAAATCAAAAACCAGCCCATTTTTTCCCATGGTTTTTTCCAAAGGGTAGTTGGAAAAAATATTTATGAGGACAATGGCCGAACTTCTTAATATAATAGTGTTTCTTATGTGGATGTGAGTCACACTCTCAGGAAAAAAAATTTAAAAAGACAAAATGTTATATTAGCCTTGAAGGGTCCAATAAAGATTTGTAAAATAAATCAAAAAAATATAATCAAAATATTTTAATGGTAAAACATATATTGGATGAACATAATGTTTATTTTATTTTATTACATCTATATTGGGTCATTATGATGTCATAAAACACATTATATATTTAAACGATGTTTAATTTTTACCCAAAAAATTGACTGTCTCAAAAAATAATGAACATTTTACCATTAGATAAATTCAATATCCTGATTCCAATTTTTTTTATCCAAATCAATTTCTTAAATATGAGAATTTTTACTTTTAAAATAAAAACCAATATTTATCAAAAATTCACGAGGTTTGAAAAAAAATTCTTTCAATCCTTAATACAAATTACAATTTCATTCATTAAATTATAGGATATTTTATATCTAAAAAATGTAATTTAATTATAATATTTTGTTAAAATTTTATTTAATTCAAAAATCCATTAATTCATCAAAATAGATTGCTTAGTTGAATATTAAATGAAAATATTATTTGTGCTTTAAAAACTATTTACAAAGTAATAATAATAAAATAAATGCACATTCTTTATACAAAAATAAGATACATAGTCATAGTGCTTGGGTCTTTGTACATAACCCCTTAAAACACCCGCATAAGATCGAGGGGTAAGGTGTGCGATGGTGGCAGACTCTTGGGTGACTCCGATAATATCGCACATGTTGTAATCACTATTAACTTCCACTTTTCCCATAGTTAGTTCCACAAAAGCTTAACGTGTTTAAGCTCAGCATGGGCTTTGTCAAGAGCGTAGCCCAATGAAACCACCTCCATTCCGAGCTCCGAAAAATGGTCTTCGTACATAGCAAGTCTGCTGGATAAGGCCATCTCTTCCTTTTTTTGAGTAAATTGGATTTGTTAAAGCCGTATATTTTTACTAATCATGTGATCACCATTCAATGACTATATTAACAATGGTAAAAATTCTTAATGGTATTTTAAAATCCAAATCATACAACCAAATAAGTGCATACATTTTACATTACCATAATAATACATTTAAATAGTCCAAGATGGATTTTCATTAAAGAATTTTTGGGTCTTTAAAATATTCCCCCGTTGATAAATTTCACCCTCAACATTTTCTTTTCCATCCCTAAAACAAATGTGGGTAGCATTGCTTAATCACTTCCTCTTATTCCCATTCCACTTCTTCAAACTTTTGGTTTTTTCACAGCACCTTGACAAGGGTTATTTTCTTATTTCGTAGAATGTTTTCTATACAATATAAGATCTTCACTAGTTTCTCATTATAATAAAGATCATCCTCTAGTTTTAATACCTTTGATGAGATTAAATGTAAAGTGTCTGGTATGAACTTCTTTAAGAGGGATACATAAAAGACATCATGTACTTTGGCCATGGTAGGTGGAAGTCCTAGTCGATATGCCACATCCCCATCACGATCAAGAATATCGAAGGGGCCAATATACTTATGACTTAACTCGAATTTCCTTTGAAACATCATGACCTTATTCCATTGAGATATGCATAGAAATACAATGTCTCAAACTTTAAACTCAAGGTCGCTTTGATGGTTATCTTCATAACTCTTTTGTCGACTCTAGGCTACCTTGATATGCTACTGAATGGTTTTCACCTTCCCCACCATTTCTTTGACCATTTAGGGTCCTAGCTGGTTACACACACAGACTTCATCCCAACATGTTGGGGTTATGCACCTCTTTCCATAGATGGATTCATAAGGTGTCATTTGGATGCACGAATGGAAACTGTTATTTTAGGAGAATTCCTTGAGTGGAAGATGTTGGTCCCACCCTACTTTGAAGTCCATAGAACAAGATCCAAACATATCCTCTAGTGTCTAAATAGTGCACTCTGATTGGCCATATGTTTGAGGTTGATATGCCATACTAATTTTTAGTATAGTATCCATGGCATGTTGAAGACTTTTCCCAAACATAGAGGTGAATCTTATATCTCGATCTGATACAACAGATAGTGGTATTCCATATATCCTTACCACTTACTTGATATATATCCATGCTGGTTTATCTAATGAGAAATCCTCATGAATTTCAATAAATTGTGCATACCTTGTAAGACGATCCACAACAAACAAGATTACATTTTTGCCTTCGGGTGTCTTTGTAAGTCTAGTGACATATTCAATGGTGATGTTCTCCCATTTCTATGCTGGTATGGGCAATGGTTGCATCATCCCCATAGACTTCTACATCTCTACCATCACTTGATGACAAACCAGCCACTATGATGCATACTCAATAATCTACTTATTCATATTATCCCTCCAATAATGCTCTCAAAGATCTCGATACATCATTGTGTTTCCTCGGTGAATAAGGAAATTTGAACTTTGTGCATCATCCAAAAGATCATTCTTCAGCTCTAAACTTGATGGAACACATAGTTTTTTACCAAATCTCACAATTTCTTATTCACTAACATTGAACATTGAGGATTTACGTCTTCTGATAGCTGCCACTTTCTTCTAAATTCCCACAACATCCTTTTAAGAATCCTTTAACTTTCTAAAAAAGAATGATGAGCAATCATTTGCGAAAGGATTGATGATGTTCCATTTTTTATGATTTCTATGTCCATCTTCAACAAATATAAAAATATTGGATCCTACTCAATTCTCATCAGGGATAGAATCACTGGGTACTTTCTACTTAGACCATTTTCCACCTTATTCGCTTTCCCATGGTGGTAATAGACTGAGCAGTCATAGACATTAATCAGATCTAACCATCTACATTGGTGCATGTTCAACCCTTTCTGGGTGAATATATATATGAGGATTTTCTGGTCCATATATATTTCACACATATCCCCAAAGAGATAATACTGCCAAATTTTTAAAGTGAAGATCATCGACACCAACTACAAATCATGTGTTGGATAATTCTGTCTATTAACGTTCAATTTCCTTGATGCATTGGCAATGACTATTTCATTTTACATTAATACGTATCCCATGCCCTTCTTCGAGGAATCACTGAATACCATAAAAATTCCTCCACTTGAGGGTAATGTGAGAATGGGCATAGAGATAATCCTCCTTTTTAACTCCTTGAAACATTCTTCACATTTATCACTCGAAGAAAACATTACCCCCTTCCTAGTAATCTGGGTATGAGGGTTGGACAATTGTGAGAAATTTCTTAAAAATTGTCTATAATATCTAGATAACCCCAAGAATCAATAGATATATATTACCAATGTTGGCCTCATTCATCCCTCAATTTCATCTATTTTAGAGGGATCTATAGATATCCCATTGCTTGTGATGATATGGCCCAAAAATGATACCTCCTTCAACTAGAACTCACAGTTGTTGTAATTTTCATAGATCTTCTTCTTCCGCAAGGTCTCTAGTACATTTCTTAGATGATCATCATAATCCTCCATTGTTTTAGAGTATATCAGAATATCATCTATAAATACTACCAACAATTGGTCCAGGTAATCCCTAATGACTCTATTTATAAAGTCCAAGAAGTTTTTTGGAGCATTAGTGAGTCTGAAAGGCATTACAATGAATTCATAGTGCCCATATCTTGTACGAAAAGCAGTCTTGGTGATATCTTCCTTCTTTAACCTTACCTGATAATATCCTAACCAAAAATCCCCCTTGGATAAGTATTGTGCTCCACACAGCTGATTGAAAAAGTCATCGATTCGTGGGAGATGATACTTGTTCTTTATCATGATTTTGATAAGCTAATGATAATCGATGCCAAGGCGCATTTCCCTATATTTCTTCTTGACGAATAGGATTTGTGAACCCCATGGTGAAGCACATAGCACTATAAACCCTTTATCCATATTCTACTATAGTTGTTTCTTCATCTCCCCAAGCTCTATTACAACCATTCTATACGGAATCTTGGATATTGGAAATGCCCCAGGTATAAGATGAATTGAGAATTAAACATCTCTTCTAGGAGGAAGACCAGAAAATTCTTCGGGAATCACTACGAAAAATTCCCTCACAATAGGCATGTCTTCTTGGATGGGTTCTTCCTGCGACTCAATCAATTGAGCCTGATACACGTTCTCATAGGGCAGTAATATCCACTCTTGAGATAATGGAGCTAAAGAGGATTCATCTTCCTTGTTGAACATGTATAGAATCGGGGTTCGATTATCCACATGGAGAGTGATTTCCCTCTCACGATAATTTATGTTGGCACTATATAATGAAATCCAATACATTCCACGAATTGCATCACATTCCACCAGAGGGAGTATGATGAGGTTCAATGGGAAATTTAATCGAAAAATTTTGACAGGGGAGGAGTTATATTCATGGGATGCAATGATTGCCCCATTTTCCATACTCACTGACATCATTACACCCATAATTTACTGTGGTGCTTGGATTGTTCTACTAAACATTTTGGATATAATATAATGTGTAGAACCTAAATAAAAAAGTAAGTTCTCTATTCATGAATGAATGACTAGTGTACCTATCACCACTTCGTTGTCGGGGTTCACATCAGAAGTAGTGATGGAAAAAGCTCTCCCTTGCTTCCTTAGAGGTTGTTCTTTTCCTCTAAAAACTCTTGGCTTAGGTCACTTATTTGCAAGATGCCCTGGTTTTTTGTAGTTGTAGAAATGAACAATTCATTGAGGTTTGAATGGAGAATTATTTTCTTCTGTTGCAGTCATAGGTTTATCTTGTCAGTTATTAACATCTAGGATCTCTTATCTTCCACACCTAAAGCATTTCCTCGTCCCCTTCAGGAAATTTTTAAGGTTCTTTTTTCTGCACCTTTTTCATGTGGGGTGCTTTATCTTCTTAGAACCGTTATATTTCAATATAACCTTTATCATTGAAGTTCACCTTGTTCTTCTTATACCCATTATACCCCTAATATTCTCTGATCACCATTTAGACCTTGAGGGCACATCTGAAAATTTCCACATAGATGTCGAAGTCACGGATCTCCAGTTCTTTCCATTGGCTCGGTTTCAACCCGCCAAAGAAGTGATAAACCTTGCATTTGGGGGTAATGACAAAGTCGGAGGTGTATCATGCAAGACTTGTGATTTTTTCCTCATACGATCAGATATATTCGTCATATTTTTTGCATGAGGGAAGAGAAGTCCCTTTCCATCTTAATTCATAGGGTGAACGTTAAATATTTTTCAAAAAACATCTTCTAGAAATTGTTCTATTCTAATGCCTTGATCTCATTCTCATACTTTGTATTTTTTATCAGATTACACCATTTATTAGCATCACCCTCCATATAATAATAAACGAGGAGAACCGTCTCTTATTCAGAACATTATAGTATGGAGTAGATATTTTCAATGGTGTTGATCCGTTGTTTGGAGATTGAGGGATCAGATGATCCACTAATTATAAGAGGCCTTTGCCTCATGAAGCACTCGATAATGACTTGTTCTTTCTTCAGGGGGGGGGGGGGGGGGTAAATTTTCTCTTTGACCCATGTTTCCATTCAAATCCTGAGTTAACTGAGAGAGAAACGTGACAATGATCGTAATTTCCTCTCCCATCAGATTGATTGTCTCATTAGCATAGTCATCACATTGATCATCACATTGGTTGTTAGCCTGAGTCCTCCTATTATTGTCCATTGGCTGGAACATAATTAAAGTTACGGGTAGCACATAAAGGGTAATCCACGGACAAAACTGATGACTTATAAATAAATTTTATTTCCTTAACTTATGAATCCATAGTCTTCAATATATGTTATTCATGATCTACTTTATAACATATATTCTTAGGGGAATTTTTTTTTTAATTCCATTAATAAGGGTTCATACTAAGCTTTGGAATTTACCATAGAATATCCCCCAGGAGTGTCATAACCTTGAGTATAGCAAGACCCATTGTGGTGCACCAGTTACCATTCGAGTCTAGCGCAATGTGTTGTTTTCTAGTTTTACCCTTAGGATATACCTGTTCCAGAGCCACCTCAACATGCTCATATCTAGACAAGGATGTATTTTCTTGATAAAACACTTACTTAATACTCAAAAAAACATAATAATGTTTTTATTATACTTATTCTTATCTTTAATGCTTTACATGGGTTTTCTAATATTAATCCCAAAAATAACTAAACCTATCCTCTATTACCAACTATAACAACCCTGCTTTTCTTAAAACATAAACATGATTTATTACATAAACTTTAAATGATACAACATATATGATTTAGAGGTCTAGAGTATATGAGGATTAGGATCATTATATAATAGCTTAAAACATGAAATACAACATCTTTATTGAAAACATTCCTTACAAGACCACTACATTCACTCTTACTTAGCATTACATGGGGTAACCTGAGGACATGCATAAAAAAGGTTAGATATCACGCTTCGTATGGTAATAAACATGGAATAACATTAAGAATACAATAAATGTTATAAAATAGTCATATCAATGGATCATAATAGAAACATTAACAAAAAAGGCTTGAAAAAACAGGTTAATCATAATAGGGAAATGTGGCAACAACACTTAACATGGAATTTGCATGTGCCAAGGCTCATTGCACATGGAGTAGGAGTAAAACCTCATTGTTAATGAAGCACGATTAAACCCTAATTTCACATGAATTAGCATGAGTAATCACCTATTTCACATGATGTATCATGATACTATACTTTAACCAATGCATTGGACCGATGTCAGGGCGCACCCTTCTTAAAAATATCATTTAATGCATATGTTTTCCACATGGATCTTAAAACATAGAATCAATCATCATTATTTATTCCATGATAAATTGATGTGGAATACATACATGAAAAATATATAATCAATAATTAAATGTTCATAAAGGAGAATACCCATGATAGAGAAACTGGAATGGTATTCACTACACAGTGACATTGGCATGGAAAAATCGTAGTGCAATTTTGGTATCATAACTGTGTCAAATAATAACTCATAAAAAAATGGCTGATGAGAGATAAAAGTGTGTTTCATCATATTGAAATGAAATAGAAAATAAAGGGTCATATATATTCATGTCCCAACAATCATAATGGAATTTTAATGCATAATACAAAATAATTTCTTGGATGTAAAAGAGCAGAGAGAAATCTATCACAGAATTTCAGCATGGAAACTAGTGTGCATGAGAGGAATTAATATGAGAGAAAGGGGTCACCCATAATCCAAACCTAAATAGGGTAGTATGGGGGAGGTGAGGAATCATACCCCAACATTTTTAATTGAAAACAAAAGGGCATAAAAACTTAAAAATATATGACAAAATTGAGAAAGAAAGAAATCCCTAACATTGAAGTTTTATCACAAAAGATTGGGAGAGGTTTATTGGGAGCTTGGGGAACCACAAGATGATTATAGAGTAAGGAGGGAAGGGGTTGGACTAACTCAAAAGTCTTTGAGTTAATATTTAGTAGGATATTTAGTGGGTTCATAGAGGAAAGGATAGGGAATTCTTTATTATTATTTTTTGGGACACCACACGTTAAACTAATAAAAACCACACAACTGCCCATGGTTTTTGCCCATGGTTTTTTCCAAAGGATAGTGAAAAAAAAATATTTTATGAGGCCAGTGTCCTAACATCTTAGAATAATATTTTTTCTTATGTGGAGGTGATTCAAACTCTCAAGGAAAACAATTTAAAAAGACAAAATGATTTATAAGCCTTGAAGGGTCCACTGAAGCATTGTAAAATAGATCAAACAAATCTAAAATCACATTATTTTTATTTTAAAACATATATTGAAAGAACAAAATGTTTAAAGTATTTTATTACATCACTATTGGGTCAGTATTATGTCATAAAAAACATTATATATTTAAAGGGTATTTAATTTTTACCCAAAAATTCGACTGTCTCAGAAAATTATGACAAATTCACCATTGGATTAATTTGACGTCCAGATTCCGGAAATAATACTCATTTTATCTTAATAATTTTTTTAAATATTTGAATTTTTACTTTTAAAATAAAAAACGACATTTATTGAAAATTCATGTGTTTTGATAAATATTTCTTTCAAACCTTAATAAAATTTACATTTTCATTCATAAAATTATACGATAATTTATATTTAATAATAATTAATTTAATAATACTATTTTAGTAAAATATTATATAATTCAAAAATCCATTAATTCATTAAAATAGATTTATTTGTTTAATATTAACTAAAAATACTATTTGTTCGTTAAAAACTATTTACAAAGTAACTATAATAAAATGAATGTGCATTCTTTATAAAAAATAATTTTTATAGTCATAGTGCTATGGTCTTGTTACATAACCCCTTATAACACCTACATAAGACCGAGGGGTAAGGTGTGCGATGGTGACCGACTCTTGGGGTGGCTCCGATAATATAGCTCTGGTTGTAATCTATATTAACTTCCACTTCTCCCATAGTCAGTTCCTCTCAAGTTTAACATGTTCACGTTCGGCTTGGGCTTGGTCAAGAGTGAATCCCAATTATTCCACCTCCTTTATGAGCTCTGACAAATGGGCTTCATACAGGGAAATTCTACTGGATGATGTCATCACTTCCTTTTTCTGAGTAAATTAGATTTGTTAAAACCCTATATTTGTACTAATCATGTGATCATTGTTCAACGACTATATTAGAAACGGTCACAATTATTAATGTTATTTTAAAATCTAAAAAATAATATCAAATAAGTTCATACGTTTTACATAACCACAAAAATACATTTAAATAGACCAAGAAGAATTTTCATTAATGAATTTTTGCACTGTTACAGTGGTTTCCTGGATTAGTGCTGTAATAAATTAATGTGGAACCTTAATAAATATATATAAAGTTGTTAAATGAAAAGGGGATGGGTTTAGGCTTTTTCAGTGGATGTTTGTGTGGTTGTACATATAGGGTTAGCAGCAAGCACAGTTTGATGTGGGTTGGATGTTCATTTTGGGACCTATAGGATGGTCTGAGTATTTTCTTACCTATATATATAAATTGTAGTTCCATATGATTTTTATATACACCCTTCCCTTATTGAGTACAATTTTTTGAACACCCTCATTTTGTGTGGTAGGGTGTATTTATTTACATCCTAGTTGTAGGATGGATGGATGATTACTGACTTTTTCCTCACACCCTCTTCTGGTTTCGATTTCTCAAGCATATCTGGGTAGGCTATAATAGGTTGAGGTTTACCATAGTCTAGAATCCTTCAGGTAGTTGTTTTGTAGAAAATGGACCTAGGTGTCCATGATCCATGATTGTTTTCCCATGTGTCAATTGGATGAGGCCCAAGTGACTTTAGGTGAGAGGTATGGTTGGTGTATCCCATGTGTCTATGGGTTATTTTTCTGTTGTTTTGGAGGCCTATATGTGTCTGGGTGGGTTGCGGTAGTGGGACCGCATTTTTGAATAGTTGTTGCATCAAGATGTTTGTCGTTATAAATGAGTAGTTAACTAGTGGGAAAGTAGTGCGGGGTACCCAAATGTCTATGTGCTTATACTACTACTTTACATGACTTTCATTGTTTGGTGAGTGTTCCATGGTGATATTGGGTGGGTTTGTATTCATTGGTACGTGGTTCGAAGTTCTACTGTTTTCTCAAAGGGGAATTAGTATGTTTCACCCACAAATGCATGAGTGGCATTAGTTTTCCTAGTTGTTATATTTTTATACTCAAACTACATCATTAAAACTATTTTTAGTTTTCCAATATGACTTTGAGGACCATGTGGGGCTTTAATAGCTCAGTTGTCATGAAATTTTTGGTGATACTAATTAGTTTATTTCTTTTGGTACTTGTTTTTAGTACATTGGTTGTTCTTTTTTCACATACTACATTAAAATCATGCATGGGTTGGAATTTTGTTTCTATTATATAAATGTTTGATGTTTATTGAAATGTATATTGTCTTATATTTCAATCATTTATTCATTAAAATTGGTAATTCCATCCATTTCGTTTTATATTCTATACCCTTAGTGCTAGTCGCCAGTCTATGGACAATTGACGACAAAACTCATGGGTCATTATTTATACTTCTTCTTTAAGAAGGAAGGGAATGGAAATGTACTTCTACTTCCCTTGTCTTGGGGAAGGATGGTCCTGATAGAGTTGTATCAGCGGGAAACGTTGAGACCTAGGATAGTGTTTGGAGTTATTCATAGTGAAGATTTCTTGGGATGTTATGGAAAAGGAGTTAAGAAATCATGGTGTTTGATATTGGCTTGGGAAGATCATCTAGGAAATAGGATTTTAGGACTGCCCCAGTGATCAGATTCAAGGACTCTGAACCTACTAAACAACCAATTAAGGATACACTGACTGCATTATAGAGACCCTAGGAAAGGAAGATGCATTATAATGTATTTTATTCTTGTGTGTCTTTGGAATCTTGTGAATTTAATTTAAATAAATGTTTAAAATGAATCTTAAAAAGAAATTTTCATACTACACTATCTTAAGAGTTCCATGTTTACCCTTTATAGATATGACACTCAGACATTACCCAAATGTTGTACGAGCAGTTGAGGCCTAGTAGGCTGACCCGGTTGATCCGTGGAGGGCCGATCCAGAGGATGGATATGACTTGTGGAAAAATACCCTTCGTGCATTCCAGCGGCAGACACTGGGGAAGTACGAAGGAAGAATTTTAGACAGAGTGATGGAGGGATGGATTGAGGAGCTAACAATCACCTTTACCTTGGTCTATACTCCAAGGCAGTACTGGTTTACTTTGGTAGTAGTCTAGATTTGAGGAGCGGTGCATTATTGGTTGATTCATTACCTTGGGGAGAGGAACGAGACTGAAGTATCATGGGATGACATTGAGAAGGAGTTCTAGGAAGAATTACTTTCCGGCACGATGATGTTTGAGAAGAGGTAGGAGCTAGTACCTCTCTGGAAAGGGAGTGTGTCGGCAAGGGAACTGGGGATCAAGTTCAAGGATCTCATATACCTCTCTGCATATCTCTTTCCAGATGAGGAGTCGTGGGATATATTCTTAGAAGAGGAACTCTGACATTATCTTTTGAATTTTTTTACTCCCTTTAATTTACTGACATATATAAAGGTTCAGAAGAATGATGAGGTAGAAAAAAGGAAACACTAATAGGGATGTGTGTCGTGAGAGGGGAGTCAGTTGAGGTCGTCAAAGGGGAAGGGAATCAGTAGTAGGTGTCCAACATCCGAGTATTTTAGGATTCGACCAGTGGGGAGTATGCCTCAACTATTTCAGTTTTGATCTCATAGTCATCACCCTTTCCCCATGGGCCTAGGATCGAGGTACATTATCTGTGGAGTCTGTGGACATCTTCGAAACCATTTCCTTGTTTGAGCGTCCTACAGGGGGGGTGGGAATGTTGAACTCCTACCTCAATAACAATAGTTCTTGGTCAATACATTCTAGAAGTCGGGGCATCGATCTCCCCTTCAAACGAGGGTGGATAGTTCTAGAGGAGGCTGAAATTGTAGTGATCCTATGGGACCTTGACCACGATGTGTTCAGGTAGGAGGTTGAAATCATAGGGGTATAAGAGATGGGTGTGGACCTTTGCACACCATCGAGGCATTAGTTCTAGTGGGTCTAGAAGTTGTTTGAGGTATGATTAGTCTATTTAGAACTCTTACATTCACTTTTTTGATTCATATGTTTCACACTCCTTTTGGTTCCATGTATATCCCATTCTTTAGGAATATTCATAGAGACTCTTTTTGTGCCCCTAGTGTTGAGCATGCCACATAGAGGTCATACCAGTCTGTTTGATGTTTTTCGTGGATGTAGACTGATGTTGGGGTTTAATAAATCTAATGGGGATCTTCTTCCACTATAGATGCAGTTTTACGACGCCATCCAAGGGATCAACTGGTGTTTTCATTACATGATGTTATGAACTACTTCCAGAGAAGATTCATGTTCTCTAATATGGATAACCATTGAATAGCTTTCTTTAGATATCGGAGATGTCAGGTATGATGTTGGTGTGTTGAGACCCTTTTCAACTTGTTAGCTGATCTATTAGTGGGATCAGTATATGAAGAGATTGTGGAGGTTTCAGGGGTAGTTAGAATGTTTTTGTATGTCTTCCCAGATGATTTTGTGACACAACCCCCTCAAAATGATGTTATGTTTGGAATAAATTTTCAACCTGATGCTCGTCCGATTTAGATGGATCCCTATCAGATGATTCCTTCTATGTTGTGGGAGTTTCAATTTCAAGTTTACAACCTGATGAAGATTCGATTTATCTGGAAAATTGTGTCGCTATGGGGTGACCTAGTCTTGTTCGTAAAGAAGGAAGATGGTGTTCTAAGTCTATTTATAGACTAAAGAGACTAGATCAGGTAACAATTAATAACATTTTACATCTTTTGAGAATAGAAGATCATCGAAACTATTTAAAGGGAGTAGTTTGGTTCTCTATGACTGATCTATGATCTGGATATCACCAGTTGAGGGTGATGAATGGTGTCATCCTGATGTCTACTTTTAAGTGATAGTATAGGCACATTGAATTTTTTGTCATGTCTTTTGGTGTTATTAATGCAACAACTATGTTCATGGGGCTCATTAACCCTATTTCACATGAGTTTCTAGACTATTTTGTCATCGCGTTCATTAATTACATACTGATCTACTCAAGGTCATAGGAGGAGCTTGTCGAGTATCCAAGGACTATCTTAGAAGTCATTAGACACCACAATATCTCTGGGAAGCTCTCCAAAGTCATGTTTTATATAAGAGAGGTGCACTTCCAAGGAGATTGGGGTCTCTACAAGGGATAGTATTTGGCATGTAGAAGGATGTGGTGGTTGTTTTTTGGGAATCAATAAATAATATGGTGGAGGATTACAGTTTTCTAGGTCCAGTGGGCTATTACTGAAGGTTCATGACCAACTTCTCTAGATTTGTGGCTCCATTGATAGATTTGAATAGATAATACCATTCCTTTATGTGGAGTGAGTAGTGATTGGAAGCATTCATATATTTTATGGGTAAGTTGGTAAGTTCTCTAGTACATAGGTTTCCAAAGGATGGGGTAATGTTTGAGGTGTTCTATGAAACATCCAAGTTATTATTGGGGTGTGTGTAGATAAAATTGTTATAAGTGATGTATTATGGGTCTGAGAAGTTAAATCCCCATGAACATAACTATTCTACCCATGATCTGGATCTTGCTGCAGTCATGTTCACTTTGAAGGTGTAGTGACATTATGACATCAGGAAGCGCTTTGTGGTTTTCATGGATCACAATAACATGAGCTATATCTTCTATCAATGAGACTTGAACATGAGTAAATGAAGTTGTATGGAGTTTCTATAGGACTACAACATCAAGATCTCTTACACCCTAGGAAAGGGGAACACTGTGGATGATTCCTTACATAGGAATCCATAGAAGGAGGTAGTTCTAGAATTCGTAGATGCTTCGAAGAGAATAGAATAGTTTACCACTTTGCATTTGGTATCAAGAGTGAATGGAAGCAGAGGTCATCTATTTTAGATGAAACTGTAGTCTTCATTAATTTGGTATGTGGAAGAGTCTTAGGGGGGAGGCTCAGTGACTGAAGTGATGCATGATCACACTGTCTAGGCTGATTCTCCAATGTGATTGTCGAAGGATTGGAAGAATAAGATTTTTTTCCATGGGAATATTGTTTTTTATTAGTTTCAATGTACGAAGGAGTTCTTCGTGAGGTACACAAATCACCCCTGGTGGTGCATCCATGATTTTATAAAATGTACCATGTCTTGAGGGAACAATTTTGGTTTCTCGAGCTGAAGCGAGAAGTGGCAGAGTTTGTGGCTAGGTGCCTAGTGTACATGTTGATGAAATCAGATCACTTCTTAGCGATTAAAGAGTCGAGTGTTGTGGAATACTTAGCAAGGAGGTATGTGGATGAGGTGGTGCGGCTACATGGGGTTCCATGATCCATCATCTCATATCGATTTTCATGGTTTACCTCACATGTCTGGAGGGTATCATAGCATGATTTTGGAACCCATATAGGTATTATCCTTGATTTCCACCCTCAAATGTATGGGACAATAGAGAGGACCATATAGACATTGTAGGACAAGTTACCGGAATGTGTTTTAGAATTTAGTCAGACTTGGGTGTGACATTTTACCGTGGTATTGTTTTCTTACAATAATAGATATCACTCTTCCATTGGTATGGATCCGTTAGAAGATCTATAATGGAGGTCGTGTCATTTCCCCATGTGTTGGATAGAGGTTGGAGAAATAGTTTATCTTGTTTCAGACAAGGTGTAGTGTACAATTGATAAATTACAGTTTTTTTGTGATAGGATAAAGGAAAAACATGTCCAATAAAAGTTGTATGCTGATTTTTGGAGGAGGCCTTTGGAGTTCGAGGTTGGGGACCATGTTTTATTGAATGTTTCTCCACTGCATGGGTAGTGGATGTTTGGCAGAGGTAGAAAGATTTCTCCCAGTTTCATCTGACCTTTTGATTTTTTAGGTTGATTTGGGAAGGTGGAATATCAGTTTTCACTTTTCCAACGTAGTTGGAGAGGATCCACAATGTCTTCCATGTCTCTCATTTCCGTCGGTACACACATGATGACTCTCATTTCATTGACTGGGGAGATTTCGATATCGAGTACGATTGGATGTTCATGGAGAGTCTAGTAATAATAAATGATTTTGAGGATAAGGTGCTTCATGGATAGACCATTCCATTGGTTCATGTATTTTGGAGGCATGTTAGCCTCAAGGAAAGTACATGGGAGCGATATTCACTGATGCATTCCTAGTACCCAAATCTATTCTATGTTTTGGTTTTCTATTTAACATTTTTTCTTCATTTTATGTTGTAATTTTTGACCTTGTTCATTATCAGATTTGATGTTTTCCAATTTTATCAATGTGTGTAAAAAGTCCCGACTTTTGGAGAGGGGATGGAATGATACCTAATCAAGATACATTAATTTGAATGTAATTAAACCCATGCAGACAAGTCAGTTCCACCCAATGTGGATAATATCATGACATGGAGGCAGGATCTCCCAAATCCATTTTTCTGGATGGTGTGACATTGGTGGATTCATGGTAGTTATTAGAAGTGGGGTTTCAGTGCTTCTATATTTGTTCAAGAGGTACATGAAAACATTGTGTTCTTGGATGTCAGGGTTTTAACACAAGTTATTGATCAACACAATGTGGTTTGTTCATGATATGTATCTTAAGGGATGGTTGTTCATACCACTTCTCTTCTTGTTTAGTTTTTAATTATCAGGGACGTGAATAGTTTGATAGGTATATGATATAATGACCCAAATTTCCCCAGGTCTTTCCACTGTGAAAATCATTGTCTAGGGTTTTCTAGGAGGCAATGGTTGCTCCTTTCAATATCATTTCAAAATTTTAATGTTATTCCATCGGTGAGTCAGGGGTGTCACATATGTTAGTCAGGGGCATCGGCATCAGTGAGTCAGGGTCATCGACATCGGTGAGTCTGGGGCATCGACATTGGGGAGTCAGTGTCATCGACATCAGTGAGACAGGGGTGTCATTTTCCGTAGGTCAAGGCATCAGTAGTTTAAGGAATTGGTAGTTCGAGGCCTCAACATGTCATTGCATTGGTAGGTCATTTCATAAGTAGGTCACCTTAGCTCCACATTAGTGGATCAGTGTCGATAGGTTGTGTCGTTATATCACCCTTAAATGGCTTAGTATCGTTAGCTCACCCATTGGTAAGTCATTTCCAATTATCTTAGTTTCCCAATTTCACCCCTTACATATTATTCGACATAAATTAAGTTTAAAGCCTTGTCTAGGAATTTTTAAGTTTATTTCAATGGATATAATGTATATATTAAATATCCTAATTATCTAGGGACTTTACTATAATCAAACTGCATGATATTGACCACAGTCCCATGATTAATGGATTTTGAGACCATTCTTCCTTTTATATTGGATCTGGATTCTCAATGATGGTATCTTTCCTTACCCGTGTGTTTTTTCACATCCTCTTGGTGTGTCTACAAACTTCCTCCCTAGATGATTCAGGTGGATGTGTTAGATCTCCTACTGGTCATCATTCATGGAGTTATGTGCTACTCGTGAGATACCCTTTTTTTATGAAAATATGATCTTTGGTCATCAGGTGTTTGAATTATGGATTTATAATGCCTCTTTTTAATTGTGCATCATGTGTGGTGGGTGTACTATTATTTCCTTATGATGAACTATTGAATAATTCTATTAAAAAATGGAATAAATAAGAAGGTAAAATGATCAAAGGATAATGAAGTTAATGAAATAATGGGTTGGGAGTGGATTGATGTTTGATCATCTATTTTATTTGTTATTCTTGTTTCATTATGGATTGTTGTGGTTGTGTGTCTTTTGAAAAGCATGGTTGTTGGTGGTCTTTAGATGTGTTCTGGTGGGGTTCTGTTTGTTTTGTTATGATGTTTGATAATCATGTATAACATAAAATCTTCTTAAACACGCACACTTGGTTAATTAAATGGATTCCCTCTGATCAAACACGTTCTGTGATCACCACAGTTATGTAAAGTGGAATTAAAGAACCCATGTTGGTGAAATCTGAATACCATTGTCATTGATGGGGTGCCAGTGTGCTATGTGTATTTTGGGGTTCTATCCTTGTTTAGGTTGTGGTTACAAGGGTGGATAGAGGAGTTGGTTCTGTGAGAAGGGTGTCATATTTGTGTGGTGCAGGGTTGTGGTTAAAATTATAGTTGATGTGGGATTTGTGTGTGGGGTGGTACAAGGTCATGTTGGTTTCCCAATTTGAGAGACCAATTGATTGTGGAAGGGATGAACTTATAGGAAGTGGGACTATGTTTTTATGTTTTAGTCATTGAGTGATGTTATGTAGCGGGACTACAATATGGTTATGTGTTGTTAGTGGAGTGGTACTGTAGCTTGGTATGATAATTACATCGATAATGTTTTTGGATAGTGGTTGTCTGGGTTTGTGATAGAATAAATTTAAGTTAACCCTTAATAAATAAATGGAATGTGATTTAATGAAAAGGTGTTGGGATTCTACATTGTTGGTGGTTGTTTGGGTGGTTGTGCATATAGGGGTAGCATCAAGAATGGTTTTATGTGGGTTGGTTGTTTTTATCTGGGACTCGTCTGTTGGGTTTAAAAAATTATTACCTATATATAAAAATTGTATTCCCATGTGATTTATATACATACCCCACACATGTGGATCACTATGTTCCAAACACTCCCATTTCATAAGGGAGGGTGTCATTCCCAATATCCTGGGTGGAGGATAGATAACTGGTTACTGAATTTCTTCCTCGAACACTGTTTCAGTTCATACCACTTGACTGTATCTAGGTAGGATATAATGGCTTGAGGTTTACCACAGTCGATGATCTTTCTGGAAGTTTTGTTATAAATGAGGTGCCAATGTGTCTACGGGCCAGGAATGTTTTCCGAAGTGTTTTGGGATGAGGCCCAGGTACCTTCGGGCAAGAGGTATGGTAGTTGTGGTTTAGGTTTCTGTTAGCGAGAGGTGTGGTATGGTTGAGGCCCAGGTGTATGGAGGTGGTTTATAGAAGGGTGACTGCATTTTGAAAAAGTGGTAGCATCATGATGCTACCTGTTAGGAATGAGTAGTTAATGAGGGGTAAAGTAGTATGGGGTACCAACATGTCGATATTCTTATAATACTACTTTACTCAAATTGCATTATTTTTTGAGTGGACACTGGTGAAGATAGGATGGTTAGTATTCCTTGGTAGGTGCTTTGAAGTTCTATAATTTTCTCATAGGGGCATTAGTATGTTTCACCCAATTGTATGTAGGTGGATTTATTTTTCCTACTTGGTATACTTTTATACTCACCCTATGTCTGTAAGAACATTTTTAGGTTTTAATAGGGATTTGAGGACTGTGACAGACTTTACTAACATGGGAGTTGGGATAGTTGATGTGATGCTTCTCAGTTTCATTATTTTGGTACATGTTTTTAGTACTTTGGTTGTACTTTTTTCACAGTTTAAATTTAAATCATGAATGGGTAGGGTTTGGTTTCCTTTATAAAAATGTTTTTTGTTTTAGAAAATCTGTATCATCTTATATCTTGATCTATTTTTCCTAAAAATGGTAACACTTTTCATTTTTTGTGACATTTTATACCCATGGTGCTCGTCACCACTCCTGAGCCTATTGAAGAAGGGTCTCTGGGGTCATTATTTCCCCTTTGTCTTAAAGAAGGAAGGGAATGACACATTGATTCCCCTTCACTCATCTTGAGGAAGAAATATCATGATATTTAATGCATGGAATGAAAGTTTCACCTCTGACATGGATAATAAACTTGTGTACTACTCAATACTTGCACGACACACCCTTTTTACGCCCAACTCACTATTGGCGTTCAACTCCCTTCTAGTGCACATGTTCCACATGAATCTCTTCGTGAGGAAACCCACCACAAGGGAGACTAGAGCACTAATTTTCTCTAATATTTGAGATTCTATAAAATGAGGGGGGTATCCACGTATTTATATGAATTTTTCATACCCTACACTCAAGGTGCCAATATTCCTTTGAATGTGCATGTCCATTCACCAAGGCCTCTGTCATGCAAACACATCTTTCACACAGCTCCATAACATGTACACACATAATAAATTTTACATATCTTTATGTTCTAGTCTTGAAACATGAATATAATACATGTTTCCAATCATCATTAACACTGGAACAAATATCTTTTTTCCAAAAACACTAATATCTATTAACATATTTTTTGAACCAAAAACCTGGAAAACACAGGGAAACAATGCCACCTTGTATTAGAAC
The DNA here is from genome assembly GCA_963277665.1 of Viscum album. Lineage (NCBI taxonomy): Eukaryota > Viridiplantae > Streptophyta > Magnoliopsida > Santalales > Viscaceae > Viscum > Viscum album. The sequence goes on along the minus strand of OY728159.1, from coordinate 226,992,075 downwards.
TTATTGTACTGCATCCAGATCATCCATTAATTTTTCACATTTCTTTGTCAACATAGTTTTTCAAAAATATCTTTAGAACTCAACAACTCATAATAGAAAGACACATTGTCAACAAACACAACCATCCCAAAAATGCTTCACTGTTTCCTTGATGAAATTTTTCCCTGCACACCCACCATACCAAACATTATGTCAACATAGGATGTATTGGAATATATTTTAGAGGTTTATTTATCGATGTAATTAGTCCTCATTTTGTTGAAGGTAGTTCCTCAGTTATTGAACTATGAATATTAACACAATACATCTATTCTTGAAATATGAATAACGATTCTCATCATCGATCATTGTTTGACTGAGATAATAAAGTATGTTTATCCCAAAAAACAATAATTTTCATGAGTAATGAACATAGTTATCACTTGAAGGATTCCACATATATAACGAGTGGATTTTCCTCAACATGTGGTATTAATACTGGTGGGTTTTATAGGTATTTATTGAGGTTTTCAAATTCATATTGACAGTCACTTGTCCAATAATATGTGAGCCCCTTCTTCATAATTTTTGTGAATTGATAAAAAATTCTTGAAAGATAGGATATGAAGAATCATATATAGTCCACGTTTTATTGAAATCCTCTCATATCATTCATGTTTAGAGGTGGTGACATTCTATGGATAGATTTGTTTTTTATGGTCAACATTGATGTCATGGTAGCATACATAGAAGCTGAGAAACATTCCTAAGGTTACACCCGAAGTGAAATTTTAGTGGTTCATCATGAGGCTATGCTATCATATCTTATAGAATACAGTCTCAATATCAACCATATTTTAATAATTAATTAATGACTTTACCAATATATCATCAATATATCATTCAGAAAATTATCCTAAAAATGGTTTGATGATTCGATACATGGAATGTTAGTATGCGGATCTAGATTTTTTCCAACCAAAGAGCATTACCTGATATAAGAATACTTTCTAGGTGCTATGAAGGTGGTGTATTATTAGTATTCTTAGTCCATCCAAATTTGGTTGTACCTTGAGTATCAATCCATTGAAGTAATTTTATTGATAACTATCTATTACATCAATCGTCTATTATGTGATTCGAATCTAGAATTTATCTTTTAGAAAATACTGTTTATGATCAATGAAGTTTGTGCAGACCCTGATAATCCCATTTTTTAGTGGTATGATATTTTATAGCCATTTAAAATAATTCACCTCATGGATGAGGTCTAACATTATGATTTTTTCTAATTTAGCCTCAATTTTAGGGCTATCAGTCAAGTGTGTTCTTCTAGATGCCTGTTTATATTCCTGTTTGTCTTCTGTAAATCCCCCATGTGGTGTGGACATATTGAGGAAATGGCATGGAATATATATGTAATTATATGAAAACATGGACTATTTTTTCTTAATAACTGATATATATAACTCATTTTGATCATAATTTATAGCCACACTTATCAATGTATGTCACTGATCTTCATTTGTACCGATATTTATTTATCTGAGTTCATCAACAGTGGTGAAGATATCTTTATCAAATGATAGAGGGTCATCCTTGAGTTCTTACTCTTATTCCCCAACCTCATTATTTTCGTCATCTGCTTCTAAAAATGAAGTAGGTGATTAATCAATTTTCATGGAGTTTGGGAAGGATTCTATAGTTGGTCATTTTGAAGATGGAGAATATATTTCTAGATCGACTCATTGTAGGGTTCCTTTTAGGAGCTCTGAAGGAGAGATAATGGATTTAGAATGAGCATCTTCATTTTCACCCATTGAAAATACAACAATAACCACAGTAGATAATAGAATTGGTATTTGATGAACCTCAGTAGATGTAATGAAGAAATTTTCATCAAGGATTTTAATACATCTTAGAGAGTTGAAATCTTCTTTTGTGCTACTAGGTTTAGTTTTCATAACTATCATTGGGGAAGTTGTTTAATGTGTGATCGAATTCGGGCCCATCAATTCTATTTGGATGATGGAAAGCATTTACTTTGAACTATTTTGGCTAAATGGGTTAGCAAAAATAATCATTATACTATTTAAGGAATTGATTCGAGTGATTCCATAAGTCATAGACTATTTCCCTTCCCTTTAAAAGAATCATATTTCAATGTACAATGAATCACAAGATTTGAATGGGTATTTTTCGCCATAAATTATCCCAATTTTACCATTGATACAATATTTTATCACTATTAGTATAAAATGGGACAATTTTATGATGATGTACCCAATGTCTTCCTTTTAGAACATCAAATTTTGAATCTTGCTGAACAACCATGAATTATGAGTTAGACAAGAGACCCATGAATTGAGTACTCAGTCTGATTTCACAAAGTCTTTTTCACATTCTATTCATAACCCTATAATAATATAGTATAGATGTACATGTGGGATTAACTGAATCATAGTTGAATAAGGGTTTATATCTGAATGAGGTTGACTCCTGATCTATTGTCAATGAAATCTCATCAGATGTCAATGTCATTTATCCTTATAGATAGATAGATATATATATATATATATATAAAATAATAACATGTCCCTTTATGATGGAAGTCTCATCCTAGTCTGTGAATGAAATGATTGGGTGTCATTACATGGAGTCATTCATTCAATGATATAAATCAGAGACAACAACCATGACTTAAAATTATTGAGTTCTGGAAAAGGCATCTCTAAGTGCTTATAGAAGGACTTTTGATATACTCAGGGAATCTAGGATTGAAATCTATTCTAGAAAAAGGGCTACTTTCTTAATAACACTATACATCTAGTTAAAAGTTATATGTTTCCCAGAAATGGGACATTATTTTGCAGGTGCTTTAGGAATGGATGTTTTTTTTATATTGATGGATCAGACCTTGTAATTGAAGATGGAGGTGGTTCAACAATTAGTGTATTAGGTCGACTAATTCCACATTCACAAGAAGAATGATTAGGTGAAGATGTATCCTCTTAATGATCTTCTATGATGATCATTTTAAAGAATACACTATCATGTTTGGGGGAGATTTCTTATTACTACTGAGATCAATGGAGATCTCTCCCATGAGTTTTGGCCATGTAGATGGTTTGATCTACGATTTGGTTAGAGTAGTGACTCCTAGGATGACCACGTCTTCCCCTATATCCTCGACTTTGACAACCTCTCCACTATGATCCCCAGCCCACTATAGAGAATTTGGGTTCATAATCATGATCGTCAGTTGAGAAGGGGTCCATTAAATGAATAAAATGAATGGAACCAATGGTCTACTCCTTGATTTATGGAAAATCCATTCAACAGGTGGACTATTATTGAATTGTTTGGTGGAGTCAGTTCCCATTCTTCTAGGAATATAGGCATTAATTCCACTAAATTGAAATAAAAATTTGGCCATAGTGCAGTCTCATATTCCTTCATTTTATTCTTGCTCATTTGGCCATGTATCTTTTTGGAAGACTGGCCTTTAGAATATTAAGGCACAGATGGGTTTTTCTATTTCATCAAATAAGTGTTTGAGGGGAACATTTTACTCTTTCTACTATGCATGGAAGGTATATTGAGTTTATCTGATCATTTTTCTAACCATCAAGTTACTGAACATTTGCACACCCTTGAAATTAGCTTCCTACCATTAATTATCATCTTATGGATTAAAGACATATACATACGCAACCTGAGTATATGGTTTCCCAGCTTTAATTTTTTAGATTGCACCATCTATTATAAGGTTTATTTGAACACGATACATTCTTATATTTTTTCCCCAGTAATTGATAGATAGAGAAATATATTGTAATATCTTGAACACCATCCTTTCTAGTATTCTTAGTATTTCACAACTTGATCATGTTGTTCCCAAATTCCAAAATGATGTATCCTAGGACATGGTCACTTTGAAAAGAATATAACTTGTTCTTCATCTACTCAAACATTTTTCACTTATTCTCGCAATGTTCATACTAATGAGGTGGGTGTTTCTTCTAATTTTCAGGAAATAGAATAGCATGAAAAGGTGCAGTTGTGGAGAAATTAATGGTGCATGGACCTAATTATGCATAACAGTATAAGAATATTTATTCACAATTCTATTTCATTGATCTTTATTAATTAATTAGGATATAGTTTTAGTCTATTCAATGCAGTCTTCCACTCTTTGAGAGATTTTGGAATGGTACTAAAACTATAATATATATTTCACATGCCTAATGGTGTCCTTATCTCATTATGAAGAATACATATACATATGAGAAATAAGTCTTCTTAAGGATGTGGTTATTTTATGAATTGTGTCAATTAATTCCACTATGAAATGAAATTTTAGATCCTTTCATTCTCCCATTATTTTCAGATTTAATGGTTTAGGAGATTTTTCTCCTATAATATCAAGATGATCTATAAGATAATCTTCTAAAATAGATCTTCCCACCCCATAATTTGTCAAGAAGTAAAGATAGTGTACTATACAGTGGTTGGTCATTGTATTGATTTCCAAAAGTAACTGAGTTTAACTACCTACTATTTTTCAAGGGTCCCCATATTGGGATCACATAGAGATACAAAATGTCTCAAATGGTTCTACAGGACTCTCAAGGCATTAAATATTAGAAATATTGGGTTCCTAATATTGGGAGAGGGGGAAGAGATTGATATACCCATTTAGGGTACATGTTCTTTTCTAGTTGTATCGGCGCGTTCGGTTCATCCATGGATTCCAATCGACCAGTTCGAAACTAAAAGGTATTCATGATCCATCATGGAATGTATGGTTGAGCTAGATCTTGATGTGGTGAAATAGCAAGAAGGAACCACTATAGAGGAAACACTAGTATTTGTTGTCTGTATCCTATAGGGGATGTGTAATACGGATGTTCTTCGTCGTGTTATGGTTTCTTACCCAATCGAGGAAACTCTCAATCTTCTATTTCACAATCCAAGTATATTGGTGATTTTTTTCCTAAATTAAGAGGATTATTTGGATCCATTTTAGTTTACATGGAAAACCCTCTTTGCTGAGGTACACTAGTTGGGTGTGTGATTTTTGGATCTTCTATAAGAAAATATCCAATAAAAAGGATACCTTGGATTTGTTCTACATCGATTTTCTTTATACATTCATCTCTCCCTCTTGTTGAGAAAACCTTTCCCCATGAGTAAGAGATCCAACCCCTTCAGAAGATGGGGGAGGCCCAATATTACCTTTACGATTTTTCCATGATGGACACTCTATGATGAGGTAACACTAAGTTGTTTGAAAGAATTACCATATTTAGGGTAGCCCTATGGTTTACAGTACACAGACCTCCTTCAATAAATTTAGTGTGTACCAAATTATGAACCAAAACATCCTTCTCATGTTCCTACATATTATCCTCATTTTCTATAGGATCTGTAAGAATGGTGTTTTTACGTTAACTAATGTATACTTCATTACATGCATTTCTTCTTTGTTTTTGTAATACTACCATTTCGGATTTCATCCACAAGGCCTATTACTCTGATGTTCATGTTCTCTAGGAGATATATGGGTGTCATTAATACAAAAGGAATCACCAAATAGTTCAATCATGTGTGTGCCTAAGGAGGGTAATGAATTATAGGATGGGAAAAATTGGGAAGATTCAATATGTAGTTACCCCCTAAAAAGAAGAATATTTGAATATTCTAAGGATAAAACTGTTGAGGTGAAAAATCCCCCATCCCTGATGGTGGGGGAAATTCTTTATCCACTTTCACGACATATTGGAAGTAGTTTTTTGACCTCAATGGTGGTTTTAAATGCAACCCCATCACTATGCGATCGGGTTCACCCTTAACTATCATGGTTACTACTATGGTGACTTCCCTTCAGATTTTACAGAGTGTTTTTGAACATGGGATGGGTGAATCATTTGGTATGCACCTAAATCATCTTCTTTTGAAGATCATTGTTCTATTTCTAACAATTTCACCATCTAATGAGAAACTTCTCCAATGTGGGAGGATTTCTTGATATTCTCAAGTGCCTAAACTGAAAATATCCCAATAACCTGATCTCTTCTGGCCCCATTTTAGTAAGAGTTGGTCAAGGAATCTTTTTGTGGAGCATGTCATCTTTTGTGAATCGAGTATTTTTTTAGAAGCATGTATAAATCTTTGAAATTACATGATACTACTTTTGGTGGTCTTTTCTGTTTGGGGATCTCGGTAAAATTTATCATTACATTTTCACACCATCCACTGATATGAACACCATATGGGGTACAACAATCAATTTTATCAATTTTTAACAGACCAACATACATGTAATGAAGGAATCCTTTATATTTCTAGAACTATCGATGCCATGAAACAATGAGATCTACCAAGTCAATGTTGTTGTCCAACCCCTTTATTACCTTGATGCAATATCGATAGTTAATGTATGGTAACAAAATTTATTTTACATCACAAAGGTTCTTCCCTATATTGAGGAAAATTTGATGCACACAATCATCCAACAACCTATCAAAAATTATATATTGACAGGTTGATAAATTTTTAAAAATTACCGTTATATTTCATTTCGATAGCTATTTCATCATGTTTATACTATCATTTTCATCTTTTCCAGAGGTTACTCAACTTTTTATAAATAAGGTGGACATTTTCCTGCCACATTATTATAAAAAACAAGAACGCTAGGGAATTTATCCATCACATTGAAAGGTAGGATATCCAGGGGGTTCAAAGAATGATCTTTGCCTTGCGAAATCTTCCAGATAAGAAAATATTTTTCCTGTCAATGACAAGGCATCAGGAATAACTAGACTTATTTTTCGATGTACCTCATGGTAGGAGGGAATTATCATTATTAAATCTCCAAGGGGAAGACCCTTTTGATGAAATAATACACTACTATAGAAAAACATTCATAAAACACCATAATAGGGAAAAATACTATGGTGGATTATAGAATAGGGAAGATACTATTACTACTTGATCTTCTAGCTAGGAAGAGGGATATAGTGACTTAGTTTGGGATAAGGGATATCAAGACTGATCGTATTATGGTCATGAAGAAATCCTTCATGGTGAAGTGTCTGAGGAGTACCTTCAGAATTACTATTACTCCTCTTGTAGTTTTGTAATCATGGAGTAGGATCTTCAGATACCACTGTTAATCATTATAGGGCTTCAAGAAATCTTGTGATAAGTATAATAGGATCTCAAATCAATTCTCCATTTTTTATTTTCCTCTAGTGAGGATTATTTTTGGATTCCTTCTTTCGAGCGATTAGGGCCATGTTAAGGGGAATATGGTTTTCATGGGAATTGATTTTTTACTTCCTTGGAGTGGGCATTATGGTAGGAAAATTACCTCCTATTGTAATAGTTATGTTTTCTAAATCATGTTTTCCATTTATTTCCAGGTAATTTTCCCCAAGACCCTCCCAAATGGGAGCACTGGGGTGTGTATTCTCCTTGGTGACATGATGATGATCCAACCTAATTATGTGGATGTAGCTATGTGTCTATCACTCTGACACCATTGTTGCCTTTTTTATGATGTACTAGTTGGTGTGTAGGATATGAGAAAAAATTTCCATCTTCAATTTAATCATTTTCAGTTCATCATGGTGACTTCGGTGATTGGAATGAGGATTTATACCCATTTCATATCTAGAAAACGGGAATATTCATGCTACTATCCTCCATTTTTTTCTAGTGAATACTCACAATAATCTGGTGAGGATGTAGAGAGTTGGGTCTTTCCCCTATTAATCATTGAAATTTTCCTAGAAACCTCCTCAGGTACTTCCAGACAAGGTTGCTGGTTGGATTTATTTGTGAGGGTAGGTGTGTGTTCCTGCTAACAGTTTACGATCGAATTTAGCTAGAATAATTATTTAGATGCCACCATATGAGGTTTCTATAATGATTGAACTATTTGGGTAGGTTTTGTACCTTCCCATAGGTTTCAGTAATATTATACGAGAGAAATTCCTTGGACAATATGAGAAGAGGCTGATTTATGGCCTATAAGGTGTGGTTATGTGTTTTTTGTGCTCTCTTTGTGCTGCTAGATTTGTACGGTGGGATTTCTCGGATGCATCAAGATAAGTTTTATGTCCATCTGAATCAGTGTGGGTGGGTGCATATTCCCACTCATAGCTTTCTTCCAAACATTAAGTGTGGGATTCCCTATAAGGGATGGTGGTGTGCCCTTGAATTATATTGGATGGTTACAACCTTGATGTACTCTCTTTAATAACATGGTCTGGATAACCTGAGTCAATCCAATTATGACATCACCCTTTTCATGTTTATGGTTTGCTGTCGAGCAATGTGTGCAGTAGAGGCTACTAGTAGGCTCCCATTTGAATGACCCCTGGTTTTTTTAGGAGGGGTCATATATGGCCTCTTTATCCAACTATTTATGATAAGTCTAGAACTTGGTTTTTCATTCCTGGGATAAACATTAAAAATAATTTAAAATGATTATTGGTGTTTTAGTTCTAGAGATACTCTCAAACCAGTGTTTTTGAGACACAACATTGAGGATTATGGGTTGGTGACAGTGTACATTACATGGAAGAAGAACTAATATTAATAGTATCTAAGTAATACATCAGTGGTAGATGATACGGTGCCATATGTATTAAAGAGAGATGTTTTTGGATGTTCATGAACATATTATAGAAACCACTTTGTGTATGGATTGTATTTATTGTAAATTAATTTCATTGTTTGGTAATGGTGTTCAATGATATGATAATATCTCATTATGGACAATATTATGAAGTGGTTTCAATGTTAATGTTTCTTGTAATGAGTCCTAAAGTCTTGATAATCCAAGAAAACATGTGAATTGTATGAATACTTTGAGTCTCATAGTAATGTATAGAGAATTTTTATGGATTCTTTTGATGAAATTGTATATCATGACTTACTAGTTATCCAAGAGAATATGATGATGATTTTATGATTTTTATTTCACAAATATCATATGTTTTATGGAAAACTTGTGATGTAAGGCATTAAATGAAAAGGGGGAGAAAAGGTGCTACCAATCATATTCACATTTTATTGTATAGAAAGAAGTTGCTGGAAGACTGAAATGTTACAATACATTCCATTGAAAATACAATGATGCTAATGGTGATAAATCAAAGGTTATATATCATCATAGAAGGATTTCATGATAAAAGAAGAATACCATGAATTAGTATGGTTAGTGATGCCAAAGCATATGTTTAAGGTGGAACTATTTTCCAAATGTTTTCAAATTTTTGGATCCAAGAAATGGAAAATAGAGAAAACGTTTTTGGGAAAGGATGTTGAATGCAAGTATCAGGAAGGTTTGAAAATACATAGGCCCAAATTTTTTCCAGATTAGAACATAAAAACATGTAAAAGGAAATATGTTCTCACAATTTATGGAGTTACAGCGTAAGGTGGTTTTAGGTGAAAAAGATAAGCATGAATAGACTCACTACTAGAAATTTAGGCTATTGCCATGAATCTATAGCCACGGTTTTATAGATTCGTGGATATAGTATGTTTATAGCCATAGTTTAATTAACACGTTGTGGCTAATCCTTTTTTTTCTATATAAGCATCTGACTCCTCCCCCTATAAGCAACCCATCCTCCCTCGACCTCTCCACGCCCTACTCCTCTCTCGATCTACTCCCGGCCGAACGTCGCCGCGACCTCCTCCTCGTCGAACGCTGTTGTGACCTCCTCCCTGGAGCTCCTCCGCATAGAACTCCACTGCGACCTCATCCCTCGAGCTCTCCGCGATCTCCTCCCTATCGAACACCGCTGCTCCTCCGCCGATCTGCGACCCTCTTCCTCCCTCTACAACGCTGCACCCTCCTCCTCCCGCGACCTCTCCACGCCCTCCTCCTCGCCGAACCCCGCCTCTATCGACGGTGCTTGATTGTTCACTCTGGTAATGTATTGCCATTTTTATTCCTCTAGATTTGGATTCATTAGTTTTATATTCTTTTAAAAAATCCATGAGTTCTTAAACATTTCAGTAAAATTCTTTGAATTTTTTTGTGCATTAATTAGAAAATGATTGATGGGAAACATCCTATTTAGGCACATTTGTATGCAGAGTTCAACAAATCTAGGAAGTATTTAGAGTTTATTTAGTTCTCTTTCAAAGATTATTTCAATGTTAAGAAACCTATTATCTAAGAAACTCAAGTGGATTATAGTTCTTCATGTTTTATTTAAGTCCGTTCTTTACTAAATTATTAGAGGGAGTCTCGATCTATGGGTAAACTCAAGTCTTCGGTGATCACTCAAATTGATGAGGGATGAATGTGTTCTTGTTCTTTTGATGGTGATACACTAGATATCAAGATACCTATGTCATATACAAGTGATGTTATCTATAGCTGGTGAGGATCATCCAATCACAAAGAACATGTATCATGGTAAGGTATGATTCCATGATTGTATTGGAGCAATTAATTTGAAATCTGATTAGGAATAGTATTCTCAGGCTTCATCTAACACTTTTATTGAGGAGGGATGAGTGTGTTATGCTTATTTTACTTGTGAGGAATTGGTGTTAATAGTATGAATGGCGCATGCAGGGGTGGTCCGCCAAACTCATGAATCATCATAGGTGAATCCTGGAGCTTGTGAGGATAATTCGGCCACAAAGGTCATAGTTCTCTTAAAATAATCGTCCTATGAAAGTTTTGGAGTAGGTAGAGTATAATAAGTTACATTTTACCCATACGTAGTTGCTGAAGCCTTCTCCTAATAAATATTCAAATTAATTCAATAACAAATTTATCCTTTATAAATAATATCAGCCACTTTAAAAATTCTATTTCTCGCAAGAAATCGAAAAAACAAAACAAATTCATAAATATTCCAAAAATCATCACATTTTTCATGAAAATCATGAAACTCATATAATACCTAGTGAAACTCACCCTCTTCGATCCTCCAACACAAGAACTAGTCCTCATTATCGACCAAAAATATGAGTGCATGTATTCAAGTGGGTTGGTAGCATTGAAATAAGACCTATTGAAAGTCACCCTCTTGGATTTTCCCATCACACAATATCTAGAAACTGAATGATATATAGTTGTGATGTTACTCAATATCCCATGGTTGTTGTGTTCCTCTAAGACTTTGGAGCTGAAATTCCCTATCTTATATGCTATAGTATATTATTGTTAGTGCTTGTATTGTAAACACTACCAAATTTCCATAAATGGGTTTTCCCATTCAAAACATTTAACCCATTGTTTAGAGATCCTTTTATGATAATTATTTATCCTTTAGAGATCTTGAGATTTGGTCTAGAGGTAAATCCATTTTGATATAGGGCCGCTAAGGAGATTATGTTTCATTAAAGAATGGGGACCCACCATACATTAAGTAAGGTGAAGATGGATTGATTATCTGACTCTATAAAAATGGATCATGTCCCCTCATCCTTGAACTTATTATTTTTTATAGATGTACTTGGATTCATTTTGAATGTCAATATACTTTGTTTCTTGTAAATTTTTCCTACAAATGAAGAAATCATGTATAATTTTTCATGTTTAAGCCAAACCCCCTCAGATTGGGGTGTGCTGGGGCAGGGGGAGGGGTGCTGGGGCAGGGGGAGGGGTGTGTGGAGGTGGGGGGGGGGGGCAGGTGGGGGGGGGGGATTGGGGGTGGGGGTGTGCATGTGGGGGGGGGGGGCAGGGGAGGGGACATGGGGGTGTGTAGGTGGGGGGCAGGGGGCAGAGAGAGGGGGCAGGGGGTGTGTAGGTGGGGGGGGGGGGGGCTGTGCTGGGGCAGGGGGAGGGGTGTGTGCATGTGGGGGGGGGGGGAAGGTGGGTGCAGTGGGGTGTGCAGGTGGGGGGGCAGGGGGTCTGCAGGTGGGGGCAGGGGGCAGGGAGAGGGGGAAGGGGGGGTGTGCAGGTGGGGGGGTAGGGGGTGTGATGGGGCAGGGGTAGGGGTGTGTATCGGTGGGGGTGGGGGAAGGGGGAGGTGGTGTGCAGGTGGGGGGGGGGGGGCAGGGGAGGGGGAAGGGGGAGGGGTGTTCCTTGAAGTGGATTATAATATTATAGAGCCTCCAGTTCATGGCTCTTACCCTCCTATTGATTTGTATTATTCCATGTTAGCAGTTTTGGAACCCAAACTCAAGGTATATTCTATCAATGATGTCTCTAGAAAATTACATGTGTCCAATTACATGCATTTTAGTGAAATTAATATTAATATATGGATTTTATGGCACAAGAACCATGAAGTAGAATTCATTGATGGTTGCCATCATAAATCCCAAGCATGAGTTTCTGTAGATGTTATTAATGGAATGTAAAAGGAATTAAAAAACATAATTAATTATCTTACATTGATTGTAGTGGGTTGTAAAATACAAACTATAAGGAGTTGAATGAATTATATGGGAAGTACCAATATCTAGGTTTGGGATTTACATTTAAGTTCTCCATATGCATCTCCATCTTTTAAGACAAAATATACATAGCGATTTCATATTTCACCAAACCTGCCCTTATAAACCTCTGCATTTCATTTCTCTATATGTGTTACATTTATATAACCTTGATATGATATTGATGTATTTTTTTATATAACACTTATTAAGGCCATTCTTCTGAGTTTTTACCATTAATTTTTTAAACATTATATGATTTTATTTCATAGTTTAATATGATATTCATATTTTTGAATCATCTCACACATTTTGTCAGAAAATACAACACAACCCAAGGGGTGTCAAACTGCATCACTATCCACTCATATATTTCATGTTTCCCATCTATAGTGGCGCAACCTACTCCATTGTAGAATACTCAACAGATATAGAATAATTTTACTCCAACACTTTTGTTGTGTATGTATTGAATGAAATTGGATTTAATTTAAACAAAAATCCTTTATTAACGATCATGTTATTCAGAATTGGGATTTACATATCAATCTAAATATTCTTTGTTCATTTTTGATTATGGAGTTTTGTATCATTTATCATGTAATGTTGACACATTGATCACATATATATCAGAAGTTTTTATATCTCACTCTTTTTCCTATTATTTACTTACAGGTGGTTACTTGTGATGAGGTCGATTCTACCCACCACCATAGAAGGCAGTGAGTTCAAAATTGGATTCAGGTAAGAGTTATTCCATTTTTATTCTTTGAATTAATTTTAATTTGGGGTTTTTTGATTTTTGGGTTCCCTATCTTTTTTTCAGTGCATTTTGGATCTTATTGAGGATAGTGAAGAACCACATGACTGGGATATCCTATCACCCTGTAGGCATGAGGCCTTCTAAAAGTTCATCACAAGGCTCTACTCCTTGGTTCTGTTTGAGCTAGGTTTGGTTTTCAAAGTTTTTTTTTATTGGGTTCATTTTTTTTGTTTATGTCAATTTTAACAGATTCATTTTGTTCGATTTGGGGCTATTCAATTCAATTAAATTAATTTTAGATCCAATCAGGTATGTTTCATTAGTTTCATTTTTTTCATGCTCAATTATGCCTTATTGAAGTCATTTTTGATTGGTTTGAGTCAGTTTGGTTACATTATTTTTAGCTTGGTTCAGTTATATCTTTTTCAAAACCATTTGGTTTGGTTCCACTTTACTCAAATTGGCTTGATGATGTTTGATTTAGTTCTAGTCATATTAGTATGTTTTTTATTAGTGTAGTTAATTTGACTGGAATTTTTTGTATAATACCATATATTAGCATGTTTTTGGTTTTCGCAATTCAATTTCCCCACCTCCTCTCGATCCCTTCGCTCCTGGCCAGAAGATGATGCACCCCGGATGTCGCTGGACCGGGCAAACACGTCACGGTCACGCCACGGTCACGCCGCAGTCATGCCGCGGTCACACCGCGGTCATACCGCAGTAATGTCGTGATTTGGCCCTGCTCCAGCCACATCAAGCCCACACCACCCCCTTCCACCTTCATTTTAGCTCACTGCCACCAACATTCCAGCCCACAACAGCACCCCATTCCACCTTCGAATCATCCCGCACCATCCCCCCAGTACCTGCAACCAGCCCCCGTGCACCAGCATTCCAGCCTCCTCCCGCTCCCTTCTCTCCTAGCCAGAAGATATTGCCCCGCAGATGTCGCTGGACCGGGCCAACACGTCGCGGTCATGCCGCGGTCACACCGTGGTCACGCCGCGGTCATGCCGCGGTCACTCCGCGGTCACGCTGCGGTCACGACACGGTCACGCTGCGGTCTTCCATTATGCTATTTCTTGACTCTATTTTCACATACAAGCAAGGCTTGTTTGCATGAATCTATGTTTTTCTCCTTCTTCCATGATAGAAGAACTGATCCTTTTATATTTAACACTTGGCTTGGGCATCTTAGGTTTATTACCCAAGGATGTATGATCTGTCTTCTTTAAAAACTTCTTTGGAATAGTGTGTCCAACTTCATTTTTTTAAAATTTTCCAAAGGAAGTTTCCTTCCATTTTTCATCATCAGTGGTCTTCATTATCCATTTGTTTTTAACACATTCTTTGATGAGCATGCTCTATTCTAAACTTGTATGTTTCACATTTCTTTATGAAGTAGCGACCCTTCATTCGTTGATTCCTTTGTGAGGGAAGTATATTGAAATGGAATGATGATGATCCTAATCTGATGAATGGAAGGGATATTAAAGAAATACCTACAAGCCCACCTCTAACCCTGAAAACATAATTAGGACAGGTATGGTTGAGAACTAGTTATTCAGTTCGATCTCCTCAACTTTTTTGGATTTGTGAATATCAATCACTACTATTTATAATTGGTTGCAGTGGATAGTTGCATATGGATTTCAATGTAGATGAAATATTACTTCAATTTGAATAAATATTATGTTTTAAAACACTCCAAAGCATCCATTTACGCAACAAAAGGGGTTGAAATATCCAACATAAAGCATTATCATGGCCTCGAGGAGTTCAATTAAAAGAGGGTTCTTCTCTTTTTTTTCCTATTCGGTTTAGTAGGTTATTCATTTGTCTTTTATTATTCATTTATGTTATTAAATCATTCCAATTAGTCATACAATATAAATCATTCCAATTAGGCATATAGTTTATCAGTCATACACATTTAATGAACATTCATTCAATTTTCATTTGTGTTATATAGTTTTTGCAATTGGTTTAACAAACTGAATTCATAAAGTTTATTGAATAAACTGTATGCAACTTATATATTTCATACAAATTATTGAATCAACTATATACAATTTATCCAATAAACTAGATGCCTAAAATAAATAAACTATATAAATTGTGTGCAGTTTATTCAATAAACTGAATTAAGTTTATTGAATAAATTGAATATCGTTAAACTATATTAACTATATGCATAAACTGAATACATCTTATTGAATAAACTATTTAAACTTTATGTAGTTTTATGAATAAGAAATCTAATCAACTTGATGCAATAATTGATTTCAAATATGTAAGTTGTCATTGATCGGACTGCCACTGATAATGGTTTTGGGGTGAGATCTGTTTACACCCGGCCCTATACCTGGTATTTCTCCCTTGAATAATTTTTCTTTTTAATCAATAATTCTTATTTTATTTATGTAATATGATCTTAAACAATGAAATATTTATAATATAAGCATGTTTTATATTGGTTTATTCCTCTACATGTCTTAAATGAGTTAAGATGAAATATAGACACACAAATCCTCTATGGCATCTTATAAATGTGTATATGTATCTTTAAGAACACAATTATTTTCCAAATATAGTAACTTTATATGATTATAGAGGGGCTGGGTAGGGGGGATGGGGCTGGGTAGGGGGAGTGGCTGGGCAGGGGGGAGACGATGAGAGGGAAAGAATTCGGAAGGGGGAGGGGGCTGGTGGGGGATGGGGCTGGGCAGGGGGGATTGGGCTGGGCAGGGGGAGGGGCTGGTGGGGGAAGGGGCTGGGTAGGGGGAGGGGATGAGAGGGGAAGAACCGGGCAGGGGGGAGGGGGCTAGTAGGGGATGGGGCTGGGAAGGGGGATGGGGCTGGGCATGGGGATGGGCTGGTGGGGGTGTGGCTGGGAAGGCGGAGGGGATGAGAGGGGAAGAACTGGGCACGGGGAGGGGGCTGGTGGGGTATGGGGCTGGGCAGGGGGGATGGGCTGGTGGGAGATGGGGCTGGGCAGGTGGGAGGGGTTGAGAGGGGAAGAACTGGGAAGGAGGGAGGGGGCTGGTGGGGGAGGGGGCTGGTGGGGGAGGGGGCTGGTGGGGGATGGGGATAAGCAGTGGGGAGGGGCTGGTGGGGGATGGGGCTGGGTGTCTTTCTCCATTTCAAGGAAAATGAAGTTGGAGAAGATAGAACAACTCTCTTTTTCATACCAGTAATGCATCTAGATTAATCTAAAATTAATTTCATGTTCATAATAACTTCCCATTGTATATTTCATATTAAACATTCAAAATATTATTTATTTCCAATTTTCTACCCAATTGTTGATTGTGTTTTCATTTCTTTGTGCTATTATTTTTTAATGGTTGTTTTTTTGAATGAAACAAAACATGCTTGGTATTTTACAGTCACCCTCATGTTGTAAGTGGGTCCATTGCAGGAGACCACTGGATTACAACTGAAGAGATCTAATGTATGGATGGGTACTTTTGGTTAATCTGGTTTTTCATTGCCTTCATTTTTACTCATTGCTAGATTTGTGTATTACATATTTTTTCTTGGTGTATTATTGCTCCTACAATTAGAACTACTTTAGTTAGCTTTTATATTTTCTAGGTTATGTTCGAAATGAGGCTAATTGAAATTGTGGTAAGATTTAAATGGATGAATGGATTTTTTTTAATTATATTGAATTGCATATCTTGAATAAGTTTTATTTAATAGACTTATTTCATTTGTTAAATAAAGTCATGTTTTTATAATAAAACCCCTCCAACAGAGGTGCGCTGTTTGCGAAGATGCTGCCCCGCGGATGTCCCTGGACTGGGCCAACATGCCGCGGTAACCCCGCGGTCACGCCGCGGTCACGCTACAGTAATGCCATGATTTGGCCCAGCTCCAGCCACATCTATCCCACACCAGCCCCCTTCCACCTTCATTTCATCCCACTGCCACCAGCATTCCAGCCTACAACAACCCCACTACCCTGCGGATGTCGCTGGACCAGACCAACAAGCCGCGGTCAGGCCACGGTCACGTCGTGATTTGGTCCTGCTCCAGCCACATCCATCCCACACCATCCACTTTCCACCTTCATTTCAGTCCGCTGCCACCAGCATTCTAGCCCGAAAAAGCCCCCCTTCCACCTTCGAATCAACCTGCACCATCCCCCCAACACATGCAACCAGCCCCCTTCCACCAGCATTATAGCCTCCTCCTGCTCCCTTCACTCCTGGAGGGAAGATGATGCCAAGCGGATGTCGCTGGATCAGGCCAACACGCCGCGTTCACACAGCAGTCACGTCACGGTCAAGCCGCGGTCACGCCGCAGTCATGCTGCGGTCACGCCGTAGTCACCCGCGGTCACGCTGTAGTCATGTTGCGGTCACACTACGATCACAACGTGGTCACGCCATGGTCACACCGCAGTCATTCTATGATTTGTCCCTGCTACAACCACATCCAGCCCAAACCAGCCCCCTTACACATTCATTTCAGCCCGCTGCCACTAGAATTCCATCCCACAACAGCCCCCCTTCCAACTTCAAATCAGACTGCAACATCCTCCCAACACCTGCAACCATCCCCCTTCTACCAGTATTCTAGCCTCCTCCCACTACCTTTGCTCCTGGCCAGAAGATGCTACCCCGTGGATGTCACGGGATCGGGCCAACATGTCGTGGTCACACAGCGGTCATGCTGCGGTCACGCCACGGTCACACTGCAATCACGCCGCGGTCACGCCATTGTCACATCGTGGTCACGCCACAGTCAAGGTGCGGTAATGCTGTGATTTTGCCCTGATACAGCCACATCCCACCCACAACATCCCCCTTCCACCTTCAAAATCAATGGTCTAATTGTACTCCACCTAGAATATCCATCTCAAGTTCATATTCCTCTAAGATAAGATATAATTTAGATTCTTATACATTGAATACACTATAAACCACTCCCTGAAGTGGTAGCGTTTCCAAGTCATTAGAGTGTGAATCCATGATACTAAGTCAAGATAATTAATGGGGTATTTATTCTCACGAGTCAACAACTAAATAGATCCATAAGCTAATACCTATCTCCCCTACATCAACACACAACCCAAACTCATACACGAGGCATGTTAGAAAACATTATATCCCAAACCCGAATCAGGAAGGATCCAAACTAGAGCTAAAGTAAATATCCGTTTAAACTCCTCAAAATATCTCTAGAATTGATCACTTCCAAAAAGCATCAAACTTCTATGGGTTAACTCTATCATGGTAGATGTAATATTGGAGAAGTCCCAAATAGAATTCCTGTAATAACTAGATAATTGTAAGAAAATATGGATTTTAAACACATTTTTTGGATACTCCAAAGAAATCACCACTTGAATCTTCTAAACATCCACTGATACACCCTTCATAGAAATAAAATTACTTATAAATTTCACATATTGAATCTAGAATTAAAATTTAGATATATTTCTACATCTCTGATGTTTTTCCAATATTCCAAGGATGATATTTAAATTCTCAGCATGATCCTGCTCTAATATTGAATAAGAAAGGATATGATCCATAAAAACAACCAGAAAGGAATACAATAATTGATTAAATATTTGATTCTTGAAATCCATAAACACTATAAGATTATTAGTAAGGCCAAATGACATGAACATAAAATTATAATGACCATATCTTAATTTTAAAAATGTGTTCGGAATATCTTACTCTCAAAACCTTAGCTAATGGTATCCCAATATCGGTTTAATTTTTTAAAACCACTTGGATCACCTGAGATCAAAAAAATTTCCATCAATACTATGAAAGGTAAATTTATTCTTAACTATCACTTGGATGAGTTTCCAATAACCAATAGAAATCGAGAGACTCCCATACACTTTCTTTTTAAAGAGCATTGGTGATTCCAAGGTGAAACACTGGGATGAAAAAATCCATTATCATCAAGACCCTCATAATAAACCTTTAATTATTTTAATTTAGTTGGTTACATATGTTATGTAGGTAAGAAAATGGTCCATTTCTCCAAGATAAAGTTTATATAAAACTGAACTTCCCACTGATATAGTAACTGTGATAAGTCATATGAAAAAACTTCAAGAAAATCACTCAGCACCATAGGAAGAGGACCATTAATTCATGGATCAAAGACATCTAGAAACATATCCAAAAAATTGTGTTATATCATCCTAGAACTTGGGGAAACATGTATTGATCTCTTAGATTTGGGATCTCATTGAACCTGAAAGATATGAGTGATTCTATTGGATGAAAGAAACTGGACACGATGATGATTGTAATCGATTCTAGATTTATAACTAATCATATATTCCATGAAATTGATGTGATAAAATATGTCAAGATCAATAAATAGAACGTAACATATGGTTTTGTGGTTAATAATCATCACCCAAAACTCTGGACATTTAAAACCCTTCTTTGACCTCTTTCTCAAAGGAGCAGAAATAGGAATCATTCAAGGCATAAGCTCTATGCATAAATCCAATGAATCAATAATATTTTATAATATAAATAAATGAGTTACAACAATATTAAATAATAATAGAAACATAGAATAAGAAATAAAAAACATACCTCTCATGGAAGTTAGTCATGCCTCTGACTGCTCTAGTGTACACTCTGCTGCATAGATACATATAGCCACAATTTTCTCTTTCTTTAGGACCTGAACATCACTGTTGGAAAGTGGTTGAGATCACAATAGTTTTAGCACATCATATATAACTCTAGTAACCTATTATTATCTCTCACATAAATAATTAATATGATTAGATTTACCACATAGGTGACATTCCTTGAGTGATTCTATATAATCAGGTTTGAAGTTTCCCCTATTCCTGCATTGGTAACATGACACTATATTTAGCCTTGATATATGTTGTACAATCCTACAACAACCACAAAAATGTTCATCTAACTTCCTCTTCTAGCTAGAATAAAAACTTTGGGTACCTTCTAATATCACTCATTCTTTCAAGAGTATTATCTTCCTGGTTGTATCCTACTCATCCATAGATACCTTCCCTATAATCTTCATGAAGGTGGGTAGGAATATAAGAATCATCATAGACTGAATATGATGCCTCAAAACCATTTCAAAAATTTGTTCCTTGATATAGAAATTAGAAAAAATATATGTAAATAAGTTCATTAACACAGCAAACTGAGTAACATACACCATGTTAGAATGATATCCTGGCTCCATAGTAACAAAATATCATGCCTTCACAACTCTTAGTGTATCAGGATAAAAAACATTTATTCAAGGATTTATCAAAAGTAGTCTAGTTGGGATATTCATGCAATTTGGATATCACAGTACATCCTAACCAATTTATTCCCAATACATAAAGCATATAAGTAGAGAAACCAACCTTGGATACTTTTGAAGTGTTAACAAAGTAAAAAACTTCTATATAATATTAATCCATTATTCTGATCCCTATACCACCTTATCACCAAAAATATCAATGGCTGTTTCTTAGTGTATTCCAAAGCATGGTCCACCTTCCATTCTAGTTTAACATTGGATATATAGAGCATGGACTAGATTTTTCTTACTATATTTTCCACTAAAACCGAGTCAACTCTTTGATTCACCCATGGGTATTGCTTCATAGCTTTTTCTCTAACATTTAAATATAATTTAATTAAAGTATTGTTTCCACTAAAACCGAGTCAATATGTCCAGGGTCTGAGGGGGGCAGGACTGGCAGGGGGAGGGGAATCTGTCCATGGTCTAGGGGGAATCTGTCCAGGGGGAGGGGGATCTATCCAGGGTCTAGGGGGATCTGTCCAGGGTCTTTGGGGGGGGGGGGGGGGCAGGACTGGTAGGGGGAGGGGAATCTGTACAGGGTTTGGGGAGAATCTGTCCAGGGGGAGGGGGATCTGTATAGGGTCTGGGGGGTGTCCAGGGTGTAAGGGGGGGGGGGGGGGTGCTGTACAGGGGGTCTAGCAGGGGGTCGCTGCTATCCAGGGGGTCCAGTAGGGGGGGTGAGGGGTGTGCAAGGGGTTCAAGGGATGTGTGGGGGGGGCTGGTGTCCGGGGGGGGGGGGGTTTATGAAATGTTAAGAGGAATTTGTTTATGTTCATGTGTATTGGAAAGGAAAAGGACGTTGTCGGAATTTTCATAAATAATGCATGCACTATCCTCTAGTGCTCGCTTTTTCCATCTGCAACCATGTCGCACCTATGGTGGTGTTTTCCAACAGAAAACAAAGGTCTCATAGTTGTCTCTCTCCTTGATCGGGTACTCACAAATAGCTTCCAATGTAGTCCATTGATTGTGTATTCTTAAGATGTCAATATGGATTGAAAAAAAAGATATAACAACCTTTCTTCCTAGATCATAACTGAAGATCGATCCTTTACTTATATTTTGTAAGAATAATATTCCCTCACTTCCAGAAATGAGAAAGATATTTATTCGATTGTCTAAATATACAATGTAATTGAAATTCTATCCGACTTTGGTCATTAGGTTGTCACCATGATAAGGAATAAATTGACATTATTAACTGATGTCCACATGGATATGGAATCAAGAACAAGATTCATGGGCATGTATTAATTATATAAGAGAAATTGTTGAATTGGTGTTGCCTGATCCAGTTGGGTCGAATGCTTGTGTCCCGCAACTATAGCGACGCCGGGGTGGGGAACCAGGGGAAAACAAGTAGGGGGCCTGGAAGGGGGTAGTTAGGGGGCGAGACATGCAGGGTGGGGGGTGTCCAAGGATGTCTATCCATGGGTGGGGAACCAGGGGAAAATAGGTAGGGGGACTGGTAGGGGGCAGAGCCAGATTGAAAATAGGGGGGAGACATACAGGGTGGGGGGTGGCAGGTGTTTGGAAGGTATGGAGACTAGCAGGGGGTAGGGTGGACTGGTAGGGGGACTAGCAGGGGACTGGAAGGGGGTGGCAGGAGGGGGACTAGTAGGGGGAAAGACAACTAGCAGGGGGCTGGGGGGACTGGAAGGGGGACTAGCAGGGGGTAGGGGGTAGAGGGGTGGCAGGGGGCAGGGGGAAGGGGGGCTGGCAGGGGTAGAGGGGAATGGAAGGGGGGACTAGCAGGGGTAGGGGGACTTGCAGGGGGTGGGAGGGGACTAGCAGGGGGTAGGAGGTGGAAGGCAGGTCTGCAAGCCTGTTGTGTTTTTATTGAACTTTGATCTATAACCACGGTTTAAAACCATCGCTATAAGGCTTTAGCCATGGTTTCAAACCGTGGCTATATGGATTTATCCACGGTTTGAACTGTGGTTATAGGCTTTAGCCATAGTTTTAAACTGTGGCTATAGGAGTTGTCCTATAGACACACCAATACCAGACACGGTTTATTGAACCGTGACTATAACCTATAGCCACGGTTTCAAACCGTGACTATAGCCTAAATTTCGAGCAGTGACTTGTTCACCTGGGGAAAAGTTGTACGAGCTGCACACAGGGTTGAAAAAAATATTATAAATATGTGGATACATATTTCATTTTAAAAATCGCAACACATAAAAATAATTCAAGCTCTGGATCTTATAATTAGTGAGTTCCGCACAAGTAGTGAGTGGTCGTGTAAGTAGGGAGTTACGCGCAAGATGGAAGTTGACTGCAAGAAGTGAGCCAACAACAAGAAGTGATTCGTGTGGAAGTATTGATTTTTTGTATAATATTTCTACACAATTACAATGTTTCGAAAATGTTTTTCCCCAAAAAAGTCAAATGTTACACATAAATTGAAAACTATGTCTGCAATGCACTCAAATTTTCTGGGAAAGATAACAGCTATTATCACCAATGTTGTGAGCTTCACGAGGGAGGTTTGTGAAAAGAAATTCTGAATATATGGTTTAGGTGAACTTGTTATGGGGTATAATACCCACACTATGTTTCGAGAAGTTATTTCTTCTGTGTACCTAATTGATACACAATATATAGAAAAGATTAAATACAAATAGTTTGAATGTAGAAGAACCAGATGTGAAGAAAACACTTATATTCATCAAGGAATGAGAAATTATACCAGCAGACTCATTTTATGGTTTTTAGTATTAAGGTAAGAAAATAATAAATTGATGTACTATTCTATTTTATTGTGTCTCAATGAATAATAATAGGGTTGAAAATAAATATTTTTTTATTCAAACCATAACAATTATGAACATGTTATGTTGAGTTAATCTTTATTATTTTAACAATCTCAAAGGATGTTTGTGATTCAATCAGTGAAACACCCCAATCTTCCACGGTACGTTTCCCTTCGAATAATGCGATAGCGTGTGTTGTACGCAACCTCGAGTTCTAACACACACCACGACTAATTAAACTAGCTGTTATGAATAGTAATACCTACTTTTTGAAATTATATATATATTATATTTCAAAATGGACTTCATTTTTGGATTCGGAATATCTAATTTAGCCTAAGGTGAAATTTTGGTACTTTTCGGATAACTTTCACATTTTGATGAATAGTGAAAATTACTAAATTTTAATTAAAAACAACATTTTTAATCAAAATAATTAATAGTGATATACTATGAATTTTAGTAGTTTTAAAATATATTTAGAATATATTTTTACCATTTAATATAATGTTGGTCATTGGACATAATTATACAATTAAACCGAACATAAACAAGTGTCAATCTTTTGATAGTTATTATCTCTTAAAAACACGCTTTTTGTTTTGACAGCGGGAATTAATTTTAAATTAATTTCTGCCACTTCTGTGTTTTGAATTTAGGAAAATGGATTCCATATTTGGAATCAGGATGTTCAAATTGTGTAAATAGGTAACTTTTATTTTTAGACATTTTGAATAATTACTGCGGTAAATATTTTATTTACCATGGTTAAGGGTAAATCAGGTAAATAAGGGTTAAAAAATAATATTATAATAATACTAAATTACCCTAAAATCTGTCTTAACCCTATTGGTTGATACAAGGTCGACCAAGGGCATCTTTGGGTCGATTTTGGGACCCCATGGATCCACTTGTAAGTGATAATGACACTTTATTTTAATTAAGTTAAAATGAATACAAAAATGACACAAGCATATATCTTTTAGAAAAACAATTGTTACATAGGGTTATATATGTTGGATTTTAGATTATAATTATTCATTAGAAAGATAAAAAGATTTCCTACATAATGATATTTTATTTATTATTTTTAGACATTAAATAATTAATTTTATTTATGACACATTGATGATGAAGTAATTACTATAATAGTGAAAAATTAAAATAATTGATATTATAAATACCCAAATAAATATAATATGAAACTTTTAATGAATTAAACTAATTTTATAGGATAAAATGATATATTAGGATTTATTTAATTGACTTTTTTCGAAGTAATCAATCTATTATGAGTTTCAAAAAAATCAACTATTGAATAGTGTCAAAATTGACATAAAAGAGTTCTTAAAACAAATATTATATTATTAATTGATATTAAATTAATAAAAATCTAAGGTTCGGTCAAGAGACTTATATCATGATAGGTTCATCATTAATGGACCACTTGGGGGTCTCTTGGATGTATTTAGTAAGTTTATTAACCATATTATATAAATATACAAAGAGACATTGTAAAAGTGAAACTAATTAAATTAAAGTTAATACTTAAAGATAAAGTTAATATAAGTACCCAAACCTGTCTAAATTCTATTGGTTGAGTTTTTTTCGACCCATACCCACCTTAACCTTTGAATAGTCAACTTTGGAGCCATTGTAAACCGAATATGAATTTATTATAAACTAATATTTCTAGATTTTCCAAAGGTGCCCCTCACCCCTCTTATAAAAGGGCACTCCTCCTTCTCATTTCTTCACACCTTCAAAGCCTTTTGGTTCGGCCAAACTCTGTCCAAATTCTCTCCCAAATTCCCTCAATACAACCTATGGGCCTTAGTTTGATCAGAAAGCCAACCTAAGGATCCCTTTTGATCAAATCAAAAGGAAGAACCCGAAGAAGAGGTAATGATTTCACCACCCTTTTCTAAGTTCATTTCTTCTTCCACTTCTTATTCCTTTGTTGTTACCATTCTAAAATAAGAAATCCAGTATCATATATATACTGTGATGTTATTATAAATATGGTACAACTATATTCAGTAATCTATCTACCCTTTGAATAACATGTCAACATACGTGCGTACGTACGGCTTACCGTCTCCACGTCGTGGTGTAATTGTTATTCAATATATTATTATTTGGATGGGTATAATAATGATGTGTAACTCATGTAAATAATAAATATAACATGTTAATGATTCTGTATATATGATATACCATCCATTTATATATTATTTTAATATCAAAAGAATGATATCGTCGCTCGTGCGTACGTACGGACTACCGTCTCCACGAACGCGATGAGATTCATTCTCCATCGTATCCATTCAAGTATAATTATAATTTGATGATTTGAAAATGATGTTTAAGGACTTCATATCATTCTGAATACGAATAATATAAAACCTATCCTTTACAAACATGTCTTATGTAACAAAACATATAAAAGAAAACAAGTAAGTTAACACCCGAAACAACGATAATACTAAGATATTATTATCAAACCAATATTAAAAGATCATATATGCTATCATATTAATGTATATGATTATTTTATAATTTAATAACAATTATTTAACCATTATACAGGAGGTTAACCTACCCCAACCAAGGAAAAGTACAAGGTAAGGGTTATTTCACAATCTCTTCATTATCCGAGGTTGTTTATACGTAATAATCTACTGGGATTTCTTTATCATCCACATCCATGTTTCTTAAAAATGTATTTCAAAACATTTTTTATATCTACTAGAATATGAGTTAAAGTCATTTATACCCTTTTTGACTTTTATAAGTGGTTTATAAAGGAATCTTTCGGTTGTTTTCAAAACAAGGTCCTTTTTAACCTTTTCGACAGAATTAAGGTAAGAATGTTTTTTTTTAACTTATACAGCGGGTGCGGCTATTTTCCGCCGTTATAAAATCTTCAAAGCTTCCCTTACAAGATTATAAGAATATTTTCAAAGAAAATGTTTTATTTTAAATGGATATTAAATGATTTCAAATTAAAAGGAGATATTTCTTTAAAAAGAATTTTGACTTCATCTATGTCAACATCCTTTGATGGATTTTAAGATTATTTGAAGTTGATTTATTATGATACAAAACTTCTATATTGTATTGAAGGTTTTGTGATATGTTTGACTGTGGATGTGCTATTTTTATACCATTCATAGTTTATGGTGAAAGTATTGACATTTCGTATGCTAGTTTTAATACGAATGTTTATGTTATGTTTAAACCTTTTCATATGGGAATGCATTGGACTTAATATGTGACGGGTGGGGCCCGCTATAGCTCCTCGATGCATCGGTAGGTCTCATGAGACAAAATAGTGTTTTGGCACAAGACCTTGACAAAATCTTATTTGTAGTCTTGGCACGAGGCCTTGACTATGTGGTTATGATAGTCTGGCATTATGCATTCCAACATTATGAAAGTGGTTATTGATTTTTGCATGTGATTATTCGATTAGTAGAATATCCATGTGAATAAGTAAATGGCATTATTTCATTTTATTTATGCCATACCATATTGAAAGTTCATGTTTGAAAGGCTTTTGTTTTAGTTATACATTTCCTTAAAAGTTTATTCTTATTTATGAAAGTTTCCGCTATATTGTTATCCTTACTAGGCATTTGAGCTCACCCCTTTTCTATGTTTTATTTTTCCCAGGATGTGAAGAAGTAAGTTACGAATGACCTTCAGGGATATTATGAGGGGATTATAGTGTGGACGGTGGAAACATTATGTTGTTGTAGTAGTTTTTCATTTTATGATGTAATGTAAAACTTATGAAATATATCTATTGTTTCCAAGGCTACTAAACCAATCGGTCTTTCGAGATTTGATCTTTCTTGTGATCATGCCAATGTTATGTAATAATGCACCGACTCTGGGTAACTGGGGTCGGGGCGTTACAGTTGGTATCAGAGGAAGTTTAGTACAAACCTTGGAAGCTAGATTTAGATAAACTCTGATTAGATCACGTAGACCTAAGATGAACTTTGAGGATTAGTATAGAATAACTTCCTAGAATTTTGGTATTGTAGAGATTTTGTGAGTATTCCGAGCAATACATCCCTGTCTGGATACGAGCAGGTAGAGGCGGCTCTGGCACAGATGTACCTAGGGGTAAAACCCGAAAACACCGCTTTGAGCTAGACTCAAACGGGAACTGGTGCACGACAACGGGCCTTGCTGCACTCTTGGTTACGACACTCCTGGGGGATATGCTTAGGATAACTCTCATTTTCTTTACAAATCATTATGAAGGGTTTATGAGTATATACTTCCTCAAAGAAAACATTTTTATGATTATGGATTATATCCATAAATAGTTCAATTTATGTTAAGTGTTTTATAAGTATGGGATTATGTATTTTGATTCATAAACTGATCTAGTTTATGCCATTGTTTAGAAATGGCGCCTAGTGGAAGAAATGGAAACCGTATCAATGCATGCACTCTATGTAGGGATTGCCCTCCTTCTCAAGATAATTATAGTGGGGCTGGTGATGCAACTGGTGCCGATCAGCTAATCACCATACTGGGACAACTTACTCAGGTTATGAATAATAACCTTACCCGTATGGAGCACCCTGATCCGCAGCGTGGAGGATCAATGTTAGATCGATTCATGAGGCAACAACCACCAATGTTCAATGGGAGTACAAATCCCTTAGTAGCTGAGAAATGGATAAATTCCCTAGAGAAAATATTTCAGGCTTTGGGGAGCAGTGAAAGGGAAAAAGTTATCATGGAAGTTTACCGCCTCACTGGAGATGCTGATCAATGGTGGTCATTGATTCAAAATACGAAGGAAGATGATGAAGTATCAAATATGGAATGGAGGGAGTTCAAAGGTCTGTTTTTAGAAAAATACTTTCCTCGCGACCATCGAGCAGATATGGAAAGGCAATTTCTGAGTCTGAGACAAAAGGAGGATGAGAATGTCACAAAGTATGAGGCTAACTTTACAAGGTTAGCGAGGTATGCTGGAGATTATATTCGCAACCCAAGAAGTATGATTGATCGTTTCTTTGATGGGTTAAAACCATTTCTTTGTCGAGCATTAGTCTCACAATCCTTTTCATCGTACGAAGACATTGTCTCATGTGCTATAAAGACCGAAAAGTAATTCTCTAAGTCTTATGACTTTAAAGCAAAGCAAGAGAAGAAGAGACCTGCTGATCAATCTGGGAATGGAATTAAGGGGAAGAAGGGAAAGGTTGAATATCCATCTTGTGGTAAATGCGGGAAGAAACACCCTGGAGCTTGCTTGAAGGGAATGGGAGTCTGTTACAAGTGTGGTGAAAAAGGCCACCAAGCTCATGATTGCAAGGGGAAGAAGGAAGCTACCAACGTTCAGTGCTATAATTGCAGGGAGATGGGGCATTATGCAAATTCATGTCCTAAGCGTCAGGAGAACATACCTCAGAAAAGGCCAAGGGATCAAGGCCAGGCTTATGCTATCACTACTGCAGAGGTAGAAGCTCCAAAAGACGTGGTGGCAGGTAATTTAATGGTTTCCTCAAGTTTAGAAAATGCATTATTTGACTCTGGATCGTCACATTGTTTCATATCTTCCCAGTTTGCTAAGAAAATTAGATATTTCCAATTTGATTTAATAAAGGATTTGTCAGTTAAAACTCCTAAGGGAAGTATCATTGCAACAAAGTTTTGTGAATCAGTCCCCATTAGAGCACATAAATTTTCTTTATCTGCTGATCTCATCGTCATACCTATGATTGAGTTTGATATAATCCTCGGTATGGATTGGCTTTCGGACTATGATGCGAAGATTTATTGTAAGAAGAAAGAGGTTACGATTCTTGATGATAATGATAAGGAACACCTTATCTTTAGAGCAGAATCGTTACCACCTAATTCTTATTTAGATCCACGCCCAGTAGCTCAACTTAATTCAATTATTGGGGAGGAAGAGAATGAAATAACTACATGTGAGGAAAGGAATGTTCAAATAGAGGATGTACCTGTTGTGAAAAAATTTGTAGATGTATTTCCGGAAGATTTACCTGGAAATCCTCCAGAACGAGAAGTTGAGTTTTCCATTGATTTGATTCCTGGATCAAGGCCTATATCGAAGACCCCTTATAGAATGGACACTGTAGAGTTAGTCGAACTAAAGAAACAACTAGAGGAATTGAGTAATAAGGGATTTATTCTCCCTAGTGTTTCTCCATGGGGAGCCCATGTTCTTTTTGTTAAAAAGAAAGATGGATCTATGAGGTTATGTATCGACTACAGGGAGATCAATGCTATAACGATAAAGAACAAGTATCCCCTGCCTCGTTTTGATGATTTATTTGACCAACTGCATGGAGCTCAATACTTTTCAAAGATTGACCTTCGATCTGGATACCATCAGTTGTGTGTGAAGAAGGAAGACATTCCGAAGACAGCATTTCGAACCAGGTACGGGCATTACGAGTTTACTGTAATGCCGTTTGGATTGACTAATGCACCCTCTGTATTCATGGATCTGATGAATAGAGTTTTCAAGGAGTATCTCGATGAATTTGTGGTGGTATTTATTGATGATATCTTGGTATACTCCAAAACCTAAGAAGATCATGAAAATCACTTGCGCATTATCTTGAAGACTCTGAGGAGGCATGAATTATATGGGAAGTTTAGCAAGTGTGAATTCTGGCTTCAGGAGATTTCCTTTCTTGGCCATATTGACTCTAAAGATGGAATCTCTGTTGATCCTTCTAAGACCAAGGCAATCCAAGAATGGCCAGCACCTACGAGTATAACTGAGGTACGCAATTTTATTGGTTTGGCAGGTTATTATCGACGTTTCATCCAGAATTTTGCCCGATTGGCTAACCCATTAACGAAGCTCACACGTAAAGGGGTTAAATTTGTTTGGACAAAAGAGTGTGAAGAATGTTTCGAAGAACTGAAGAGAAGATTAGTCAATGCTCCTATATTGAGTCTACCATCGGGGAATGATGGGTTCGTTATTTATAGTGATGCATCGAAGAAAGGACTTGGTTGTTTCCTTATGCAGAATGATAGAGTTATTGCCTATGCATCACGACAGTTGAAAATTCATGAACAAAACTATCCTACTCATGATCTCGAGTTAGCAGCTGTGATCTTTGCTTTGAAGATATGGAGGAACTACCTCTATGGTGAAAAATGTGAGATTTATACTGATCACAAGAGTTTGAATTATATTTTCTCACAAAAAGAACTCAACATGAGGCAAAGGAGATGGCTTGAATTACTCAAGGATTATGATTGTACGATACACTACCACCCGGGGAAGGCAAACAAGGTGGCAGATGCTTTGAGTTGAAAAGACCATGGAGTTTTGAACAATATGAGAATTGAAAGGGATCCAATTTTCATGGATCTAGTGAAGATGGACATGGGAATAACCAGGGAAGGTGAAACATCAATGCTTTTTCAAATGGTTGCAAAACCATCTTTACTAGAAAGGATTAAGAGTTCTCAGACCGATGATGAAGAATTCCAAAAGAAGATTAAAGCTGTGAATGATGGGAGATTGAGAGACTTTGTGTATGAAGATGGAATCTTGAAATTCGGGAAGAGACTTTGTGTTCCCAATTTACCTGATCTAAAAAGGGAATTGCTGGATGATGCTCATAGTTCCAATTTCTCTATACACCCTGGGAGCACCAAAATGTATAGAGATTTGAAGGAACATTTTTGGTGGGACAACATGAAGAGAGAGATTGCTGATTTTGTGTCAAGATGTATGGTTTGTCAACAAGTGAAAGCTGGAAGGCAACAGCCTGGAGGAGTCATGCAACCTCTTCCCATACCGGAGTGGAAATGGGACAATATTACGATGGACTTTGTCATGGGGCTACCAAAGACTCCTAGAAGGAACGATGAAATATGGGTTATTGTTGATCGTCTTACCAAGTCAGCACATTTTCTTGCTATAAGAGAAGATCTACCCCTAGAACGTCTAGCAAGACTATATATTAATGAAGTTGTGAGACTTCAAGGAGTACCCTTATCGATTGTTTCTGATCGTGATCCCCGTTTTACTTCAAGATTTTGGAAAAGTCTTTAGAAATCCCTGGATACTGAACTTCATTTGAGCACTGATTACCACCCTCAGACAGATGGACAATCAGAACGGACTATTCATACCTTAGAAGACATGTTGAGATCTTGCTCACTTGACTTTCAGGGTATGTGGGATCAATATTTACCTCTGGTAGAATTTTCCTATAACAATAGTTTCCATTCGAGTATTCAGATGGCACCATATGAAGCGTTATATGGAAAGAGATGTCGTACACCAACCTGTTGGGATGACGTTGGTGAAAGAAAACTTGTAGGCCTAGAATTGGTGGAGGAAATGGTGGAAAAGGTGAAAGTAATCCAAAATCACATCAAAGCATCTCAAAGTAGGTAGAAGAGCTATGCCGATAATCGAAGGAAGGATTTGGAATTTCAAGTCGGTGATCATGTTTTCCTGAAGGTATCTCCATTGAAGGGAGTCATACGTTTTGGTAAGAAAGGTAAATTGAGTCCCAGGTACATCGGACCATTCGAAATTCTAGAACGAATTGGGGTCGTAGCTTACCGATTGGCAATGCCGCCAAGTCTCTCCAGAATTCACGATGTGTTCCACGTATCTCTGTTGAGGAAATACATGCCTGAACCAACGCATGTACTCACCTATGAAGAATTAGAACTGGAACCCGATCTGTCTTATTGCAAAGAGCCCGTCATGATTCTTGATACGAGAGAACAAGTGCTGAGAAACCGGACGACGCGTCTGGTAAAAGTTTTGTGGAGAAATCATAAGATGGAAGAGGCAACGTGGGAACTCGAGGAACTTATGATGAAGAACCACCCGAGTCTATTTATGCAGTAATACCCTAGAAATTGCGAGGACACAATTATTTGAAGGAGGGGATAATGTAACACCCCAATCTTCCACGGTACGTTTCCCTTCGAATAATGCGATAGCGTGTGTCGTACGCAACCTCGAGTTCTAACACACACCACGACTAATTAAACTAGCCGTTATGAATAGTAATACCTACTTTTTGAAATTATATATATATTATATTTCAAAATGGACTTCATTTTTGGATTCGGAATATCTAATTTAGCCTAAGGTGAAATTTTGGTACTTTTCGGATAACTTTCACATTTTGATGAATAGTGAAAATTACTAAATTTTAATTAAAAACAACTTTTTTAATCAAAATAATTAATAGTGATAAACTATGAATTTTAGTAGTTTTAAAGTATATTTAGAATATATTATTACCATTTAATATAATGTTGGTCATTGGACATAATTATACAATTAAACCGAACATAAACAAGTGTCAATCTTTTGATAGTTATTATCTCTTAAAAACACGCTTTTTGTTTTGACAGCGGGAATTAATTTTAAATTAATCTCTTCCACTTCTGTGTTTTGAATTTAGGAAAATGGATTCCATATTTGGAATCAGGATGTTAAAATTGTGTAAATAGGTAACTTTTATTTTTAGACATTTTGAATAATTACTGCGGTAAATATTTTATTTACCATGGTTAAGGGTAAATCCGGTAAATAAGGGTTAAAAAATATTATTATAATAATACTAAATTACCCTAAAACGTGTCTTAACCCTATTGGTTGATACATGGTCGACCAAGGGAATCTTTGGGTCTATTTTGGGACCCCATGGATCCACTTGTAAGTGATAATGACACTTTATTTTAATTAAGTTAAAATGAATACAAAAATGACACAAGCATATATCTTTTAGAAAAACAGTTGTTACATAGGGTTATATATGTTGGATTTTAGATTATAAATATTCATTAGAAAGATAAAAATATTTCCTACATAATGATATTTTGTTTATAATTTTTAGACATTAAATAATTTATTTTATTTATGACACAATGATGATGCAGTAATTACTATAATAGTGAAAAATTAAAATAATTGATATTATAAATACCCAAATAAATATAATATGAAACTTTTAATGAATTAAACTAATTTTATAGGATAAAATGATATATTAGGATTTATTTAATTGACTTTGTTCGAAGTAATCAATCTGTTATTAGTTTCACAAAAATCAACTATTGAATAGTGTCAAAATTGACATAAAAGAGTTCTTAAAACAAATATTATATTATTAATTGATATTAAATTCCTAAAAATCTAAGGTTCGGCCAAGATACATATATCATGATAGGTTCATCATTAATGGACCACTTGGGGGTCGCTTGGATGTATGTAGTATGTTTATTAACCATATTATATAAAAATACAAAGAGACATTGTAAAAGTGAAACTAATTAACTTAAAGTTAATACTAAAAGATAAGGTCAATATAAGTACCCAAACCTGTCTAAATTCTATTGGTTGAGTTGTTTTCGACCCATCCCCGCCTTAACCTTTGAATAGTAAACTTTGGAGCCATTGTAAACCGAATATGAATTTATTATACGGCGGGTGCGGCTATTTTCCGCCGTTATAAAATCTTCAAAGCTTCCCTTACAAGATTATAAGAATATTTTCAAAGAAAATGTTTTATTTTAAATGGATCTTAAATGATTTCAAATTAAAAGGAGATATTTCTTTAAAAAGAATTTTTATTTCATCTATGTCAACATCCTTTGATGGATTTTAAGATTATTTGAAGTTGATTTATTATGATACAAAACTTCTATATTGTATTGAAGGTTTTGTGATATGTTTGACTATGGATGTGCTATTTTTATACCATTCATAGTTTATGGTGAAAGTATTGACATTTCGTATGCTAGTTTTAATACGAATGTTTATGTTATGTTTAAACCTTTTTATATGGGAATGCATTGGACTTAATATGTGACGGGTGGAGCCCGCTATAGCTCCTCGATGCATCGGTAGGTCTCATGAGACAAACTAGTGTTTTGGAACAAGGCCTTGACAAAATCTTATTTGTAGTCTTGGCACGAGGCCTTGACTATGTGGTTATGATAGTCTGACATTATGCATTCCAACATTATGAAAGTGGTTATTGATTTTTGCATGTGATTATTCGATTAGTAGAATATCCATGTGAATAAGTAAATGGATTTATTTCATTTTATTTATGCCACACCATATTCAAAGTTCATGTTTGAAAGGCTTTTGTTTTAGTTATACATTGCCTTAAATGTTTATTCTTATTTATGAAAGTTTCCGCTATATTGTTATCCTTACTGGGCATTTGAGCTCACCCCTTTTCAATGTTTTATTTTTCCCAGGATGTGAAGAAGTAAGTTATGAATGACCTTCAGGGATATTATGAGGGGATTATAGTGTTTACGGTGGAAACATTATGTTGTTGTAGTAGTTTTTCATTTTATGATGTAATGTAAAACTTATGAAATATATCTAGTGTTTCCAAGGCTACTAAACCAATCGGTCTTTCGAGATTTGATCTTTCATGTGATCATGCCAATGTTATGTAATAATGCACCGACTCTGGGTAACTGGGGTCGGGGCGTTACAATCAGGGATAATAAGATTAAGTGATATAGTACAGTTGGTTTTTTCACTAATTAAGAAAGTGAAAATAATAGAGGAATATTTGGTGACCGAATTAATATCGTATGATTATAATTTGGGTTAGAGTGAATCTAGTGTTCATAATTTCAGAAAACATTCAAGTTATTGTGACCAAAATAATAAAAATATTATATAGTTATCAAGTTCACTACTAGTAAGAGATAAGTGGAATTTTTTTCATGCTACTGTACATGTATAAATGTGAACAAGATGATTGTTGATGAACAAAGTAGAACTGTGACATCAGAAATGGCTCAATTGGTTGAGGAATTTCTTGGGGTTAAAACCCTCACAAATAAAGAGTTAACTGTGTTAGGAGGTAGTATAAAGATCAAACCAATAGTTGTAAAACGTTCACTATTGGGTTATTATCAAAGCGCTTCATGAGTTTACAGGTATAAACTACTCATTTTAACAACAAAAAACTATTGGTTTCTAGTAGTTATGGGTTCATGATTACTTTTTAACATGATAAGGATGTAGCTACTCTTGTTGAGTAGTGATACTTCTAAAAATATCATATGTTATCTTTAATTATTTCATATACATTCATGCAAAAATAAAAATTTAATATGAGAATCAAGATCATAAAAGTTCAAAGAGGTACCGGGATAAAAGAATTCAATGGTATTGAAAATTCCCAAACACTAATTCCCCGCACTCTCAGTGTTAGGCATATCCAATACTACTCCTTGATATATTGTACAATCAAAAACATGAAAACCCCATCAATGTAGAAATTTATTAAATGAACACTTTCATTATTGATTGTATGTTATATCTCTCTTATATCCTGAAAGTTAAAGGGGCCTCAAAGGTGGGTAATTCCATCATCTTGGATAAGGATTCACCTCATTTTCACAATTTTTACTTTATCCTTATAAATTACTTGTGGGAGGGAATGGGGTTTTTTGTTATTGTTGGAAAATGAATTGTGTCAATCACATATCTACATCCCATTTAAGTGGTTTTAAAATGGTTTTATTCATGGATACAGAAAAACCTAACGATCCAATATGAATGATGGACCTACATTAAAGAGACAGGAACTCATTAAAGAGTTTGGCCAATGGTATTTATGAACACACATTGGTCTAGATGATGCGAGGTTATGCTCTTCTCACCCATTCATTTGGAATTATTTTTCTACTCTAATACTCTCTTATATATTTAAAATATGTTCAATAACGATTCATTAATTCCCTTATATAACATGGGTCATCACTAAATTAACAATCATTTTTTAACATTAATGTGGATTAGAATCAACTGTATGTATATGAGGTTATTCATCAGTAGAGATATCAGTAAGTATATGTGGTTCTCCAAAAATGGTCTCCCCTTATGTACTGATTATAGATTATATGGGTGTTATTATGATGATACTAGTTTTCATCCACATAGGGGGGGTCTCTATAGTGTATTTTCATATTGGTAGATGGGTGTTATTTTGGTGTTAGGATTAGAACCGTGTATGGGATTCCAAAATATACTTATAAACGGAATTAGAAGCCACATAGTTTGGTGATTTTTAGCGAGTAACATCATACCTTTTAAGATTGTGTTATAAGGACCCAACCATAAAATTTAACATCACATGGAAATGATGTCATGGTAGAAGGTGCCTATTCAATGATTTGTGTGGGACATATGCTGAAGAAACCCATAGAACATGTAAGGTATATATAGTCCATGGTTGAATAAGAATCTATTGGTAATAAAACCCATAGAGAATTGGATTCATTTGTGGTGTTGGGTTTAGACCACATGAAATCTTTATATATATCCCATTTGGATAAGAGTAAATCCCACATTGTTTATGTGCAAGGACCTATTCTTATAGAGGCCTTCAAAAGTGTTGTCTCTTTTAAGAGTATAGACCTTTGAGAGGATTAAGTTAGGTATTACTAGATTAGTGGATTACCTTTGAAATGATCCATGTGGGATGTCTTGAATCATTGTTATTTAGAGGCTTGATCCGGGCTTATAGTTAAGGAAGAGTCCCCTATATGAGTATGGTGATGTGTATGGGGAATACATCTAGAAAGAGGCCCATGAATTTTTGTATATTATTCATGAAAGGGATGACTAAGGGATGTATTTCAGGGCATATTCTTGAGGAGGATTCCCTAGATTCAGATCACGTGGATAACATGATTACATCCGACCTGTAAGCTCATGTGAGGCATGATCGGTGTAAGAAATATGAGTATGTGAAGAATATGGAAGACCACACAATATTCTTTTTCCATTATTGGATGAATGATGGATCCGAAAGGGAAAAATAATAGCCTTTCAATGAGAAAATCTCCTCTTTTGTTAATGTAACTAGTATAGTCACATCAAATGATCTATTCGAATACGACCCGAGAAGGCAAAGATGATAATGAATACCAACACCTATAAAATTAATATGGTATTACAATAAGAGGTGTTCCCTTGACTGGATACAATGCTTTGAGGCCCATCCCTAGGGTTTTCCAATGATTTAATGATATGTGACGATCTGAAAGAAGATTCTCTACCAAGACATGCATCTAAACATATTGATACCATAATAGCATCTAACCTCTAAGACCATGTGATTCATGATCGATGTGAGAACAAGGAGAATAAAAATATCTAGAAAACTACACAATCCTTCTCCCATGAAGGAAGAGGGTAGGGAGATGGGATAAGAATGGGGATTTGATATTCCACTCCCCCACCCTTCATTGATCTGTGACATTACCAAGGAGAAAGGAATAAATATGGGGACGTATTACATGAAAGTATAGGGTAACACTCTATGAGGGATTACCTAAAATTGGTTTAGGGGGAGGAGAGTAGAATATAATTTAATTTTGAAGTGATATGCAAGTGTGATCCTCACCCACCACAATAAGAATTGGATGCTCTAGGTCTTAGAGACAACTAGTGATGGTCATGGTACTAACCCTTGAATCTAAGACTAGGTGTTCACTAAAATACCCCTTGGATTTTGGTCCTCCTGACCTAGGGAATTCATAGTCACATTTTGCTTGAGGATGTAACGTCCTGAAAAAAGATTTCACTCAAAAGTGCACCGATCCAAGTTGGATTCATGGAATCAAGTGCATCTCCCCATACTCCAAAGTATACCGACTAGCTATAAGAGACCATGTGGGTCATTGGAGATACTACTACTTCATTACCATTTTATATCTCATTGGACTTCAACAATATGAAAATATGATAGGAAGATAAATAAATAAAAATTAAAAAATTAAAAAAATTAGGCATGTATTGACAAACCAACATTGTCACATATATTATTATGCAGATGAAATAGTATATAAAAAATAGCCAAAAAAGTACATGGAAGTACAATATATTATATGTTTCAAAAAACAAAAAAAAGTATCCCACTAGAATTTCAAGCCTCAATATGGTCCCATTCTCCCCTAATTTAAAGCAACAATCAACAACCTATGCTACGAAACTTTCCCCTACCATTACCTCTAACCATATAATCTATTTATGTCCTTGTGAATTCCAAAATAGGGTGTGATATAGCATCCCAATAGTCAAACCCATGATACATATAGAATTATATTGTGTGATATATAAAAATATTTGTAGTGTGAGAAAACTAGAAATCAATAATAAACTATAGTGTGCCCACCACACAACTCAGGTTATACTAAAATATCCTCTTGAGGATACCTTATAAAACAGTGTCATCTCCTATAATAAGGTAGATATATAAATAGAAGAAACCAACATAGCCTCATTGTACTTTCCGACCTTTCATTTAAAACACAACCTTTCCACACAATTTGAAATTTCAAAACATCCACATCTAATCTATATAACAACAGGTATCATGTTTCCAAAACCACTCTATTATAAACAATGTGTTAGACCACAATGGGTTGGATATAAGGTGTTGAAGACCAAGTAATCCCATTCTTTTCCCAGGGGAATCTTGGTGGGATCTCAGTATTTTCACTGGTTGGAGTCCTAGGGGCCTACCAAACCAAAAACAGCCTTCAAAATACCAAAAATCTAGATCCTAGGGGTAGAATAACCAATGCATCTCAAAGAATCAGAAACCAAGGAAAATTTATATCAAAGGCACCATATACGATATAAATATCCTTCGAGTTCCATCAATGGAATACTAAAATCACTACTTTATACCATTTTACAATTCAATTCCATTTGATTCTACCAAAACACATAATAAAATACATTCAGTTACATTCATTGATAATAATAACTCATTTATTCCATTCCCATTTAATCATTTCCCATGGGTATACCCACCCATTTATCATCAATTGCAATTTAACATCTCACATGGGCATACCTACACTTTTCTCACCATTCACAATTAAGTATATTCCATGGGTAAACCCACCCATTCATTTAATCTCACTTAATACATTCTATAAACTCAATCATGGAATAAAATAATAACATAGTGAAAAGAGGTAGTACACAACCTAATCATGAAAGTCAATTCCATTTAATTCCATTTGAGCTTCATACATCTTGGAAACTAATGGACATACCCCCTGGTTGCTTTATCAAAATTTAAAACTGAGGAAAAATTAAGGAACACCCCATGGGTGGACTTGGATTGAAGTAACAACAACCAATTCACCACAATGAACCTTTGGGAATCCTTTATAGGTTCAAATAAATCCATTTCAATAAATCCATAAATTTTTAGTGTCGTTCCAGAATGTACGGTGGGGAGAAAATGACTAATAGCTCTAAAAATGAACATATGAGGAATGAAATGTTTATACGACCTACATTAACTCATTAGTGGGGTGCCCATATATTATCAAGACATGATTAAAAGTGGTTTTTCAAAAATATTAAGAACATACAAATAATGAGAAATTAGTGTCTGTTAGACTAAATCCAAATAGTGCAGTCAATATCGAGAAGAATCCACAATGGAAAAATATGAATTTAGATCTCAATGTTATTGATTAAATGATATAAAACTCACATGAATCAGAGGTAAAATTAAGAACCAAGATCCCATCCTTGATTATTCACCTAGAGAGATCTTGAATGGGGCTGCACTGATGTGCATAGAATGAAATAGAATCATTAGGTTTTTAAAAGGAATTAATTAAATTTAAATTTATAAAAACCAAAAATATCATGTGTTGCATGGTTTAGGTTCAATGTTTTCGAATCCATGTGAAAACTGTGCAAGTCTTCTTGTTGTCCAAGGGGTAACAATATGGTTTCCGTTCATATTTTACAAACCATGTTGAAACCATGCAAAAACTCACTATCAAGATCGGCTAAAACTACATATCAGTTAACATTGTTGTGCAACTTATCTCTCATAGTTTCCTCAAATCATGATTCCTCTACACTCCCTCTGTCTAGCCTCAAACTGTTTGTAGAAATAGTGTGGCCTTCCCCTCACATTTTGTAGTTATCATGTGATAAGACAAAACCACCCCAAAATTGGGTTCTCAACTCTGAAAAAGCACTTGACACCCCTGACATTTCCATGAAATCAAATGGTATTAATATTAGGATATATATAATTATTAAAATTAAAAAATAAGGGATAATTACAACATAAAAAAACCGGAGTTCCTACAATCTTCCCCCCATAAAACAATTTATCTCTTAATTTCCCTTCTAATGGTTTTCAAGATTCATATAATAAAAACTATGGTAACTAATCACATATGTAGGCCTCATGATCCCATGTCTTTTATTATAAATGAATGTGATTCCATAGAACCCATACTATAGGAACTAACCATCCTCTATGAACCTTCGTGCTCCTGTAAGTGATACAAAGTAGATGCTCCTTAAAGGATCCATCAACATGTAACTCAGTCTACTCGGGCTGAAGAAAATGAGATGAGTCTGAATGATAGTGGTAAAACTGAGATATATATAAGGCGTCGTACATAGATATAAACCTATGAGGTATCTA
Source organism: Viscum album (assembly GCA_963277665.1). Taxonomy (NCBI): domain Eukaryota; kingdom Viridiplantae; phylum Streptophyta; class Magnoliopsida; order Santalales; family Viscaceae; genus Viscum; species Viscum album. The sequence goes on along the minus strand of OY728159.1, from coordinate 226,951,318 downwards.
TAAAAAATAGGATACCAAACCAACTCTTTCTAGAATCTCAAACAGCCTGACATATATCATTGTAATCTTACCATATATCTTATTTTTTCTATGTTCCAATCTATGTGAAAAACATAATAAGACATGATCCCTAAAATATAACTCTATAGGATTTCTTCAGCTATTGACATTTGATATCTGTCTAGACTGTATAGTATTCATTAATTTCTTAGTCAACTGAACCTACTCATAAATCTCTTGAATGAGACAAGGTCATATTAAAGTTACCTCACTTGTCTATAGCTAGTATAGGGGTGATCAGCATCGCCTACAATAAAAAGACTCATAAGGTTATATATGTATCATCTCCTAATAACTTTTTTTATATTATAATTCAACTAAGGGAATATTATATAGCAATGATACCCTATAATACAATATACATGCTCATATAATGACCTCACACACCTGTGTTGTATGCCTTTACTAGCCAACAGTCTCAGTGTGGAAATTGTGCTCAAAAGCACCTATTTACCTACATCCCTATGAAAACTCTTCTAGAAATGGGAAAAAAGTAAAACATCCCAATCTAAAATGATAGTTCATTGGGCTCCCTGAAGTATTACTATCTCAAATATTTATAAACTTCTAAGATCATAAACCCTAAAAGTATACTTGATCAACATGAAATGAGAAACCTCCATCATCATGTAAACAAAAACCCACACAACGTCATTACTTCAAGGAAAAATTGGTTAAACGGTCATGAAATCCATCATGGAATCATCCCATTTCTACTCTAAAATTGGTAACCACTTTATAATCGTATCTGTTAGTTGATGTTCTACCTTCACCTACTGATAGGTGGAACACCTTATAGTAAAACAATCCACCTCTCTCTTCACAGTCAACCACCAGTATTGGCCTAAATAAGTCACAATACATCATTGGGAACTTGGGGTGTAATTCCAAAGATGATGCATGAAACTCCCACATCAAATCATTATCTATCTCCACTAGAACCCAAACATAACCACAAATACGAAGAATATCATCATCACCTACCTTCTAACTAAGAGGTGGGTCCTCACCTTCCACACTCGCCCTTTGTACTATGAAATTAGAATCTGATAGTTGTTACATCCTCACTGTATCCAGTATTATAGAGGTCACTATTATTGATGATAGATATGTCTATCCTCCACTGTTGTGTACCTCCCAGTAAATCTTGGAGAACAACATCGTATGCTTCCACTCGATACTGGCATACTGTGCTGCCTATATAAGATTCCATCTTATAAATTCATCAACCATTTATTTCTCTATTCTAGGTATTATGCAAGATCAAATTCAAAATAATGGAGCTATTGTACCCCCTTATCTACCTTATATTCAAATCAAGTTGTGAAAATATGTAGTTAATCATTTTTTGGTCTGTGTACACAAAATAATGTTCTCCCAGAAAATAGTGTCTCTAATAGTTCCAAAGATAAACAACCGCATCTAACTACACCTAATGAACTGGAAATTCCTTCCATGTGGGCTCAGCTTCTGAGACTCATACAACATGACACTATCCCGCTGCATCAATAATACTCTCATCCTGATTCTTAATAAGTCACAATACACAATGTAGTTTTTCCATTCTCTAGAAGTATCACGATTGGTAATGATTTCAACCTCTATTTTAGCTCTAATAAGGCTTCATTTTTGGAATATAAGCATAAAAATTCACACCGTTCATAGTCAATCCCATCAACAAAACTACAATTCCTGATAATTGTTTTATAATTCATGTTGTAACTTGGTAGTCCCAAGAAACTCAATATATAAAAAGCATTCTTAGGATATTCCATGGAAACTGCATCTCTCACCTTCTTTGGGTCCACTGATAGTATTATCAATAAGATGATGTGACCTAAGAAGTGAATCCAATCCATCCAATAGTGGCACTTTTTTAGCATATGATATAATTAATGCTATCTCAGTGTATTAAAACTGATCTCAAGGTGTTGGGCATGGACATGATGATTGTGAGAATACAACATGATTTCAAAAGAAAAACACCACAAAATAATCTACATATGGATGAAACACTAGGTTCATCAAATATATGAACATTATTGGCATGTTCATGATGCTAGATGAAATATCCAGATACTCATATGGAAATTAACTACTACTAAAGGTAATATGTTGTATTTATATTAGTTTAACATTAACCTTGTGATATCCTAATATCAATTCAAATTTTGAGAACACACGTTCCTCGAAGCTGATCAAAACTCTCATCTATCCAGGCAATGGGATATCATTTTTTAACTTCCATCTGGTTGAATTTATGATTGTCCATGTATATCCAAAGACTGTCATCCAAGTTTTTCACAAAAATTACTAGTGAACCCCACAAAGAATTACTGGGTTGAATAAACCCCTTTGCCTCAAAATACTATAGATTCTTATTGAGAACCTTCACCTTTTTAGAAGAAATCATGTAAATATTAATGGATATGGGCACAACTCCTAGAAATTTTCAAAAGAAGAACTATACCTCTCTATCAAGAGGTAAAATGAAAAAGTATTTTATAAAGAAATCCTTAAAATGATAAACCACTAGAGGAATGTCTTACTGACTCACTCCCTGATCATCCAGATAAAACCTTTCAATATTCACGATCATTCCGCAGTGCCTATGATGTTTTGATCTATCTCAGATTTCTTAGAAATTCCATTCACCATTGTGACAATACAATAAACCCAATGGTAATGTGAAAGTCACCCTCTCTTGAAATTTGTCAACATAAACATTCTATTCTACTTCAAAATTTATCCTGAGAATGATGTCAAACCCTATTATATAGAGAATATAAAGATATTATAATAACTGATACTCACCAACATTAATGGGGACCCCCCCTACAATTTATAACATCCTCTATTATATTAACCAATGGTGTGTCAAATTTCATACTGATATTGGAAGACAACACAACAAAATCAAGGCTTTTCACTATAAGAAAATATATTAAACTATGTTATGTACATGTATACAAAAATATAAAACGCAATTTTAGAGGCTACTAAGATTTTACCTCTCGTCATAGATAGTCTAACACCCTAATCCTTGGGGGTAAGTTTAACAGAAAAGATATGGCATGTACCAAAACCATGTGATACAACCTCACCTCCCAGAGTAGGCCCACTCTGATGTTTTAGTGTAAATGGGGTCTATCTACCTTAGCCACAACCACCACTACCTCAGATAGAATGTCCAACACTTCTCCATATCCCATCCTAATGTAAAGATGAGGAACTTTCATCTGAACATGGTGATAAAGCTGACCACCTACCACTCATATCTGGAGAGACGATGCTAAAGAAACATTGTACATGGGCCATCTTTCCACATTATCTTCACTAAAAGAGAGTCTTCTTGTATCCCATGTCCCATCGACTCCAAAGTGTGGTCATACCCTTCCTCCTAGAGTGTTAATGGAGGTATTCATGTTGACATTCCTCTACAATGAAAAATTCACACCTCAAAAAAGAATAAGTTCATAGTTAATAGTCCCAAATCATAATATTGGTAAAAACCCTCCTAAGACTAGTCATACACCACATGTTGTTACTAAATTATGGATTGTATAGAGAATAGTCCAAAGAAAACATGAAACACATCCTCTTTACCACTCAAAACCTAGTTCTAGGTCATGTTCGTGTTCATAATTTCATGTTTATGTTTCATTTTAAATTCAATTCACTTTCATTTTACATTATGTTTCCATAATTCAATTATTCAAGAGGTTCAACCTATTTATCACCAATTTTAAATCCATAAGGGCCCATAATACCTCAAAAACCCATAATAAAGTTCCATTCAATCCATATAAAAAAATTTAAATTGACAATTGAATATAAATGGTGTATCAATTCATCATCCATAAATTCTCACACAGCTAATGAACATAAAGATGGTTTCACTTCTCTATTCACTACATGAAATCTATCACAATGTAAGTTATATCTATCACAACACCTATCGTAACAACATGTGTCATGTAATGAATCCTAAATGAAATGGAATAATGAAAAGGCTATGATTTAAAACAAGTGCCTATACGAGGAATTAGATAATATATCCTCATCTCATTAGGTTAAAATAGAATTAGAATGCAAAATTCTGTCAATATTAACATCATAATTCAAGTGCATCACCCAATAGGGAAATAAAAATATCCTTAATATTGAAAATATAGAAAATTATAATTCTGTTTGATGAAATTTCCCTTTTCCCTATATTTATGGTCGATAATACCAGGTATAACTCATTACCAGACTCCATTTCGTTCATATCATTGTCTATTATAAAAAAATAGTAATTTAAATAAGAAAATATACTCGAATACCACTTTGTAACATCCTGGACCCAGATTCTACTAAATATTGCCCCAATCCTTTTTGGATACATGGCCTAAAATGAATTTCACAAAACTCCAGAGGCTACCGACTAGCAGTGAGGGCCTATGTGAGTCATTGGGGAGACTATGCCATATTTTCCATAGCAAATCACAATTGAAGTCAATAACTTTAAAATTGCATAAGTAGATAACAAGTGAAAAACTAAAAAAGAAAATAATGAAGGGATGCACAAACAAACCAGAAGTGTCTCATATATAATGATGAAGATAATAATTGTATCTAGGAAATATCAAAAATATTTAAATTGCAGTGCAATACATCACAAGTGTACAAAAACCAAAAATTAAAAAACCGTATCACACAAGAATCACAAGCCTTAGGTTGGTCCCATGATCACATGCTCCATAGAAATAATTAGCAACCTATTCTATGGTGTTTTATCCTTCCACCACCAGTAACTATATAATATTTTTAGATCCCCAAGGAGGACCAAAAAGGGTGTGAGATAACATCATAGTAGGTAACCACCCATGATCTATATAATTATATTGTGTGCAATATAACAATATATGAAATGTATGTAAACAAGTACACAATAATAAACTATTGTGTGCCAACAACACAAGTTGTGTAATAATAAAATATCCTATCAAGTCTCCCTAAAAGACAAGTGTCATATCCTATAATATAGAAGCTATATAAATTGAATAAACATACACAAACTCTCTACACATTCCAACTAGTTATGTCAAACATGTCATTGTTGTACAATCTAAAATGTCAAAACATCCACCACTAAGACATATAACCAGAAGTATCACATTTCCACTGCCACGCTGTAAAAACCAAAGTCCAAGACCATGAATTTCAAGATCCAAGGATTCATAGAACTAGGAATCGTTGTTGAGTCACGAGAGAATGTTTGTGGGAACTCGACATAGGCATTGGTTAGAGTCCATGGATATTGTCATACTAGAAAATTCCAACATGACTCTAGGAAAGAAAAATACTAGGGGTATCAATGCCCATGGCATCCTATGGAATGAAAACCCAATGAGCATTCTTATTCAAGGTGTCCTCTACCATTTAAATGTCCTAGTATCTTCATATAATGCATCCATCAATCACCAATTTATACCATTTAATAATTTAATAGCATATGAGTCCACATACTCGTATAATCAAATACATTTAACACCATTCAATGAGTATACCAGCTAATTTATTACATTCCCATTCAGTCATGCCACAAGGGTATACCCACCCATTTATCATCAATTTCATGTAAACATATCACATGGGTATACATACCGATGTATCACCATCCACAATTATTCATATTTAATGGGTATACCCACCCATTTACTCAATTCCACTTAAGTCGTTTGACCAACTGAATCATGGCATAAAATAATAAAAATTAGTATGAAGGTACTACATATCCTAATCTTGTAATTCAATTCCATTTAATTCCATTTCAGATTCTTACATATAGGAAACTCAATAACACAGTCCTTGGGTTTTTTATCATATGTCAAAATCACGGAAAAAGTATATCGCACACCATAGGTGGCCTTGGGATGGAGTAACAACCACCAACACACCAAAATAAACAAAAAGTCATCCCTAATAAGTTCTAATACATTCATTTAAATTAATCAATTAATTTTTTGACACATACTAAAAGGTATGGTGGGCAGTATAACGGTCAATACCTTAAATTGTATCAAAATATGGATGAAAAGTACATACCACCTAACATAGCACGGTAGTGGAGTGATCATCCAGTATCAAGTCCTAAATTGACATGGTTTAGCAAAAATATGAAGAACATAAAAATAATGAGAAATTAGTGGATATTTTAAAAAATCCAAATAATGTAGTTGATAGCCATAAGAATAAAAAATAACCAAAAATGGAATTTAGATCTTACAGTTATGGATCTAATGAGACAAACCACCCTCAAATTGGAGATCGTATGAAGAACCATGATCAAATCCTTGTTTATCTGCCATAAGAACCCAAGGATGGGGCTCTACTACTATACAATTTATTAAATAGAATATTTAGTTTTCAGAAAAAAATAATTTATTTAAAAATTTATAAAAAAATACCTTGGTCTGCATGGTTTATGTGAATGGTTTGGAAAACGGTGTGTCAACTTTACACAGCATCCTATAGGCCAAGGGGAAATCACACAATTTTCTCAAACAGTTTACAAACTACTCAGAAACCATGTGAAAATCATCTGTCAATATCTACTAAAACTATAGACTAGTCTATATGGCTATGCTCATTATCTCACACATTTTCACAATCATTGTGGCATGTACACCCCCTCTGTCTAGCCTTGTACGGTTTGCACAAACTATGTGTACCTCCCCACATGGATTATACTAATCATGTACCAGGCCAAAAAGCCTCAAATTGGGTTTCAGACTACAAAAAACCCCAAACACCACTCAATACATTGTGACCTCAAAGGGTATTCATATTAGTCCATATTTGAGAGTTAAATTTGAAAAATAAGGTATCCATACCTCATACAAAAACTCAGGTTCTTATAGATATAACTACCCATCACGGTGGAAATATCAGGACAACTATGACTCGAGGAATGTAGACCCAAATTGGAGACATTTTGGTGTTCATATTTTGATGGTTTATCATGTCCGAAGGCTTCAGTGGAGGATCAAAATTTGACTATCTCAGAAAAAGGATCTGAAGGGATAGATTCCATTCCATTGGTGGCTTGGAAGAAGGCTAAAGAAGTGGATCGAGTATGTAAGAGGCTTGAGAAATCCAATGGAGGATCTTGAAGTGTATTCTTGTGTGTCTAGGAGTTCTTCATATAGGTAGTACTTCTTGAGATGAATGAAATTTGGGAAACATACCGCCTAGGAAATGACACATGGGTGATGCTTTGATCATGGTTTCATTGGTCTCCATGAGTTTTCCTGAAAGTGTCTTGGACATGACCATAGTTATGGAATGGGACCTCAATATATTGTTCATCAATGATGGGGTAATGGTTTAACTACACAATTTTTTTGTAATTTGCACTATATGTGGACTTCTATTCCACTATCCCAATTGTATTCCCTCATCTTCTAGTATTGGATGATTATCAGAAATGATTCTGAGGGCCTGGATGGAGGACTATTCAAGCATTTCATCCAGTGTTCTTTGATATTTATTTGTGGAAATGAAGATCCCCAGTATCCTATTTATAGGAAAATACAAGACCCTTGGATAATTTTTTATTTCCCGCTGGTCTGTCACAGAGGCAGATATGTTGGTACCCTATCTATGTGTCACGTAGGTTGATGTGTTGGTAACTTGTGTTGGTGTCCCACATAGGAGTGTAAAAAATTTGGGTCATCAAAGTCAAAAGTGAAAATTCATTGTGCTGGTGATACTCATAGAGTTGAATACTTCTTCTAGGCTGTGGTGGTTGGGCCTGCGCCAGCCTCTTGGTTCTCAGGAGTTGTGCTCATAGGACCACCTATTTGAACACCATGCGAAAAAATCATGGTTGAACCCATTGTTTCATACCATAGGGACTTCACCCTTACACCCCTTCATGGGATCAATGTCATTCCCTTCACTAATTTCACTGACCACATGAAATATGGGTTGTTGAATTATGAAAACTTCGGGCATGGTTAAGGACATTATGGGTCGCAACACATGGAAATCCTTCATCAGAGATTCATTTTTAATCAAAATCAACATTTCATGTCTAAGTGAGGTTTAAATCATGAATTCAATGGAAAAGTGTATGGAACACATTTCATAGTGTCAAAACACATATAAGTTTTTTTATTTTATTACATATAAATTAAATAAAAACTTATTAAAAAATAACTCTTAATGGAATTTTGTTTTTAATTTTATTTGTTTACATTAATTTTAACCAAACATTTATAATTATCTATAAATATAAAATTTAAATGTATACCATTCATCAGCTTCAAACATGTTGTGTCTGTTTCATGAATCCATTGAAAAATAGATGATCTAAAAATAAAATAAATTTATCAATTGAAACGTTTTATAAAAATTTAATTTTGGAATTTTATAGAAAATTTATCATTAAGGGGGGTAGATAAATGGAATATGAATAAAAAATAATTCAATGGATGAAATTTGGGTATAGGTATTTAACATGAAAATCAAGAAGATTACATATTTATATGTTTTCATAAGAAAAAAAATTATTATGGACCTCCTATAGTGATCGTCATTTACCAATCACATCATTGAATATAGAATTTGGATAAATTATATTATCAAATTATATTTAATCAATTGAAACCAAACAAGGAGACTATTTTTCAACTCAATTTTGGCTCAACAAATTCATTGAATACTAATAGATCTATATTTTTAGTATCCTCAGTGGGTGTTTCCTGTGGATGTGTAGAAACTTATGTACCAAGAGTACTTTATAATAGATACAATATAATAGATGAATATATTTTGCTAGTATATAATTATTCATCAACATATTATATCATATATAAATCATTATATAGTGTAGTGTTTTATATTAAAACATGATCATAAAATCCATGATTGAATTACATTCTTTCACCATTTCTTGAATATTGTGAGTGTGTTATATCATTATTACTGACTAGTTTTTTTCCTCCTAAACTATGTTAGATGATAAAATTTTTAAAACAAATTCTAACACATAATGATCCATAGATAGATGAATTTTGGTTAAATTTGACACAATGTGCACTATTTTATAGAAATCAATGTGACATTAGTTTATTTCATGATCTATCAAAGTGAATATTGGTCTCAAAAAAATGTATTCCTCGTAATCAACTTCATTTTAATCCTTATAATAAATAACATGATGAAAAATCAAATGAATCTATTTTCCAATTTTTGGGTAAAGGATCTACACTCATAGATGAGGAATTTAAATTAACATTATATAATAGATCAATATATCCTATATAATAAATTAAAAGATGATCATATTATCAAAATGATATTGGAATACAATAATAAATTTACAGATGTGAGAATTCATCTATGGTGAGATGATTAGAAGGATCAATCAAATAAGGAACATATTTTAACATGGAAAATACATATTTTTTATATAAAACATCTATTATATGTTCCATGTAATAATTTTTCCATGATTAGACATCAAGGTGTATAATGTAGGATAATTTAGTTCGATGACTTGATTATTTTTCTAGATTTTCGATTGAAGATGAAATATTCTCATTAAATACTTTTCAGTGTTCTAAACTATTATTTATTTTATCATTATTGGTAAAAACTTTATTCTCCGATGTTTAGGTGTTGGATACTGGTTGTGAGAAATTGGGAAAGCTGTTTATTATGAGTGGTAGTACATATTTATATAGTTTTTTTTTATTTTTTAGTCTTGTTTTAAAATTGCCAGAAAATATCTTCACCCTATATAGAGTCAAATAATCATTAGTTGATGAATTTTCATTAATATTTTGACTTTTTGAATATCTATATACATGGTATGAACAATTTTCATAATATGATGATCGATTCGCCCATATATCATAATTTTGGTATAAATAATAACTATTAAAATAACAATAGCTTCCTGTAGAACTCATGGGTAGTGAAAAACATAACTTATTCCATAAAATTTGGATGGGTAGAGAATGTATTGATTATGACCATGTGGTCCTGACTATTCCATGTTGGTCTCTTGGGTGACTTGAATGTTTCCGTCATAAATAAAAAACACCAACACTAAAAAAATATATAGTTATATTTTTTAAATCCTAAAACCATCTTTATTTTGAATTTTTTTAATGATAATATTTTCTCTATAATAACACCAAATTATTATTTAAGTTAAAATACAATTTTTTTAAAATTTGAAACCGAAAAATATTTTAATATATTTAGTAGTGTTGATATCATTGGGTGAATGAGTGTAGTACCTATTAGATTTATCTGTAAAGAATAATTTGGATGATGAAGTTCAATATGATGTCGATGATGATTCTAAAAATTATATAACGAATTAATTACTAAAATAAAATAAATAATTTCTTTTTGAGATAATGATGTTAGATATACACATCCCATATAGTATCATACAGATGAAAATAAATACACACTATATTTGAATAATTATCCCCCTAATAACCATATATTTCAAATTCAATGTTATTATAATGAATCTTAATATCTCTATTTAATAATACAAGATTCCAATATATAGTGTTGTGGAAAAATAAAAGGGAATTTAGAACTAAACATCTCTCTAAAATAAATAACTCATTTCTCAGAAATAAAATTATTTATTTATCTCATGATCCATAAAATATGAATTATAATTATGTCACATATTCATTTTTGAAGATAAATAACAGAAAATATTAATTTTCAGATTAATATAATTTTACTATTTTAAATTATTTTACATGTGTCATATAATTATTTCAAGAAAATAATAAAATAAAAAATAAATAAATTAACTTATGTTCTATAATTTTGTAATACATATTTTTTATCAAACTACTGGGAACCTGATCATGTATAGAAATTTTAAAAAAGATAAAATAAAACAAAATGTATAACAAAGTTAATAAAAAAAATCAAAAAATATTGTATTTATCCTAAAATGTGGTCATAAATAAATATTTATTCAAGTGTATTTCCATTCATACAAATTCAACGCTGAAAAATTATTCAAACATGACTATAACACATGATAATATAAGCAAGTCCTAAAAGTCAATTTATTTTGAACGTTTGGTCCTTTTTCCTTAATGATTCATAGTTCATGTGAATTATATATCGATTTAATATATATCTCTATAATCATGTACATATTATATAAAATACCCCATTCATAATGAATAAACCATCTAAGACCCCATGCAGCAAAAATTAGGCCAAGTGTTCCACCCCAAGACTACCTTTAGTAATCTTGGTCCTGGATAATAGCACCAAAAAGATATATATCCAACAATTGATTACATATTCAAATGAAAGAATGAAATTTACCACATATATCCAACTAAATATAGTATAACTAAAAACTGATGATAACCTAAATATATAAAATATATAGTAATATTAATTCACGATATAACAACTATATTAAATAGTGATACTTTGGAAAATTTCAATGTTAAAGTAAAATACAATCACCCAACCATCGAAATTATGATAAATCCATGATAATTGATTAAAACCCATTAATTTAATAACTCAATGTATGAACTATATCAGTAAACATCATTGTTAAAAACCACTAAGCTCTATTAATCAACAGTTCCAAAAGCTCCACATCTACTTATGTAATGGACTGAACCTCCCTGATCGATTACTTTGAAAAAACCTGGTGTCTGAGGTGTTCTAGGAGGCAACAGTGACTCATTTCTAGAGTATTCCAAAAATATGGTTTTCCAATGGTATGTGGAATTGGTAGGTGGTTTTTGTAGGGGTAGTCAATAGATGGTGATGGTAGGTAGAGTAGATAGGTGGCATCTATATATGGAGTCAGTAGGTGTCATCGGTGAGTGGCGATAATGACTCGTGATAGTGAATTACTAACAATATGTAATGATGGTAGGTTACTGATGGTATCTCTTGTTAGTGACCCTCCATTTCTAGGTCACGTCGGTGAATCTCCATCCATAGTTCATGTCGATGAATCACCCAATAATGAGTCATTTCCAACTATTTTTTCAAATTTTAGTTTTCTCATGTTTTTCAAGTATTGCCCCTTTAACGTTTTTTATGTAAAATGAGTTTAAAACCTTGTATGAGGGTTTTTGAAGCCATTTAGAAAGATATAAATTATATATTTAATTCTTAACACTCTGGAGGACTTTTTTTAGTCAAAATGCATGGTCAAGATCAAATATTAATGAGGATTTCAAAAGGGTTTCATATCTCAGGAGTCTCGGGTTTAGTCTTTCAAATCTGGACACCCTTCCTTAATTATTTCATTCACTTAATCTTGATACCAATGTTCCTATAAACATTATTCCCTGAGGATTTGTGGGTCAATTTTGTACCCCTGGACCACGTTTCCCAAGAGTCTTGCATACCCCCTATTTTGGCGCTAGGAGGAGTTGACGATCATCTGTTTCTTGAAGTAGGGATGCCTTCGTCCCTCTTTATTGTATATCATATTGTGTGGGTGAATGGTTATTTTCCCTATAATGGCAGTTTAATACAAGTTTAAAGATAATAAAATCTTTTATTAACCAATAAACATGGGTTGGGAAAAAGTTACGTATGCTTTTGTTTTATTGTTTGTTGAAATTTAAAGTTGTATGGGTTGTATGCCTACTAAAAATCATGGTAGTTGGTGGTCATTTTTTGTACACTCTAGATTAATTGTGTTTAATTGTTATTGATCATGTTATGAATAGGTTTATATACGAAATTTATTAACCATGTATATTCTGTTAAATAAATGGATGCCTCATGATGGAACTTTCTCTTTTATAACCCCAAAATTATCAAAGTGGAATTAAATAACGAGTGTTTCATAATTGTGAATACACCCTACCTTGGTTTGTGTGGGTGTGTGTTGTGTGTATTTTGTTGTACCTTGTGCCTTTAGAAGAAGTGTGGTGCTAGAATTGAGAGCACAACTGTAAGATGGGATGGTACAGGTGGGGTAATGGAATATCAGGTTGGGAGATTGACTGATTATGGAATAGATGGGTAGTTTTTGAGCATCATGGGATGTAGTTTCAAGTTTTGATATGTTTAGGTTTTGGGTGTGGTGTTTTTATATAGTGGGGTTGTCTTGTTTGGTTCTAATGAGTCATTTTGTGAGGTTTGGAAATAATTTGGGGTTTTTGTTGTTATGTTGAAGGACAAGGAAGAATTACTTTGATGAATGATGATGGATGTTGTCGGTATGGTTGTTAAACAGAGAAGAAATATGAAGTGAGTTTCTTCATTGGGGTTATTTTTTTCTTAGCATGTTTTATGCAGTGTGGATTTATGTGTGTTGTAGTTAGTAGTTTCCCATATAGGGATGGAATGAATAAGTGGTTTCTTTGATAAATAATGATAATTGGTTAAATGAGCTAAATGGGCTTATGTTTGGGTTGTGTCTTGATGTTGAAGGATTTCATCAATCAACTTCCTATGTGACTATTGCTGGTGTTAAATAATGAATTTAAAGGTAGCTACAAAATTGGCAGTATCATATGGTGGTCGACTGTTTTATTAACAACAGATAGGTTCAGATTTAGTGTTTTATATTATATATATATATACATACCTTTATTTTACTTGTGTTTTCTATACGCACCCACCATAGTTGAAAACTATATGTCGAACACCCCCATTGTCATGAGGGAGGGTGTATTTTCGAAACATCCTGGTGGGAGGATGGATGGATGGACACATGCTCATCCCTTCTTCCTCTACTAGGGGATGATATCCCATGATTCTTCAGGCATTTAGTGATTTCTAAGGCTCAGCAGTGTGTGTGTGTGATTTTTGTTTTCCCATGAGTCTTATGGGTGAGATACATTATATTCCTAGGTGTCATAAGGATGAGATGTTTTGAGCCCATTGTTGTTTGCGAGATGTGATGTGGTATGTGTCGTTTGTGTCTATAAGAATGGTGTGGATATGAGGCCCAGGTGTGTGTGGGCAGGATGTGATGTGGTATGCTTCCCATGTGTCTTTGGGCAAGAAATAGTTGTGGGTCCTAGGTGTGTGTGGATGGGATGTGGTGTGGTTCAATCAGAAGAGGTGGGAGAATAGTTACATTTGTTTTTAGGGTGTGAGAGCGACAAATCAGTGGGAAATTGGTGTTGAGTACCCTCTCATCAGTGTGATCTATATTAAAATACTTGACTGGTGCTATTTGTCTTGCATTACTTTGGTGAGGTTGGGGTGGTTACTATACCTTGTTAGGTGGTGTTGGTTTCTACTATTTTTACACTGGGGCATTAGTACTCTTTTCCCTCTTGTGCATGAGAGACTTTGGTTTTCCATACCTATTGTATTAGTATGCTAACCCTATGTTATAAAACAACATTCAAGTTTCTAGGAGGACTAAGAGGAGCATGGTGGGAATTACTGGCACAAACATTTGTATAGTTATCACGTCACTAGTTTTTTTGTTCTTTTTGTAATTAATTTGGTGTTTAATTGTATTTTTAGCAATTCTATTTTGAAAATTCATGTTGGATGGTTTTTGGATTTCATATATATATATATATATGTTAATTTCTTGATGTTGATACATCTTATCTATCAATCTTGGAAACAATAAAAATGGTAATGTCTCCCATTTTGTGAAATTTTTATACCCCTGATGACGGTTACCGCCCCGGGGCCTACTGGTGGTGGGATATGGGGGTCATTATCTCTCTTTCACTATTTCCATCATAGGCGGGGAATATTTTGAGGGAGGGTGTCATGACAAAATTCTATAAGAGATTATAGTTAAGATATATGATGGAGTTTGGAGTTATCCACAGTAAGGTTTTCATGGGCTGGTAGGGAAATAGTGTAAGGAGATCTTGGTTCCTGACATAGGCAAAGGAAGACTGGCTTGGACATAGGATTTTAGGGACCCCATAATTTGATGCATGGATTCTGAGCCTACCAAATGACCAAGTGTGTCTACACCGTTAGTAAGGTATAGACACTAGGAAAGTTACATGCATCATAATGAATTGTGTTCCTATTTATGTTGGGGTGTTTTGGGATATTTTAAATGAAAAAAATGAGTTAAATGAATTAAAATGAATCATAAATAAAATTCCATACTTATTAGGCTTAGAATTTTTTTTTATCGTTAATCTATGATACGCGGTCATTCTCTACATGTCTTACTGGATGTGGAGGTTATTTGGCCAACCCATTTGATTTGAAACATATTGACCAAGTAGAAGAGGAAGATCAGTGGAAGAAAAAGTTACATTCTTTCTAATGATATACTCTAGGGAAGTATGGGGGAAGAATTTTTGACATGGAGATAGAGAGTTGGATCAAGGATCTTTTGATCAGCTTTATCTTGATACAGGCTCTGACAGAGTACTGGGTTCCATTAGTGGTGAGAAATATGTGGGGAACTACGTGTAAGTGATGGATGCTTTACATGGGGGAGAAGAAGGAAAATGATGTTCTGTTGGTTTATTTTGAAAAGAAGTCCTAATCCAAATTCCATTCATTGACCATTATGTCTTAGAAGAGGCATGAGTTACCCTCTCTCTTGTTGGGAAGTATTTCTATATGAATGTTGGGGATCAATTTCAAGGATTTCAATCATTTTTTATCTATAACTCTTTCTGTATGAGGTGTCTCATGTGAGACACCTAGTGGAGGCACTTCGTCCTTCTCTCTAGTACACGATTAATCCATTTACCTTGCCGATATACATGGAGGTATAGGAGAAGGAGGAGGTAGTTGAGAGTATGCACTCACATTGAGTTATAGAAAAAAAGTGGAGCAACCTAGTTTTTCGAAGGGAAAAGTTGTCATCATCATATCTCAGGAACCATGGCCTTAGAGTTTCTAACTACTGGGGAAGCAACCTTTATAGTTTATGTTTTGACATTCTAGTCCTCATGCCTATCATGTGGGCCTGAGGCTATTATTTTTTATATGTGGATTCCATGGGAATCTTCATATTCAGTTACTGATGATTTTTCATGCTTAGTATGGAATAGGTGGGTAGGTCAAGTGCCCGCCTCAGCAGCAGTTATCGACTGGTGGTTCCAGCAGTTGGGACATTGGCCTAATGCCCCAATGAGTGGATATGGAGCCAGTTGAGTCCAACCAAAGGGCGATTAAGAAGTACCTATACCTCGGAATGTTCAAGGATGTGATCGTCAAAAGGAATAAGAGGAGTTGGGAGTTGTAAGTTACACATTGTATTGGCCGCAGTTCCCGGAGGGACAAAGATAGTTTGAGGTACTTTCAATTTTTTCAATACTTGTTCTGGTGTTTTGTCTGATTCTGGATATTATTAGTCCTTTATTGGACCCAATATAACCAATTATCTAGTACTATATGTGTATTGGCTTTATGTTCCCCTAGTGTTGAGCTTTCCATCAAGAGCTCATACAAGATTGTTTGATGTATGCCAGGGATGTAGACTGATGATAGGGATGCATCAGTCTCGTGGGGATATTTTCATTATAAAAATGAAACTATTCAATTTCATCCTCTGAATCATCTAGTTTTACTATGTGAAAGCAGATATCGACTGCTTGTAGATGATATTTTTGTTTTCAGATGTAGATGGATATTTTGTGACATTCGTTGGTGAGAGGATTAGTTAGACGAGTAGATTGAGTATGGGGACCTTTCATTACTTGTTAGAGAAGTTGTTGTTGGAATTGGTGGATGATGAAATGGAGAAGGTTCCCATTATTTTTGGGGAGATCATGGATATATTCCCTGAGGAGGTTGTAACTCTACCCCCTTGACATGATGTTGAGTTCGGGAAAGACTTACTCCCCGATGGTTCTCCAATTTCGATGAATCCCAATCGGATGGCTCCTTAATAGATTTGGGAGTTGAATATTATGATATATTATTTAATGATTAAAGGTTTTATCTAGCCTAGTGTGTAATTATGGGTTGCTTCTGTCCTGTTTTTGAAAAAGGAGGATGGTGGTTTGAGGTTGCTTATAGAATATCAGCGGATGAATCTGTTAATGGTCAAGAACTGTTACTCTCTCCCAAGAATATAAAATAATTTCTACTAGTTGAGGGGTGTAATTTGGTTCTCTATGATTGATATGTTGTCTGGGTGTCATCAAATGAGGGAGAAAAAAGGTGATATACCAATGTAAACTTTAATGTGTAGGTATGGGCACTTTGAGTTCATTATTATTATTTTTTGGTGTTACGAACACACCATCATTGTTCTTGGGGCTTATGAAATTCATATTTTGTGAGTTCCAAGACCGGTTCATCGTCATATTCATTGATGAAATCCTGATTTACTAGAAATAAATGTAGCAATATACTGAGCATCTCATGATCATTTTGTAGGTTCTTTGACACCACCAACTCTTTTGATGGTTTTCCAAATGCAATTTTTTGGTCATGACAGGTACAATTGCTTGGGCATGTGGGGTCTTAGTAGGGTGTAGAAGTGGACCCATTTATGGTTGAAGTGGAGTTTTCATTGGTATCACCTAAGAAAGTGGTAGAGGATCATTTTTTTCTCAAACTAACAGACTAATATCAGAGATTTATCCCAAATTCTCAAGAGATTCGTCTCTATTGACCACTCTGACAATAAAATAACATTCATTTATGTGGATTGGGTAGTTCCATACTATGTTTTGCAATCTGAAGGGGGTGATGGTCCATGCTCTAGTTCTCCAGTTTCCAGAGGAAGGGGTGGTGTTCGTGGTGTTTTGTGATGCTTCATATCTGGGATTGGGATGTATGTTGATGTAATATTATGGAGTGATATATTTTGGGGTTAGGAAATTAAATCCCCATGAAAATAAATGTGACACCCCATGATTTCATTTTACGTTATATTATTAATTAAATTCAATAACTTGGGCTACATGCAACACCGAGTTCGAGTGCACCATGACTTACCAAACTAGCCATTCAGAAAGCAATTATAAATAATATGAGCTGAATTTTAAATTTTATATTATCTATATAATTCTTGAATTTATATTATGTATTTTCTAGACATAATAGATGAAAAAATTCATTTTTTTCAGATAAAAGAATTATCTTTCAAAAAATATAAATTTACCACCTTTTAACGATGAGCTTTTTTAAAGCAATATTTGACACTTTTATATATTCAATTTAATGTAATTAAATTATTATTTAGAAGAGGGAAATAATAATTTATTTTTGATAAATTATTGGGACTTTAAAGAAAACTTTTATATTTGGATAAATAGTGAAAAATACTAAATATTAATTAAAATCATCTTTTTTAATCAAAATAATTTATAATGTAAAATTATACATTTGAGAAATTGTAAAGTATATTTAGATTATATTTTCATCATCTAATATAATTTAGGTGATTAGATGTAGTTTCACATTTAAACTAATCATAAAAAAGTGTCAATCTTTTGATAGTTATTATTCCTTAAAGACATGTTTTTTTGTTTTGACTACATTAATAAATTTTAAACTAATTTCTGCCACTTCTTTGTTTTGAATATTGAAAAATGGATTCCATACATGGAATCAGGAGGTTTAAATTGTGTAAGTATGTAACTTTTATTTTTAGACAATATGAATATTTATTTCAGTAAATATTTTATTTACCATGGTTAATGGAGAAATCTAGTAAATTAGGGTAATAAAATATTATAATAATAATATTAAATTACCCTAACATGTGTCTTATTCCTATTGGTTGATACATGTCAGACCATGGGAATCCTTAGGTCTATTTTGGGACCCCATGGTACAAATTGATAGATATAATGACACTTTATATTAATTAATTTAAATTAAAGACAAACATGACATAAGCATGTAACTTTTAGTAAAAAAAATTACATGGGGTTATATAAGTTATAATATTGACTATAAATATTCCATTGAAAGCTAAATATATTTCCTACATCATGGTAGTTTCATTATAATTTTTAGACTTCAAATAAATAATATTATTTATGACAAAATAATGATGTAATGTTTCCCTCATTAAAGAATGATTTAATCAAATGAGATTATAAAAATTAATACAATATCCAAATCTTTTCAAATTCTTATTGGATGATTTTATTTCTAACCTGAGTCATCTTATATTAGAATTTAATTAGTTTCAAAACTTTAGAAGATGATAATCATTATATAATAAAATAATATTTTCAAACATTCTTAAAGATCCCCTCCTCCCCTTATATAAATCCCTCAACTCAAAGCAACTTCTAACACCTCTCAAGCCCCTTGGATCTGCCAAACTCTTCCCAATTAATCAGCCTATATCCCTATATTCCTAAATGTAGAATTACTTTAGGCAGAAGTCACTTCAAAGAAGTTTTTTAGAGAAATCGAAAGGGAGTTACCTGATTTAAAGGTAACATCTCCCCTTAAGTTCTTTTCCTTAATTTTACTTATACAACACCCAAAACTCTCTTTATTCCTTTATTTGATAACAAAACCAGTATATTCAAAATACTAGTTTGTTTTTATGAAAAGATTTGAACTACACATACACACACATCCATCTAATGGGTATAGAACATAATGTTTCTGTGGATGGCGTACTACCACCTCACGAATTGATTATTGGTGAATCATCTACTACAACCTCATATGGTGGCCATTATGATGTAACTGTAATTATATATGATATTTATGATATTTATTTTATCTATATTCTTCTTTAATTCTATTTTATATCATAGCTTTATTCTTTTCATGTTGTATATGTATATGATAATTTCATTTGAGGAAGTGCGGACTACCGCCCCATCAAAGTGATATGACTCGTTCATACCATATATGGAACATATAATTGATTGTCTTAATGAACTTACCTAACATATATATTATATTATATTATACTGGAATAATAACATAACTTTTTATCATTTGGTCTTCTTTTATTTTAAATTAAAAAAATTAAATGGAAGTAGCGTTTGTG
This sequence comes from Viscum album, assembly GCA_963277665.1. NCBI lineage: Eukaryota > Viridiplantae > Streptophyta > Magnoliopsida > Santalales > Viscaceae > Viscum > Viscum album. The sequence continues at coordinate 226,931,316 of OY728159.1, read as the reverse complement.
TGTACGTACGGATTACCGTCTCCACAAACCTGATAAGATTCATTCCCCATCATAACCATGAAGAATAATTTTCATTTGATTATTTAAAATAATATTTACTTCCATTATATAATTCTAGATATTAATAAAATACATCCAATCCATGACAAACATTACTTACGTAACAAAACATATATAGAAAAACGAATCAGTTTATACCCGAAACAATGATACTAATAAAATATTATTAATGATGAACTATTAGAAGAATGTATGTGATATCATATTTATGTATGTAGTTCTTGTATAATTTAATAAAAAATATTTATCTATTATATAATAGGTTAACTTACCCCCAACCAAGGAAAATTACAATGTAAAGGTTAATTTCTCAATCTCATTATTTTCCGAGATTGTTTAGGTGTAAGTATTTACTAAAAAATATTAATCATCCACGTTTATCTTTCATGAAAATGATTTTAAAATGAATATTTAATGGTTTTTTGGAACGGATCCCTTAGCAAGATCATCATTTTAAATGTTTTAATGATTTATTTTTATACATCTTTTTAATTAATGTCCATTTTTTAAAAATTATTTTCAGGATTTATTTATACGGACATGATTGTTTTATAATGTTAATTCCATTAATAAGTTTCAAAGTTGTATATAGCACTTTAATTAAAATATCTTTTTTAAATGACTTATTTTATAAATTAATGCCTTTAAAATGATTTCACAAAAGGGACATTTCTCTCAAAGTATTTTACTTATCATTTTCAACTATGTCAACATCATTTTCTGGATATTATTATTGAGTGAGGTTGATTTATTATAGCGAAATATTCCATATTGTATTGAATGATTTATGATATGTTTGACTATGGATGCACTATTTTTATACCATTCATGGTTTATGGTAAAATTATTACATTTCGTTTTCATATTTTAATATGAATGTTTATGTTATGTTTCACAATTTTTCATATGAGGAATGCATTAGAATTAGTAAGTGACAGGTGGAGCCCACAGTAACTTCTCTATGCATCGGTAGGTCTCATGAGACAAACTCGTGTCTTTCCACAATTCCTTGAAAAAATCTTATTTTCAATCTTGGAAGGAGTCCTTGACTCTGTGGTTATGATGTCTGGAATTATGTATTACATCCTTATGAAATTACCTATTGATATTACATGTGACTATTCGACTTGTATAATATCCATGTGAATAAGTAAATTGCATTTTTTGATTTATATTTTCCATATTACGTAGATTTTTATGTTTAAAATGCATTTTTTAGTTTTATACATTTCTTTACATGTATATGTTAACTTATGAATGTTTTGGCTATACTGTTATCCTTATTGAGCAACTGAGATCACCCCTTTCTATGTTTTATTTTTCTCAAGACGTGAAGAAGTAATTTCTTGTTAAACTATAGGGATAGTCTAAGGAATATGAATATGGTCAATAGAGTCCAAATTTTGTTGTTGTTTTTAATTAATGATGTAATGTAAAAATTATGTATGTATCTAGTACTTGCAAGGCTACTAAACTGATCAGTCATTTGAGATTTGATCCCTTATGATCATGCCAATGCTATGTAATAATGCATCTACTATACATAACTAGGGTCAGGGAGTTACAGTTTTTATCGTTGGAAGTTTAGTACAAACCTTGGAAACTATATTTAGATAAAGTTTGAATAGAAAACATTACCCTAAGATAGAGTTTGAGGATTTGTATAGAAGGAAATCCTTGAATTTTGGTAATGTATAAATTTTTCTGAGTCTTACAAGAAATGAAATCATGTCTGGATACGAGCAGGTAGAGTTGGATCTGGAACATATGTACCTAATAGTGAAAACCCCGATATTGAGTTTTGGGCTTGACCCGGGGTATCCTGGTACATGATAATGGGCCTTACTGCACTATTGGTAATGACATTCCTGGGGGATATTCTTAGTATATTTAACATTTTCATTATAAACCATTATGAAGGATTTATGAGTGTATACCTCCTCAAAGAATACATTTATATGATTATGTATTATGTCCATAAACTATTCAATTTATGTTAAGTATTGTACATTTTTGGAATTATGTATTGGGATTCGTAAACTAATCTAGTGTATGGAGTTTTTTATAAATGGTGACTTGTTAAAGGAATGGAAGCTGTATCAGTGCATGTAATCCATGTACTAATTTCCCTCATACTAAATATTATTATAGTGGATCTTGTGTTGCAACTGGTGCTGATCATATTATCCCCATATTGGGAAAACTCACTCAGGTTATGAATAATAACCTTACCCGTATGGGGCCCCCTGATCCACAACACAGAGGACCAATGTTAGACCGATTCATTAGGCAACAACCACCAACATTAAATGGGACTAAAAATACATTTGTATCTGAGAAATGGATAATTTACATAGAGAAAATATTTCATGATTTTTGGAGCAGTGAAAGAGAAAAAGTTGTCTTGTGAGCTTATCGCATCACGGGAGATGCAGATCAATGGTAGCCATTAATTAAAAACACAAATAAATATGAAGAAGTATCAAATATGTAATGGATAATGTTTAACGATATTTACTTAAAAAAAATACATCCCTCGTGACCATTGAGCGGATATGGAAATACAATTTCTTAGTCTGAGGTAAAAGGAGGATGAGAATTTCGCAAAGTATGAGTCTATCATTACATGGTTAGAAAGGTGTGTAGTAGATAATATACATATCTAAAGGAGGAAGATTGGTCAACTATTTTATGGTTTAAACCCATTTATCCATCGATCATTAGTCTCACAATTCTTCTCATCATATGATTATATTGACTCATGTGCTATCCAGACAGAAAATGAATTCCTTAAGTCTTACGACTTTAAAGCAATGCAACAGAAGAAGATATCATCAAAGCACTTTGGAAATGGAAATAAGGTAAATAAATATTTTACCATATGTGATAACTATGGAAATAATGACCTTGGTAAATGATTGAAGGGAATGGGAGTTTGTTATAAATGTGGAGAAAAAGGACACCATGTACGTGATTGAAAGGGTATGAAAATGTTTTCAAATGTATAAAGATTAATCTAAAAGGAGTTGGGACACTACATGAATCAATGTACCAATCATTAGAGTATACCAAAAATGATGATGTTGGATAACCATCAAGTTATAATATTACAAAAAAATGATGAGTAATGAGTACTGTTCTTGTAGAGACCCGAAGCCTGACGTACATGGACATTACATTACTTTTGCGGAATACTTAGTACATAACAAAAACACACACACAAGGACCGTAATAGTTTAGTTTCTTTGGAAACTTGGAACGTAATCTTCTAATAGTGGTGAAAGATCCTCAATATCTCCCATAAAGATCTTCCCTTTTTTTTTACCTAAAACCATTCCTTATATCCTGGGGAAAAGAAAACATAAAAGGGTGAGCTCAAATGCTCAGTAAGGGTAAACAAAAGAAAATCAATCACATCATATTCATAAGAACATAACTTTTGGAAATTTTAACCTGCAAAAGAGAGCATAATTTCATAACATGGGATAAATCATAGAAGTGAAATGTAATCCCAATAATCATAACTTAAAACATGAAACTTTGTGGCATACACACATAATCATAGAGAATCATTTCTTGTTAGTCCAGACTCATTGCCAAGACTATCTTAGTGGACAAAGTCCCTTTCTGAATCGAGTGACCCTAGTTTCAGTCCTGTTTCACTGAACCGGTATAACCTACCATTCCAGCCATGTCTATCTCATGAGATATAAAATCTTTACCCAATGCATTGGAGGGAGATATAGGTCCCACCCATCTTATAATGAATCTTTTCTTATGTGTGATACATAATCATAAATCATACATCATCGCATAACCCATGTAATAAAAATGGAATTCTTAAACAACATGACATCATAAAACAATTCATATAAGATAAAGGAATTCATAAAAAAATTTTTCATCACAACATGATCAAATCCATGTAATAATAGGGATAAAAACAAAACCCTTTTATTATCTTAGATGGAAAATAATTTTGATAAAATACTTGAACTCCATTCTTGAGGAAAATATCATTTCTTCTTCAAAATTTTTTTTCCTTTCTTAACATGTCATAAAATTATAAACTAAAAAAAGTTGATTAAAAATAAACTTGAAAACTTGTAAAGGAAGCTTCTTGGAAAATAATGTTTTAAAAATCCATTCATGCCCTATAAGTTAAAAAAACATTCTTCGTACTTTTGTCGGAAAAGTCAAAAAGTACCTCGTACGAAAAAACGACAAAAGATTCCTTTCATATTCTTTACTAAAAACTCACCGAAGGGTAAAATTGGATTTAAACTAGTGTAAGTGGATAGAAAAAAAATATTACATATTGAGGGAACATGGATGTGGATGATAAAATACACCCCAGTAAATACTTATGAATAAACAATCTCTTATAAAAATGAGATTGTGATATTTCCCTTACCTTAGGTCCGATTTGCTTTGTACGTGTCCGAAGCTCCTCTTCTTTGAAGCACCTTTTGGAGACCTCCTCTTAGGGAACTAAAATTGGTCTTTGAGGAAGACCAGAACCTCTAGGATGTTGATAGGGAAGTGGAGAAGAGATTTTGGCAGGGGTTGGCCGATCTTGAGTGCTCAAATTGGTGTGAGGAGGAGGGGGAGGAGGTGTCCTTTTATAAGGGAGGAGAGGGGCACCTTAGGAATACCTCAAAATATTATTTTATATTAATGTCAAAATCGGTTTATAATGGTTCCAAAGGGTCTTATTTCGAAGCTAAAGTGGGGATGGGTCTAAATCCTATCAACCAATAGGATTTAGACAAGTTTAGGGTATTATTTTAACCTTATCAATTAGATTTAACTCTAAGTTAAATAATTTAACTTTTACCGTGTCTTTTTGTTTTCTTTCACTATATGGTTAATACACTTACTATAACATGCCAAACGAACCCCAAATTGTTTATTATTAATATATATATCCTTATCTAAGTCATTTGGCCGAACCTTAGATTTTTAGGAATAAAATAACAATTAATAATATAATATTTGATTTAAAAACTATTTTGTGTCAATTTTGACACTATTTGATATATGATTTTTGTGAAAGTCATAACAGAATTATATGTTCGAACAAAGTTGATTAAATCAACACTAATATATCATAGTAACCTAGAAAATTAGTGTAATTCATAAAAAGTCTCAAATTACATTCATTTGAGCATTTATAACATCAATTATGTTAATATTTTCTTAAAAGGGTAATTATTGCATCATCGTTGTGTCATAAATAAATTAATTTATTTAAAGTCTAAAAATTATAAATAAAATATCATTATGTAGGAAATATTGTTTTCTTTCTAATGAATATTTACAATCGAATTTATCTTATGTATAACCCTATATTAAAAATGTTTTAGTAAATAAACTTTGATTTTAACTCTTTTAACTCTTCTTTGAATTAAATAATAATAAATGTCCTAATCTAATCCATGTGGGCCTAAATGATAATATTTTAGACCTAAGGTTGTATTTGGTCGAGATAAACTTGTCCAATAGAATTAGGACATGTGTTAGGGTAATATTAATATCATTCTTACCCTTAATTACCATATTTACTTTTAACCGTGGTAAATAAAAGTAAAAAGTTACTATTCACCAAAAATTATTTTCATCTCATTGAACCACATTTTACTTACTGACATCAACCGTGTCTCTCGGATTTTCAGAATTCCATTCACAGAAGTGGTAAAATTATGTTTTATGAAAAATTCAGTTTTTTTACTACCACTTAGTAGTTTCACTATTCATCAAAAATTGATGTTTTTCAGAACAATGCCAAAATTTCATCCTAAGCTATATTTCATATTCCGAATTCAAAAATGAAGTCTATTTTACCAAATTCATAACATAGAAGTTGCATTAATTATTTTTATAATTAAATCCCGTTGTTAAAACAAATAGCGTGTTTTTAAGAAACAATATATATCAAAAGATTGACACTTGATTATGTCTAGTTTAAATGTGAAATTACATCTAATGGCCAACATTGTATTAAATTGTAAAAATATATTCTAAATATACTTTAAAACCACTAAAATTAATAATTTATCACTATTAATTATTTCGATTAAAAAAGTTGTTTTTAATTATAATTTATTAATTTTCACTATTCATCAGAATATGAAAGTTATCCGAAAAGTACCAAAATTTCACCTTAGGCTAAATTCGATACTACGAATCCAAAAATAAAGTCCATTTTGAGAGCTAAATTTTCTAAAATTTAAAAAGTGGTTATTACTATTCATAACGGCTAGTTCTAATAATATTTTAATAGCATATCATTGTTTCGTGAAACTCAGTATTACGTACCACACACACTATCGAGGAAGGTTGCGATTGCGTGTAATGCAAGGCAAGTCAAGGATGTGTGTTGTGCAAGCTCCTTTTGGTGTAGGGTACAACACAAGACATTAGTGAAATAAAAAAGAATATTTTTCATAAAATCTCGGGCTGTTACATTCTACCCCCCTTAAAATGAATTTCGCCCTCGAAATTCGTCGGGGTTATAAATGGTTTACTATTCGAAAGTTTCTTTAATAGAAACCCACATCGTAAAAAGGAATACCAAAACTTGGCTTTAAAAAACTAAAGTATGAAATGTAACGATTACCCAAATAAACTAATCACTGGGTTTCCACATAGGTGAAAATATGGATATGGAAGAGAAATCTAACCATCATGTTCTGATGGAGAGTGGTAGAGAACATGGCTATGGAAAAGCCAGTAATCACAAATCCATAAATTTGTGACGATCTAAGGTACCATCTGATTTATCAGGTATAAGAGAACTAGGACAGCATTTTTGGTTTTCAAGATCATTTCCCTAAAGTTAAAGAATTTGAATTAGAATAAATACTTACTTTATTTTGGTACAATCTCACTGTTGTTCGTGCCTTTAACAATTTCCACTTCATCTCTTAAATAAATGAAGTTGAATTTGTTATTCGTGAAGTGTTAGTAGATCATGTGATAGAATGACGGGTCATTCCATCTGTCTCAAAAGGTTAGCAAAATTTATATACATAAGTCGATCTATAGTGGGATTAATCATATATGGTTCCTAAAATGGGCTTATACTTCATATATCATACTGCTTAATATAATAAAACTAGTTTCTACTAAACAGGGACTTCCTGTAGGCTAGTGGTAGGCGATAAAGGCCAGTCGCACTTCGGTTGTGGGTTCGAATCCTACAGCCTTGTCCGAAGCGATGGGCTGTCGCCCGTCCTGCAGGTTGTCCCTTTTTCTAAAACTACGTTACTATAACATCCCATCAATAATATCGAAAATCTTCTATCCTTAAACAATACTAACTTATGTCCAACATAATCCAGTCTAATCTTTAATACTGCAGTCCACTCTCATAATATAGTGACAACGATTACTAGAGATTTAATACTGTCGTTGATCCCCACATATCATAAGATATGTCATGTTGGTCATATTCCAAACATTCAAAGTCCTTAATCGTGTATTCTCTTGAATACCTTAGTGAAAACATGAGTGCAGTTAAAAGTTACCAAAATCCTCAAAATTCTATATACTCAAACCATGATATCACTTAGTCCTTATATCAATCATGAGCTCATGAATACTATCAAACATTTAATTTTCTCCTTATCCTTTCATTATGCGCATATCATCTACATTCCAAAAATATCTGAATAACCTTTCATGGATACTGGTAACATTAATCATACACTTTCAAAACACAAGGAAAGACAACAGTGTAACAATCCATAGATGTCTCTTTATTCCAAAATTACACATGATAAACATGTAATCATTCCACTACATTCTCAAACCATTGACCGAGCTTCAAAAATTCTTTCATCTCACATATCATTTGTAGTCTCTTCATCATCATCCACATAAATACTACCCATATGACCATACTGATTCTCTTCATGAGTCTTTCCCTTAGGGCATTTGTTTGCATAATGCCCATACATTCCACATTTAAAACACTTAACCATTTTTGATGTCGTAGCAATACCATTATCCTCATCCATGGTGTTAACCGACCCTTTTCCTTTGCACTTACTTGCTTTGTGTCCTTCTTTTCCACACCCAAAGCATCTTCCAGTTCCCTTGAAACATTCTCCTTGATGCCTCTTCCCACATGATTTACATAGGGGAAATTGAACTTTCTTTCCTCTATGATCATCATGGAACTCCATCTTTCTCTTATTAGTCGAGTCAGGAAACTTACCAAATTTTACTTTATTGATCATGTTGTGAGATTGCTGATTCGGCATAATAATGATGTTTGGACATCCAAATCCCATTTCATTTGGTTGCTCATGAAGAATATAATTCCATTGTCCATCATATCCTCCATTATTGTGAATCATCTTGTTTCCAGCCATTTTCTAAAACCCAAAAAGAATAGTGTTAGAGGCAAAAATTATAATAAAGGGAGAGTAACTTCAATATCTAACATCTTAGGTTAAATTCTAAGATCGTTACCATAGTTCTAGTACTATATCCTATACGTATACTTATCCTTAGGGACATCCCTAGACATACCTTAGAAATATCTTTAGGGATCTCACTAAAGTTCTCGCATCCTAGTTTCCAAAGGTTGACTAAACCTTTCCTCTGATACCAACTGTAGAGACCCGAAGCCTGACGTACATGGACATTACATTACTTTTGCGGAATACTTAGTACATAACAAAAACACACACACAAGGACCGTAATAGTTTAGTGTCCTTGGAAACTCGGAACGTAATCTTCTAATCGTGGTGAAAGATCCTCAATATCTCCCATAAAGATCTTCCCTTTTTTTTTACCTAAAACCATTCCTTATATCCTGGGGAAAAGAAAACATAAAAGGGTGAGCTCAAAAGCTCATTAAGGGTAAACAAAAGAAAATCAATCACATCATATTCATAAGAACATAACTTTTGGAAATTTTAACCTGTAAAAGAGAGCATAATTTCATAACATGGGATAAATCATAGAAGTGAAATGTAATCCCAATAATCATAACTTAAAACATGAAACTTTATGGCATACACACATAATCATAGAGAATCATTTCTTGTTAGTCCAGACTCAATGCCAAGACTATCTTAGTGGACAAAGTCCCTTTCTGAATCGAGTGACCCTCGTTTCAGTCCTGTTTCACTGAACCGGTATAACCTACCATTCCAGCCATGTCTATCTCATGAGATATAAAATCATTACCCAATGCATTTGAGGGAGATATAGGTCCCACCCATCTTATAATGAATCCTTTCTTATGTGTGCCACATAATCATAAATCATACATCATCGAATAACCCATGTAATAAAAATGGAATTCTTAAACAACATGACATCATAAAACAATTCATATAAGATAAAGGAATTCATAAAAAAAAAATTCATCACAACATGATCAAATCCATGTAATAATAGGGATAAAAACAGAACCCTTTTATTATCTTAGATGGAAAATAATTTTGATAAAATACTTGAACTCCATTCGTGAGGAAAATATCATTTCTTCTTCAAAAACATTTTTCCTTTCTTAACATGTCATACAATTATAAACTAAAAGAAGTTGATTAAAAATAAACTTGAAAACTTGTAAAGGAAGCTTCTTGGAAAATAATGTTTTAAAAATCCATTCATGCCGTATAAGTTAAAAAAACATTCTTCGTACTTTTTTCGGAAAAGTCAAAAAGCACCTCGTACGAAAAAATGACAAAAGATTCCTTTCATATTCTTTACTAAAAACTCACCGAACGGTAAAATTGGATTTAAACTAGTGTAAGTGGATGAAAAAAAAATATTAAATATTGAGGGAAAATGGATGTGGATGATAAAATACACCCCAGTAAATACTTACGAATAAACAATCTCTTATAAAAATGAGATTGTGATATTTCCCTTACCTTAGGTCCGATTTGCTTTGTACGTGTCTGAAGCTCCTCTTCATTGAAGCACCTTTTGGAGACCTCCACTTAGGGAACTAAAATTGGTCTTTGAGGAAGACCAGAACCTCTAGGATGTTGCTAGGGAAGTGGAGAAGAGATTTTGGCAGGGGTTGGTCGAGCTTGAGTGCTCAAATTGGTGTGAGGAGGAGGGGGAGGAGGTGTCCTTTTATAAGGGAGGAGAGGGGCACCTTAGGAATACCTCAAAATATTATTTTATATTAATGTCAATATCGGTTTATAATGGTTCCAAAGGGTCTTATTTCGAAGCTAAAGTGGGGATGGGTCAAAATCATATCAAACAATAGGATTTAGACAAGTTTAGGGTATTATTTTAACCTTATCAATTAGATTTAACTCTAAGTTAAATAATTTAACTTTTACCGTGTCTTTTTGTTTTCTTTCACTATATGGTTAATACACTTACTATAACATGCCAAAAGAACCCCAAATTGTTTATTATTAATATATATATCCTTATCTAAGTCATTTGGCAGAACCTTAGATTTTTAGGAATAAAATAACAAATAATAATATAATATTTGATTTAAAAACTATTTTGTGTCAATTTTGACACTATTTGATATATGATTTTTGTGAAAGTCATAACAGAATTATATGTTCGAACCAAGTGGATTAAATCAACACTAATATATCATAGTAACCTAGAAAATTAGTTTAATTCATAAAAAGTCTCAAATTACATTCATTTGAGCCTTTATAACATCAATTATGTTAATATTTTCTTAAAAGGGTAATTATTGCATCATCGTTGTGTCATAAATAAATTAATTTATATAAAGTCTAAAAATTATAAATAAAATATCATTATGTAGGAAATCTTTTTATATTTCTAATGAATATTTACAATCGAATTTATCTTATGTATAACCCTATATTAAAAATGTTTTAGTAAATAAACTTTGGTTTTAACTCTTTTAACTCTTCTTTGAATTAAATAATAATAAATGTCCTAATCTAATCCAAGTGGGCCTAAATGATAATATTTTACACCTAAGGTTGTTTTTGGTCGAGATACACTTGTCCAATAGAATTAGGACATGTGTTAGGGTAATATTAATATCATTCTTACCCTTAATTACCTTATTTACTTTTAACCGTGGTAAATAAAAGTAAAAAGTTACTATTCACCAAAAATTATTTTCATCTCATTGAACCACATTTTACTTACTGACATCAACCGTGCCTCTCGGACTTTCGAAATTCCATTCACAGAAGTGGTAAAATTATGTTTTATGAAAATTTCAGTTTTTTAACTACCACTTAGTAGTTTCACTATTCATCAAAAATTGATGTTTTTTCAGAACAATGCCAAAATTTCATCCTAAGCTATATTTCATATTCCGAATTCAAAAATGAAGTCTATTTTACCAAATTCATAACATAGAAGTTGCATTAATTAATTTTATAATTAAATCCCGCTGTTAAAACAAATAGCGTGTTTTTAAGAAACAATATATATCCAAAGATTGACACTTGATTATGTCTGGTTTAAATGTGAAATTACATCTAATGGCCAACATTGTATTAAATTGTAAAAATATATTATAAATATACTTTAAGACCACTAAAATTAATAATTTATCCCTATTAATTATTTCGATTAAAAAAGTTGTTTTTAATTATAATTTATTATTTTTCGCTATTCATCAGAATATTAAAGTTATCCGAAAAGTACCAAAATTTCACCTTAGGATAAATTCGATACTACGAATCCAAAAATAAAGTCCATTTTGAGATCTAAATTTTCTAAAATTTAAAAAGTGGTTATTACTATTCATAACAGCTAGTTTTAATAATATTTTAATAGCATATCATTGTTTCGTGAAACTCAGTATTACGTACCACACACGCTATCGAGGAAGGTTGCGATTTCGTGTAATGCAAGGAAAGTCAAGGATGCGTGTTGTGCAAGCTCCTTTTGGTGTAGCGTACAACACAAGACATTAGTGAAATAAAAAAGAATATTTTTCATAAAATCTCGGGCTGTTACAGTTCTTTATGTGGATAATAAAGAATTATGTCATCTAAGTATTGTATCAACAATGTATTAGATATAATAATTATAGATTATTTATGGATTGTACTGCAGCACAGTTTCATTACGGATTTGAGATTATGTGGTTCCATGAAAAGTGACTCAATAGAAAGATAAACATTAAGGACAATTCATGGTTTATGGAAATATAATCTTTAATATGGTCCTGATACTGTGGTATTGATTTTGGAATAAGAGATGATTGATATGGATAAATTATATTGGATATTATTGACTACCTTAGAACTATTTAATATTTTTTATTCCATCATTGTTGGTCATTACAAAATTTTTGGATTTATGGAGTATATCAAGTATTCTATGATTTAAAGAAGGAATAAGGAAGTACATACATATTAAAGTATGGTTTTCTGGAAATTAATTTGTTTACCACATTTTAAGAGAATACACGATGAAGGTATTCACAAGTATATTATGTGACCTTCCTAAAACAATTTGGACTTTGATTTTGAACTGAATTATTGTGGATAATTCTAAAGGTTGGAATAGATTAAGTTTGTCATTTGATACTATTGATAAGGTTAAATAATTTCTTTAGATTATTATTGGATTATTATAAAGAGGACAACCCGGAGGTCGAGCGACGACCCAACAAATCCGGCAAGGTCGTGAGACTTGAACCCACAATCGAAGGGAAGAAAGGGTACATCACCTCCCACATGCCTACATGATGTCCTAGTTTTTATAATTTAGTTTCTTTAAATTTTCTAAAAAATGTATTATAAATTCATTATTTTTGGAACCCTATACGATTAGGATAAATAGAATATTTTTGAATCCTATTAACATTTGGAGTGATAGATGAGATTGTGGTAGGATTTAGTTGAAGGATGAAACACTACTTGTCAAGTATATTTTTCCCTCTTATTCAATGAATAAATTAATTCTTAAACATTACGGAAGGGATCTAAAAACCAAAAATGTATTATTCTAATACCTTATATTTTGTTGAACCGGTGATATTTTAAATCATCATAGATTAATGACATTTAGGCCCTCAATTTTACACATATTTGCAATTAATTTCCTCAATAACTCCCTATAAATATTTACATTTTCACACAAATTACGTTTCTCTATTTTCCACCAATGTTCTCCTAATCAAGATCATATTTGGTTGGTGACTTTTTCATTTCTATTTCCCTATTATTAAGACTAAATTTCATTAACCCACTTTCTGATGTGCATTTTCCAAAAAAGTATTTTTATACATTAAACCTTTAATTTTCAATAAAAATGTTCAAATTATGAGGACACAATTTATTGAAGTAGGGGATAATGTAACACCCTAAGATTTCATAGTACGTTATCTCTTCAAAAAAGACACCATCTTGCACTACATGCAATATCGAGTTCGAGCGCACCACGACATACCAAACCATCCGTTCAAAAAGAAATTTTAAATAAAATTAACTTAAATTTGAATTTTATATACTCCATATAATTTTAGAATCAATATTATGTGTTTCTTAGACATAATATAAGAACAAATTCATTTTTTAGATAAAAGAATTATCTTTCAAAAAATTAAATTTTACCGCCTTTTAATGGATAAATTTTATTAAAACCAATATTTTACACTTTTATATATTTAATTTAATGCAATTAAATTATTCTTTAGAAGCATGACATAAAAATTTTGTTTTGATAACGTTTTGGTAATTTTCTGATAACATTAATATTTTGATGAATAGTGAAAAATACTAAATTTTAATTGAAAACAACTTTTCAATTGAAATACGTTATAGTATTATATTATAAATTTTAGTGGGTTTAAAGTATAATAATATCATATTGTTATAATTTAATATAATTTATGTCATTTTATGTAATTTCACATTTAAACTGGACATAAACAAGTGTCAATATTTTGATAGTTATTATTTCTTAAGAACTCCCTTTTTATTTTGACAACAGGAATTAATTTTAAATTAATTTATTCCACATATCTGTTTAAAATTTGCTAAAATGGATTCCATATTTGGAATCATGATGTCCAAATTGTGTAAATATGTAACTTTTATTTTTAGACATTATGATTATTTACTTCAATAAATATTTTATTTACAATGTTTAAAGGGTTAATATGGTAAATAAGGGTAACAAAATATTATAATAATAATATTAAATTACTATAAAATTTGTCTTCTTCCAGTTGGTTGATACATTTATGACCATTTTCAAACTTTTTTAGCTTTCGGGACCTCCTGGAGCCACTTGAAAGTGATAATGACACTTCATATTAATTAATTTACAGTAAAGACAAAAATGACATAAACATAAATCTTTAAGTAAAAATTTTTTTACATGGGGTTATATAAATTATCCATTAACCTATAAATATTAATTTTTGATCACAAATTATTTCCTATATCATGGTATTTTTTTATAATTTCTAGACATTAAATAAATAAAATTATGTATGAGACAATAATGATGCAGTGTTTACCTCATTAAAGAATGATTTAAATAAATGGGATTAAAAAAATTATAACAATATTCAAAACAAATACAATATTTGTTGGATGATTTTATTTATAACATTATACATATGATATTTTAATTTAATGTGTTTTCGATTTTTATAAACTGAAAATCATTATATAATAAAATAATATTTTCAAACATTATTAAAGATCCCCTCCTCCCCATTATAAAAATCTCTCACCTCTAACCCATTTTTCACACCTCTCAAAACCCTTGTCTCATACAATCTCTGCCCAATTAATCTTCTTACACCTATATATTCCTATAATAAGCCTTTATTTAGGCATAAGGAACTCTTTTTAAGCCTTTTGGTTCAAATTAATGGGAGTTACCCGATTTAAAGTTTACATATCCTCTTATATTCTTTTGTTTTATTTTACTTCTCCAACCCTCTAAACACTCTTTATTCCTTTATTTTAAAACAAAACTATTGTCTTAAATATAATATTTTTTTATGAGATCTATTTGAACTAAACTTAGAAAAATATTCATCTAATGGGTATAGAATATAATGTTTCTGTGGACAGTGAACTACCTCTTCACAAAACGATGATTGATCAATCTTCTACTACTACCTCTTATAGTGTACATTATGATGTAAATGTAATTATATAAAATATTTATGACATTTATTTTATCTATAATCTTCTTTAATTCTATTTTATAGGATACCTTTATTCTTTTCATGTTGTATATATACGATAATTTAATTTTAAGAAATGTGTACTATTGCCCCCTCAAAGTGATATGACTCATTCATACCATACATGGAAAATTAAAAGGATTGTGTTAATGAACTTATGTAACATATATAAAATATTATATCATACTGGAATAATAATATGCATATGTATCATTTGTTCTTCTTTCTTTTTTATATAAAAAAACGAAATGGAAGTAGTGTTCGTGTGTATGTACGGATCACCGTCTACACGAACGCAATGAGATTCATTTCCCATCGTAACAATTCAAGAATAATTTTTATTTGATTATTAAAACTAATATTTAATAACATTATATAATTATGTATATTAATCAAATACATCCAATCCATAACAATCATGACTTAGGTCACAAATCTTATAAAGGAAAACGAATCTGTAAACACATGAAACAATTATACTACTAAAATATCATTACAAATAAATATTAGAAGCTCATATATGCTATCATATTTATTTATGTAGTTATTTTATAATTTAATAACATTGATTTAACTATTATACAAGAGTTTAACATAAAATCAACCAAGAAAAAGAACAAGGTAACGTTTAATTCCTCAATCTCAATTTTATCTGAGATTGTTTATGTGTAAGTATTTACTGGGACATTTTAATAATCCATGTCTATGTTTCATGAAATTATTTTCAAAATTAATGTATTAAGGTTTTTTTCAAGGTAAGCTTTATCAAGTTCATCATTTAAAATGTTTTAATGATTAATTTTTCTATATATTTTTAATTAATGTCCATGTATTAAAAAATATTTTAAGTATTTATTTATATGGACGTGATGGTTTTAAAATGTTAATTCCATTCAAAAGATTCAATGTTGTATGGGACACTTCTATTAAAAAATAAAATTTAAATGACTTCCTTTATATATGAGTGACTTTTAAATGATTTCACAAAAGAGACATTTCTCTCAAAGAGTTTTACTGGCCATTTTCAACTATGTCAACATCCTTTACTGGATATTATTCTTGATTGATGTTTATTTATTATAATGAAATATTCCATATTGTATTGAATGAGTCTTGATATTTTGACTGTGGATGTGCTATTTTTGTAGCATTCATGGTTTATGGTTAAAGTATTACATTTTGTATACCAGTATTAATAAGGATGTTTATGTTATGATTCAAATATTTCATATGAGGAATGCATTGGACTTAGTAAGTGATGGGTGGAGCCCGCTATAGTTCCTCGATGCATCGGTATGACTAATGAAAAAATAGTGTCTTGGCATAAGGCCTTGACAAAATCTTATTTGTAATCTTGGCATGAGGCCTTGACTATGTGGTTGTGATGTTTGTCATTAGGATTTCTATCAATATGAAATTATCTATTGATATTACATGTGACAATTCAACTAGTATAATATCCATCTGAATAAGTAAATGGAATTATTTGATTTATCTTTTCCATATTATACTGATTTTTAAGTTTAAAAGGATTTAGTTTTAGTGTTATAAATTGCCTAAAATGTTTATGTTTATTTATGAATGTTTCTTCTATACTGTTATCCATACTAAGTATCTGAGCTCACCCCTTTCTATGTTTTATTTTTACCATGATGTGAAGAAGTATTTTATGGTTTACCTTTAGGGATATGATAAGGGATATGAATGTGGTCAATAGAGAAAAAATTTTGTTGTTGTTTTTATTTCATGATGTAATGTAAAACATATGTATGTATCTAGTCGTTCCAAAGCTACTAAACTGATTAGTCTATCGAGATTTGATCCCTTGTGATCATTCCATTGTTATGTAATAATGCACCAAATCAGGGTAACTAGGGTCAGGGCATTACAGTAAATATTCCACCCATGATCGGGAACTAGTTGTTATTGTGTTTGCATTGACGTTGTGGCGACATTACCTCATAGGGGAGTGCATTGTGGCCTTCTCGGATCACAAGGGCTTGAGGTATATATTTTTATAAAGATTTATAAACATTATACAATGAATATGGATAGCATTTAATTATGATTACATTTTTATGATATCATACAACTTTGGTAAGGGGAATATTGTGGCTGATGCTTTGATCAAGAAGTCATAGAAAGAGCTTGTTTGGGGATCTTCAAAAGCATGGAAGGAGAGGGAGGTGTTGGACACCTTTCACTTAGCTATAGGAATGGATGGCATCCGAGGCTGTCTATTTCATATGATGGGGTATTATACACTAATTCAACATGTGGAAGAGTATTTTTTGGGAGACATAGAGGTAAGGGTGATGTGCGGTCACATTGACAAGGGTGATCCATTGGAGGGATCGTTGGAGGATGTTCAGAATTAGATGATATTTTATGGGAGGCTATTTGGGCCAATAGTGATTCATGAGGGAGTTCTTCGTGAGTTTCATAGGTCACCATTAGTGTAAATCCTGGGAATATTAGAGATTCAACATGACTTGAGAGAAAAAATTTGGTGTCCTAGGATGAAACATGTTGTAGTGTAGTTTGTGGGGATGTGCGCAGTGTGCCAGTAGGCGGTGGATGGGCCCAATTATAATGATTCATATTTTTTATGATTAATTTTTATAAAACAATTGGTAAAATTTTGAGACCACGCACTAAGACATCGTGTGATTCTGAGGTAAAATGTTCCCAAATCTAGTCAATTAAAAATGTTCAGTTTTTAACAAAACACACAGTCATTTTTTCTTTATAACTAAATAACATATAAATTTTTCCTGGATCAGATATCCAATGTCATCGTGGCATCTAGAACATAAAATTTATATTAAGTTGGATGTAATATCCTTCATATTGGACCAAATGAAAAAAGATAGTTGTTTGGACGTTTTGGTAATAAAATATTGAAATAATATTTTAATACAACAGAAAAAGGGTTTATTTTCTTAAAATGTGACATATGTTCAGGAATACGAGGTTACCATAATAACCCTATATTTTTTCTGAATAAAGGATAATGAGCTCTCTCTAAAGAAAGCCAACGAATTGAGAATCAGTTATGACAGATTGGAGATAAAAACTCTAATCGGAGAACAATGGATCAGACCACGACGACAACACATATTTTTCCTTCATCAACAATCGATCCTATCTCTAGGTAGGGTTGTTGATCTCATTGTGACTTCATTTTCCTTATTAGATTCAAACGAATAATGCAGACCAACCCACAAACTGGTTCATCTGCGATTTGACCATTCTTGTGGGAAGGATTTTTATTGTGGGGTTTAAATGGGGAGATATAATTTTGTGATTATCAATTTTTGTTCATCATTAAACCTTTTACCAAGGATGTATCAAGGATGTCACGAACAAAGGCCAAGATCCATTCTTTAGAAATTCATTATACCATTTTTATCCCCTCAATACCTCATGTTCTTCATGTATTCTTCATATGTTCTTTGACTTTTCCATTCACCATTAAAAACCTATCTGAGAAATCAGAAATGAAGACCAATCCCGCGATGACAACATAGAGGTGTGATGGTAGTGCAACGCGGTGGCGGTGAAAGGTAGCAGTGACTGGAGGCAGCAACTCCGATCAGTTTAGGTGGGGTGATGTCGATCCAGGTTTATGGTGCATCGATAGGGAATGACCGCCAATGGGATGGTTGGTGGTGCAGGAATGCGGTAGGGGCTACATAGGGGTCATCGTGGATGGTGGGCATGGGCCAAAGTATGACATCAAAAAATTGATCAGGGGTAGTGGCAGGAAGATGCGATGGTGAGATGGGACACTGCTCGGTGCCACGTCAGAGAAAACAAAAGTGGTGGTGAGGCTGCTGGACTAGATAAAACTGAAGGGCTATCCATGTGAAATGTGATAGGACACCACGTCTCATGGGAGGCACGATGTCCGGGGTGATCGCATGCTATGCACCAAACTGGTCCGTATTCACCTAGCCATACCAGAGGAGCCATCCCAGTCCTACAGCCCAGCTGGTGAGGCATTAACTGACTGGACCAAGTTGGGTCAGGTCGTTCGGGCCAGGTCGGGTTCACCGGTGGGTCAGGTCAGGTCAGACGGGTCGGATCAGACCCGAGTAGAGTTTTTCAGTAAAATAGACATAACATTCAAACTGTGTGTCCATTTAAGGATCCGTTTATAGTTTTGGGTCCCTTGTGAGCATAAATTCATTTTGAAATGATCTATGTGAGTTTTTATGGATGTTGGAATACAACCTAATGGATTGAGGTGTATGTTCTCCCAGTACAAGTTCTCAACGAGAAAAATTATGTGGCTGGCTGTGACTTGGTGATTATGTGACTTGATGACTTCATTACTTGGGGGATGAAGGGTATATCTACACTCCATGTGTTATCAAAACATCATGTGTTATCGAAACTCCATGTGTTATCGAAACTCTATATGTTATCGACACAATGTGTGTTATCGACACATAGTATGTTATCGACACTTTGAGTGTTATGTGGACTATATATGATAATCCCAATTTTCATTTTATAGACATATATCTGTGTGAGATGAATGTACTTCATGTATTTCCCTTATGGTTCACTATTTTAATTTATTGTTTTTATACATATTTTAATTCTTTGTGTGGTTCATCAGTGGTTTTAAGGTTACCTACTAAGTATTGTTTTACTCACCTCTGCACGAGTTTTTCCCAAACTTTTCTTGTCTTTTGAAAGAAATCAACACATTGATTAAATTATAGGTGGACCACAATATGGTGGTGCATTGAGTGTTCAAAAATATGAGGTGAGGTCCTACATCTTCAGATATCTCTCTTAAACTTATCCCTCAGGTTGGGTTTTATGTGGATGAGTTTCAGGAAATTGTGTATTCAGATTGATAGACTCATTCTTTTGGTGGGTTTGTATTCTGGCCCAGTTTACAATCCAGTTTCCTAATATCATACTCTATGGATTCTATCATAGTTTATGCATGAATTTTTTCTTATTATTTTTAACATTTCATCATTTTGGGCTTGGATATTTGTGCGTGTGTACATGTACATAGTAAAACACCTCCCATTTGTGAGATATGCCTACTCGGTACTAGTCCCCATCCCCTGGAATATCAGAGGTGGGATTAAAGAAATTACATTATGGGCCCCTCTGGGATGGATCATGAAATAGTGGTATCTTAGAATGGTCGATTCTATATAAGGATCTAGAGTCTTTGAGGTTGGTTTGGGGAAACAATGTTGGGTGTTTCGAGTTCAGCATTTAGGCCAGGGAATCCTGTGTTGGTGTGGTGGTCGATGTATCCAAACACATGGACTCTAAATTACTCTTTTTATCTCATTAAATGAAAAAAATAGTTGTGGGGAATGTAATGGTACATACAACATATAGGATTTTGGTGTGTCCTCATGTTCTTGTTGAGTCACCTCGCTATGTATACTCTATTTAATGTGGTACATCTTGATCTTGGATCCCTCCATGAAGACATTTTGACAAGATTCCATTGAGTGATCATGATAAATATCCACCTATCAATGAGTTGTCTATATAGGGGCATGTACCAAAGATACTCCATGCACCGAAGATAGCACCTTCATGTGGTTTTCTTGCGATACCACCACCTGTCACGCAGTAGTTACTAACAACACTACCTATTGCGGATTCACATAGCCGAAGTGAATTTCATGTGTTCCAAAGTTATATAACTCTGAGGTTTGTGGTTGATATAGACCCTTAGATAGTTAAGGATTCTATGGAAATAGTTACACATTTCTTCTATCTTATAAGGACACCTTCAGACCAGACTGCATTCCTAGCCACGAGTCATTTTCAATGATCAATGGGACGATGGTGGATATCAGTAACCTAGACACATGGTGAGGTGGGTCTATCTGGGTCAGAAATCAAGTGTCTCTATAGATTGGATCTCTATCCAGCTACGTTACACTTATTACACATAAAAATGCACCTTCATATGCTTTGGGGCAGTCATATTGTTGTGGAGTAATCAGTGAGGTTTACTGATCTTTCTCACTTCTCATTGAATATGGTGCGAGACCCATTATTCAAGCCTTGAACCATTGAGTAGGGGATACACTAGGAGATCAGGGAATCCATGATATCCCTTAGCATCCCTATATATGTTGGCGTACTAGAGTGGGCTCTTCTAATATAGATCTTTTTGAAGCTGCAGATGCCAGTAGTCGAAGCTACTAATAGGAACCATGTAGCTGAGTTTTTGTCGGTAGGTAGATGACAACAGAAGTAGTGAAATAAGAGGGGAAATCACTCCAGGGTACAACCCCATGACATGAGATCAGCGGTGCGAGGCTCCCTAAGAAGAGAGATTCAACTAAAAGATATTTTTTTTACTCATACGGAGGTCGAGGATATATTGTATGAGATTGCAGGACACATCTTATAGATTATCAAGAGATAGTAAAGGTACTACCGAGGCAGAATAGGATGTATGATAAGGTTCTTTTACATGGTAGAATATGTGGACGAGGAGAACCTATAGAAGAAGGCGGTGGGATGAGGTTTGATATATTACTTACACCACCCCTAGGTGGTCCAAACATGGCTTAGTGAGCTTTTGGATTGGGATGGGAAAACTGCAGGTAATGGAGACATATGACGTCGGTGCTCCATGGATGATTACATGTACGATATGTTTATATTCCACCCTAGCTTCAGTTTTGATAGAAATATATGCTAGTCAATCCTTACCTTCCATGTAAATTCTTTAGGTATGAGATATTTTGGAAGAGTCATTAAATTAACCCTTAAATTTGAAGACTCTTATGGGAGGGTATTCAATGATCAAAAACTGGTTCTGACAGTGTGTACTTAATCATGGTGCTGATAGTTTTGGTTGGGATCTTTTTTTTCATGAAGGCCTTACGATTTCATTATTACTATGGAATAGTTAACCATGGTCCATTCTTAAATTTACTGTTTAGGAATAGAGTGTAGTGTATCCACAGTGATAGGACTTGGTTTTCCTTTTTTTTTGATAAAAGGAAACTCATGAAGCATAGGATGGACATACACATAGAAGGGTGTAACTGATGACTTTGAAGTTGGCTAGTCTCACCTTTGCTAAAGTGGATGATATGAGTCCTCTGTTTCCTGTAGTGGTTGCAGATTATGAGGATTTCTTTCCCATGTATTTCCTCGAATTACATTCCACATGTAGGTGGACTTCTTCCTTGATCTGTACCCTGGGACGACACTAATATCTACACCTGTTTATTTAATGGCTCCCATAGAGCTTCGTGTGTTGAGGGTACAGTAGGATTATTTGCATAGGATGGGAATTGGGAAACCCAGTGTTTCATTTAGGGCAGCACTAGTTTTGTTTTCCATAAAAAAGATGGGGGCTTGAAGTTATTTGAGAAATTATAGCACCTAAATCAGGTGACCTTGAAAAACAAGTATCCACTATTGAGTATCGATGACCTCTTCGATCAGATGAAGCGAGTGAGGTGTTTAGTGAATACTGGCCTTAAGTATGGCTTTCACCAACTTTGTTTACGAGATTAGGCTGTACCGAATACATCCTTCAGATGTAGTTATGGACACTAAAAGTACATTTCCCTTTCATTTGGCCTGAATAATGTCCAAATAGTCTTCATGGAACTCATGAATAAGATGTTCTAGAATTACATAAAGAGGATCATCATGGTATTTATTAAATAAATCCTAGTGTACTCGGTGATTGGGGAGGAGCACATGATACACAAGAGAATGGACTTGGATACACTTCGAGAGAACCATTTTAGGGGAAGCTCTGGTAGTGTAAGTTCGATATTTGGGTGGTCCACATACCGGGACATGTTATTTTAGAGGTTGGAGTTGTAGTGGATCTAGTAAATATTGAAGTAATGATTTCTTGGGATACACCCAATTGTGTAAATGAGTTGCAGATTTTCTTCGGTTTGGCTAGGTACTATTAGAGGTTTGTAAGAAACTTTTCCAGAGTAGCAGATCCAGTGATGAAAGTTACATAAAATGGGAAGCCATTCATGGGGATACAGATGAGTCAGTAGTGCTTTTAGAAGATGAGGCAGAGGTTGTAGAGTGCCCCCATCTTGATATTACAAGAGGAGGGTGTTGAGTATATAGTGTTCCATGATACATTAGGGCTAGTCTTGGTTGTGTCTTGATGAAAGGGAAAGAAGTGATTGTCTATGGTTCATGCCAGTTGAGACAACATGAGATGAACTACATGACACATGATATTGAACTTGCGGTGACAGTCATTACATTGATGATGTTGATAAACTACTTGATGGGAGAGTAGTTTACCGTCTAATCCAACCATAATATTCTCGTGTATATCTTCTCCAATAAGGATCTAAACATGAGACATAAGTGATGGCTAGAGTTCAACTAGTCTTATGACTTTGAGATTGTCTATACTCCTGTTAAAAGGAATGTAGTGTCACATACTCTAATTAGGATATCTAAAATTCAATTTCTAAGTGAGAATTCTTATTAGTTTTCCATTTTGCAGAAAGTATTTGTGGATGGAGATGTAGTATCTTACCTCCAGTCAAGGGTTGTCACCCCTCCACTATTACATTGAGTCTGGGAGGCACTAATTAGGGATATCAACTATAAGACCTAACATGCTCAGTTTTCCAAATGGAATGCCCCTGATGGACTTTTTATAGGTAGATATCACATCATCTTTTTCATAGAGTTCATAGTTGTACTGGTGACATTGCGAGATGAGGTTTTGAGGGAGTTCAACACATCCATTTTGATGGTATACCCGGGTGTGAAAATGATGTATTAGGATATCTAACATCAGTTCTTGAGGACATGGATGAAGAAAGAAGTGGTAGAGTTTTTATATCAGTGCCTCACTTGTCAGAAAGTAAATGATAAGCACCAGGTTCTAGCGGGCTTGACCCAACCACTTCAAGTACCATAGTGGATGTGTGATGGACTTCTTGATGGGTTTACCATGCACATACAGGGGACATGATACCATCTGGGTGATCATTTAATGACTCACCATGTTATCCCACTTCCTAATGATCTAGAAGTAGAGTTCAGTAGATATCATGAGACACCTCTACATGTAAGAGATGGTTTGGATTCATTGAGTGAATATGGAGATTCTTTCAAACTGTGATGCTCGATTCACATCCTGTGTGTGGAAGGAATTGCATGGGGCATTTGGGACTTAGTTGCGCTTGAGCATGAGGTTTCATCACCAGATGGATGTCCATAGTGAGAGGACCATTTAGGTCCATGAGAACCAGCTACATGATTTTATCCAAGACTTTGGATATAGTTGGGAGGATCACATACCTCTGGTAGAGTTTATGTACAAAAAAATATACCACTCAACCATTGGTATGGCACTTTATGAGGCCCTATATGGGTTACCATGCAGGTCACCACTTTTATAGAAGGAACTGTGGGAGTCAACACTCATGGGTCTAGAGTTGTGGCGAGCTACCACTAAGAAGGTGAAGATAATCTAGGAGAAGATCAGGACTGCACTGAGATGACAAAATCTCTATGCTAATAAGATATTAGTGACCTTGAAGTTAGAGGAAGGAGACCATGTGTTCCTTCAGGTATCACCTTGATGAGAATTTCGGTGAATTGGTCGAGGTGCTAAGTTTATCTATGATACATATGTCCATTATAGATTTTTATTAGAGTTAATGACATGGAATACCACCTATATCTACCATGGAAGTTGTTTTGGGTGAATGATTTCTTCCACGGGTTATTGCTGAGGAGGTATGTGCCTAATCCATAGCACATCACCGACTCGAGAGAGAATTCTATTGATAATGGGGAGACTTTTTCGGAGTACATGATGGAGATCGAGGATCTAAAAGATGAGATCATTCATGGGCAGCTGATTTATCTGGTTCACATTCAGTAGCATCGTGGGAATATTTATGAGAGCAATTGGGAGTACACAACTCATATTTATGCTTAGTACCCTCAAATTATTATTTAGTATCACTTGTTTTAAATTTTAGGTAAGTGAATCCCTATGGTAGGGAGAATGTAATGACTCAGATTTTATCTTTTTTTATTTTTATAAAATAATTGGGAAAATTCATAGAGAATGCACTAAGACGGTGTGTGATTCATGAGGCCTTGTGTTCCAGGGACAAGTTGATAAAAAATTCGTTGTTTTTAAATAATTGCACTGGAATTTTTTCAATAAAACTAAATAAATTCTAAATGGGTGCCAACATCAAAAATATGACGGTACCATTGTGTTAAAAACATAAAATTTACCTTAGAAAGGGCAGAACATAATCTGACATGAGCTAGATAAAAAAATGTTTTTGTATGTATCTTTAATAAAGTATTTAATAAAAATATTTTATTGTGACACAACAAGGGTTTCTTTTTCTTAAATGACCTATTTTCCAGAATCCACGGTTATCATCATAACATTGGAATTCCACTAACAAGAAGCAAATGAGCTCTCTCCAATGAATTTCAGTATATTGAGAATTGATGATGAATGATTAGAGATCAGAATAGGGATCAAAGAATTAATATAACGACCCATACTTTACATACATTGTTAATACTTCAAAATTGAAGCACACTTATTACAACATATGACAAAACCACAAAGGACCGTATAGGTATAGTGTCTTTAGAAACTGGGAAACATAAACAACTGGTTCATAAATCTTCTACGGTGTCTCCCATTTATTTCATCATATCTAGGGTCCCTTTTAGCATATTCTACTTAATATCCATCTTCCTGACTTGGGGAAAAGAAAACATAAAAGGGTGAGCTCAAATGCTCAGCAAGGGCAAGTAAAGGAAACAAAAATCATATCATATCTTTTTGAAAAACCTGCAAAAGAGATCATAATATCTTAACATGGAATAAATCATAGAAGTGAAAATGAGATCCCCATAATCATAACATAAGACTTGAAACTTTGTGGCATGCACACATAATCATGGAAAATCATTTCTTGTTAGTCATGACTCATTGCCAAGAATATCTTAGTGGACAAAGTCCCTTTCTGAACCGAGTTCACTCCTCGTTTCAGTCCTGTATCACTGAACCGAAATAACCTTCCGTTCCAGCCATGTCTATCTCATGAGATATAAAATCTTTACCCAATGCATTGGAGGGAGATATAGGTCCCACCCATCTTATAATGAATCCTTTCTTATGTGTGCCACATAATCATAAATCATAAATCATAGCGTAACCCATGTAATAAAAATGGGATTCTTAAACAACATGACATCATAAAACAATTCATATAAGATAAAGGAATTCATAAAAATAATTCAATCACAACATGATCAAATCAATGTAATAATAGGGATAAAAACAGAAGCCTTTATTATCTTAGATGGAAAAGAATTTTGATAAAACACTTGAACTTCATTCTTGAGGAAAATATCCTTTCTTCTTCAAAAACATTTTTCCTTTCATAACATGTCATACGACTTTAAAATAAAAAAAGTTGATTAAAAATAAACTTCAAAACTTGTAAAGGAAGCTTCTTGGAAATAATGTTTTAAAAATCCATTCATGCCGTATAAGTTAAAAAAAACATTCTTCGTACTTTTGTCGGAAAAGTCGAAAAGTACCTCGTACGAAAAATGACAAAAGATTCCTTTCATACATATTACTAAAAACTCACCGAAGGGTAAAAATGGATTTAAACAATTGTAGGTGGATGTAAATAATATTACATATTGATGAAACATGGATGTGGATGATAAAATACACCCCAGTAAATACTTACGAATAAACAATCTCGGATAAAAATGAGATTGTGATATTTCCCTTACCTTAGGTCCGATTTTCTTTGTACGTGTCCGAAGATCCTGTATAATAGTTTAAATAATGTTATTGACTTATTACAGAATCATACATATTGATATGATATCATATATGGTCATATTCTTAGCTTCTTGTTAGTAATATTTCATTGTTACTTGTTACTCGGGTCTTTATTGCCTTTTGTTCTTATGCGTGTTTTGCCGAATACATTCTTATTCTTCACTTAAGGTTATAGATACCTTATATCCAGAATGGTATTAGTGTAAAATATATCATATTTATTCATTCAATTCATTTATATAATTATTATGTAATTATGATCATGTAGAACGAGTCGCATCACATCGTGGAGACGGTATTCCGTACGTACGCACGAGTGATGATATCGTTCCTATGATCGTGGAACTGTATTGGAGTATATATATATTATTTCAGTATCAATATTACTTTATAATAATCATAAATAGTTACTCATTACACCATTATACCCATCCTTGTAAGGTGATGGTGGAAAATAGATTACACCACGGCGTGGAGACGGTATTCCGTACGTACGCACGCGCGATGATTTCATTTTTCCGTGGGATGGATAGAAGGTGAATTAGGGTTGTTTCATATTTATAATAACATATCAGTATGTAAGTAATACTGATTTTATTACTTTATCATGAAACAACTAAAGAAGAAGAAGTTGAAGAAGAAATAAATTGAAAAGATCGGTAATGGATATTACCTCTTCTTTGGAACGCCTCTTTGAATCCTCCACTTAGGGAACTAAGATTGGTCTTTAAAGAAGACCAGGACCTCTAGGATTATTCTAGGGAAGTGGAGAAGAGAAAATGGCAGGGGTTGGCCGAGCTTGAGTGCTCAATTTTGGTGTGAGGAGGAGGGGGAGGAGGTGCCCTTTTATAAGGGAGGAGAGGGGCACCTTAGGAATATCTCAAAATATTATTTTATATTAAAGTCAAAATCGATTTATAATGGTTCCAAAGGGTCTTATTTAGAAGCTAAAGTGGGGAAGGGTCTAAATCCTATCAACCAATAGAATTTAGACAAGTTTAGGGTATTATTGTAACCATATCAATTAGATTTAACTCTAAGTTAAATAATTTAACTTTTACCATGTCTTTTTGTTTTGTTTCACTATATGGTTAATAAACTTACTATAACATGCCAAACGAACCCCAAATTGTTTTTTATTAATAGATATATCCTTATCTATGTCATTTGTCCGAACCTTAGATTTTTAGGATTAAAATAACAATTAATAATATAATATTTGATTTAAAAACTATTTTGTGTCAATTTTGACACTATTTGATATATGATTTTTGTGAAAGTCATAACAGAATTATATGTTCGAACCAAGTTGATTAAATCAACACTAATATATCATAGTAACCTATAAAATTAGTGGAATTCATTTAAAGTCTCAAATTACATTTATTTTTGTGTTTATAACATCAATTATGTCAATATTTCATGAATAAGATAATTACTGCATCATCGTTGTGTCATAATTAAATTACATTATATAATGTCTAAAAATTATAAATAAAATACCATTATGTAGGACATCTCTTTAGCTTTCTAATGAATATTTATAGTCGAATTTATCTTATGTATAACCCCATATTAAAAATGATTTACTTATTAAACATTGATTTTAACTATTTTAACCCTTCTTTAAATAAATTAATAATAAATGTCCTAATCTAATCCAAGTGGGCCTAAATGGTCATATTTTATTCATATGTTTGTTTTTGGTCGAATTACACTTGTCCAATAGAATTAGAACATGTGTTAGGGTAATAGTAATATCATATTTACCATTAGTTACCCTATTTACTATTAACCGCGGTAAAAAAAAGTTAAAAGTTACTATTCACAAAAAATTTATTTTTATCTCATTGAACCACATTTTACTTACTGATATCAACCGTGTCTGTCGGATTTTCGAAATTCCATTCACAGAAGAGGTAAAATTAAGTTTTATGCAAAATTCAGTTTTTAACCTACCACTTAGTGGTTTCACTATTCATCAAAAATTGAAAGTTTTCAGAAAAATACCAAAATTTCACCCTAGGCTAATTTCGATATTCTGAGTCCAAAAATGAAGTCCATTTTGAAAAATAAAATTTATAAAATTTCAAAAAGTGGTTATTACTATTCATAACGGCTAGTTTTAATAGCATATTGTTGTTTAGTGAAACTCAGTATTGCGTACAACGCAAGCTATCGAGGAAGATCGCGATTGCGTGTAAAGCAAGCCAAGCAAGTGTTGTGTAGAAAAAGATTCCTTTGATGATTTATATAACATAAAAGTCTCGGGTGTTACATTCTACCCCCCTTAAAAAGAATTTTGCCCTCGAAATTCGTCACTTTGTAACAAATAGATGAGGATACTTCTCCCTCATCATATCCTCAAGCTCCCATGTAGCTTCTTCAAGTTGGTGGTTCCTCCATAAAATTTTCACCAAGAGAGTGGTCTTGTTTCGTAGGACTTTTTCGCTACGATCCAGAATCTCTATCGGTTGTTCTTCATAAGAAAGATCTTGCTCTAGCGGTACAACTTCTGAGCTGAGTACATGTGAAGGATCTGGTATGTACTTTCTCAGGAGAGATACATGGAACACATCGTGAACTTGAGAGAGATTCGGTGGAAGCGCCAATCGGTAAGCTACCTTCCCAACACGATCCAGTATTTCGAAAGGACCGATATATCTAGGGCTCAACATCCCCTTCTTTCCAAATCTCATTACCCTCTTCCAGGGAGATATTCGTAAGAACACTTTATCACCCACTTCAAACTCTAGGTCTTTTCGTCGGTTGTCGGCATAGCTTTTCTGTCGACTCTGAGCTACTCTTATGTGTTGTTGAATAGATCTGACCTTTTCTGCCATTTCATCAACGAGATCAGGTCCTAATAGCTTTCTTTCACCAACTTCATCCCAGTAAGTTGGAGTCCTGCATTTCTTTCCATAGAGAGCTTCATAAGGAGCCATCTGAATACTGGAGTGAAAGCTATTATTATAAGAAATTTCCACCAAAGGTAGGTGTTGATCCCAAACTCCTTTGAAATCCATAGAGCAAGCTCTCAACATATCTTCTAGGGTTTGAATTGTTCTCTCAGACTGACCGTCTGTCTGGGGATGATAAGTAGTGCTGAAACTCAACTCTGTATCCAGAGTATGCTGAAGACTTCTCCAGAACTTCGAGGTAAATCTCAGATCCCGATCAGATATAATAGAAAGTGGTACTCCATGCAATCTTACCACTTCCTTTACATATATCCTGGCAAGCTGATCTAGAGAGAAATCCTCTCTAATTGCAATGAAGTGTGCAGACTTTGTAAGACGATCAACTATGACCCAGATAGCATTATTGCCTTTGGATGTTTTAGGAAGTCCTGTGACAAAGTCCATAGTGATGTTTTCCCATTTCCATTCGGGTATGGGTAATGGTTGTAACATCCCCGTAGACTTCTGTCTCTCAGCTTTAACTTGTTGACAAACCGAGCATCGAGAGACATATTCAGCAACATCTCTTTTCATGCCATCCCACCAGAAGTACTCTTTCAGGTCCCTATACATCTTCGTGCTTCCAAGATGAATAGAGAATGATGAACTATGAGCCTCATCCAGCAGCTCCTTCTTTAATTCAGGGATGGGAGGAACACAAACCCGATTCCTGAACTTTATTATCCCATCACAATCAAGGTTGAATTCAGGAACATTTCTCACCCTCTTCTGTAACTCGACATCTTCTTTCTGTGCCTCTTTAATCTTCACATGTATAGATGGTTGAAAATTCATTTGAGAAAGATAAGATTTTTCCCCTTCCATTATAATTCCAAGATCCATCCTTTGTAAATCCATAAATATTGGATCTTTTGTGATCCTCATCATGGATAAACTAGCATGGTCTTGTCGACTTAATGCATCTGCCACCATTTTTGCTTTCCCAGGGTGGTAATGGATTGAGCAGTCAAAATCCTTAATCAGCTCCAACCATCTTCTTTGGCGCATATTCAACTCCTTTTGTGTGAAAATATACTTTAAACTTTTATGATCAGTATAATTATCACACCTTTCACCATAAAGGTAATGCCTCCAAATCTTTAATGCAAAGATTACCGCAGCCAACTCCAAATCATGTGTTGGGTAATTTTGCTCATGGATTTTCAACTGTCGTGAGGCATAAGCTATCACCATATCATTTTGCATAAGAACACACCCCAATCCCTTCTTGGATGCATCACTGTAGATCACAATCCTTTCTCCACTACAAGGCAGTGTGAGCACAGGTGCACTGGATAACCTTCTTTTCAACTCCTTGAAATTCTCTTCACATTACTCTGTCCATACAAACTTAACTCCTTTCCGAGTCAACTTGGTGAGTGGATTAGATAATTGTGAAAAATATTTTACAAAACGTCGATAATATCCAGCCAAACCAAGAAAACTTCGGATCTCAGTTACTGTTGTTGGTCTCGACCATCTTTCGATAACCTCTGTTTTTGCTGGATCCACAGATATCCCCTCTTTTGAGATTATGTGACCCAAAAATGCAACTTTTTGAAGCCAAAATTCACACTTGGTAAATTTGGCATAAAGCTTCTCCTATCTCAGGGTCTTCAATATAATTCTCAAGTGATCTTCATGCTCTTCCTTGCTCTTTGAATAGACAAGAATATCGTCTATAAAGACTACCACAAATTGATCAAGATAGTCTCTAAAGACTCTATTCATTAGATCCATGAAGATAGCAGGGGCATTAGTAAGACCAAATGGCATCACTATAAATTCATAGTGTCCATACCTTGTACAGAAAGCCGTCTTTGGTATATCCTCCCTTTTGACCCTTAATTGATGATACCCTGAACGAAGATCAATCTTTGAAAAGTATTGAGCTACGCGTAGTTGGTCAAATAAGTCATCAATGTGTGGGAGAGGATATTTGTTCTTGGTAGTGATCTTGTTAAGTTCTCGATAATCAATGCAGAGTCTCATTGATCCATCTTTCTTCTTAACAAATAGAACAGGTGCTCCCCAAGGTGACGCACTAGGGCGTATGAATCCCTTATCAAGATTCTCTTGGAGTTGCTTCTTCAATTCCTGCAACTCAATTGGGGCCATTCTATAAGGTGTCTTTGAAATAGGCAAAGCACCCGGTATGAGTTCTATTGAAAACTCAACTTCACGATTTGGTAGAAGACCCGGTAATTCCTCCGGAAAGACATCATCAAACTCCCGTACAATGGGAATATTCTTAATCGTGAGTTTCTCACCAAACATTTGAGATAAATAACCTTCATTTAGTGGAATCAAGACCCATAGGATGGAAGGAATTTCCACTGGAAGGTTATGTTCATCCTTGCATTGATAGACGATCGTAGATTCATCTGGAATATGAAATGTGACTTCCCTTCTTTGGCAATTGATATGAGCTCCATGTAGAGAAAGCCAATCCATGCCAAGAATCACATAAAATTCCACTAAAGGAAGGATCACATGATTTGTAGGAAGCACTTTCCCACAAACTTCTATCGGAGAAGAATTATAAACTTTTGATGCAACTGTTGTTCCATTAGGTGTTGTCACAGCTAACTCAACATCTAATTGTTGAGGTAATACAGTGATACCCTTAGAAAATTCTTTAGAAATAAAAGAGTGGGTGGATCTAGAATCAAATAAAACATTTGCTACTTTAGAGTGGATGGTAAGTGTACCTTTCACCACTTCGTTATCGTACTCCACATCGCTGATAGAAATTGCATGTGACTTTCCTTTGTCTTTAGCCTTAAGAGTTTGTTGACGTCGACCATCATCATCAACCCTTGGATTTGGGCATTGATTGGCATAATGACCCATCTCCTTGCACTTGAAACATTGAAGTGTAGTAGGTTCATTCTGTGTATCCCTTCCTTTGTTTGCGTCATTAGACATCTTCTTCCCATTATCACGGCATTCAAATGCCCGATGACCATCCGTTCCACGTTTAAAACATTTACTTGTCCCTTTAAGACAACTCCCTCCATGATTCTTTCCACACTTTGAGCATAAGGGAAAGTTCATCTTCTTTTCAGTGTGCTCTTTAGATTTTTCTTTGAATTCCATCTTCCTCTTCTTATCAAACCCATGTGACTGATGGGTTTCTCCAATCTCCATCTCGACTTTGAGAGCACATCGAACGATTTCCTCATAGCTATTGAAGTCCCTTATGGCTAACGCCCTTCGAAGACTTGGTTTTAAGCCACTAAAGAATCGATCGATCTTACTCTCAGGTTGGATAATAATACCAGAAGCGTACCTTTCAAGTCTTGTAAAATTTGCTTCATAGGTACCACCAGATTCATCATCCCTTTGCTTCAGTTCAAGAAACTCTTTCTCCATCTTTGTTCGGAGAATACGAGGGAAGTACATATTGAAAAATAAGTTCTTGAACTCGTCCCATTCCATAGACTCAATTTCATCCCTTTGCCTCGTATTCTTAATAAGATTCCACCATTGATCAGCATCTCCTTCCAAACGACACACTGCTAGGATGACTTTATCATGCTCAGAACATTGAAGAACTGAAAATATCTTTTCAGTAGTACTAATCCATTGTTCAGCAACTAATGGATCAGTAGACCCGCTGAAAGAAGGTGGACGCTGCCTCATGAAGGATTCAACAGAATGTTGCTCCTTCCTTTGCTCGTTTGGAAATCCTGCATGATTCATAGCTTGAGAAAGTTGTGTGAGCATGGCTACAAGATTTTTCATTCCATCTCCCATATCGTTTGGTTGCTCAGGGGGACAATCATTGCATTGCCCATCACATTCCGCATTAACACGGTTCCTTCGGGTTCCAGCCATTGACTAAAACCAAGAAGAATAGTGTGAGCAACACTAATTATAATAGGAAAACCACATAATTAAAGAATAAAATTTTCATGCTTAAGGTCTTATCCTAGGTTATTCATGGCCATTTCTAAAACACTAAGATTGTGTTCTATGCTTAGAATTATCCTTAGGGTTCTTACTAAGGCTTTCACATCCTAGTTTCCAAAGGTTGACTATACCTTTCCTCTGATACCAACTATAACGACCCATACTTTACATAAATTGTTAATACTTCAAAATTGAAGCACACTTATTACAACATATGACAAAACCACAAAGGACCGTATAGGTATAGTGTCTTTAGAAACTGGGAAACATAAACAACTGGTTCATAAATCTTCTACGGTGTCTCCCATTTATTTCATCATATCTAGGGTCCCTTTTAGCATATTCTACTTAATATCCATCTTCCTGACCTGGGGAAAAGAAAACATAAAAGGGTGAGCTCAAATGCTCAACAAGGGCAAGTAAAGGAAATAAAAATCATATCATATCTTTTTGAAAAACCTGCAAAAGAGATCATAATATCTTAACATGGAATAAATCATAGAAGTGAAAATGAGATCCCCATAATCATAACATAAGACTTGAAACTTTGTGGCATGCACACATAATCATGGAAAATCATTTCTTGTTAGTCATGACTCATTGACAAGACTATCTTAGTGGACAAAGTCCCTTTCTGAACCGAGTTCACTCCTCGTTTCAGTCCTGTATCACTGAACCGAAATAACCTTCCGTTCCAGCCATGTCTATCTCATGAGATATAAAATCTTTACCCAATGCATTGGAGGGAGATATAGGTCCCACCCATCTTATAATGAATCCTTTCTTATGTGTTCCACATAATCATAAATCTTAAATCATAGCATAACCCATGTAATAAAAATGGGATTCTTAAACAACATGACATCATAAAACAATTCATATAAGATAAAGGAATTCATAAAAATAATTCAATCACAACATGATCAAATCAATGTAATAATAGGGATAAAAACAGAACCCTTTATTATCTTAGATCGAAAAGAATTTTGATAAAACACTTGAACTTCATTCTTGAGGAAAATATCATTTCTTCTTCAAAAACATTTTTCCATTCATAACATGTCATACGACTTTAAAATAAAAGAAGTTGATTAAAAATAAACTTCAAAACTTGTAAAGGAAGCTTCTTGGAAATAATGTTTTAAAAATCCATTCATGCCGTATAAGTTAAAAAAAAACATTCTTCGTACTTTTGTCGGAAAAGTCAAAAAGTACCTCATACGAAAAATGACAAAAGATTCCTTTCATACATATTACTAAAAACTCACCGAAGGGTAAAAATGGATTTAAACAATTGTAGGTGGATGGAAATAATATTACATATTGATGAAACATGGATGTGGATGATAAAATACACCCCAGTAAATACTTACGAATAAACAGTCTTGGATAAAAATGAGATTGTGATATTTTCCTTACCTTAGGTCCGATTTGCTTTGTACGTGTCCGAAGCTCCTGTATAATGGTTTAAATAATGTTATTGACTTATTCCAGAATCATACATATTAATATGATATCATATATGGTCATATTCTTAGCTTCTTGTTAGTAATATTTCATTGTTACTTGTTACTCGGGTCTTTATTGCCTTTTGTTCTTATGCGTGTTTTGCCGAATACATTCTTATTCTTCTTTTAAGGTTATAGATACCTTATATCCAGAATTGTATTAGTGTAACATATATCATATTTATTCATTCAATTCATTTATATAATTATTATGTAATGATGATCATGTAGAACGAGTCGCATCACATCGTGGAGACGGTATTCCGTACGTACGCACGAGTGATGATATCGTTCCTATGATCGTGGAACTGTATTGGAGTATATATATATTATTTCAGTATCAATATTACTTTATAATAATCATAAATAGTTACTCATTACACCATTATACCCATCCTTGTAAGGTGATGGCGGAAAATAGATTACACCACGGCGTGGAGACGGTATTCCGTACGTACGCACGCGCTGTGATTTCATTTTTCCGTGGGATGGATATAAGGTGAATTAGGGTTGTTTCATATTTATAATAACATATCAGTAT
Source organism: Viscum album (assembly GCA_963277665.1). Taxonomy (NCBI): domain Eukaryota; kingdom Viridiplantae; phylum Streptophyta; class Magnoliopsida; order Santalales; family Viscaceae; genus Viscum; species Viscum album. Next base: position 226,895,338 of record OY728159.1, on the reverse strand, counting down.
GTATGTAATACTTATTTTATTACTTTATCATGAAACAACTAAAGAAGAAGAAGTTGAAGAAGAAAGAAATTGAAAAGATCGGTAATGGATATTACCTCTTCTTTGGAACGCCTCTTTGAATCCACCACTTAGGGAACTAAGATTGGTCTTTAAAGAAGACCAGGACCTCTAGGATTATTCTAGGGAAGTGGAGAGGAGAAAATGGCAGGGGTTGGCCGAGCTTGAGTGCTCAATTTTGGTGTGAGGAGGAGGGGGAGGAGGTGCCCTTTTATAAGGGAGGAGAGGGGCACCTTAGGAATATCTCAAAATATTATTTTATATTAAAGTCAAAATCGGTTTATAATGGTTCCAAAGGGTATTATTTCGAAGCTAAAGTGGGTAAGGGTCGAAATCCTATCAACAAATAGAATTTAGACATGTTTAGGGTATTATTTTAACCTTATCAATTAGATTTAACTCTAAGTTAAATAATTTAACTTTTACCATGTCTTTTTGTTTTGTTTCACTATATGGTTAATACACATACTATAACATGCCAAACGAACCCCAAATTGTTTATTATTAATATATATATCCTTATCTAATTCATTTGGCCGAACCTTAGATTTTTAGGAATAAAATAACAATTGATAATATAATATTTGATTTAAAAACTATTTTGTGTCAATTTTGACACTATTTGATATATGATTTTTGTGAAAGTCATAACAGAATTATATGTTCGAACCAAGTTGATTAAATCAACACTAATATATCATAGTAACCGATAAAATTAATGGAATTCATAAAAAGTCTCAAATTACATTTATTTTGGTGTTTATAACATCAATTATGTCAATATTTCATGAATAAGATAATTACTGCATCATCGTTGTGTCATAATTAAATTAAATTATTTAATGTCTAAAAATTATAAATAAAACACCATTATGTAGGAAATCTTTTTATCTTTCTAATGAATATTTATAGTCGAATTTATCTTATGTATAACCCCATATTAAAAATGATTTACTTATTAAACTTTGATTTTAACTATTTTAACCCTTCTTTAAATAAATTAATAATAAATGTCCTAATCTAATCCAAGTGGGCCTAAATGGTCATATTTTATTCATATGTTTGTTTTTGGTCGAATTACACTTGTCCAATAGAATTAGGACATGTGTTAGGGTAATAGTAATATCATATTTACCATTAGTTACCCTATTCACTATTAACCGCGGTAAAAAAAAGTAAAAAGTTACTATTCACCAAAAATTTATTTTTATCTCATTGAACCACATTTTACATACTGATATCAACCGTGTCTGTCGGATTTTAGAAATTCCATTCACAGAAGCGGTAAAATTAAGTTTTATGCAAAATTCAGTTTTTAACCTACCACTTAGTGGTTTCACTATTCATCAAAAATTGAAAGTTTTCAGAAAAATACCAAAATTTCACCCTAGGCTAATTTCGATATTCTGACTCCAAAAATGAAGTCCATTTTGAAAAATAAAATTTATAAAATTTCAAAAAGTGGTTATTACTATTCATAACGGCTAGTTTTAATAGCATATTGTTGTTTAGTGAAACTCGGTATTGCGTACGACGCAAGCTATCGAGGAAGATCGCGATTGCGTGTAAAGCAAGCCAAGAAAGTGTTGTGTAGAAAAAGATTCCTTTGATGATTTATATAACATAAAAGTCTCGGGTGTTACAATTAAGGATCAATGAATTATGATGACATATCCTCACCCATTTTAAAAAATAGATCCAGACTCCAGGTAGGGAGTTTTATCACTTTTTTATTTACATTTACTTCTTACATTAAAACAACGAATGTCGGCTATCCCACGAATAGGTTGATATGTGGTACGACCATTCTGGTGGAATGTATAAATTTGGCAGGGATTAAATGGGGAGATATATCTTTTAGATATTATTTTTTTATTCCCCATGAAACCTTTTAACATTTATGGATCAAGACCAACAAAAAAAAATTCCATGAATCGTTCTTCATGCGTTCTTTGTTCCTTTTTTCTCCCATTAATCTCTCAGGTTTTTAGCAAGTTCTTCACCTTCTATTTACATATTTGAAACCATATGAGAGAAATATGAATCAAGGAATAATCCCACAATGACACCATAGAGGTGATGTAAGTGAAAGGTAGAGGTTACTCCAGATGGTTCAATCAGAGTGTCCAGCGGGGGTAGAACGCGACAGGGGGGCCGCATTGGGGATGGTGTGGCCGGTGGGCATGGGCCGCGGTAGGAGGCTTTGACACTGATCGTGGGTTATGGTGGTGAGCTAGGATGTAGCTCGGTTCCACATTGAAGGAGCCTGTGGTTGAGGTGAGGAAACGAGATAAGAAAGATGTGGTGGGATAGCTGTGTGGAATGCAGCATGGTACCATGTTGCATATGAGTCATGTGGAAGGGGAAGACTATGTGTGGTACATTGAAATATCCCACATGTGGGGGGATAGACCAGAAGATCTTTCCCACTCTAGCGGCCTAGCTAGCCGAGTCAGACCAGACTAGACCGGGCTGGGTCGGTTGATGTCTTCCGGTCAGATCAGACCCAGGTCGGACCATTTCAGCAACACAACCATAACATTCAAACAGTGTGTCTGTTTGATAATCAATTTTCCGAATTGGTACCCTAGTGAAGAGATGGTAATTCTAAGATACTCTATTGAAGTTATTGTGGAAGTTGTTATATGACCTAATGGATTTATGTGTATGTTCTCCTAGTACATCCACACTACGAGTAGAATCCTATGGATAGCTATGACATTGTGGCTATGTGACTTGATGGATCATGACTTGGGGGATTCATGACTTATCAAAAATCTATGTGTTATCGACACTCCATGTGTTATTGACACTTTTTATGTTATAGATACTCTATGTGTTTTCTACACTATGTGTGTTATCAATATTCCACATGTCATGTGGACTATATAGTATGATCATTCCTTTCATTCTATAGACTTATACCTGTGTGAGATGAATTTACTTTATGTGTTTCCATTATTATGTACTTGTTGTGTTTCATTGTGGTATACTTCTTGTATTTCTTTGTGGTGTTCCTCTATGTTTTTGGGGGTGTCTTACTAAGTATTGTTTTACTCACCCATGCACTGGCTTTTCCCACACATGTCAATACTTGTGCAGAAGATCGATGATTTGATAGAGGTCTAGGTAGACGAGGAACATATGGCTCTTAGAGTCGTCAGACAGATGAGGTGTGCTCCTCTGACTTCAGACATATGTCTTAAACCTACCCCTCAGGTGGGGTTTTTTAGGATGAGTTTCAGGAACATGTTTATTCACTTTAACAGACTCTTTTCTTTTGGTAGGATTGTTTTCTGGACCTATTTACTTTCTGGTTTCTTACTTTTGTACTATGTGGTTGGTATATTAGTTTATTCATGCATTTATTACATAGTATTTTTACATTTCATCATTTTGTTCTTGGATATGTGTGTGTTTGTACAAGTATTTAGTGAAATGTATCCTATTTGTGGATATTCCATCTTTGTGCTAGCCACTATCCCATGACCTATCTAAGGAAGACTTTGGGTCGTTGCAAAATAGGTCCCTCTGGGATATGTCATGATAACCATGTTCCATGTGGTTTGTTTTATCCCCTCGATGGCTCCGAGTGGAAGTTGGATGAAATATCAATTTATTTCATCCCATTATTACCCAGGGCTTAGGGAGACTATAATGAAATCCTGGTGGTGTTAGACAAGGTAATGAAATTGGCTCACATCATAGTGATTAAAAAGTTGGTCATAGTGGATGCCTTAGAAAGTATGTATGTGGAAAAAGTGGTACAGATGCATGGAGTTTTGAGATCAATCATCTCAGATCACGATACAAGTTTTTTCTAGTGAGTTTTGTGGGGTTTTTAGCATTATTTTCAAACTCAATTACATTTTATCTCTTCTTTCCACCCTTATACAGATGGTAAGACATAATGAACTATCCAGATGATGGAGTACATGTTACGAGATTGTGTCTTAGACTTTGGTTGATCTTGTGTATGACACCTACCCCTGTAGAGTTTTCTTATTGTAATTTCTATCACTATTTTGTTATCATGGATCTATTGATGCCTTTTATGGGAGACTATGTCATTCACCTTCGTAATGTATAGAGTTTGGGGAGATAGATGTTCCATGTCCCAAATTAGTAAAGATCGTGAAATAAAAATTTAATCTTGTCCATGAGTGGATAAAAGTATCACATGACTAGAAGAAGTCATATTCCAACCATAGGAGGAAGCCCTTGGAGTTCGATGTTTGGGACCATGTGTTCTTGAATGATTCCACTCGATGTGGGAAGTGGAGGATTGGTAGAGTAACCAAGCATTCTATAAGGTTCATTGGACCCGTTGAGGTGTTGGTGAGAGTTGGCGAGGTAGAATACCAGTTTTCATTTCTACCTCATTTGGAGAGGATCCATAATTAAATTCATATCTCTCAGCTTTTCCCGTATATTCATGATAAGTACCATGCCATTGACTTGCGAGTGTTGGATGTCGAAGACATTGTGACGTTAATGGAGATGATTATTGAGATCCAAGAACATTGGAATAATGTGCTATGTTAATAGACCATTCCCTTGGTTCATGTGTTGTGTATGCATGGAAGCCAATTGGAGAGTACATGGGAGTGAGAAGCACCGATGTGTTCCATTACATAGGGTTTTTTTGAGTTGTTACATGATGTTTTTCACATTTTAATGTTATTATTGAACCTTGTTTCTTATGAGATGAGTTGTATCCTTGTTTTATAATTCATGATAATTTCCTAAAACATGAAAAGAGGAGGATCTAATTCCTAATTAAGATTCTTTAACTGATATGTGATTAAAACCATGTGGGTGAGTCAATGTAACCCAAAGAAGATAATAGCTTGACATGGAGGAAATGATTCTCTAATTCATATGTTCAGATAGTGTGGTTATTGAGATTGTGTGGTGTGTTTTGGGGTAGGTTGGTGTAGTATATGTTGAATAATGTGTTCTAGGATATTGAGGTTTCACTATAGAATTCAAATAATATAGGTTGGTTTATCATTGAACCTTGATGTCATAGCAGTGTTTCATGTATAACGGGAACCGTGGGAGGTATATCACGGGGTGGTTTTTTAGAACCCTATTTTCCTTCTAGGTTTGTTTTGGATTATCAATGATGAGAATACTTCGAGAGGTATCTGATGTAAAGCTATGTACCTCCCCATTTAGTTAATTTGTGAAAATATGGTGTCTAAGGTATTTTGGGAGGCAATGCTGACTCATTTTAATGGTTTTTAAAATATAAAGTTTTCTAATGGTAGTTGGCATATGTGGGTGGTGTTGGTAGGTGGTGTCGGTCGGTGGAGTTGTTTGGTAGTGTTGTTAGTTTGTGATGGTAGGTGGCATCAGTAGGTGGTTTCAGTAGGTGTCATCAGAGAGTGGAATCAGTGGATCACGTTGACAACTTACTGATGGTATGTTGTGACATTAGGTTACTGATGATATCATGCATTTTTGAATCACCATTGTCAAGTCATATTGGTGACTTGTTATCATTAGGTCACGTTGATGACTCACTAAATGGGGTATCAATTCCAACAGTTTTTCAAAATTCCATTTTTATCCAGTTTTTCCAGTTTCACCCCTTTATGATTTATTTGATGTAAAATGAGTTTAAAATTGTGTATTAGTGATTTTGAATCCACTTAAAAGGATATAAATTATATATTTAATTCTTAATGCTCAAGAGGCTTTATGTTAATAAAAACACATGCACAAGATCCACATTTAAAGGGGATTTCAAAATAGTTTCATATCAGATGAATCTCGGATCATGTTCTTCAATATCGGATAGCTATCACATATTATTTCTTTCCCTTTATCTTCATACCTAAGTAACTAGAAATTTTTTCCCTATGGATCCATGAGTCTATGTTCCACCCCTAGATCACATTTACCAAGATCCTTACACACCCCTTGTTTTGGCCCTATGAGGAGTTTCTAATCATTTATTTCTTGAGGTAGGGATCCCTTCATCCCTCATTATAGTGTATTTTTTTGGGGTGGGTATACAAATATTTCACTATGTAGGTTGTGGAATCCATGTTTAAAAATTAAAATCAAATAATATTTAAACCAACAAAATATGGAATGGAAAAAAGTGATGATTTCTTTTATTTTATTATTTGTTGATATTTTAATTTGTATGGGCTTTATGCCTACATAAAATCATGGTCATTGGTGGCCTTTTTTTTATGAATTTGGGATGAATTTTTATGGATTTTGGTAGATCAAATGTTGAACGACTATATATATAGAATCAATTAACCATGTATATTTTGTTAAATAAACTAATGACTTAGTATGGAACTTTGTCGGTGATAACCAATGAAATATCAATGTGCAATTAAAGAATTAGTGTTTGATAAATCTGAATACACCCTGCCTTGTTTGGTGTGGTCGTGTGATGTGTTTGGTTTTAATTTATCATGTACCTTGTGTTGTTGTGTGGTTCTAGGGTTGATAAAATGAATGTAAGGTGGGATGATATAGGTGGTGTAGTGGAATATTATGTTGATAGATTGAATGATTGTTGAATGGATGGGTAGTACTTGAGGAATGAAGCTACATGTTCATGTTTTGGTATTTTTATGTTTATGGATGTGGTGTTGATTTACAACAGGGTTGTCAGGTGTGCTTATAATGAGGTTTTTTTGTGGTTTGGAATTAATTTTGGGGTTTTCTTGTTGAGAGGAATGACATGGTGTAATTACATTGAAGTATGATGATGGAAGTAGTCAGTATAGATGTGAAATGGAGTAGCAATATGAAGTGAATTGCTTCTCTATGGTTATTTTTTCTTAGAATAGTTTATGATTGGTGGATTGATGCGTGATGTGGTATGTAGTTTCTTGAGTAGGGATGGAATTAATAAATGGGTTCTTTAATAATGTATGATAATTGGTCAAATGGGATGATTGGCGGTGTGTTTGAGTTTTGGATTGTTGTGGATGGATTTCATTTATTAACTTCTAAAGTGGAAATTGCTAGTGTTAAATAATGCATTTAGAGGTAGCAACAAAGTTGAAAGTATCATATGGTGGTTGGATGATTGATTGAGAACCAATAGATTTGGCTTTATTGTTTAATACTATATATACACATATCTATATTTTCCTTGTGTTTTCTATATGCACCCCACCCTAGTTGATCACTATGTGACAAACACCCCCATTGTCATGGAAGATGGTTTCTTTCCCAAACATCCTGATGGGAGGATGGATAGATGGCCACACATTCTTAATTTCTCCCTCTTCCTGGTAGTGATATCCCAGTATTAGTCGGATAGGTAGTGGTTTGTGATGCCTAGGTTGGTGCAGGTGATTTGGGTTTTCCCAGGTGTCTTCGAGATGAGACGTGTTATATTCCTAGGTGTCTTCAGGATGATATGTGTTGTGTCCCCAGGTGTTTATGGGATGTGATGTCGTATGTGACTGAGGTGTATGTGGAAAATAAAGAGTTGTGAGGCCCAGGTGTGTGTGGGCATGATGTTATGTGGTATTTGGAACATGTGTCTTCTGGTGAGATGTATTTGGGGGGCCTAAGTGTGTGTGGGTGGGTTATGACATGGTTCTTTCGGAAGAGGTGGGAGTTCCAGGATTCTTTCTGTTATGGTGCGAGATTGGATCATTAGAAGAAATGTGGTACATAGTACCCTGTTATCAATGTTCTCTATTTTACTATACTTGACTTGTGTTATTTGATGAGAACACCTTTGGTGAGGTTGGGGTGGCTGGTATAATTTCTTAGGTGGTGTTGGGTTCATATGTTTCCACACTGATGCACTAGTAATATTATCCCAGTTGTCCATGAGAGAATTTGGTTTTTACTGCAGAGTACACTTGTAATATAACCATACATCATAATAATTATTTCAGGTTTCCAAGATGACTATGTGGACTGTGCTAGGAATTTCTAGCTCAGACATTGGGATAATTGTAATGTCACTTCTTAGCTTTGTTATTTTTGTACTTAATTTGGATTTTATTTTTATTTGTAGTAGTTTTGTTTTAAATATTCTTTTTAGTATGGTTTTAGTTTTCATATATAATTATATATATACATATATAGATATCCTGGAGTTGGTTGAGGTTGATACATCTAATCATTTGATCTTAGTTACTATAAAAAAATTTCATGCCACCCATTTTATGATGTTTTTGTACCATTGGTGATGGTCATTACCCTGATGCATATTGGATGCTAGACTCAGGGGTCATTATCTTTCTTTTCCAATAACCAGCTCAAGAGGGGCATCTTTGGAGGGTGGGGGTTATGAAAATTGATGTCACGTCAAAAAAATTTTCTATCTACATAGACAAAACATTTACGGGAATAAAGGTCCATATAGTAATGAATATAAAAATACCTAAAGGACTCCCTAAAATAAAAAGTCATGAAATGAGAATATAGTTATCATGGAAATAGTGTTATAAGTAGAGATAAAAAAATTAGTTATTATTTAAGGAGAGAAAATATATGGATATAGAGAAGTCATGATACCAATAGCTTAAATATATGGTTATAATATTTTAAATTAAATTAATTATTCCCAATAATCCCTAAAAACTATTACAATACCCTAAGTATATATAAAAATAACCTTTTATAATAAATTTAATTGTGTAATTAGAATTCTTTATACACAACAACAAACATAGAAAGGTGCATGACCTATCAAGATATTATGATATATGTACTATTTTATAAAATAACAATCTACTCTATATTTTAATTCATTCAAAATTGAGTTATCTTTCATTACATGTAACAATGACTTTTTTCGATAGCTTTTGTTACACGCAAAACTGTGTTTTACTAAATAAAAATTATTAAAATATTTAATTTAATATAATAAAAAATAACCAGGATTTAAAATTTGTGGTTATGAATATGAATAAAAAAAATTAAAATATATGTTTTAATTCATTGGTTACCAATTAATTATAAATGAATATAAAAACCAATTGAATTTATATGAAATATTTGTTATGATAAACTATTTTTTACATGTAGAGGAATTTTTTCTTCATAAATTAAAATAATTACTATTATTTGACAATATTAATGAAATTTAAATATTATTTATTCAGTAAAAGGTTTTTTTCATTCATATTACAGATTTTTTAGCCATAAGATAAGAATAAATCCAGTTTTACTCTTAAAAATTGTACGTTTCAAAAAATGAAATTTTATTTCCATTTAATGGAGAACCTAATTTCAAAATAAAATTTTAATGTTTAATAAATATAATAAGAATAAATTCTTTTTTGAATTTTTAACTTCATAATTAGTTTAGTTTGACCAATTGGTATTTTTCTGAGAATTTTCCTTTTTTGATGAATAGCGAAGCATACTAAATATTAATTGAAAAATGGTTTCATTATTATTTATTTTTATGGATAAATAATATTGTTATTTTTTAAATAAAATTACCTAAATTTCAAATCAATTAATATAATATAATTAATTGAAATCAATTTCACTAGGAAATTGGATAAAAAAATATCTCAAACTTTTGAACATTTTTACTTTAATATCCCACTTTTTCATCTCATATATAGTATTAAATTTAAAATAATTTATTCCACAAACATGATTGGAATTTGAAATCATCAATTCAATATTTTTATTAATGTTAATTTATAATGTATTTAGAGGTAAAATTATTTTTTTACCATAAATAATTGCAAATTTAGTTAATATTAATTAATGTAATTAAGGTAAAATTAATTTTAACTAAGGACTAATATTTAATATAAGAGGCTGAAATGAACAAGAAATGTGTCCAAATAATATTGGATGGAAATATTTCTAATAAATACATAGTTTTATTTAATTCAGTACATTATTGGAGGAATATTATGTAAGAGAGTCATATCAATAGTGTTTATATTTCTTTATTTATAAGACTGTCAGTCCTCATCCACTATAGAGGGGTACTCACCCCCTCACTTATTCACACCACTCAAGCACTTTTTAATGTAAAAAAACTGGCAAAATATTTTAACAAATTCCCTCCTTACATCCTATAATCCAATTATTTGGATGAAATAAAACCACATATGCCTTTTGGTACAAAACAAAAACATTTACCTGAATAAGACGTATCGTTCCTCAATGATCACTTTTGATTAATTTCATTATACACCCCTTCAATTATTCTAATATATTATTTATATAACCAGATATTTATCTTACAAATACCAAGATGTTGTTATGTAAAGGGTACTATATAAATTGACAAAGATTTTAGTCAAATTGGATAAGTAATCATAATCTGGGTGTACGAGATAATACCTCCTCATGAATCAATGTAGTTAGTTCTTCCATTACCACCATTCATGATTGGTAATAATGGTGTAATTATTGTTTATATACATTATATATTATATTTATAGTGTAATTATTCTTATTTAATAATTATAAAATACACACCAATATGGATTACATTTTTTTGGAATAAGATAACATTGTGTGTGGACTTGTGGACTACCACCTCCTCAAAGCGATGTGATTCATTCAAACTAAACATAAAGGACATTGTAGATGGTTTTAATTAAAATATATAACATATATTAAATAAATATGATACTAGAATAATATATATATATTTATATTATTTACTTTTAAATATTTTAATGTGAAAATAAAATGGAAACAACATTCATGAGTACAAGCGGTCTATCGTCTCTAGGAACGACATATTTCATTTCTTATATCCAAATTTTATTGATTATTAAAAAAACATTATTATAAAAATATTTTATATTTACATCATGGTTTACATCTTGGAGATTATTAAATCATTATCTACTTAATAACAATAAAGAAAAAATTCCAATGAAACTTAAAAAAAATGATTATTAACACCCGAAAAGATGGAAATAATGAATTTTTTTAACAAAAAGGTAATAAGATATTATAATAATATAATACATGATATGAAGAAGATTTTAATGGTTCTGGAATAAGTTGTTATAAAGTTTTAATCACCCATATAGGAGGTTATATACCACTAAACAAAACATAAGCATAAGGTAAGGGATTTCATCTCAATTTACCTTCCATTGAGACTTATTTTTCATTATAAACCAACTCACATTAATGAGGTCAATATACTTCCACTTAGTCAATTAAAATAATTATTCACCCATATGTCCTGATATTTTGAATTTCAATTTGAAATATCTCATTCAATGTGTTTTGTCTTGAAATTTACTAAGTGGTATATGATATCCTTGCAATATAACTTTCATTTATGATTGTTAACATTATCTTGAAAGAATCACATACCTATGATAAATTTTATTGTACATTATATTTATCTTAAATATTCAAATTCTCATTTAATGATTTTATTATTTCGTAAACCATATTCCATTTTTACATATGCTGTTCATTTTAACTGTAATGGGATTAATTGGGAAAATATTAATAAATCTATATCTTCTACTCAATAATTATATTTAATGATAAGGCATGTTTTTCATTAATTAAATTTATAATTAAATATATTATGAATAAATTGAACATTTACTACATGGGTTGGTGACACATTAATACAAGACCATCATTGTATCGGTAGTCTAATGAGATGAAATCAGTTGTCCAAATCAGTTGGGTTTTTACCAAGTATTTTTCAAACATAATATAGGATAGATCTTGATGGTAAGGGTTTCAATTCCCTAAGATACATGAAATCCAATAATTATGAAATTATTTAATTTAAAATTCAGTTATTATTATTATAAATTGTTTTTTTCTTTGACATTATCTATGGATTAATTCTATTCTATGTTTATTGATTCAAGAGAATGTGTTTTGTTTGTATAACATTCCATATTAATTATACATTATCCAAAAATTTATATGTAATGTGTTAATAGTTATTTACCTTTCTCTAATGATAATTCTCTTTGATTCATTATATATTCTGTTATAAATACCCTTACAGAGCATTTTTTCTCAAAGTTATTTTGTTTTTTAGAACATATGAAGAATAAATCATTGAATTATCTTTCAATGGATGAATTAAATTTTATATATTATGTATCATGTTATATTTTTAATTTATTAGTGAAATATGGGTATATTATATTTAATCTATGTTTCCAAAATATATAAACTGATCTTTCCTTTTTGATCTAATTCATTGTAATCATGACAATGTAATAATGTAAGGCAGTTACTCCGGTCTTCTAGGATTGAGTGTTGTAGTTAGTATCAAAGGATGTCTAGTTGAATCCAAGGAATTTAGATTTATGAAATCATATATTATGAAACACAACCATAATATATGATTTTTTGAAAATGTATGAAAAACATTTGAAAATTTTGGTAAGTTGGATATTTTTTTGTTATTCTTAAAAATTCATCATTATTTGGATACTAAAAGTGGACATGGTTCTGGTACAGATGTACCTAGGGGTAACAACTCTGATTAGGAGGGTTGGGAATTAAACGAGTGTAACCATGAACATGAAAACAATCATCAATTATTACCATGTTCAACACTCCCATGATGTATTCTTAAGATAATTCACTATATTTTTACAAAACATAGTGATTGATTTTAATGTAAAATATCCCCAAAAATTTATTTTTATTTTTATGAGTTTAGTTATTGAAATGTTTTCCTTTAATGATAATTATTTCAATAATTTTGGTATTATAAATTATGTTTTATAATGATATGATCTAATATAGTGTATTTTTTTAGAAATGGTTCAGGGAAAGAAAAATACTATCAAAACATACCTAAAATATAGAGGATTACCTTATGGTAAAACCGATATAGATTGTATTTGAATTAATCATTTAATGAATATATTAGAAAATATTTATTAGGTAATGACTGTAAAGACCCTTTATTTTACATATGAAAATTCATCTTTATCTAATTAAATGATTTATTTTTTAAAAAAATTATATAAAACATTTTCACTTCCTTAGTTTAATTTTTTGGATTTGAAAACACCTTTAATAATTTTTACCATTTCAAATATAGACGTGGAATAATGATCACATTATTAGTATAAATATAGGTTTTAACTTATCCAATTTACATAGACAGAGGAGGGGATGGCCTCATCCAATATAATTACTCCACAATAAGCCAATTTTTTCAGTACATGGAAATGTGATATTGTCACTGGGATTCTCTCTTGACCAATATCAATCTATGCTTCAATACGTTAGGCTTGCATGAAATCACCTATGGGATAAGAGGAAGTTAATATAGATTACAAACTGAAAGATGTTATCTGAGCCACCCTAAGAGTATGTCACCATCACACACCTTACCTTTAGGTATTATGAGTTTTTTATAAGTGGTTATGTAAAAATACCATAGCATTTTGATTATGTTCATTATTCTTGTATATAATGAATAATATACATTAATTTTATTATTTTTACTTGGTTAATAGGTTTTAACAACAAATAGTATATTAGTTAATATTCAATTATGAAATTTTTATTGATGAATTAAAGGATTTTTTATTTAAATAATACATTAATAAAATATTTTTACTATAATAATTTATTAAATATAAATGATCATATAATGTTTTATACAATTGAAATTTTTATTATGGTTTAAAAGCTGTTTTTGTCAAACCCCATGAATTATCAATAAATGTAGATTTTTATATTAAAAGTGAAAATTCACATATTTAGAAAATTATTCAGATAAAATTTATATTATTTTTGGATTAAGGAGGTCAAAATTATCTAATGGCGACTTCTTCATAATTTTATGAGAGTCGAATGTTTGGGTAAAAATTAATTACCATTTAAATATATAATGAGTTTTATAACATCATAATGACATAATTGTGATGTAATAAAATAAAATAATAGGTTTTATCGGCCAATATATGTTTTACCTTTAATATAATTTGATTTTAGAGTTGTTTGATTAATTTTACAATACCATAGTAGACCCTCAAGACTTATAAAATATTATTACATTTTAAAATAATTCCCCTGAGAGTGAGACTCACCTTCACATAAAAAAGCCTAATATTTTAATAAGATTGAACATTGTCCTTATAGAATAATATTTTCCACTCCCCTTTTAAAAATCTGTTGGAAAAACCATGGGTTTATTTGTGGTTTGAAATATTTAATTATATAGATTCCAAAACCTATGTTTCTGAAATATTAATGAATTCCACATTCATTTCCTATATAAACCTACCTAATATCCCACATATATTCACTCAAAATCATTGATGAACGTCCCTAATATACCCTACTCACTCTATAATCTTTTCACGGTTCCCCAAGATCTCAAGAATCATAGCCTCAAGCTCTTGAAATGACACACTCATGTAGGAGATCCTTACTTTCCTTCCTTATTTATGTCAATGATTCATTATATTATTATGCACATTTATTCTCAATTAAAATTTTTGGTGTATGATTTAACACCTCCCATATACTACCCTTCTTATTTTTTAACGATTTAAGACCCCTTAATCTCTAATTTATTCCCTCCATGTACATTTGTTACCAAGCCGAAATTATGTAAGGGATTTCTCTCTCCTCATTTACATTCTAGAAATTATATTATATTACGAATCTAAATTCTATTATATATATTGTGATATTATTTTACATGATTCCCTTATTTATAATTTCTTGAAAAATGTGGAGATACCCCTTTCTCTATCATCAACCCATTTTATGATTTCTATTTGACGTCGTTATGCTACCAAAGTTACACAAAAAACATTATCATACTAAATTCATTGTCTAAATGAATACCATAACCATTTATCTATGAAGGTTATTCAAATTTTTTCATATTTAAATATGCAATGAAGAATTTTATTTATGAATTCCACATACTCTATCCTGGGAAAAAATTATGATGTTTAATGAATGTTTTTTGTGTGATTAATGTGGAACAATTTTGCATTAATTAAAATGATTAAGAAGTGTGCACCCCAATAGCGCTCCAAAGCATTGGGTATAGAATAGTATGATGATTTGTCATGTGTTATGAGTGTTTAATCATACTAATTTTTGTGAAATGAGGGTTTACTCATGCTAATTCATGTGAAATGATGTTTTACTCATCCTCAATGTACAATGAGACTTTTCTCATACTAATATCATGTTAAATGTAGTTTACACATCTCAATGTTATGATAATCATGATATATAATCACATTATGTTCATGTTCTCTTATTCTTCATTAATATGCCTATTTCCTACCATGTGTTTTATATTTCATGTTATGCCTTGTTTACTCCCTTATTGGGATTTATAGCTCACCCTTTTCTTATATATGTCCTCAGGTTATCCCATGAATGCTATGTTTGAGGAAATGTTGTGGTCATGTAAAATATGTTTTCATTAAAGATGTTGTATTTTAGGTCATAATTTTTCATGTAATGTTCTTAATTTCCCATGACACTAGACCTCTCGATCCTTATAGTTTCTATAAGTGCATGTTTATTTAATAAATCTTATTTAAAAGTGTAATAAATAGAGGGGTTGTTATAGTTGGTACCAAAGGATATGTTTATCTATTTTTGGGAATAGAATTAGAAAAACCTAGTGAAGTTCTTAAGGATAAAACTAATTATAATAAATATATACCCTGAAATTTTGGTGAGTTTAGAGTAAGTGGGTTATCAAGAAAACACATCCCTGTCTAGATACGAATAAGTAGAGGTGGCTCTAGAACATATGTATCTAAGGGTAAAACCCAAAAACACCACATTGAGCTACACTCAAATGGGAACTGTTTCAAAAAAATGATCCTTATTTAACTCTTGGTTAGACACTCCCGGGGGATATAATTTAGAAAATTCATATGATTAGTATGATCCATTATTAAGGGAAAAAAATGCCCTTAAGAATATATGTTGGGATATAGATCATGGATAACATATATTTAAGCCTATAAATTCATAAGATAAGAAAATAAATTTAATTATTTATTTATCCCTTTTTCTCGTTGGATTCCCCTTTAAATGATACCCCTAAAATTACATTTATTTCACCCAATGGCTGGTAATATGAGGACTCGAGCTAACAACCGATAAGAAGATCAATGTGATGTTTGTATTAATGAGATGGCCAATCCGAATGGAGCGGGGATCAAAATCTTTTTCAAGATACACTCTCAATTAACAAACGTTTTGAATATAATAATAGTTAATGAGGAATTTCCACCCCTCCCTCCAAGAAAGATTAAACCTAAATCGAGAGCTTCATGAGACAATGGATTCTTCCATTTAATAGACTATCTGATCCCTCAATAACCGAACAATGGCTAATATCCATTGATAAGAACTTCCCTATCCTTATAATTTCTTGAAAAAGAGAATCTTATTTTGGATTCTTATCATACAAATGTTGAAGCTGATCAATGGTGGACCTTGATAAAAAATGTGAATCCTAAGGAAGAGTTTGAGGTGTTTGAATATAAGTATTTCCAAAAAAAAATTTGAATAAAGATTTTTTTAACCCCCTCCGACATCATATAGAAAGGTACTTCCTTTCCCTCATGAAAGATGATGAAGAATCCATCAGAGCATACGACTAAAAAATCACAACTCATTCATGATACACCTATGGATTTTTCGTTACCCCTGAATGCAAGTTTGACCACTTCATTAGTTGTATAAAACCTAGCCTATGGAAATACCTAGAGATTTTTGACTTCTATAGCTATGAGGAAATGGTCTGATATTCCCTCAATGTTGAAATGGAGATCATGGAATCTCAAGGGTATCATGGGGATAAGAAGTGGAAATTTGAATTTAAATCGTGAAGTATGGTGGATAAATGCAATAGTGCTATGAAATTTCAGTACCCCACATGCCAAAGGTGCAGAGATAATCACCTGTAATTATCTTGAATGGGGTAAGGAAATGATTTTGGTATGGAAGGGAAGGGTAGATGAACATTAATTGTTGACAAGAAAAAACCACTAATGCGACAGAGGAGTGTAATGCTCCGTTCTTCCCTTATCGCATTGTTCATTGCTTCAGCTACAAAGAACCGTAGCACTTCACAAACTGTTTCCCAATGCCAAGGGTTATCGAAGGCAACCAACAAATTCTCAGGCATAAAGGGTGAGCTTTTTCCGTCACTACCTATGATGAAAACCCCAAAAATGAAGTGGTGATATTAATTAAAGAAATTCATTCAACAATAGTGAACATACTTTTGTATTATGTTTCTACGCATTCTTTTAATTCCCCAATGTTTTGTATAACAATCCCAACAAAACCATGAATCATAGAAGTAGAGATGTCACTAAGGATGAAAAATAGTTTAATTATTGTATACCATGAATATAACTCCTCCCACGTCACAATTTTTGGATTAAACTTCCTGGTGAACACCATCATACTCCCTCTACAAGAATTTGATGAAATTCTCAGAATGTATTGCCTTTACCTATATAACACCAACATAAATTTCCATTAGAGGAAAATCACTCACGATATGGAAAATAGACCCCCGTTTCGGTACAAGTTCAAGGGAGAGGACAACAATTCTTTTGCACCATCATCTCAATCATGGATATTACTGCACTATGAGAAAGCATATCATTCTTAGATGATTTACTTTATGGAATAAACCATCCTTGGATACATTCCTATTGTTAAGGAATTCACTGAATTGTTTCCCGAGAAATTTCTTGGTCTTTCTCCTATAAGAGATATTGAATTATCTATTGATATTATACCTGGGGATTTCTAATTTTCATGACTCAGTCTAGAAAGGTTTTTGTAGAGCTTGTGTATCTAAAGAAACAACTACATGATAATTTGGGTAAAGGGTTTATTGGCCCATGTGACTCACCATGGGGTGCACCAGTCCTTTTCGTCAAGAAGAATGATGGGTAAATGCGTCTTTGTATTGATTATCGTGAGCTCAATATAATCCTGATAAAGAACAAGTATCCTCTTCCCTGAATGGATGAATTTTCTTATTAGATACGCCGTGCACAATAATTCACCAAGGTGGATCTACCATTTGGATATTACCAAGTAAGGGTGCATAAGGAGGATATCCCCAAGACAAATTTTTATACAAGGTACGACACTATGAATTCATATTAATTCATTTGGGACTCACTAATGGTATAACAATATTCATAGACATGATGAATAATGTATTGATAGATTAACTTAAAAATTTGTGGTAGTATTTATAGAAGATATTATACTATACTTCATACCAATGGAGGATCATGAGGAGCATCTAAGCATTATACTAGAAACCTTGGTAAAGGAGAATCTCTATGCAATGTAAAACAAGATTTAGTTTTGGTTGAAGGATGTCTCATTCTTGGTTCATATCATCACAAAAAATGGGATATCTATGGATACCTCAATGAAAAATAAAACCGAGAGATTATCAAGGCCAACATTTGTGAAGGATACCAGTTGTTTGCTTGGATTAGCTGGTTATTATCTCTGATTTGTGATAAATTTCTAATGATTTTGAAAACCTCTTACTAAGAAAACTCATAAGGGAGAAATGTTTTTGTGGAGTGATGATTTTGAAGAGATATTAAAGGGGTTAAAAAGAAGGCTTATCACTTCACCCATGGAAACACTACCCACAAGTGGAGATCATTTTGTGGTATTCAGTGATGCTTCAAATAAGGTAATGGGATGTGTGATGATGAATAATGACAATGTCATTACCTATGCATCAAGGAAAATGAAATTTCATGTGAAAAAATATCCACAGATGATCTGGATTTTCCTTTAGTAATCATTTCATTACAAATTTGGATACATTACCTCATTGAGAGGATGCATGAAATATATAAGGATCACAAAAGCCTCATGTATATATTCACACATAAAGAGTTGAACATGCTCCATTGATGACGGTTAGATCTGATCAAAGATTATGATTGATCAATCTATACCACCCTGGGAAATCGAGCAAGGTAGAGGATTATCTAATTAGAAAGGACCCAACAATTCTATACTTGATGATAATTGAAAAGGATAAAATCTTCTTAGATTTGATGAAGATGGACATGGGAACAAAAATAAGGGAACATCATTAATCCATTCACATTTGATTTCTCAACCATCGCTTATTAAAATTTTAGAGGGTGATCAAAAGGATGACGTGGGAATTGAGAAGAATGTGGAAAATATCAGAAATGTGAAAACCGTGGATTTCAATGTTAATGAATATTTAATTGTGAGATTTTGTACAAGACTATGCTTTACATAAAAACTGTAGATAATGAATGAAATTTTAGACAATACACATAGTTCAAATTTCACCATTCACAGAGGACACACAATGATGTATCGAGTTCTCTAAGAGCAATATTGGTGAGAAAATATGAATAAGGAGATTACTAAGTATACAACAAATTGCCTAGTGTGTTAGAAATTGAAGGATAAGAGGAATAAATCTATGAGGATAATGTAACCATTACCCATACCAACATGGAAATGGAATAACATCACCATGGGACTTTTCACTTGACATCGGAAGACATCCACAAGAAATAATTTTCTCTAGGCTATTGTGGATCATTATAAAAATAATGCACACTTAATTGAAATTTGATACTATTTATCATTGGATCAACTAGCATGGATATAAATTAGAGAAGTGGTAAGGCTGTATGAAGTACCACTACCTATTGTATCTGATCGAGATCCAAGATTCAACTCTAAGTTTTGGTTGAGTATCCAACAAACTCTAAATACTGAGCTGAACATTAGAATGAATTATCATCCTCGGACTGATGGCCAATCTGAGAATATTATCCAAACACTTAAGGATATGTCAAGAGTATTTCCGATGGACTTCAAAGGGGGATGGAGTCAACATCTTTCTCTGGTTATTATTCCACAATCAATTTTTTAATTTTATTGAAAATCTACTATAATGGTAAGTGGATAACCATACCTCCAGATTTGACACACAAATTCATAAAACACATATTAGAGAGAAAAAATACAAAATAAAAAACAATGATTCACTGCGCTTGACCATCAGATGTAACCTGTTTCAAAATTCAAAAATACCAACATGAAAAACCCACATAGACACATTAATACCACCACCAAAATAACCATTTAAAAATTTGAAAGTAAAAAAAGGAAGTAAACCATTATCATGCTACTGTCACCATCGCCTCGATATGCCCACACTGATTCTGAACCCAGATCCCTCTACCACCACAGGCCGCCATCATCATGATTGAAGGAAACCATCAAAGACCATAATCACCAAGGAGTAGTCGTCATTACTCCCTCCGAGAAAAATAATGTCATCAAAGACAAAAACAAACCCAAAACACAAATTGTACCACCACTGAACAAGAATCAAATTGATCAACCCTGGGAAGAATCATACAAAAATTCACTGATATCTGAATGAGCAAACCAAAAACTTTGTAGCCAATGTTGAGGAGTGTGCGCCTGGAATATTGACGATTGTCGAACCACACATCCCAAAACCAAATTGTAACCACCACTCTAGATTCGACCAGGTTATGAAAAGTGGAATGTAGGGTCAGAGAAATTTTACAAGCGACCGAGGGCTCTGAACAAAGGCATCGTCAATGAGGAACAAAAATACCGGAACATCAAAGCAGGCAGGATGCAACCCAAGTAGAAGAGTCATTGATATGAAGAATAACCAATATGATTTCATTGATTTGATGGAGACCAAAGATGATGTTGTCGATTCGAGGAGGACTGTAGAAGAAGTTGTTGATTCAAGGAATGAAGAAGGGCTTCACCAGAGAGAAACATGAATACGAGATCAAAGTGGAAGAAACACTGAGAAGCTGAAGGTGATGGAAAGCGCAACCCTAGTAACCAAAAGAGGGAAAACGAGGCCAGGAGGAGAGAAAAAGAATAATGTAAGAGATATGAGGAGGATCACTAGAGAAGGTCCTTCACCGCGTGGTGGTGAGCGAGAGAGTGGCGGTGGAGACACTAGGAATAACCCCTAGAATAGGGGAGAGTGGATACCTAGAGCGTGGGGGGCCATTTCCTCGGGTTGAGTACTCTATCAAAAACAGTTTCCACTCAAGCATCCAAATGGATCCTTATGAATCCATTTATGGGAAGAGGTGTAGAACACTGGAATATTGGTGTGCAGTTAGGGAGATAAAACTCATAGGTCCAAAAATGGTCGACGAAATTTTTGAGAAGGTTAAGACCATCCTGTATATCATTAATGTTGCTCAGAGTCGATAAAAGAGAAATGCTAACAATCATAAAAGGTAACTAGAGTTTGATGTTGGAGACATGGTATTCCTTCATATATAACCATGTAATAGAGTTATGAGATTTTGTAAGAAGAAAAATCTTAGTAGAAGGTACAACTTCCATTTTGAGAATCTTGATCACATTGGATTTGTGGAATGTCGACTAAAACTCCGGTTGAATGTTTCTCAAGTACATGATGTATTCCATATATCACTCTTGAAGAAGTAAAAACCTAATCCATTTAATGCACTCAATCTAGAGGTGGTACCATTATAGAATAACCTCTCATATAAATATAAGTGGGTGAAGATCTTGGATCTTAGATAAAATGTTATACGAAATAAGACAAAGCCCCTCATCAAGGTGTTGTGGAAAAACCACAATATTTAAGAATTAATATGGGAATCAGATGAAGTGATGAAGAAGAGTTACCCTCATCTTGTTTAGTGTGGAAAAATGAAATTTTGAGGGGAAAATTTCTTAAGGGGGGGAAGATTGTAACGACCCAAACTTTTATTAATGAAAATTCTTCTTGATCTAATTTAATGTATTATTATTTAAAATGGTTATATAAAACATATTCACATCCTTGGTTTTATGTTTTTTGATTTTAAAATAACATTAATAATTGTTATTTTTAACATTACAAATATAGTTTTTGAATGTGATCACATGCTTAGTATAAATATAGAGTTTAAAAAAATCCAATTTACACAGACAAATGAAGCAGTGGCCTTATCATGCCAAATTTCCCCATACGAATACCATTTGTCAAAGCTCAGAAATAAGGTTGAATCATTGGGCTTCTCTTTTGACCAAACCCAAGCTGACCGTTAACATGTTATGTTTGAATGGAATTGCCTATGAGAGAACATAAATTTGATAGAGATTACCACACAAAAAATGTTATATGAGCCGCCCGGAGAGTCTGTCACAATCGCAAACCTTACCCTTAGGTCTTATGTTGGTGTCATAAGAGGTTTTGAAACAATACCCTTGAATTAGGATTATTAATTATTTTTATATAGAATAAATAATACACATTCATTTTATTATTGTTACATTGTAAACGGTTTTTAAAGCACAAATAGTATTTTTAGTTAAT
The DNA here is from genome assembly GCA_963277665.1 of Viscum album. Classification (NCBI taxonomy): domain Eukaryota; kingdom Viridiplantae; phylum Streptophyta; class Magnoliopsida; order Santalales; family Viscaceae; genus Viscum; species Viscum album. Next base: position 226,872,930 of record OY728159.1, on the reverse strand, counting down.
ATTAAATTTAGAAATCTATTATGATGAATTAATGGATTTTTTCATAAAATAATATTTTAATAAAACATTATTACTAAATTTATTTTTATTAAATATAAATGATCATATAATTTTTTAACAATTGTAATTTTTATTAAGGTTTCAAATCTGTTTTTGTCAAAATCCATGATTTTTCAATAAATATCAATTTTTATTTTAAAAGTAAAAATTCACATATTTATAAAATTATTTAGATAAAATTAATATTATATTTTTATTCAGTAATTTGAAATTATCTAACAGTAAATTTTTTATAATTTTCAGAGACAATCGAATTTTTTGATACAAATTAAATAATGTTTAAATATATAATGTGTTTTACCACATAATAAGGACCCAATAGTGATGTAATACAATACTATAAAAGATTTATTTAGACAATATATGTTTTTACTTTAGAATAATGTGATTTTAGATTTGTTTTATTAATTTTACAATGAGTAAGTGGACCCTCAATGACTTATAAAATATATAAACATTTTAAATAATTTCCTTGAGATTGTGACTCGCCTACAAACATGAAAGCCTAATATTTTAATAATTTCAGTCATTAGATTTATAAAATATATTTTCACACTACCCTTTGGTAAAAATAATCGAAAAACCCCATGGCGTTTTTTGGTTTGGAATATTTAGTTATATTGATTCCAAAAACCTATGTTTGTGAAATATTAAAGAATTCCCCTTTCATTTCCTATATAAACCCACCCATTCTCCCACTTCCCTTCACTCAAAATCAATGGGGCATGTCCCTACTGTTGGGAGGAGAGTGATGGCAAGAGGGGGGTGAATTGCCTTTTAAAAAATAATTAACAATTTAAAACAATGTTAAAGCGAAGCGGAAATAAAAGAGGCAAGACACAAAACTTGATAACGGAGTTCGGCCTAAATCCCAAGCCTACGTCTCCACTCCCAACTCAACTGTTGAAAGATTTACTACCGCTTTCTTTTTAATGGTTTTAGCAAGAACCCCACTAGACTTTAAGGTAGTCTAGAACCTATTACAGCTTTCTTTTAATGGTTGAGCAAGAACCCACTTGCTTTTAATGGTTGAGCAAGAACCCACTAGCCTTCTTACAGGTGAAGGCTAGCTCACCTATGACTCAAGCCTTTTAAAGGGAAGGCTTGACTAACCTCTTCACACCTTGAAGGTGGTGTGAAAACCCAAACAAAAGAGAGGATGAGAGAAAGAGGGGTTTGTAGACACAAACCCAAAATAAAGCTCAAAATGATAAAACAAGAAAAACAGTAATAGGAGAAGCCTTGGGTGCCAAAGGATTGATTGGAGTTGATGAAGAGCGCTCCCAAGCTTCTATGGTGATGCTCCTTGGATGTGGAAGTGGGCATGAGCAATTGAGGTTCCATGAGGGAATCCGCCGGAGATTTGCCAAATGATGGAAAAATGTTCCTGTGTGCTTTCTTATGTTTCCGGTGCATCCTAGTCCTTTATTTATAGAGGGGGAACCCTCAAATGGCCTTTGGGGGTCTTCGAAGCCATTGGAGAGGCCTTCAGAGCCGTTGGGAGTCAAGTGGACAAGTATGGTCAAAGCCCAATGGCTAGTTTGACTGCCTCCACCGGCTGACCGGTGCTTGGCCACCGGTTGGCCGGTGCATTGGAAAATGGGTTGGCCTTCTGCCCAGGCTCCACCAGCTGGCCGGTGAGCAGGCCACCGGTTGGCCGGTGCTGAGACAGTAGCTGTCCATTCAGTTTGGGTTCCACCGGCTGGCCGGTGGCCATCCACCGGTTGGACGGTGGACTGAAATCAATCAACTATCAGTCCTTCATGGCCCAATTCCATGGCAACCTTTTTCCTATCAACAACAACACTTAAAACAAGATTAGATAAATAAGAGAGTGATTGTGATCATGAAAATTAAACCACGAGGGGTACGAGAGGTACAAAAATCTCCCCCTATTTTGATGATCACAATCACTAAAAACAAGCAATGTAAAAGATTGAAATGAGAGGCATGCTTTAAAGAAAAAATTGAAAAGTAAAGCAAAGCATGAGAGAAAGATTTCTCCCCCAATCAACCAAGAATTTCTCCCCCTTTGTGATTATCAAAATAGCATGGGGCATATAACTTGATTGAGGGAAAGGTTGAAAAACAAGATAGAGTTTTTTTAAACCAATTGAAATTTTTGAGATTTGAATTGAAAGTTTTGAATTGAAAGTTTTGAATTGAAAGTTTTGAAATGAGAATTTTGAAATTGAAAGTTTTGAATGAAAACGCAAAAAGGCTTAAACAATCCTAACTCCCCCTAAATAAAAACATTAAATCACCGGGGAGAGGATTTTAAAACCGAGACAAATTTTGGTCCGGAGAGACTTGCTAAAAGGGATTTTTCAATCCACACTTGTCTAGTGGCGGGTCTTCTCCTATGAAATTCATCATTAAAGAAAATAGTTTTGGGCCTTCCATACCGGGCATTTTTGCAATCACGCTCATAAATCATGTGCCCGGTCTTTTTACAATAATTGAAAAAATTATATTGGGAGCTCCCCCTTACAAAAATAGTTGGAGCATGTGAAGAGGAAGCTTGCTTGGAATAGCCAAGCCCTTGGGTGGTTCTAGATACGCATTGGGAACCAAGCAATTTCGATAATTTTTTTTCACCTTGGGTGAATTTGGAAAGGGACTCCCTTAGATCTTTAATGGTTGAATTCAAAGAATCAACATTTGGAATATCTTGGATCTTAAGGGTAAGTTCCTCATTCTTTTTGAGAAGTTGTTCTTTTTCGGAAGAATGTTTTTTGAAATTATTTTTTAAAGAAACAAATTTGGAATAAAGTTTGTGAAAACCTTCCTCCAATTGATCTCTCGCATGTTGGAGATCCTCGTAAGATAAATGATTGAAAGAATTTTAAGAACTAGAGGATGAGGAGTCGGAAGAGGATACCTCATGAAATTCCATTAGGCATTTTTTACCGTTGTCACTTGAGGAGGAGGAGGAGGAGGATGTGGAGCTATCACTCCATGTGGCCTTGAATGCCTTCTTCTTTTCCTTTTGCATGGCCTTTTTCTTGTTGAGTGGACAATCGGGCTTGTAATGGCCTTTCTTGCCACATCCGTAACATGTTACCTCGGGCTCGTATTTTTCGTTGGATTGAGCCTTGTGGGATTTCTTCTTCTTGTGCTTCTTCATTAATTTGTGCATTTTTCGGGCAAGATTCTCCATTTCTGAATCGCCGCTTGAAGAGGAAGACGATGAGGAGGAGGAGCTTTCTTCTTTTTGAACTTTTAAGGCGATGTTCTTTGGAACTTTGATCGGTTTGCCTTCCTTTTCAGCTTGCCTCCTCATGGTGATCTCGTAGGTCATGAGGGATCCGATGAGCTCTTCGACCGGCATGTTCTTGATGTCTTTTGCTTCTTGGATTGCCGTGACTTTCGGTGCCCATGAGCTTGGTAGGATCCAAAGGATCTTCTTGACCATCATTTCTGCAGACACATCATCTCCAAGAGATTTTCTTCCATTGCAAACGTCAGTAAAACGAGTAAACATATCAGAAATTGATTCGTGTGGGTGCATGGTGAAGCTTTCAAAATCTTGGCGATACATGTCCAATCGAGTATCCTTAACTTTGTTGGTCCCCTCATGGGTAACCTCCAATAGTTTCCATATTTCATGGGATGAAGTGCATGTGGAAACTCGATTGAATTCATTACGATCAAGGCCACAATGAAGAGCATTCATGGCTTTGCCATCAAGCTCAAAATTTTAAATATCGGCTTGAGTCCATTTGGATTCATCGGGAGAAGAAAGAGAATAACCATGCATGAAAATTTTATAAATACGATAACCTATGCTTCTATGAAAAGTGGTCACACGAGTTTTCCAATAAGTGTAGTCGGTTCGATCAAAAAATGGAGCACGACCCAAAGAATAGCCTTCGGGGGCGAAAGAAGTTGAAGCCATCACAATGGATCATGAATTTGAAACCGGTTAGGGTATTACTCAAATTTTGCCACTGATACCAATTGTTGGGCGGAGAGTGATGGCAAGAGGGGGGGTGAATTTCCTTTTAAAAAATAATTAACAATTTAAAACAATGTTAATGCGCAGCGGAAATAAAAGAGGAAAGACACAAAACTTGATAACGGAGTTCGGCCTAAATCCCAAGCCTACGTCTCCGCTCCCAACTCAATCGTTGAGAGATTTACTACCGCTTTCTTTTTAATGGTTTTAGCATGAAACCCACTAGACTTTAAGGTAGTCTAGAACCTATTACAGCTTGCTTTTAATGGTTGAGCAAGAACCCACTTGCTTTTAATGATTGAGCAAGAACCCACTAGCCTTCTTACAGGTGAAGGCTAGCTCACCTATGACTCAAGCCTTTTAAAGGGAAGGCTTGACTAACCTCTTCACACCTTGAAGGTGGTGTGAAAACCCAAACAAAAGAGAGGATGAGAGAAAGAGGGGTTTGTAGACACAAACCAAAAATAAAGCTCAAAATGATAAAACAAGAAAAACCGTAATAGGAGAAGCCTTGGGTGCCAAAGGATTGATTGGAGTTGATGAAGAGCGCTCCCAAGCTTCTATGGTGATGCTCCTTGGATGTGGAAGTGGGTTGGAGCAATTGAGGTTCCTTGAGGGAATCCGCCAGTGATTTTCCAAATGATGGAAAAATGTTCCCGTGGGCTTTCTTATGTTTCTGGGGCTTCCTAGTCCTTTATTTATAGAGGGGGAACCCACAAATGGCCTTTGGGGGTCTTCGGAGCCGTTGGAGAGGCCTTCAGAGCCGTTGGGAGTCAAGTGGACAAGTTTGGTCAAAGCCCAACGGCTAGTTTGACTGGCTCCACCGGCTGACCGGTGCTTGGCCACCGGTTGGCCGGTGCTTTGGAAAATGGGTTGGCCTTCTGCCCAGGCTCCACCGGCTGGCCGGTGAGGAGGCCACCGGTTGGCCGGTGCTGAGACAGTAGCTGTCCCTTCTGTCTGGGTTCCACCGGCTGGCCGGTGATGGGACACCGGTTGGCCGGTGGTCTAGACAGAGGGAATGCCTTCTGTCAAGAGTCCACCGGCTGGCCGGTGTTCATCCACTGGTTGGCCGGTGGACTGAAATCAGTCCACTATCAGTCCTTCTTGGCCCAATTCCTTGGAAACCTTTTTCCTATCCACAAAAACACTTAAAACAAGATTAGATAAATAAGAGAGTGATTGTGATCATGAAAATTAAACCACGAGGGGTACGAGAGGTACAACACCTACTATTCCCTTCTATCTCTAAAATCATTACAAGGTTCCACAAGTATAAACACCCAGCCTTAAACATTTACATAATCTTGAATTAAAACGAATAATTCACATTGAAGATCATTTAAGGTTTAGAGTTTTAGAGAAGTAGGCCATAATATATACATGAATACTTGAATAATACATGTAGACACATCTACTCAGTTTCAATTTTTTTTGAAAAATAAAAAATATTGAAAAAAAGAGTCTTGTCTAGTTCCCTGTTTTAGGCAGCATGACATTTCCTTGATCCCATCATTGACCATATTCCACTTTATTCCATGTGAATAACATTTCAAAAACATGATATGATCATAAAAATATCAGTAAGGGATACACAAAGAAGGAAAACTGTTATTTTTTCAAAAAAACAAGTAAACTATGAATACTTTATCTTATGTAATATATTTTAACTTTACGAAGTAGTAAATACTCTTCACTAAATAAAAGATAATTTCTTACCCTTTTATAAACAATAGATTACCATAAAACTTGGAGAGACCCAAGATTGACGTACATGGACATTACATTACTTTTTCGGAATACTTAATACATAACAAAAATAGACACCCAAGGACATAATAGTTTAGTGTCATTGGAAACTCAGAACAAAATATTTTAATAATGGTGAAAGATATTCAACATCTCCCATAAAGTTCATACCCTTTTTTCCATACCGAAAACATTTATTTATATCATGGGGAAAAGAAAACATAAAAAGGTTGACCTAAAATGCTCAGTAAGGGTAAACATGGAGAACATCAAATAATCCATAAACATTTGAACATAAAAACATGAACATAAAACATGAGTAATGACATAAATCATGGAAGTACATAAGGCATATATTAGAAAGGAACATTAATCATGATAAAATATCATGGGAAAAAACATGTAATTGTTGAAAACCATTAAGCACATGATATGATTTCCATGGTATCCAAGGAATTGCGGCCAAGACTATTATAGTGGACAAATCCCATTACTGAACCAAGTTTACTTGTCATTCCATCCCTGTATTACTATACTGGATTAACTTTCCGTTCTAGCCATGTATATCTCATGAGATATAAATATTTACCCAATTCATTATAATTAGATATTGGTCCCACCCATCTCATATTGAAATCATTATTACGTGTGCCAGAAAACAAAAATAAATCATTCGTCATAACCCAACGAATAAAATGGGTTTCATAAACATCATCCCTTCATAACATAATCCATAAAAAACAAACGGATATCATTTCATCATAAGTAAAATAAAACCATGTAAATAATAGAGGAATTATACTTAAAACATAAAAATACGAAATAATGTCATCTTATATGGAAAATAGTTTTGATAAATCACTTGAAATGAATTCTTGAGGAAAATATCCTTTCTTCTTCATTATAATTTTCTTTTCCCCAAATTCCATGAAATTTTAAAGGAAATCGATTTTATAGAAAATAATCATGAAATATTTTTGAATAAGCATCATTTAAATAAGGATTTATGAAACTGTTAAAATTCATTCACTCCGTATAAGTTAAAAAAATAGTGTCCTCATACTTTTGCCGGAAAAGTCAAAAAGTGCCTTTTACGGTAAACAAAAGAATGATTCCTTCCATTAAATGTGGTAAAAGTAAAAAAAGTGTAAAAATGAATTTAAAAATACATAGAATATTATTAAACATTTTTTGAAAACCTTTTGAGAAAACATGAACATTGATGACAAACATAACCCCAATAAATACTTATGAATAAACAATCTCGGATAAGAACTAGATTGGAATAATTATCCCTTAACTTATGTCCAATTTATTTCGTATGAGTCCTAGACTCCTATATATTATGTTTAAAAATATTATTAACTTATAATAGAACAATAATAATATTTATGATATCATATATGATTCACTTACGACGTTATATTACCTTTTTAATGTTCAATTCCATGTTAAAGCAGTGTTTTGGGTAAAATAGTTTCTTTTGTCATACATGTTTTGACTTCTAATTATTCATATGATTACGTAGATCATGTTTTCGTACTTCCAGAATTCAAAACATGATTTATATATAATATATATTCAAAATATATATATAATAGTTCGATAAATGGAATGAAATCCACCATTCAATGAGACGGTCGACCGTATGTACGCATGAATGCTGTTTTTGTTTCTTTATTAAATTAAATGGAAGTAAATGACATAAATAAAGTAGCATTAATATGAAATATATTTCATTTTTACTTATTATATATAATTTATAATCACTCTTTAAAGGTTAACATGGAGAAAAAATCTCATCGCATCGTGGACACGGAAACCTGTTCGTACATACAAGCGATGATATCATTCCCATAATTATTGAATGGAATTGGAGTGGAAGATATAATATCGTAGAATTAGTATTATGTTATAATAATCATATATAGTTATTATTCCCACCATTATACACATCCATGTATGGTGGTGGTGGAAAAACATATTACACCACGGTGTGGAGACGGTATGTCGTACGTACGCACGCGCGGTGATTTCAATTTTCGTAAGATAGATAGAAGATGAAATAGGGTTGTTTCATATTTATAAAAACATATAAATATATGATTGATACTTATATTATTACATTATAATGAAAAAAATAAATAATATAAGTGTAAGAAGAAATAAATTTGAACGAATCAGTAAAGGATATTACCTCTTCTTTGACGTGCATCTTCTAAACATCCTCTTAGGGAACTAAAGTTGGTCATTGAAGAAGACCAAGACCTATATAATGTTTATATGGATGTGTATAAGAGAAATGTATAGGTTTTGGGTGAGCATGAAATCTCAAAATGTCGTGAAGAGGAGAGGGATGGGATGCCATTTTATAAGAGAAGAGAGTGGCACTTTTGGAAGCCTCAAAAATAATAATTAATAATAAAATCAAACCCCACTTGAAAACCATAAAAAATCACTACTTTTGAGTATGAGATGAGATATGGTTTTAATATCCCCAACCAATAAAATTTATACATGATATAAGTTTATTTTAAACCTTATCATTTTATCTTATCCTTATTTAATCTATTTAATTTTATTGGTGGTAATAATCTTATAATTTTTAAAGTGTTGTAAATACTTAATTATGATTTGTGAATTGTCCATAATAAGATACTTTATGAAAATTAAGACCATATAAATTTCAATTTTCAAATTTCAATTTTATTTTTGATTTTTAACAATTTAATAATATGTTATTTTTATAAAATATCAATAGTGTCAATTTTGACACTATTCAATTATTTGAATATAAATAAAATCTACAAAGAAGATATATTCGAAAAAAAATTTAGTAGAACCCTAACATTTAATATAACTCATGATAATTCATGGAGCACATTAAATTGTTCATATAATATTTATTTTAATATTTTTAAAACCATTTATTTGATATTTCAATCAATAAAATTGTTTTCTACACCACTATTGGGTCACCAGTAATGATAATTATTTAATCCAAAAAAATTATAAATAAATTTACATGAAGTAGATAATTTTATTATATTTCTGGTGACTATTTAGGCTTGACGTTTTATGAAGTTCATCACTAAATTAAATTTATTACACTTATAAGATATAAGAGAGTGACATGTTGTCACTTTCTTTGGTTTTAATAATAATTACATCCTTCTAATGGTCAAAAGTCCATGAAATGGATTTATTGCAACCATTAGGTGATATAGGTCGAATTTGATTCATCCTATAGAATTTTGGCAGGTGTATGGGTGATTTTATAATCTTATTTTTACCCTTAATTACCCGATTTACCTTTAACTGTAGTAAATAAAATTTTCTATAGTTACTATGCATAAAACCTAAAAATAAAAAGTATCATATTAACATAATTTAGAACTATTTATTCCAAATATGGAATCCATTTTTCAAAATTACAAACATAGAAGTTTCAGAATTTAATTTAAAATTAATCTCGCTGTTGAGAAAACGGGTTTTAAAAGTTAAAACATTACAAAAGATTGACATGTTTTCACCTATATATTCAATGTAAAATTAATGATAATAAATTAAATTATATTAAAAGGTAAAAATATATTTTATTTAGACTTTAAATCCATTCAATATTATAATTTAACCATATAAATTATCATGATGAAAAAAGATGTTTTTAATTAAAATTTAGCTTATTTTTACTATTAATCAAAATATGAAAGTTAACCGAAAAAGGCGACAAAACTGCATTTTTTTAAAAATACTTATTTTACAGGAAAAAATTATTTTGATCTCATACCATGTTCTAAAATATTTGTAAGAAGAATTATAATGTTATACAATTCAAAATGCGGATAATACTATTCATAATGGCTAGTTCTTAATAATATTATAACAATATATATTTGTTTAGTGAAACTTAGTATTGCGTACAACATAATCTATTGAGGAAGGTCACTCTTGCATGCAACATATTCCAAGAATATTGTTTGCATATACTACAATCTAATATGTTGTTGCATATAGTGCAAGAAAATCATGGTGTAGCATAAAACACAAGACATCAAAGAAAATAAAAATATCATTTATCATAATATCTCAGGGTGTAACATTCTACCCACCTTAAAATGAATTTCTCCCTCGAAATTTGTCGGGGTTATAAATGGTTTACTACATGAATGTTTATTTCAATGAAAACCACATCGTAAAGAGGAATACTAAAACTTAATTTTAAAAACTAATGTTAAAACATAATGTTTACCCAAATTAACAAATCGATGGGATTCCACATAAGAGAATATAGGTGAAAATATGGATATGGACGAGAAATCTAACCATTATGTTATGGTGGAGAGTGGTAGAGAACATGGATATGAAAAATCCAATAATCACAAAGTCATAATTTTGTGATTATTTATGATACCATCTCATTCATTGGATATTAGGGTACTAGGAAAACATTTTCGGTTTTCAAGATCCTTTCCATAAATTTGAAAATTTTTAATTAGAAGAAATACTTACTTGATTTTGGTACAATATCACCATTGGTCATTCCTCGATCAATTTCCCCTTCACATATTAAAGAAATTATGTTGAATTTGTTATACGTGAAGTGTTAGTAGATCATGTCATAGAATGATGGGTTATTCCACCTGTCTTAAACAAAAGGGTAACAAAAGTTATTAAATATACATAAGTCATATATGGTGATATTAATCGTAAATGGCTTTAAAAATTGATTTATAATTCATCTATGATACAACTTAATAAAATAAAACTAATTTCTACAAACCAAGGACTTCCTGTAGGTTAATGGTTGTCGATAAAGGCATGTCGAACTTCAGTTGTGGGTTCGATTCCCGCAGCCCTGTCCGACGCGACGGGTTGTTACCCATCCTACATGTTTTCCTTTTTCTAAAACTATATTACTATAAAATTTCAAAAATAGTATCAAAAAATTATATCCTTAAAAATTACTATCTGATGTCTAAGTTAATCTATTCAAATCATAAGTCTTATCCAAAATACGTCTGTCCAATCTCATAGTATATAGAAAAATATTACTACACAGGTCATCTACCGAGCATGTGAATACCATCATTTATCCCCCATATATCATAAGATATATCTTGTTGGTCACATTCCAAACATGAGAATTCCTTAATCATGTATTCTCTAGAAACATAAATTACCAAATAACCTTAGTGAAAACACGAATGCTATCAAAAGTTAAATATTTCTGCATACCAAAATCCCAAAATTACTATATTCTCAAACCATGATGTCACTTTGTCCTTATATCTATCATGAGATCATTAATTCTATTAATCATATTATTTTATCCGTATCCCTTCATTATACACATATCGTCTACTTTGAAAAAATATTTCAATTACTTTTCATGGTCACTGGTACCAATCAACATGTACTTTGAAATACTCAACTAAAAACAATTGTGTAAAAATACTTATATTTTTCTTTATTTCACTGTACCATACATTATTCTCGATAAACATGAACTAATTCTAATACCTACTCAATCCATTGACCGAGCTTCATCATTTTATTCCTCAACACTTATGTCATCTCTTATATCATTTGTAGTCTCCCCATCATCATCAACATAAATGCTACACATACGACAATTCAGATTCTCTTCATCAGATTTTGACTTAGGGAATTGTTTTTCATAATGCATGTACATTCTACATTTAAAACATTTAACTATTGTTGATGTCTTAATAATACCATTATCCTTGTCTATTCTGTTAACTGATCCTTTTCATTTTCAATTACTGGATTTGTGTCCTTTTCCACACCCAAAGCATCTTCTAGTTCCTTTGAAACATTCTCCTTGATACCTCTTCCCATAAGATTTACATGAGGGTAATCAAACATTAATTTCATCTATGATCATCATGAAACTCCATCTTCCTCTTATTAGCTGAGTCCAGAAACTTAGAAAAGTTGATATTATAGATCATATTATAAGATTGATGATGAGGAATAATAAATATGTTTCTCCTTCCAAATCCCATTTCATTTGGTTTTTCATCAAAAATATTATTCCATTATCCATCATATTCTCTATTAACATGAATCTTCATGTTTCCATCCATTTTCTAAAACCCAAAAAAAAAGAATAGTGTGAGGTTAAAAATAATTCTAGCAAACCAACATAATAAAGGGGATTACTTCCAATATATAACATCTTAGGTTTAATCCAAGGATATTCATTATCAGTATAATAATTCTAGGACTTTATCCTATACTTATACTTAACCATAGGGACAAAACACGACATACCTTAGAAATATCTCTAGTAATCTCACTAAAGATTTCACATCTTAGTTTCCAAAGGTTAACTAAACCTTTTCTCTGATACCAACTGTATATTCCCATGATTTACGTACATGGACATTACATTACTTTTGTGGAAGATTTAATACATAAAAAAACAGACACCCCAGGACCGTTATAGTTTAGTGTCTTTCAAAACATGGAACAAAATCTTCAAATCATAGTGAAAGATCTTCAACGTCTCCCATTAAGTTCATCCCCTTTTTTTCTTAACTAAAACATATTTTATATCCTGGTAAAAATAAAACAAAAAAAGGTGAGATCAAATGCTCAGTATGGGTAAACATGGAGAACATCAAAAAATCTATAAACATTTTAACGTAAAAACATGAACATAAAACACAAGTAATGAAATAAATCTTTGCAGTACATAAGGCATAGATTAGAAAGGAACATTAATCATGATAAAATATAATTAGAATAAAAAATGTAATTGTGGAACACCATTAATCACATGATATGATTTCCATAGTATCCAAGGAATTTCTTCAATGACTATCATAGTGGACAAAGTCCATTACTGAATCGGGATTAATTGTCATTCCAGCCCTATATAACTAAACCAACATTAATTTCCATTCCATCCATGTCTATCTCATGAGATATAAATATTTCCCCACGAATTTTATGGAGATATAGGTCCCACCCAACTCATATTGAAATCATTATTACGTGTGCCACAAAACAATCATAAATCATTAATCATAACTCAAATAATAAAATGTGTTTCCAAAATATCATCCCTTCATAACATAATCCATATAAAACAAATGGATATCATTTAATCATAAGAAAAATAAAACCATATAAATAATAGTGACATTATTAATGAAATATAAAAAAACTAAATAATGTCATCTTAGATGGAAAATATTTTTGATAAAACACTTGAAATGAATTCATGAAAAAAATATCCTTTCTTCTTCAAAATCAATTTATTCTCCAAATGTCATGTAATTTTTAAAGAAATAAATTTTTTTGAAAATAGTAATGAAATATTTTTTAATAAGATTCATATAAATAATTAATTATGAAACTATAAAAATCTATTCATGCTGTATAATTTAAAAAAAATAATCTCCTCATCCTTTTTCCAGAAAAGTAAAAAAAGTACCTTGTATGGTAAACAAAAGAATGATTCCTTCCATATAATGTGGTAAAATTAAACAAAGGGTAAAAATCAATTTAAACATAAATTTAATATTTTTAAACATATTATGAAATTCTTTTGAGAAAACATAGACATGGATGATAAACATAACCCCAACTAATACTTAATAATAAACAATCTCTGATATGAATGTGAATGGAATAATTATCCCTTAGTTTATGCACAATTTCTTCTGTATGTGTCTAAGATTACATTATAGTGGGTCTAAAAATATTATTAACTTATAATAGAACCATAATAATATTTATGATATCATATATGATTCACTTATGACTTTATATTACCCTTTTATTTGTCAATTCCATGTTAAAGCAACGTTTTGGGTAAAATCATTTCATTTATCATACGTGTTTTGGAATGTAATTATTTAAATGATTACTTTGATTATTATTATTTACTTTCATAATTTAAATCATGATTTATATATAATATACATTCAATATATATATATATATATATATTAAATCGATAAATAGAATAAAATCCACCGTTCATAGAGACGGTAGGCCGTACTTACTCATGAACGTTGTTTTTGTTTCCTTATTAAATTGAATAGAAGTAAATAACATAAATACAGTAGCATTATTATTTCATATATTTCATGATTACTTATTATATATACTTTATAATTATTCTTGAATGGTTAACATGAAGAATTAATCTCATCGCATTATGGAGACGGTAATCTGTACGTACGCAAGAGCGATAATATTGTTCCCATTATTATTGAATGGAATTGGATTGGATGATATAATATCTCAGAATTAGTATTATTTAATAATAATAATATATTGTTTTTATTTACTCCATTATAACCATCCAAGTATTATTGTGTTGGAAAAGAATATTACACCATGATATGTACATGGTAAGTCGCACGTACGCATGTGCTGTGATTTCATTTTTCGTAGGATGGATAGAAGGTGAAATAGGTTTGTTTCATATTTATAATAACATATAAGTATATTAGTGATAATTATTTTATTTCTTTTTAATGAATCATATAAAGAAGAGGAAGAAAAAAAATTTGAATGCATCGGTAAAGGATATTACATCTTCTTTGACGTGCCTCTTTTAAACCTCATCCTCGGGAACTAAAGATGGTTTTTGAAGAAGACCAATGCCTCTGGTATTTTTATAAGGAAGGGAAGATGAGAAATGGATAGGTTTTGGCCGATCTTGAAGGCTCAAAATGTTGTGATGAGGAGAGGGATGAGGTTTCCTTTTATAAAAGTAGATAGGGGCACTTTTGGAAACCTCCAAAATATTAATTAATAATAAAATCAAATCCCACATAAATACCTCCAAAAATCACTCAATTAGAAGATGAGACGATATAGGGTTTTAATATCATTAACTAGTAAAATTTAGACCTGTTTTAGTTTTATTGTAAACCTTATCATTTTAATTTATCCTTATTTAACCTATTTAATTTTATTTGTGGTAATAATATTCTAATTTTTAAATTGTTTTAAATACTTAATTATGTGTTGTGAATTGTCAATAATTGGATACCTTATGATATTTTATACCATATAAATTTCAATTTATAATTTCTAAATATTTTTTTGAATATTAAACAGTTTAATAATATGTTATTTTTATAAAATATCAATATTGTCAATTTTGACACTTCAATTATTTGAATTTAAATAAAATCCAAAAGGAAGATATATTAAAACCAAAATATTTAATAGAACCAAAACATGTAATATTTATCTTTATAGTAATTTTAGAACATTAAATAGTTCATATAATATTTATTTTAATATTTTTAAAACCATTTATTTGATATTTTAATCAATAAAATAATTTCTGTATCACTATTGTGTCACCAGTAATGATAATTATTTAATCCCTAGAAATAATAAATAATCTCACATGATTTATATAATATTTTTAGATTTATGGCGACTATTTATGTTCAATTTTGTTATGAAATTTATCACAAAATTAAAATTATTACACTTATAAGATATTAGAGAGTGACATGTTGTCAATTTCTTAGGTGTTAAAAATAATTACATCATTTTCATGGTCAAAACTCTATGAAATGAATTTATTCTGACCCTTCGGTGATATAGTTCTACTTATATTCATCCAATATAATTTTTCAGGTCTTAGGGTGGTTTTATAATCTAATTTTTACCCTAAATTACCCGATTTACCTTTAACTCTAATAAATAAAATTTACCGTAGATACTATTCATAATGCCTAAAAAGAAAAATTAGCCTATTAACATATTCTGGACCTAATTATTAAAAATATGGAATCCATTATTCCAAATTTAAATCATGAAAGTTGTAGTATATAATTAAAAATTAATCCAACTGCTGAGAAAATGTTTCATAAAAGTTAAAACATTACAAAAGATTAAAATGTTTTTACCTAGAAATTCATTGTAAAATTAATGATAATGACTTAAATTATATTGAATGATAAAAATAGATTTTATTTATACTTTAAAACCATTAAATATAATACTTTAACCATATAAATTATCTTGATGAAAAATGTTTTTTAATTAAAATTTAGCGTATTTTTACTATTCCTCAAAATATGAAAGTTAACAGAAAAATATTAATTTTTTTTTTAAAAAAGTAAATTTTTATATACTTATTGAAATGAATAAGATTATTTTGTTTAATTGAACTCATAAACATTTCAAAAATAAGATTTAAAGTGGGTGTTCCATCAAAAGGTGGAAAAACTGCATTTTTTTAAAAATACTTATTTTTCCCGAAAAATTTATTTTGTTCACATACCATTTTCTAGAATATGTGTAAGATGAATTATAATATTATAAAATTAAAAATGTGGTTAATACTATTCATAACGGTTATTTCATAATAATATTATAATAATATATCTTTCTTTAGTGAAACATGGTATTGCGTACAACAGAAGCTATTAAGGAAGGTCGGTCTTGCATGCAACACAAGCCAAGAATAGTGTTTGCGTATACTACAAGCTAATACAGTGTTGCATATAGCACTAGATAATACTGGTGTAGTGTACAACACAAGACATCAAAAAAATTAAAAATAATATTTCTCATAAAATCATGGGGAGTTACAAACCCCATATAAAGAACACATAATATATAAAGGTAACCTGGGAAATAAACATTCTTAAGTGGAATAACCATACGGTCGACTTCCACGCATATCACTAAATGAAATAGCCATATGGTCGACTTCCTTACCCAATTCATTGGATGTTATTATGTAACCACCCGTCCTGGTTTATCACGGCCCCGCCCTTCATTTAGATTATCATGTGACCACCCGTCAAATGTCCATGTACCATTATAAAATCATAACACAAAAAATATTGAAAATATAAACATTTCACTAATAAGATTTAATTTGTAATCACAAGAAATAATTTCAAGATATTGAAATAATAAATCCATTTTAATACCCATTTTCAATACCAAAAAAACCAAAAATAAATAAGGGATTTTCATTTCATTTTAGAAAACATTAAGGCTTATAGAGGAAGCCAAATAACGATTACGACGGTGGAGATGTCATTGGAACCACTAATGTTAAAAACAGTCTCTTTTCCATTTAGTAAAACACTTTGTCGAAAAAATATTCCCTTGGAATGAAAGTAAAATTCAAAGGGTTTTATTATACACCGTGTAAAAAAATAAAATATATATTATCGAAATATGCCTTAATGAAAGGAGATTGAGATGAAGTCCCTTACCACGTGTCCGACTTGTCCCATTTGTTCTATAATATCCTGAATAAAAATCTAATGTTAATTTAAATATTTTTATGAACCTTTTTCTAGTTCATTATTCCTTTTATATCACTTATTACAATGTTATAGTCATTATGTAATCATTTATGTTAATAATGGTCGTTTTGTCGATATTTGGCACTTGAGTCAAAAATAAACTTATCATATTTATAATTTGTTCATGTGTTCAAAAGTTCATTATATCCAAAGTGATATTCCGGATTTATATATCATATATATAATATATATTCATAATATATATGTATTTATAACAGTACATAACATTTGAAGATAAGAAATGAAAAGCACCGTTCATGGAGACGGTAAGTCGTACGTACGTATGAACACTACTTTCATTTATATTTCATATTTAATGGAATGAAAACATAATTATACATAAGTATATTATAATTAAAGTATAGTATAATTTATAATATCATTAACTCTATCATTTATACGTACCACATATAATATGAACATGTCATTTCACTTTTAGTGGGAGGTAGTCTGCACTTCCTTAAAAGAAATTATCACGTTTACCCATTATAGAAACCATAAAGGTAAGATATAAATGTAAAATAAAATAGCATAAAGAATACATAGACATAATATATATCTTATATAAAAATAGTGTCATATTAATGGCCACCATGTGGTGAAGTAGTAGATAATCGAACACTCATCGTTTCGTGAGGCGTTAGTTTTCCACTCACAGAAACAGTATGTTCATCAGCCATTAGATGGAGGTGTGTGTAGGTGTAGTTCTAATAATTCTCATAAAAAATCATAGTATATTTAAGAGACATGTTTTGTTATAAAATAAATTAATTAAAAGAGTTTAGTGGTTGGAGATTAAAATAATAGAAAAGAATTTAAGATAAACTGTTTCCTTTTATTTGGGTAACTTCCTTTGGTTTGAATGAAAAAGATTTATTAAAGTGCCTTATGCCTAAGGTAATCATTCTAGGATGAGGAGAAGGATATTTAGAGATTATTTGGTCAAGGTTTTTACTAACCAAAGGGATGGAGTGCTGTGTGGAATGAGTAATAAGTGAGGGATTTTTATAAGGGAGAGGAGGGGCTCACTAAGAATGTTTACAAATATTATTTTATTATAAACCTATATTTTGTTTCTAAAGATAATAAACTCATTAAAGATGAATATAAGAGGACTAAGGGTTGAAATAAAACCATCCAATAATAATTGTACAAGTTTTGTATATTTTTTAAATATTTATAATCATATTTATTTAAATCGTTTATTAATGAGTTAAATACCGTATCATTATTGTGTCATAAATAATTTAATTTATATGATCTATAAAAATTATAGAAAAAATACCATAATGTAGGAAATCATTATATATTTCCAAATAATATTTATAGTAGAAAAGATAACTTATATAACCCTATGAAAAATTTTATTTACTAAAATATATTTGTTTATGTTATTTTTTCCTTTAGTTTAAGTTAATTAAAATAAAGTGTCATTATCACACCCATGTGGCTCAATGGGGTCTCAATATCGACCCAAATATTACCATGGTAGTAAATGACTCAAAACATAACGTTAGGGAAAATGTTATGGTAATTATTTATTATTATAATATTCTTTTTACCTTTAATTACCCTATTATGATTAACCGCGGTAACTAAAACTCAAAAGTTACTATTCACAAAAAATTATTTTCATCTTATTGAACCAAATTTTACTTACTAATTAAAACCATGTAATTTAGTTTTTTAAAATTTAACCCACACGAGCGGTAAAATTTCATTTAATTGAAAATGATATTTTTTAACTGCTACTTAGTGGTTTCACTATTCATCAACAATTGTTGTTTTTCAGAAAACTACAAAAAATTCAGCCTAAGATATATTTTATATTCAGAATTAAAAAAATGATTTATATTTTACCAAATTAAAAATATAAAATTTTGATTAATTAATTTAAAATTAATTCTCGTTATCAAAACAAATAGTGTGTTTTTAAAAACCAATAACTATCAAAAGATTGACACTTGTTTATATCCAATTTCAATGTTAAATTAATTACAATGACTAATATTGGATTAAATGGTAATAATATATTCTAATTACAGATTAAAACCAATTAAAAATATAATCTAAACATATAAATAAATTATATTAAAAATCATGTTTGAATAAAAAATTCAGTATCATTCACTATTCATAAAAAATGAAATTCAATTGAAAAATACCAAATATTTACCCAAAGTAAATTTTTATGTCCCGAATCAAAATAAAAAATTTATTTTGTCAAATAGAACATATAAAAATGATGAAAACTAGATTTAAAAATGGTTTTCCATCAAAAGGCAGTAAATTGACCTTTTGGTGAATATTATAGTATTTAGGCTTAAAATTAGATTCATTAATATTTTAAGCCCCAAAATTTTATTGGATTAATGTAAAAACATTTAAAAAACATGTATAATCATATTTTAGTTAGTTCTATTCATTTCCACTAATACAAAAGCTATGTGTTATCTACCATTTATAATAATTATATTATATTATTACTGTGCAACGTAAGATTTCAAAGAAACCTGTTGTTGTGTATGGGGTATGCCATCGAACATAGAATCCCCTTTAAAGTAAAATTAATATTTAATTCACAAATATTAATAAATATGAAAATGTATTATTATATATTTACTTGGTATGTTACACCAAGATCTCAAGAATCCCCTTCTCAAGCTCTTGAAGTGACACACTTAAATAAGGGATATTCACATTCCTTCCTTCCTAATTAATGCCCATCTTTCTTTGGATTGTTATGACCATTTATTTTCAATTAAAAATGTTGGGGTATGATTTCATACTTACCTTATAATTATCTTCTTTTGTTTTAGTGTTGATAGATCCCTTTATCTCTCATTAATGCCTCTTATTTACACCCGTTACCATGCCATATTTTCATAAGGGATTTCTCTCTCCTCATTTACATCCATGAAATTCTATTATATTATGGATAAAAATTCCATTACGCATATTGAGATAATACGTTCCAGGACCCCCTTACTTCCCATTTCATGTATAAATTATGAGAGACCCATTTCTCTCTCATTGACCCATTTTACAATTTCTATTTAATGTCATTATGCTGCCTATGTTACACCAAAATTATCACATGCTAAAATCATCGTGTAAGTGAAAACCAAACCAATTTCTCTATCAAGGGGATTAAACTTTATTAACATTTACTGGTTTATTGAGTACAAACATTTATGAATTCCACATCTCTTATTCATGTAATAAATTATGATTTTTTAATGAATCTGTGTTTTATGATCTATGTGGCACACTTATGCATGAAATTAAATGATTAGGAAATGTGTGCCCTAATATTGCTATAATACATTAGGTAAATAATTGAATCATGATACGTCATATTAAATGAGTGTTGAATCATGATAATTCATGTGCAATATAGTGTTAATTATGGTAAATCATGTTCAATGTGGGTTTACTCATGCTCTATGTGCAGTGATCCTTTGATCCAGCTAATATGATGTTAAACGTTGTTTCCACATCTCCATGAGATGATAATAATTATATATCATGACATTATTTTCATGATTATCTTGTACTCCATTAACTAAATATTTCTTAATATTTAGTGTTTTTTTCATATGATGCCTTGTTTACTCGCATACTGGGATTTATATCTCACCTTTTTCTTATATATGTCCACAAGTTATCCCATAAAATGCTAAACATGAATGAATGTAGTGGTCATTTAAAAGATTCTTTCAATTATGATTTTGTATTTTATTTCTCATATTTTCATGTAATGTTACTAATTTCCCAAGACACTATACCTCTTGATCCTCAGAGTTATCATAATTGAATGTTTATGTAATAAATTGTGTTTAAATGTGTAATAAATAGTAGGGTTGTTATAATGATAGATATCCTTTCCTAGATTGATAATAATGATCCACAATGTGATTATCCATTGTTGGATCACATTATGCGATATAGGACCCCATAATTTAGTGGGACTACTAAACCAATGGGAAATAAGAAGTAAAATAATTATTTAGAGAAGAGATTCAAGGAATTGGGATGTGGTGAAAAGGAAAATGTTATAGTTACAATGTATTGTATCAATATGTATATATATCTATGGTGTTCATTGATCCATAAAACGTGGGAGGAATATGAAATATAACTCATGGATTGAAAATCATTTGATGACAATTTTTTGGATTAATATTTCCCTCATGATAAAATGAACTGAGATAAAGAAAAATATTCATTGTTTAAAGAAAATGAAGATAAAAAGATATTCAAAGTATAAATATAAATTTATAGGTTTAACGAGGAGTGATAAATATTTCATACACAACACAATGTTTATGATTGATAACTACTTTGAAGGTATTAATCCAATTATCAAAACGGTGTTGTAGTCTCAAACCTTTTCTTCATATGATAATATAAGTTTATTTTCTATCGTGACAATGAAATAATTTTCTATATCTTGTGGAATAAAATGTATGTATGAGAAGATGAATATAACAGAGAAAATAATGAATAAAGGGAAGAATGAAATGAAGGATTTTTTAACATGTGTTAATTGTGGAATATATCTCCCAGGTAAATGCTTGAAAGGATTGGGAGTTTTTTATAAGTGTAGAGAAAAGGGACAACATGAAAAATAATTCATAAGGAAGATGGAAAATGCTAATATTATATGTTACAACTATAATGATATAGGAGGCTATGAAAAATAATTCCCCAAGTAACAAGGGAATATAACTAAGAAAAATTTAAGGTGTTAATGTCAAGCTTGTGTTATTGACAGAATCAAAGTTCAATGATAAATGACCTTCTATATTTTGATCTAAAAAATATCTTATAAGTTATTTTATTCAACAAATTATAATCATATGATTTATTTAATATATAAGGATTTTATTATTGTTTTTATTCATTAAATATTTGAGATAATATGTTGAATGGTACCAATAAAAGGGACTCGGTAATAAGTTAAACTTTATTGAAAACACGTGGTTATGGGAATGAGAAGACATAATTTGTTTCAAATGTGGAATAAATGATATTCGATAAAGAGATGATTGACATGGATAAATTATATTGGATAATAATAACTACCTAGGAATTGATTCTAATATTTTTTGAATGATCTTTATTAAAGGTTACCCATTTATGATATGGTTTATGTTGAATTTTAAATGTGGTTGTATATATTGTTGTATTACTTTACCCGTATGAAAAAAAAATAAAAAAAAAATTTAAATTTTATTTGTCTAAATGAACATATTTTTTATATAGTAACACACAAATGAGGTTAGGATGACTTTTTTTTCGAGGAAGTATTATTTTTTGATGAATAATGAAAAATACTGAACTGTAAATCAAAATAAATCTTTCATATAATTTATTTATAAGGTTAAATTAAATTTTGACCTAGTTAAAAAGTAAATTTATATAAAGAATATATAAATAAATCCAACATAGATAATTTGAATCAATTTCAAAATCATAAATCTTTTAAAAACATCTGAAAACATTTGAATATTTTTACTCTAAAAACCTTCTTTCTCATCCCGTCTATGGGATTAAATTTGAATCAATTTTTTTACTAATGGTATAGGTATTTCTTAAAATGGATTCAATATTTGGAATATGTGTAATTTATAATTTATATTATGATAAAAATATTTTTTTTGAAAAGAATATTAGTGAAGGTATGTAAAATTAGTTACAACTATTAATGTAAAATTATTCTTAACAGGGTACTAAACATTACACATAAGGGCCAAAATGACATAAAAACATGTCCAAAACCTATTGTATGGACATATTTAGACCATATACAACATTTAACAATATTTTATTCAACAATTTTGGCACATTATGTAATGGATACCTCTTAATAGTGTTTACCTCTTTAAAATTACACGAATACCACTCCTTCTCTACTATAAAAGGGCCCTCACACCCTTACTTATTCACACAGCCCAATAAATTTTGATAATAAGAACCCTAAAAAATAAGATCTTAACATCATTCACATAATTCTAGAAGCCTCACCTTGGTTATAACTAAATCCAAGGACATTTTTTGGTACAAAACAAATGCAGTTACCCAAATAAGAGGTAATGTTCTTCAATGATCACTTTTGTTTCATTTCATTATGATCTCCTTAAATTATTCATATATATATTTATTATATAATATTATAAATAACTTCAATATAATGTGATTTTTTATATCAAGGGTATAACCTACACTCATACATACTTTGTCAAATGGGATTTCCAATCATACTTTGTGTCTAAGACGGACTACCGCCTCATGAACTGATGTCGTTCGTTCTCCCATTACCACCTTTCAGGGTTGGGAATAGTGATGTATTGATAGTTTATATATGTTATATATGTTATTTATAATTTATATATGATTCTTGAATTATTATATAATAAATTCCTTCAAGATTTCCATTTTTTTGGAATAAGATAACATTTTTTGTGAACGTGTGGACTACAACCTCTTCAAAGCGATGTGATTCAACCACACAATACAAGGGCATTATTAAGGACAATTCTAATAATCATATGTGACATAAAAGACATTAATATTATTATATAGTTATAATATTCGTATATATCATTTACTTTTCTTCTTTTAATATGACAATTAAAAAGAATCAACGTTCATGCACACATATGGCCTACCGTCTCCATGAACGGTGTATTTAATTACCAATATCTACTATTGATGGATTTTTATAAATATATTCATACTAAATATATAGGATATTTTCATCTTGTTTTAGATCGTTTTTATGATGAAGTTATGACCCGCGTAAGAATAATAATGATGATAAGTAAAAAAAACTCGAAAAACATAAGAATTAACACGTAAACCAATGAAAATAATGAATGATTGATAACAAATAGGTAAAAGGTTGTTATAATAAAATATTATATGATATTTTAAAAATGATTATGGTTCTATTATATGTAATTAACATGTTTTTAAAAAATATAAATGTGTTTAAATACAACATAACAAAATGGAAGCATTGGATAAGGTATTTCATCTAAATGTACATTCAATTGAGACTTATTTGTTATTGTACACAAATTCACATTATTATGGTGTATATAATTCCCCTTTTTCATTTAATATCATTATTAACTCATCATTAATTGTATTTTACGTTTCAATTTGAACTATATCATGTAATGTTTTTTACATTAAAATTACCAAGTTGTAAAAGATATCACTATAATATTATTTTCTTTTGTGATTATTAACATTCACTTGAAAAAATCGCTTCCTAATGATAATTTTTATTATAAAATGATTTTTTCTTAAAAAATAATATCATATGAAATGAATATTAATATTTCCAAAACTATGTATCATTTTTACATACAACATTCACTTTGACAGTTATTTGATTAATTGGGGAAATATTGATAAATATTTTTATTTTAATAAATATAAACATTGATGATAATTCATGTTGTTAATTAATTAAAATGATTATTCAATATATTTGGAATTATACTAACATTCACTACATAGGTTGGTGATCAGTTTATGAAATCCCCTCTATGCATTGAGGGTCTCATGAGACAAAATATGTTAGCCTAATCAGATTTAATTTCACCCTATAAGATAAAAACTATCTTCATGGTAGATCTCGACGGTAAAGGTATCATGTTCCTGTAAAACATGATGATCAATAATTAATAATATACTTTATTTATAATTTAGTAATTGTTATTATCCATGAGATTTTTTCTTTTACAGCTTCTATGGATTCGTTTCATTCCATGTTTATTTATTAAATGGAATGAATTTTAGTTATCTATGTTTAAATATAGATTATCCCTTATCCAGATATTTATATAGAGTTTGTGCTCAATTATTTTCCTTCGCAGGATCATTATACTCATTATTTTATTATTTCTCTTGTTGTACTTAACCATACATTACATTTCATATCACCCTTATTTTATTTACTTTCACCATTATATGAAGAGTAAATCACTACAGGAAACATGAATTATACCTATGGTTTCAAGCTATTGGAAAGGCCTGATAACCATTGGAATAATCTCTACCAATGGCTGTTAATACCATTGGCTAGTTATCCCTCAAGATAGACATATACAAATGGTTATAGTATAATTGTTGGTATATGGCTCTGGACTCCACATTATACCAAGGATTTTATATAACCGTTGGTATATCTTTATAGTAACAGTTGATAACTATCGTAAGTTAAGGAATTACATATCTATTCCAATAATTCCAAATCTGTTGAATTAATAATTTACCAACAGTTTACATAAAATTGTTGGTAAATACTTATTATAAGTTCTATACCAATGGTTTACTAATATTTTATATACATTTTACCAACAGTTTTAGGTAAAATGTTGGTATAAAGACACATCTCACACATATAACTATAGTTCAGAATAGTTTGTACATCCTTTCTATAATTTTTGTAGTAGGACAACTTACCCCCCATTAAATCCCATGTGCACCAGCAAAGCATGTACATGTACAACTAATTACAGAATTTAGAATTTCATTGAATCTATAAATTCAATTTAGAAACCAATTATGCTACGTAATATAGAATTTAGAATGGAATTCTCATTTGAATACATAAAGAATGAATTATGTATTGAATTCTATATTACGAGTGAATATCACGTAAAAACTGAAATATGAATTAAATGTACAATTATGAATTACATATATAATTTTAAATTACATACATAATTTTGAATTATGTATACTATAGTAAATTCCTAATTCATTTCATAAAGAATTTAATTATGTATAACACATATAGAATATGGAACAAAAAATTGAATTTAGAATATGGCATACACAATATAGATAAATGACTAATATGGAATACATAATAGAATATAAATTATATAGAATAAAAAATTTAACTAATATGGCATATAGAATATGGTATAAATAATATTAATTCACAATTGAATTCATAGTCATGGTTTATTTTAGATGAAATCAGTGTGATTTAATATTGACTAATACTTTTCACATGTAATTAGATATGAAAATGGAAAAAGTACTTCAATAATTTCATTTTATAATGGGTGGGGTGGATGGATGTCCAGCGATGTGGGGGTGGGTGGGGGGGGGGGGGGCTATCCAATGGGGTGCGGGTGGTCAAGGTGGTATGGGGTGTCCAGGGGGTGGGGGAGGGTTGTCTAGCGGGGATGTCCAAGGGGGTGATGTGTCCAGGGATGGGGCTTGACTAGGGGTGGGGGTTGTCCAAGTATGTGGGGGTGGGGGTCGGGGGGTGGGGTGGGGGTGTCCTTGGGGGTGGTGGGGAGAATATTAGTGGGGGTGGGGTTGTCTTAGGGGGTGAGGGTGTCCGGTGGTGGGGTTGTCAATGGGGGTTGGTGTGGGGCATGTCCAGGGTTGGGGGATATCCAAAGGGTTGGAGGGTGTATGGGGGGTTGTCCCAGGGGTGGGGTGGGGGGATGTTCAAGGGGTGGGGGTCGTCCAAGTGGTGGGGGGTCTAGGTGGTGCAGGTGCTATACAAGTGTGTGGAATATCTACATGAGGCTCTCCCGGGGGAGGGGCTGTCCATGGAGGTGGGGGGGTCTGGTGGGGGTGTCCATGTGACTGTACAAGGTGGTCGGGTTGTCCAGGGGTGGGGGATGTCTAGGGGTGGGGGATGAAGAATGGGGTGGGGTGGGGCGGGGGTGTCTAGGGGGGATGTCTATGGGGGTGGGGGTTGTCCAAAGGGGGTGGGGGATTTCTAGGGGTGGTGGTCTGTCTGGGGGAGTGGGGCTGTTAAAGTGGGTGGGAGTGTATGGGGTGGGCGGATATCCATGGGGGTGGGGTGGGGGTTTTTTTAGGGGATGGGGGTGTCCATGGGGTGGGGGATGTTTAGGGGGTGGGGTGAGGGGGCTGTCCAAGGGGGTGGGGGTGTCCAGGGGTGGCAGGTTGTCCTAGTGGGTTGGTGGGAGTGTACAGGGGGTGAGGACTATACAGTGGGTGGGGGATGTCCATGGAGGTGGGGGTTTCCAGGGGTGGGGGTGTCCAGGGGGTGGGGGTCTTCTAGGGGGTGGGGTCACCAGGGGAGTTGGGGGGGGGTTGTGCAATGGGGTGGGGCGTCCAGGGGTGGGGGTATGTTTAGGGGGTGGGGATGTCATGGGGGTGGTGGTGTCATGGGTGTGGGAGTGTCAAGGGGGTGGGGTGTTTAGGGGATGGGTGAATCAGTCACATAAATTTAAACGCAACAAATCACCATATCAACTTTTATTATTTATAGATAATGAATTAAATATAATGTTACCTACTTAATGACACATATAGTCAAGAATAAAAAATCATCAAACATCAAATGTTAGTAATTTCAATAAAAAAATGTTACAGATAAATCTTTCCCTCATCACCATCACTATCATCACTGTATTCTTCAGCCTTATCCCCATCCTCATCTTTGTCCCCATCATCACCCCCACCATCCTCAACCCCCTCCTCATTGCCCTAATACTCCACCTTGGCATCCTTCTCACCCTCCTCCTCCTCCTGGGATTCCTCCCGGCCCTCCTCCTCTGCCTCAACCTCCTCCTCACCCTCCTCCTCCGCCTTGGCCTTCTCCTCCTCCTCATCATTTCCAGGAACGAAACCATAATGACCACCACTATAACAACAAAATGGTGCATCATATATAGAACTCATCAAAAAAAATATTCATCATAAGTTGTGTTGAACCCTGGTAGAAGTTTTGGAAATTAAACTTTCATCAGTTCCATGAATGCAGTATTTTCCCTACCAGACTATTCTACCATCTCTGTTGCCCGTTTTTCAGCCTGTTCATCCCATGACTTAACCTATAGGAACATGGATGCACTACATCTCATTCCGTAATAGGATAAATATCTCATTAAGAATATACTATTCCCAGGTCGGTAGTGTTCTCTTCCAGGGTTCTCATCTACCAACACCTGATGTAAGTGATAATTTAGCAGAAAATTATTATTTTCCTGGGCATCAAGGGCCTCTAAAGCATTTTTTTATAAATATAAATATATTATTATGTTAAAAATTAGATATTAAAATTTTAAATCAAAAAACTAAAACATACAATATTCTGCTGATTCGGTTCATTAACAACACTTCCATATTTTTCCCTTCTACTCGAGAAAAATGGTTTTGATTGAGGTACATGTCCTTCAATATTCAATTTTTACCTCTACAAGGGCATTTAATGTATGAAACAATAATAAAAAATATGTTAGCAATAATAAATTTCATAACTAAAATTATATGAAAACTGTATAAATCGAATAAATTATATAGGAAACAATAGAAAGTGCATGTTGTAAAGAAAATTTATAGCCAACTATCATACCAGCTTCCTCTCATGATCATACAATGTAGTATATCCTAATGTGTGGAGGTATTTTTTAGCATCAATTTTTTTTATTTCTTATAGATGATTCCTAAATATAATTCCATAATATAAAAGATAGTATTAATGAAAAACCTGAAAATTTTCATTTAAATACATAAAACTTGATTAAAACTTTAAACTGGATTGTCGTCCAATGATTATTCATCCCCCAATACTGTTATATAGGACAATCATCAATGATAGGTACCACCTCTAACTCTGTTCCAACTCTAGAACAGTAGCCAATATATAAATCATGCTTATAGGCTCTCCAAAGCTCACCTAAATCCTTTATACTTGTTGTCCATGCCCTCTCACCATAGGTGAAATTAAGAAAAATATGACACAAAATTATTAACTCATAAAATACAAAAATAAATATTGAATTAAATACAATAAATATTTTACCCATATCTGAGCCAACTAATTATCCTTGACATAATATGGAAACTCTCTCCATGAGAGCAGTCTGATAGGAATGATGTCGAAGTATTTGACAATCATCGCCTAAAAATTCTATCATTGTTGCCCAATTTTTTCAGTCATTTGATTGTATTTATTGTAGTCCACCATCAACTCGTGTGGAGGTTCCCCACCGCACACATGTGGGTACGCCCCTGCCCCATACTCCTATCAGTATATGTATCTATTATTAAATAAAAACATATATTTCATCAATACATGTTATAATTAAAATAAATAATTTAAATTTTTGGGTTATATAAATATACATGTGGAAGTTTGATCAATGAGTGCCTTTGGATCCATAGAAACTGAAGGAAAACCCTATATAGGTGGAGTGGGTCCTAGTGTATTCTTTGTAGGGACATACTATGGCGGAGAAGGAGTCAAAGAAGACATAATATAGAAGCTCAGAGAGAAAGAAGTATATGTAAAAGAATATGGCACCCATGGCTGGCCGAATGGTGGATGGGGAGTTGGAATTATCATCGAATATGGTAAAGACCGGTGAGGATACTCAGATGTAAAGGGTGGTGAAAATATGGGTTGCATAAATATCCCATGTGTCCCTAACAACACAGTGGGGTCAGGATGTAGTATAGATGGTATGTCAGTAGGATGAGCAATATCTATTTGGGTATGCCAACTAGATCATCTAGCTCTCATATAGCCCCCACCAATGTACCACCGGCCTGAGTTCTTGGACCACTACTAGGATTCTCATCAAATTATTGACGCCTAAGAGGTGGATCCTACAAAAATATTAAAACATTAATAGTCACATAAATTTTATATTATTTAAATATTTATATTTTGAAATAAAATACCCACTATAGGAACTAGTGGGTGAATTTCCATCTCATCCATGTGATGATTGTTGTCCATTATCATTTTTATGCTTCTTCTCTTCAATTAGTTACATGTATTGCATTTGAAAAGAAATATTGAATTAAATAAAAAATCATAACTAATGTGTAACCCAAAAAACAAAAAATATGAGAGGTAATATAGGGATTTAGGAATAATTTAACAATCTTTTTTTAGGTGAGCCTGAATAGATATATAATGAATTCAATAAATCATACGAGATGCAATAATGAAATTTAATATTTAGTACAATGGTCATTTACTATGTGTCACCATTTTATTAATATCATGGAATATTGATTCTAAGGAATTATTTAACTCAACAACCAAGAGAGAGAGAGCATACTGAATTATGCTTCTAGAAAATTCAGAAAGGTGTATATTATGAACGATTAAACCCTTAAGATTGTTTGAAGTAATGATATAAACATATAAAAAAGGATATGATATCTACTATATTTATAAGGTCTAAACCAATTGTTGAAATTAAAGAAATTTTAATTTCTTTATCCCTGGTATAAGATGTAAGTTTCTATACATGTTTTTCAGAAGAAGAAAAACCATCATGTTCATTATCTGGTGAAATGTTAAAGAGAGTTCTTAGAGTTATAATAATTTTATAAATGGTCTATAAAGTATTGAAATGTTCACCAAGTTAAAAATTTATATTTGTAGGATTTAATATAGTTCAATTTAAAATAAAAAATGCAATTCAATTAAAATTGCAACCTAGAAACATTGAAAATTCACATTAAGGTCAAGTCGGATATAACATATTTGTAATAGATACTAAATCAATTTGAATAGTATAAATCTAATCATCCCAAGTTAATCTAAAACAAAATAATTTAGAACATGGATCGATGATTCTATATATTTCCCACCTCATGTTCTAGTTCATAGTAAACACTAAAAATTGCACTATTGGAGTCATCAATAGTAATAAATGAATCGGTTCTAATGGAAGTATGTATGGGGTAATTCCCATCATCCCTCGCATGAAAAATATTTCTGGGAATTACTTCAATAATGACACCAAATTCTGGTTGAATATGGTATTTGACATAAAAATGTGTTTTTCCGTTTATTCCAATACATATGGTACATCGGTTGAAAGTGTGTGAGTCATATTAGTTACTCAAAATACACAATCATCAATGAATGTTCCTAACCTCATCATCGAATCAAACAACTATCATTTCATCATTGTGACTTGTCTATGATTGTAAAAATCAAATAATATTAGTTTTTTCAATGAATCCATAATAACCTACATTTTCAAAATGTGGTCTACTATCTGATAAAATGGCATAACATTCTATTGCCGACTAACCATAACACCATCCTTTTGTATTCTCAAGTTATTTTCTCATTTAGTGATAATAAATTGGAACCCATTGATAAAAAATCATTTACAGTCACAAACCATGGTATTAGGGCCAAAATCCAAAGTTCTTATTTCCTCAGAGATAGATTCAGAAGGAAAACTCAATACCTAACATATAAATGAATATTAAACTTAATCAAATATTGATTTAATTATTTTAAATAGTAATGATTATACCATCAATTTTAACCAATAATAAATCTATCTTCTATGAAAAGTATCTATCCTTCACAAATATAAAGAAAAATTATTTCTATTTATCATTGCTTTATATTCCCTATAGATAAAAAATGGAATAGTTTAATAGATATATAATATATAAAAATTAAATTTACTTACATGAGTTAGTCAACGATCAAGTCATTGTTGAACCAAATTGTGTGATGTTCCATCTCCCCCTCTTCAATGCTTAATGACAGAAATGTATATGATCCATGAATTCCTTCTCTTGGAGGAAGTGATCGAAAAATGGAGTCAATATTCACATAGTATTCTTTTTCATTTTTCATTGGTATGTTCTATTTTGTAGTAAGATCAGAAAAATACCAAGAGTGTTAATAAATATATTATTTTTCCAAGTAACCATTCATGATAGAACCTTCAGGATGATTCATATTTCATACATAACACATTAATGTTTACATATTTTTTTCAGTTTGAACCATCTAAAGAAAATAAATTGACTCTATTAGAAAGATTTTAGATAGAATGTGGGAACAAAATATTAGATGCATTTGAAAAATTATGGCGGAAATATTTCTATAACTGACACCAAATTATTGGGGCATCTACAAACATCTTTGGATGAAATACATGGAAAACTACTTAGCACAAAGATCTCAAAACAAATGGAGAAACTAAAAAATAGTCACCCTTAAATTATTGGAAAAATTATGACGGATTTATATTAGAATAAAGTCATGAAGAATGACATGATAATCATGAGCCTTCAATGATTTTAGATTCAAATATCTTCTATTGGCCCATTTAGATATGGTTCTTGAATATCCATTAGGAAATTTAATAGTCTGTAATATATATGGAAATTTATTTTTTTATATTGGTTTCATAACATATGAAGTATATGGACCTTTCCTTTTATTTTCACTAATACACACAGGATTAAATTCTAGTCTGATGCCCCAATCCACCAAGTCACGCAAAATTTGTAAATCATCTTTTGCCTTTCCATTAACATTTAGAAGAACCAAATGCAACATTTCACATATATTTTTTCAATGTGAATTATATCTAACAAATTATGAAACAAATTGGTTGACCAATAAAAAAATCAATGAAGATACTCCTCCTCTTATAATGGTAACAAGTTTCAGTGTAAACATTCTACTCTTTTCAAATTTCATTTGAACCTTCCTGAATGAAAAATAGAATTATTTCAATTCATTAATCACATCATTTAAAAAGATACACTGATTTGGATCATTAGTCTCCATGGTATTGTCAAATCTTTGATGATTATTTCTTTTGGGATAGTCTATTGGAAATAAGCACTGATATCCCATAAAACTAAAACTACAATGATGTTTCAGTCTTATGGATCATTTATTTTTCATACAAATAAGACAAGATATATTTCCCTTCATGCACCATCCAGACATCATTTAATAAGAATGAAAATCATTTATCATCTATATAAGTGCCATGCGCATATAAAATATGTCTTTCTAACATGCATTGAATGTGTGCATTCCCACATCACAAATAAGTTTCAACTAATTTAATAAAGGTTTCATGTATAATTTTATATCATTACCTAGATCAGATGGTCCATATATTTGTATAATCATGATACTAAATGGGATTTTCATTCAAAACCATGGGGTGTGGTTACTAATGTGTATACAACCCGTCCATGTGATGTGCGAAGTAATCATATTCCCAAATAGATTAAAACTGTCACATGTATGGCCCAACCTCACATTACCCACGTCAACTGCAAAATCTGGATATTGAGAATCCAATATTTTCCATGAAAATAAATCTACAGGGTGAACGAACTCATCATTAGTCTTATTTCTATCAGTATTATTCCATTTATTTTTTATAGATATTTAATTAGACATAAAATGATTCCGGATTCTGGGGATCAATGGAAAACAACACATTACATTCTGTAGCACACGGGATGGTGTTCAACCCGATTTTTGCTTCCAGAGGGATGTTCCATATTTTATAAAATCATTATGTTTAGCAGTTAGTCCCAGAATAAAATGTAATATTTTTTGATAGCTTTATTTTTTTCCCAGAAAATTCAAGTTCCTCAACTAACATCCTTGCCATATAGTAGTTTGAGGGAATATCTACATCATATTTAAATCCATAAATAAGGTTAGAATGTAATCGATGGCAGTATTATAAATCACCTACGTATTTCTCACAAGAAATAATCAGATTAAAAATTCAATCTTTTTCATTTTAATGAATTGTTGATATGTTAGAGTCGTGGAAGCATCATTCAATTTTTGCACACGGACAGCATCATTGTTTTCATTATATGCATCATGTGTTCTCATTTCTAAGTATTCTTGGGTCAGAATCCTTTCTTTTTCCTGATTATGAAAAAACATAAATTGATAATATAACATATTCTCCAATCTAGTCCACTCATTTGTATCATCAGCATTTTGAGATTTTATTTTCTCCCCATTGAGATACCACACATAGTATATTTATTGTAAACCATATTTTATTTTTTGATAGCTGACTTCTTCACATCTCAACCAAGGTCTTCCAACAAAATTTTAACATGGGTACTGTATGTGAGCACTATTTGAATCATTTTGAAATGAAAAAAATAAAAACATCACCAATTTTTTTTGAAAATATCTTGATATCTGATCAGTTTCATACATCCAACTTCTATCCATTCTTTAAAAAAATTGTTAAAAGTTATTTCATCAAAATAAATTCAATAATATGGATGTTTAATAAAAAATGAGTTTATGTAAATATGAATTTATCACTTTATACGAAGCCATAATTAACAAAAAAATCTATATGGGAATCATAACATAAAAGATAACAAAATTATGTTTTTATAACAAAATACTATAAATTGATATAAATCCATGATATTGACATTAATTATAGATATAATACCATGAGAGTTCTTCATATTTATAGAATATATATAATATGTGGGAGAATTCTGAGATTTGTATACATCTTCTGTCAAATAGTAGGAGATATTTCGAATCCTGGAGCCTTTAATGGAGAAGAATGGAATTATTCTCATGTATTCAATGATCTAAGTAATAACATGTTCACATGAGATATGGAGAGTGCTTTGAGACCAAAAATTGTTCAAGGAAGTTTTTTAATATCTTTGAAGACCTATACATGAGTTTACAAGATCGTGTTTACATGTGGTGGAGAATTACAGTAGTGTTGAATAAATTTTAGATCAGATAAATTTTATATTTTAATAGATTTTTTGAGTGATATTCAATATATATATTATTAATAAATGGAAAAAATATAATATGAAAATGATGGTAAAAATTTTCTCTTGTACTGAAACATCATGGTCCTATATGTGGATAATGATCCAAGAAAGATTAAATGAAACTAAGAGGAGTTTGATGTCATAAGATGAAGGTTGTATCGGGAAAAGAAGCATGATTTCATGTACATGAAGTTTTTGAATGTTGGGATAGAAATTTATTTTCCAAATGGGATAATCTATCCAAATTTTAGATATTCACAACGGAAGGGGTTTATAGTTTATGTAGTGAACTATTCATGGGTTAATACCTTATTATTAAAATAATGTTAAGTTATACTAATTCCGTTATGTGTGCCTAAATTTGAGGTGAAATGTGTTTTGGAAATTTTTTCATTCATCACATACAAGAGGAAACCATGGACCAGATCGAACATTGGTCAAGATATCACAATGTGAATTATATTCATTAGTGATGGAGAATGTGTAAAGAGAATTTTTAAATAAGTTATTAATGCTAAAAAATGTAATTTTTTTGAAAATTTAGGAGATTTCATGACTCCCAATACCCAATTTCAAAGTATTCATTGTGCGGGGAATAGATTAAATTTTAAGGTTCCTTATATAATTTTATATCAGAGAATTCATATTGTTTTTGTGTTTATTATGTGTCAAAATGGGTAGAATCTTGGGAATTAAAGAAAACAACTACATTTGTGATCAAATTTTTTTATAAGGAATGACTTTTCGTAGTTTTGAATTTATTGTCAACATATTATTGATCGTCAAATGCACTTAAATACTCAATTTTTTGTATAATAAATGAGAAATATGATGACCAATACAACACCCTAACACCTTTATATCCAAAAAAATTAGCTATGTAAAATTGTTTAACGAAAAGATAAATAAAATTTTAGAAAAACCCTTGAGTTCAACATCATTGGATTCTATAAAGTATATTGATGATTTATTATAGTCATACATAGAAGAATTTTAAAAACTATTTGGTCAGAACCCATTTAGGATTATCAATTGAGTTCAATTCCTATTATTAGTTGACCTGAAACATTATTCATATTGGTCTATAAGGAAAGTGAATGTTGATTTAGAAAAAGGTGGGAAAGTGGTTCTTGTAATTAGATGAATTAAAAGAGATCTATAAATAAATAAATGATAATTAAAAAAATAAAAATACAAATTCAAGAAGTTTCATGACTATGCAATAAATTTATAATAATTCACACCTATGGAAAATGTACTTTTGGTTAAATCGTTTTTACTATTTCTTATAGGAAAATTTCACCCACATTTGATGATACCTTCAATTGGAGTTAACAATTTTACACATATATCTATAATTATCCAAAATGGGCGTGAAACATTTTTTATGGTTAATGGATAATAAATAAATATCTAAATGAAGAAATTATAAGAGTTTTTTCATTCTCCCTCTTATATATAACTAAGGATACAATTGTATGTCTATATATCGATATTAAATGAGGTAATAACTGGGATTAATTTAGAAACATTATTCAATATTTTAGGTTAGATATTATTTATGAATTAATATGTTATATAATCTATTATAATCTCCCACACTCCCAAACCAATGCTACAAATGGAAAACATTCAGAATAAGAGGTGTAGTGATCAGGGGAGGAAATACCCATATTATATCATGAAAATAACCTATACCCAATACAAAAAATATCAAAATATTAATACATCGCCCATAAAATACCCAATTCATCCTCAATATCACTACCCTTCCTATTATTCCTTAAATAAAAACTATAATAAAAATTAAAAAACAAATTTTCAACTGAACTAATGTCCATATAAACTACAATATCACCCCACTGAATAAATGGAAATCCACTTACACCAATACCCCAAACGTCCCCTATCAATTAACATGTACCATCCTTATATTCATTACCCACTACGAGAAAATATGACTAAACAAACCATTTACCATCATTAAGGGGAGATAAATTTCACCACCACCTAAAGTAGTTCATATTCTTCACTAATTCAACACAGAAGGAGTGTCTATGAAGACTTAAAATAAATGTGATTCACACAATACTACAACATGAAGTGTAGAAAAAAACAAAAAACAAATCAATGTTCAGTTATATGGTATACCATTCCACATACCACACAGAACTCTGGTTTAGGCCAAATCAAAACAAAAAACCAAAAAATAGAGGCAAGAACATTAAGACTAAGGAATAAATTACATATTTAAAGTGTAGAAAAAAAAATTCTTTATTGAAGATTGATCTATTAGGTGGAAGGAGTTTCATAACCTATGTTAAAGAGAGATCTCCAAGAGAGCTTCGTTTTAGGGCTACATTTAGGTTGATGTGGGTAACTGGATCTGCTGTGTATTTGGGGGACAACATTTAAAATGGTTTTAAAAAACCATTGGTAATGATAGTATTTACCAACGATTATAAAAACTATGGTTATACATTACAAATATTAAAGCATTATCACGGTTTACTCAAACCATTGGGTAATGTTGATTGTAAAAACCTTATACCAATGGTTTGAAAAGACCATTTGTCTATCCCTTCTATACAAACAGTTTTATCCAACTGTTGGTATAAAAATTGTGGTATAGCCTTCATTTACACTACTAAATCTTTTAATGAGGTTCCAAGGATGTAATTAATTTAATTTATTATGTTTCATGTTTTATTTTTAATTTTCCATAGTAATATTAGTATCATATAAATAAACTATTTTTTCTAAAACTACTAAAATGATTTCCCCTTAGTGACATGATTCTATGTAATCATTCTAATGTAATAATGTAAGGTATCGACTTTGGCCTCCTATTGTAAGGGTGTTACAAATGAAATATCCCATTTAAAAAAGTTTCAACAACAATTACAAAATCTCACTAAAATCTTTGCGGGGATCCCATGAATCACTAAGGTAAGAATTTTACTCTAGTGAGTGTTTATCCCTTTATAGGATAAACAATTAATTAAAGACAAATTTATTGATTGAGTGAGTGTGAAAACTAATGGATGATGGAAACACAACCCATTTCATATGCATGTACTAAATCCTATATATAGATGACCTAACCATTTTTATGGTGGTATACTGAATCAGATGGTTGTATGGGGGACCATCACCATTTATAGATAAAGGGAGTTCCATGGACATTTCCTAATATGAGGACCCATGCCCATTTTATATAAGGGAGTATAAAATTTGATATATATATGGGAGACCCATACCATGTTATCAGGATGTGATCTAGAGAGTTTTTGTGTCGTTTCCACACTAAATGTCTCACCCATACCCTATTTCATTCACAATAGTGATTTGAAATTTATACGAATCATGACACCTTGAAAATAGTCATTGATTGCTATGGTAATCAAACTATCAAATTGAAAATAGCGAAACAATCTAAATAGACTATTAATTTTTCCTGTTATAAAACTAGAATAATGATAAATGAGAAACAAAAGGGACATTATACGACATGACATATACTCTCTCAAACACAGAAAGTGATCCTTTGGTAGAAATTGAGCTTTTTCTATCATTATTATTCTTATTTGGAGAAAACCTACATGGTTGGTTCCACAACCAAACACAAAGTTTGGGACATGTGAGTTTTTTAGGAATGTACAACATAGACCCAAATTTGGGTTTCTCAAGGACCTGACATATTCTATGACCTACATAACATGTGTATCCGTGTAAGATTTCTAAAATTGTACCTCATCATCTATTGGGTAGCTTTACTCCATCAAACATGACCAATGATAAAAAATACACTATGTGATATTAGTATCCCTAGTGATACCCTTCTCATAAACTGAAGATGAGACATTATCTGTGATAATATGTCGCACATCATGTGATATTTCACTCCACTATAGAATGTTTGGCAACATATTAATTCTTAACAAGACATGTAATTTAGTAATACATGCTATGTGTTCATTTTTTATTTCCTATTTATGATTTCATTTTGATTTTTTAACCATTGTAGTATCTTCCACCATCCACTCACATAATAACCACTAGTACTACCTCTACCACTTTCTTGAAATTCCACTACCATATCCATCCTTCCCCATTGATTATGTTCATACATTTCTTCCCAGGTTCCTATATTATGCACCAATAACTACCAGACCATATATCGTATTCCCCTTTACTACAACATTACCAAACTACATCCATTATCACCAATTATGTACTATGCCACAACCTCACGTGATCAAAATTGTTAGAAGAATAATATAATCTTGGAAAATAATTATTGTTTGTGGTTTATGGATTGTTTGATTTTTTTCCACCCAATGATCTATTCATAACATGTATTTGAATGAACATGTGAGACCACAAATTTTTTATAATTACCATGGAAAATATTGTTTCCAAATTTACATAAAAATATATATATTTATAATGATAAATTATTAAAATATCCATTGATAATTAATGAGCCTAAATAAATGAAAAACATTCCTAGATGATCTTTAATATAATAAACAATCACAACTAAAAATAGGAAATTTCCGTCACATAACATGAGAATTGTCAGCCTAAAAAAGGAATTCAGTTTTTAAGAAATAATAATATTAATTGCCATTATTTTTTCTAAAAATGTACTGGTAAAATACCCCTTTAATAGTAATTAGAAAAAATGTCTCATAAAGGTTCTCTCTTTTAACACTTTTTTTTCATTTATACAAGGGACCTTTATTATCATTTTTTCAATGCTGATAAAGGTTACATTTAAAAATTTTGTTCCCTAAAAAGGGGTGTGTTTATGCATGCTAAAAAAGAAATGATAAAATAAGAAAAATATACTTTTTGAATTATTTAGTCTTTCTTTAATGCCCCACCTTAACCATTATCATATATCACCCTCTATTACCACTCTACCCCCTTTGTTAGTACTTCCCCCCTCTCTTCTTGGCCACACACTCATAAATTTGATCATTAGGCCTCTATGTAAAACTGAATTCCATTACCATTTTTCAATATTGTTTTCCTCTATAGTTTATGATTTATCAACTTATTTATATATATTTACATATATTATTTTATCCTTATATTTTTATATTTTTTTAAATACATTTATTAAATATATTAGTGTGTGTGTGTATATATATATAAATGTGTATGTGTTTTCATATATATAATATATTTATATTTATATTTATATTTATTTAAATATATTATATATTTATATTAAATTATATATATAATTATACATATATATCTATTTATTAATACACACACACAAAATCATATATAAAAATCATTCTTACATATTTGTTTGTATATATTTACATTCATAAGTTTTCATAACATAAACATAATTGATAAATTACTATTTTAAATTAAGTAGATAATAAATTTATATCTCCAAACGGTTTATATATTTAAGAAATTATTTTATTTGTCAATATGTTCAAATATTTATTTATGAAATTAAATTTGTAAATGAAAATATATACAAATTTGTATATATAATAATAATAAATAAAATTACAATTTGAAAAAAAATCAACACCATATAATTGATATGAATGTAATATCAGAGAATAAATTTAGTATTATACAAAATAATTAAAATAAGTCACCCTTAAAAAAGATGAAATTCGATCAAATATTAAAAAATTTGGGAATCTAAAAAACAAACATTTTTTATAGCAATTTTGGGTTTTTTTACAAAGAAAAAATATGAAAAAGGTCCCCCATCATTTAGACATTTTAGATACTTTATCAATATTCTCTTTTTCTTCCCACATAGACTAAATATAATACTGAATCTAAATATAAGGTCACATTAGTTTGAATACTTTTTCAAATTTTATTAAGATAATAATTCATTTATTTATTTTTTCAATAACTAAATTGATATTAAACATATTTTTCACAATAATAAGGGGAAAATTATTTATTAATATTAATTATAAATAAGTTCATATTCCATATTTCAATAATTCTATTATATATTATATTTAATAAAAATATATTGTCATATATATATATCAAAATTAATCAAATGATATATATATACATATATATGAGTAGAAATATAATTTTTTATTTGAATATGATATTTAATAATATCTAATTTTCTTATCTTGTCAACACTATAAATAGGGGTAATAAAACAAAGGCTTTATCAACACTAAAAAATACCCCCTTTATCAGCACTAAAATAATGTTGATAAATTTTTCTTTTATCAATGATTTTAGTACTAATAAAGGTATCATTTATTACTGCTTTTAGCTAGAGCTAATAATTTTTTATCATTGAATATTATAAATTTTTTATTAGAGAAACCCTTTAATGACAATTTTAAATTAAATTAAATGAATAAAAAGGAATATAATAACAATAAAACACTCATACATTATTGGTGATTTGTCAAAACTTTGAAGAATTTGGGGTTGATCCCTAAATGTTGTTAATTCCTCAACAAAAAAGAAATTATCCAACCGAATTACCTAGGGTTTTTTCTAATTTAGTTGACAGATAATTATCTACTTGGGGAAATAATGAACACACTTATAGATAATTACTAGGGTTTTTGCAAAAAATTTGTAAAATCCTCATAAAAAGCATAATCCTGACAAGAAAATCTAATATGAATTATAAATCTCCAAGGTAAAATAACCTTTCATGAATCA
Organism: Viscum album; assembly: GCA_963277665.1. Lineage (NCBI taxonomy): Eukaryota > Viridiplantae > Streptophyta > Magnoliopsida > Santalales > Viscaceae > Viscum > Viscum album. The sequence continues at coordinate 226,831,557 of OY728159.1, read as the reverse complement.
AAATATTGTGAAATTTTTTCATTTTGGTGGATCAATTAAGAAATATTAATTAATTAATTTTTCTATACATGTGACAGATAAAAATGATATTTATTAATTAAAAATTAATTATTTCGGATTCTAGGATATAAAATGTAAAATCCCAATTAACAAAAAAGATAATAAAATATTATAGAAATTTTTCATAGCGAATTATAAAAAAATATTGGCCATACCACTATATCTCAACCATACACAATTTACAAAAAATGAGAAACACAATCCACTCATTAACCAAAAATGATCACCATTATTACACTACTTCATTAATGCACCACCAAATCAATTTACAGAATCACAGGACACAATATACACAAAAACCAATAGAAAACACTAATATCATGATCTTAATACCTTAATCAATCCAAGTTTCAATATATGTGGTCATCATTATATGGCTTAACTCAAGTAAGGATGAATGTTAAATGATTAGATTAATTCAGGTGGTATGGTGGATGTCTTACACACTTATTTTCTCATGTGACCTAGGGGATATAGTAGTTTCCCTCTTATAATAGGTTGATATAGTGGTCTTCATTCACTATGAAAAAAAGTAGTGACATGGTAGATTATTGGCTGCCAAAACTGGGACATATATTGATGTTCGTAAGGTGGTGTTTTGTGGAGGTTCTAGTCAGGTGGCCTATGGTTATGTCCACATATGGAAGAAATGGTGGGACAATCATATCATGAGGATTGAAAAGGAATAATATGGATAGATAAGATGAGGTCATTCCTATATATTTTTATATAAAAAAACATAAACTAGATATAGAATAATAGTAGTAATAGTAATATATATTTTACTACTCATAATAAATAATATTAATAGACAATATAAAAAATATATAATTTTAATAATAATGAAGTAATAATAATATGTCGATCATGATCATGATGAAAAATATGATGATTATTATTATTATAAAAATATAGGACACAACACTTAAGGAAAATATACCCAATAGATTGTGGGGGGGGGGTTACCTATGTGGTAAGATCACATGTAATCTAACATAAAAATTGGGTTCAATACCGAGTGGGAAGATATTTCCGGAAGTACTGTAGTAGTTCTCACTACTATATATCTATGTAAATTTAAAAATTCTCATTATTGGTGCTAACATTTTTATGAAATTCGTCACTTCTAAATAAAACCACAGATAAAAAATAATAATCAACACTTTTTTATAGATGATAAAGGACCAACATTATCAGTTCTTCATTTAGCATAGATAAAGGATTCCTTTAATTAGTACTAGAAATGATCAAATAAAACGTAAGGTGAATAATATAATTTAAATATATATATTTATATATTTTTAAATGTTATTTATGAAATAATTGACATATATATATTATAATCGTAGTATATATATGTTTGTTAATTGAAAATTGTTTATAATTACCTAATGTTCCCGTTTGATTTGGTTGTTTAGAATAGGAATCAGTATTTCCAAATAGTTTCCAATAGGTATGTTCATGGAACTAGAAACACCCAATGGTTTTGTATTCATATGGACATACATTACAAAGAAAGATTCTCGTTAGGGATATTGACCCATGATTCATAAGAACTCACACTGGTCGAGAGGATGGGAGGTCAGGCTCATTGCGCCCTTTTGGGGGGAACTATTGCTTACTCTAGGACTCTGTTATAGATTTATGATATGTTCATGAATCCTTTCTTAAGTCTCAAGTATGATGTCAGTTTCTATTGAAATTTGGAATCTATTATTAGCATATATGGAATTTAGATTCATCTATATATATCTGTGGTTTTTCATTAATAGAGAAATGATTAATTATTAGAGGTTCTACATTAGTGGTATCATATTACATACTATTTAGAGATTCTTTTGTAAACATTATAATGATTCTAGTTTTCTGTCCACATATTGGGGCACTCTAGAATTTATTTTCATCCAAGGATACCAAGATCACTCTAGATATTATCATCATCCAGGGAAACAAAAGTTGTTTTGATGTTGGGATCAAATACATTGATGGGATTCCTACAAATCCCTATGAGATGAATTAGAACCAAATTATTTTGTTGCTACTTAATGTGACACATCATACCATTTAAGGTCATGTGATAAAAACATAAATATACATTTTAATTTTGTGTGGTAAGGACTCCTATGAAAAAGATGCCTAGTCCGTGTTTGGTGCCAGACTTATACCAGTGTAGGATGATGAACGAAGAAGGGTTGTGATATTTAAATTTGAATTAAGAACTTCTAGGGATATGGATAAAAGATAACAAGGTTGATTTGTGGTGATGGGTTTGAACATCAGGGATTCTTCCTATGTATCCCATTTGGATGGGAATCAAAGGCCACATAGTTTGGTACCCTCTCAATCTATTGAGGGATGATGTTGAGATGTAATCAGAAGGTAATGAATAGGTCCCAATGATTGAAATGTATAATAAATAATTCTTATATAATAATATATGTTTTAGTTGATATCGGTCCTTTGGAAGGCATCCTATGTGTCCTGGATAAAGTATGAATCAATTTTCTATTAGTTCAATTACTTTAGGTGGATCAAGAAGATGTTATGATCATCCCAAAACTCTAATCCCACTTGATTCATGGTCAATTTGAGAAATAATAGAATGTCAATAATTTGGAAACCCAATAACATTTCATCCTTTGTTGGAGGAAAAGGATATGGTGATGGCTGAATATTTAAGTGGTTATACACATCATTATCTTTCCTTTACTGCAAAGATGGAATGAAATTGATGAATGTGTAGGTAGATAAGAGAATGACTGAATCCTCTTACATGAAAGGCCAGTGGATTAACCCAAGAGGGATTCCCTCAAATTGGTTACTGAGTTGGAGAAGGACCTCATTCCATGTTTAAGGGAGAAGAATTTGTGATCCTCCATCCCTACCGGGAACTAGAGGCTCCATGTCTTAGAGGAGATAAGGGATGGACCTAGTCTTATCATCAAAATATGGGAATAATAACTCCTCAATAGTGTCATTGGGTTACATTTTGTCCTTATTAAAATCGATATGCAAAACAACAGATTCCATGAGGATCATGGCCCTGAGGTAGGACATGTGTGGGAAACCTATGACCATAGAAATAAAAAATTAAACAAGAGACACATCGATGTGCCTTTCTCCAAGGATTTGTATACCAATAGATCTAGGTGGAGGTTTAAACTTTATCCCCTTTAGATAAGAAAGATAGGATGGATATTCTATGTCATGACTAGATTTGAGGGAGGCCTAATGGATAGATAAAATAGGCTTTAAGATGAGGAAAATCAAGCAGGATCGTGCAGGGAGTGATCCATGCAAATAGTATTGGGAGAATTTGTGGCACCCTAGGTGACAAAAAACATATATCACTGCACTAGGGAGATGATATTCTCAAGACATTTAGGGTCTCCACATGTATTTACATAAGTTATTAGCGGATGTTCCTGTTGAAGAAGGGAGACTCGAACTAGTCTTCTTAAAATTGAGGGTTAGATGAATTAATTGCGTAGGTGTTATTTATTTTTAACACTGGATGGAATTATGTTCCACTATTCCACATTAATTCTATCTTCTTTAGGTCTTAGAAAACTATCTATAAGGTTTTAAAGGTATTGAGAAAAGTACTAGGGATATCATAGGGGAAACCAGACTTTGGGAAAATTCATCCCTATAAATGAAGACCCTAAGGGCCTATTAATAGAAAAAATGGGACCCTCGGAGAAGCTGTCATTTCACAAAATTGGGTGGTGTGAAAACGAGGCACACGTGTAGATTTCACACCAATAGTGAATGGGGTTACCTTGGGTGAATAGGATTTGCAGATGTTCATCAGAAAACCCGTTGTTATGTACTATAAGGAATGTGCCCCCAAAACCCATTATTAGGATTAGTGATGGGATTTTCTTCTATCCCTTCTAGCCAGTCCCTTTGCTACTATCTCTTACCCTGATGAAAAATGAAGAGTCACACTGTGAACATTTCAAGCCTTGTTGAGGGATTTTTGGCTCTGGAGACATAGAAATTCAATCATATCCTTCTAGTATAAAATACATATTTCTACATAAACTCTAAATTTGGTGTCTAAGTGATGTTCAAATCTTTAATTCTATGGTAATGTTCTTCGAACACATTTCATGGTGTCAACATATACATAGTTATAATTTCATATATATATATATATATATATATATATATATTATTAAGTATCATATATATATAAATATATAAATACATTTAATTCAATAAATATATATATATTTAGTTTATTTTTTAAATTATCATTATATATATATATAGTTATTATATAAATTTTTCATAACAAATATGTGTTAAATACATACACGTACACCTTTATGAATAAAAATTACCTTTTATATATATTTTATATACATATTTGTATATTATTAATTATTTATTTATGTAGAAATTAATATATATTTATATAAAATATTGAATGAACTATATATATAAATGTGTGTTTGTTTGTTTTTTAAAGGTATATGTATATAAATGTTTCAATTTTTATATATGTATGCATATGAGCTCTGTGTGCACGTGTTTTCTTAGATGGATTAGAGTATGTGTTAGTTAAAATATATATAACATAGAGATGCATGTCATTTAATATTTATTCAGTTTTAATAATTATTTAGTTAATATTTTTAAAAATTATCCATTTTAATAGTTATTTATAATTTTATAAATATTTATATTTAATATTTTTAATATTTTATCCATTTATATGAAAAATACTTATTCTATATTATTTTATTATATTAGTATAAAAATATTTAAACAAGTTTTATTATTTCATTATTTATTTTCAATTTATTATAAATATTTTGTTAATGTAATTTAGAATTTTTTTAATATATATTTGCATAATTTTTTTAAGATTATATTATTTTAAATAATAAAATTTTAAGATTTTCATTAAAAAATTCAACTTTGTCATTTTTTATTTTTATTAATTTATTATTATCTATACATTTTTAATATCTATTAATTTTTAATATCTATTCGTTTTAACTTTTTTTTCATTTATTGATTTTGAATACTATTTTATTTAATATTTTTGTCATTTATTTAGTCTAATATTTATTTACACAATTTTATTTAATAATATTTAAAAATATTAAATTGTTTTCAATTTGAAAAATCAATATTTATGCTTTTTTTATGATATTTATTATTACAATCTTTATAAAGTAACTATTTAATATTAATTTCTATCTGTGTTTATATGATTGTACATTTATGGATGTGTGTGCATAAGGATGTATGTATGTGTGTGTGTGTGTTTATATACATGTTTGTATGTGTATATATGTGTACGAATTTTTATGTATGTGTATGTTTATGAATGTGTACATGCATATATGTGTATGTGCATGAAATCGTATATGATTATGTATGTGTATGTTTATGTATTTATGTGGATGTATGTATATGTATGGGTATATATGTCTCTATGTTTTTGTACGTATGTGTATATATGATTGCATATGTGTATTTAAATTATTTTTTTGCATGTTATGTGTATGTCTGTTGGAGTATATATATATATAATTATATAATAGGAAATTTCATCTCCTTTTCCAATTTGACATAGCATACAATAATATATATATATATATATATATTTAAATATACATATTAATTATTTAGTTACATTTAATATTATTCATTTGTAAAAAAATAATTTTTAATATTTATTCATTTGTAATAAGTAAATTTTATTAATTTTTAATACAATTTATTTAATATTTTTTGTTCTATAAATTTTAAAATTTTCTTATACATTTATTTTAATTAATATATCATATTTTTAATATGTTTTTAATTTACATAATTTATATTTACTCACTTATTTTTAATATTTTTTATTTAAATATTTATATGTTTGTTATTTTTTTATTTTATTTACTACATTAACTTAAATATATTTAATTTGAATGTAATTTTTAAAACATAATTTATTCATTTTTTAATTTATTTTGATTTATATAATTTATATTTCATTATTTTTCAATATTTTATAAAAATTTATTCATTTATATTCATTACATATTATTCATTTTTTTACCAGAACAATATGAACCACAAAAAACTCCATGGACCAAGAAATTTATTATAAAAAAGTGTACAACAAGTAAAAAAAGGGAGTTCATGGTAAAATTGGAAAACATCCCACCAAAACAAAATAAAGAAGAATATAGATCAACCTTTATTTCTACCACCCCTTCAACGATATCCACCTCGGTCTCCTGGGAGACCTTCTCTTCCCCACTACATTTGATTCTTCCACACACCACCCTGATTATTAGTATCCTTTGATTCATCTACCACATCAATATTCTAGTTAACATCAACATCATTACCACCCTTAGCAAGCTATTTTTCATCCATCAAGTCCTCATTTGAGGACTATCCTAACTACAAATCCTTCTTATCATCCTGATTGATCATTAATAGTGAAAAATTAATCCCATGTGATATTAATGTTTTTTCACCTTTCATCTCCTGCCTCTCTTTATATATCTCTTCATGCTCTGGAAAATTAATGGACTCCATCATAGTGAAAACGCAGTCATTTATAACACCATTATTATGTTTAATAACATATGTGTCATCATCAATGGAAACCACTTTGGATGTAGTTGATTGAGAAATAGGGCCATGTAAAGATGCGAATACATGCTCATGAGAAGTGATAACCTTCACATAGTCTCCAATGTTGGCATTCACTTCCCCCATAGATTTCGATATAAAAAGTACCTAAGCATCCCACACACGTTATTGAAAGTAAGAAGCTTGACATAAATATTTAACAACATGTTAATCATCAACAATAGAAACAACCATGTATGTTGTGTGATTAAAAATAGGGGCATGAGAAGATTCCACCACATGATCCTGAGAAGTTTTAACCAACAATGAATCTCCAGATATAGCATGAACCTTCCCCATAGTTCCAAATGTAACAATAGCTTCCAAGGTAGCATTCACACACTGTTGAGAGAAAACAGTTTGAAATAAATATTTACTTGGTGTTGGAACCAAAATTTCTCTTTTATAAAAATGGATTTCAGTGTGTGTTTGTTATCAATACGTACTTGGATGATCCATATTTTTCAAGGAAATGGATCTAATAGTTCAATTAAAAAACAATATTGTAGTAGGTTTCGTTTCCCTATATTTTCTATATTTTTGGGTCCATAAATTAGAAAATGGAAAAAATTGTTTCTCTAAAAGGAATTTGCGTGCAAGACTAAAGGAGGTTTGGAAACATGCCTGAAATATATGATTTGAGATCATAACATCGAAATATGGAAAATGAAAAAGTGGATGAAAGATTTAAATTGTGCATGAAAGACAAGGTTTCATGGAAGATCCTTACGCACCAAATACGACGTCAAAAGGTCGTTTGCATGCTTGGATAGAAACATAAGTGCACTAAAAAGGATGTTCTAGAATATTACCCATAGGGTCTTTGAGACTTATAAATACGTGTCTTCCCCATATTAAGACTAATGAATTTTACGACGAAGACCAGGGTCCTCTACGCAAAAAATTCATGTGCTTGAAAGAGAAGAAGAGACCAAATCTTGCACGCAATGTATTCCTCTAGTATTCAAAGTACAAGTGAAGCTCATGGTTCAGATGGTTGAAAGATAATGTCATCCTGAAAAATAATGGTCTTTCAAAAGTCATCTTGCATGCAAATTATAAATCTTTCACAAAAGGGATGGTGTTGCGCACAGGTAGCGGTGTGTGATTCCAACAAGTTATGAATATATAGTTTGTTTGATCAGTGTGTTCAAGTGTGTAAATTAATGATTTTGATACAAGAATATTCTCATTCTGGTCAGTGAAAAATACATCTATTTCAATTTATTAAAGAGACCTTCTGGTCGATAAACTGAGAAATACTTCACCCACTTTGGTGAGCATGGGGGATTGAATGCAAGTTTTTCCAAAGGGCGTAGTGTACTATCCCTAATATCTCTGTAAAGGAGGGGTTCTTGGATCAGAGAGACTATATAACTCTTATAATAATAAATCTAGTGACTATTAGTGGAATTTAGTATAACTAAAAACATGTCGGCCATTGCTCTTTGTACTTTCCCTTAGTGATGAAGCATGTAAAATTGTTGTGTCATATATTTGCATGTTATTGTTTATTTTCTAAAAATACTTATCAGACAGGTTTAACAGGTCCCTAACATCATGGGAAAAAATCCATTAGTTTAAAGTAAAAATGTGGACAACCCATTTCACCCATCCCTATTATGGTGTTCCTTGTTCCTACACATGGGCTCAATTTCTCAGTGGTGGGAAGATTCTTTCCATAAGAAAAAGGAGAAGACCCTTTAAACTGTATGTAACCAGAATCGAGTTTCCCTTTTGATAATAACGGGTCCTCCAATAGAATCATAGGATCCAATTCCACATACTATTAGTACAATCAATATCACCCAATTTATAATAGTTCTCCCCTTGAATCACAGTAATAACAACCATATTTTGAGTTAAGGGTGTGCATTCACCTAGGGGAGTCACACCCCCCACTTCCAACACCTTCAAATTAACTTCCAGTATGATTATTCACAACTAGAACATCAGCAAAAGAAGGGGTCCCAACTCTCTGAACCATGACAAATGTTATGCACTATGTTCCCCTTAATAGATGATGGTTGATCAGCTTCTTTTACACCATCAAAGGTACCCCTCATTCCAATCATAGCCTTTAAAGGAGAGAGATCCCTAGTAGATGGAATTTTAAATTTAAATGTTTCAATAAGCTATCCATGACTAATACAAATAGAACATCTCAATCGTCTTTGAAAATTATCCTTAACATTTCCAATAGATGAGAAACGATGACATAATTTAGGAACTTTCTCAAATTCAATATCATGATCAAAATTGAAATCACCCGTAATCAAGTATACAATATCAACAAGAAGGTAGGGAAAATACAAACTTGAAAAAAAATGAATGAAAAGTGACCATACCTGAATGTTCTTATCTCCCAATAAAGGTTAATTTGGGATCCAAGGGCCAAAGAAACATCCTATCAAATTTTGGGTTCCAAAATATCCAATTTAAACCTTTTACATAGACCTAAGACTATGAAACTATGTTGTTTTCTAGAATAGGGAAAAACTATGCATCCTAGTTTTGAAACCATTGAATCCCATGATTGAGGTTCATAAATCTGAAACTCCAAGACTTTAATTTCATTAAATTTGAACAAAAATTGAAATGGTAGAAATTCATACCGAGTGACATTATTTTCCATTCACTGAAGACCCAAAACTATGTAAGAAATTTTTTTAGATCATCATACTTCCCAGAGTTTATCATTTCTGAACTAAGCAAAGAAATAATTGAATGTTTGAAAAAATAAACTCATTATTCAAGAATTCAAGTGTTCCCAAAAAAACCACAAGCATACCATTCATCGAAATCTGATTAAGTGAAATGGATTTTCCACTCCGAGAGCTGAAGAAGAATATGTCATCCCCCTTTACTGGTAATGTGTCTTCTCTCCTAGTATATTCTCCCACCCCATATCACTTCAAAGGGCCTAACTTTTTTATAGTTCAATAACTAGATTTTTTTTGTGCCTGAAACCAGATCCACCATCCACCATCATCAAGGGGCCAAAAAAATACATTCTCAATATTGTTGTAATCAAGCAAGTTAAGATTCATTAAATATGGAAATCATATGTTCCATTTTTGTAAAGGGGAAAATGCTCAAACCATGACATCTCTCTTCTTTTTCATATTTTGTTTCATAGTTTAATATTATTTTTAAAATTTTTAATTTTTAATTTTTTAATTTTTTTTATTTTAATTAATTTATAATGTTATTTATTGAATTTTTTTATATTTTATTCATTTTTAATTTCTAAATGATTTAATTATTTAATATTATTCATTTAATATTTTTAATATTTTATTATTTTTTCAATATTTATTTATACAATTTTTATTCTTAATATTTTATATTTATAAAATATTTATAAACTATATAATTACTATTTATTAATTTATATATTTTAATTAATATATTTAAATCATTATATAATTACTATTTATTAATTTATAAATTTAAATTTAATGTAAATTTCATATATTAAAATTTGGTTTTTTATATTTCAACATTTTTAATATATATTTTTTAATTTTCATAATTAATATTTTTTCCATTTTTTCGGTGATAATTTTATTTTTAATTAATCTAAAATTTATGAGGGTAAAAATTATCACTCACTAAAGATACTTTTTTCTACACTAACTAAACTACAAATTTATCTTAATTAGTATTAGCGTTAATAAAAGTGATATTTATCAACACTAATTAGTTTAGAAATGATAAAAGATTTTTTGTAACATTTTTTTTCTTTTGGGAAGATAACACTTTTTCAAATCATTTTAATTAACCTTAACATTTGCCTTGTTCTCTCATGACTTTCATGCTCACATGTAACTAAATCCATATTGCACTTTTTTAGAAGAAATTTGAAAGATCGTGACCCAAAAAACTGATGGTATAAAATTTTAAATTTTTTATGTATTTTAAACTAATCATTCATTATTGTAAGAAATATTTTGGTGTTCTTATTCTGAAACAAAATGTATGTGCATGTGGCACCCCAATTCATACCACCCCATTTTTGACTACCCTCCCCTCTTATAAAAGTATTTCTCTTATATTTTTTCTCCCATGGCTATTTTAACCATTTCACTATCTTAATTTTACGTGATGTTTAGAGAATGGATTCATATATAGTTTCTAATCATGTTTTTAAATATATTTCTTGTGTTTTGAGTTTATTTTCTTATAATAAAAACTCTAACATCATGTTACCATTTCACATATATGGGAAACTTTATGTGTTACCAAAAAAAGGAACTATTTTACGTGTGTGAAGCAAAAAATGTCCCCACCACTCTACTTATGTTTTCCAAATTATTATTCACTTAAAATATTCAGGCCATAAGTCAATGTCAAATATATCAGGGTTCATCCTATTGCCCAACAATATATTAATTGATTTCATATCCATGGAGACAAAATTAATATCTATTATTTAATTATTTTTATTTAGGAATTTGTATCCCCTAGATCTGTTGAAAAATATTATTTCATTGACGTTATATTTTTCATGTATTATAATTTCTCCTAATTGGTTTTTCAGTTTTTCCATAAAACAAACTTTTTACATGTGTAAATTATTATTTTTAGTTTTAGTTTAAATATTTAATTTATGTTTCAAAGAAAAATAATTTCATTGATTGTCTATTGGATATATTAATGGTTTATTTAATTTTATTTTTAATGATAGTAGTTTAAAACAATAGTTGACACAATTTCTACCCATCTTGAGGATGAGTTAATTAAATAAATTTTGCAGCTCTCTTTTTGGTTATACTATCTTGCAGATGGACTATTATTTTATTCAAAAATACGATAACGATATTTATGTATATATAAATAATTTATAGTTAAGATTCAAAGCTCAGAACTTTTGCATAATATTTTTTTTAATTATGAATATTATTGAATAAAATAGGATTAATAGGAATAAAACATTCATGGATGTTGATATTATGAAAAAGAGTATGAGTATAGGATTTAATGGTTTATCATGTTTGTAATATATCATGTATATAACCCTTTTAATATTTTTTCTTGTGCTTCATCATTATGATTCATAATAAATGATTACGAAGGTGTTTTAAGAAAACATGATCTATTATGGAATAGATCAATGTTATAAATAATGGATTAAACATGGACAAGAATAGTATATTTCTTGTGTTTGTGAAACACTATAGTTTATAGACCATCTAATATGATTTGAAGTATTAATGATGATGGATATCTTATAAAGGATATTATTAAAGTTTAAATGATAATGAATATCATATGGTGGAAACAGAATGGATATATGAAAATGAACTTCATGATTGTCCCAATCTATTAGAAAAGATAAAGAGTTGTGTAAGGACATCATTATAAGATATTCATATAAAATATGAAACTCTATCAGACATATTCAAGATAAAAAATTTAAATGACAGAAATGGGTGGAGTGACACTAGGCAAGTTAAAAGACATCCTCTCTTGATTTATATTCTAGGAAAAGATAATGACATCCCTTCTCTAAAAATTATGTTAACAAAAATCTAAAATAATACATAAAATAATACATCCCAATACAAATGATTTTATTTAATTTAACAAGGACCATAAATAACTAATATAATTCCATTAGTGTAGTGTATGTTGATATATGAAATATTATTCATGTCCTTGAATATTTGTATGGTACATTGCAATCATTCCAAATATTATCTCCCTATATAGAAGTGAAGAAACTACAGCGAAATTTACATGAAATGAAAATACAAGAATTTAGGATGAAATACTTCATCTCCCATTAGACTATCCTCAGTAAATGAAAATTGACCATGACTATCCAAATTATGGAAACTAATAATAAAACCAACATCTTACACTATCATCATGTGACATCTCAAACCCGGTTCAGTCATATGTAACAAAACAAAGTTGTCTATATTGCCTCAAATATAGCTCCCCATATGCCAAAGGCTTCCAAATAGTTGTGAATTCATATGGTCTATTTGTGTGGTTGATGTTCCCTTTGGTAAGGGTGTAGCACATTGAATAAATTATAAATATACTATGGAAATGTATATATATGATCAAATATAATAGTGGATGATTTAAAATCCATATAATATAAATTATCTAAACAATAATAACAAACATATCATATAAAATGATGTTAATTTTCTGATACGCTACAAATATTGGAAGTAGAAAAACAATAGTACACAATATATGTAAATACACAAGAAGACCAATTGCCCAAATTCTTGAAATCGACCCATTCCCATTCCTAGTACTGTTCTCCCACATAGCATCTTATCACTTGAATAAAAAATACAATTCATGTACCTTATTCTTATCCTGAACTACAACCATGTTGTTAGTCTATAAATAAATCCGTAACTGAAAAAAGGTGTTACTTAAACCATGTAGGAAACCTCCAATGGTTTCTAATGGAAATCTAGTTTGTGGGAATAAATATTCCATTGTGTAGGTAAAATGATAACCAGTAGAAATAGAAATTGGAAAATATTCATGTCGGGATCGGGTTTCTCATTGAAGGCCTAACCAACCATACCTCTATTTGACAATATCAGATGTCTCTTAATCGGTAACTAGTAAAATGATAGTTTCTAAGAATATGATAACTGTATCCTTGTAATATAAATAATTATTTCGGACCCAAGTTGAATATGGCGAATCCTTGACCTTAGAGGGTCAAACCAACTCATTGTGAATAACAATATAGCTTAGACAAAAGGTATAAGTGTAATATAATGGTTACACACATATCATTACACATTTGTAAAATATCTAGTTCTTTCCTCAAAGAATTCATAAAGTAAATCCTAGGAGAAGCTTGATAGGAGACCAAGGTGCTGATCTAAGGCATCACATGTCTGAAGACACCAAGATGTATATAAGGAGATTCTCCTTGGAATTATAATTTCGGGATATAAATAAAATGAATCATTGGTACTACATTAATGAATTCATATACTAATATGAAAATGGTTAAATTTAATTGGGTTATCTCCCATGGGACCCCGCTCAAGGAATCAGTGTGGCATGCCCTAAATTCTTAAGATAATCCCTTAGGAATTTGATGTTGTCTCATGTTTATACTCTTCCTTAATTGAAAATGGTCTTATAACAATAATACCCACCATGAATTTCTAAAATCATATTTTGACATGAAATAACTAATCTAGTTTATTCACATTATTTAATTAAATGAATTACATTTTCATTTAAAAACTAAAATGTTTTATAAGTGGATTAATACCATTAAACATTACATTGTTCGTTAATACGTGCCAAGTGTACGATACATTCCAAATTATAATGTAACCAATTCCTCCATTTAAATTAATTAAATCACTTGTGTTACCGAAGTAAAACACACCATTGGGAATTTTTGATTATAATAATAATTTTTTATAAGTTTATATACGTGGCACGCCCAAAGTGGTGGATAATGATGATGTCTTAACCACCAGTAATAACTGGGAGTATATTATATTATTTGGGTGAAAAATATAAGATAATAATTTAAAGAAGATTGATTTTAGAGGAAAAGTGTGGCATCAACTGGTTCACAAAATAACCAAAAAAATGTATAAATATGAGAGACATTGCGGTAAATCATAAACACCACCTAGAATATGAGAGTAGAGGAACTCTTATCTTGTATCATATTCTAATTTTGCCTATATCAGAATTGAATATATAAATTGATGAATAACCTAAAATTATGGAATATTTCCACTACTAAAAAATGTGTAATATATACATCATTAGCCTTTATCTATGCTAGAGAATTACACTGCTAAAGGTTTCCTTTATTGAAAGATTATTTTACCACTGATAAATGGTAACCATTATCATTCTATTTTCTAGCACTGATAAAGGTATTGATCATGTGTGTGAGTACCACATCAAAATATCATATGTTCGACGTCTTCTTTATATAATAATAATAAAGTGCAACCTAGGCTCAGAATATCGCTATAGTGATGTGCTCCTACATACCAAACACCAATAGGGTCCCATGATCCTACATGGGCATAAACTCACCATATTGTTTCCACTAGCTTTAGTCTACTCAGAAACACATAGTCGGGCCTTACATGACCCAACCCTACATGAACTGGCCCTATAACCCCCCATATGGGTCTATACATGGCCTGACCAACCTAACCATGTAGGGAATGTCCCCAATTTTCTTTATATGTACCCAAAAAATTACAAGTATTAAAAATATTAAAAAAACTAAATAATTAAAAAATGATTAAACGAACAAAATCTTAATTCTTTTTCTAATTAAATTGTAATTTATTACATTAATATATATATATATTTGAAATATTAAAAAAATTCTAGATATTAAATAAATATATAAATATATATATTTTAAAATTATTAAACAAATAAAATTAAAAATGAGTAAATTAAAAAATAATTTTGTAAATTATATAATTATTAATAAAATAAATAAATTTAATATACATATCTATAAAGTATAGATATTAATAAATTTTATAAGTTAAGTATAGATATTTAAAATTCATAAATTGTAATAATTAAATTTGTATACATAAAAAGTAATGATTACAAATTTAATAAAAAATTTATTAATGAAATAATTAATAACAAAAATTAATACAATTAATAAAATTATTTTAAATATAAATAGTAATAAATTATAGATATTAAAAATAAATTTATAAAATGGTTTAAATTTTGAAATTAATAACATATTAATGTCTTATTTGTTTTATTGGTTTTATACATAATTATTCATTAATAAAATTAAAATAGAAATATGTTCCAATATATTTTCCAGATTATATATCTAAATATATTATATTTCCAAAAATATGATTTATATAATACAAAATATTGATTCTTATATGAAATAATAAATATACTTATATTAAAACGATTTTTAATAAAAAAAATTATTAATTAAAAATATTGACTAATTATATCGAGTAATGGATATGTAATTGAATTTCATTTAATTTTTCAATTTAACATAAATAAAATATATATAAATATTTATTCAAACAAATGTATTTAAACCCAGACAATGAATCCATGTATTTCATATCCAAAACCATGTACTCAAACCTATTAATACAAGGAAAACGTATGAGAAAGGGAATGAGTCACACAAAGAAAAAATTGCCATATTAAGAAAGAGAACAAACATAGGTAGTAAATCCGTAATAGTCACTATAGATCCCATATTCAAAGGATATCTTCATATTCCATTTGGATGTCGACATCTCTATCATGTCTCGGCCTCCTGTAGGGGATCATATTCATCATCTGATGAAGATTCTTGATGAGACGTCTCTAATATTGACGGTCTAAAATTTCCATGATAGATCCTAAAATTTTAAATTCTAATTGAATAAAAATAAATATTAAATGTAAATTTATAACAACTTTTGTATTGTTAAATATCCATTAAATGTGAATACACTAGTCTCTATCAAAGAGAATGTGGAATCTAGTTGAATAAACCAATCAATATTCCACTTTTTACTGAGGCATTCAATGGTCCTTTGATCTTTATAATCTTCTAATGGTATAATACTAGATTTTTCAACCCGTGTAGTATCATATTGAACAACATATTCTATTCCAAAAGATACATATTATTTTTTAATTATATATATATAATGGACAGGAAAAGACAACTCCAAATTATCAAAAAAAAATCAACACTCCAATTTGTGGGGGTTTTAGTTGGATAATACACCTATGGGGGGATAACTTATTTATAATTTTCCACTAGATTGTCAACCTGCATTTGGATCAGAGTGGGTGAAACCACCCCATATTGATATTGAGGATCAAATTTTTTATATTTCAGAGGTATGGCCAATTGGATACCCTCTTCATCAACTAATATTCATCACCTTTGTTCAATGTCTCATGGTGAATTTCTTTAAGGACCTAGCCTAAAACATTACCTAATCTTGAGTTATTTCAAGAATACATATTGAGGATCTTTTCATGTTTAGAGTTTTATAGAATTAGATCATAAATCATGCATTACATTCCACATTAAAACAAGGTGGTTACATAAAAAACAATATTCAGTTTTCCCACCAAAGGAAACATATTTAAAATAAAAAATGGATTATTTCTTGACACATCTTCAACACTATCATCACATAATGTACCTTTCCCTAGAACTATGAAAAACATTTCAAAAACTTGGTATGAGCATAAAAAGCTCATTAAGGGATATAAAAATACGGAAAGAAAACCTTAGTGCATGTAAACATAAGAATCAATGAAATCATACTTTATTCATAGAATATAAGAACATAAACATACCTCACAAAATAATAATGTTTATCAATAACTTATAGAAATCATAAGACATAAAGGTAACTTGAGGTATTCATAACATTCTTAAGTAGGGAGTAACCCTCATGGTTACGTTTGGAATACCCATCACAGTATATTCCCTAAATCTATTTGGAGAAACCTTAGCGTTTAACTCCTTCGCATTACCCAAGGAATTGGAGAGATATCATGGGCTCACCCACCCTTAGTTTATTACGAAACCACCCATCTTCGTAAATAATGCCGAAGATCTATAATATAATTGTTTCATATAAAACATGCATAAAGGAAACATAACATTTCCATATTACAATCACAAGATAACAAAAAACATTGATATAATCAAAACATTATCAAAAGCATTTTCAATACCAAAATAAAAGAAAATTAAAACATGGTCTTTATTTTCCATTTAAAAAAAGTTATGGCTTGTAGTGGAAGCCGAAACTCAAATAATGGTCACGGCGGCGGAGAAGTCGTTGTCGCCGCATACGTAAGACAAAAAAATTCCCTTTTGTCGTTCAGTAAAATGCTTCGTATAAGAAGTTTCCTTTTGAATAAAAGTAAAAGTCAAAGGGGTTTATACACCGTATAAAAGAATGTTGTGTATAAGACAAAATATGCCTCAATGAAAGGAGATTGAGATGAAGTCCCTTACCTCATGTCCGACTTGACTCGATCGTTCATTAATATCCAGAATAATAACCTAGAGTTAATTTATAATTTCATAAGAAACTTTTTCAAGTTCATTATTCCTTTTTATATCGCTTATTACCATGTTATGAACATTATGTTATTATTTAAGTTAATAATGGTTGTTTTCTCGATCTTTGGTACTGGAGCCAAAAATAAACTTCTTATAATTACAAGTTGTTCATATGGTAAAATATCCATTATATACAGAATTGAATTCCTGATTTATATATCATATATATCATATATATCCAGAATATACATTCATTTATAATATTACATAACATTTAGAGGTAAGAAATGAAATGCACCGTTCATGGAGACGGTAAGTCGTACGTACGCATGAACGCTACATTCATTTATATTTCATATTTAATGCAATTAAATCATAATGATATTAAGGTATATTAAAATTCTAGTATAATATCATATATAATATCATTTAATCCATACCTTATATGTCCCACATATGGAATTAAAAAATCCAATCACTTTGAGGGGGCGGTAGTCCGCACTTCCTAAAATGAAGATATCGCGTTTACCCATAATGGAAAACATAAGGAATGCCATAAATGATAAAATACAGAAGCATAAGGAAAACATAAACATAATATATATAATATATAATTATAGTGTCATCTTAGTGGCCACCATGAATGGTGTTAAATTAAGATTGAACAATCATCGTTTCATGAGGCAGAAATTCGCTAACCATAGAAACAGTATGTCCTTTAACCATTAGACGGAGGTGTGTGTAAGTGTAAATCAAATCCATCTCATAAAAACATCACAGTATATTTAAGATACTAGTTTTATTACAAATTAAAGGGATAAAAAAAGTTTAGGGTGTTGGAGAAGCAAAATAAAACAAAAGAACATTAGAGAAGACATTACCTTTAAATCAGGTTACTCCCCTTGGTTTGAACCGAAAGGGTTTCTTGAAGAGCTTTCTGCCTAAGGTAAGGCTTATATGATGAATAATGGGACGTGGAGAGATAAAATGAGCAGAGTTTGGCAGAGACAATGGCTTGAGAGGTGTGGGTAAGGTGGTAGAGGTGGGGTCCTTTTATAAGACGGAAGAGGGGAACTATATGAATGTCAAGAAATGTTACTTTATTATTAAATGAGTTTCAGATTTTAAAGATCCCACAATGATATATTTCAAGTATAAGTTGATAAGGGTTCTAAATCCACCCATCCAATAGGTTTTGACAAGTGTATGTCTTAGATTTTATATTGTCATTTCATTTTACTTAAATCGTTCATTAATGAGGTAATCACTGCATCATCATGGTGTTATAAATAAATTTATTTATTTAATGTCTAAAAATTATAAAAAAATACCATTATGTAGGAAATATCTTTATTTTTTCAATGAATATTTATAGTCTAAGAGATAATTTATGTAGACAAAATTAAAATTGTTTTACTTAGGTGTTACATACTTTTGTTATATTTATATTTCATTAAAAATAAAAAGATAAAATGTCACTATTACACAAAAGTTATTCCATGGGGTCCCAAAGTTGGCACAAGGCATCCCATGGTTGGACATGACACAAACAGTAGCATTAAAACACATGTTGGGTTCATTTTATATTATTATGATATTATTTTATTACCCTTAACTACCTGATTACTAATTAATCAGGATAATTAAAGATAATTATCGTCGTTACTATTCATAATGTCAAAAAAAAGAGAGTCTTAATTACATTAGTTACACCTTATTATTCCAAATATGGAATCAATTTTACCAAATTCTAAACAAATAAATTGTAATAATTAATTTAAAAATAATTCTCGTTGTCAAAACAAATAGCGGGTTTTTTGGAAACAATATCTATCAAAAGTTTGACACTTGTTTATTCCCAATTCCAAATTTAAATTAATTACAATGACCAATATTAGAATAACATGTAAATATATATTCTAATTACACTTTAAAACCAATTAAAAAGATTATATATCAATATAATTAAATTAGATGAAAAATCAGTTTTGATGTAAAATGCACAATTTTTCACCATTCATTAAAAAATTAACATTGCGAGAAAAATACCAAAACATTATCCAAAGTAAATTTAAATATCTCAATAGAAAATAATAAGTTTATTTTGACAAAAATATCTTATAAAATTGTCAAGATATATATATATAAATGGTTTTCCATCAAAAGGTGGAAAAACAATCTCTTAAAAATATTAGAGAATTCAATGCTTTAGATTGGATTTATTCTCATTTTAAGCCTTTAAAACACTATCTAATTCATAAATAGATATATATATATATAAATACATAATTCTTTACTTACATGGGATGTTAAATCATTCCCCCCTTTAGAAAATTTCATACCCATAATTTATTTACTTATCGAATAAGTGGGGGTATTTATCCCTCATTGCATTTTCAGATTCCCATATTGCCTCTTAAATCATGTCATTTTTCCACAAAACCTTTACATAATGAATCACCTTATTCCTCAATACATGATCCCTGAGGTCAAGAATCTGGACCGATTGTTTCTCATAAGATAGATTCTCTTCCAGCTGAACTACCTATGGACTCAAAACATGAGATGGATCTGGCATGTACTTCTTTAACATTTATATATGAAAAACATTATGTACCAATGATAAACTCGGAGGTAAAGCTACTTGGTATGAAACTGATCCAACTCTCTCCAGAATTTCATATTTTCCAATGAGCCTTGGACTCAGCTTTCCTTTATTTCCAATTTACATCACACTTTTCTATGGTGAAACTTTGAGAAAAACATGATCACCTACCTCAAAAGAGAGATCCTTCCTACTATTGTCCGCATAACTTTTCTTCATGCTCTAAGCTATTCTCATGTGTTTCTATATCAGCTAAACTTTTTCTGACAACTCTATTACCATTTCTGGTCCCATCAATTTCCTTGCACCCACATCATCCCAAAAAGCTGGAGTTCAACACCGCTTCCCATATAATGCCTCAAATGGTGCCATCTGTGTACTGGAATGAAAGCTTTTATTATAAGAAAACTCACCCAATGAAAGATGTTGGTCCCAAATTCCTTGATAATCCATTGAACAAGAACGTAGCATATCCTCCAATGTCTGAATTTTTTGTTCTGACTGCACATCTTATTGACGATGAAATGTAGTACTAAGATTTAACTCAGTACCCAACGACTTCTGAAGGCATTTAAAAAAGATAAAAGTAAACCTGGGATCACGATCAGATACAGTGGAGAGGGGAACTCCATTTAACTTGACTATCTCTTTAAGATACAAATGAGAAAGTTGATCTTGGGAAAAAGTATCTCGTATTGCGAGGAAATTAGTAGATTTAGTCAAGTGATCAACAATAACCCAGATTGAATTATTACCTTAAGGTGTCTTCAGCAACCCCTCAATGAAGTCCATGGATATAGTCTCCCATTTCCACTATGGCACTACTAAAGGATGAAGCATCCCTTTGGTAACTGCCACTCTACTTTAACCTGTTGACAAGTCAAACACTTCACAATAAATATATATATTTTTAGTTTATATTTTAAATTATCATTTAATTTAATATATATATTTAATTATTATATAAATTTATCATATCAAATATGTGTTAAATACATACACGTACACCTTTATGAATAAATATTACCTTTTATATATATTTTATATACATTTTTTTATATTATTAATTATTTATTAAAGTAGAAATTGATATATATTTATATAAAATATTGAATGAACTATATATATAAATGTGTGTGTGTTTGTTTTTCTAAATGTATATGTATATAAATGTTTCTATTATTATATATGTATGCATATGAGCTTCTGTGTGCACGTGTTTTCTTATATGGATTAGAGTACGTGTTACTTAAAATATATATAACATAGAGATGCATGTCATTTAATATTTATTCTGTTTTAATAATTATTTAGTTAATATTTTTAAAAATTCTCCATTTTAATAGTTATTTATAATTTTATAAATATTTATATTTAATATTTTTTATATTTTTTCCATTTATATGAAAAATACTTTTTCTTTATTATTTTATTATATTAGTATAAAAATATTTAAACCAGTTTTATTATTTCATTATTAATTTTCAATTTATTATAAATATTTTTTTAATGTAATTTATAATTTTTTTATATATATTTGCATAATTTTTTTAAGATTATATTATTTTAAATAATAAAAATTAACGATTTTCATTAAAAAATTCAACTTTGACATTTTTTATTTTTATTAATTTATTATTATCTATACATTTTTAATATCTATTAATTTTTAATATCTATTCGTTTTAACTTTTTTTAATTTATTGATTATAAATTCTATTTTATTTAATATTTTTGTGATTTATTTAGTCTAATATTTATTTACACAATTTTATTTAATAATATTTAAAAATATTAAATGGTTTTCAATTTGAAAAATCAACATTTATTCTTTTTTTATGATATTTATTATTACAATCTTTATAAAGTAACTATTTAATATTATTTTCTATCTGTGTTTATATGATTGTAAGTTTATGGATGTGTGTGCATAAGGATGTATGTATTTGTGTGTGTGAGTGTGTGTGTGTGTGTTTATATACATGTTTATATGTGTATGTATGTGTATGAATTTTTATGTATGTGTATGTTTATGAATGTGTACATGCATATATGTGTATGCGCATGAATGTGTATATGATTGTGTATATGTATGTTTACGTATTTATGTGGATGTATGTATATTTATGGGTATATATGTCTCTATGTTTTTGTACGTATGTGTATATATGATTGAATATGTGTATTTAAATTATTTTTATGCATGTTATGTGTATGTCTATCGGAGTATATATATATATAATTATATAATAGGAAATTGCATCTCCTTTTCCAATTTGACATACCATACAATAATATATATATATATATATATTTAAATATATATATTAATTATTTCGTTACATTTAATAATATTCATTTGTAAAAAAAATAATTTTTAATATTTATTCATTTGTAATAAGTACATTTTATTAATTTTTAATACAATTTATTTAATATTTTTTGTTCTATAAATTTTTTAATTTTTTTATACATTTATATTAATTAATATATCATATTTTTAATATGTTTTTAATTTACATAATTAATATTTACTCATTTATTTTTAATATTTTTTATTTAAATATTTATATGTTTGTTATTTTTTTATTTTATTTACTACATTAACATAAATATTTTTAATTTGAATGTAATATTTAAAACATAATTTATTCATTTTTAAATTTATTTTGATTTATATAATTAATATTTCTTTATTTTTCAATATTTTTAAAATATTTATTCATTTATAATCATTACATATTATTCATTTTTTTACCAGAACAATACGAACCACAAAAAACTACATGGACCAAGAAATTTATTATAAAAAAGTGTACAATAAGTAAACAAAGGGAGTTCATGGTAAAATTGGAAAACATCCCACCAAAAAAATACAGAAGAATATAGATCAACCTTTATTTCTACCACCCCTTCAACGATATCCACCCCGGTCTCCTAGGTGACCTCCTCTTCCCCAATACATTTTATTCTTCCACACACCACCCTGATTATTAGTGTCCTTTGATTCATCTACCACATCAATATTCTAGTTAACATCAAAATCCTTACCACCCTTAGCAAGCTATTTTTCATCCATCAAGTCCTCATTTGAGGACTCTCCAAACTACAAATCCTTCTTATCATCCTTATTGATCATTATTAGAGAAAAATTAATCCCATGTGATATTAATGTTTTTTCACCTTTCATCTCCTTCCTCTCTCTATATATCTCTTCATGCTCTGGAAAAATAATGGACTCGAACATAGTGAAAACATAGTCATTTATAACACCATTATTATGTTTAAAAACATCTTGGTCATCATCAATGGAAAACACATTGGGTGTAGTTGATTGAGAAATATGTCCATGTAAAGATGCCAATACATTCTCATGAGAAGTGATAACCTTCACATAGTCTCCAAAGATAGCATTCACTTCCCCCATAGATTTCGAGTTAAAAACTACCTAAGCATCCCACACACATTGTTGAAAGTAAGCAGCTTCACACAGATATTTAACAACATGTTTATCAACAACAATAGAAACAACTATGTATGTTTTGTGATAAAAAATAGGGGCATGCAAAGATTCAACCACATGCGCCTGAGAAGTTTTAACCAAAAAAGAATCTCCAGATATAGTATGAACTTTCCTCATAGTTCCAAATGTAACAACAGCTGCCAAGGTAGCCTTCACACACTATTGAGAGAAAACAGTTTGAAATAAATATTTACTTGGTGTTGGAACCAAAATTTCTCTTTTATAAAAATGGATTTCAGTGTGTGTTTTTTATGAATACATACTTGGATGATCCTTATTTTTCAAGGAAAGGGATCTAATAGTTCAATTAAAAAAATATTGTAGTTGGTTTCGTTTCCCTATATTTTCTATATTTTTGGGTCCACAAATTGGAAAATGGAAAAAAAATTCTCTCAAAGGAATTTGCGTGCAAGACTAAAGGAGGTTTGGAAAAATGCATGAAATATATGATATGAGATCATAACATCGAAATATGGAAAATGAAAATGTGGATGAAAGATATAAAATGTGCATGAAAGACAATGTTTCATGGAAGATCCTTACGCACCAAATACAACGTCAAAAGGGGTTTTGCATGCTTGGATAGAAACATAAGTGCACTAAAAAGGATGTTCTAGAATATTACCCATAGGGTCTTTGAGACTTATAAATAAGTGTCTTCCCCATCTTAAGACTTATGAATTTTACGACGAATATCAGGGTCCTCTACGCAAAAAATTCATGTGCCCGGAACAGAAGAAGAGACCAAATCTTGCACGTAATGTATTCCTTTAGTATTCAAAGTCCAAGTGAAGATCATGATTCAGATGGTTGAAAGATAATGTCTTCCTGAAAAACAATGGTCTTTCAAAAGTCATATTGCATAAAAATTCTAAATCTTTCACAAAAGGGATGGTGTTGTGTTCAAGTAGCGGTGTGTGATTCCAACAAGTTTTGAATATATAGTTTGTTTGATCTGTGTGTTCAAGTGAGTAAATTAATTATTTTTGTACAAGAATATTCTCATTATGGTTAGTGAAAAATACATCTATTTCAATTTATTAAAGTGACCTTGTGGTCGATAAATTGAGAATGAATTCACCCACTTTAGTGAGCATGGTGGATTGAATGCATGTTTTTCCAAAGGGCGTACTGTACTATCCCTAAAATCACTGTAAAGGAGGGGTTCTTGGATTAGAGAGACTGTATAACTCTTATAATAATAAAACTAGTGACTATTAGTGGAGTTTAGTATGACTGAAAACATGTCGTCCTATTCTCCTTTTACTTTCCCTTAGTGAGGAAGCATGTAAAATTATTGTGTCATATCTTTTCATGCTATTGTTTATTTTCTAAAAATTCTTATCAGACAGGTTTAACAGGTACCTAACATCATGGGAAAAAATCCATTAATTTAATGTAAAAATGTGGACAACCCGTTTCACCCATCCCTATTATGGTGTTCCTTGTTCCTACACATGGGTTCAATTTCTTAGTGGTGGGAAGATTCTTTCCATTAGAAAAAGGAGAAGACCCTTTAAACTGTATGTAACCAGAATCGAGTTTCCCTTTTGATAAGAACTGTTCCTCCAATATAATCACAGGATGCATTTCCACATTATATTAGAACTATCAATATCACCCCATTT
Organism: Viscum album; assembly: GCA_963277665.1. Taxonomy (NCBI): domain Eukaryota; kingdom Viridiplantae; phylum Streptophyta; class Magnoliopsida; order Santalales; family Viscaceae; genus Viscum; species Viscum album. Next base: position 226,806,037 of record OY728159.1, on the reverse strand, counting down.
ATAATAGTTCTCCCCATCAATCACAGTAATGACAACCATATTTTGAGTTAAGGGTGTGCATTCACCTGGAGGAGTCACACCCCCCACTTACAACACCTTCAAATTGACTGCCAGTATGCTTATTTAAAACCAGAACATCAGCAAAAGAAGGTGTCCCAACTCGCTGAACCATGACAAATGTTATGCACTATGTTCCCCTTAATAATGATGGTTGATCAGCTTCTTTTACACCATCAAAGGTACCCCTCATTCCAATCACAGCCTTTAAAGGAGACAGATCACCAGTAGATGGCATTTTAAATTTAAATGTTTCAATAATCTATCGATGAGTATTACAAATAAAACATCTCAATCATCTTTGAAAATTATCCTTAACATTTCCAATAGATGAGGAACGATGACATAATTTAGGACCTTTCTCAAATTCAATATCATGTTCAAAATTGAAATCCCCCATAATCAAGAATACAATATCCACAGGAAGGTAGGGAAATTACAAACTTGACAAAAATGAAAGAAAAGTGACCATACCTGAATGTTCCTATCTCCCAATAAAGGTTAATTTGGGATCCAACAGCCAAAGAAACATCCTATAAAATTTTGGGTTCCAAAATATCTTATTTAAACCTTTTTCATAGATCTAAGACTATGCAACTGTATTTTTTTCTAGAATATGGCCATACTATGGATCCTAGTTTTGAAACCATAGAATCCCATGCTTGAGGTTCATAAATCTGAAACTCCAAGACTTTAATTTCATTAAATTTGAACAAAAATTGAAATGATAGAAATTCATACCGAGTGACTATTTTCCATTCACTGAAGACCCAAAACTACGTAAGAAATTTCTTTAGATCATCATACATCCCAGAGTTTATCATTTCTGAACTAAGCCAAAAAAAAAATTGAATGTTTGAAAAAATCAGCTCATTATTCAAGAATTCAAGGGTTCCCAAAAACAACCACAAGCATACCATTCATCGAAATCCGATTAAGTGAAATGGATTTTCCACTTCGAGAGCTGAAGAAGAATATGTCATCCCCCTTTACTGGTAATGTGTCTTATCTCCTAGTATATTCTCCCACCTCAGATCGCTTCAAGGGGCCTAACTTTTTGACAGTTCAATAACTAGATTTTTGTTGTGCCTGAAACCAGATCCACTATCCACCTTCATCAAGGGGCCAAAAAATACATTTTCAACATTGTTGTAATCAAGCAAGGTAAGATTCATTAAATATGGAAATCATAGGTTCCATTTTATTAAATGGGAAAATGCTCAAACCATGAAATCTGTCTTCTTTTTAATATTTTGTTTCATAGTTTAATATTATTTTTTAAATTTTTAATTGTTTATTATTTTATTTTTTTTAATTAATTTACAATGCTATTTATTGAATATTTTTATATTTTATTTATTTTTAATTTCTAAATGATTTGATTATTTAATATTATTAATTTTATATTTTTAATATTTTATTCTTTTTTTAATATTTATTTATACAATTTTTATTATTAATATTTAATATTTATAAATTATTTATAAATTATATAATTACTATTTATTAATTTATATATTTTAATTAATATATTTAAATCATTATATAATTACTATTTATTAATTTATAATTGTAAATTTAATGTAAATTTCATTTATTAAAATTTGGTTTTTTATATTTCTTCATTTTTAATATATATTTTTTAATTTTCATAATTAATATTTTTTCCATTTTTTCGGTGATAATTTTATTTTTAATTAATCTAAAATTTATGAGGGTAAAAATTATCACTCACTAAAGATACTTTTTTCTACACTAAATAAACTACAAATTTATCTTAATTAGTATTTGCGTTAATAAAAGTGATATTTATCAACACTGATTGGTTTAGCAATGATAAAAGATTTTTTGTATCATTTTTTTCTTTTGGGAAGATAACACTTTTTCAAATCATTTTAATTAACCTTGACATTTGCATTGTTCCCTCATGCCTTTCATGCTCTAATGTAAGTAAATCCCTATTGCACTTATTTAGAAGAAATTTGAAAAATCAAGACCCAAAAAACTGATGGTATAAAATTTTAAATTTTTTAAGTATTTTAGACTAATCATTCATTATTGTAAGAATTATTTTGGTGTTCTTATTCTGAAACAAAAAGGTATGTGCATGTGGCACCCCAATTCATACCACCCTATTTTTGACTAACCTCCCCTCTTATAAAAGGATTTATCTCATATTTTTTCTTCCATGGCTATTTTAACCTTTTCACTATCTTAATTTTATGTGATGTTTGGAGAATGGATTCATATATAGTTTCTAATCATGTTTTTAAATATATATCTTGTGTTTTGGGTTTATTTTCTTATAATAAAAACTCTGATATCATGTTACTATTTCACATATATGGGAAACTTTATGTGTTACCAAAAAAGGAACTAGTTTACGTGTGTGAAGCAAAAAATGTCCCCACCAATCTATTTTTCTTTTCCAACTTATGATTCACTTAAAATATTTAGGCCATAAGTCAATGTCAAATATATTAGGGTTCATCCTATTGCCCAACAATATATTAATTTATTTCATCTCCATGGACACAAAATTAATATCTATTATTTAATTATTTTTATTTAAGAATTTGTATCCCCTAGATCTTTTGAAAAATATTATTTCATTGATGCTATATTTTTCATGTATTATAATTTCTCCTAATTGGGTTTTCAGTTCTTCCATAAAACAAACATTTTACATGTGTAAATTATTATTTTAAGTTTTATTTCAAATATTTAAAATATGTTTCAAAGAAAAATAACTTCATTTATTGTCTATCAGATATATTAATGGTTTATTTAATTTTATTTTTAATTTTAGTAGTTTAAAACAATAGTTGACACAATTTCTACCCATCATGAGGATGAGTTAATTAGATAAATTTTGCAACTCTCTTTTTGGTTATACTATCTTGCAGATGGAATATTATTTTATCAAACATACGATAATAATATTTATGTATATATAAAGAATTTCTAGTTATGATTATAAGCTCAGACCTTTTGCATATTATTTTTTTTAATTATGAATATTATTGAATAAAATAGGATTAATAGGAATAAAACATTCATGGATATTGATATTATAAAAAAGAGTATGAGTATAGGATTTAATGGTTCATCATGTTTGTAATAGATCATGTATATAACCCTTTTAATATTTTTTCTTGTGTTTCATCATTATGATTCATAATAAATTATTACAAAGGTGTTTTAAGAAAACACGATCTATTATGGAATAGATCAATGTTATAAATAATAGACTAAACATGGACAAGAATAGTATATTGCTTGTGTTTGTGAAACACTACAGTTTATGGACCATCTAATATGATTTGAAGTATTAAAGATGATGGATATCTTATAAAGGATATTATTAATGTTTAAATGATAATGAGTATCATATGGTGGAAACAGAATGTATATATGAAAATGAACTTCATGATTGTCCCAAGCTATTAGAAAAGATAAAGAGTTGTGTAAGGACATCATTATAAGATATTCATATAAAATATGAAACTCTGTCAGACATATTCAAGATACAAAAATTTAATGACAGAAATGGGTGGAGTGACACTAGGCATGTTAAAAGACATCCTCTCTTGATTTATATTCTAGGAAAAGATAATGACATCCCTTCTCTAAAAATGATGTTAATAGAAATCTAAAATAATAACTAAAATAATACATCCCAATACAAATGATTTTATATAATTTAACAAGGACCATAAATAACTAATATAATTCCATAAGTACAGTGTATGTTGATATATGAAATATTATTCATGTCCTTGAAAATTTGTATTGTACATTGCAATCATTCCAAATATTATCTCCCTAAATAGAAGTGAAGAAACTACAACGAAATTTACATGAAATGAAAATACAAGAATTCCGGATGAAATACTTCAACTCCCTTAGACTGTCCTCGGTGAAAGAAAATTGACCATGAGTATCCAAATTATGGAAACTAATCATAAAACCAACATCTTACACTATCATCATGTGACATCTCAAACCCGGTTCACTCATATGTAACAAAACAAAGTTGTCTATAATGCCTCAAATATAGCTCCCCATATGCCAAATGCTCCCAAACAGTAGTGAATTCATATGGTCTGTTTGTGTGGTTGATGTTCCCTCTAGTAAGGGTGTAGCACATTAAATAAATTATAAATATACTACGGAAATGTATATATATGATCAAATATAATAGTGGATGATTTAAAATCCATAAAATATAAATTATCTAAACAATGATAACAAACATATCGTATAAAATGATGTTAATTTCCTGATACACTAAAAATATTGGAAGTAGAAAAACATTTGTACGCAATATATATAAATACACAAGAAGGACAATTTCCCAAATTCTTGAAATTGACCCATTACTATGCCTAGTACTGTTCTCCCACATAGCATCTTATCACTTGAATAAAAAATACAATTCATGTACCTTATTCTTATCCTAAACTACAAGCATGTTGTTAGTCTATAAATAAATTAGTAACTGAAAAAAGGTGTTACTTAAACCTAGTAGGCCACCTCCAATGGTTTATAATGGAAATCTGGTTTGTGGGAATAAATATTCCATTGTGTAGGTAAAATGATAACCAGTAGAAATAGAAACTGGAAAAATATCCTTGTCGGGATCCGGTTTCTCATTAGAGGCCTAACCAACCATACCTCCATTTGACAATATCAAATGTCTCTTAATCGGTAACTGGTAAAATGTTAGTTTCCAAGAATATGATAATTGTATACTTGTAATATAAATAATTATTGAGGACCCAAGGTGAATCTGGGGAATCCTTGACCTTAGAGGGTCAAACCAAATCATTGTGAATAACTATATAGCTTAGAAAGGGGGTATAATTGTAATATAATGGTTACACACATGTCATTACACTGTTGTAAAATATCTAGTTCTTTCCTTAAATAATTCATAATGTAAATCCTAGGAGAAGCATAATAGGAGACCAAGGTGATGATCTAGACATCACATGTCTGAAGACACCAAGATGTATATAAGGAGATTCTACATGGAATTATAATTTCTGGATATAAATAAAATGAATCATTGGTAACACATTAATGAATTCATATACTAATATTAAAATGGTTAAATTTGATTAAGGTTATCTCCCATGGGACCCCGATCAAGGAATCAGTGTGGCATCCCCTAAATTCTTAAGATATTCCCTTAGGAATTCGATGTTGTCACAAGTTTATACACTACCTTAATTGAAAATGGTCCTATAACAATAATACCCACCTTGAATTTATAAAATCATATTTCGACAAGAAATTACTATTCTACTTTATTCACATTATTTAATTAAAGGAATTACCTTTTCATTTAAAAACTAAAATATTTTATAAGTGGATTAATACCATTAAACATTACATTGTTTGTTAATATGTGCCAAGTGTACGATACATTCCAAATTATAATGTAACCAATTCCTCCATTTAAATTAATTAAATCACTTGTGTTAGCTAAGTAAAACACACCATTGGGAATTTTTTCTTATAATAAACATTTTTTATAAGTGTATATAAGTGGCACACCCAATGTGGTGGATAATGAATATGTCTTAACCACCAGTAACAACTGGGGGTATATTATATTATTTTGGTGAAAAATATAAGAAAATAATTTAAAGAAGATTGATTTTAGAGGAAAAGTGTGGCATCAACTAGTTCACAAAATAACAAAAAAATTATATAAATATGAGAGACATTGCGGTAAATCTTAAACACCACCTAGAATATGTGAGTAGAGGAACTCTTATCTAGTATCAGATTCTAATTTAGCCTATATCAGAATTAAATATATAAATTGATGAATAACCTAAAATTATGGAATATTTTCACTACTAAAAAACGTTTAATATATATATCATTAGCCTTTATCTATGCTAGAGAATTACACTGCTAAAGGTTTCCTTTATTGAAAGATTATTTTATCACTGATAAATGGTAACCATTATCATTCTATTTTCTAGCACTGAAAAAGGTATTGATCATGTGTGTGAGTCCCACATAAAAATATTATATGTTCGACCTCTTCTTAATATAATATTAATAAACTGCAACCTAAGCTTAGAAGATCGCTATAGTGATGTGCTCCTGCATACCAAACTCCAATAGGGTCTCATGATCCTACATGGGCATAAACTCACCATATTATTTCCACTAGCTTTAGTCCACTTAGAAACACATAGTCGAGTCTTACATGACCCGACCCTATATGAACTGGCCCTATAACCACCCATTTGGGCCTATACATGGCCTGACCAACCTACCCATGTAGGGAATGTCCCAAATTTTCTTTATATGTACCCAAAAAATTACAAGTATTAAAAATATTAACAAAACTAAATAATTAAAAAAATGATTAAACTAAAAAAATCATAATTTTTTTACTAATTAAATTGTAATTTATAACATTAATATATATATATATATATTAAATATTAAATAAATTCTAGATATTAAATAAATATATAAATATATATATTTTAAAATTATTAAACAAATAAAATAAAAAATGTGTGAATTACAAAATAAATTTGTAAATTATATAATTATTAATAAAATAAATAAATTTAATATACATATATATAAATTATAGATATTAATAAATAATATATGTTATGTATAGATATTTAAAATTCCAAAATTGTAATAATTAAATTTTAATATTTAAAAAGTAATGATTACAAAATTAATAAAAAAATTATTAATGAAATTATTAATAACAAAAATTAGTAAATTTAATAAATTTATATTAATTATAAATAGTAATAAATTATATATATTAAATATAAATTTATAAAATGGTTAAAATATTGAAATTAATAACATATTAATGTCTTATTTGTTTTATTGGTTTTATACATAATTATTTATTAATAAAATTAAAATAGAAATATATTCCAATATATTTTTCAGATTTTATATCAAAATATATTATATTTCCAAAAATATGATTTATATAATACAAAATATTGATTTGTATATTAAATAATTCATATACTTATATTAAAATTATTTTTAATGAAAAAAATTATTAATTAAAAATATTGACTAATTATATCGAGTAATGGATATTGAATTGAATTTCATTTAATTTTTCAATTTAACATAAATAAAATATATGTAACAATGAATTCAAACAAATATATTTAGACCCAGACAAAGAATCCATGTATTTCAGATCCAAAACCATGAACTTAAACCTATTAATACAAGGAAAACGTATGAGAAAGGGAATGAGTCACACAAAGGAAAAATTGCCATATTAAGAAAGAGACCAAACATAGGTAGTAAATCTGTAATAGTCACTCCAGATCCCATATTCAAAGGATATCTTCCTATTCCATTAGGATGTCGACATCTCTATAATGTCTCGGCCTTTTGTAGGGTCTCATATTCTTCATCTGATGAAGATTCTTGATGAGACGTCTCTAATGTTGGCGGTCTAAAATTTCCATGATAGATCCTAAAATTTTAAATTCTAATTGAATAAAAATAAATATTCAATGTAAATTTATAACAAATTTTATATTGTTAAATATTCATTAAATGTGAATACACCAGTCTCTATCAAAGAGAATGTGGAATCTAGTTGAATAAACCAATCAATATTCCACTTTTTACTGAGGCATTCAATGGTCCTTTGATCTTTATAATCTTCTAATGGTATAATACTAGATTTTTCAACCCATGTAGTATCATATTGAACAAAATATTCTATTCCAAAAGATACATAATATTTTTTTAATTATATATATATAATGGACAGGAAAAGACAACTCCACATTATCAAAAAAATCAACACTCCAATTTGTGGGGGTTTTAGTTGGATAATACACCTATGGGGGGATAACTTATTTATGATTGTCCCCTAGATTGTCAACCTGCATTTGGATCAGAGTGGGTGAAACCACCCCATATTGATATTGAGGATCAAATTATTTATATTTCAGAGGTATGGCCAATTGGATACCCTCTTCATCAACTAATATTCGTCACCTTTGTTCAATGACTCATGATGAATTTTTTTATGGACCTAGCCTTAAACATTACCTAATCATGATTTATTTCACGAATACATATTGAGGATCTTTTCAGGTTTAGAGATTTAGAGAATTAGATCATAAATCATGCATTGCATTCAACATTTAAACAAGGTGGTTACATAAAAGAAAATATTCACTTTTTCCAATCAAAGGAAACATATTTAAAATAAAAAATGGATTATTTCTTGACACTTCCTCAACACTATCATCACAGCAGGTACCTTTCCCTAGAACTGTGAAAAACATTTCAAAAATGTGGGATGAGCATAAAAAAGCACAGTAAGGGATATAAAAATACGGAAAGAAAACCTTAGTCCATGTAAACATAAGAATCAATGAAATCATACTTTATTCATAGAATATAAAAACTTTAACATACCTCACAAAATAATAATGTTTATGAATAACTCATAGAAATCATAAGACATAACAGTAACTTGAGGTGTTCATAACATTCTTACGTAGGGAGTAACCCTCATGGTTACGTTTGTAATACCCATCACAATATATTCCCTAACTCTCTTCGGAGAAACCTTAGCGTTTAACTCCTTCGCATTACCCAAGGAATTGGAGATCTATCATGGGCTCACCCGCCCTTAGTTTATTACGAAACCACCCATCTTCGTAAATAATTCCCAAGAACTATAACATAATCGTTTCACAGAAAACATGCATAAAGGAAACACAACATTTCCACATTCCAATCACAAGATAACAAAAAACATTGATATAATAAAAACATTATCAAAAGCATTTTCAATACCAAAATAAAAGAAAATTAAAACATGGTATTTATTTTCCATTTAAAAAATGATATGGCTTGTAGTGGAAGCCGAAACTCAAATAATGGTCACGGCGGCGGAGAAGTCGTTGTCATCGCAAACGTAAGACAAAAAAATTCCCTTTTTTCATTTAGTAAAATGCTTCATAAAAGAAGTTTCCTTTTGAATAAAAGTAAAATTCAAAGGGGTTTATACACTGTATAGAAGAAAGTTGTGTATAAGACAAAATATGCCCCAATGAAAGGAGATTGAGACGAAGTCCCTTACCTCATGTCCGACTTGACTCGATCGTTCATTAATATCCAGAAAAATAACCATGAGTTAAATTATAATTTCATAAGAAATTTTTTCAAGTTCATTATTCCTTTTCATATCACTTATTACCATGTTATGAACATTTTTTTGTTATTTAAGTTAATAATGGTCGTTTTCTCGATCTTTGGTACTGGAGCCAAAAATAAACTTCTTATAATTACAAGTTGTTCGTATGGTAAAATATCCATTATAAACAGAATTATTTTACTAATTTATATATCATATATATCATATATATCCAGAATATACATTCATTAATAATATTACATAATATTTAGAGGTAAGAAATGAAATGCACCGTTTATGGAGATGGTAAGTCGTACGTACGCATGAACGCTACATTTATTTATATGTTGTATTTAATGGAATTAAAACATAATGATATAAAGGTATATTATAATTGTAGTATAATATCATATATAATATCATTAAATCCATACCTTATATGTCCCACATATGGAATTAACAAATCCAAACACTTTGAGGGGGCGGTAGTCCGCACTTCCTAAAATGAAGATATCGCGTTTACCCATAATGGAAAACATAAGGAATTCCATAAATGAAAAAATATAGAAGCATAAGGAAAACATAAACATAATATATATCATATATAATTATAGTGACATCATAATGGCCACCATGAATGATGTTAAATGAAGATTGAACAATCATTGTTTCGTGAGGCAGAAATTCGCTAACCATAGAAACAGGATGTCCTTTAACCATTAGATGGATGAGTGTGTAAGTGTAAATCATATCCATCTCATAAAAAAATCACAGTATATTGAAGATACTATTGTTATTACAAATTAAAGGAATAAAAATAGTTTAGGGTTTTGGAGAAGCAAAATAAAACAAAAGAATACTAGAGAAGACATTACCTTTAAATTGGGTTACTCCCCTTGGTTTGAACCAAAAGGGTTTCTTGAAGATCTTTCTGCCTAAGGTAAGGCTTCTATGATGAATAGTGGTATGTGGAGAGATAAAATTAGAAGATTTTGGTAGAGACAATGGATTGAGAGGTGTGGGTAAGGTGGTAGAGGTGGGGGCATTTTATAAGATGGAAGATGGGCACTATTTGAATGTCAAGAAATGTTACTTTATTATAAAATGAGTTTCGGATTTTAAAGATCCCACAATGATATGTTTCAAGTATAAGGTGATAAGGGTTCTAAATCCACCCTTCCAATAGATTTTGACAAGTGTAAGTCTTAGATTTTATATTGTCATTTCATTTTATTTAAATCCTTCATTAATGAAGTAATCACTGCATCATCATGGTGTTATAAATAAATTTATTTATTTAATGTCTAAAAATTAAAAAACAACTACCATAATGTAGGAAATCTCTTTATTTTTCCAATAACTATTTATAGTCTAAGAGATAATTTATGTAGAAAAAATTAAAATTGTTTTACTTAGGTGATACATACTTTTGTTATATTTATCATTCTTTAAAAATAAAAAGATAAAATGTGACTATCACACAAAAGTTATTACATGGAGTCCCAAAGTTGGAACAAGTCATCCCATGGTTGGACATGACACAAACATTATCATTAGGACACATGTTGGGGTAATTTTATATTATTATGATATTAATTTTTTACCTTTAACTACATGATTACAAATTAATCAGGATAATTAAAGATAATTATCATCGTTACTATTTATAATGTCCAAAAAAAGAGTCTTAATTACATAATTTAAACCTTATGATTCCAAATATGGAATCAGTTTTACCAAATTCTAAACAAAATAATTCTAATAATTAATTTAAAAATAATTCCCTTTGTCAAAACAAATAGCGGGTTTTTTGGTAACAATATCTATCAAAAGTTTGACACTTGTTTATGCCCAATTCCAAAGTGAAATTAATTACAATGACCAATATTAGATTAACTTGTAGAAATATATTCTAATTACACTTTAAAACCAATTAAAAATATAATATATCAATATAATTAAATTAGATGAAAAATCAGTTTTGATGTAAAATGAAGTATTTTTCACTATTCATTAAAAAATGAACATTGCCAGAAAAATACCAAAAAATTATCCAAAGTAAATTTCAATATCTCAATACTAAAGAATAAGATTATTCTGACAAAAAGTGCTTATATAATAGTCAAAATATATATTTAAAAATGGTTCTCCATCAAAAGGCGGTAAAAAAATCTCTTAAAAATATTAGAGAATTCAATGCTTAAGATTGGATTTATTATTTTAAGGAATTAAAACACTATCGAATTCATAAATAGACATATATATGAAAATACATAATTATTTACTTACTTGGGATGTAAAATCTTTCCCCCCTTTAGAAAATTTCATACCCATAATTTATTTACTTATCGAATAAGTGGGGGTATTTATCCCTCATTGCATTTTCAGATTCCCATATTGCCTCTTCAATCATGTCATTTTTACACAAAACCTTTACATGATGAATCACCTTATTCCTCAATACATTCTCCCTGAGGTCAAGAATCTGGACCAGTTGTTTCTTATAAGATAGATTCTCTTCTATTTGAACTACCTCTGGACTCAAAACCTGAAATGGATATGGCATGTACTTCTTTAACATTAAAATATGAAAAACATTGTGTACCTAAGATAAACTCAGAGGTAAAGCTACTTGGTATGAAACTGATCCCACTCTCTCCAGAATTTCATATGGTCCAATGAGCCTTGGACTCATCTTTCCTTTAGTACCAACTTACATCACACTTTTCCATGGTGAAACTTTGAGAAAAACATGATCACCTACCTCAAAAGAGAGATCCTTCCTCCTATTGTCCACATAACATTTCTGCATGCTCTGAGTTGTTCTCATGTGTTTCTATATCATCAGAACTTTTTCTGTCAACTCTTTTACAAATTCTGGTCCCATCAACTTCCTTGCACCCACTTCATCCCAAAAAGCTAGAGTTTAACACCGCTTCCCATATAATGCCTCAAATAGTGCCATCTGTGTACTAGAATGAAAACTGTTATTATAAGAAAACTCATCCAAAGAAAGATGATGGGCCAAAATTCCCTGATAATCCATTGAACATGAACGTAGCATATCCTCCAATGTCTGAATTGTTCGTTCTGACTTCCCATCTTATTGATGATGAAATGTTGTACTAAAATTTAACTCAGTACCCAACGACTTCTGAAGGCATTTCCAAAAGATAGAAGTAAACCTGGGATCACGATCTGATACAGTGGAGAGGATAACTCCATGTAACCTGACTATCTCTTTAAGATAAAAATGAGAAATTTGATCTTGGGAAAAAGTATCTCGTATTGTAAGGAAATTAGCAGATTTAGTCAAGCGATCAACAATAACCCAGATTGAATTATTACCTTAAGGTGTCTTCAGCAACCCCTCAATGAAGTCCATGGATATATTCTCTAATTTCCACTATGGCACTGGTAAAGGATGAAACATCCCTTTCGATAACTACCATTATGCTTTAACCTATTGACAAGTCAAACACTTCACAATAAATATATATATATATTTAGTTTATATTTTAAATTATCATTTTATATAATATATATATATAATTATTATATAAATTTTTCATATCAAATATGTGTTAAATACATACACGTACACCTTTATGAATAAATATTACCTTTTATATATATTTTATATAAATATTTTTATATTATTAATTATTTATTTATGTAGAAATTAATATATATTTATATATAATATTGAATGAACTATATATATAAATGTCTGTTTGTTTGTTTTTTTAAATGTATATGTATATAAATGTTTCTATTTTTATATATGTCTGCATATGAGCTTCTGTGTGTACGTTTTTTCTTAGATGGATTAGAGTATGTGTTAGTTACAATATATATAACATAGAGATTCATGTCATTTAATATTTATTCAGTTTTAATAATTATTTAGTTAATAATTTTAAAAATTATCCATTTTAATAGTTATTTATAATTTTATAAATATTTATATTAAATATTTTTTATATTTTTTCCATTTATATGAAAAAAAACTTATTCTTTATTATTTTATTATATTAGTATAAAAATATTTAAACAAGTTTTATTATTTCATTTTTTATTTTCAATTTATTATAAATATATTGTTAATGTAATTTATAATTTTTTAATATATATTTGCATAATTTTTTTAAGATTATATTATTTTAAATAATAAAAATTAACGATTTTCATTAAAAAATTAAACTTAGTAATTTTTTATTTTTATTAATTTATTATTATCTATACATTTTTAATATCTATTAATTTTAAATATCCATTCGTTTTATCTTTTTATTCATTTATTGAATTTGAATACTATTTTATTTAATATTTTTTTCATTTAATTAGTCTAATATTTATTTACACATTTTTATTTAATAATATTTAAAAATATTAAATTTTTTTCAATTTGAAAAATCAATATTTATTCTTTTTTTATGATATTTATTAATACAATATTTATAAAGTAACTATTTAAAATTATTTTCTATATGTGTTTATATGATTGTATGTTTATGGATGTGTGTGCATAAGGATGTATGTATTTGTGTGTGTGTGTGTGTGTTTATATACATGTTTGTATGTGTATGTATGTCTATGAATTTTTATGTATGTGTATGTTTATGAATGTCTACATTCATATATGTGTATGTTCATGAATGTGTATATGATTATGTATATGTATGTTTATGTATTTATGTGGATGTATGTATAAGTATGGGTATATATGTCTCTATGTTTTTGTACGTATGTGTATATATGATTGCATATGGGTATTTAAATTATTTTTATGCATGTTATGTGTTTGTCTGTCGGAGTATATATATATATAATTATATAATAGGAAATTGCATCTCCTTTTCCAATTTGACATACCATACAATAATATATATATATATATATATTCAAATATACATATTAATTATTTAGTTACATTTAATATTATTCATTTGTAAAAAAACAATTTTTAATATTTATTCATTTGTAATAAGTAAATTTTATTAATTTTTAATACCATTTATTTAATATTTTTTGTTCTATAATTTTTTAAATTTTTTTATACATTTATATTAATTAATATATCATATTTTTAATATGTTTTTAATTTACATAATTAATATTTACTCATTTATTTTTAATATTTTTTATTTAATTATTCATATGTTTGTTATTTTTTTATTTTATTTACTACATTAACATAAATATTTTTAATTTGAATGTAATTTTTAAAACATAATTTATTCATTTTTAAATTTATTTTGATTTATATAATTAATATTTCTTTATTTTTAAATATTTTATAAAAATTTATTCATTTATAATCATTACATATTACTCATTTTTTTACCAGAACAATACGAACCATGAAAAACTCCATGGACCAAGAAATTTATTATAAAAAAGTGTACAAAAAGTAAACAAAGGGATTTCATGGTAAAATTGGAAAACATCCCACCAAAATGAAATACAGAAGAATATAGATCAACCTTAATTTCTACCACCCCTTCAATGATATCCACCTCGGTCTCCTGGGAGACCTCCTATTCCCCACTCCATTTGATTCTTCCTCACACCACCCTTGTTATTAGTGTCCTTCGATTCATCTACCGCATCAATATTCTAGTTAACATCAACATCCTTACCACCCTTATTTTTCATCCATTAAGTCCTCATTTGAGGACTCTCCTAACTACAAATCCTTCTTATCATCTTGATTGATCATTAATAGAGAAAAATTAATCCCATGTGATATTAATGTTTTTTCAACTTTCATCTCCTGCCTCTCTCTATATATCTCTTCATTCTATAGAAAATTAATTGACTCCAACATAGTGAAAACATAGTAATTTATAACACCATTATTATGTTTAATAACATATGTGTCATCATCAATGGAAACCACATTGGATGTAGTTGATTGAGAAATAGGGCCATGTAAAGATGCTAATACATGCTCATGAGAATTGATAACCTTCACATAGTATCCAAAGTTAGCATTCACTTCCCCCATATATTTCTAGATAAAAACTACCTAAGCATCCCACACAGATTTTTGAAAGTAAGAAGCTTCACACAAATATTTAACAACATGTTTATCATCAACAATATAAACAACCATGTATGTTGTGTGATAAAAAATAGGGGCATGCAATGATTACACCACATGTGCATGAGAAGTTTTAACAAACAATGAATATCCAGTTATAGCATGAACATTCCGCATAGTTCCAAATGTAACAACAGCTGCCAAGGTAGCATTCACACACTATTGAGAGAAAACAGTTTGAAATAAATATTTACTTGGTGTTGGAACCAAAATTTCTCTTATATAAAAATGGAGTTTAGTGTGTGTGTTTTATCAATACATAGTTGGGTGATCCTTATTTTTCAAGGAAAGGGATCTAATAGTTCAATTAAAAAACAATATTGTAATAGGTTTCATTTCCCTATATTTTCTATATTTTCAGGTCCACAAATTGGAAAATGGAAAAAATTGTTTCTCTCAAAGGAATTTGGGTGCAAGACTAAAGGAGGTTTGGAAACATGCATGAAATAGATGATTTGATATCACAACATCGAAATATGGAAAATGATAAAGTGGATGAAAGATTTAAAATGTTCATGAAAGACAACGTTTCATGGAAGATCCTTATGCACCAAATACGAAGTCAAAAGGGGTTTTGCATGCTTGGATAGAAACATAAGTGCACTAAAAAGGATGTTCTAGAATATTACCCGTAGAGTCTTTGAGACTTATAAATAAGTGTCTTCCCCATCTTAAGACTTATGAATTCGACAACGAAGATCAGGGTCCTCTATGCAAAAAATTCATGTGCCCAGAGGAGAAGAAGAGACCAAATCTTTCACGTAATGTATTCTTTTAGTATTCAAAGTCCAAGTGAAGCTCATGGTTCAGATGGTTGAAAGATAATGTCTTCCTAAAAAATAATGGTCTTTCAAAAGTCATCTTGCATGAAAATTCTAAATCTTTCACAGAAGTGATGGTGTTGTGAACAGGTAGCGGTGTGTGATTCCAGCAAGTTCTGAATATATAGTTTGTTTGATCAGTGTGTTCAAGTGGGTAAATTAATTATTTTGATATAAGAATATTCTCATTCTGGTCAGTGAAAAATACACTTATTTCAATTTATTAAAGAGACCTTCTGGTCGATAAACTGAGAATGACTTCACCCACTTTGGTTAGCACGGGGGATTGAATGCATGTTTTTCTAAAGGGCGTAGTGTACTATCCCTAAAATCACTGTAAAGGAGGGGTTCATGGATCAGAGAGACTGTATAACTCTTATAATAATAAAACTAGTGACTATTAGTGGAAATTAGTATGACTGAAAACATGTCGTCCAATGCTCTTTGTACTTTCCCTTAGTGATGAAGCATGTAAAATTATTGTGTCATATCTTTGCATGTTATTGTTTATTTTCTAAAAATTCTTATCAGACAGGTTTAACAGGTACCTAACATCATGGGAAAAAATACAGTAGTTTAAAGTAAAAATGTGGACAACCCGTTTCACCCATCCCTTTTATGGTGTTCCTTGTTCCTACACATGGGCTCAATTTCTCAATGGTGGGAAGATTCTTTCCATCAGAAAAAGGAGAAGACCCTTTAAACTGTATGTAACCAGAATCGAGTTTCCCTTTTGATAAGAACTTGTCCTCCAATAGAATCACATGATCCATTTCCACATACTATTAGGACTATAAATATCACCCCATTTATAATAGTTCTCCACTTGAATCACAGAAATGAAAACCATATTTTGAGTTATGGGTGTGCATTCACCTAGAGGAGTCACACCCCCCACTTCCAACACCTTCAAATTGACTGCGAGTATGCTTATTCACAACCAGAACATCAGCAAAAGAAGGGGTCCCAACTCGCAGAACCATGACAAATGTTATGCACTATGTTCCCCTTAATAGATGATGGTTGATCAACTTCTTTTACACCATCAAAGGTACCCCTCATTCGAATCACATCCTTTAAAGGAGACAGCTCACCAGTAGATGGCATTTTAAATTTAAATGTTTCAATAAGCTATCCATGGCTATTACAAATAGAACGTCTCAATCGTCTTTGAAAATTATCCTTAACATTTCCAATGGATGAGAAATGATGACATAATTTATGAAACTTTCTCAAATTCAGTATCATGTTCAAAATTGAAATCACCCGTAATCAAGTATAAAATATCAACAAGAAGGTAGGGAAATTACAAACTTGAAAAAAATGAAAGAAAAGTGACCATACCTGAATGTTCCTATCTCCCAATAAAGGATAATTTGGGATCCAAGGGCCAAAGAAACATCCTATAAAATTTTGGGTTTAAAAATATCCTATTTAAACTTTTTACATAGATCTAAGACTATAAAACTGTATTGTTTTCTGGAATAGGGCCAAACTATGGATCCTAGTTTTGAAAACATAGAATCCCATGCTTGAGGTTCATAAATCTGATACTCCAAGTCTTTAATTTCATTAAATCTGAACAAAAATTGAAATGATAGAAATTCATACCGAGTGACTATTTTCCATTCAATGAAGACCCAAAACTACGTAAGAAATTTTTTTAGATCATCATACATCCCAGATTTTGTCATTTCTGAACTAAGCCATGAAAAAAATGAATGTTTGAAAAATCAACTCATTATTCAAGAATTTAAGTGTTCCCAAAAACAACCACAAGCATACCATTCATCAAAATCCAATTAAGTGAAATGGATTTTCCACTCTGAGAGCTGAAGAAGAATATGTCATCCCCCTTTACTGGTAATGTGTCTTCTCTCCTAGTATATTCTCCGACCTCATATCGTTTCAAGGGGCCTAACTTTTTGACAGTTCAATAACTAGATTTTTGTTGTGCCTGAAACCAGATCCACCATCCACCTTCATCAAGGGGCCAAAAAATACATTTTCAATATTGTTGTAATCAAGCAAGGTAAGATTCATTAAATATGGAAATCATAGGTTCCATTTTTGTAAATGGGAAAATGCTCAAACCATGACATCTCTCTTCTTTTCCATATTTTTTTCATAGTTTAATATTATTTTTTAAATTTTTAGTTTTTAATTTTTTAAATTTATTTATTTTAATTAATTTATAATGCTATTTATTGAATATTTTTATATTTTATTAATTTTTAATTTCTAAATGATTTGATAATTTAATATTATTCATTTAATATTTTTAATATTTTATTCTTTTTTCAATATTTATTTATACAATTTTTATTATTAATATTTTATATTTATAAAATATTTATAAATTATATGATTACTATTTATTAATTTATATTTTTTAATTAATATATTTAAATCATTATATAATTACTATTTATTAATTTATAATTGTAAATTTAATGTAAATTTAATTTATTAAAATTTTGTTTTTTATATTTCTTCATTTTTAATATATATTTTTTAATTTTCATAATTAATATTTTTTCCATTTTTTCGGTGATAATTTTATTTTTAATTAATCTAAAATTTATGAGGGTAAAAATTATCACTCACTAAAGATAACTTTTTCTACACTAACTAAACTAAAAATTTATCTTAATTAGTATTAGCGTTAATAAAAGTGATATTTATCAACACTAATTGGTTTAGCAATGATAAAAGATTTTTTGTATCATTTTTTTCTTTTGGGAAGATAACACTTTTTCAAATCATTTTAATTAACCTTAATATTTTCTTTATTCCCTCATGCCTTTCATGCTCTTATGTAAGTAAATCCCAATTGCACTTATTTAGAGGAAATTTGAAAAATCGAGACCCCAAAAACTGATGGTATAAAATATTAAATTTTTTAGGTATTTTACACTAATCATTCATTATTGTTAGAATTATTTTTGTATTATTATTATGAAACAAAACGGTATGTGCATGTGGCACCCCAATTCATACCACCCTATTTTTGACTACCCTCCCCTCTTATAAAAAGATTTCTCTCATATTTTTTCTTCAATGGCTATTTTACCCTTTTCAATATCTTAATTTTACGTGATGTTTGGAGAATGGATTCATATATAGTTTTTAATCATGTTTTTAAATATATTTCTTGTTCTTTGGGTTTATTTTCTTATAATAAAAACTCTGACATCATGTTACCGTTTCACATATATGGGAAATATTATGTGTTACCAAAAAAAGGAAATAGTTCATGTGTGTGAAGAAAAAAATGTCCCCACCACTCTATTTTTTTTCCAACTTCTGATTCAATTAAAATATTCAGGCCATAAGTCAATGTCAAATATATTAGGGTTCATCCTATTGCCCAACAATATATTAATTTATTTCATATCCATGGACACAAAATTAATATCTATTATTTAATTATTTTTATTTAGGAATTTGTATCCCCTAGATATTTTAAAAAATATTATCTCATTGATGCTATATTTTTCATGTATTATAATTTCTCCTAATTGGTTTTTATGTTTTTTCATAAAACAAACTTTTTACAAGTGTAAATTATTATATTAAGGTTTATTTTGAATATTTAATATATGTCTCAAAGAAAAATAACTTCATTGATTGTCTATTGGATATATTAATGGTTTATTTAATTTTATTTTTAATGTTAGTAGTTTAAAACAATAGTTGACACAATTTCTACCCGTCTTGAGGATGAGTTAATTAGATAAATTTTGCAACTCTCTTTCTGGTTATACTATCTTGCAGATGGAATATTATTTTAGTCAAAAATACGATAACAATATTTATGTATTTATAAAGAATTTCTAGTTAGGATTCTAAGCTCAGACCTTTTTCATAATATTTTTTTTAATTATGAATATTATTGAATAAAATAGGATTAATAGGAATAAAACATTCATGGATATTGATATTATGAAAAGGAGTATGAATATAGGATTTAATGGTTCATCATGTTTGTAATAGATCATGTATATAACCCTTTTAATATTATTTCTTATGTTTCATCATTATGACTCATAAAAAATGATTAAAAAGGTATTTTAAGAAAACATGATCTATTATGGAATAGATCAATGTTATAAATAATGGACTAAACATGGACAAGAATAGTATATAGCTTGTGTTTGTGAAACACTACAGTTTATGGACCATCTAATTTGATTTGAAGTATTAAAGATGATGGATATCTTATAAAGGATATTATTAAAGATTAAACGATGATGAATATCATATGGTGGAAAAGAATGGATATATGAAAATAAACTTCATGATTGTCCCAAGCTATTAGAAAAGATAAAGAGTTGTGTAAGGACATCATTATAAGATATTCATATAAAATATGAAACTCTGTCACACATATTCAAGATACAAAATTGTAATGACAGAAATGGGTGGAGTGACACTAGGCATGTTAAAAGACATCCTCTCTTGATTTATATTCTTTGAAAAGATAATGAAATCTCTTCTATAAAAATGATGTTAAAAAAATATAAAATAATACCTAAAATAATACATCCCAATACAATTGATTTTATATAATTTAACAAGGACCATAAATAACTAATATAATTCCATAAGTGTAGTGTATGTTGATATATGAAATATTTTTCATGTCCTTGAAAATTTGTATGGTACATTGTAATCATTCCAAATATTATCTCCCTAAAAAGAAGTAAAGAAACTACAATGAAATTTTCATGAAATGAAAATGCATGAATTCAGGATGAAATACTACATCTCTCATTAGACTATCCTCAGTGAAAGAAAAGTGACCATGAGTATCCAAATTATGGAAACTAATCATAAAACCAACATATTACACTATCATCATGTGACATCTCAAACCTGGTTCACTCATATGTAACAAAACAATGTTTTCTATATTGCATCAAATATAGCTCCCCAGATGCCAAAGGCTTCCAAATAGCAGGGAATTTATATGGTCTGTTTGTGTGGTTGTGGTTCCCTCTGGTAAGGTTGTAGCACATTAAATAAATTATAAATATAATGTGGAAATGTATATAAATCATCAAATATAATAGTGGATGATTTAAAATCCATATAATATAAATTATCTAAACAATAATAACAAACATATCATATAAAATGATGTTAATTTCCTGATATGCTACTAATATTGGAAGTAGAAAAACATTAGTACGCAATATATATAAATACACAAGAATACCAATTGCCCAAATTATTGAAATCGACCCATTCCCATGCCTAGTACTGTTCTCCCACATAGCATCTTATCACTTGAATAAAAAATACAATTCATGTACCTTGTTCTTATCCTAAACTACAACCATGCTGTTAGTCTATAAATAAATTAGTAACTGAAAAAAGGTGTTACTTAAACCTAGTAGGCCACCTCCAATGGTTTCTAATGGAAATCTGGTTTGTGGGACTAAATATTTCATTGTGTAGGTAAAATGATAACCAGTAGAAATAGAAACTGGAAAAATATCCATGTTGGGATCGGGTTTCTCATTGGAGGCCTAACCAACCATACCTCCATTTGACAATATCAGATGTCTCTTAATCGGTAACTGGTAAAATGTTAGTTTCCAAGAATATGATAACTGTATCCTTGTAATATAAATAATTATTGAGGACCCAAGGTGAATCTGGGGAATCCTTGACCTTAGAGGGTCAAAACAAATCATTGTGAATAACCATATAGCTTAGAAAAAGGGTATAAGTGTAATATAATTGTTAAACACATCATTACACTATTATAAAATATCTAGTTCTTTCCTTAAATAATTCATAAAGTAAATCGTAGGAGAAGCATGATAGGAGACCAAGGTGATGATCTAAGGCATCACATGTCTGAAGACACTAAGATGTATATATGGAGATTCTCCTTGGAATTATAATTTCTGGATATAAATAAAATGAATCATTGGTACCACATTAATGAATTCATATACTAATATGAAAATGGTCAAATTTAATTAAGGTTATCTCCCTTGGGACCCCACTTAAGGAATCAGTGTGGCATCCCCTAAATTATTATGATATTCCCATAGGAATCCGATGTTGTCTCAAGTTTATACACTCCCTTAATTGAAAATGGTCATATAACAATAATACCCACCTTGAATTTATAAAATCATATTTTGACATGAAATAACTATTCTAGTTTATTCACATTATTTAATTAAAGGATTTACCTTTTCATTTAAAAACTAAAATGTTTTATAAGTGGATTAATACCATTAAACATTACATTGTTCGTTAATACGTGCCAAGTGTACGATACATTCCAAATTATAATGTAACCAATTCCTCCATTTAAATTAATTCAATCAAATGTGTTAGCTATGTAAAACACACCATTGGGAATTTTTGATTATAATAATCATTTTTTATAAGTGTATATACATGGAACAGCCAAATTGGTGGATAATGATGATGTCTTAACCACTAGTAATAACTGGGGGTATATTATATTATTTGGGTGAAAAATATAAGAAAATAATTTAAAGAAGATTGATTTTAGAGGAAAAGTGTGGCATCAACTGGTTCACAAAATAACAAAAAAAATGTATAAATATGAAAGACATTGCGGTAAATCTTAAACACCACCTAGAATATGAGAGTAGAGGAACTCTTATCTAGTATCAGATTCTAATTTAGCCTATATCAGAATTGAATATATAAATTGATGAATAACATAAAATTATGGAATATTTTCACTACTAAAAATGTGTAATATATATAATTAGCCTTTATCTATGCTAGAGAATTACACTACTAAAGGTTTCCTTTATTGAAAAATTATTTTATCATGGATAAATGGTAACCATTATCATTATATTTTCTAGCATTGATAAAGGTATTGATCTTGTGTGTGAGTCCCACATCAAAATATCGGATGTTCGACCTCTTCTTTATATAATAATAATAAACTGCAACCCAGGCTCAGAATAATGCTATAGTGATGTGCTCCTTCATACCAAACAGCAATAGGGTCCCATGATTTTATATGGTCATAAATTCACCATTTTATTTCCACTAGCTTTAGTCCACTCAGAAACACATAGTCGGGCCTTACATGACCCGACCCTACATGAACCGGCCCTATAGCCCCCCATTTGGGCCTATATATGGCCTGACCAACCTACCTATGTAGGGAATGTCCCCAATTTTCATTATATGTACCCTAAAAAATTACAAGTATTAAAAATATTTACAAAATTAAATAATTAAAAAATAATTAAACTAATAAAATCTTAATTTTTTTACTAATTAAATTGTAATTTATAACATTAATATATATATATATATTTGAAATATTAAATAAATTCTAGATATTACATAAATATATAAATATATATTTTTTAAAATTATTAAAAAAATAAAATTAAAAATGAGTAAATTACAAAATAATTTTGTAAATTATATAAATATTAATAAAATAAATAAATTTGATATACATATATATAAATTATAGATATTAATATTTTTTATAAGTTAAGTATAGATATTTAAAATTTCAAAATTGTAATAATTAAATTTGAATATTTAAAAAGTAATGATTACAAAATTAAGAAAAAAAAGTATTAATTAAATAATTAATAACAAAAATTAATAAATTTAATAAATTTATATTAATTACAAATAGTAATAAATTATATATAATAAATATAAATTTATAAAATTGTTAAAATGTTTAAATTAATAACATATTAATGTCTTATTTGTTTTATTGGTTTTATACATAATTATTCATTAATAAAATTAAAATAGAAATATATTCCAATATATGATTCAAATTATATATCAAAATATATTATATTTCTGAAAATATGATTTATATAATACAAAATATTGATTCTTATAAAAAATAATTCATATACTTATATTAAAACGATTTTTAATGAAAAAAATTATTAATTAAAAATATTGACTAATTATATCGAGTAATGGATATTTAATCGAATGTCATTTAATTTTTCAATTTAACATAAATAAAATATATGTAACAATAAATTAAAACAAATATATTTAAACCCAGACAAAGCATCCATGTATTTCAGATCCAAAACCATGAACTCAAACCTATTAATACAGGGAAAACGTATGAGAAAGGGAATGAGTCACAAAAAGAAAAAATTTCCATATTAAGAAAGAGACCAAACATAGATAGTAAATCCTTAATAGTCACTCTAGATCCCATATTCAATGGATATCTTCCTATTACATTTGGATGTCGACATCTCTATCATGTCTCGACCTCTTGTAGGGGCTCATATTCGTCATCTGATGAAGATTCTTGATGAGACATCTCTAATGTTGACGGTCTAAAATTTCCATGATAGATCCTAAAATTTTAAATTCTAATTGAATAAAAATAAATATTCATTGTAAATTTATAACAACTTTTGTATTGTTAAATATCCATTAAATGTGAATACACCAGTCTTCATCAAAGAGAATGTGGAATCTAGATGAATAAACTAATCAATATTCCTCTTTTTAATGAGACATTCAATGGTCCTTTGACCTTTATAATCTTCTAATGGTATAATACTAGATTTTTCAACCCGTGTAGTATCATATTGAACAACATATTCAATTCCAAAAGATACATAATATTTTATAATTATATATATATAATGGACAGGAAAATACAACTCCACATTATCAAAAAAATCAACACTCCAATTTGTGGGGGTTTTAGTTGGATAATACACCTATGGGGGAAAAACTTATTTATAATTTTCCCCGAGATTGTCAACCTGAATTTGGATCAGAGTGGGTGAAACCACCCCATATTGATATTGAGGATAAAATTATTTCTATTTTAGAGGTATGGCCTATTGGATACCCTCTTCATCAACTGATATTCATCACCTTTGTTCAATGACTCATGGTGAATTTCTTTAAGGACCTAGCCTTAAAAATTACATAATCTTGAGTTATATCAAGAATACATATTGAGGATCTTTTCAGGTTTAGAGTTTTAGAGAATTAGATCATAAATCATGCATTACATTCCACATTTAAACAAGGTGGTTACATAAAAGAAAATATTCACTTTTCCCATCAAAGGAAACATATAAAAAAAATGGATTATTTCTTAACACTTCCTCAACACTATCATCACATCATGTACCTTTCCCTAGAACTGTGAAAAACATTTCAAAAACATGGGATGAGCATAAAAAGCACAGTAAGGGATATAAAAATACCGAAAGAAAACCTTAGTCCATTTATACATATGAATCAATGAAATCATACTTTATACATAGAATATAAGAACTTTAACATACCTCACAAAATCATAATGTTTATGAAAAACTCAAAGAAATCATAAGACATAAAGGAAATTTGATGTATTCATAACATTCTTACGTAGGGAGTAACCCTCATGGTTATGTTTGGAATACCCATCACAATATATTTCCTAAATATCTTCGGAGAAACCTTAGAATTTAACTCCTTCGCGTTACCCAAGGAATTGGAGTGCTATCATGGGCTCACCCGCCCTTAGTTTTTTACGAATCCACCCATCTTCGTAAACAATGCCCAAGAACTATAACATAATCGTTTCACATAAAACATGAATAAAGGAAACATAACATTTCCACATTCCAATCACAAGATAACAAAAAACATTGATATAATAAAACCATTATCAAAAGCATTTTCAATACCAAAATAAAAGAAAATTAAAACATGGTATTTATTTTCCATTTAAAAAAAGTTATGGCTTGTAGTGGAAGCCGAAACTCAAATAATGGTCACGGCGGCGGAGAAGTTATTGTCGCCACATACGTAAGACAAAAAAATTCTCTTTTGTCATTTAGTAAAAGGCTTCGTATAAGAAGTTTCCTTTTGAATTAAAGTAAAAGTAAAAGGGGTTTATACACCATATAAAAAAATGTTGTGTATAAGACAAAATATGCCTCAATAAAAGGAGATTGAGACTAAGTCTCTTACCTCATGTCCGACGTGACTCGATCGTTCATTAATATCCAGAATAATAACCTAGAGTTAATTTATAATTTATTAAGAACCTTTTTCAAGTTCATTATTACTTTTTATATCACTTATTACCATGTTATGAACATTATGTTATTATTTAAGTTAATAATGGTTGTTTTCTCGATCTTTGGTTTTGGAGCCAAAAATAAACTTCTTATAATGAAAAGTTGTTTATATGGTAAAATATCCATTATATACAGAATTATATTCCTGATTTATATATCATATATATCATATATATCTATAATATACATTCATTTATAATATTACATAACATTTATAGGTAAGAAATGAAATGCACCGTTCGTGGAGACGGTAAGTCGTACGTACGCTTGAACGCTACATTCATTTATATTTCGTATTTAATGGAATGAAATCATAATGATATAAAGGTATATTATAATTCTAGTATAATATAATATATAATATCATTAAATCTATACCTTATATGTCCCACATATGGCATTAACAAATACAATCACTTTGAGGGGGCGGTAGTCCGCACTTCCTAAAATGAAGATATCACGTTTACCCATAATGGAAAACATAAGGAATGCCAAAAATGAAAAAATATAGAAGAATAAGGAATAAATAAACATAATATATATCATATATAATTATAGTGACATCTTCATGGCCACCATGAAAGGTGTTAAATAAAGATTGAACAATCATCGTTTCGTGAGGCAGAAATTCGCTAACCATAGAAACAATATGTCCTTTAACCATTAGACGGAGGTGTGTGTAAGTGTAAATCATACCCATCTCATAAAAACATCACAGTATATTGATGATACTGGTGTTATTACAAATTAAAGGAATGAAAATAGTTTATGGTGTTGGAGAAGAAAAATAAAACAAAAGAACCTTAGAGAAGACATTACCTTTAAATTGGGTTACTCCCCTTGTTTTGAACCAAAAGGGTTTCTTGAAGAGCTTTCTGCATAATGTAAGGCTTCTATGATGAATAGTGGGATGTGGAGAGATAAAATGAGTATAGTTTGGCAGAGACAATGACTTGAGAGGTGTGGGTAAGGTGGTAGAGGTGGGGGCCTTTTATAAAATGTAAGAGGGGTACTATTTGATTGTCAAGAAATGATACTTTATTATAAAATGAGTTTCGGATTTTAAAGATCACACAATGATATTTTTCAAGTATAAGGTGATTAGGGTTTGAAATCCACCCATCCAATTGGTTTTGAAAAGTGTAAGTCTTAGAATTTATATTGTCATTTCATTTTATTTAAATCGTTCATTAATGAGGTAATCACTGCATCATCATGTTGTTATAAATAAATTTATTTATTTAATGTCTAAAAATTATAAAAAACTACCATTATGTAGGAAATCTCTATATTTTTCCAATGACTATTTACAGTCCTACAGATAATTTATGTAGACAAAATTAAATTTTTTTTACTTAGGTGTTAGATACTTTTGTTATATTTATCTTTCTTTAAAAATAAAAAGATAAAATGTCACTATCACACAAAAGTTATTCCATGGGGTCCCAAAGTTGGCACAAGGCATCCCATGGTCGGACATGACACAAATAGTAGAGTTAGGACACATTTTGGGGTCATTTTATATTATTATGATATTATTTTATTACCCTTAACTACCTGATTACTAATTAATCAGGAAAATTAAAGATAATTATTGTCGTTACTATTCATAATGTCCAAAAAAAAGAGTCTTAATTAGATAATTTACACCTTATGATTCCAAATATAGAATCAATTTTACCATGTTCAAAACAAATAAATTGTAATAATTAATTTAAAAATAATTCCCATTGTCAAAACAAATAGCGGGTTTTTTAGAAACAATATCTATCAAAAGTTTGACACTTGTTTATGCCCAATTCCAAAGTGAAATTAATTACAATGACCAATGTTAGATTAAATTGTAAAAATATATTCTAATTAAACTTTAAAACCAATTAAAAAGATAATATATCAATATAATTAAATTAGATGAAAAATCAGTTTTAATGTAAAATGCACTATTTTCACTATTCATTAAAAAATGAACATTGCCAGAAAAATACCAAAACTTTATCCAAATAAATTTCAATATCTCAATACTAAAGAATACGTTTATTTTGACAAAAAGAGATTATAAAATTGTCAAAATATATATTTAAAAATGGTTCTCCATCAATAGGCGGTAAAACAATCTCTTAAAAATATTAGAGAATTCAATTCTTAAGATTGGATTTATTCTCATTTTAAGCCTTTAAAACACTATCTAATTCATAAATAGACATATATATGAAAATACATAATTCTTTACTTATTTAGGATGTTAAATCTTTCCCCCCATTAGAAAATTTCATACCCATAATTTATTTACTTATCGAATAAGTGCGGGTATTTATCCCTCATTGCATTTTCATATTCCCATATTACCTCTTCAATCATGTCATTTTTTCCACAAAACCTTTACATGATGAATCACCTTATTCCTCAATACATGCTCCCTGAGGTCAAGAATCTGGACTGGTTGTTTCCCATAAGATAGATTCTCTTCCAGCTGAACTACCTCTAGACTCAAAACATGAGATGGATCTGGCATGTACTTCTTTAACAGTGAAACATGAAAAACATTGGGTACCTAAGATAAACTAGGAGGTAAAGCTACTTGGTATGAAACTGATCCAACTCTCTATAGAATTATATATGGTCCAATGAGCCTTGGACTCAGCTTTCCTTTATTACCAAATTACATCACACTTCTCCATGGTGAAACATTGAGAAAAACATGATCACCAACCTCAAAAGAGAGATCCTTCCTCCTATTGTCCGCATAACATTTCTGCATGCTCTGACCTGTTCTAATGTGTTTCTATATCAGCTGAACTTTTTCTACCAACTCTTTTACCAAGTCTCATCCCATCAACTTCCTTGCACCCACTTCATCCCAAAAAGCTGTAGTTCAACACCGCTTCCTATATAATGCCTCAAATGGGGCCATCTGTGTACTGGAATGAAAACTTTTATTATAAGAAAACTCAACAAAAGAAAGATGCTGGTCCCAAATTCCCTGATAATCCATTGAACAAGAACATATCATATCCTGAAATGTCTGAATTGTTCGTTCTGACTGCCCATCTTATTGACGATGAAATATTGTACTAAAATTTAACTCAGTACCCAACGACTTCTGAAGGCATTTCCAAAAGATAGAAGTAAACCTAGGATCACAATCATATACAGTGGAAAGGGGAAATTCATGTAACCTGACTATCTTTTTAAGATACAAATGAGAAAGTTGGTCTTGGGAAAGAGTATCTCGTATTGCAAGGAAATGAGCAGATTTAGTCAAGCGATCAACAATAACCCAGATTGAATTATTATCTTAAGGTGTCTACAGCAACCCCTCAATGAAGTCCGTGGATATATTCTCCCATTTCCACTATGGCACTGGTAAAGGTTGAAGCATCCCTTTCGGTAAAATCCTCTCTTCTTTAACCTGTTGACAATTCAAACACTTCATAGTAAAATCAATAATATCTCTTTTCATTCCATCCCACCAGTAATACTCCCGAAAATCTATATACATCTTACTACTTCCTGGATGAACTGAAAACAGAGAACTATGAGCTTCACATAACAACTCTCTCTTAAACTATGAATCACAAGGCACACACAATCACTTACCAAATCTCAAAACACAATCATTATCAATGTTGAATTCAGGAAACTTACCCTTCTGAACCAGCTCTACCTTTTTCTACAACTCACTTTCTTTATTCTGTGCTTGCTTAATTCTGTCTGATAGAGAAGATTTCACTGATACCTGAAACAAAACAGAAGAACATCATGGGCCAAAAACTTTTATGCCAAAGTTCATCAAATATTTAACCAAAGGATCACGTTCCAAAGATAACATGGATAATGAAGCATTACTTTTTGGACGCAAAGCATAAACCACTTTATTTGCCTTTCCCAGATGGTAATGAATAGTACAATCATAATCCTTGGTTAATTTTAGCCATCTCCTCTATCTAATGTTCATTTATTTCTATGTGAATATATACTTTAAAATTTTGTGATTAGTATATATTTCACACATTACACCATAAAAATGATGCCTCCATATTTTTAAAGCGAAAACAACATCATCTAATTCCAAATCATGTGTAGGGTAATTTACATCATGAGTTTTCAACTGATGTGAAGCATAAGAAATTACCTGATCATTTTGTATTAGGATGCAACCAAGTCCTTTCAATGAAGCATCACTATAGATAAAAAACTCACCATTCTTGGAAGGTAGTCCCAAAACTATAGCATTCACCAACCTTCTTCTTAATTCCTAAAAATAATCATCACATTCTTTTGTCCAGATAAACATAACACCCTTACGAGTTAGATTAGTCATTAAACTAGATAACCATGATAAATTTCTAACAAACCTTCAGTAATAGCCCGCCAAACCAAAAAATCTACAAATCTCGGTTACATTTGTTGGTCTTGGCAATTCTTCAACAACCATTGTTTTTGCAAGATCAACAGTTATTCCATCTTTAAAAACATTGTGACCAAGGAAAGAAATTTTTTTCAACCAAAACTCACACATTCTGAATTTCTGATACAATTTATTTTCTTTTAATGTATGAAAAATAACCCTTAAATGTCTTTCATGCTCCTCTTGAATTTTCAAAAACACCAAAATATAATCAATGAAAACAACCACAAAATTAACGAAGAACACATGGATAATTCTATTAAGAAGGTCCATGAATACAGCATGTGCGTTGGTTAACCCAAAAAGTGTTACTAAAAATTCATAATGGCTATATCTTTTATGAAACACAATCTTCGCAATATCTTCTTTTTTTACCTTCAACTGATGGTACCCTGATCTCAGGTCAATATTTGAAAAACACTGAGCTCCCTGAAGCTGATCAAACAAATCATCGATATGAGGCAAAGGAAATTTCTTCTTAACAGTGATGTTATTCAAGGATCTATAATCAATTCAAAGTCTCATTGAACCATATTTATTTTTAACAAATTATACAGGATCACCCCATGGTGATGTGCTAGGTCGAATGAAACCTTTATATAATAAATCATGGAATTGCTCCTTCAACTCAAAAAATTCAATTTGAGCCATTCGATAAGGGGGTTTTGAAATTCGATTAGCATTAGGAACTATGTCAAAAGTAAATTCAACTTCCCAATCTGGTATTATTCCAGGAAAATCATTATGAAAAACATCAGGATACTCATTTACCATAGGAACATCATTAATCTGAACGGTTCCTTTGTTTTCAACAATATGTGCAAGGTAACATTGATTTCCATATTTTACAAGTTTCTCAGCCTCTTCATATTTTATCAACAAAAAGGGTTCATTCTTGTACATAAACTAAAATTATTTATTAAAAGAAACTTATTTATCTCTAAAATCAATTTTAGCATGGTAAAGAGAGTGCCAATCCATACCCAAGATAACATCAAACTTCAAAAGAGGTAAAACAATAATGTTTGCAAGTAGGATCATTCCAAGGATAAGGATATGAATATTCTTATAAATGTTTTTTTTCTCAACATTTCCCCTAGGTGTTTCTACAAAAAGATTAGGAGTCAATTCTTGAGATGGAATTCCCAATTTTCTAGAAAATTTTTCAGAGATGAAAGAATGTGTATACCCTGAATCAAACAACACACTGGAATAATCTGAAAAAACAAACAAAGTACTTGATACCACTTCATTTGATGGCCCAACATCTGCTGAACTAGTTTTAAAAGATTTCACCAAACCTTTCTACTTGTAGTCTGACTGATTCCCATCATTTGATCTCTTTGTCAAAAAATAATTTGCATAATGACCCATCTCTTTGCACTTGAATCATTTCACTGACTATAAATCAAATTTTCTCTTACCATAACACTGATCTTTTTCAGTGCAATCTCAATCCTTATGTCCCATCTTACCAGATTGGTAGAACTTTCAAGAATTCAAATGACATTCCTCAGAATTCTTTTTAGCACATTTATCACAAATTGAAAACTTAGTTTTATTAACATCAGACCTTTTTGAAGAAATATTTCATTTCTCCCACCACCTCGGTCTCTTCGTCTGTTGGTTGTTATAGAATAATTGATCATCATAAAATTCTATTTCCACCTTCTCAGCAGATCGAACGAGATTTTCATAACTTTTTAACTCATGAGAATCTAATGCCATTCGATATCTTGGATTTAATCTTAAGTAAAAATGATTGATTTTACTATCAAAGTCTCGGATAAAATTTGGAGCATACATTTCCAATGGAGTGAAATTTTCTTCATAAGAAGCCACTGATTTATCCTCTAGCCTCAATTCCAAGAATTGTTTCCATCCTAAGTCGAACAGCCTTCGGAAAATATTTCTCAAGAAACATACCTTTGAAGTCATCCTAGTCAAGAGCATAAATCTCGTCAGCATCCCTGATATTTTTAACAATTGACCCCCACTGATCTGCTTCACCCTCTAAATGGTAAATAACAAGACTAACCTTTTGATTTTCTAAACACCCCAAGACATCAAAAATCTTTTCCAGTTCCTTAATCCACCCTTATGATAGCACATGGTCAAATGATCCTATAAATGATAGAGGATGTTGCCTCATGAAATATTCCACCACTGAAATGTTCCACTGTGGTTGATCTGGCCGATCTCATGCATGGATACCACCACCATTTATCACTTGAGTCAACTGCGCCATTACTGCAAAAAACAATTCAGTTCCAATTCCGACCATCTCAGGATGCTTATTCAGAAGGTTATTTCCTTCTGTATGTGTTCCTAGCACTGCTTCTCTGTTTCCTCTAGGGAAAACCATTCTAAACAAACATGTCTTAGATGAAGCAACATGGTAATCTTAAAATGCTATATCATTTCAATTTGACCATAAAAAAAATATATATTTTTGGATAATCATTTATTATAATTGTAACTCCTAAAGTTATCTAAACCAACCTCTAATACCAACTATAAGGCCCCAGCCTTAAACATTACTTAATCTTGAGTTATTTCATGAATACACATTGAGGATCTTTTCAGGTTTAGTGTTTAATAGAATTATATCATAAATCATGCATTACATTCCATATTTAAATAATGTTGTTACATAAAAGACAATATTCACTTTTCCCGTCAAAGGAAACATATTTAAAATAAAACATGGATTCTTTCTTCCCACTTTCTCAACACTATCATCACATCATGTAAATTTCCCTTGACCTATTAAAAACATTTCAAAAACTTGGGATGAACATAAAAATCTCAGTAAGAGATATAAAAATACAGAAAGAAATCCTTAGTCCATGTATACATAAGAATAAATGAAATCATACTTTATTCATAGATTATAAGCACATTAACATACCTCACAAAATCATAATGTTTATTAATAACTCATAGAAATCATAATACATAAAGGTATATTAAGGCATTCATAACATTCTTACATAGGGAGTAACCCTCATGGTTACATTTAAAATGCCCATCACAGTATATTCCCTAAATCTTTTTCGAGGAACCTTAGTGTTTAACTCCTTTAAGTTACCCAATTCATTAGAGAGCTATCACGGGCTCACTCGTCTTTATTTTATCATGGAACCACCCATCTTCATAAACAATTCTAAAGAACCATAACATAATAATATCACATAAAACATGCATAAAGGAAACAAAACATTTCCACCTTTTAATCACAATATATCAAAACACATTGATATAATAAAAATTATAAAAAATATTTTCAATACCAAAATAAAAGAAAATTAAAACAAGGTATTTATTTTTCATTTAAAATAAGTAATGGCTTTTAGAGGAAGTCTAATCTCAAATAATGGTCACGGCGGCAGAGAAGTTATTGTCGTCGCATACGTAAGACAAAAACATCCCCTTTTGTCATTTAGTAAAAGGCTTCGTATAAAAATATTCCTTTTGAATAAAAGTAAATTTCAAAGGGTTTTATACATTGTATAAAAGAAAGTTGTGTTTAAGACAAAATATGCCCCAATGAATGGAGATTGAGACGAAGTCCCTTACCTTATGTCCGACAAGACTTGATCATTCATTAATCTCCTGAATAATAAACTAGATATAATTTTTACTTTCTTAAGAACCTTTTTGAAGTTCATTATTTTTTTTATATCATTTTTTACTATGTTATGAACATTATATAATTATTTAAGTTAATAATGGTCGTTTTGTCGATCTTTGGTACTTGAGCCAAAAATAAACTTCTTATAATAACAAGATGTTCATGTGGTAAAATATCCATTATATCCAAAATTATATTCATTGTGTATATATCATATATATCATATATATCTAGTATGTTCATTCATTTATAATATTACATAACATTTAGAGGTATGAAATGAAAAGCACCGTTCATGGAGACGGTAAGCCGTACGTACGCATGAACGCTACTTTCATTTATATTTCGTATTTAATGGTATGAAATAAAAATGTTATAAGGGTATATTATAATTCCTGTATAATATCATATATAATATCTTCAAATCCATCCCTTATATGTCCCACATATGGCATTAACGAATCAAATCACTTTGAGGGGGCGGTAGTCCGCACATTCTAAAATGAAGATATCACTTTTACCCATAATGGAAACCATAAGGTATGCCATAAATGAAAAAATAAAGAAGAAAAAAGAAAACATAATACATAATACATATCATATATAAATATAGTGACATCTTAATGGCCACCATGAATGGTGATAATAAAATATTTAACTGTCATCTTTTCGTGAGGCAGAAATTCGCCAACCACAGAAACAGTATGTTCTTTAACCATTAGACGGAGGTGTGTGTATGTTTAAATAAAATCCTTTGCATAACAACATCATAGTATATTGAAGATACTGGTTTTGTTACAAAATAAATGAATAAAAAGTGTTTATGGGGTTGGAAAAGTAGAATAAAACAAAATAACATTAGAGAATACATTACCATTAAATTGGGTTACTCCCCTTGGTTTGAACCAAAATGGTTTTTTTAAGTGCTTTTTGCCTATGGTAAGACTTCTATGATGAAGAAAGGGATGTGGAGAGATAAAATGAGTAGATTTTGGCCGATCCAATGGCATGAGAGGTGTGGGTAAAGTGGTAGAGGTGGGGGCCTTTTATAAGAGGGAGGAGGGGCACTCTTGGAATGTCAAGATATGTTACATTATTATAAAATGAGATTCGGATTTTAAAGGCCCCCCAATGATATATTTCGAGGATAATGCGATAAGGGTTAGAAATCCACCCATAAAACAGGTTTTTGATAAGTGTAAATCTCAGATTTTACATTATCTTTTCATTTTATTATATCATTCATTATTGGGGTAATCACTGCATC
Organism: Viscum album; assembly: GCA_963277665.1. NCBI lineage: Eukaryota > Viridiplantae > Streptophyta > Magnoliopsida > Santalales > Viscaceae > Viscum > Viscum album. Next base: position 226,770,466 of record OY728159.1, on the reverse strand, counting down.
ATCATGGTGTCATAAATAAATTTATTTAATTAATGTCTAAAAATTATAAAAAAAATACCATGATGTAGGAAATATATTGATATTTCTAATGAATATTTATTGTCTAAGAGGTAATTTATGTAGACAAAATTTTAATTGTTTTACTTAGGTGTTACATAATTTTGTTATATTTAACTATCTTTAAATATAAAATGATAAAATGTCACTATCACACAAAAGTGATTCCATGGGATCCCAAAGTTGGAACAAGGAGTCCCATGGTCGGAAATGACACAAAAAGTAGGATTAGGACACATTTTGGGGTAATTTAACATTATTATGATATTGTTTTGTTACCTTTAACTACCCGATTACTAATTAATCACGACAATTAAAGATAATTACCGTCGTTACTATTCACAATGTCCAAAAACAAAAGAGTCTTAATTAAATAATTTTTACCTTATGATTCTAAATATGGAATCCATTTTACCAAATTACTAACACAAAAATTTTAGTAATTAATTTAAAAATAATTCCCTTTGTCAAAACAAAAAGCATGTTTTTTATTATCAATATCTATCAAAAGTTCGACACTTGTTTATGCCCAATTCTATAGTGAAATTAATTAAAATAACCAAAATTGGATTAAATGGTAAAAATATATTCTAATTACACATTAAAACCAATTAAAAAGGTAATCTATCCATATAATTAAATTTGATGAAAAAACAGTTTTGAAGTAAAATGCAGTATTTCTCACTATTCATTAAAAAAATGAACATTGTCAGAAAAATTCAAAAAATTTATCCAAAGTGAATTTCAATGTCCCAATACTAAATAATAAGTTTATTTTCACAAATAGAACTTATAAAATTGTCAAAAGATAGATTTAAATATGGTTCACCATCAAAAGGCGTTAAAATAATCTTTTAAAAATATTAGAGAATTCAATGATTAAGATTGGATTTATTCTCATTTTAAGCCTTTAAAAAACTATATAATTCATAAATATACATAGATATGAAAATCCATAATTATTTACTTACTTCGGAGGTTACAATTTCTTCCTAGGGCCTTGTCTTGTAGTGTACCTTTCATCTTTTTTTGCATCAAGTGTGGCCTATTCAAGGAATTTACTCGGGTGTATCCCTACATAACCACTATGAGAGTTCTAATTAGTCATTAAAAAAAGATTAACATAATTGGAAGAACTATCTTCTAGATTCTTAATTCTCATGTGTTCTTGAAAAGTAAACTCCAACCTTAAAGCTAGGAAAATGGGACCTCAATCATTAGATTGCCCCTTCTTCAGTTAAGAATTAGTCAATTCTATGGGTTGAGGTACAACTCTTTTATATGAGTGAAATATCCCCTCAGCATCCATTCTCTTCTTTCCATTGTGTTCTCTAAAAGAACACATATATTCTTAGAGAATCTACTAGTAAATTCTATCTTAAGATGATTTTTTTATCAGGGGCTTCGATAATCTCATCCCAAGAAATAGCCTCTCACTTCCCCTTATGTTCAACATTAGCTGGTGCTAGACTACTATGTAAACTAGAAAAGTCTAGTGCATTAGATAATTTATTTCTTTTTTCTATGTGTTCAGACCTTTCTGTAAAATGTCAAACAAAAAAATTAGAATGACCATATCTGGGCCGATTAAAACATTTAACTACAACCCAATCTTATTCTAGTAATCATTGTAAAAACCATTCCTCAGTAATCATACCGTATTAGGAAATCATCCATCCTGTAATTGATTCGTATAGATGTTTATAGGACTACCATGAATAATAGAAGTTGAAATCATAGATTTCATGAGGCACCTATTTTCATCATGTCCATGAATAGAACAAAAGGATCGAAAAATAGAATTCCTATTATTCATTATATCGAGACCAAAAACCATACAATCATTAAATAACCAAGTCTCTTTTTCATATTCAATCTAGAATTCAAGCTCATCACTATCCATCTAAAGGAAAAATTTATCAACTAAGGTAAAACAAAAGTCAATTTTCAATAAGAAACATGCATAATTTCCAAATCTATCCAATTCAGTTTTCCTATCCTATTTTACAATAATATTGATTAATATATCATATTATATATATATTATATTCAATAGAAACTATTTAATAATTTAAAAATGATTATTCTATATTTATTAATTTAAAACGCTATTTTTAATTATTGGTGGGATTTATTCATTTTTAAATTTTCAATGATCAATATGTTTTTTATTTTATAAATTTTCATTATTTATTTCTATATGTTTATTTATTAAGATTTAATATTATTGATATGTTTGTAATTTATAAAATTATTATGTAATAATTTCAACATTAACATATATAAATATTCATTTTTAATATTTGTAAATTATATATTTGATTAAAAACATTTATTCATTTTTAAAATTTAATCATTATTATTATTATTTATTTCATTACTAGAAACTAAATATTATATAATATCATTATTAAATTTAAAAAATATAAAACCTATATATATACACAGACACACACATTAACTTGACATAGAAAAATACGTAAAAAATTAAATAACTCTTATATAGATACAAAAACACATAAAATTTATGTAATTTATTCAAATTTTAGTATTTATTTAATAATTAAATTTAGTAACATAATAAATTTCATATATTAGGTTTTTAATCAATAAATTTTATTAAAATATTTTTAATATTATTATAGATAGAATTATTTATTTGTTTTTAATATTTATATATCATTTACTAATTTTCTAATATTTATTTATACATTTTTATTTACAACGTTTTAATATTTTGAATATGTATTCATCTTTATTTTAGTATATATATATCCATATATTTATTGTATAATAATTTGTATAATTAATAAATTGTATACATTTTTCAATATTTTAAAGGATATTTATTTTAAAATTTTCAATTTCACTCGTTTTTTTATTTTTTCACTTAAGATTATATATTCGTTAATAATGATAAAAATATATTTTTAAATAAATATTTATAAATAAATATATTTATAAATGAATATTTAATATATTTATAAAATTATATATCTATATTACAAATAAATAAATATATTTATTTTAAAGAATTTATGTAGTAATAACAAAAATTATATATTTTTAAATATGTAAAAAATCATAATAAATGTGTTTAAATAATGAATATCTTCACAATATTGATATTGAAATTTATATTTGTAATTATTTTTAAAATATTTATATAATTAGATACATATATGTAATTATATAAGTTTATATAATGGTATTAATATGTTTATAATTATAAATAAATAATTATAAAAATAAAAAATATATTTATTTATAAATATATTAATAGTTTTTTATTTACTATATTTATAAATATAAAATATTTAATTATAAGTTAATAAATATGATTTTTTCTAAACAATTTATACAATTATAAATAACAAATTATATATTTTAATAACTTTAAAATCATAATAAATATATTTAAATGGGTAATATATTTAATATAATATATAATAATATGAATATATTTATAATTATATAAACATATTTATAAAAATATTTATTTATAATTATAATTATAAATTTTTTCATCATTGATAGAGATTTATCTATATTAGTAATAAAAATGATAATAAATATGTCTTTTATCGTCAGTTATTATTTTAGAACTAATAAACCCATCTTTATAATCACGTGTTTAAAAGTGCAGATGAAACCACCCCTCCTAATATGTTAAAAATTATCATAACAGTATTAATTGTATCATGTTATTCAATCTATCACAAAATTTCATCTTTTTCATCGCACCCCCACGACCTTCACTGAGACAAATTAACTCATAAATCTAAGGTACGTTATTTTTTTCTCTTCCTCCGCAATCTGAAGCATTAAAATTATTATATCATTTTCTTCATCATTTTCCCATTCATTCCATGACTATGTGTGAGGTTCAACACAATACAATGAGTAGGTTTAAAATACTTTATATATTTAGGTGCACTACATCATGAGAGTTAATTAGTAGGACCTTATATTTCATAACACGAATCTTCTATATGATTAACTTCTTGGATTTGGGATTCACAATATAACTAACTGGTGATCATTATTACTAAATATTTTCTTCATTGAATACTAAATTTGTCATTTCAACCAAATATATATAGTGATACCAATTACACTTTATCAAATTTTCAATTTTGTCTCACCTGAGTCATATAATTTTAACGTTGATCCATTGTATTCTGTCACTTGATTCTTTCGGATGCTGCTCATCACTTTTTTCAAACACTTTTACAACTTTTTTGTTTTGTTAATATTTATAAACATCATAAAACACATCCACCCTTGTTCATGGGATATGAACTGACCACTTATTTACTATATTAGTGTAGGTACGAAATAATTTTTTTTTTCTAATAACTCGATCAAAATATTTTAGTCATTATTGGGGATGGAATCAAAATACTGTTGGAAAAATATAAAAAATATAAAAAACCATGAAGAAAAAATATATTAGAAAACTGATCAAAAGTGTACATAAAACTCAAAATCTCTTATTTATATAGTGTATTTGGGTTGGAAAACATCTTGTTATTATTTATAATTCTCATCAGTGGTAGTCATTATTAATCTAAATTATTGAAATGATTATTTATTTATTCTGAAATATTTATTTTATTTTTTCAAGGATTTTTATGGCGATTGATTGATTTCTTAATTAATATATAGAATGATTTATCAATATTGATACATTTAATGAATTATATAATAATATTTATTTAAAATTATTGAAATTTATCTTCTAGATGAACATGTTTTTTTTAAAAAAAGTATGAGATTATCAATATTTAATATAAAATGAGAAATTGTAATGATTCTTTTGAAATTATTCATATCAATAAATTTAATTTTCACTTTTTAAAAAAATAATGATAGAAATAAAGTATTGTAATTTTATTTGAAGTAAAAATATTATATTTTAGTGTGTTTTTATTTTTAAATGTTATACACAAAGGGATATATTGGTATATATAAATGTGATTTTGAAAAACTCTTAATTTTTACCATATAGAAAAATTAAATTATCTATTAAATGATGATTATTAGGTAAATAAATGTCATACAAAAGTTTTATAAGTTTTTTATCATCATTTAAATTATAAATTGGATTTTAAAAGTTAGGAAATGTAATTATTATTGAATAAAGTATCATGGGAGAATATTAAATAGATTATTATTTTCAAATATACATAAATTTTTATTGGATGGGATTTTTGAATGTGTTATTATGTGTATATAAATTAAATTTAGGGATTCATTTATTGTTTGGTAAGTTTTAATAAAAATAAAATGTTTTTAAGGCTTTTGAAGCTCACAATTTCTTTGAAACTATGGTTTCATAGTATTTCATTGAAAAAATGAGTTTTCTTTTACTTTATTTAGTTCTATTATATATTTTTTTTATATTATAATGATATATTAAAATTGATGTATGTGGCCAATTTTGATTCATTTCATTCCCTTGAACATCATTTTTTTAATTTCATGAGATGTTTTGACAAAGCTCGTGCAAGAGATGTGGTTTTTCTCAATCAGCCTCTCTTATTCTCCACCTAATATCTCATTCCTTGAGCCATTTTTGTATCACCCACACACTCTTCTTTTTGTTCATTTTTAATCATTCATCATTATTTCTCACTGTAATTTCATGGAGCTTCTAGCTGTGTGAACTATAAAAACTTTTCGCGCATATCATGTAACGTGGTGAATACAAATGATAAGTAGGCGGAGTTGTTTCACTACATCGATGGTAATTGGATATATTTTACAAGTATACCTACTGATCTTATTTCCTAACAAATATACTTTTCATTGATCTGTTATTTGTTCACCATTTCCCTTGGTTTCACATCTATAGTCACTAATTTATTATTATTTATTAGTCCAATTTCATGGATATCCTAGTTGTGCACTGTAAAAACACTAACCACTTATCAAGTATGATGGTGACTGTAAAAAATTAAATGATAGTGTTTTTTTGGTACAAACCTGGTAATCTTTTCCAGGTTCCATGTATCCCTCCTTCAACAATGTAATAAAATCAAATAATTTTATGCAATTACATTCATGTATCGCTCATACACCCTTAGGTTAAAACTATAATATATTTTTAAAACATATCATTACCTTGCATGTTTTATTTTTATGTGACTATTATATTATCATCATTCAATATTGTTTTATTTTTACAAATCTAATATACGATGAAATATGGTTTCATGGCAGAATCAATTTCCTTTTCATATTAGTATAAATTTTATTTAAATATTCCTTCATTAAGGGGGTCTTTTAATTTTTTTTAGTGATGTTATTCACTTTTTAATATTATCATCAAAGAGGAAGCCTCTGAGTGGCGTCTATCTTCTCTCCCTCTTGGCCTCGGGTTTCCCTCAGTGGTAGTGTTTGAGAGGGGGGATTTCCTCCAGTGCCTCCCTCTCCCCCTCCTTTCTCTCTTATCCCCGGACCTCCTTTCCCCCTTCTCTATCGATTCCTTCTCATCGGTGCTCTGTTCTTTTGCCTTTGACGGTGTTCTTTCCTGTTGAAGATGGGTAATCCGGACAAAGTGTGTGGCATTGATGCCCTAGGCTGCTCAAACCACAGCTCTGACCCCTCAATACTACGCGTCTCTTTAGGTCGGATCTGGAGGGGAGGTTTCATAGGGGTTTAGGGTTGGGCGGTATAGCGGTCGATGGTCCTGGCACGGCCTGAGTCAGATTTCCCTTGTGTTGATAGGAATTTATTTAAGGTTTTCTTCCCCGTAATCAGTGATGAAGGTTTTTTTGGTCTGTCTAATGTATGAATACTCCAGCTTTCTTGCTTATTTGGAGTTGGTCATGGATTTTTTTTATGGTTTTTTGATTTTCTTGATGGTTCTTCAATCATTCTTGCCTCTTTATTTGTTTTTGGTCCAATGCTCTTAATCCAATTGTTGGTTCCGATGAATGTGATCTGTGATATTGTCGATGGATGCCTCTCCTTGTTTTAGCCTGCCCTCTCTAAACTATTCTCTTACCTCCTATCCCTTCTAACCAATCTAGGTCGGCCTAGTGCGAGGGTTCCTGGTGAGGTTTTGGGATTGTGTTGTTCAAGCTGCGGTTGGTATTTTATGAGGGTTGCTCCGATGCTAGATTGTTTGATCGCATAGATGATGGAGGTTTCTGTGGAGCATTTTCAGTATGTTTGTGGTTTGGCACAGAGTTTTTGTCGTGCTTTTCCAAGACATCACCAGCATGGGGGTTTGGATGATGATGATGGCGACCGCTGCGGCGGGTGTGCTGCTCGAGGTTGGCTCAAAGGCCATGATGTGCTTACATTTGCTGCTTTTCATTTTTTCTTTGTATTTTAATGTGTCTTCAGGGTGTTGTGATACATGCCGCCTGGTATGGTGGTTGTGTCATTGGTATGATTTATGAGATTGTGGTCCGATGGATGTTGTGAGGTTCCCACTCACCCATAAAATTGGATTTTATCCAGAAAATGAAAAAAAGAGATTTGTCCTAATATAATCATCAATATTATATAAATTAATTATCTATTAATATTTTTTGAATTATTATTATTTTTTAAAATATATATTTTGTATTCACATCGATTAAATTTGAATCGAAATACAATATGAATTTTTTTCATATAAAATATATATTTTTAACATAAATTGAATATACACAATTTTATTTTTATTTTTATCTATTGTGTATCATTATGAATGGTTTGAGTCTCACCGATAAATATTTATAATATAAATCAAAATTATCACAAATACATATAAAAATAGATGTTATTGGAAGAATTTTATAATGTTTATTATAATCTACAAAAAAACCATACTTGTGTTATGGACTTTATTAAGATCTATATATAATTTATGATATACATGTGAAGGATTTGACTAATATATGTGAGAGATAGTTTATAGTGATATGCTCTATTTTTATAGGTGGAATTAGAATGTTATCGATCCCAATGATGTATAATACATGCTATGTAATTTTATTGGAATGTTTATTAATGAAAATTATTTATGGTGATTTTACAGAAATTGAGTAGAGGTTGGATATCATAGGATATGTGAAGTATATTACATAGTGATAACTCAACCATTTTTTAAATTTATATTTGTTAGTGGGTTATAGTACAAATATATTTCTCTGTATTACTATTATACAAAATATAGAATAATATATAGAAAATGAGTGTAACATGGAATTAATCTTCATATATGTCATCAATAATAGTTTCATATATTTGTTTCATGAAATTCTATGATCCTTGACCATGTTTCAAAATTTTATCATTACATGACCTTCTATATTCTAAGGAAATATATTTTTACACAAGTTTATAAATCATGTTCATAATTACATGACATTAAAGAATAATAATTCCCATGGGATGTATTCCATTAACAAACAAATATTTTTTATATACATATTTATTACAACATTTTTAATCCACAAATCATAAAATCGACTACCCAGAATAACCACCAAATGTTGACTCCATGTTTTTTCTTATCAAGTCACCCTTTTGAAGAAAGATAACTTTTCATGAATTCTAACTTATAAAATTCAAATGTTAGGTTCCCATTACTATAATTATCTAAAACTTTTACCATTTATTATTAATTTCTTATTTGTATTTATTTTTCTATAGTAAAATTAATATTTTTTTAACCATACAGGATGAATATGAATAAAAAATGGATTCCCATTAATTTTATAACCAAATAGTACAAATATGTAGTTAAAATGTTCATAAAGACTATGATATACTATGAGTACATACCTTCTAAAATCATTTCCCCTTTCATATATAGATATTATTAATGAACCATTAGTCCAGAAGAGTTGGATGAAAAATTTCTTTTCACAGAATATATTTGAAAAAAATTGTTTCACTAAACATTGGGAAAAACTAAATATGCACATCAATTGGGATGAAACTACAGTTTATGGATCATTGGATTTGAATACCAATGTCAATGATGATAAATATCATATAAAAGAAATGAAAATGGAAATTGAAGATAAATTTTTTGGAAGTTCAATGTTTTACAAGAAGTTAAATAGTTGATATAAGAGACTATTGTATACTAGATATACTGAACACACAATATTTGGAGCTATATGTAAGTTATATAATATGAATAATAGTAGAAAATAGAGTGATTCTAATATTATAGAACTAATTGGTCTCCTAAATTATAAACTATTTGAAGGAAAAAAACATCATTGTGGAACATATGATTCTAAATGAATGTTATGATCATTAGGGATGATCTTTAGAAAATACATGATTGTCCAAGTGATTTTATTTTGTTTTTTGAGGACCATGAATCCCTCATAAAATACATTATCTTTGGCCTGAATTGATACAAGAAAGTTGAATCATGTCCTTATATTTTTGTATGGTACATTTCTATCATTCAATATTTTAGAACACTATATGGATATAATGAAACCGCTATAAAATTGAAATGGAATGAAAATACAAGAATTAAAGATGGTATAATTTTTCATCAAGAAAACGATCTTATTTGTAAGAAAATATATTATGAATATCTTGAATTTGGATGTGAATCAAGAATCATTGGTCTTATATTATTTATAATTTGAATAAATATTTTTAGTGTATATAGTAGTACTCACTATACATGTCCAATTATGTTGGTAAATTATAACTTGTCTCTATTTTTATGTATGAAATGTGAATAAATTATGTTGTCTTTACTTATTAATAGACCAAAATAATCTAGTAATTATATTTATTTATACCTTAATACATTGATTAAAAATATGAAATTTATGTGGGATACATGTGTTATACTTAGTAATACTCATAATAGTTATGATAATATAGTGAGGTCCATGTTTTATGGGATAATAAAAGAATTTACTTCTTATGGAAATTGTTCTAACTATATCTAAAAAGGATGTTTGTGGTTTCCTATTTTTTAATAATGCACACACTCAGTTTCATTGAAACATTTCTAAACAAGTGTGTTTTTAGGACATCACAAATTTGTACATCAGCAACATGAATACCCAGATGACATCATATTATAGGAATAATGAACAAGGTACAACACCATCTATATTAACAAGTGATCAAATATTCAATAAGGTAAAATATACTTTCACTTCATTCAACAAACCAATTTCTAAAAATATTTTGAAATCATGTCAAAAAAGGAGATCAATTTTCATTGAATTATCTTATTGGAATTGTCTGTATATCAATCATTTTATTGATGAGATGCATGTATAATAAAATTTATTTGATAGTGTTGTTGTCACATATCTATTTTTTTAGAAACAAAATATATATTCAAGGATATGTTGGACCAGATTCACATGGGGATAAGAAATGGTTTGGAAATTAATAAGGTTAAAAAACTTCTTTTCATCATCTTTAAACATACACTCTATCAGTAAAATAAAAATAAAAATTTTACATTTTACTAAATTGTGTATAAGTTGTAGAGGGTTATTCATGAAATATCATGAAATTAATATCAATGAATAATTTTATGTTATGGGGACTAATATAACACGACATCTCTATTTTTATGAAATATTTAATTCTTCTCACTTTAAATTACAATATGCCTAAAAATATATGACATAAATAAAATAAACACTTTTTTTCCAATCTATATAAAGTAATATCTATTGTCCAGGTGAAGTTTTGAATGATGAATAAGGGGATTTCAGTCATGTAATGGGAATTATAGATGTTATTCCCACCATAATTCATTGATATAATGGGCCACCTAATGGTTAACTAGGATAGAGAGTTTTAACTATGTGGTATTTCCCATTAAATATGGATTTTCCCCTTGAATTGTAAATAAATATTTTTAATGGGTATATCATGAATCGGATTTTTCTAGAATGTTATATTTTAGAATGAAATATTAATGAATAAGATGTTGAGTTATATACCTATTAAAAATAATATGTAGATAGAATCATTCTCCCAAATCCTCATCGCGACATACGCTTAATGGGTGAATGGATTTCTAGAAGAGATGTTCTTACAATTACCATAAAACACAAGTAGAAATGTACCCATTACATTTTACATAATATTGAATATTATTATCCAAACATTGAATACCATAAATAAGTTATTTGTAACTTGAATACATTAAGGGAGAAAGTATAGATATTAAATACACATAATCAATAATTTATAAGATGACTCCAATAACATATTTATAATAACGTATAATAAAATATGAATAAACATTCTGAACAAATTTGATGGATTGTAATGGAAAAAAATAGAAATGTTATATAAAATAATCATTTTAAATTAGTCACAATGTAGAAAATTTATTGTATGATAGAGGGGACCATAAATCGGATATTTGGATTCTCAATAGTGGATCCAAATCCCTTTAACCTTTAGTGAAAATAAATAGAGTTCAATAAGAATGTTAAACAATTTTTTTATATTCTATGTTTTCATCATAATATTTTGTATTTTATTTTGTATTCAAATTGTACAAATTAAATTTTTGGCTACTCATCGAAACAATTACATCTACACATGATGATGTTACCAATCTTGGGGATGGATATTCATTTGATACTAAAATTGCAGTATAATTAGGTGATCATAACCATGTTGATGAAAAAAATAAGGATGAAACAACATCATAGTATTGTATAAAATTATTAATGAATTACGTAATGGAATAACATTTGAGGCTAGCTTGAATCAACGCAGCTAAAATATTATCCCCAGTTATAAAATTTTCATCTTTAATGATGGGGTAAAAAAAAGGATGAATGTACTGACTGATATAAGTTCATAGGTCTATGTAAAAATTATAACGTGGGAATCAATATGGAAATATATTAAGGTAATTTTAAGATATAATTTATATATTATACATAAAAATAAAAAAAGGAAAAATTGATTTAATTTTCATTATACATTAAAATTTGCATTGGACATAGAAAAATTAAATAATAAATATTACTTAATGGACACTGGAAAATAACATAGAGGATTCCAAACTCTTCTAAGAGTGTTTTATTTTAGGGATGCTGGGGGGAATGTAATTCCACACTCACTAGTTACTCATGCACACAATATAAAATAAAAAACATTGAATTCATTCATTAGTCATCATGATGAGAAATCAGTTCAGGTGTACCATATTTGTTAATTTATTAATTTAAATTATTTGTTTTATCCAATTTTATTCCAAATTTTTAAATTAATAAACAAAAAAAGGAGTGATTAAATTATTCAATGTGCTTCTATACCAATGTATCCCTATAACAATGAAAGTGTGGGGTACACTTCACTAGATAAGAAAAGAGTATGTATCATAAATATGAAAAATAATTCACATGATATGAAACAAAATATGTTCCTTCTTTATATGTAGTTTGATGAATTAAAATATGAAACTGCTTTGATCCCATTCCATGTTTTATGGATAGAGGCCTATGTAAATAATCTGGGTAAACTATTTGATGAAAAAAGTAATATATGAAACATGTGTCAGCATGAAACAATAGTAATTCATTATGATTTATAATAGTAATAAATGAAAATATATATTTATAATCATATGGTTTATGAATGTTTTATACACAACAATCATAGTGACCTTACTAAAAGAAAAACTACTATCAGTAGCTTTGAAGAGACTGAAACAATTCGATCATGTTAGAGGAATAGGTTTTAGACTATCTCACTGAATATATTTCATAAAGTCAAAACTTCTAGAAGATACATAATAGACGATGAAAGTATTATAAGAGAAAAGATATATTTTTCAATATATTATTCTATGGTTTGATTTTGTAGACAATTATATGTGAAAATATCAAATAAAACAATAAGTATAACAAAATAAGCACATGAACACCCAAATAACCCCACTATATTTGAGGCTATTCATTCCCCTAAACTAAATACCTTATGCAATGCAATAAATATTTTCATTAAAATTTCCCCTAAATGAGAATAAAAAAACTTTTGACAACTTTATATCTCTAAAAAATATATACGGTAAATATATTTGTGATTTATATCTATCATCACCAAAGCATCACCTTGTTGAATAGGGTACAATATATAATATTTTGGAAGAAAAGAAAGATAAAAAAATATCTCCTAAATGATCACATGGTATTAGGGATTGATGTACCTCTTGAGATTAGTGTTAAAATTATTCTTCCAATTGATGATTCAGATATTACAATGGTTAATAATGCTACTGAAACATTCATTGCATGACCATATAAACATATTTAGAAACATGAGTTATATCCTAAAAAAACATTCTAAAATGAAAAATCTATAAAAGTTGAGGAAAAATGTTTGAAGTGTGGTATGATATTACATATAGAAGAAATTATGGTGAAACAAAAGATCATGTTAAGAGAATCTTGTGAATCAACAAAGAAAAAACATTGGTTGTTTATGAGTAACTTCCCCCAGATAGTTTCACTTTTTAATTTATTATAATTAAAACTTCAGGAAGATTCCACATTCAGAGATAGAGATATTTCCTACATTCTATATAAAGAATAAATTTTTGGATCATTATTTATAGACATATCTATTCTTAGTAGTATACATAAGATTCTAATGCTTGAATGGATGTGAGCATCAGTTATGATTACATTCATTTGGCACATTTTCAAAAAATTTCTATAAAAAATGATCTAATATGTTCATTAATGTTAATTAGTATTATTATTTTCTACAGGTGTTTATATTAAAACTATATATAAGGGAAATAATTATAAAGAATGATCTGGATTCATTAATCCTTGAATCATTTCAAAAAATCAAATTTCCTTGTAATTTAATGAAATTGATAAAACATTTATATTAGATAATTAAAGAATTTGAGAAGAAAAATATTTGGCAACATACTCTTTGTAATGCCTACAATTTAGTGGTAAAACTGTATAATATAATAACATAAATTATATTAGTATTTTATAATTCTTTTTTTTAAGAAGAACTAGATGTTGATCACAATCAGTTTGGATACCCATGATATTTATTTTTTGGATCCAATGCATGTCTTCCATCGAACTAAAAACACATGATATGTATTGTGAATTTTTAATGCACTTCAATGTACATTTTATTAATAAAATTCTTAATATTTATATCATATTGTGTTTTAACTTGAATATTGTTATGATAAGGTGATCAGTAAATATAGGCTAAATCATGGAATATAGTTGGTGACTAAAAATAATAAACCAATGGATTACTTCAAATGGAACCTGATTAATGTGTATATAGTTATATTTAGATATAAATAAATATTTTAATGCAGTTTACTTATTTTGGTAATAATATTTGTGTTTTCTAATGAAATATAACATAAGTAATTGTGCACATTATGTTTGATAATTTTTGAAATATACAATATGCATGAAAATGCTATAATCCTCAAAAAGATAATTTCCAAAAGTAATTAAAGCATAAATGAAAAAAAAATTAGTATTTTTATGTTTATATTTTATCATTTCAATGAGGATTTAAACAATCTATATACTCAAAATAAGAAGTAAATTTATTCAAAGATGAATGGGATGCATATATGGTGTTTAAATGATATCTAACATCAAATTTTGTTTATTACCTTCTATTTTTGTGATCTACTACAATATCTGATATTAGAGATACCCTTTTTTATGGGAGTCATTTGTAATAGAATTATTATGTTTTATTAGATTTGTTTCCCAAGGAGAATAATTCTGAGAAAGGTATATTTTTTCAGAAATGAAGGGATAAAATACATAGTGTTAGAATGTATAAATAAATCATAAACGTGTTACTTATAACTACTTATTTTTTAAAATTTATCATCATTTAATTTAAATATTTAGTTAATTTACTAATAAATTATATCATGTAATAATTTTTTAAAATTTAAGAATTAGTTTAAAACAAACACCCCCTAATCAAAACCATGAAAAAATAATATTATTTTGAACCATTAGGAAAATGGTACATAAGTAATTATGGACATGGATGAATTAGTACCATGTCAATCCAACACCTGATGTTATTGGTATGACACAAAGTGTGTTTTTTAAATAAAATATTGTTATTTTACTCAAATTATATGGTTTGAGATAAAAATTGACATTTTTGAAAAAAAAAGACAACTGATAAACTCAAAAATGTAAAAAATGAATTCATATTATTTTGAAAAATTTAATAAAAAGATCGCATATTCATTTTAAATGTGTAAGAATTATCTGCACTAGAATTTGATACATGGTGTTCCTTGACTGACTCAAAGTGTCTGTTATCAAGTTATAATTGACATCTTATTTCAAAACACGTGTGACTAACTAAATACAGATCAAACACACTCGAATTATCTTAATAATAGAATAAAAATATTCCAAATTAATTTTTTATGTGTAGAAATTAGTATCACATCAACCCAACACACTATATAACTAGTATGACAAATTTCATGTTTTTAGTTAAAAATGACTTTTTAAAAAAAATAATGACATACTCAAAACATTGAAAACACATTTGGATTGTTTTTGTACTTTCCTAAAATGATCCATAAGCCTTTTATGATATGAATAAATCATATGAACTTCAATTTGATGCTTGGTGTGAATAGTATGACTCAAAGTGTCTATTTTATGTTTAAAATGACAGTTTAGTAAAACTCCTAAGTGAAATATTAAAAACTGAAAAATGTATTTAGATTGGTTTGATACATTAGAAAAATGATCCCTAAGTTAGTTTTGATTTGTAGGAATTGGTCACACATCAATCTAATGCATGGCGTGACATGAATTACTCACTTTTTTTCTTTTTTATTTAAATTTGACATTTTATTAAAAAAGACAATTGAAATATTCAAAAAGAATAAAAAACAATCATAATTTTTGGCACAATAGGAAAATGTTTGATATGTCATTTAGGGTGTGCAGAAAGTGTTTACAGATCAATATGATATATTGTTTTACCAATATGACTCCAAGTGTCTTTTTGTATGTTTAAAATAGATACTTTCGTTCAAAACATGTGTCACCCACTAAAAATCAAGAAAACATGCTCAAATTTACTTTATAATGTTAGAAAATGATTCATAAGTCTTTTTTTTTGCCTTGTAGGAATCTATCTCATGTAAAATATTGCATGATGTGACCAATATGACACAAATTGTGTATTTTCAATTTAAAATGACAATTTAGTATAAAAATAAGTGACATAATAAAAACCAAAGAAAACACATTCAGGTTAATTTTATATATCAGAAAATTGATCAATAATTCATTTTCAATGTTTATGAATTCGCCTCACCTTAATCTGGCTCATGGTGTGACTGATATTACTCAAATTGTGTGGTTTTAATTTCAAATATATATTTCAGTATAAAACATAAAACATATACTAAAAACCAAGAAACCAAAATCGTATTGTTTCACTACTTTTGGAAAATGATTTTTAAGTCATTTGTCAAATGTAAGAATCAGCTACACCTCTATCTAATACATGGTTGGACCAGTATGACTCAATGTTTTGTAATTAGATTAAATTTGACATTATAGTTCAAAACATCTGTCACTATCTTAAAGTAGAGAAAACACACTTGGATTGACATGATAATTTATGAAAACTATTCATAAGTCAATTTTGATTCCTATGAATTAGTCTCATGTCGAACTAAAATGCAATGTGACTGGTACGACTCAAAGTGTGTGTTTCCAGTTTAAAATATCATTTAACTAAAAAAAGTGCCATAATAAAAAATAATAAAACTTTTTTATATTGTTTTGAATATTTTTACAATGATCCATAAGTCATTTGTGACATAGATGAAATATTTATACATCAATCTGATTCACAGTGTGAACAGTATGACAAAAAGTGAATGTTTTCTATTTAAAAATAAATTTTACAAAAAAACACAAGTGATATACTCAAAATTAAGAATGAACACAAATTACTTTTATTATATATGAAAATGATACCTAATTCGTTTGTGATGTGTATGGATAATCTAAACTACAATCTGATTCATGATGTAACCAGTATAAGTCAATGCTGTTTCTTCAATATATTAGTACCAGTTTAGGTCAGAACGTGCATAACATCACCAAAACTGAGAAACAATTATCAAATTCTTTCATAGTATTGTATATTATATTACTTAGTTAATTCCATTATTATTCTTTATCTAATACTTATTTAGTTAATTTCTAAACAAAAAAATATTGATGGTACAAATGAAATGATGAGACAGTTGAAGGCTTTTTCTCAAAAAGCATATATTATTCAATTGACTCTCATCCATGGCGAGTTTTTTATCACTATAGATGAGAATAAATTAAAGATTACCTACTTATTAGAAAAATAAATAAATGTTTTGATGTGTAAGAATAAACATCAACTCAATCTGATACATTATGTGCCTTAAATGAATCAAATTATATATTTTTCTGTTTAAAATTTACACTTTTTTATAATTTGTTTCATTATAGGATTACTAAAATAATAATTTTTTTCTTTTTTAAGTGAATTATTTTTGTATATGTTAGGTGTCTTTTTCTCAAAAATAATTACTAGAGGTCAGTTCCCAATGACATTAGAACAATAATGGTTTTCAATATTTGGGATAATTTTTACTTACTCATGTAATTGTACAAACCAATGTTTGAAAAGGAATTAATATAGTGTTTCTTTCACTTATTTTTATTGTAAATATTTATTCAGATAAATTATATATTTTGAACATGTATTTACTATTTTTTAAGGCATTTTTCTATTATTATAATATCACAGTTCATCGGTATATCCCTTAATTAGTTATAGTAATAGAACTGATAATGTGACCTTTTATCGGCCCTAATAGAAGACTACTATTAAATTACTTTATCATCTCATTTATTAGCGCTTATAACGGAACAATTTTTCAATTATTATTCTAGATATGATATAATTCACTTTTATCAACACTAAATAAAAATATGTTAATGGTACACTTTATTAGCCCTAATTGTTACACGAATAATTCGTTCTTTTATCAATTCCTTTCTAGTGCTGATAAAATGCAATGGATTTTAAGCATGCTCTAGTTATTTGTGTTTTTCACGGATATTGTCCTATTTTATCATTGTTCAAGGCCTTTTAGTTTTTTCATGTATAAATATTTCTAGATATTTAATTATATAAGAAAATGGATGGTAATAGATCTAAGAACTTACAAATATGATTCCAATATGACAAATGGTGGCTCGATTAGAGATTGGATGATAATGATTCATCAATGCCTAAGGAAGAGGGAGAGGAGGATTTCCCAAGGAATGTAGTTATAAAAATGAATGAATATACAGGGGTTTAATTTTTTAATTCAAAATCGGAAAAATGGTCATTTTCTATGTCTTTTTATGTGGTGTAAAATATTCCTACAAGGATTTCAAAAATGATCACTAAACCTGAACTAGCATTATCCGAGGGACCCCCACATGGTTAGGAATATGGTTAGAAAAAAAATTTGTTTCAAATATGAAATTGTTCTAAAATATCTCGTATGTATTTCCAACCTCTTTCACATGGATTATCAAACTATTCTATCATATATAAGGGTTTCATGATTGATCCACATAGTTACTACTGGCCATTCTCCAACCGTGTGACACATACTTTTTCTCCAAAAATTAGAGGTTTGGGCCCCAAACAAGCCATGGATACTTTGAATCCCTTATATAATACTTTAAGCACAATAATAAGGTTAAAAAGTAAGATTAAAATATAAACTAAAAGGATATGACATAAAAATAAGGGTCGTTACAACTTCCCCTCTATAAGACAACTCATCGCTGAGTCTCCCTATGGGTAGATGAGCATCATCTGAAAAAATATTCATCCATTTAGCATGTACATCGACCTCTCTCTCCCAAGTCTGATCATATACATGTTAATGCTACCATATCACCCGAACTAGTGTAATATACCTTCATTAAAGACCATTCTTGGTCTATTCAACAGTATGAATAGTACCCTCCTCAAAAATATTATCAACCTCAAACGCAATATTTTGAGTAAAAGAGATATAAAATGGGTCAGAAAGATAACGGTAAAGTAAAAAATATGTGGAACACATCCTGAAGGGGTCGATACCTCAGAGGCGACTATAATTCATTGGATACCAGCCTAACTCTCTTCAAAATCTAAATGGTCGTAACAAAATGATACAATAAATTCCCTTTTTTCTAAATCCTTTTATGAAACAACATGGACAAACTCACTATAATACCCTACCATAGACTTATAACTAAATTGTTCTTCAATAGAGATTTACAAATCATTGCTTCCTTGATATAACCAAAACCGTTCAATTAAAAATAATTTTGACCTTCTCTGATGTCTCCTAAACTAGATGAGGGACTATTAGCAATGTATCACTTTCATATAACCAGTATATGGATATAAGGACATACAATTTCCATACAATGATATTACATCTTTGTAGTTTAATATTCAATAAAATACACAAACACAAGCATGAGGGCCATAATAATTTATTGTGTATGGAGACTAGGAAAATAATATTTAAATTTTTTGAATGATATTCATCATCAGTCATAATGATCTTCCCACATAGTACTCATCTTATAAATACCATACTATAAAACATTATTCATATCTAAGGTAATGGACACATAATAAAGGGTGAGTTATGATACCCTATAATTGTAAACTATGGAGATACATAATCATAACATGCACATAAGGGTATGAGAACATGATCATAACATTTTAAACCCATAAATTTCATATAAAAGATCAAAAAAAATTAATGGAATAAATATTGGTAGTTCATTAGACATAAATCCTAAGTAAATCAATAAACATAATCTAAGAGAGAACAGAATTGTAGTAAGACATTGAATTGTCTCATAAAAATAAGAATATATAATCCTTACCGGAGTTATCAAGGCTTTATTCTAAGGCTATCATAGTAAAATGTGTTCACAAACCAAATCATCATAGTAGTCAGGCATCACTCACATGGTCATTATAGTAGACAAAGTCTCTTACAGAACCTTGTTCACTCTCTATTCACATCCTATCTATCTCAGGGGATATAAATCATTTCCCAATTCATTACTGGGAGATATAGGTCCCACCCATCACATAATGAAAATCAAATTTATGTGTGCTAAAAGATCATAAAAAATCATTATATCATGACCCATGACATAGAATGAGTATAATAGACATTTCAATATATCATAATAGGTGGAAAAGTGGCATGTTTCATAATTATAGACATTTCAACGTATTGTAAAATAATCATTTCATTCATGTTGTACATGTAAAAAACAAGGATTATATTCACAATTTCCATATTTTCCAAATGCACATTGTTTGGAAAGAGACATGGCGATTCCTTACAATTTTTAAACAAAAATTCTAAAATGGGTGAAAATTTATGTGATAAAATAATTTATGAACATTAAAATCATTTTAGAATTTTTTTTATAAAAAATTATTTTAGATAAAAAATGGATTTCAATTGAATAGAGAAATAAATATGATTTTTCTTAAAAATGTCATTTTAAACACTTCAATAAGTAAAGAGAGTAAACTAAAGTGAAAAAAATTATAATATTTAATTAAAAAAATATATGAAAATTATTGAGTTTTTTGTGAGATATATTATAAAATTTTATTATTGGAAGCAAAATCATAAGAAATCCTTATAAATGATAAGATTATAACATAAACCTCTTACAACATTGGTAACATTGAATCATAATAAACATGAATAGATAAAATTAAATGAAACATAGAATATCATAAAAATAATTATATTCGAGATATAAAATCTAAATAGATAAGTATATACCCAACAGAGAAAAATTTTGGGTCAATTTTTATATGTCTCTCAGAAATAAAAGAGAGACTAGATATCTCTTACTATAATAATCGATTTCCATCACACACATTAAAACCAATTGGAAAGTAAATATAAGTTTATAATTCATATATTAAACAAAAAAAATCATATATAATATAAAAAATATGATTTAATTATAACCTTTCATCACCCATTTATTAGCCATTACATGTTAAATTCACATTTAATGAAATAAGTGCATTGTATTTCGTGTATATTTAAATTTATTATTTTTCTTCCGATTACTTTGATCATGGTTACATCATCTATAGAATGATTATCATCGTACATATATCATATATTTTCTGTAATCATTTTTTAAGAGTATTCCATAAAATTTAGATATAGAAAATGAAAAACACCATTCATGGACATGATAGGTCAAACGTAATCATGGACGGTGTTTCCATTTTCTCAGAGGACTAAATTAATGGATGTTAAATATTATATTAACATTTAAAAATAAATTTTTATTTTTTAATAATATCAAATATTTTTATTCAATCGTATACTTTTTACATTCTTTTTAATGTGTACGTGAAGAATGAATCACATCTCTTAGTGAGGTGGTAGTCTACCGTACACATGAACTACGTTATCATATAACCATTAAATTTATAGTATGAAAAAAATTTGATATAAATATAATATATGAATTATCAAATCATAAAATATTATACCTAAATAATAAATCCATCATTATATACAGGTATGTGAAGTGGTAATTGGAAAACTAATGACATTAGTTCGTAGGGAGGTTGTTTCCAATGCACAAGAATGATACTTTTGTAAACCATATTATGGAAAAAGAGTTGTTTTTAGGTTATTAAAACAACATATAAAAATATCATTATGTTGTTAATACATTGGATATTTTATCCAAATTAATTAATTCAAATTGAATGACGTGAAGGAAGAAATAAAAAATGTCTGTTGAAGAATGTAACCTCTTTTTGGGTAACCTCCTTAGGATTTCAGCAGATCATATCCTTCGATGGATTTATATTAATATTATGGCTTTTGTAATTATTTGAGTTATGTAAAAAATGTATTATTGGTATTTCTTGGATGAAACCATGGGTTTTGAAAGTGTGAAGAGGAGAAGATACGGGGTTTCCTTTTATAAGTGAGGTGTGTAGAACACTTGCAATTTTTTGAAAAGAAAATGGTTTATTGCAAGAACCTGATTTTTCACCCAGGTATAGATCCTATAATTTTCTATCTAAATATTTACTTTGGACCTAATATATATTACTAATAGGTTTGTAATGTTTCCATGGGTGTCTAGGGATTTTTCAAGACCCAAAACCAATCTTTTTAGAGAAAACAGACCTTGCACACGGTTTAGAGAAACCCATGCACGAATTCCGCATGGTTTGGAAAACTGTGTGGACCATGCTTTTACATACGAATCCAAATCGCATGGATGGTTCATGACTGTGTGTCCTAACCATGTGAGTTCCCCTTTTTCCCAGGTATCCGTGCACGAATTATGAATTATTTGACAAAAATGTGTGATGGCTATTTTTCTTCGAAATTTTACAGTTTTCCATTAATGATATAATTAAGTCACTCATTCCTCCCGGATCCTAGTTTATGTGGTATTTACCTCTTTATCTCTCATTTTTTGGGATTTTAATGATCTAAAGGTTTAATGAAGATATCTCTTTTTTCTAGAATCTGATCGATCATCCTTTCATCACGTTGATGGACAACAGTAAGTACTCTATTAGTCTTTAGCCGTTCTTCTTATATTTCACTCACGACCTAGATATCACCATGTGAGAATTTTTCACATTTTCTAAGATTTAATCTAATACATGGAAAATCAATGGTTGATACCAGAGGATAACGATCTTATAGCCCTATTGTGGGTGTTATATAACGTATCCCAAATGTTCTTCTTTTTTGGAATGTTCGTGTCCCAACCACCGGTTTCGTTGGAAGTTGTTTCTTAAATTTACATGCCTTAATTATAATTTTTTGAATCATATGGTCATGATCATTCCCAATTTTTTATTATTTTTTTGTGGTTACACTAACAACACAGTCATCCTTTTGTCGAAGGTTATGTCATAATTGGTTTTTAGTGTTTGAGTACATTGGATCCACCAACCAGGTGTGCCCATGATTAATCTTTCTAAAGGTGATCCTTACCATGATAAATGTCTTATTATTAATTAGAATTTCATAATTTATTGTACCATGTATTCTCACCACATGACTCACCTAAGGTTTGTGCTTTCAAATTATTTTTAAATATTAAATGGAATATGTAAATTATATAAAATATTTAACTCGACTTTAACAAATGAGATTGAATAATGGTTTCATGTCCATAGCACTAATTTCTATGATAATGGAAGATATCATAGAGAACCTCTTTAATCGATATGCCTTAATGGTTAATTAAGACTTGATTAAATAGTTCCAATGCTTCATGGACTATCCAGACTCATCAAAGACAAGGCTTGGACCAATAAGTAAATGATTTCAACTCTACATTACATATCCCCAATACTGTAAGGAAAGACATGAACCAGATGAATTTTTAAATGATTAAAATATCAAATAAGTATGGACTGACATGATATTTCCTTGGTTTTGGAGAATATAATACCTTGGGTCTCACGAACCCTATTCTAAATCAGGGATGTCATTTTCTTAGTTTAATTCCCACCTAGACTCTGGTTCTTCTCTATTCTTTGGTTTCCTGGTAAACTATTATAGGGTCACATTCTTTGTTACATGATTCAACTAAGACACTCCTTGTATCCAGCAATTACATGTAGGTACCATGGTGAAATCCCACAGGGCCCTATCATTACATACCCCCGTTTTAACTTGCTCGATCACCATCGACTCGGTAGGCACCTTATTGTTGAATTCCTGGGAATATGCTCCGTGGATTACAGTCTTACACCTTAGTTAGACTCAAATACTACTCAGTATACATTCTTTGAGAATTATGTTATCTTGGTTATTACCCTTGAAATCCATCACTAGATATCATTGTCATGTTTCCGTGTTACGTACTGGGACCATCACTACTTATACTATTACATGGTGATGTCTATGCTGGCTATGCCTCATGTATCTTATTAACATTAAATGGTAATTCCTTAATTAATGAATTGGTTACATGTCCCTACACCAACCAAGGGATGAAGACGTTACTTGGGTATTTAGTTATATTGTACTTATTTCTTTACTTTATATATGCATGACTACACACTTCTATATTCCATAACACAAGCTGGTTGTTATAGAGACTATTGGTGGTGGTAACCTACTAAGATTTATCTAACGCCCTCTACGAGTGCTGTTTGGTACCTAGAGTAGATTATATGGTTGCAGGTATATGAAAAGGGATTCATACTACTTCCAACACTTGATTTGTGTGCTGGTATATTGGATCTTCATAACAAATGACCAAGTAGGATCATGAGATGCTTGGAGTAGCATTCTTTCTTTTACTTTGCGGAACATGTTATGCCTATTTTCTTGTATCAATTTTTCTATTTTTCTATTGACATGACATTATAAACTCATATTTCTAGTTTATACAGTTATTTTTATTCTTGTTTATCTACTGCATCAATTATCTTATGCTATTTGATTATAATTATTCCTATGTATATTAATAATTTATTTTCCCTCTACTATGATAAACTATTATAATGAGGTTGTGGACTTCTCATGGACACTATATAGGCCCTTACATCTATTAGGTAGCCTCTAGAATTTTGGAAGACAAGATTGAGGCAATGTTGCCACCAGGCTCGGGAAACCGGTTAAGTGGAATCCATGTCTAGTTCAGCACAAAGTGAAATTAGAGGTAGTTACTTTTCTTACATTACTATTTATATACAATATATTGGAGAATAGGAACACATGGGACATTTTCATAAGTCATTCTTGGACATCGGTGAACCAATGTTTGAGGTAAAATACATGTTACCCAATGTGAAATTGTTGTTCTATTTTTCCTGTTAAAGTTGTTATTTTTCACTATTGGGTGACACCCATGTTGTGTTGTGTTGTTCATATTTTTTACTCTAGATAAGAATTTATTTCATCCTTAGACTGATGATATGAGGGAAAGGATCACTGCTACAAGTATCATTATAGGTTCCAAGAATTTACATTTCATACATGTTGCCATGTCATATAGGTGCATTTCACTACATTTCATTTCTTGATATTCTTGTAGTTCCTGAGTGTTTTTTTGATAGTTACTTGTACTTATATTACTTTAGCTTCAATTGAGTGATTTATTATCTCTATTCATGAGGGTTATGGGAACTCATTGGTTGGGTGAGTAATATAATGAGTAAATCCATTATGTTATAAGTAAATGGGTTTTGTTTCTAGTGATAGGTGTATGGCCACCGATTCATCTAAAATGACTATCCATTATGAATTGAATCCTGAAATTAAAAATTAATTGGTTTCAAATATTATCCCCCCATGTCATATTTATAAAATGTGAAGGGTTAGACTTAAATTTTAACTACAAAATGACATGAATCTTATACTTGTTCACTTATAGATAACCAGTTGTATAAACATGTAGTTTGGGTAGAATTCCTTGGGTAGCGAGTTCTCATACAATCAGTTTTCACTAATTTTTCTATACACTTGTTTTTATGATTTTTCTAAAGTGTGTGATTGGAATTTTTAGTCTAATTAAACCACAAAAATCTCATGTCGTTCTCCATGTGGGTGTTGGCGACTATGCTCGACACATGGTGAGCCCTGAGCCACCAGTCTTACTTATATGAGTGCCACATGATGCACCACCTATTATACCTAATCCAGGGGCTGATGCCCAAGTCCATGATATTTTCATACCTCAGATGTAGTCGACAAAAGGTGCTCTATGGGTTGAACGTACAATGGATGATCTGACCCACAAGTTTCAATGGCAACATCCTATTACTATTTCAAGGTATGAAGGTTCTCAAGATACTATGTCATGGGTAGAGTCTATTCTATTGATATTTGATCATCCAATAACTCCTCAAGAGTATAGAGTAAATCTTTCTACATATATGCTTCTGGATTTAGCCAACCGTTTATGGGATTTCGTCACCCAGGCCAGTCATAATCAGGACATGTAATGGGCCAATTTTTAGATAGCCTTCTCTGATCAGTTCTTTCCTTAGGCACTGATAGCTAATAGAGTGAAAGATTTCATGCATCTCGAGTAGGGTTCTATATCAGTTATGGAATATGCATCACATTTCATTAATTTAACGCACTTTTCCTCACATCTAAATGATGGTGAGCTTTCGTGTGCTTGAAGTTTTTAGTATGGGCTCTAGTATGCCATCCAAACCCAGGTAAATGTATTTCTCGTTCCTATAATTTCTAAAATAGTTGATCAAACCATGATCATTGAGCATAACCTAAGGGATAGTGCATGTACCAGATTTAAAGGATCAGTTCTATGGTCGACCAGTATGTCTTTCGGTAGAAGGAAACGTTCCAATGAGGTTTTTTGTCAGGGTATTGGAAGCTAAAGGATCCAATTTTATAGTCTATAGTGTGTCATCAGTGGGTTAGAACAGTCCACAAGAAGTCTTAGTGTGATAATGATCCTATGGGGTGACGATCCTGTGGCCGTATTAGTCATCTTCAAATCTTTGACATGATCTTTCCACCAACATCTAGGAGAAAAGGTTCAACACATCCTCCACCTATAGGAGCGTGTTATTTTATGCCATTTTTTACATGGAATTGGAATAACATTGGCAGGTCTGGGAGAGGAGGATGTTATAGTCATTATTGTCTATCCCCTGATCACAAGTAGCACCCACAGAGCAGTCCTGACCATGGTAGTTTATTTTTTCCATAGGGTCGTGGATCATGTCAGTTGCATGATATACACCTAATACCTGAGGATCAGGATGTGGGACTATTTACAGTACAATGTACGATTCTGTTAGCCTCTACTATTGTCTCTAATTTGTCTGATAGAGGTGCTTAAAAGTATTTTTTTTATCTATAATGGAAAGTCTCATACTAGAGATATAGTATCACTATGATGTAATGAACCTCAATACACCATTGAGAATACAGATTGAGGGAATATGTCAGTGCATGGATTCTCCCCTTGAGATAGACAATTACCCTTTCACGGGGACTATTTTTGTTCTCGAGATGATGAGATTCTATGTCATTATCGGGGTGGAATGGTTAGTCTAGTGTCACACCTTTGTAGACTTCTATCACCTCATGAATTCTTTTATATCCTCAGAAGGTAGCAATTTTCTTTTCCATGGTGAGTGGGATGCCCAGGCTGGGAGAGATGGAATGAAGCTTCGTGGGCTAGGTGGAGTGACTGCCCAGAGTGAAAATCCATTCATAAGGGATCAGGATATGCTTCAAACAGATTTATCCTTAGTATTTTATCATTTCAATGAAGTATTTCATAAGATATTTTATATCTTACCTTCTTTGAGAGAGGTAGAGTTTACAATTGATCGTTTTCTGTGAGTATCTCTAGTGTCCATTACTCCATACATGATGGAACCTACTGTGCATCAAGAGCTCAAGTAGTAGATAGAGGAATTAGATGCCAAAGATTTATATAGCCATGTACACTCTCTTATGGTACACACATTATTTTCTCTTTGATGGTTGATATTACTCCTTGTATATGTGTGGATTATAGAAGGTTGAACCAGCTAATGGTTCAGAACTAGAATCCACTTCCTCAAATAGATTTTCTATTTGACCAGCTCTGTGGAGTAATGGTGTTCTATATGTTTGACTTGAGATCAGGTTTTCATCTGTGGTGAGCCAGACCATAAGACATACCACGTACTGCTTTCCATACCATGTATGGGCTATATGAGTATCTTGTTATGTCGATCAGTCTTACGAACGATTATATTGTTTTCCTGGATTTGATGAGTAGTGTTTTCCACCCCTATCTGGATTCATTTTTTGGGTCATTATGGACGACATATTAGTGTATTAACGCACTCATAAAGACCATGAAAAACATATTGATATCGTTTCGACTACACTAAGAGAGAATCAACTTTATGCCATGATTTATTTGGGTGACTTTAGGATTGACAGGGTCCACTTCATAGGCCATATTATTTCAGAATAAGGAGTACCTGTTGACCCTAAAAGGTTTATTGTTGTAATTTCTTGGGATCAGCCGAAGAACATGTTTGATATATGATGTTTCTTGGGGATGGGTCGGTGTTACAATAATTTCACACAGGACATCTCACATCATGATTCACCTCTTAATGGACTCACAATGAAGGGTGTAATGTTCCAGTGGTTAGAAGTATGTGATAATTCCTTTCCGGAGCAGAATGAGAGACTTGTCTCAGTGCTAATTCTAATTCCTCTAGATCCTATAAATGGGTTTATCATCTTCTGTGATGAATTTGGAATTTCCCTAAGAGAAATGTTGATACAAGAAGATAATGTCATTCTATACTGATCTTGGTAGTTGAGGCCTCATGAGAGGAATTATCTGACACACGTCCATGAGATAGAAGTAGTTTTCCATGATTTACATTGTTGGAGACACTATCTGTTGGGTGAGATCTTTGTGTTGTATACAGATAAAAAATACTTAAGTATATCATTAATTAGAATGACCTAAACCTCATATAGTAGAGATGTGTCAAATATTTATAGTCTTTTAATTATGATCTTCCATATAAACCTCGAAAAGTAAATGTGGTCACTGATGCATTGAGTCAAAAAACTCAGTAATGGGCCATACAGGAAGCCAGTGATGAATGAATGTTAATGGACCTCTTTTTATAACATCTTCTAGAGTTTCATGATAGTTAGGATAAGTCTTACCTCTAATCATTAATAGGTAACTCTTCCCTCCATGAGAAATTGAAGAGTATGTAGTTTTCAAATCCTGAAGCATTGGTTCTATGTGAGAGTATATTAAGAGATAACACAACCCCATATTGGTCTATGGAAAGAGACGATATCCTGTGTCTATGTGGACATATTTGGGTTTCGGAAGATATGAGAGAGGAGTTGATGAAAGTGTCCCACATTTCTTAGTGGTAATTTTTTCCAAGAATATTGAAGATGTATTGAGATGTGTGACACATGTATTGGTGGCCTGGAATAAAATATCATATTGTAGGCTTCTTTAATAGTTCTTCCACATGTCAGCAGGTGAATGCGGAGAATCAGAGACATGTAGGCTTGTTACAGCCAATTCCATTCCTGGAATAGAAATGGGACGATGTAGCTATGGATTTCGTAGTTGATTTACCTAGGTATCTTAGGGGTACCGATGATATCTGGGTAGTCATTGACCAAATAACAAAATCACCCCACTTCATTCCTATATGAGAGACTTTCTGAGTTAATGATTTGGGAAGATTGTATGTCTGTGAGATCATATGCCAACATGAAGTTATATGTACTATCATTTTAGATAGGGACACTCGTTTCACTTCACGATTTTGGTAGGGTTTGCAAAAAGATATGAGGACTTAAGTTCTTCTAAACAGAGCTTTTCACCCTCAGACCGATGGGAAATTAGAAAAAAAAAATACAAGTTCTTGAGAAAATTCTCTAAGAATTTGTCTTTGATATTGTAATTTTATAGGAGAATCATATCCCTCTTTTGGAGTTCTCTTATAAGAACAGTTTCCAGGAGATGATTCAGATGGATCTTTTTGAGGCCTTATATGTTAGTCCCTGTCATCCATCCTTCTGTGAGCTAGAGGTGGCTGAGGCAACCCTACTAGGTACTTATCTTGTTCAGGATACTTCATAGAAGGTCCAGCTGATCAGGAAATGTATGACTAACACTCAGTCTAGACAAAAATCTTATGCCAATATTCATTGAAAACCTCTTCAGTTTGAGTTTGGGGATCCTGTTTTCTTTCAGGTATCATCGGGGATTGAGAATAAACAGTGATGCAAATAGAGAAAGATGTATCCCCATTATGTCTGGTCATTTGAAATTCTAGATATACATGGGCTTGTAGCCTATCAGTTGCTACTACCTCAAAGTTATCATTCCATGCATGACGTATTTCATGTCTCACTGCTTCTCTAATATCATGTCGACCCGTCTCATAACATTGTTCCTGTGGACGTTGAGTTAGATTTTAATGCTACCTTTTAAAAGTATCAAGTATGCATTGTTCACCAAAGCATGTAGGCTCTCTTAGGAATGTATGTTCCTCTCATATGGGTGTTATGGATGCCTGGCCGAGTACATGATGAGACTTGGTAGAGGGAAGATGATGTATGTTCTTAGCGGCCAGAGTTTTTC
This sequence comes from Viscum album, assembly GCA_963277665.1. NCBI lineage: Eukaryota > Viridiplantae > Streptophyta > Magnoliopsida > Santalales > Viscaceae > Viscum > Viscum album. The sequence goes on along the minus strand of OY728159.1, from coordinate 226,740,194 downwards.
TCATAAGGTGATTCCTTACCCTTGTAAGGAGAACATAGGGGGTGGAGTTCTTTTAGGGGGAAAGACTATAAGAACCCAGTTTTTCACTAAGGCATGTATCCTATAATTTTCATTCTAATTCATTATTTTGGACCTAATATGGATGCCTAATTAGTTAGTTAAGCTTCCAAGGGTGTCTGGGGCTTGTTCGGAGCCCGGATGTAAGACCAAGGTGTTAATAGAATAATATATTTTCTTGTCTATAAATATTTATGAATAAGATATTAATTTGATTTTAAAGTGAAGACTTTTTCTGATAGCATACTCAACACACAATAATATTTTTTTTTTGAAATCTTACATTTTCAAACAACATCGAGTTATACTGAAAAATAATATATTATTATTATTATTTTAAATGGTAGTTAACGCTTAGACTTTGTATTGGTGGGAATGTATAGAAATAGGTTCTATATGATTACACATGTTTTTTAAATGTTTTTAATTTTATCCAATAAATTTTAGTGGCTTAAAATATGAATCAATCCAATTTTATGCGTGAAATAGTCAAATATTTTTAAAAGGGTAATTTTATCACCATTTCATGGCAAAAAATTTAAATCTAGTTTTGTCACATTTATATATTACAATTGAAAAAATAAAATTCTTATTTACAAGAAGGACATCAAAATTTACTTTGTGTAAATTTTTGTTATATTTGTTTTGATAAATATCATTTTTTATGAATATGAAAAAAGACAGAATTTTAGGTCAAAAATATCTTTTCATCTAATTTATTTATATAGTTAAGCTGTAATTTTAATTAGTTTTAATGTTTAATAAGATTATATTTTTATCATTTAATCTAATTATAGTCATTTTAAGTAATATTACTTTGAAATTGTACATAACGTCATGTCAATGTTTTGGTAGTTTTTACTTCTTAAAAACACACTTTTTGGTTTTGACAATGGGAGTTAATTTTAAATTAATTTTTTTACTTTGTGTTTTGAATTTGTAAAAATGTATTTCATATTTGGAATCAAGATGTCCAAATTATTTAAATAGGTACATTTTATTTTTAGACATTTTGAATAGTAACTTTAGTAAATATTTTATTTATCATGGTAAAAAGGTAAATTATGTAAATAAGGGTAATAAAATAATATTATAATAATACTAATTTATCCTTACAAATTTCCTATCCATTTGGATGATATATGTTTGACCAGGGGAATCATTGGGTCAATTTCAAGACCTCGTGGGGCCACATAGATGCAAAAATGATACTTAATCACTTTAAATTTAAAGTTAAGGAAAACTTAACATAAACATGACTATTTTAGTAATTTGTTTGAGGTAATAAAAGTGATATATTAGACTATTAATAGTCATTAGAAATCAAATAATATTTATTACATCATGGTTTTTTATTTATAATTTTTAGACATCAAATAAATGAATATATTTATGACAAAAAGATGATGTTGTGATTAACTTATTAACAAATGTTTTCTATAAATGAGATTTTAAAAATTGAAATAAATTTATTTTGGAACTTTTTATGCCATAAAATAATTTTATGGTTGATTATAACTGGTTATATTTTAATTAATAAAGGTTTTTGAAATAATAAATTTTTATGTATTTTTTAAAAGTCATGATATGAATAGTATATAAATTGACATAAATGAGTTTTAAAAACAAATACATTTTATTATATGATTTAATTGTCCTCAAAATATAATATTTGGAAAAATGACCTAGATAAGGTTTAAAATGTAATTAATTAACCACATTAGATTATATTTTCATTTTATTGTGGCTATATTAAACATGTAGTATGAATATACAAGAAGACATGGTAAGAGTCAAATAAGTAATCTAAGGGTTAATGTCAAATGATAATGTTATATTTTATACCAAAACATGTCTAAAATTTATTGGATGGGAGGATTTTGAACAATAATCAACTTATATTATCATTTAATGAGTTTTTTACATTTTAAACCAAAAATAATATTATAATAAAATAATATTTCAAAGCCTTCCAAAAGAACCCCTACTCCATCTTATAAAAGGCCACCAATTCTATCCCACTACACAAACCTATTAAACCCCCTGGATCCAAAAAAAAATCAACTCCAATAACCTCACTACATCACCCTTTTCCTCCTTGACGATTATCCTTGGGCATAAAGCAATTCATGAAATCCATTTCACTCAAATGAAAGAGAGTTGCACGTTTTAAGTAGCATCGTCTTCTCTAAAGACCCATTCCATTATTCTTCTTCATCACTCCTTATTCTATTATTTTTATTTTATTACATAAAAATAATAGTATCCTTAATATAATTTAATTTTTTTATGATAATTATTTGACATACACTCACACACACCTCCATCTAATGGATTTAGAACATATTAAATCTGTGGATGGTGAACTACTGCCTCACAAAACGATGATTATTCAATTATCTCCTACTGCCTCTCATAGTGGTCATTATCATGGAACTATTTTTATATTTGATATATTTTATATTTTTATTTTCTCTATTCTTCTATATTTTTTACATTTATGACTTTCATAACGTGTAAATCCGGTAATTTCATTTAAGGATGTGTGGACAACCGCCCCTTCAAAGCGATATGACTCGTTCATGCTATACATGGAACATATAAATTATTGAATTAATGAACTTATTTAACAAATATTACATAGATAGTATAATTTATTTAAAATATTCTTATGTATCATTTGGTTTTCAGTCCTTTAAAAATGAAAAAAAGAAATGAAAATAGAATTCATGCGTACGTACGGGTTACAATCTCCATGAAAAGTGCATTTCATTTTTTTATATCCAAATGTTATAGACTATTATAAATACATATATACTGTATCTAAATATATATTGGATATATATTATATTTAATTCATGAATAAAAATATGTTGATAATTGACTTTTTACCACATGGATGATTTGTAATTATAACAAGTTTATTTTTTATTGAAGTTCTGAACATCGACCAAATGACTAATATGAACTCAAATTTTTAACTAATTGGTGTATAAAGTTAATAAGTGAAGTAAAAGAAATAATAAAAATTAAAAATGTTCTAAATCAATTAAAAAATATCTTAATATTATTATTCAGGAAGAACAAGGAACATATTAGACAAGTCGGACTCGAGGTAAGGGTACATTTCACTCTCCTCTTTTAGTAAAAAACATATTTTGATGTCATGTCTTTTAATTTCCATTTTTATATGATAGGATATGTTATTTCATATCTTTATTTCTATACATTTTAAGTCCAAGTAATGAGATACCCTTTTTTCTCTCATCAAATCCTTTTTTTAATTTTTAATTGTCTTCATTAGGATGTCAAATTTTTATAAGGGACTTTATCTCAATCTCCTTTCTATGAGGCATAATTCGATTTATAAATGACGTTAATTAATAAATTTTATAATAAACCCCTTTTACATTTATTTTTATTCTAAGGTAATATTTTTTATGAAAAATTTTACTAAACAACAAAATAAATGTATCTTTTAAACATACGCCACAACAATGACATTTCCACCGCCATAAGCATTATTTGAAATTTGGATTCCTTAACAAGTAGTAATGTTTCCAAAAGGAAAATAAATACAATATACTCTTTTCATGTATTTTGGTATTGATAATTATTTTGATATTGGATTTATTATTTCAATATATTCAAATGTAAAATTTTGATTGAAATGTTTAAATTTTGTCTTTCCTTTGCGATTGTTTTATGTGTTATGAATATGTTATAGTTCATGGGAATTGATTACGCATACAAGGGGTTATGTGATAAACCTTATGTGGGTTAGCCCAAGATATCTCTTCAATTAATTGGGTAATGTGATAGAGATAAACTTTAATATTTCTCCTAAGAGATTTAAGGAATACATTCCGATGGATATTTCAAATGAAACACCCTACGTAGCTATGAAATCTAAAATGTATGTAGGTTATGGATACCACATGTTTATTTTGTGATTTATGATTTCTATGTGTTATTCATAAATCATATTATTTCATAAGTTGTGTTAATGAGGTTATGTTTATTATATATTGATTATTTTTTTCATTATTTTATAACCCTTAATGAGCTATTTATACTCATCACATGTTTTTGAAATGTTTTTCCACATGGTATAATGCAGGGTAAGAGGAAAAGTTAATTGAAGATGATTTAATTCATGAATGTAATTGTTTTTTTTTATTTAAGAGTTTTTATTTTATAAAAATTATGGATAATGAGTCGAAGTGTCTACTTTGTAATATTTGATTTGTAATGTAATAGTTATGGCCTAACTCTCAAAAAACCCAAAACTAAAAAATATCCTTAATATGAATTATTATCTTAATTCAAGATAAATTATTGTTTATATCTAGGGCCTTATAGTTGGTATCAGAGGTTAGTTTAGATATCTTTAGAGTATAGGGTGTTATTTAAGCATAAGTGAAATAACCATAAAGGTTAGAATATTAGAATGAGTCAATGTTATTTTAGATAAATTGAATGGGTTTAAGATAACATTAATAGTATATCATAGTGTATACCCTCCTCATAAGATATTATATTATGATTTTATAAATATACTCAAACAGACTTTTTTGGTTTACGTTAATGTATAAAGATAGGGGAAATATAAAGTTCATATTTTTTGGATTATTTTATTCTCTAAATGTCAATTATAGTTTTTCTAGTTTGACCATTTCATCATGAATACTCATCATTTGAAGATAAGATGTGTTTTTGGTAGATTCTTATTACAAGATGAAATTCTACTAGAAATGTAACTATATTTCAACATGTCTTTGGTAAATGTCATAAATAAATTCTCCATATTTATGAAATGGAACTTAAAACAAAAATGTTGTACGTTTACATTTCTTAATGGGAAACCAATGACTGTTTGAACCATTACATGTTTGTGGTTCTCTTGTTGTTACCTTTCTCATGATCATGTTTTCTATCACTCTCTATTAGAAGATAACACATAGTTTATCTTTAATAACAGTGTTTTCTAACATGGTATCCTAGTATGGGTTATCTCGCGTGAAATTTGAACTTATATTTATTTCTATTAAGGTTATAGTTTTATTAACTCTTTTTTCTATGTGGAACTTTTAATGAACTTTCGAAGCCTAATTTTAAAATAGCGAGGAAGCAATTTCTAAAGGGGTGGGGGAGGATGTAACGACCACGATATTTATAGAATAATTCATTTTCATATCTTTTATTATCTATGAATAAGATATTTATTTTATTTTAAGAAGGATAATTTGTTTGATAGCATAACTTACACGCAACGATAGGTTTCTTTAAAATCTTACAATGTACACAGTTTCAAGTTATACTGATAAATAATATAATATTATTATTATTTTAAATGGTAGTTAATGGCTAGCCCTTTTTTTTGGTGGGAATGAACCAAAATAACTACAATATTGTTACACATGTTTGCTAAATGTTTTTACTTTATCCAATAAATTTTAGTGTCTTAAAATAGGAATGAATCCGAATTTAAGCATGAAAATAACTAATATTTTTAAAAAAGTAGTTTTAATGAATTTTGATGGAGAACACTTTTTAAATCTAGTTTTTGTCACTTTTATATGTTAAAATTGAAAAAAAATAAACTTTTTATCTAGAGGTGGGAAAAATAAATTTACTTTGGGTAAGCCTTGTTTATTTTTCTAATAAAGATCAGTTTCTAATGAGTAATGAAAATTACTACATTTTATGACAAAACTGTCTTTTCATATAATTTATTTACATATATATATTGATAATTTAATTGGTTTCAAGGTGAAATTGGACTATATTTTTATCATTTAATCTAGTTTTGTTCATTGGAAGTAGTTTGACATCGAAATGAGGATGCACAAATTAAGTAAATAGGTACCTTTTATTTTTAGACATTATGAATAGTAACTTCATTAAAAAATTTATTTATCATGGTTAAAGGGTAAATCCAGTAAATAAGGATAAAAAATAATATTATAATTACATTAAATACCCTAAATCATGTCTAAACCCTATTCAATGAGATATGTCTTACCATGGGCATCCTTGGGTTGATGTTAGGATCCCATTGAGCTGCTTGGATGTGAAAATGACATTTAATTATTTTAAATTTAATGATAAGGAAAATATAAACTACACATGTATCTTTTAGTAAAACAAATTTCATATGGGGATATATAAGTGAGATCTTAAACTATAAATAATCATTATAAATCTACGAATATTAATTACATTATGATATTTTATTTATGATTCATATACACCAAATAAATGAATATATTTATGACACAATGATGATTTAGCGAATACCTTATGAGTGAATGTTTTATATAAATGAGACTATAAAAATTAAAATAAATTTATTTGAAAAATTCAATTCCATAAATTAATTTTAGGTACAGTTATTACTTATTATATTTTAATTAATGATCATTTTTCAAAATAATAAATTTGTTTTATTTTTAAAAAGTCTAAATATGAATAGTACATAAATTGACAAAAATGAGTATTTAAAAAAATAATTTTTATTATATTATTTAATAGTCCTAAAAATATAAGATATATAAAAATGACTTATATAAGGTTGAAATTTTCATTAACTAACTACTCGATCTTCGATTGGCATTTTATAGTAACTATATTAACCATGTAGTATAAATATACCAGAATACATAGTTAGAGTCAAATAAGTTAACTAGGGGTTAAGGTAAAATGATAAGGTTAAAATTGGAATCAAAACATGTCTAAAAACTATTGGGTAAGAGTATTTTTAACAATAGTCAACTTATCAATGCATTTAATGAGTTTTGGACAATTTTAAACTAAAAACCATTTTATAATAAAATAATATTTCAATGTCTTCCAAAATTACCCCTCCTCCCTCTTATAAAATGCCACCACATCTAACTAATTAAAAACTCCAATAAAGACTATTTTCTTTTCAAGATATAATCCAAGAATTTCCCAATGTCCCCCTTTTCCTCTTAGAATCATTCCTCTAGGTATAAGATAATTCAAGGATGACTTTTATCTCAAATCAAAGAGAGTTACAAGTTTTTAGAGGTAGAGACTTCTTTAAAATTCATTTCCATTGTTCTACTTCATCACTCCATATTGTTTTATTTTTCATTAATTACATAACAACAACATTATTCTCAATATATTGGGATTTTTTGGGAGAAGTATTCAAACTGCACTCACACACACCTACATCTAATGGAGTTAGAACATAATATTTCTGTGTACAGTGAATTACTGCCTCACAAAACGATGATTGATCAATTATCTAGTACTACCTCTCATGGTGGAAATTATAATTGCACTTTATTTATATGATAAATATATAATATTAATCTTGTATCTATTATTATTTATTTTTCACCTTTTTTCTTTCCATAATGCATAAATATGATAATTTCATTTGAGAAAGTGCAGACTACCACCCCCTCAATATGATATGCCACATTCATGTTATACATTGAATGTATAAAATATTGAATTAATGAAATTATGTAACATATATAACAATGATATTATAATGATGTTATATAATACATATGTATATTTATTTTCTAATTCCTATAAAAATGATGAATAGAACTAAATGTAGTGTTCATGTGTACGCACGACTTACTGTGTCCATGAACGATGAATTTTATTTTATTATATCCAAATGTAATAAAATATTCTAAATACATATATACTAGATCTAAATACATATATACTAGTAATATATGATATTTAAATCATCAATAAAAATCTTAAGATAATGGAATTTTTACGACATGGACAATTAGTAATTATAAGAAATTTATTTTTGACTCAAGTTTCGAACATTGAAAAAATGTTTGATATGAACTCAAATAATTAACTAATTGTTTTATTAAGGTAATAAGTGATATAAAAGGAATAATAAACATTAAAAAGGTTCTGATTTATTTATAAATTAACTTGTGTTTTCTATTTAGGAAGAACTAGAAAGATACGAGACATGTTGGACTCGAGGTAAAGGGACCTTTTACACTCCTCTTTTAGTGAAAGACATATTTTATGTCATGTATTTTAATTTACATTTATTCTGATGGGATGTATTCTTCTATATCTTTATTATGGTACATTATAATTCCAAGTTATGAGATACCCTTTTTTCTCTCATCAACTCATTTTATGAATTTTTAAGTGACACTGTTTGGCTATAGAATTTTCATAAGGAACTTCGTCTCATTCTGCTTTCATTGAGGAATAAATCGATTTATACACAAATTTATTTTATATTATTTATAATAAATCCCTTTTAAATTAAATTTTAAACAAAAGGAATCAATTTTATGAAACTTTTTAGTAAATGACAAAAATAATGTTTCTTTTAAACATATGCCAAAACAATGACCTTTCTACCATTGTGATCATCATTTGATATTTGGATTCTTTAGCATGTAGTAATGTTTTTTTAAAATAAATACCATATACTCTTTTTATTTTTTTGGGTATTTAAACTTGTTCTAATAATTGATTGATTATGCCAATATATTGAAATGTTATATTGGGATTGCAATGTGGAAATTTTATCTTTCCTTTATCATTGTTTTATGTGTTATGAATATGTTATAGTTATTTGTAATTATTTATCTATACATGTGGTTCTGTGATAAACCTAGGTTAGGTGATCCCATTATAGCTCTCCAATGCATTGGGTATTGTGAACGAAGGCAAACATTATTGTTTCTCCTAAGAGATTTAGGGAATATACAGTGATGGGTATTCCAAACATAACTCTTTATGTAGCTGTGAAAGCTACATCATAAATATGTTATGGATGCCACATGCTACCTTTAAGATTTATAATTTTTATATGTTATTCATAAATCTTTTGATTTCATATGGTATGTTAAAGAACATATTTTTTATGTGTATTGATAAACTAATTATTTTTTTCTTTATTTTATAACCCTTACTGAGCTTTTTTTATCATCCCATGTTTTTCAAATGTTTATTCATAGGATATAAGGAATGGTTAGAGAAAGTAAAAATTCATTAATATTCATATCAAGAAATTAATTCTTGTTTTCTTTTAAGAGTTATTATTTTTTTATAAAATTTATACTAAGTATAAGTGTGTACATTGTAATATTTGATATGTAATGTAAAATTTATGCCTCGATTCTCTAAAACGATATACCTGAAAAGATAATCAATGGGAATTATTAACATAATTCAAGATTAAATAATGTTTAAGGTTTGGGAATCACACCAGAACCCATATTTTTGGTGAAAATAGTCATTGGACATGATTTAGAGAAAACCGTGTAGACAATGTTTTTTTAGACAGAGCCATATCGCATGGTTAGCCCATGGCAGTGTAACATGACCTTGTGACCACACATTTTTTCCTATGTATCTTTGTATATATTAGGAAAGGTTTGAAAAACCGTATGGGGCAAAAAAATCGGGCCGAGCTCTCCCATACGGTTTGCACACAGTTTGACAAACCGGGTAGATGAACCATGCTGATTTTATATTTCTAGGAAATTTTGCAGTTTTTCTTTAATGATATAATTAATCACCCCTTCCTCCCTAATGTGATTTTATGTGTGATTGACCTATTTATCTCTCATTTGGGGGATTTTTTAAGATCTAAACATGGAATCATGAGATTTCCTTCATACAACATCCAATTAAGCTTATGTTCATCACGTTGGACGCGCAATGGTAAGTACTCGAGTCCTCTTTGTCTATTATTATTCTATTTTTCTCTCAACCTAGATATCACCATGGGAGAGTTTTTTACATTTTCTTAGATCTACTCTGATCCAAGGGAAATCAAGGTATGATACATGAGGATAATGATTATACAACCCTAAGGTGGGTATTCTATAACATATCCCTAACGTTTTTCATTTTTTGGAATGTTTGTGTGGGGGGGGCAATGGTTTTGTTGGAAGCCATTTATTAATTTTAAATTCCATGATTATCAATTTCATAATTATATGGTCATGATCATTAAAATATTGGATTAGTTTTTAGTGGTTACAACCAATACTCAATCCACCTCATGTATAAAGTTATTTCAAAATTGGGTTTTAGTGTTATGGCATGTTTGAGCAACCATTAAGGTGTCTCACTGCCTGACCCTTCTAAAGGGGAGACTTTCCATCATAAATTAATTTTTTTTAATGATAATTTCATAATGGCATATACAATGTTTTCTCACTAATGTGTTCACTTAATGTAGGTTCTTTCAAATGATTATTAAATATGGAATGTGAAATGGTAAGTATACTAAGTATACAACATTACCTTAAAAATTGATATTGAATAAAAGATTCATGTCCATAGAACCCCTTGCCTTCATAATAAATTGTAGCGAGGTGAACCTCTATAATTGATATTTCTTAATGGTTAATCAAGACTTGATTAAATGGTTGAAATTTTTCATGGCCTATTCATACTAATGGAAGAAAAGGCTAGGACCAATAATTAAATGGTTTCAACACAACATGACTTATACACACTAATTGAAGGCAATACTTGAACCGGATAAATTATTAAATGATTACAATATCAAATAGGGATGGACTAACTGAAGTTCTCCTTGGATTATGGGATAAGTATTCCTTGGGTCTCATGAACCCCATTCTGATTAATGGAAGTAGTTTTCTTATATTAAAACCGACCTAGAATCTAGTTATTGTCTATTTGTTGGATGCCTGGTACATTGCTGTAGGGTTCTTTATTTATTACAGGATACCTCAGATAAATTCCTCTGATCTAGAAATGACTATTAGGTTCCATTGTAAAATCCCATAGGTCTTTGTCTTTTCTTAGCCCCATTTTACCTTCGTTGATCACCATGGACTCGGTTGTCGAATTATTGTGGAATGACTTGGATTATTCTCTAGAGATTTCACTCTTACCCCTTATCTAGACCCAATAAATACTTAGTTTTAATTATTTGGTAATTACGTTATCTTGGTCATTACCCTAAAACTCTGCCACTATATATCCTTGTCAGGTTGCCTTTCTAGGTCTTGGGACCTTCACTAGTTATATTATCATGAGGTGATGTCAATGTTAGCTATGCCTAAAATGACTTAATAACATTAAATGGAAATTTATTATTTAATTAACTAGTTACATTATCATCCACCATCCAAGGGTTGAAACAGGTACTTGGGTATTTAGTTTTATTATTCTGACTCATTTACATTATATATGCGTGACTCCACACTTCTATATTCTATTACATGGGATGAATGATATAGACACCGTTGGTGGTGGCCTACTGAGATTAATCTCACACCCTCTCTTAGGGCCTTTTGGTACCCATATTAGATTGCATGGTTGCTGGTATTGACAAAGGAAAGCACACTACTTCCAACGCTTGATTTTTGTGATGAATGATTGGAGATTGATAGTGGATGACCAAGTGTCGTATCATGATGTGTGGAGTTTCCTTTATTTTCTTTTACTTGGTGGAAAATGTTATGCATATTTTGTTGTATCCATGTCTTCTAGTTTTCTGGTGACATGAAATTACATCATAATATTTCCAGTTGACAAAGTTATTGTTATTCTCCATTCTCTATTGCATTAATTAGATTATGTTGTTTATTTATATTTCTTACGTTTTATACTATCCCTTTCTGTTCTTACCGATGTTCTATACTCTTAGAATTAGGGCATAGTTTTCCCACGAACACACCTTAGGACCTTGATGCTAGTTGGAAGCCTTTAGAATTCAGGAAGATGTGCTTGAGACAATATGGCCACCGTGCATGGGGCACCCATTAAGTAGCATCCGGGTCCGGGTCATCACATGTTTTCAAATTTTTTTAATTTAAAATGGAAATGGTAGATTTTATATCATATTAGATATGGGTTTGAAATATATCCATATAATGGGAGTTGGATATGTTTTGGGTAATTTTTAACACTTATATTTTAAATTTAACCCCATAGTAAACACATTTTAACCTTAATCAGGATAAATAATTTATAAACATTCTAATATTAATTATGGTATAAAATTAATTTAACCATATTATAAAAAAAAATTACTCATATTTCTATTTTGAATCCATTTTTTCAAATTCCAATCACATAAATGGAAAATTTTAATTTAAAATTAATCCCACCGACGCATCGAGAAAGCAGGATTTCTGGGATAAAATGTTAAAATGTTTCAAAAGTTTTAATAAAAAAAATTCATAATTAAAGTAATAAAAATAAACTAAAATTAATTATTAGACATATAAATGAACTATTTTTCCTTTTAAAACAATCATTTATAATTATTTTGATGTTTTTAAAATCATTAAAAGAAATAAAAATTATATATAAAAATATTAATTTTTTACAATTCACTTAATGATGAATCTTCTCAAAAAATTATCAACAAATAAACATTAGATAACTTTGGTATGATTATTTAAAAAATAAGAAATAATTTTTCTGTAGAATATTTTAAAATTTTCAAAAAATTATTAGACATTAAGTGTGAAAAAGTTGACAAAACTTCTTTCTAGATAAATATTATTTTAAATAGAAAAATTGGATTTATTCTTATCTCATATCTAGAAAACACATAAGATGAATTTAATTTTTTTTCAATATATAATAATAAAATTTCATTAAAATCACCCAATCAACTATATTTGTTTAATATATTACATGATATCGCATTTTTATGCATGTAAATAGTTTTCTATAAAATGACTTTTTTTATTTAGAATGGTTTTTATTTTTATTAATAATTAATTCATCACTAATAAATTCATTTTATATGAATTTTTAGGCCATATAATTTTATAATTTGGTTAATACTATTTATACCCGTTATTCAAATGGCTAGGTGATAACTGTTGTATTAAAATATTATATTTTAATTGTATATCATTTTTTTAAAACTCAGTGTTTTATATAAAGAAAACTAAACTTCATGTTTTCTGAAATGAGAAACCCAAAAAAAATTAAATTTATTTGAACAAAAAATAATTTAGAAAAACTTCGGGTTTATATCTTACCCCATTAAAATAAAGTTCACACTCAAAATATTGTACTTTGATACCGACAATTGATTATAATTATGTTTCATTGCATCCTCAAGTTCCCATTAAAAATTCTCAAACTGGTGATGTCTTCACATAACATTGACCCAGTGGGAGATCATGTTTTATATAATTTTCAGTAATCCAAAATCTTCATCAGTTTTCCTTTATAATAAATATAATTCTTTAGTGGTGTGACCTCTGAGTTCTGTACAAGTGAAGAATATGGTACATACTTCACCAAAATAGATACATGGAACACATCATGGTCTTGGGAGAGATTCTATGGAAGCACCAATCTATAAGATACAATCCAAAAATTGTAATGAACTTTAATGTTAATGGTGTACCTAGGGAAATTATTTTCCATTATATAATAAGAAAAATTACAACATATGATTTTGATTTGATCAATTTACACTTTAACTATTAATCCAAGAATTGAAGATGAATTGTTTATTCTTGAAGCACTAAAAAATCAAAAGTTCCATAATAGAGTGATAAGTCATTCCTCTTATATATATTTTAAAAATGATCGCATTGGTTATCCAAAATATATAAATCATTATATTATAATGTAATATTTCAGTCCTTATAATCTCATACAATGTTTAATTTAAATCATTTCATAAATGGTTATCCTAATGACCCTTCCAAAATATTTAAATCCAAAACACTTGAAATAATATCCCTAAATTTCCAAAGAAATGAATATATCATAATCCCCTGATGAACATAAAGTAGAACTTATTTTTTACACAACAATCATGTGATTACCATTATCATGTATTGTCTTGAAAAATGGTAGTAACTTTATTTACCATAAAACATTATTGAAAACATGCATGCTTACTCATTATTGGAATGAAACCACATATTAATGATTATATTACATAAAATGAAAAATGTTGCAATCTCCATAAATAATAACATAAAACACCTTTTTCATAAATCGTTAATATGTTCCAATGTCATCAATACTATCCATTTTAATTTATCCATATCAATCATCTCTTCATATAAAATAAACACCATTTTCACAACATCAAGGATATACTAAGGGTTATTGTGCAACAATTTAATGTTTTCATAAAATATAAAATTTCATTTAAATCTATTATCAGGGTTATTAGTTACATTTAACATATTCATGATAATCTTTAAAAAATATACTTATACTGAAAAATTCTCATATATTACATTATTCATATAACATAATTCTAGAATTCCAATACATAATCACTATACTCATCCCACTCCATTCTTAAACCATTAACTATGATTCATCTTCTTATTAATTATTACCCCTTTCTTAAAATATGAAATATGAATCATATATTAACATTAATAGACCTCAATTTAATCATGCATTCCATGTTTAATATAAAGTTTTATTTAGAAACATACCATATCTTTTATATTCCATTTCTGGAATGTTTATCATAATAAATTTAACCACTACTTGTATCACCTTGTTTATTATATTTATGATATTTCCTAAAAGGAATTCTATTTTTATAATTCACATACATTTTATATTTAAAACATTGATTTGTTGAGAATGAGTTTGGGATACCAATATTCAAATATATTGCATTAACTGATATTTTCATTTTTACTTGAGAATTTATTAATATATGTCCTTTTTCTCTTCATATAAAACATCTTCCTATTCCTTTGAGTCAATAGCTAGAGTACTTCTTCCCACATTCTCAACATATAATAAAATTAATCATCATTCCCCTATAGTCGCTTCCACCTGATCTATTAACAAAATATATTATTCTCTTCTTTATTATGTCTAAGAGTTGGTTAAGGTTTAAATTGTTAATCATATATCATGATTACTAATTATGAATAAACATAATAAATTTTACTATAATCATCATACCAATTAGTTGATCATCAAAACAATGTCTATTACATTCTACATTAAACTAGTACCTTCTAGTTCTCTACATTGACTAAATCCAAAAATCATAGTGTGAGTAATTATATTCATAGTGGGAAACCACATTTTTATAAGGAATTACATAATGTATTACTAAATAAAGACACCTTAATTGAAATCCATAACACAATAGAATTAACCTAGGTCATACAGTGTAATTATATAAATCCTTTATGATGGATTTTAAATAGGTTGTGGGTTTCAAAAGAATATACCATGAGAGTGTCAGACCATGTGTGCAACAAGGTTTGGGGTAATGCAGTAGGTGATAATCTGGTCCAGTACAATGTACCCATTTTAAAGATATTAAATCATGGAAAATCTATAATAAACCAATATCCACTTATATTATCCATATAAGGATTTTATTTCTTTAATTCCATTCATTATATACTCTACCAAAATTCCAAGATATTTTCCTATACTTTGAATCATCCTTAGTTTTTTCCTTAAACATATCCCTAGAGATATACTTAGTCATATGCATATGGATCTCACTTAATATTTCCCATATTAGTTTCTAAAGGTTACTAAATAATTCCCCTAATACCATCATTAGTGACTCAGGATTTTCATACACAGATATTACTTATTTTTAGATTAATATTCAATACATTACATAAACACACACACATGAGAACTGTAATAATTTAGTGACTTTAGAGACTAAGTAAAAAGTCATATAATTAAGTGAAATATCATCAACTTATAACATTATAATTTTCTCATATAGTACTCTTCTTAGACATACCCTACTAAAAACCATTCTTTATAACCATGGTAATGGAATCATAAGAAACGGTGAGACAAAATACACAATAAGGGTATGTAAGGGTGATACATAAGAATAACATGAGAATTAGGATTTGAGAACATGAGCATAAAATTTTAAAACCATACCCTACATATCAAGGATTACAATCATGATTCATAGAATAATCATTCATAGCTCATAAGACACTAATCCTAAGGAAATCAAAGAATATGATCCATGAGAGCATAACATTGGCATAAGACACATAATTTTATCCTAAAAATAAAAATAAAAAATCATTCACATACTAGTCTAGACTCACTTCCAATGTTATCACAGTGGAGTGATTTTTCTCCCCAAATCATCATTGTTGTAAAGGTTAACTCAAAAAACTATCATAGAAGAGAAATAACCATAACGTCCCCAGTTGACCACCCCAATTGTTGTTTCTATCAAATGATATATAAATCTTTACCCAATGCATAAAATGGAGATATATGTACAACCTATCATATAATGAAAATCATAAGTACATGTCCCACATGATCATAAAACATTAATCATATCATAACCGAATAAATTAAATGGGATTTATAATCATTTCAACATTCATAACCTTTAGAAAAGTGGTAGGTATCATAATTATTTCATTATTTCATCATAACATAATTAATGGAAAAAAGAGTTGTGTTTCATAATAATTTAATCATAAAAATAACCTATGGAAGAGAAACAGTTTTCATAAAAATATTTTTTTCATAAAACATTTAGATAATGAATAATAATGGGAAAAAATTCTTGTCCCTAATAATTAATAAGATACATCAATGATGTCCACTTATATGGAAAATTATTATGAAAGATAAATCAATTTTAACACTTCAAGATAAAGAAAATATATATTTAAAAATAACATTTTTGAAACAGAAACCTCATAATATATTTTTTTAATAAATTTAATTGAAAATAAAATTGAAATAATATAGTCAAAGAAAAAAATCAATTAAAAAAGTTCACGAGTAAAATATAATTTTTTATTTGAGAGAAACAATATTTAAAAAATTAATTTTAACACCCCATCCCCAATAGCTAGAAGTTGGTTCCTTACATTATTACATTGATGTATATTCAAGATTAAAATCCCCATGAATTGATAATTTTTTCATTTTGGTGACACTATATACAAACATAATACTAATTTTTTATTAATAAAATAAAATAAAAAATACTAAAAATAAAATATTAATATTCTTGAACCTAATTCCAAGAATTCCTATTCATATCCTTGTTAATAAAAAAACAAGGGTTGTCTTAGATTCTCAACAAAGGTATGTATATAGAAGATGCTATGCATAAATTAGACAAAATAAAAAAATAAAGGTAATTAATAGAAAATATTCCATTAAATAAATAACCTGACCATAATATGGAAGTAATAATTAGTGATCAAATAATTTGACATAAATAATTTTCATGAGAAAAAAACTTAACAATAGATATTATAATTACTTGATTAATGGAATTGAATATAAATGAATTCAATATGATAGAATCCATGAAAAAGGATATCTAAAACATACCATTGATGATTAATTAGAAGACATCTAACACTATAATGTCTTCATTCTAGGAATCTAATACAATTAATGATTAATGAAAAAAACTAATAAATGTTTTAGCCCAAGTCCAAAACCATACATAGTTTTTATCATGAAATCTAAGGATGTATCAAAGGGATATAATTTTCCTTATCATTAACATTTGAAATTTAATGTCTTCATCATATTAATGGGGTTATACATAACTAGCATAATCATTTGAATTAAAAATATTAAAATATAAGTAAATACCTTCCCCAATAAATAAACAAAGATTATAAAATGTAATGTGAATATTATCAAAACATTACATCCTTATTAAAATTGACCATAAACCATCTAGATAAATAATAAAGATGATATTATTATGATATATACCCTCTGCAGTAAGGGTAAAGGATTTTCTAATTGATGAATATAAATTCTATAAAAATATCATTAAAATAATTCTTGAGAAAATATAGTTTTCAATTTTAAAATCATTTTGAAAACAAACTTCATTTCAAATAAATTTAAAAACAAATTAGCCAAATATCAACATAAAATAGAAATGGAAGATTCAAATAAATGACGATCATGTTGGTGAGTCATTCCATACATTCTATAGGGAACATTCCATTTTCACCATTAAAAGAATTAAAAAGTTACTTGTTCATAAAGACACAAGAACAGTCCTTTGAAATATTTTTTTAAAGTTATAAAATGATTAAAAATACAGTTTACTAAATAATTTTAAAAATGTAATGTAATATTTTTAAACATTTTATAAAACATTTTTTGTGAGAAAATAGATATCCGACCAAATAAAGGAACAAAGATGGATTTTATTAAAATATTTCAAAATTATATTAAGTAACAAAGTGTGAAAAAAAGGTAATGTTACTTGAAAATATCATGAGTAACTGATGGAAAACAAAATTTATTTATTTCAATATTTAAATATAATATAAATCACCCAAGGTAGACATAAACATAAACCATCTCAAATAATAATGAGATTGTGAACTAAACACTTACCACTTTGGTATTGATTGACCCATGAATGAAATAAATTAAAATGAAAATATAAATATAAATATGAAAAATTAATTCATGATATATCATACAAAATGGAAAATATACACACCAACAAAAAGAGAGGAATAGGGAATACTACTTATGTCTCCTAGAAGTAAAAGTGAAATGAGAAAACCATACACCACACTTCTTTATTATCAAACATTATTTAACCTCATATATATTGATTTTGGGAACGTTATGAACTAATAAATGAACCAAATTAATATTTATAATATTATATATAAATCTTTTATAACATCATTTCACCTATTTTTTAATATTATTACATTATTTTAATTATTTAGGATATTAATTTCCATGTTTTTCAAGTATGCTTTGACTTGTTATTTTATGTTCCACTTAAATTGATTAGTATTTCATAATAAAAATAATTAAAAATAGGATTTAAATATCATATAAAATTATTATACTTTTATTTATAGTAGTCCATCAGATTTTATAATAATAACTAAAATACACCATTCGTGGATACAGTAGATTGCATGTACACATTAACATTTTTTCCACATTCATGTTTTATTTAAAGAAAAAAAAGTAAAAGATATATATAAATATTCATTCCATTATCATTTTAAAGTCACTTATATCTAATATTTAACAAAACCAATCCTTAATGAATTTTATGTAATGTGTGAATGAATCACATTACTTCATAAATTGGTAGTCTGCCGTAGACACACGCAATGATATCGTATTCCCACAAAATGGATATCATTAAATTATGTGTGATATAAATTTTACAGAAGCATAATAGAATAATAAATATTACATATATTATATATAAAATTTTATTCTTCCATTATTCCCACCCTTTAATAGTGGTAATTGAAAAATGAACAACAACAATTATTTAGGTGGTAGTCTGTCGTACACACAAACAATGATTTTGTAACCCATATTACTGAATCATGTAAAGTTATAGGATATAAGTATTACATAAAAACATATCATAATGTGGTATAAAATTATTTTATTATATATTCTTGGTGTAATTAAAATTATAGGATGTATAGAAGGAAATAAAATAAAAACACTTTTATACGAACATTACCTCTTCTTCAGGCATCCTCCTTAGTTTTTAGCTAAACCCATAAAAGGTTTTTTTTTATGACAAAAATAATCCATCAATGATAAAGTTATGGAAGTTTAGAAGTGATTTTGGAAGGGTTTGGGTGATCCAAATTTCCTCATATGTGTGATGATGGGAAAAGAGTGTCTGGCATTTTATATGTATAGGAGAGGACACACTTGGTATTTTTGAAAAGTATTGAGTGCTCCCACACTGTTAAAATGTATAATAATGACAATCATTTAACAATATAGATCATATAAGGGTTAATTTATAAATATGTTCATGCACTATATTTTGTATATGCTCCTTAGTCATGTTTCAACTTATGTTTAATGTTTATTCCCTCTATAAATTCATTTTTCTCTTCATTGTAATAATTAATTTTAACTCCATTCACTAATCACGTTGGTAAAAAAAGTATATGTCAAATTAATAGATATGAAAAAATATTATGATTTCAAATATTTATTTTATTTTTCTAAATTCAATTCAAAGAATTAGAATTATGCAATTTGAAATTAATTATTCAGACTTATTGAGAAAGAGGTGTTCTAAAGTCAAAATGTTTCTAAGGATTACTATATATATATATATTTATTATAAAAATTATTAAAATGGCCTAAATTGTATTAATATATCTATAATTTATCTAATTTGTCTATAAAACAAATTTAAAATATAATTTATAATTATGATTTTCTTATATGAAATGTCTATTTTCAATTAAAATTTGTTATTTCTCACTATTCATAAAAAAACGAAACATCTAAAATAAATACAAAAAAATCACCCTAATATAATTTTGAAAGTATTATTTTAATCATGATTTTAATTCTTCCAATAATATTTATAAAATTGTAAAATTTCTATTATTAATCTAGTGCTCCATTAAATGGGTGAAAAACTACCTTTAAAAAATTATTTCTTTTTATCCATAAAATTAGATTTGTTTTTATTTTTTTCCTATAAAATATATTAGATGAATTTCAAGTAAAAAATATTGAATATATAATATTTTAATTCCATTAATATCAAAAAGTACTAGTAATTAATATAATTTAATACGATGAATCACCTTTAGGGTATAAAAATAGTTTTTTTAAACATTTCCTTTATATTCAATGTGTTTTTATATTCATAATTAACTAGTAACCAATGCATTCAAAAATATATTTTAATATATTAGTTAATCATATTCATAATCTCTAATTTAAAATATATATTATATATATTATTTTAAATTATAATATTTATAACATTCAGTAATACCTTCTCTTACATGTAATGCAAGGTATTGATGAAACACTTCGTTGCACGTAACAGAAGCTAAAATCAATTTATTGTGTATTGAAATATAAACTCAATGTTTTTTACCACATAAGGTATTCAATAAAATGATATTATATTATAATTTTTTGGTGTAAAATTCTCCCCAACTTAAATAAATTGCATCCTAACAATTTAAACATGCCCTAAGAAATCAGGGGTGTGACATTTGAAAATAACATTATTGAAAAATCCAAATCATAAAATGGTTAAGAAAACATACTCTTAATTACATAGAATGTAAGTACCAATGTTGTATGTAATACCAGAAAAATATTTTTCAAATTAGGATAACATTGGTTATATGTGAGGATATGGAAGAAAACCACAAATAGTTATGGAGAGTGATTGCGATCATTTATCACGAGAATGTCAATGATGAATGGAAATATAATTGAATAAAATTTAAAAATATCTTCTGATTTAAAAGACTATATGATAATAAGATATTATCGTAATTAGATAAAATTTTTATTTAAAGATCCTTTTCATAAATATGATGAACTACTTTACCACCTAAGAATATATGGAAATATAGTTACCTCATGTATTTCTGTTAAATAATTGTAATGTAATATTTTAGTTGTGCCACAATCAATTTAAAATTCATTACTTATTCCAATTATAATGATTATCCAAAAATTAAATTTCACTCCTAACTCACTAATATAAACTTTTAATAGATCTTAAGGTACAGAGAATATTAAAAAGTCTTTTAGAATTTCTCCCAATATTTTTTAAAACCGATATGGTAAGCATATGTTATCCAATATAAAAAATTATTATCTAAAACTTCATAAAAAATTAAACATTAACCATTTCATAACTGGTTATACTTATGAACCTTATAAAAGATTATTATCCAAAACGTTATAATAAAGGCTACAAATATTCCAAAATGAACCATATGGGAGATATTGTTACTTTTAACCTGTGTGAGAAACCTATATATTCTGATAGTTTGAACAATTTGGTTTTATATCCATCTACAGCTTCATTATCTTTCCCCATAGGGAAATCACTACATTGAGTATGTTCATTGATATGATTCTCATTAATTTAATTAAGAACCATTTATAAACAATGGAATAAACTAGATTTAATAATAAAATTACAAAACATAATTTCTAATCCCAAAAAATGTGAACCATGTAAGATATGAATCCTCCGAATCACAAACATGGTTGCTATTGGAATATTAGTATTTTCAACTAATTTATAATGGTTTTTAAATAAAAGGTAAATAATCCGAAGCATATCCCCAAGGATTTTCATACCAAGAGTGTATTAAGGCCCGTTCATCTGTACCAGGGGAAGCTTGATTCATTCTAGATGTTAATTTTTTCATGTTATTACCCATGGGTACGTTTTTATAGAACCATTCCCACCAATAATATCCATATAAGGATATATTTTAAAAAAAACACATAAAATATATATTACCAAAACATTTTTATATTATTCTATTATGTTTTTAAAATTATTTTTTAAGGTTATGTTCCCTAATCTATTATTTCAAAAATCATGTTCCCAATTATTCTACTAAAATTTCACTAATACCAACTATAACAAGAATGACCTTAGTATCCAGGACACGATTCATTAATTTATAAATTATAAAAGATAAAAGATTAAAATCACAAATGATCAATTAGTTTACTAGTTTTGGGAGACTATACATTCATGATACACATTTTAAATTGGGAACAAAATTAAATCAATACCAAACTAAATGCTCAACAAATTTGAAATGCATTATATGAATTCATCTGCATACCACTGGGAAAGAGAAAAAATTAGGTTGAGCTCAAATGCCCATTAAGGTTTAGTACATGATATAATATTTGAATAAATAAGTCATAATCATAATGGCATGGTAAATAAGTGAATTTGTTTCCATTAAATTAATAACACGATAATAATATAGATAAGATAAATGATGATAAAATAATGACACATAAATAATCACATGAATAAGAAACTTTTCCATGGGTATTGTAACTAATATTATAATAAAATGTATTATAAATAATAAAATTCAAAATGATGTTATTAGTAATGAATGGTATCAAAAATATATCACCGAGTCCTCATTCAAAGACATGTAATACTTTCATTTTATTAAAACAATCATAACAAATTTAGATAATTTCCCTAACGAATAACCATAGACAATCGAAAATAAAATAAATTATATAAAAATTGTATATCCCCAGTCAAATTTATCATTAATCACCCTTATAAATTATAAGCATGAAATCATTATAGTATATACCCATTGAAGTATGGGAAAAGGGTTTTTGTATTTGATGAATAAAAATACTATAAAATTTATTTAAATACATAGAGGAGGAAAATATCATTTTTATTTTAAAAATAATTTTAAATGAAATTAACATTCAAAAAAATATCTTTATAAATATACTCATAAAAAATAAAATAAATATTCAATGAAATAAAAATCATTTTGGTGGTAAATTCTATACATGTCGTAATGAACATTCCTTTTGCATTGTAAATAGAAAAGAAAAGTAACATCTTCAAAAATTGATATTAAGAATAATTTGAAAAATATATTTAAGGGAAGTAATGAGTAAAAATTTCTTTTTAAAAAAAATTTGAACATTTTAAGAAGATATTTTTTAAATCCTTTTATAAAATAAATGATTTGTGAGAAAAATGATTTCTCACTAAAGGATGAAATAAAGTCAGATTTTGTTAAAAAAAAAATCAATTGTCATAATTAAAATGGAGTGGAAAATTTATTATTATTTTGATATATCATGAATAATCATAAGATAATAAAATATATTTATTTCAATACATAAATATCAAAAAATTATGCCAAGGGAGGAGTAAACATAAACTATCTCAAATAAGAATTTGATTATGAACTAAACTCTTACCAATTTGGTATTGAAATCCCCATGAATTAAATAACCAAAAATTAAACATTAAATATCCTTATTACAAATGAATTCATTATATATCATAAAAAAGGTAAAATATACACCACACAAAATTGATAAGTGGTGAATATGGTTTATATCTCATAGAAGTAAAAGTTATATAAGAAACCCTTACCTCACAATTCCTTTTAATTTATCATTATTTAACCTCATGTATAATGGTTTGAAGAATGTTATTAAATTATAAATTACTCATATTAATATTTATAATATAATATATGATCCCTTTTCGATATCATATCTTCTGTTAGTTAATAATCTTTAATTACTTTTGTGGTTTCAAGTGTTAATTTCAATGATTTTTGAGTATGACTTGAATTGTTGTTTTTTTGTTACTCTTATATAGACAATGATTTCATAATATAAAGAATTTAAAACATGATTAAAATAACATTTATATTAATTATATATTTATTTATTTTAGTCCATAAATATATATGATAGGAAATGAAATTCACCATTCATTGAGATGGTAGGTTGTACGTACGCATGATTGATGTTTCCATTTTCGTATCGTATTGAAAGAAAGACAAATTATATTATATACATTATCATTAGTTTATGTTTTTTATGTAATATATATAGTATATTTAATTATACCAATTATTAAAAAATTCAGTATAAATATTCAATGAATCACATCGCTTCATGAGGCAGTAGTCCGTTGTACACATGAGTAACGATATTGTGTTCCCTCAAAATAGAATGCATGAAGGTATGTGTGATATACTATTTAAAAAAGAATAATAAAATAATAAATATTATATATATTAAATATAAATTTTAAATCTATAATTATTCCCAAACAATATTTCTTAAAATAAAAAATTACATCAGTTCATGCGGTGGTAGTCCACCGTACATAGAAATAGCGATTTCATAACCCATTTGATAAAAGTGTGTGAATTTATAGGACGTAACTGTAAAATAAAAATATAGTAGTAAATGGAAGATACTATGGTAAAAATATATTCATTGTATAGAAGAAATTTAGGATTTTATAGAATAAATAAAATTAAAACACTTTTAGAAGAACATTACATCTTCTTCAGGTATCCACATTATGTTTGCAATAAAACCTAAAAAATATATATTTATTAACAACATAAGGATTATATATTTATGGGATGGAATGTGGAATGTTATTTTTTTAGGTTTAGGATGAGAAAAATTGCTTGAGATTTTTTATGAATTGAAGAGAGCGAGTGGCCTTTTATAAGTGTGGTAGAGGACAGACTTTGTATTTTTCAAAAGTATTGAGTGCTCCCACATTTTTTTCATGTTAATTTTCTCCAATAATTTAGAAATATCTATAATATAATTAATTAGTTAAAAAATATTTCCTTAAAATGTGATGTTACATGTTTCTAAGTCACTATTTACCTAATAACAATGGTTTTTTTCTTGATAATCGAGTTTTTCTCATAATTATTGTAATTAAATTTAATTATTTTCACAAGTCATGTTGGTGAAAAATTTAAATAACATTATTAGATATTAAAAATTATTATTGTTCTAACTAATTAATTCATTTTCAAAAATTCAATTCATTTAATTGTAAAATATTAAATAAAAATTAATCTCGGAGATGGAATAATGAAATAGGGTTTTAAAGTGAAAATTCATTAAAGTATACTATGTTTTTATATCTAAATTAAATATAAAAATTATTTCATTAAAAGAATTGGATTAATATATTTAAAATTTATAAATAAAATTAATAAAAATTTTAAAAATAATTTAACATTATAAATTAGGTATCTGAATAATCATTTTTCAATTAAATTTTAGTATTTTTCACTATTCATAAAAAAATAAAACTTCTACAAAAATTGCAAAAAAATTATACAATGTGAATTTTTTAGTTTAGATTTAAAAAATGATTTTTCTTTTATCATATAAAATTTACTAAAGTGGATGAATTTTGTTTTAAAACAAAACACCATTAATAGATGGAAAACTGTCTTTAGAAAAAAACTATTTTTATGCGTAAAATTAAACTTTTTCTTATATTAGGAATATAAAATATATTAGAAGAATTTAAATTATTTTAATACAAAATATATAAATTTCATGAAGATCATATTATAATAGTAATTAATTATATTTACTAATAAAAAATACCTTTGGGGAATAATAATAGTTTTTTATAAAAAGATTTCTGTTATATTCCATTGGTTTTTATATTAACAATTAGTTGGTAACCAATGAATTGAACAAAATATTTATATATGTTAGATAATACTATTTTTACCTTATAATTTGGAAGATTGGATATAATTTTCATTATGAAAAATAATAGTAATATCTATAGGTTAAACTCAATGTTACATGTAATCCATGTTATCGAAAAAAGTCATCATTATGTGTAATAAAACCTATAATCATTGTGGCTTTCATTTCAAGATAAAATCAGTCTTGTGTGTTTCATATTATATTTAATAAAATTATATTGACTTAATATTTATATTTATTACATTAAATATGTTGAAAATTATTTTCTTTGAAATGAAAATTGAAAACATATAAATTAAGCTTTAAAGAAACTAATAGTCATGATAGTGGGAAATTCCATTTATTTTTTACACGTTAAAACAAACATTCCTTTTCCAGATTTGGTAAAATCCATATGGGAATTGTTTGAGAAAATGTTAATATTTTATTAATTTTATTTTTTTATGGAACAAAATCGGTGAATGTTTCTAAAAAAATTATATAAAGTGCGATAAAAAAGTTTTTAAACATTTTCAGAATACATGGTTTTGGATGAAAATGAGTTTTCAACCGAAGAGAGAAATAGAGATGATTTTTCTTAAAAATCACTTTTTAAACACTTGATTACATAAAGAGAGGAAATTTAAAGGATAAAATATATTATCCAGTTTTATGTTTAGGAGATAAAAATTAATGACTTTATTGATAGATTTATGATTTTATTTCATCATTAGAATCATAATCATAAACAATCATGATAAATAATGAGATTCTAACAGAAACGTCTTACCACATTGGTAACATTGAATCGTAATAACCATGAAAGAATAATATTAAATGAATATTCATAAATCATTAAAATAATGATTTTAATTATATTAGATTTCAATGAATAATTATGTACACCACCTAAAAGAAATAAGTGGTCAATTTGAATATGCCTCCCAGAAATAAAAAGAGAATCAAAATCCCTTACTACATGTATTGTTTTCATTAATATAGGTTAAAAAATATAATTTTATTATGAAATAATTATAAAAAAAACACATATATATCATACCACATATGATTTACTTATTACATTTTATAACCTATTTATTAACAATTCCATGTTCAAGACACTTTATGGGTAATAAATTATTTGTTTTTCATGTATGTTTTGATTTATTATTTATTTTAAAATTAATTTTATAATAGTTAAATCATCTAAAAATTATAAACATGATATAAATATCATATATATTCTGTATACATGTATTTTTAAAATTTTATAAATGTTAGATATAGAAAATTCAATACACCATTCATGGAGATAGTAGGTCGTACATACACATGGATATTATTTCCATTTTCTCAATAGATTGAAAGATATAATGTTAAATAATATATTACCCCTATAAAATTATTCTTATATATATTATATATCATATATTATAATTTAAACATATCCTTACTACCTTCTGTGTAAAGAATACGGGAAAAACGAATCACAGCACTTCGTGTGGCCGTAGTCCACCATACACCGGAGTGACGTTGTCGTATTACCATGGAATAGAAGGTAAGAATGAATATGTGATAAAATGATTCCATAATAATAATAAAACCATAAATTTAATATAAAAACAATAAATATATAATTATATAAAGCCATGGTTGGTGGTAATTGAAAAACAAATGACATCAATTCGCGACACGATAGTCCACCAAACACACGAATAATGATTTCCGAACCAATTTGATTCAAAAGGATATGTTTTTAAGTCATTAACATAACATAAAAAAAATATCAGTATATATAATATATTTAGGTTAAAATATAATACTGTTTTAATTGTAATTTAAGGAGTTTGCGAAATAAATAAATTAAAAAACATTCTTGAAGAATTTTACCTATTCTCCGAGTAACCTACTATGGTTTGAACCAAGATCCTTACTAGGTTATAATTATTTCAAAAATAAGGATTTTGGTATGTGATTATATAATTATGAAATTTATTTATGTAGTTATTGGGAAAAATAATGTGTTTTGAAAGTGTAAAGAAGAGATGAGTGGGGGAAGCCTTTTAAAAGTGTGTTGAGAAGAACACTTGTAATTTTTGAAAAGAAAAATTGTATCCATGATTTTTGGAATTAAAAAAGAATATTAAATGTAAAATTACTTAATATAAAATATACAAGGTTTAAATATTTACTCCCAATGATGTTTTTATATGTTTATTGTCATTTTAAGCAATAATCTTTTTAGTTTTTCCCATGGTAAACCCATTTCAACCATAACTGTGGTAAATAATTTTAACTATTTTTACAATTATGTATTGAATAAAATTAATTTGAAATTATTAGATAAAATAATTTATTATTATTCTGAGTATATATAATTATTTTTAAAAATTCCATGCACATAATTTCTAAAAATTTAATTTTAAATTTAACTTGTAGATGCATCAAGAAAGTAGGTTCTCAAATGGAAAATATTCAAAAGATTATAATGGTTTAATATGAAAATAAATATAAAATTGATTCCATTAAACTAAATTATATTATTTAATATATTATTTTATAATCATATTAATACAATTTTTAGTTTTTTAAAAATTTTAATGGACATGAACATTCTTAATAAAAACTAGTATTTTTAAAATTCATAGCAAATATTGTATTATCAAAAAAATATCGAAAAATAACCATAATATAAATTGGAAATGGTAATATAAAAAATGAAATTATTTTTTCAAAATAAATTTATAAAATTTTAAAACATTATGTTTAAAATAAGTGTTAAAAATAGGAAAATATGTTTTTTAGAAAAATCAAATTTTTAGAAAAATTCATTTTATGCATAAAATTAGATTTATTCTTATATCTTACTTTTAAAACACATATGATGAATGATTAAATTTTTAATTAAAATATAATATATAAAATTCATTGAAATAAATCTCCCAAATTTATTTGTTTAATTTATCTGTATAAAAAAAATTTGGCGCAAAAAAATAATTCTTAAGAAAATATTCCGTTTATTTTTAAATACATTAATTTTAATTTCTAATTAATTTGTCATAAAAAAAGTCATTATATAATAATATATATATGGTTATTGAATCATTTTAAATCATTTAGTTTTTTTTATTCTCACCCTCTATTATAATGGCTAGGTTTTAACAATAAAATCAAATAAAAAAAATAGCATGTAATGATTTATTTTGAAATCAGTGTTTCATGTAATTCACGATAGACATGGTGTTTTACATATTGAAAAATATAAATAAATTAAATTTTCTTAAATAAAAATATCAAAACTTTTCAGGGTGTTACTGTGGTGAGCAACATATTATACCATAATAGGACTCGATATGAGCCATCCATATAGTCACATGAAAGATATTATTATAGGAAAACTAGATTAAAAGATTATGTTTCTCTCAAGAAAAACCAAAATCAAGGACACGTTCTCTAATAATTTCTTCCAACACCTGAATAGTACATTTAGAATCAGTGATGGATTTTTGGTGATAGGTTGTACTCAAATGTTCTTATTAACCGATTTCTCTCTACAACCCCTACCAGAACCGTGATCTAATCCTAGAATATTTATCGATTACTATATTTCATAGATTATCATAATGATTATTAATTTCACAAACATAGAAACATCCAAGAACATCTATCAAAAAAGACTCACTACTAGGTAAAAAGTTACCAACCCTCATTTGTATGTTGATGATCACCCACACTTCATCATTACCTCAAGGGTATCATAGTATGTTAGTCACGAAATCCTTAGTGACATCATCTCATTTATAGTCAAGAATGAGAAATGGCTATAAAATTACTACTGGTCACTAATATTACACCATCACCTACTGATAGGTGGAACACCAATTAAAAAATCTGCATATCTTCTATTTCATCTCAAACCACCAATATTGGTTTCATAATTCATGGTAAATCATTGTATGCTCATGGTGTACTTCCCAACTAGAAGCATGATAATATTGAATAAATTCCTCCCACACATCATTATGAACCTCGAAATGTACATTAATAAAAAAACCTCTTCCTCATCCACGATTCACCCAGGTGGTAGATCCTCACCTAAAACAAACTCCCATAGAACCAAGCCCTCTACATATAAAGGTTTTCGCACATCATTCATTCCAAAATTAAAAATGTAATTGTTTGAGCTGTAAGGATATCCTATGTGGTATTCACCTAGACCACTAAGTGCATCATAGAAAATATGGATATCAACATTCGCTTAATACTAGCCTCCTAAACAACTTCTATTTGTGTTATATAGTTCATATAATCATTAAAATCATTGTTTATTCCATGTGTATAGAATAACTAGAAATTGATGGACTAGAGTTATTAAACCCACCTATGATTTTTTATATTATAGTAATGTTGTATGTATATGTATTTGTGGATATTTTGGTCAGTATAGACCATAAACCTCATTTATAATAGATAATTTATCTAACAATGTAAAGAGTGATATACTATTACTAGATCGAGGCTTTGATTTGGGTAATTACACTCATGAGGGCTCAGTTGATGTGACTCATATGCCATGACTTGGTAATCCTATATAAAGACAACTCCTAGCCTGATACTTGATACATCAAAATAAATTTCTTGGATTCTACCCAAAACTAGAAGAATCAGGACTGGTGTTGAAGTTAATCTCCCTTTCAACTCTAGGAATGTCATCTCAAAGACTTTAGACAGTATGAATTTAACACCCTTATTTTTCAAACATGTATGGGGTGCGTCCAGGAGTAAAAAACATGTATTAAGAACATACAATATCCATACATCCCTAAGAAATTACATATGAAAAAAAAAATCCATGGGATGCTTTTAGAAAACCATTGTACTCTCCTTATCTAGATCAATATATATTCATACAATGACGATGATGACACCATGGAAGTAAACCTTGTATTTCTAAAAGTGGAATTTGGTGAGTATACAAAATAGTTATTTCTCTCTCAACAAACTAAAAATGATATCATTATGTTTAGATAATTTTTGTATGTTATGTGAGTATACATTGATGTATTCCATGATGACTTGAAAATATGAATCTAGATATGGTAAAATAACCCATCCCATCAGAGAAATAAAAATAGAGGGATTGTTTTTTCAACTGAATGGTATAAACAAATTCTCATAAAGACCATACCTTCTTTATAACATTGAATGAGGTATCTATAAAGGCCTAACTCATACTTGATAATAGAATTGCATAAAAGTGATCATTGGGATGTACCAAGATCCTAAGATCTAGTTCAATATGCCTTATGATTGAGGTAGGGGATATGTTTTCTTAATTGTTTGATGATTTAGTATATAGTATTCCATTCAAAGCTTGAGGGTATCATACTCATTCATGTTGAAATGGATATGTGAAACCCATAGAGAAGTATTGGGTCATATAAAATATTTTCCGTCCATGTCCTAAAGATTCGTCTTGAGCACCTTCAACTAAGTAGTATCCATCCAATAAGGAGGAATGGATGCTAGTGATGCTCTTGGAACTACCTCAACACAAAAATCAATTCTCTTTTCAGATATAGTCCTAAAAATTCCCCAGGGAAGGAATAATTGAAATGATCTACTACATTATTGAAATCAGCCTTAGAAGTTCCCTGATCATCCATATAATGGCTTGAAATATTAGTTGTTACTTTTTCTAGACCATTATACTCAAGTCCATCTCAACTCACCTAGAAATAACATTAACCCTTTCAAATATAATTCACCCTTCAATGATAAATGTAGCATTTAATATGATAGGGAACAAACCATTCCATCCCTAGAATGATATTGTATTTCATCACCTTGAGGAAAAATAGGTCACATAAAAAACAATAACAACCAACATCTATGGTTCACAATCTGTATTGGAAAACACTTACTGATTGTACTACCAATGCATTATTTTAAATTATCACTCAATAGGAAAACTAAATATCAATCCCATGTCTTTACAAGATAGAAATAGAAATAAAAGAATATGATGTTGCTTTTTAAAAATGGAAGATAATAAATTAGATTCTACTAAAACCATTACTCACACAATATAAATTCCAACACCACAATTATTAGGTGTATGATGTACTACATATATCAGGGTTGATCCCTGTCCTTGATCCTCAAATTTGTTATCCTTAGTTGGTCCACTTAGCTGGGAAATCAAATCTTCAATCTGGCCTCATTGACCATGTCCACCACCTCAGCTTGTATGTCCATTGGTATTTTATATTCCTACCTAGTGTGGATACTCTATTCCAATAATAAAATGTGGGACTTGTTTTTATCTTATTACACTAGGAACAAATGGAACGGTCTAACAAAATATATGAAGACGAGCCATTTTACCACCATTTTACCACTAAATCATATCACAATGACACTAAATATTTATATAACCACATCACCCTCATATATAGAATATAACATAACTATAGGTGTGAATTTCATAGCTTCCAATACCATATCAATAACCCTCTAGTTGATAGTCTGTGCCACTAGATGAAAACCCATTCCTTGATACAAAACCACCCTATATTGATCACCCAAATTCCATCAAGTTTTTATAATATAATATAATTTAGTGTGTTTAGGTCATGGAGATTCCATGATAGACCACACTATGTGTATAAACCCTTCATTAAACATAGTGTTAGTGACCATGTCAGGTATAAATGGATGTGCAATTGGAGGCCCCTTGGGTGTCAATAGTAGCAGGTTAGGTCCCACCAACTCCGAAGCATGATCGTCACCACCTTCCTAGAATTAAACATGAGGTTGTCGTAGAGGAATGTGTCAATAATTTTCAAGTAAAAACCTCATAACATGAATGTAATTTTAAGGAATAATGCATAACTAAATAGATGTATAAGGGTTCACTAACCAAAATATACTAACCCAACTACCCAAGATCTATGGTAAGATTAGTGGTTAGATTCAATGTTTTAATTAAATATATTTAATATATGGAGTATAGGATAAAAATTATTGTTGGAATTCCCTTTATGTTATAATTGGAATCCCAATTCAATGACAACCAACTCTATTTAAATTTTGAAATTAACTGCTTATATGTTTTCAAGGGTATATATCATGGTCCAGTTAGATGCATATAACATTCCAAAGATATAAAGTCCAACCAATTATATGTGACAAATCGTACTAAATGAAACTAAAACTATGATATTATAAAGGTTCAATTAGATTTATCACTATTCCAAATTTATAAAGTCACACACAATCATTAAATGAAGGGTGGAATCCACAAATTTATAACCAATTAATATTTTATCTCATGAGAAAAAGGGCCCATTGATCAAGATTTCTATAATTAGATAATTAATGTTTCACCACAAAGAAATATGGAAAAAAATTATGTTTATATAGAAACATTAATTTATCCTATTATATATCCATGTAGAAACCATTATCTTAATATAAGATATAACTATCAAGCAACAGAGAATATACAATAGGAAATGCATAAATTATGTAAAAATGAAATAGAATAATTCATGGAATATAAATCATCATCTTTATATAATAATACATGGAAAAATACCTCATTGTCATGTTGTTCCTAGTGAAATGACTAAATCTATAATAATTGTAAATTTCATAATTCATGACCATTAACCAATGGTGAAATCAGTACAACTATAATATGAATAATTCATAACATTAAATCCCATCCCATGAAATATGAATTTTCCCTCATATGTAGTTTAGAAACTACCACGAATAACCTCACTAACAAATTCAAACATTCCTACTCTCTCTTGTAATATAAAAAATATTAATACAATAGGAAAAGTTCTTTGATTTCACTATGTGACATTTTAGACTATGTTAACTCATAATTAACAAATCCTTGTGAGCTGCATTTCTATATACGTACTGCCCCATACAACAGATGATGTAGACTAGAAGTGAGGTCCTTTAGCTTGTCCGTCTGGAAATAATTTCCTCCGTTTAGGGAGAAGAATAATGAAATAACTAATGAATAAATATAAAAAATGAAAAATAATGACCAACTATTTTAGGGAAAGAGATAATAATGTATAGAAGATAAATTGAATGAAAAATAATAACCTAAAAATATATATAAAATGATGGCACTATCATGGTACTAAAAAAAGGGATTTAGTAAAACATCAATAAATACTATAAAAAAATACTTAGGATGGCCAATGGGATAAAATCTATAAAATCGTCCAAATACTATGTTCATTCTTCTTCATCCATAAACCATCCTATCACATGAATCAAAATTCAAAATCTAATTAGTTGACCTTATCCTGTCTTACAACTCTGAAGTATTTAGTTCTATAATAAGTGGCATGAATATTAGGTGAGTAAAATTTTGTTGGGCACCACTAATAATGTTTATAAATTTTAATTATATAATAATTAAAATAATAGTGTTCATGTAAAATAGTAATAAATATAATAATCTACTAACATAAAAATCATGTCGGTCTTAGGATCCTCATGGGATTCCCAACTATCCATACCTGCATTGGTCTAAGACAGATTTCTATTAATATGTAACCCATAAAAATTAAGGTCATATGAATGTGATAAGAGTAACATTATAATAGTAAAATTGATGGAGGTCCCATGGTGAAACCAAGGTATCATTGATGTTAGAGGGCCATAACATCTCAAAATAAATAACAATGTACCCTAGAGAATGTTTTTAGGTGTAATATGTGGGTACGCCCTATGCATTCAACTTGCGTAAAATCTCTAACTAATTCCTTGATTCATTTCCCAAGTAAATCATTAAATAAGAATGAATATTGCAAAATGCAATGATCCAAGGTGTCATATGTCTAAACAAATCAATATGGATCCAAGAAAGTAATCCATGTCATTCTAATATCCAGATATAAGTTGATTAAATCATTGGTACTAAGATTATAAAATCATATAATAATTTGAAAAAGGCCAAATTCGAATTTGGGTATGTCCCTTGGAAACTAGATCAATGAATTGGGGTGGAATCCCCTATGTTTTTAAGGAATAACCCTGGGAATCCCAGTTTGTCTCATATCTAACAACTCCTTTAATATGAAAAAGGTTCATAATAATAATATAATCCTTTTTTTTAATAAATAATATTTTTTATTGTAATAACCATACCAGTTTATTCAAATTATTTTGTTCAATACCGCATCTTTTAATTTAAAAATGACAAAGGATTATATATAGTTTCATTGAATTTACCTTTTCACAAAAAGATAATAAGATCCAAGAGTGACATACATTCATATTTATAAATTAACTAGTTCATCCATCTAAAATAATTAAATTACTTCAGGAATATGAACCAATCTCACCAATTGGAGTTTTGGTTAATAATACCCAGTTTTTCATACAGTATTATGCATGGAACACCCAAATAAGAGGTCTAAATTGAGGTTCTTTACCGTTAATGAAAAATGATGGTGTATTAGAGTATTTAGAAGAAAAATTGAGAAACTAAATTAAGTATGATGTATTTAAGGGAAAAATAATGGGTATAATCAGTGTGCAACACAATGAAAACATTTTTAAATTGGTGATATATTAAGGGAAATGATATAAGACACCTAACTTATAGTGGGTTGGGAAAAAACATCAAGTAGAAACTTCTGATATAGTCAGGAATAGATGAAAATTGGAAAATTGTTAAAAAACTGAAAAATAGGGATTACTATATCATATAGAACTAATGTAGTAGATTGAAAGATAAAAATAAAATGAAATTTAACTGATTAAAACTCTTACTAACACAATTTCAATATGACAGTTTGTGGTTGAATCAACGATATGGTGTGGGAATTGTTTCAATGCCTGTGGAAGATGGATAGGAGGAGATCCCAATGCTAGGTACTCAAGAAATAAAGGCATATAAGAATAGATTATTTTATTAAAACTGAAAACGGAAAATTGGCCATTTTCCATGGATTTTATGAGATTCATTTCTTGGATCCATGATTTTCCAAAGTAGTGTGGAAACCATTCCCCAACACTATCTATGAGATCCACCCACATGCATGGTTGGACACACATTAAGTCAAACCATGGACAAATCATACATTTTAACATTGAAACAGTATTAATGTTATTCTCATGGCTATGAGGCCACCATCAGATGGTATATCAAACAATTATCTTATATATAAGTGTTTTATGGTTGACCTACATTTTTACTATTATACTTTCTCTAACTTTTCAGCTCATAATATTTCCCTAAAATCTAGTTCTCTTTTCTCCAAACTAGATTCATACACTACCAAACTCTTAATTTATCATTTTAGAACAATATTAATGTTAAAAAAGAAGAAATAAAATTAAACTAAATGCATTTTTACTAAATCAAACAGTTGGTTATTTACACTAATTATGGTGTGAATCTTTTTGGAATATAATGTAGCACTCAAAGTACAAGACCTATTACATTGATAAATAGTAAATTTCTACCCAGGTTAATCATGATGAAATAATACATTGTTATATATTTACTAATATTGAACCCATAAAATATTGGGTAGTAATATTAATTTTTATTTGTGTCTATTGATCGAGGATGTAAAATTAATGTCTTATTTATTTTTTAAATTGCGTGAGTCTTATAGAAATTAAGATTTTACTTTGAGAGGCTTGTTTTCTGGGTCGATAAATGCCTTTATTTTTTATGTAATTTTTTTTGAATATAAAATTAAATAAATATTAATGATTAAAAATTTTAAAGAAGATAAATATATTGTTACTTAGAATCCTTCTTCAAAATATCTATTGTTTGGATACCACAAATTATTATTTCATGGATGTAAATTTTGATCATTAGTGACATATTTTGATGGTAATACAAAAGAATTTACAACACTATCTTTAATAACATGTTATCAACAGTCATATCCTAGGTAATATTAAAAATAAATCAAGTAACTACCTTATTAATATTCATTATTTTTTAGGGATTCAAATTCATAATAATTATTTTTTTAATTATTCAAACTGGGAAATTAATTGTTTTATTTCGACCATAATGTTTTACATATATTATAAAATTTTAATTAAATGATAAATATGATAATTTTTTAAATTTTTATTAGGTAAAATGTAATTAATTTTTAATATCATCAAATCTTATATACATTTCACTGATTTTTGGAAAAACTTTATTCTTGATTAAATAGTTAGAAATACTATTTATTATTAAAACATTCATTTAATTTCATGTATACAAAAATTATCAGTATAATTTTTATTGGCATTAAAGTAAAATGTTTCCCCTTCGACTAAAAATAATCTAATTAATTTGATATGACTAAATGTTTTATTTTTTATAGAATAAATTTATTTAACAGATTAAAAATATAATTTTAAAAAATAAAATAATTCGTTTTTTGATTTTCAAGCTTAAAGTAAAATTATTTTATGCCACATATTGATATTAAATAATAGAAAATTAATTTTATATTTAGAATTAGGATGATGAGATTTATTAATGACATTAACTTAATTTTATTATAATTAATA
Source organism: Viscum album (assembly GCA_963277665.1). Taxonomy (NCBI): domain Eukaryota; kingdom Viridiplantae; phylum Streptophyta; class Magnoliopsida; order Santalales; family Viscaceae; genus Viscum; species Viscum album. The sequence continues at coordinate 226,702,568 of OY728159.1, read as the reverse complement.
GTAATAACGAAAAAATGTTATAACTATGAGCAATGGTAAAATAAGTCAAATATATGTCTAGAAACTGATAAAGTCACAAAATATCATATTAAATGTTAATTTATAAGCATTGTTTTTGGAAATTAACATCTTATCTTAAAAATGGGTTATATTTAGGGACAAATTACTATAAATAAGTCATTTATTATTTTAAAAAGAATTAAAATAACCATTGTGAGTACCCTCACTTGTAAAATTTAACCCTCTCTAATCTATTATTTTTATACTTTGATTTATTAATCTTGTCCAAGACATACACAAATAGATTTTCCACATCCCTACCCACATCCTCTAGGTCCTTATCCCACTATAAAACAAACCCAAGAAAGGGTAATTAGTATGATAAGGGAGTTTTTCTAGACATGAGTAATAAAAGAATGTATGGGTTTTGTTTGACTTGAGGTAAGGTATTTCTTAAAACCATATTATAAAGGTATTAATTTTTTTCTCTTTTAAAACTATTTCTAGATTCATTAAAATGAATCATATATTCTATTAATGTATTTAAATGTATATTTAAATTCATTTTTATCCATATTTTAATTTCATTACAATGGGTTTGAAAGATGACATTTAATTTTTTTCCAAACTAGTTATTTTTAACATTTTTTAAAATGTGTAAAATGAATATTTTTTAACATATATGGAATGATTGGAACTTACCCTTAATAAGACCTTTTTTTCAAGAGAATTACACTATAAGTTTTCATGGTATTAAAAATGTAATATTATTTCCTATTTATTTAGGAAATATTTTTTTTAATTATTCTGTAAGAGAAAAAATTTGTAGCTTTATTTGTACGTGATGCTCGAAAGTGATTATGTATATGTTTTAAATAGAATATTTTATAAAATTTTAGAATGTAATGGAATTTATAAATGTGTTTAATATATTCTATTATTTTTTAACATTGTTCATGATGAAATTTGTGCCGGATAAAGCTCTCCAATGAATTAGGGATTTTTTTCTCAATGATATATATGTTGGAATTAAAAGAGTAGGTTATTCTATATGTAATAGTGCTTATAAGAGTGCTTATATGAATGATATATAGACGATTTCCAAAGTTACCCACATTAATTTTTTATTAATTCAAATGAATTATAATTGATTTTTTTATTTCAAAACTTCAGCTAATAATAATATGTTTAAAGGTAGATTTATGCCCTTTTATGGGAGAAAAGTAAGGTTTTAATATTTTTTTCACAATTTATCTTGTTTTAAAATAAATGATCATGTTTATTTGTTTTCCATTATCATTACATGAAAAATGTTTTAATAAAATATTAGGGAAGTTATGTTTAATAATTATGTAATTAAATTATTATTATGCCAAATGTCATTTATAGAAAAGAAAAAAAAATTATGGGATATCATGAATTGAAAATTTAATGGGTGGGATTTGATATTTGTGTGTCAATTACTCATATTTTTTTAATCATCCAATATTTTCAAATGTTTTCCATAAATCATATAAATGGATAAGAACTATATAAATGTATGTATTTCTATAATAAGGATTCATCATAAATTAATCGACCATGTTTTGAATGAAACAACAGTTTATATTGAATGATTCATTTTTTGGAAAAATGGATATTGAGTATAGGTTTTCACTTTTTATTGAATGTGTTTTTCCAAATTCATTAAATCTATAAACTAAAATGATCCTTGAAACTTGAGAAAGTAAAACCCTTGTTATCAATAACGTATTTAAGGATTGATTAAGTCATGGATCATTATAGTTGGTATAAAAGATGAATATTAGAGAAATTTATAAGAAAATATGTTATTAAAAATGAAATTAAGTGATTTTAATCCTTGTAATATATTATCATGAGAAAACATTGAGATTTTCCTTATTTCCTCGTTAATTTTGTGTCTGTTTTAGAATCATTTTCTATAAATTAAAAAATGCAGCTGAAGTGTAAATGAATTATGAAAAAAATATCCTTTTGAATCATCAATATGGAGTAGTTGGAATCAGATCAAAAATGTTTATAGATATATCAACCAAGTTAACATGATCTATTAAAGGTGATACCCATATTATAGGCAATAAAACTCTTTGCAATGGAACATGTCTATAGTAGGGAATTTCATGAAATAAAAATATAATTCAATTTGTGTAACCTTGTGTAGAATTATAATTTAAGGATGTATTTGTTATCTAGAAATGATATTTTATGATTTGGGTTATTATGAACACCCAATGGTTATTCCTTCCACTTATTGTTTTGAAGGTGTAGCTGGTCAATGGTGATCTCCCATTAATTATACAATTTATAATATTGAGAATGAATCTAGAGAGTGGAAATTATTTAATGATGTTTCCATGATATTTATTTTGTTATTGTTGTTTGGATTTTAATGGTAAAGGAATTTTTGGAACTGATGTAAAATGAGGAGGACTCTATTTCCACATATAAAGAAAATTTTACTAGATTAGCCTAGTAAACATAAAATTTTATTCTGGACCATGATAGTAAAGTTCAAAAGTTTTATTCATAATTGAAATTAATTTTTTTAATTTATTTATACTCCCATGAGTTTAGTATAAATGATAATGTTGTACGTAGTGTCGATATGGTCGAGATGATGTTTGTTTAATTTTATAACATTAAAGATAAGATGTTATCTATGAAAAAAGAAATGAGAAATTATACATTGAAGTAATCTGAAGGTAAGATGTATAAATTTATATCTTTTGAATATATATGGTATAATAAACCTATGTACTGTAATGTGAAATGTGTAAATTTTTTTCAATATGGTATTTCAATATATTTGGGTCATGTTTTAAATGAAACTAATTAGGGTAAAGGGAATACCAAATATGATAAGTAGGTAGTATATTTATTAAGATGGAATGAATTGGGATACGATGTTGATATTTTTTCGAATAAAACAATGAATTATCTGAATCATTTAGATAAAAATTAGAAGGGTTTGGAAAAATAATGTATGACTACAATGAAAATTCAGGATCTCTAAATGAAGTGGTGACACACACATAACTTGTTTACTAAGATTATACAAAAGTATTATTTTATTTAGTTTCTATATATTCTTTTATTTCTAAATAATTTTCTAATAAAATAAAAAAATTACATTAGGATATGGAGAAGTAGAATTTATTAAATAAATATATTGGATGTATTAAGGTAATAAATATTTATATAAATCTTCCGATTATTATCGATGGAATTATTTTTCCTATATATATTTCTCTCTTACTTATGGTTTTGTTTGAGGTTATTTGAGTTATGTACTGGATTTTAGTTTATCATTATAATATAGATAATATCTAAGGAATTTATTTTCAATATTCCATTTTATTGAAATATTTTATAAGAATGGAATCATAGAAATGTTAATATATAACGAAGCTAGGATACAGATTAAAATGAATTTGAATGTTATATTTCTCATATTATCTAAAAGATGGAAATCTAGTCAAATTAGTGATGTTCCATTAGTAAATGAATATATGGATGTATTTCATGATTATATTTCTAGTGTTATTCTTAATCAAGTTGTTTAATTCATTATTGACTATGTTTTGTATGATAATTCTATTTCAAAACATGATTATCAAATGGATAAAATTGAGTTATTGGAATCAAAAAGGAAGATACACGAGCTACATAAAAATTGATTTAATATCCCTATAATTACACCTTTGGTTAACCCTTTTTTGTTTATTGAAAATAAGTATGGGTTAATGAGGCTTTTCATTTGATTTTAAAACACACAATAATATTACTGTAATGAAAAGTGATATATTTCTTCATATAGATGACCAATTTGACCAGCTTCATGGAGTAAAATATTTTCTAAAGATTTATTCTAGGTATAAATATATATTTTTTTAATTTAGGAGTAATATGTTATGATGATATAATAATGTACATGTTATAGGTAGTATGAGTTTGTGGATATTCCCTTTGACTTAACTAATGTAATTTTTATATTCATAGATCTTATGAATATATTATTCTTTTAGTATTGGAAAAACAAATTGTTGTTTTTATTGTTTAAATTGCAGTATCTTATAATTGTTAAGAGGAATGTCAGGTGAATATATTTATTATTCTATAGATCTTATAAGAAATTATTTTTTATATAAAATTAGAAAAATGTGATTTTCATATAATGAATTTCATTCCTAAAGAATATTGTTTCTAAAGATGGAATAAATATTGATTCTGCTAAAACTAAGTAGTAGAGGATTATTCAATAGTTACAAAGGTAATTAATATTTGGTGTTCTATTATATTAATGGGTTACTGCAATATTGTTGTTGAAAATATTCTCATTTATCTGGTAAACTAACAAAGATAACTTGAAAATGAGTTACAATCATCTAGAAAATGGAATGTGATGATTGCTTTCATAAACTAAAAATAATTCTAGTTAATGATCCAGTGTTCTCCTTAATATCTATAAACAATGTGTTTTTATATAAAGTGTTGATTCTTTAATGGTACATGGTTGTGTGCAGATAAATGTTGATTAGAATTTCATATGATTCATGAAAATTTAAAATCCATGAATAGAATTAACCAATAGGTGATCTGGAACTAGTTTTTATAGATTCTTCTTAAAAAATATGGACGAAAATATTATTTTTGTTAAAATTTTAAGTATATATTTATCATAAAATATAAAATTATATATTCTCTAAAAAACAATTCATCACGTGAAAGAGAGTATTTTTTTAAGTAGTAAATGATTATGATTTTATTATTCACAGTCAACATGGTAAATAAAATATTGTAACTGATTCCTTGTGATAAAAATATTATAAAATATTATGTATGTAAAATTTGGGACAATATCCTTTTGTTAATGATTTAATAAATGTTTCACTAGAAATTTTTTATCTTGGAACTCTTACTATGTTGGTATAGATTTCAGTGCATTCATCCTTGTCAAAAAAAGAAAAAATTCCCAAAAAAATTTCATGGTTTGTAACAAAGAGTAGAGTTGGTTAACAAGGGCATGTTTCATGAATTTAACATTAAAAAATATGTTATTATGGGACTTTGAAATATGTTTTGTAAATCAAATGATTCATAGTTGAAGAATTAATTATTGATTAGGGCTTATAGTTCCCCATTTTCTGTTAATCATGAATGTAATAATATATATATATAAATTCAAGAATATTATTGGGGGTAAGGAATAATGATGTTTTTTTTTAATATTATCCTGAATTTTTTTACTTTTCTATATTTTAAAGATGAAATTAAGATATAAAAGGGAATGTTTCAGCCTTTTTCTATGCCAAAATGGAAATAAGGAAATTTATACATGGATTTTTTTGGTTAGACTACAAAAGACATATCATTGTAATAAAGGGAGTTAGATTATTATTGACTGATTAACTAAATCTATGACTTCTCTTCCTATTAGAGATCACTTGACATTGAATAATATTTTTTGACTCTGACATAGATATGTAGTCAAATTTCATGGGGTACCTATCTCTTTATAATATTATTATAGTCTAAGATATACATTTTAAATTTTGGATGGAAATAAAATGTTATTGGGCAAATAATTAAATATTCATGTAGCCTTTCAACATAGATATGATAGACAATCAGAGTAAACAATTTATAATTAATACGATATGATTCGTGATTAATAATTGTATTTTCATGGATATAGGGATCAATATCTCTCAATGATTTAATTTTATAATAATAACATTTGTCATTCCAGTATATAGATAGATCCTTTTGAGGATTAATATGGAATGCGATGTCATACTCTATTTTTTTGGGATAATGTTGATGAATGAATGTTGTTATTAAATGAACTGATAGAATAAATGGTTGATAAGGAAAAATATTTTAGTAACATAAGAGATAAAATCAGATAAAATAGAAGAGTTATCTAGATGACGGGACTAATGATCTTTCATTTGAGGTAGGCGATTATGCCTTTCATGAAATATCTCCTTAGAAACATGTAATGTTATTTGGTAAAAATTAACAGTTTAAACCATGTATTATTAGTTTGTATGAAATTTTAGAAAATATGGGATTGTTCCCTTACTGAGTATCACTACCAATGATATTAACATATGTGTGTGATGGGTTTCATGTTTTTTTGTCAATGAAATATGTACCATATACATCACATCTTTTGATCCATGAGGTTGTTGAGTTAGAATATAATCATTCATATAAGGAAAAAACAATTAATATTATATATCACTGAAATAAATGATTAATAATTTATCTAGCTCACCTGGTTATGGTTTTATAGAAATAAAATATGTCTGAAGAATAAACATGGGAATATGAAATGATTCCTAGGAAAAAATATCTCATTCTATTAATGTAGTAAATAAAATTATAATGATAGATTTATTTAAGGATAGAATAATGTGAATGTTTGGGTAATGTTAATAATAAATAAATTTCATGAATTATTAATAATAATGATAACATTTTAAGTAATTACACTCATTTAAATTATTTTATATGTATTTAAAATTGAAAAACAAATAGCTTAAATTTTTATAATGTTTTCCGTATATTATATATATATATATATATTAAAGGTTATATTGATAATTTTTTGTAATTTAATTATTTAACATTAACTGTATTTTTGTTACTATCATATTATATATATATTAGGGTGTATTTTTTGGATTTCTATGAATAGTTATTTTTGGTGAATAATCAAAAAGCCAATTTTCATAAAAACAATAATTTAGTTTAAAGTATTAAAATAATATAATTGTAAATTGGTTTTTTATGTAAAATTAATCCCATTTTACTCAAAATAATCCAAATAATTCCATTTGTATCCAAATTATACTTAATTTTGGTTTAAATTTAATTTTAGACATAAAAATACATAATTCTAATAAAATTCTTTTCATTATGTTTTTCAAAATTATATTAAATTTATTTACTACTAACTGTATAAAATTATCTGTTAAAACATTTATTTCATATTTGTAACCATTATGTTCAAATTATTTAATGAGTTAATTTTTTTTATAATGAATAGTAACCATGGTAAAAAGATGTCACCCAAGTAAATGGAAAAATTTGTAAACTGAGGTTAAAACAAAGTGAGAGGGTCACATAATCTCATATTAAATCATATAAAATAAGAATATTATAAACATACCATCTTATCTTATAAATGAGGTTTATTTAAGCCTACATTCTAATGAATTATATGTTTTGTATTTTAAAACATTGAAAATGACAAGAGTCTAAATCCACTAACTTATAAAAGGGAACCACATCTCATTTATTATTCAAATACATTAATAAATTTTTCTTTCACAAATACCACCCCAAATAACTTCATAATATCCCTCCACAAGTACTAGAGGTTTTGGAATCCATAAAATTAAAACCCAAGAACTATTAGGGTGTAAGGTAAGAGAGGCCTTCAAAATAACTAGAATTGAAATATCTGTTCGGAGAGTTACATTCGAGGGGAGAGAATATTCTTTAAAATGTCATTTTCTATATATTTATATTTTTTCTTCTCATTTTACTTTATGTACATGAACTTAAGAAAGTTTCTGGTATGTTATTAATATATTGAAATGTATGTCAAAATTATTTTTCAAACTATGTATTTATTTCTTTGTGATGTTTTTAAAAGAATTCATTCAAATTATTATAAATTGGTTTATTTTGATATTTTTCTGAAGGACTGAATTGAATAATTTTATGATTTATGAATTGAGTTTAATTTTACATTATAATCATTTTTATTCTTTAAAAATATTATTCTACCAGTTTTCAGGGTTAATAAATGAAAATCATATTTTTAGTTCTTTTGAGAAATTTTTATTTTATGAGTTTCTAAATAAAAAGTATTTTTATCCTTCATTTTACATGATGTGAAAGAATTATTTTTTATATTTAGTAAATAGATATTTTTATTATATTTTATAATATAAATGCAATATTCTATGTCTGTTATGTCTATTTTTGTGTTTAGATATTGTTCATGATGATGGGTTCTCCTGATATATGACTCTAATACATTGGGTATTTATTTTTTTTCATCAGCGAAAATATATAGTAATTAATATGTTATTCCTTTTGTAAGTGTACTAGTACGGGTGATTGTAAGACTTATATGAAGATGATTTCCCAATATTCCTATATGAATTTATGGTTCATGAATATTAGTTTTCGTATATGTTTTTTGATTTTATAAGACGATCTAATGTGATATTGCTTAAAAAATATTTATACCCATTTATGGGCCAAAATATGTTTTAAGGAAATATTTTCATGTGTGATCTAATTTTACAAGAACAAATTATTTTTATGATTTTAACATTATGCATTATTATCCAATTTTTAAAGAAATACTTTTTGTATTAATGTTTATAGATTTAGAAAGTAAATGATTATTTAATGGAATAAATGTTTATATAAATGATATTTTTATGTGGGATTTTTTGAATTTTTATATATACTAATGAGATTCCATGTTTTTATATCCTATTAAATGCTTTTGGGGGTTATCCAAAGATTTAAAATGTTTTTCATAGTTCCTATAATTGATTATGAGAATGAAATATATCCTGGTTTATGATTACACTATATGGATTCTTTCTAAAAATGTAAACATGTTTTAAATGACATAAGTGTTAAAAATTAAGAATAATATTTTTATAGAAAATATAGATATTTATTAGAAGTTCTCATAATTTATTGTATGATTTTTTCATAACATCAAAAACCATAAATTCAAAAGATCCTAGAAATGAAAGAATGTCTAAACCCTATTATAGATCATATAATTACATGTAGATTAAGGCATGATTAGTTATATGAAGAGTTTGATATTGTAAAGGATTTTTTTTACCATTTCTGGTAAACATTTTTCGAAAAACCTTAGGAAAACTAGTGGAAAAAAGTGAATAGTTGTTTTTTCAATTATCATATATAAATTGTTTAAACAAATATATGTTCATTATTCAATGCATGTTTGAGTAAATATATGATAAAATTTCATTTCCAAATAAATAATTTCACCCATAATAACAAATTCCAGAATTAAGGCTAGGTTGGTCATGATATACATATGGATAATAGATGAGTTAGTGTTGGTGAAGGGTAAAAGGTGGATATTTCTTCCTATAGTAGCTTTTACTCTTTCTAAGAAGGAGATATATCAATTTTTAAACATTACAAATGATTTAATTATTTACGAGGGGTGTTTATAAAATATCCAAAATATTATTTCAATGACTACTTTGAAGTTAAGATGTTTAAAATCCCAGGACTATCATTTTTGGATGAAATATTTAATTACTATAGACATATAATTCATTTTTTCCAAAAAAATTTAATACACTTTAACCATCAATGTTTCTTTTTAAATAAAATATGATGTAATTTTATAAACATATAAAATTTCTAACTATGGGAAATGATGTTGTATTATTATTATTTTAATTGAAGATTTTATTCCCATCATCGTTCATATATATATGCGGGTTAAAATGATGATTCACATTGTAAAATAGATCCAACTATGTTTTCTTTTAAATTATAGATGGATATAACACATTGAATGAAATATATTGATCTTGAATATGTATTTAAGAAATATAATTGGGGAAGATGATTGAAATATAGTGTGAAATATTGTTTAAGAATACATTATATTTTGTACTAATAGTATAGTGGCCTAGGATTTCATAAATAGATATGACACATTTTAGATGAATATTCATTAAATCGGGAAAATACACACCTGATGATCCTAACAGATTAGTTTATTTTTATACATAGAAACATAAAAAACTTGTTCATAAGTGAGATACATAAATCCCCACTAAGTTCTTGATAATTATAACCATTCTTAGACATATCACACAAAATAACTTTTTTCATAACCACGGGAAAGTATAAATCATAATGTGTGAGCATTGAATCTATGTAAGGCTAAAGAAAATATATATCTTCATTACTTGAGAATAATTGTATAAAACCATGAGGATACCTTTTTAATAAATATACCCTACATATCAAAGATCATAATCTCGAGTAATTCCATAAATCATAGTAGTTCATAAAACATGAATCACAATGGGATTAATGAACATGATCAATGTGAACAATAAATTGACATAAGACATAGATTTTTGTCATATTGTTCACTTTATAGCTCTGGGAACATGTAAAATGGGAAAAGGGTCACACATTTCATTAAGGACATGAAATTATGCCCCAACATTCACTTATGGATATGCAATATGGTCCATACATAACCTTAAAGAGATGAAAGACATGTCAACCCATAACATAACGAAAATGTAACAAGGTTCATTCATTGTAATGACCTAGGAAATGATTGAATAATTTTTTCATACTTATGATTTTGATAATATTTTTAAATTTTAAAAGGGAATCTATGTCCAATATTATATGTGATAAATCCAGTTTTACATTTTAAAAATGTATTACTCTAAACAATAGTCTTATCACCATTTAATGGGTCGATTAATTGAAAACAATAATTATAAAATTTTATAAATTTTATTTGAAAAAAATTTAATTCATTTTTTGGAACAAAATATTCAAATTTACTTTTGTTTAATTTTTGGTAGTTTTCTGATAAGTTTAATTTTTTTGAATATTAAAAAATACGGGTTATATTGAAAAATATATTTTATTTATCTCATAAAATTTTGATTTGGATTAGTTTTAAATTTTATTATGTTAATTTTTTGTTTATATTAATTAAATTATTGTTTTTAGAAATGGTTTTATATATTAATTTGGTATAGAAACATTTTATATTTAAAACGAGGTGTGTTTCTGAGAAACTATTTCCTGTACATTTTTTCTATTTAATATTATTGTAAATTAATCAACACAGGTGTTGGTAATTTTGAGAAATACATTCCATATATTGATTCAAAAGGTTTATAATTATTTAATATGACTGTTTTATTTTTATTCAATATGAATAGTAACATTGTTAAATTTTTAGTCATTGATAAAGGGTAAATTGGGTAATTATAAGTAAATAAAATTACAAATAATTTCTGCAAAACATGTCCCAATTATATTTTATGATTAATATTAAAACCTTAACATATAATGTTCAAATTTTAGTTATTTAATGGAAAATGTACCATGAAAATTAGTTTGATATAATTTAAATTAAATAAAATCACATACTATCACTTTCGTTGTCTTAAACAACTATATTGTGTTCATATAAAAAAAATCTGTGTTAAAAATGAATATAATTCAATATATTAAAATTAATAAACATTAATACATTATAAAAAATTATTTATGACTTTTTGGGATATTTGGACGAGGTTATGATATTTATAATATTTAATTTAAAGAAAAAACAAGGATGCCACATCAATATTTTTAATGACTATATTATTTTTAATGTGGTGTTATTAGGAATATATCTATGACTATCTATATAATTTTGAACTATTCAAGATTTATCTACATCATGGTATTGTATTTTTAAATTTTAGTGAAGAAATATTAATATTAAATAATTATTCAATGATGATGCAAAAGTTATTTTGTTAATGAGACAATCAAATTAACTTTAATAATAATATCAAAATGCATATAATTTGAAGAATTATTGTAGTACATAAATTATTTAATTATTATTATATATTTGGATTGTATTAAATTTTTTTATTATAATTTATATTGTTTCTTGTTTTTATTAATTTTAATGTAAAATATTGTGTCAAAATTGGCCCTAATGATATTTTACCAAATTAATATTTCAATAAAATATTTAAAAATAAAAAACAAATAGTTCAAAATAATATGTGATTATAATTTAGTTTAAAATTTAATTATTTATTATTTTTTCCAAATGAAATTTTATATTTAAAAATCTGCGTATTTTAAAATTAAAAAAATTGCTAATATAATTAAAATTGAAATCCGTTAACTGGGGACAATCAAGATTATGAGGTTTGAAATAATAAAAAAATAAGTATAAATATTATTTGTTGATGAGACTTCCAACTTATCACATATTATATACTCATCCTTGTATATTTTTTGGTATTTAGATATAGAATGATTTTTTTTAAATATAAATGTTCAATTCACCATATTTATAAAAGCTTAGTCCTCACTTAATTTACAATAACAAACATGAGCCTTATAGATTGACCAAAAACTATCTATTTGTCTTAAAAAATCCATATGTATTTTTATGTTGTTTTTTTCCTTCCAAAAGACCAACCATAGATCCCTTAAACAGAGTTTAACAGAACTCCGAAGAAGAAGAGGTTATCGTTTTTATCATCTTTTCAAGATTTCTTCTTCTTCTACATCCTCTTCATATTTTGTTTCCATGATAAATTAATAAATCATGTATAATCTATATTCTGATATATTATTATTATTATTATTATGGGAAAACCATATATCATCTTTTATACATCCTATGAAAAAAAATACATCACATGTGCGTACGTACTACATACCATCTTCACATAGTGATATGATTTTTTCTTCATCACCACATTTCATCGATGGTTATAATGACATAAATAATTGATATATATGATGATTATGACATAATAGAAATTAGATATATTCAGTATATCATCTACACACTTACCATTTCACCCATTTATGAAATGATATCATCAATGTTGTGTACGTATGTCCTACAATCTCACTACTACGAAACTGGCCTCTAAAAGAACTTTTATATATCAACCATATAATAAAACACTCATAAATGGAATGCAATGAAACATTTACCCTTTTATTAGTGAATTTATTTTATCACTGACAAAGGAATCCTTTATACGCACATTATATTTAGCACTGATAAAAGGTATCCATTATCATCGCTTTATTTTTAGCACTGATAAAGGGTTTCTTTTATCATCACTTAAGTTATAGCACTGATAATGTGTACACTTATTAAGTGCTTTATGATAAGAGTTGGTAAATATTTCATTCATCAACACATTTTTAACGCTGATAAAATAAAATAATTAAAAAATATATATTTTTATTACATGTTTTATTAATTAAATTAATGAAAAAGGTTAATTGATTGATTATACATTATTAAATACAAAACATTTTATTAATAAGATAATTATGATAATTAATGTTATTAAATTTTATATTTTAAATATATAGATATATATTAATGTATATAAATATGATTTATATATGACAAAATATTATTTGGTTTCTCATTAAAAAAGTCACATATTTATTGAATAATTGTATATAATTAAAAATTAATTTGAATTTAAAATATTGAACAATTTCATAGTTCATAAGTTAAAATTGAATGTCTTTTTATTTTTAAATTTAATATAGATCATATGCGTGTTTTATTTATTTCATAATTATGTTTTTAATGAATTTTTACATACAATATGCACACACATAAAACTTATCCATTTTTTCAATATTGTTAAAGTGTACTTATATTATTTGTTTATTCAATTTCACTTTTTTTTATCATATATGCATGCACTCAAAATTAGATATTCATTAATAATCTCAAAAAATATTTATTAAAAAATATATATATATATAAATGTTTATAAATGAAAAATCCTTATATTTATACAATCATATATTTATAATTATAAATAAATAAATATTTTTTAAAAGTATTTATATAATTATAAATAAATAATTATTAATATTTAAATAATTATTAATTTTATAACAAATTTACATAATAAATGAATATGTTTACTATATTTATATCTATATATATTTATTAAATATATATGTATAATTATATAAATATAAATAATATTTGTATAAAATATTTCTATAATAAAAAATATATAAATTTAAAATTATAATAAATATATTTAAAAAGAAATATATTTACTATATTTATATTTATATATATTTATAAATTTTTATAAATTTTTATAATTATTTTATTTATATTTATAAATATAAATCTTTTAATAGCACTTCAGTAATAAGTGTAGATAAAAGAATCATTATCAACACTTTTTCTACCCTGATAAAAATTAACATTTATCAGCACTAAAAAAAGATCTAATAAAATATCATTTATCAGCGCACTAATTTTACCACGGATAAATATTGGTTTGATCAATGATTTTTTAGCGCTGATAAATATAGGTCTTTAATTATGCTAAAAATAATGATAAATAGTCATTTATCAATGCTTACGTTATAAGGACTGATAGAAGGTCTATATATCAGAGCTTATTTTTAAGAACTAATAAATTTTCCCTAATTTATTTTAAAAACCCAAACCATTTGTGACCCCCTCATGATATAGTGAATTTTTTGGAATCCAACCACTACTGGGACTCCTCCACGATGAATCAATGGTTGAATCACACCACTCTACTACCTCCAAACAATACGTCTAACATTCGAAGAGGGATTACAATTTTCTTCAACCTAGTGAGGAATACATTCTTATTTTCTTTGAGTATTTTTGTTTCATTTTTTATTTCTTATTCATTGATTTTTTTATAATCTATTTGTTATGATATATTGTTTGCAATTTTTTTGATCTGTTATTTAGTGAATGATCTATTGTGTGTTGTCTATATTGACTACTGATGTATTGTTGGTTGTTTATACCAACTCATCAATAGGATATTAATGAAAAATAGTACATTACTTTTTTTTCATTTGATGTCTCTTATTGCAGTCTTGAACATGAAATTTTATAAATAGATAGATATCTTATTCACTACTAGCAATTAGTTTTCTCCAGAAAGAAAATCTAAAGTAGGAGATACTATATTTATCTATATCATATGGGTAACTAGTTGTTTTAATTTTTGGATTTTTTCAAATGATACGTGTATCAAATGACACTACTCATTTGTTAATCAAGATAGAGGAAACATAAATGAGGATTTTGATGTGTCTTCCAACTCTTGATCTTCTGCTTACATCTACGGTAAGGTAAGGTTCAAGCATTGCATCATATTTATTTTTTATGAAGATGGTATGTTATCTTCTTTAGATGTATCCTTAACATTTCATCTTCTAATGTTTTTCCTTTAAAATCATTAATGGTGAAAGAAAAATTATAAATTGTTCATATTCTTTTTATGATGCATTAATATTTTTGGGAGATTGTGTTGGGAAACAAACTCATGCTCAACCCTTCTCAAAAAATTCACCTCTTACAATCATTATTTAAAACATCACAGTATTTCTTAATAAGAATTTTCATTTTTTGATTCAATTTTCATCTTTTTAACATTTTATTGAATATTCTTTTATCCTAGTGATGAAATATAACCACCCAATGAAATATATTTCTCAATGAAATAAATTTATCATTGATTTCACGTTGGTTACCTACTTATATTCTAGATAAATATCCCCTAAGACATCCACTAAAGACATAGTTAACATGGAAATAATTATTTGAATAATATCCATAACTTTATTTGTAGAATTGAAAACATTATTTTATAAATATTCCTTTAACTTCATGATAGTGAATATATTCCAAAAAATTAATGGAAACATGAAGAATACCCATAAAATTTAAAATAAATTCACTTGTGCTTTTACCTTCCTATATAGCTCATTAGGTTGTCCTTACTTTTCATACGGGTTATCTTGAAAGTATTTAAAACATATCCAAATTTTTAAATTTAATGATAACTTTGAAATTCCTATTTATGAACCCAATAAGACAAATATGATCCCAAAATGGATGAAGGCTAATCATTTGACATACCAATATGAATATGGAGTTAAAGAGTTCATAATGTTTTCAAAAAAACACGCATACAACCATTCTAAAATCATCTATCCATGTTTACATTGTTTTTATTCAAGACAAATTAGTCCTGAAGAGTTGGAATAATATTTGATTTTCCGCTAAATAGATCAAAGCTATAAATGTTCCACTAAACATAAGAAAAAACTGAATGTGGAAATTGATTGGGATGATAATACGGTTTATGATTCATTTGATATGAATACCATTGTAAAAGATAATAGAGATCACATGGAAAAATGAAAATGTAAAATAAAGATGAACTTTGTGATTTTTAAAACTTGTTTGAGGAGTTAAATAGTTGTTCCAAGAAACAATTGTATACTTATTTTACTAAATACACAACATTGTCAGATTTATTCATGTTATATAATGTGAAATCATACAATGAAGGGTGTGACACCAGATTTATAGAACTACTTCTTCATCAGAAAGATATTATACTAAAAGAAAATGAACATCCTTAATGAATATATGATTCTAAAATATTGTTATGTTTTATGGGCATGATCTTTAAATAAATACAAGATTTTCCAAATGATTACATATTTTTTCTCATGGAATATGAATCACTCTTAAAATTCCCTAAGTGTGGTGTGGATAATTACAAGAAAAATGTATCAAGTCCTTCGATGTCTTTATGGTACGTTCTTATCATTCCACGGTTTAGAAGACTTTATTATTGTTAAGAAACCTCAATTGAATTAACATGGAATGCAGATACAAGTATTAAAGATGAGAAGCTACGTTATCAACTAGATTCTCCTGAGTAGAAGAAAATTGATTATGATTTACTTAAATTTGGAGATGATCCAGGAAACTTTTTCCTTAAATTATCTACATATTGAATAAATCCATTTAGTGTACAGAGTTGTACATATAGTCCATGGCATTCCATGTTGGTAAATTATACCTTTCAATGGTTATGCATTAAGCGCAAATACATTTTGTTATCTTTTCTTATATCCAAACCAATGAAACCCATAATGATATATACTTCTATTTGGATATGTTGATTAAATATATGATATTAATGTGGGGTACATGTGTTATAATATATGATTCTCATAGAAGTGAATAATTTACATTGAGAGCCTTGATGTATGGATTGATAAATTACTTCCCTTCTTGTGTAAATTTATCATGATAAAGCATTAAAGGAATGTTGGGGTGTCCCATTTGTGAAAAAATCACATACTCGGTTGAGTTGAAACGATCCTAAAATGCGTTGTTTTTAGGAAATTTAATTTGTTTACCTCGATGACATAAATACCAATACTAAGTGACAACCTTCGTTGGGAATATTAAAAAAGGTACTACAACGTCTCCAGTAACAGGAAATCAAATATACAAAAACGTTAACAAGAGTGACCCTATATTCGTTAAACCGTTTTTAAAAAACCTTAAAAATCATAATAGAAGAAGGGATTAATTTTCTTTGAGATTTTATATTGTAAATATTTGTATGTTAGAAATTTTTTGGCTGTCATGCATGTAAAAAAGAATGTATTTGATTATGTTATCGACATGTTACTAAATGTTTCTAGAAAAATTAAATTTGGCATCATGGCTAAGTTAGACATGGTTAAAATGGAGATAAGGGAAGAGTTTACATTTGTAAAGGGTAAAAGGTGGAATTTTCTTCCATTAGTGCGTTTCACTCTATCTAGACAGAAAAAATTGAAATTTTTTCTATTTCTTATGAGTGTAGAAGTTCCACAAGGTTATTCATCAAATATCAATAATGTCATGTCAATGACTAACATAAACTTATAAGGACTAAAATCACATTATTTTCATGTTTTGATGAAATATCTAATGCCTTTTTCTTTCTATTTCATTCTACTTAAAAATGTATGACATACATTAATCAAACTATTCTTCTTTTTCAAAGCCAAATAGAGTAAATTTGTAGTCCCAAAAAAGTTTCCCATCAGAAATATGGATATTTAAATCATATTATATAAATTATAAATGTTCTTCCCACCATAATTATTTTATATAATGGTCGAAATGATGGTTCACTTAGTTATAGAGGATCAATAATGTGGTCATGTCCATTAAAAATGGATGTACCCCATTGAATTGAATATAAATATTTTGAAAGGGTACATCAATAATCTAATATTTCAAGAAATATTTATTGAAAAATGATATATTCATAAAAAAGTTATATAATTATATTCTGATTACCTATTAGATGTTTAAAGAATTTGTCTACCAAAGTCTTGTCACAGAAAATGCCTTATGGGAAAATGGATTTTCATAATAGATGTTGTTATTTTTAACATTACAGAGCGGGAGAAAACACATCTTTACATATTATAAAATTGTGAATATGTTTATCCATACATTGAAGCCCACAATTAAATTATTATTGATTGGAATACCTCAAGAGATCAAATATGGATATTAGATACACCTAATCAAGAAATTTTAGGATAGTTTAGTGATAAAATTTAGGAGTTATCTGAAAATTTGAATTCAATTTCCAAACAAATTCTATGTATAGCAAGAGGAATGAATTAAAATTTTATATCTTACAATGGGTTTGTAATCAATTATTATATGTTCTATACAAAATAACATGATGAATTTAGTATTATTCAAAACTTTGGTGTTATGCTTGGGACCGAAACGATGCACATATCTAGTTCCAAGGATAGAAATTGAATTTATGAAAACATGTCATATTTTGGAATTTTCAAACAGATATATGAGTGGGATTATAAAACATTTCAAGTGCTTATTTTTTATTGTAAATGGGTTGAAAATATCAACAGAGTTATAGTTAATGAATTTGTCTTTGTGAATGTGATTTTAAATGTAGAAGGGGAAAGGGACGAGTCATTCATAATGGACTCACATGAAGTTAATATTTTTATGTATCTAATTCATTAAATAAGAATGGGTTGATTATCATACTTACAACTATAATAATGTTGAGTGAGATAAAAATTCAATTGAGGATGCTCTTTCATTGGGAAATCATATCAGTTCATGTTTCTCTTGATTTATATAATTTTTTGAATGTTAGAGGGGAAAACAGATATGAGATTTGGGGTCTTGAAAGAGGAAACAAATCCTTAAAAACTTTAAAAAAAAGTGAGTTCAATTAGAAGGTATTTTTTTCTAATATATTATGTTTTTTAGTAATATTATATTTTCTCTATTGCATTAACTTAATATAAATTAAATGGTTAACTAATCATGTAAAAAATATCTTATGTATATGATAATGTTACAAATCCCTCGGAAGAACAAAAAATAATGAAGGAAACCCTTTGGAATTATGTAAAGATAATGTTGCGATACAATTTTTCTATTTTACAAAAATATTATATAATGGAATGTTGATTTCATTTTCATTATTCTTTTCACAGTTAATTTTTATTATTACTGATATAAAAATAGTTTTCTTATTTTGTTGTGTTCTTATTCTCGATCAGGGAGTGGTTTGTTTCGAAATTGCATGTGTCAGGTCAAGATTAAAAGACAAAGGAACATTGATGTTTTTGAATGTATGTAATAATTAGTATTTATATAATTAAATAAACCAATGTTTGAAATGCTATAATATTTTATTTTTTGGGTATTTGGGTTGTAAATTTCATTTCATTTCAATTTTTTATTAAGAAATGTTTATATGATATTATATGTGTTTCTAGTGCTATAGAGTGATATAAAAACACACTTGTGTCTTCCATTTTATCACCACTTTTTGAAGTACTGATAGAGGCTATTAACTGCTCTTATAAAAGTGTTTATAAAGTAATCCTTTAGCTATTTTTAATTAATGAAATGATAAATGTCTTATATATCCGCACCTTTTTAGTGCCGATGAATGAACCATTTATCAGGGATTTTTAAATATGGATAAAATTCATGGGATTTTAGTATCTCTCAAGTTATCAGTTATTTTCTAACACTGATCAAGGCTATTTCTAGAAGTGTTGAAGGCATGTTTTGTAGTAGTGTCTCCATGATGCGATGTGACTTATTTTACATGTTTAAAATTAATTAATGGTTATAAAAGTGTATAAAATAATTAATAATGACATTTTTAACACGAATATCATTTTAAATGTTATGGATCTATATCCAATGCAAAAGAACCGAAGCATTTATGACATGGAAGTTAACACCTGAAACAATGGTAATAACGAAATATTATTATCAAATGGAAGATATTATGATATAAGAAGATCTTATAGGATATATTAATTATAAATATTGTTCTCTAAAAACATAATGACAATATTTAAACAATTATACAAGAAATTTGGACACATTTAATGGATGTCAGAGATGAGGTAAGGTTATTTCTTTTTAAAAATCCACTTTACTATCTCTTTTAAAAAAAATTAAAAAAAATTCTTAACAAATATTGAATAAGATGAATTTCTCACTTTCAGGAATCCTTAATGAATTGATTATTCCTTTAAAATTTTAAAATTTTTTTTTCAAATAAACTGTTTTAATTTATGAGTTTTTGGATTTGTAAAAATGTAAACTCATTTCAAAAAGGATATGTCACTTTCCTCTAAAATGTATCTTTTATAGAATATTTATATGTTATGTTTATTTTTTGGCTCATGGGAATTATGATGATAATTGTTGGTTCAATGATAAAATGTGGGTGAGTGAGTCTTTTATTATTTCTCCAATTAATTATGTAAAGGGATTTAGTTAACCTGTTTTTTTTTCTCCAAAGAAATTATAAAAATATATTATGATTGTTATTATAAGAATAATAATGATGGTAACTCCTTATATAGATGGGAGAGCTACATTATATGTAAGAATGATATTTAAATGATTCCACAAGATACCATTTATGATTTATGTATGATTCTTATGGGTTTTATAAGAAACATATTATTTTATAAGATAAGATAATGAGTTTATTAATTATATATAAAAGCTATATCTTTGTGAATATCTTTTGATCTATGGTCAATCCGTTTCTTTTTTCCCTTTTATGTCCCATATTTAGTTTTTTTTCTCATCCCATGTTTTGAAATGTTTTTCATAGGGTCTCTGGATGTGTAATGGAATAAAAGAAATCCAATTTTAATGATGTGATGTTTAGAAAAAAAATCATGTGTTGTTTTAAAAGTTTCATATTGTGAGAAAATGGATATAGAGTAATAGTATCTACATTGTTATATTTGGTTTTTTATGTATAAAGTTATGACTTAATAATCTAAAACTTTAATCCTAAATGATATTTTAGGTTGCATGAAATTAAATTCATATTGAATTAAATAGACTGTGAAATGACTAATTGTGGAGTATTTATAGTTGGTTTCAGAGAAATGCTTAGATAACTCTAGACGTTAGGATAATTTTTAATAATACCCATAAATTCTTTTTTACATTATGATTATATACAAATGATATAGAATTTGGATATTTCCATGTTTATTTCTCAAATATATGTCTATTTAGAATGGTTTTCCATATAAAAAATAGAGAAGTTGAAATAGTAAGACACTATGAGGATGATATACATTCGTATCCACAAACTAAAATAGTGGGAGTTAGAAACAATAATTTTGTGATAGTGATGGATTAGTTGACTCATTCTATAAATAGTATAGAAATATTTATATGATATTATTTCGATCAACCATAGAGGAATATTTCAGTAGTAGGTCATTTTATGAGGAAACATCCGCAACATTTTAGTGGATATTCTAACCCAGTGGTAGCATAAGGGTGTATTAAATCCAGATAAAATATTTTCGATGTCATGGGATGTGTAGACCATCAAATGATTAGTCATTTTATTTTCCATTTGGATGATTAATTAGACCTGTTGAATTCAATAGTAATGACTATTGGGGATAATTAGAAGATTAATGCTTTGTAATGGGATGAATTCAAAAGTATTATCTTTATGTGATTAGAGTTATAATTGAAAACAAATTATTGAAATGGATATAGGAGTAGGATTTAATCACTATCAATGAATAAAAATTCATTCAATTTTCCTGGTATGCACAAAATTTTATTCTATATATTGATAGTAAAATCAATATTTTTTACTCAAGATTATAGCCAACATAACGGAGGATATAGGATTCTCATTGATTCAAAAGTTATGAAAATAATGTTTGATGTGTGAAGAAGTTGGAAATTGAGTTTTTCTATGATCATTCATTCTTTGAAAAAAATAAAACAAAAGAATTCAGTATGGTATGAAAAAGGATTTAATGCACCAAATAAGTTTGATGATATGAAAATTATGTTTCATATCTGTGAGAATTGTGATAAAAAAACACACAAAAAAATTTCTTTTTGAATACTAGTAAGTGTTTCTAATGTGGTAGGTTTGGGAATATGGTATATAATTGAAATGAAAAATGTCATGATATTGGAAAGAAAAATTCTGATATATAAATAGTAACATGTTTTAAAGGTGAATTATAGGACATTATGAAAATGAGTGTATGAAAAGGAGCCCAAATGATGGGAATCATCCAGACTATAAAAAGAAATGTGTGCTGAAATCCTTTGCAACCATATCAGAAGATATTGGAATATCAAACGAAGTGTTATTAGGTATATTATTTTTTTATTCATATTTTTCTGGTGTATTTTTTTGATATGGTGTGAATACAGTATTTCATTTATAATAAATTTTCTTGTAAATAGGATATTCAAACTCATGAAATAAATCCAAATAATATGTTAAAAACACCAATGGAAAATATTAATGAAAAATTGATTTATAAGAATATTAATGTTATTATTTGTGGAAAGTCATTTCCAACAAACCTTATTGACATGTCCCTCGTATAATTTGATGTTATTCTATTTTTGGATTGGATTTTTGTTTACTATGGTATGATTGATTGTAGAGATAACGATGTTTTATTTCAAAAAGAGTTTCAATTATGATACATGAATGAACCCACGCAATTTATATCATATAAGGATGCTATGAAATTTATGAAATATGTAAATAAATTTTATCTTGGACATGTTGTTGATAATAGGGGAACAATTTAGATAAATTATCTGGTAGTTGTAAATTAGTATCTGGATGTTTTTTCTAATGAGTTTCTTTCTATTATAACTAGTCTATATGTTGAATATATTGTTAACCAAGTTCTTTATTCTATTATTATATCAAAACCACTTTATCTAATGGTCGAATTAGAATATCTGGAATTGAAAATGAAATTACAAGAGTTTATAGATAAAGAATTCATTATTCTGAGTACTTCACCTTAAGATGATCCTACTTTTTTTAAAAAATAGTATGATGGATCTATATGAAATTTTCTTGATTATAGATTATTTAATGAAATCATAGTTAAAAATAATTATCCATTACCTCATTTAGATTATTTTTTTTTTTGATCACCTCCAAGGAGTGTAGTACTTTGTAATGTCTGATCTCAGGTTGGGGTATCATCAGTTGAAGGAAAAAGAGGATGAAGTTCTAAAAAACATCATTGTTGAAAATATATGAGAATTATGAGTTTTTTTTATTCTTTATAGTTTCACAAGTTTTCGTTCTATATTTATGGATAATATGATTTGGATTTTTCATGAATATTTTGATAATTTTGGGGTTGTTTTAATTGATGATATTTTTGTTTATTCAAAATGTTATTTTGATCATTAAAATCATCTAAAGATTATTTTTTAAACCCTTAATGAAAATATATTATAAAGAAAATTTATTAAATGTTGTTTTTGGTTAAAACAAATTTATTTTCATGGGAACATTGTAAGTAAATATGGAATTATAGTTGATCCATCAGAAACCAAAGTGGACGAGGAATGGAGTAGACCTAAAAATGATACTAGGATTTGATATTTTTATGGATTATCAGAATATTAATAATAATTTGTAGAAA
Organism: Viscum album; assembly: GCA_963277665.1. Lineage (NCBI taxonomy): Eukaryota > Viridiplantae > Streptophyta > Magnoliopsida > Santalales > Viscaceae > Viscum > Viscum album. The sequence goes on along the minus strand of OY728159.1, from coordinate 226,678,871 downwards.
ACATTTCACTGATATCTATCATACTTTCTAAGTTAAAATGAAACGGGATTAATTTTTTTTGGATCAAAGAATGTGATGTTTGTTTTCAGGATCAAAAATGGAGATTGGTGAATACTCTTGTTTTTAGACTCACCCTTGATAAATGGTGATGTTATCTTATATAGTAACAGTTATTTAAGGGATTTAGATGTGTTACAATGTAAAATGATCTTCTAGATTCTAATTCTTCAAGGAAACCAAAACCTCATGAGTTAAATTATCCTACCAATGATCTAGAATTAGACGTGGTTATAATTTCATTGAAAATTTGGAGGCATCATTTATTTGGTTCATGGATTGAAATGTATACTTAATATAAAGTTTTGAAATATATATTCACATAGATGGAATTGAACATGATGAAAATAATATGACAATAAATAATAATTTTTTATTATTATAAGATATATTACCATCCTATAAAATAAAACAATGTGGTGGATTCCTTGATTCGAAAACATCATGAATCATTAACTATAATACGTATAAAATATGAACCTTTGATCAATGATTTGATGAATTTTTTCCAAGATGGTTTGTATGTAGGAATGTCCTCTTTTTAATTTTAGGTATCACTATAATCAAATCCATTTGACATAATTAATCATTCTTAGAATGAAGATCCCGAGTTATAGAAAAATGTATAATTAGATAATTAGTTTAATTTTACTGAAGTTATCATTGATAATTTTTTGACTTGGGAAGATATTATATAAGCCTTTAGATTAACATTTGAATAACTATTAGTTATGTAGAGTTCATAGTTCATAGTTTTCAATTAATCCTGGAAGAACTAAGATGTATAGATACCTTTGTAGGTATTCCTAGTGGGATAAAATGAATAGTGATATCTCATAATTTACAGTGAGATGTTTGACTTGACATCAAGTTAAAGAGGAATGAAAATTACCATATAGAATTATTCATCATTATATAATTCCAGAGTGGTAATGATAGAACATATACATGGATTTTTTTCTGGGACTACCAAATACTTCTTGAGGAAACAATTTTATTTCTCTTATTGTTGATCAACTAACTAAGTTTACAAAATTTCTTCCCATTCTAGATACTATGTATTCTGACAACATTATTGAAATTATCATAAATAGATAATTGGACTACATAGACTCCCGATATTAATTGTATCTGATAATTATCATAAATTTATATCTACTTTGTGTAAAGGGATTCATAAATCATGGGGGACTAAATTAAATTTCATCATGGATTTTCATCTGAAATATGATAGACAGTCTGAGAGAAAAATTATGAGAACAGATGATATTTTTAGATAATTTTCAATGTATTACAATTAAATTTAGGATAAAAAGGTTTCTTTGGTTCACTTTTTATATAATAAAACTGTTCATTGTAGTATATAGATGGAACCCTTTGAAATATTACATGGAAATAGTTATTAAACACCATCATTTTAGGATGATTCAAGTGAAAATGATGTTATTGGGGCTATAGTTGATTGAGTATATTATTAAGGAGTTAAAGATAATTCTAAAATATGTAAAGACAGATCAAAACAATTAGAAAATCTATTTGGATAAATGGAGTAATGATATTTCATTAGTTGTAGGTGATCATGGGTTTTTAATGTTTCTCCTTGGAAATTTGAAATGCATTTTGGTATGAAGATAATGTTATATACCTAGTTCATTAAACAATATGAAATCCAATAGATTGATATTTTTTTCCAACCAAGTGGATTTTCCTTCATTTTTATCCTATGTACCCAATTTTTATCATGTTTCAATGTTATGAAATTATGTGCCAAATTTCGCTCATCTTAGAAGCCCATAGGTTTTTTAGTATGATGATAACCTTTCATTTGAGTAATATTTTATTATGATTATTGATTATAGAGAAGAGGTATTGTAGAGTATGGTAATTCACCATGATACATATTTTGGGAGAAATTATGTTGTTAATGAAGCAATAAAGGAATTCGAAGATTCTATGAGGGAATGATATTCACACCTATTTTATAAGTGAATAAAATCGAGAGGACAGAACTTCCAAAGGGGGGAATAATTCAACAACATAGTTAATGATATAATAATTCTTTTTAATATTTAATAATAATATTATATTTTTAAATTTGAAAATTTATTTAATATTCTATAATGTATGTGATAAGTCCAGTTTTATTTTTAAAAATAGTATTTTCAAAAAATATTTTTATCACACATTAATATAACAATATCATAAAATTAATATTTCAAAATGTAACAAATTTTATTTTAAAAATTAAAATTCAATTTTTAAGTCATATAATAAAAAATGAAATTTGTTTTTATTTTTATTGTTTTTCAAAAAAGTTTTATTTTTTTAATGAATAGTGAAAAATATTGGTTTGATTGAAATCTTTATTTTATTTTCATGTAAATATTATAATATGGATTAGTTTTAAATTTACATTAGTTTATTTTTTATTAATATTAATCCAATTATGGTGTTGTAATGGTTTTTATACATTAAATTAGCATATAATAATGTTATACTTAATGTGAGGTATTTTTCTGAAAAACGGTTTTTAGATGTACATTTCCAGATTAATTTTAAATTAAATTCTTTAACTTATTTGATTATATGAATAGTAACTTTGGTAAATTTTTATTACAACTATAAAGTGTAATCAGATAATTATGAGTAAATAAATGATATAATATATCCCCAACACGTGTACCATATTTTTTGTGTGATATATATTTTACCATTAACACCTTAGGTTATTATTTGAGTTATTTAATGGAAACATTTCCATAAAAATTACATTTATAAAATTTAAATAAAATAAAATTCTATTATGTCACATTCATTGTCTTAAACATCTCTTATGTGTTAACATAGTGAAAAAAGTAGGTTAATAATAAATATATGTATCCATTTTGAACTTAAAAAACATATTTTCATGATATGAATTTATTTATGACTTTTGGGGCCAATTGGATGTGTTTATGATATTTATAATATTTTATTTGAAGAAAACACTAGGTTATCCCATTAATATTTTTCATAACCATATTATTTTTAATATGGTGTAATTCGAAAGATAACTTCAACTATAGATATTCCTTTGAAATATAAAGTATATATCTAAATCATGGTATTTTATATTTAATTTTTTTGTGAATAAATAAATACCTTAAATAATTATATAATGATGATATAATAATTATTTTATTAAAGAAACAGTAAATTTAATGATAATATATATATATATATTTAATAATTAATGTTATAAAATAATTATCAGAATTATAATTACATATTATGGTTTTATTAATTTTTTTGTTTGAATTTTTCTTCTGTATTGGTTTTCTTGATGTCACTATAATGAATAGTGTCAAAATTAACACTAATGATAATTTATCAGAATAATATTTTTTTAAATTATTTAAAAATCATACAAAAATATTTACAAATATTTTTTTATTTTCTCTAAAAGTTTTGTTTGTGATTAATATTTGGTCCATGTGAAATTTTATAGACAAAAAATTCCAACCTTTTAATATTAATTAATTGTTTTCCATAATAAAAATTAAAATATGTCAACTAAGGACAATCAGAATAATAATACTTAAAATAAAAAGAAAACATGTCATAATTTTATGTTATAATGATATTATAACCTTATTACATATTATGTTCTAATAAATTTCAACTTTTTGGGATTTTTATAGAAAATTAAATTATTATAATATAATATCTTAAGAATATTTAAAATTTCCCCTCATAATAATTATAAGAGGGAACTGCTTATTTAATTTTATTTCACCAACATAATCCTTCTAAATTTCCCAAACTAAAAAAACTTAATTTATAAAAATACTTTTTTATGTTCTAAGGGTTCTGTTCCATCCAAAATACCAACCATAGATTTATTAAGAAGATATTAAAGGAAGTGTGCCGAATAAGGGGCAATCGTTTTATTGACATTTTTGAGATTATTTGTTCATCAATTTACTATTCAAATATTGTTCCCATGATTAATTTTATTACCATATTACAACTTTTATCTATACTATAAATATCAAAATCATCATGCATGTGTGCGTACGACCTACACTCTCCACACAGTGCTGTGATTTGTTTTTTATCACCTCTTTACTTTTATGGTTATAATTATGGAAATAATGGATATATATGAAAATATTAAATTACATAAATTATTTATATTCATTATATCATACAATAACTTATTTTTTCATCCATTATTTTAATTATATCATCGCTCATTCATTCATAGGACCTAACATCTCCATGATGCGATGTGATTCATTTTCCATGCTAAGAATTCAATAAGGGTTATATTACTATATTAAAATATTAATATTTATATTTATAACATTATTATCATTCTTTAAGTGATGGATATATATCCAATATTAATAAACTAGGTCATTCATGATAAAGAAGTTAACACCTGAATCAAGGTAAATACAGTTATTTTAGTATCAAACGGGAAAAGAGATGTTATAATACAATAATATATGATATAATAATTATAAATGTCACTCTGGAAAATTTTTATAAGATTCTTTAAACCATTACATTATATATTTGAATAATTTTATGTAAATCAATCCTGAGGTAAGGGAATTTCCTTTATAAATCCTCCTTAATGTCTCTTTATAAAAATAAAATGGTTCTTTTAACATATAATAATGAAAATATTTTACCACATTCACGATTATTTAATGATTTAATTTATTCATTACATATTTCAAAAAATTTAGGAGTAATTGTTTTTTTATTTATGAGTGAGAATGTTTTTAAAAAACAAATGTGTTTTCAAAATAAAAAAAATTATTTTCCTCAAGAATTTTTCTTTTATGAAATCATTATATGTTATATTTGTGGTATTACTCTTAAAAATTATTATGATGATATGTTATTCCATGATAAATAGGGGTGAGTTACCCCATTATACCATTCCAATGAATTAGTTTATTAGACGAGGTTAACTGATTGAGTTTATCTTAAGAGGTTATGGGAATATATAATGATGGTTATTCCTAGAATAGCATAGATGGTTACTCTTTGTGTAGTAGATAGAGTTACATTATATATAATAGTGATATGAAGATGATTACAGAATTTATTTATTATTATTTTTTAGGATTTATATGGTTTTTATAGGAATTATATAAATTTTATCGTAATCTATAGAGCATATTTGTTATGTATAAATTGTATAAATATTTAAATTTTATTTCAATTATGTTCCGATAGTTTCTTTCTTTATTTTTGGGTTCCTTACTAATATTTTTTCCTAATAAATTTTTTGAAATTATATCCACAAGTTATGGGATTGGTAAATGAAGATAAGAATTCAAGTTTAATGTTGTGAAATTTCTTTATGGAGGAAATCATGGTTTGTTTTAAAAGTTTTATATTTTAAAAAATTCATATTGAGTGGAGGTTTCTACATTGTCATTTATGAGTTTTTATGTATTTGGTTATGAAAAATTTCCATAAAACTCTAAACCAAAAATATATTTTGGAATTCAAGAATAAAAATTATAGTTGAATTATTTAGATTATGTAATGATTAAAGGTTGTTTCATAACATGAATAACATTGTGAACATATAATCTGGTACACAAAAAACATTTTGAACATGTAATTAGGTTCACAAATAACATTATTTACTTTTGATTTTTCTATATTTATCCTATGAATTGGAGAGAGATATAGGAACCACCCATTACATATTGAAAATAACATATATGTATTCCAAAAGATCATAAAACATTATCATATCATAACCAATGATAAAAATTAGTTTCATTAATTTTCATCATATCATAACCAATGGAAATAAATAGGCTTCTTAATCATTTCATCATTTCATCAGAGAAAACCCCACATAAAATAGATACCTTCATAAGCATTTTTCATGGTATAATCCATGAACAAAAAAATTGATTTCTTAAAAATCTTTCCATCAAAAATATGAACTAAATATAAAAATAATAAGAATGGTATTTTTGATCACATCACTCGTAATACACATGTAACATCAAAGGGTGTCATATTAGGTATAAAATTATTTTCAAACATCACATGCAACATTTCTTGTGGATAGTAGAATTTCCAAATTCAAAATAACATTTTAAATAATTCAAAATTTGTAAAATCCTTTTCAATGAAAATAAAAATTAAAAAATATAATTTTTTTTCAAAGAAAATAATGGCCATGAATATGGGTAATTCTGTTCTTATCGTACACATTAAAATAATGATTATTTTCAAATTTTCAGTAAAATCCAAAAGAGGAATGTTCTTAAAATTAAATAAATATAACATTGAAAATAATTTTTAAAAAGGCCCAAAAACGGGTGAAATTTTCTATAATAAATCATTTTTGATATTGTTAAAACACTTTAAAAACATTTTTAGAAAACATAGATATGGAAGACAAAGGATTTTCGACTGAAGAGTGAAATAATGTGAGATTTTCATAAAAATATTAGTTTGAAATACATAATACATAAAGAAAGTAAAATGAATGTAAGTAGTTTATTCTTATTAAAAAATAGTAAAATCAAATTCATTAGTTTCTTTATATATAAATCATAATATTCCAACATTGGAAGAATAAAAAACAATCTAAAAAATAGTGAAATTGTATCAAAACACTTTTCCACTTTATTTACATTAAATCACAATACCCAAAAATTTATAACATAAAATTTAACATAAAATAACATTATGTAAATTATATTCATGATATAAAATGTCAATGGTGTAGAATATATACCACATTAGAAGCTGATAGGTTTATATCATTACTTATGTCCAAAAGATGGCAATTTGAGAAAAACTCCATTACCACTTAGTTAAATTTTGAACCTTAAACCCAATGAATTAGATATACTAAAATTAAAATTAAAATAACCATAATTATCAAGAGAATAATCATATAATAAATTCATGTTAAGTATATTAATCACATAAAATAATGACATAGTGAATTAGAAATGTGTCTCACATAAAATAAATGTGAGACAGAAATCTCATGCCTTATGTATCGATAACCTTCATACACATTTGAACCGCATTTATAATAAATATATTTTAATTATAAATATATTATAGAACAATGAACATATTAATAATAATTTATTTCATTTATTCTTCAATGGTTTTAAATTTTTATTAATAATTAATGTTTAAAATTGCGTTTCAGGTAATAACTGTTTTTTCACATATATTTTGGTTTTGAATGTTTTTTCCTCTTAAAATTATCATGGATAAATTATATAAAAAATGTTAAAAATTATATAAATATTTTATATTTTCAGTATATATTTATATAGAGTAATCCATAAATTCTAGAAACTGAAAATGATATACAATGTTCATGGAGATGGTAGGTCGTACAAATGCATGAATTTTACTTCTATTTTACAAACACGTTGATAGAAAGATAGGTAAATAATATATTTCAATTATATAATAATTTTTATTTTATATATATCATATACTTGTATTTAAACCATTCCTGTGTTCCTTCAATGTGAAGAATATTTGAAGAATATATCACATCACTTCGTGAGAAGGTAGTCCAATGTACATAAGAATGACAATATCATATTCCAACAGAATGAAATGTAAGAATAAATATGTGATATAATGATTTAGTAGGAATAATAATATTCTAAATATCACACACATATATATGATAAATATATCATTATATCCCTTCTTTATATGTGGTGATGGAAAAAGAACAACATCAGTTCCAATTATGGTAGTCTGTTTTACACATAAATGATGATTTTATATTCGATTTGATAGAAGATAATAATATTTTTGGTCATGAACAAAGCATAAAATAATAATAATATTTTTAAAATAATTATTTTATTATATTATTATTGTTTAACAAAAATTTAAGAAAGTACAAGATGAAATAAAATAAAATACTTGGTGAGGGACGTTACTACTTCTTCGAAAAACTCATTTTGATCGACACTAAAATATTTCATAGTTTGGATTTTTTACCAACATAAGGATAAAAAGTTGATATTGGTGAATTAATAAATTAATTTTGGTATGGATTTACTAAAAAAATGGGGTTTGGATGTGTGAGAATGAGTGAAGGTGTGGTGGTTTTTTACAAGTAAGGTGTGTGGCATACAAGTAGTTATTGAAAAGAAAAGTAAGTACCCATTTTTTTCAACAAAAAAAGATAAAAATGAAATTTTATTGATACTATTATACATGATATCTAAATATATCTATAAAATTATATCGTTACATATTTTTAGGTCATTTTACTTTATAGATGTTTCATTTATCCCTCTGAAAACCCATTTTCACATAAACCATGGTAATTGATTTTATTTATCTTTATTAATCATTATAAACATAAATTAATTTTTTCATATTATATAATATGTTTTTTTTATATATATAATCCACTTTTTCGAATACCTTTCATATATATGGAAAATTTAAATTTAAAACTATACTCATATACGTGACGAAGAAAACGTTTTCCAATGAGAAAATGCTCAAAAGATTATAAAGATTTTATATAAAAATTAAACATGAAATTTAGTCAAATTAATTAAATTATATTAATAAATTTTTAAATAATTTAATGTTACTTTAAACACATTTAAAAAATATTTAACCATATTATTTTTCTAAAAAAAATAAGTTTTCAAAAAAAACTACTATTTTTTACTATTCATTGAAAAATCAATATTTTTAGAGAAATATCAAAAATTCACCATAAGATAATTTTAAAATTATAATTTAAACAATTATGTTTATTTCATCAAATTACATTTCTAATATATTCAAATAAATAATTTTTTTTATTTATAGAAAGAAACAAAAAAACTTTTCATATTGAATTTTTTTTCCATAAACATATAAAAATATTACCAACAATTAAGTATATCCTTATTAATATATATTATTCATGTTAAAATATTATTTTTAATATGTAATTTTTATTATTCTTATTAATTGTACCAATTTTAATGGTTTGATAATAACAGTCTTGTTTGAATAAAAATATTAACAGTTTGTTATGGTTCAGTAAAACATGGTGATATGTGTCACATAAGTTATTGTAGAAATTAAATTGTACCAAAAAAAAATTTCATTAAAAATCATTAAGTTACAATATAATATATTTAAAATGAATTTATCCCCTTATATCATTCACTCTGATAAAAAATGATGATACTTATTCCTCAATGTATCCTTAGGATCTAATGTCGTTTCCTCATATCAATGGCTTCAACACAATACTTTGACTAAGTGAGTGGTCTTGATTCCTAAAACATTAGTTCTATAATTTATAATCCTGAAATATTATTCCATATTAGAAATATCATTCTATGTGGTATGAAATCTGGTTTTAATACATGTGAAGGGTCAAATATATAATACCATATGAGATACACATGGAGGACATCATCAACTTGAGAGAGGTCTGATGAATGTTCTAATCTATAGGATATAATCCTCATACGATCAATAATTTTAAATGGAAATATATTCCTATGAGTTATATTTCATTTTTTTATAAACCAAATTTCATCCTTTTGTTTTCCTTTTTTCAATTTTCAATTCATCTCTTCGTCTATGAAATAAAGATGAAATTGTTATGCCTCAAGCACTATTGAATCACCAGATCCATAATAGAATGGAAAGTAAAACTTTTTATCTCAATATATTATCATAAAAAAAGTCATAACTAGTTATCCACTATTCATAAATCTTCATATGATGATGTAATACATTAATCTATAAAAATGCAGTCAATTTTCTAAATAAAAAATTCCATAAATGGTTTTCCATAAAACTCTTCCAAAATATGTCTTACCAAAATTGTATCCCAACAATTAGATGTATTTGATCTCATATCATTCCATTATATACTTAAAAATACATTTATTCACCCAAAATGTAACATACCAAATTTATATATATTAATAACTTACAATAATCAATATAAAACCATATATACTTCCAAACCCAAATTTACCTTTTATTCTTTAAACAATATCTTATGCTAAGAAAACGCATTACCATTGTAAATATTAGTTCATTATTGTACTAATAGGAGGTCATAAGTTGATTTAGAATATCAAATGTTATTTCATTATTCGAGGATATATATTTATAGATGTAATAACATAAAATTTCACTAATGTATTAACAAAATATTTTAATATATTTCATTAATACAAAATACTACATGAAATTACATATCATGGAGTGTCCCAATTATCATGATACACTTCAGTTGTGTTTATTTTATAATATTTCCTTTTTTTATTTTTATCATAGGTTATTGCATCATATAATCCTCTTAAACCCTTAGATTGGGTTGTAGATTATCATAATTCTCAAATAATTTTAATTGAAACAATAGAGTTTGGGTAGTGATTTATGTTGAGATCTATCTCCATTCATATCATTTATTATCCTCCACACACAACTTATATATTATTTTTCTTTATGGAAATTACTCCCACGCTTGAAAAAAAATTCTTTGTTAGTTTCAGGAAATCAACTATATGCTCATTCCCAAAGAATTGGAATTTAAGAGAATGAAAAGTTTTCTTCCCTGAATGTGAAATATCATTAGTACATCTATGAATCCCAATATTAATTTTATTATCACATAAAAAATAGGATTTATATCTTAAATTTATATTTTTATTGCACATATAATGATTTATTTGATTCTACAAATTTCTATTATTACAAACACCGTTCATATATTAGGTTTTATTTCCCTCATAACTCTATTAAACCAAATATTATGTTGAATGATAATACCCAATACTACCTTGTAAGTCTTGTAAAATTTCCTTTATAGGTGTAGATAGATTCATTATCCTTCTCCTCCATATCAAGGAATTAATTTTAAATTCTTCAATGAAGAATGAGTGGAATGTATTTAGTAAAAAATAATCATATAAACTCATCCCAATTTATAGAGTCAATTTATTCTCATTACCTCTTATTCTTAATAATACTCCACCATCGATCTATTTCTCCTTCCAAAAAATATAAAAAAAAATAACATTTTAATTCTCTAAAAATTGGACAATTGAGAAAACATTTTCAATTGTACTAAACCATTTCTTTTTAATAAGAGGACTAGCTAAACCACTAAAATAAGGGTGTTATTCCCTTGTAAATGAATCAATGGGATGATTTTTCCTCCGCTGATCGTTTGAAGTTTTATCATGATACCTAGCTTACGAATGATGGATGTGAATAGAAATTGAATTTTTCATTATAGCTCCCATAATATTTGGTTTTTTGGAGTACAATCATTGCATTGTCAATTACAGTAAACATTAAACTGATTCCGTCAGGTTACATCAGTTGATAATACCAAAAAAATTATATGCAATAGTTATCATGGGGGGGGGACCATATAATCATGATAAATAAAATATAGGATGTATAAATCATAAAACCATATTTTTTATTGATTTCTCTATAGGATTAATCTTGGTTATTATTGGTAATTATTTAAATCCTTCAAGATGGTTAGTAAAGTGATTTTTAATTTCCAAAGTATACCTATAGTGTGTGCCAAAGAAGGTGTGGAGAATGGTTTATTCTCAACCATATTTGATGATTTAGACCATCTCAATGTTACCTTTTTGGAGTTATTACCCATAGGAACCTCTTTTCGTGATCCACATCTACTCATGGTATGAAGACAAGGATGTAATTTCATGGAAACCATTCTTTATACCCTTTAACAAAATTTCAAAAAAATTTCTTATACATTGACTCATCCTTTAATTAATCTTTATACATACAAATAGAAATATCCAAAGATAAATCCCCTGAAATTTTTTATACATATACTTAGGAATATCCCTAGGTATCTCATTAAAGTTTTCTCATTATTGTTAATATTGGATAAATTAACCTTTCCTCAAATACCAACTATAGTAATCAAGGCTTCCATAACAAAATTTTTCATCTATTTAGATTATTATTGATTAATTTCCACAAATAATTTCATGATGATCATTGCAGATTAGTTTCATTTGAAACATAATTTTTTTTTCATAAGTGAGATGTATCATTTTTCACTATGTCTTTAATAACTATCACCCTTTATGAAAATATAAAACATTATTCATTTATTCATAACCTAGGGGAAGTAAACATATAAATAATTGATACCATATGATAATTAAGTCTAATTAATAAAAATATTAATATAACAAGAGAATAAGGTTAGAATAAAATGACCATAAAATATTCAAAAACACGCCCTATATATCATAGTTTATAAACATGAGCCATATAATGAAACGAGGTTTTTTATAAGAAAAAAATAATAATACAATCAAAATAAAGGATCCATGATAACATAATATTATTTTATGTAATAGATTTTTGGAATAAACATGAGAATATTACATTGTGAGCATGTAAAAATAGAAATAGGTTCCCTAATTTGATTAATGTTGTGAAATTAGTCCCTTTCATATACTTATTGGTATGGAATCAAGTCCACACAAAAAGATTATGGATATGGAATCCATGTCCATACAAAACATTGTGAACACATAATCAGGTTCACACAAAACATTGTGAATATGTAATCAGGTTTACAAATAACATTGTGAATATTTAATTAGGTTCTTGCATAACATTATTCATTACAGAGTTATCTATCATTACCCAATGCATTAGAACGATATACAGTTCCCACCCATTACATAATAAAAAACATACACCTGTGTGAAACAAGATCATAAGTATTTAGTCATATTAAAATTGATGAATTGAAATGGATTTCATAAAAACATCATCATATCATAACCCATGGAATGAAATAGTTATCATAATCATTTCATAATTTCATCATAGCATAACCCATGAAAAAATATACAAGTTTTCTAATCATTTAATCTTGGTGCAACAAATTGAATGGAAATAGATTTTATAATCATCTTTTCACTATAAACATAAACCATCTATATAAATAATAAAAATTGTATTCTTGGATAATATTCCTAGTAAATTACAATTTACATCAATAGATGACATTTTATATGGAAAATCATTTTAAAATATCACATGTAATATTCGTTGAGGAAAACATCCTTTACATTTTGAAAATCAATTTTTAAAACAAAAAAAATCAAAATAATATTATTATAAAATAAATATTAAAAATAAATAATGTGTTAATTAAAATAATGGTCATGATAGTAAGAAATTCCATTCCTGCCGTTCACATTTAATCAAAGATTAATTTCAAATTTTTAGTAAAAGAAAAATGTGACATATTTTTTAAAATAGTATTAATATTATAAATAAAAAACTTTGTAAAAAGTTTAAATAAAGTAATTTTTTTTAAATAAAGCCTTTCAAAAAAGTAAAAATATTATTTATTTTTTTATAAAGTACAGATATGTAATGAAATGAATTTATGACCGAAGTGAAAATATGGTCAATTTTTTCATAAAAACATTCTATTAAGCTCCTGAATATATGAAGTGAGAAAATTAAGGGAAAATATATTTTATCATGAAATTACAAGAATATATTAAAATTCATGAGTTTTTGAGTGATTGATCATAATATTTCATCAAGAGATGTATAAACATAAACAATCCCGATAAATGATGAAATTGTATCATAAAGCCCTTACCACTTTGGTAACATTAAATTGTACGACACAAGAAATAATTACATTAAGGTTAGCATAAAATATCATGAATATATTGATATTCATGATATAACATCTTAAATATTTATTTATATATACATATTGAAGTAATATTGTTTATAACATAACATATGTCCAAAAAAATCATTTTGAGATAAAAAGATCTTATAGGTTTGGTTACATTCAAATCATGAACGACATGAAATAGTTATAAACAAATGGATATGTAAATTTCCATGATATTTGGGATGAAAATAATAAAATAAATTCATGGGATTTATATTCACCACATAAGAAAATCATATAGTTAACATGGAATGAATCTCAATGAAAGTAAAAGTGAGATAGAAATCCATTAAATTAAGTATCAACTTCCGTTATACGTATTCATACCTTCTGTATAATAAATATAATTTTTTATAAATTAATAAAATAATAAAAACCCAAATTATCATACTATATAATATTTAATTCTGACTTATTATTACCTATTTATGAACAATTCATTATTAAAATTACATTTTGGGTAATAACGGCTTAATTTTTTTATGTATGGTCTTGTTTGGAATTTTCAATCCTCAAACTTTTATCTTATTTACATCATCTCCAAAATTTTATTTGTGAAATAAATTTCATATATATCCCGTTTAATTTTTTTATTAATACGTAAAAATAAAATATTTAAAATAAAATATATTGTTTAAGGAGACAATAAGTCATATGTACACATGACCATTGTAACCAGTTTATCAATGGGTTGAAAGAGAAAAAATTTAAATAATCTATTAAATAAATATAAAAATATTTATTTCTTATATATCACATATTTATATTTAATCCTTCCCTTATTACTATCCTTGAATGACGTATGTGAAGAACTGATCAAATCGCTTCGTGAGGTGGTAGTCTGTCGTACATTGTAATGGCGTTATCATATTCCCAATAAATGGAATGATAGAAGATATCTGTGATATGTTTATTCCATAAGAATAATAATATAATAAACATAATATAAAAATAAAAATATATCATTATACCTTGTTTTTTAGAGATATATATGGAAAACGAAAAACATTGGTTCTCGAGGAGGTTGACAACCATACCCACGGATGATGGTTTCATGTCCAATTTGATGGAAGAGAATATTGTTTTAGGTCATAAAAATAACATAACAACATATATGTAAATATAATATAAAATTAATATTATATCATTGGGGTTTAATAAAAATTTAAGCATGTGGAGGAAGAAAACCATTAAAACACTTCGCTAAAGGCATTACATATTCTTCAGAAAATATTATTTTGTTTGAAGAAAAATCCATCATATATTAGATTTATGGTATAAATATTTTTTATAATATGATATGAGGTAATTAGGGATGTGATGTGAACATTTATTTTCCTAATCAATTGGTTTTTGATGTGTAATGTAGAGAGGACATGGGATGGTCGTTTATTGGTGAGGTGAGTGGCATAATTGTAATTTTTGAAAATAGAAAGGTGTACTAACATTTTTATCCTGAAATAGGAATATGAAATGTTTGAGTTTCTATCCAATATTATGTAAGGTTGATATATTTCCATCCAAATGGTTTTTTATAAGTTTTAGGTCATTTTGGACCTTTTCTTTTTAGTTTAATTCCAGGTAAACCCTTTTTCACCTTAACAACATCATTTAATATTTTTTATTAATATTTATGAGGATAGAATAATTTAACCATATTATATAATATAAATTATTATTATTCTAAATAAAAAATCCATTTTTCCAAATTTAGTACTCATAAGTGGTAAAATTAAATTTAAATGTAAACCTATAAATATAATGATAAAGAGGTTTTATAAAGAAAAAAATGTTCAAATGTTTAAAATGATTTTATATAAAATTATATATGAAAATGATTCCAATGAAAAAAAATTAATTTAATAAATTTATAATTGAACTAATGTTACATTTATTCATATTTTAAAAAAAAATATCATTATAAATTATTTAAATGAAATTTTATTATATATTTAAAACATATACGTTCACTATTCATCAAAAAATTAGTCTTTTGAGAAAAATCCAAAACATCCATCCTAATTTATGATGAATTATAAAATTGATTTTATTTTATATAATTAAGATTATAAAAGTGTAAAAAATAAAAAAAAAATCACAAAAATAAATAAAAACTCATTTTGTTTTCACAACCCATCCCCAATGAGCTTGTGTCGTGACTAACCTAAGCACTCCTTCAATAGACCAGGGGATGGCGACGACCACCGGGTTGGTATATCCCACCAATGAGAGTAATTTTAAAAATTACCTATACAAATGTATGCCTCTCCATCCCCTAAATGATAAAATTTAAAAAACTAAGTAAATAAGCATGGATACCACTAGGATACCAACAATAGAGTACGATAATAGAAAAAATGGAAAGTAAATAGGGCTAGCATACAAGCCCACCAAAAGTAAAATTGGACAATGTGAATGAACATTTTCTTGAAACTAATATGCAGAAAACCATACCTAAAGGATAGGTAAGAAGGAAACAATATGAAGTCACTTAATCAATCTTCTTCTGTCGGTACTCTCTCTAAGCACCACTTTCCCCGATCTACCATGTGCATCATAAAAGAGTCTATTTTCTGTACAAGACACAACATGTGCAGTAATAGTCCATGAAGTGGCGTGTAAAATAATACTCATCAGGGACCCCATAACAACAAAGGAAAATACCACAAATAAATACATGAAGTATACCAAAAATGAAACATATAAAATGCAACACAAAACAAAAACACCATGTATTGTCAATATGATCATCTCACACTAGTAAAACTCAAAAGAATAAAGAGAGGGATTATCAGTTGTAGTCCATATATCTTCCAAAATATATTAAACTAGAGTTGTCTGAAACAGAAAGAGTGTCTATGGTGCACGAAGCTTCCATGGCACAAAGAGCTTCTATAGCTCACAACGTATCAATAGCACACCAAGCATCGATGGTGCCCAGAGTACCAATCATGCCCCAGACATCGATGGCACACAGACTGTCTATGGTACACAGAGCATTGATGGCCCACGGAGTGTCAATAGTGCATGGTGCATCAATGTTGCATTGTGCATCGATGTATCATGGTGAGTCTATGGTGGACAAACCGTTATTGGTTTATGCATCCCTCAGGTCACAAAATCACCACGATAACATAGTCACAGTCATCCATTGGATTTATCTCGTAGAATATTTTTTTAGGAGAAACTTATATTTAATCCATTAGGTCATAATCCAAATTTTCACAAAACATATTACTGAGATTTACTAATAATATTTCCTTATATCAAGAGTCCCAACACCACAAATATCTCATCAAACAAACACACGGTTTGAAAGATATGACCAATTTTGTAAAACGATTCTGGTCTGGTCCTAGTCCAACATGACCCGACCCAGTCATTCTAGGTCAGCCCACACTGGTCTATCCTAGTGGGCCCCTGGGATTTTAGAGTATCCCAATTCTACATCTCGGCCTATATCACATGGGTTGGTTCTGCTTTGCTGGATGTGACCCTCCTTAGATGAGTCCACTGGCCCACGCAATCTCCATACTCCATGGTCAACTGATTCCCATATCCAAAATAGCGTCAGAAAGCATTGTGTGGATAACCTACCTAGTTCGAATCATCCTCCTGAAATGCGGAATTATGTTGCGTCCCACCACAGCCACTGCTACGGTCTCCTGCCGTAATGCTTGTCGGTCGCACGTGGCTAGGCGTTCAGCCGGAACCCAACCTCCCACGAGGCCACATGATTATCTCACTACTAGACACCATGTTGGTAGCCCGCCTTTCGTTTTTCCCTCCTCTTTGAGTGGACTCCTACCTACTATGCTCTTGCAGATCACATCCAAATGATTTTTCATATCACATCCTTCAGTCTGGGATCATTGCTCCACAGATGATGGGCGCAACGATCAATCGTTTGCATAGGATTTCAACAGGAAAAGAATGCATGAAGAATCAGATAGAATTGGGGGGGGGGGGATTATGAACTTGAACACCCAAATAATAGATATTTCCCTTGTTCATTCGACATTGATCCGTTCATGTTATCTGGATCATGAATAAACCAACAACAAAATAATCACCAAGATCTATTCCCTTTAATCCTGCAATAAATATCTCATCCACAAGAATGATCGAACCAAAAATCTACATATTAATGTGTTGATCCATGTTGGTCATTTGATTCTATGAATGGGAAAAGAAATAATAAAGAGATAAACACCCTACCTTAATGATTAGATCAGTCATTGATAAAGAATGGAGGTATATGTTGTCGTCAATCCTCGATCTACCAGCATTCATCGTCGGGAGATTTCTTCATTCTCCTTGCCTTAGGGTAATTCTAGGGTCATGATTATAACCCTAAATTCCTCTAACATGGATTATTAAATAGGGAAAACATTTCCTCCTCAACACATAATATTCAATAATATATTTTCAACAGATATTTTAATGATGTATACATCAAAAATCTAAATTCCTCTTTCGACCACTTTCGGTTGAGGTTAGGCCCCGCCTAAGGAAAATACCCCCATACAAACTCAATACTGGTCTTGAATTTCTGATTTGTGTTATTGTTTATATGTTATTATGATTTCCTAATAAAATAATTTTTTATAATTATTTTATTTATGGGTACTCCCTTGGTGACTTTTTCAACATATTCCACATTCCGACCAATGTTATGTCACACCTAGGGTAAAGATACTACTCTGAGCTCAATGGTTCCCTCATATTTCGGATATAGGCACTTGTTTAAGTGTTATTTCACATTTTCATAAATCTTGTGAATGAATGCTATTAAAAATGTATCATTTTTCAATAATCATTCTGGGAACCCCATTACTCAGAATCATACACCATCTTAGTACTTTGTCTCTTAATATTTCTAAATTATTTCAAAAAATAAAATCAAGAAAATCCAAGTAATTACATTATCCCAACCATTGATATTTATGTCCTATAAATCAAAAATAAGGGCAACTCAAAAAAATGAAGGCATTAAGCACGAATTTTATCCTCTCGCTCCCAAGTGCTCTCCTGGAGATTCTTATGCCACCACCGAATGCGCATTAGAGGAATTGGCATCCAATAAAGGATCTTCTCATTTCGATCCTCGTTATCTATTGAGTACTATGAAAAAGATGTCCCATCATTAATGTCCATCTCACTCCATTCAATGAGTTGAGATGAATCATACACATACCCCCTCATTTTATACTCATGGGAGACATCATGTACATGGTGAAACTATTGGGGAAATGAAAGGTGGAAACCCACCTCTCCAACTATACTCAGAATTTGAAAAGGGATAATATATCTCATAGATAACATAAAGCCCTGTACACATTTCTGCAATCTCTATCGAGGTGAGACCTGAAGGAACACATGGTCTCCCTCCTAGAACTTCAAAGGCCTCCACCACCTATCAGCATATGACTTTTACCAACTATGTACAATCCTAATATGCTCCTGTATGATCTACACCTTCTAAGTGGTAGCCCATACCAACTCTAGAAAAAGGTGTGATGACACTCCTATGTTTCTTCAATGTAATGGTGACTTGCAAGGTCAACCGTACAAGTCTTCGAATAGTTCCATACCAATGGTAAACCGGTTTCTACTATTATATGAAAACTCCAGTAGGGGTAGGTGGTCCTCACATATATATAAAAAAGTATAGGATTAAAGCACGTAGAATCTCCTCTGAAACTTCGATGGTCCTCTCCATTTGGTCATCTATTTGGGGGAAAACTTCCATGCTCAACTACTGCTGAGTCCCAAACACCTCCTATAATCCCATTCACAGATGGGATGTAAAGAGAGCATCACAATCCTAGATGATCTTAAATTGGACTCCATGGAGTTGAGTTATCTCTTACATGTAAAAGCATACCACTCTTTCTATAGGGAACTGGTCATCGATCGGTAGGATGTTGCCCGACTTGGTGAGTCATTCGACGATCAACCAAATGGTATTTTGTTACCCGGATGTGCATAGTAAAATTGTAACGAAGTCTATCCATATCCCATCCCACATTCACTCTGCAAAATCAAGTTGTTCAGTCAATAATTTTGGAACCCGGTGCTCTGCCTTCACATTCTGAAAAGTGAGTCACCGATAAATGAACACTTCCACTACATTTTTTATCCATGGCCACCAGAACTGATGCTGGAGGATTGTAGATATCATTTTCACTTTTGTATCATGGAAACCGTGGGAGATTTAAATAAATAATGATTTTAAATAATATTTCATCTATAAGGTTATGAGATCGAGAATATACCTTATAATGTTCATACCTATTGTATCATGGATTGTAAATATGATATGTGGAATAGACATTATCATTTCAAAAAAATAAATCATAAAAGAGATTAATCATTATAAATAAAACATAAACCATAAATTTGTGTCATATAAGTGTGGAACCATCATACGTGTAGAAAACATTTAATATGTCAAGGAAAACTAAGAAAACCATAGACTCATAATGGATATGGAATTCCAAAATATTTGTTAAAACCTAATTGATCTAGAATCATCACCTATTTTCCATAGTGTATTAGGAACATTGAATTGTTTCCCATAGTGGATCAAGCACATCAACCCATATACCATATTTAATCAAGAACACTATATTGTTTCACATAATTATATAATGAGATATAAAACATTACTGAAATCATTGATGGGATATATAATTTTAGGCACACCCATCACATAATTAAGAGAATACATACATGTTCAATAAGATCATTAAATATTTATCGTATCACTATATCATAACTCATCAATAGAAATTAACTTTCATAAGAATTTCATCAATCCATCAAAACATAAACTGTGTTAATTAAATATGTTTCACAAACATCTTTTCATCATAATCATAAACCATCCATTAAAATGATAAGGATGACACCATTGGATCATATCCCGAATAAAAAATAAAAAACACCAAAGGCTATTTTTCATTGAAAAATATAAATTACAGAAAAATATCATTTCAATATTATTGAAGATGATATTCATTTCATTTTATATTAACATTTTTGAAATATAAAAATTTACACAATCTAGATAAAAAATTTGATTGTAACATTAAAACATTACTACTTTGGTAACTTTTTAATCATAATCCCAATAAAAAAACATCCTTATATATATATTTATATTCATTTTCATATAATTTTTAGAATATGAATAAAAAATAAATTCATTGATATAATATACACCACATAAAAATAATGTTGGGAATATGGAATGTGTCTAATAGAATTAGAATTGATATGAAAATCCCTCACAACATGAAAATTTTGGAATCGTAAACATAATTAAAGAATAACATCAAATGAAACAATAAATATCATCAAAATAGAGAGGCTAATGATATAACATGTCAATGAATCAGTATATATACCGTAAAAAAATTAGTGGTGATTATGATATATGTCTCTCAAAAATAAAACAGTGGCCTGATAACTGTTACCTCATGTCTAAACATTCATCATACTGGTTCGAACCACCTATATAATTTATATATTTTTTATAAATCTATTCCCAATCCATAAAAATATATATCAAACCATATATTTAATTTTTTAAATAAATTTAATCTATGATATATCTTGAAATTCATACAATACTAATTTTATCATATGTTACATGTAACAGTGACATTCTTCGATAGCTTGAATTATATAAAAGAGTATGTTTTATAGAATACTATTAATATTATTATTTAAAATGAAATTTATCTCATAGACTATAAATTATGGTATGTGAATAGGATTAAATATATTATGAAAATTAATGGTTTAATTTGTTTTTTCCAATTATTTGGGAATATAAACTCATTTGAATATATAATAAAGTGTTATTATAAAAAAACTATTTTGCCTGCCAAAGCCATTTTATTTTAATAATTTAAATTAATTACTACTATTTTATGATATTAATGAAATTTATATATTATATATTCAACAAAATATTTTCAAATTCTTCCAATATGTTTTATATTAATAAGATAATAACAAAAAAAATAGTATGGATAAACAACTATATTTTGTTGATGGCATTTTTGAGGATTTTTAATGGCGAACATGATCTAAAATTAAAATTTGACACCTATATATGGTTTATTTGAAACAAATAAAGTATATTGAAAAAATAATCATTCGGTGAATTTTTGGTATTATAATGAGAATGTTAAATTTTTGAAGAGTAGTGAAAAATACTATGTTTCAATTGAAAATTGGCATTTAATTTAAATAATTTATAAGGTAAATTTTATTTTGAATTATTAATAATGTAAAATTACATCAATTTTATTTAAATTAATAAAATTTAGTTCATCTTAATCATTTTAATATTGAATATATATATAAATAATTTTAAAAACATTGAACATATTCAATTTAAATAACCGCTTTCTCATCTTCTCTATGAGACTAAATTTAAATTAAATTCTAAAATTTTTATTAGATTAATTTGAAAAAATGAATTCCAAATTTTAAATAATAATGTTTTATAATGTATAATAAGTTTGACTAAATTTTTACTATAGCGATTAGTGAAAACCGTTAAAAATTACCGGGATTAAGGTAAAAATGTGTTTATCAGCATATTAAGCATATTAAATTAGTAGTAAAATTAACTAACTACTTGTCCAATTCCGATTTTATGGATATCATTCAACCCTTATCTTATTAGGATTTATGTTTAGAAATTATTGGGATAATATTCTATGAACATTACCTATATAATAAGTTATATATAGAAATATGCAAAAAGGAACCTTCTTTACCTTTAATATTGATAAAGATTTGGGGTAGATAAAAAACAACAATATTTTGGTTAATGATTTTATTTTAAGAGATAAATTAGTGTTTTTAAAAAAATAATTTATCATTAATTTTTTTAGGTGATATAATTAATTAAAATGATCAAGACTTGCTGATGTCGTAATAATTAAATTAATAAATAACTAAAATAATTGATACAAAAAATATTTAAAGTGATGTAAATTTAATGAATTATTGTGTTAAATTTATTTTATAGATTAATATATAACATTACACGTTTTTTACATTAATATATTCAAATCCCATAATTGAATTGATGTTTTTCAATTAAAAATAAATAAATAATGTCAAAATAGAGCTTAATGTTATTTTATAATAAATGATATTTTATTATATGATTTAAAATTATAAAATAATCTTACAATATTCCTTGTTATTTTTTAATGTTAATAAATATAATATAATTTCCTTTAATGGACTGACTAATGTTTTATAATGAACACATTGACCCGTATGTAGTAAAAACATTGTTAGAACTATCATGGTTAAAGTAGTGTTTTTTCAGGTTATGTGGACTTCTATTAATATAAATTTCAAATGAGCAAGATATTTTTATTTTAAAAATTAGGTATCCTATTTAGAATAAATTTTTCTAAATTACCTAATAATTATCACTTTAATTTAGTATAATGAATAAATTTCCGAGGTTATAAAATTTGTTACCTTAATAAAAACCAAAATTGTAAAAGTAGAGAAACATTGGAGTTATGGAAAAATATTATTGAATATACTTATTTTTTCTTAATGGAGGATTTTCATTACCAGATAAATTTTACCATTTGTTATGACTCAAATATTTGAGCCACATGCGCTATGGTATACCTCTCAATAGTGAATGTTTTTGCGTATTTACAATAATATCACTCCTCTACAGTAAAAGGGAACTCAGTCCATTTACTCATTCACACCTCTAAAGTCATTTGGAATGACTATTATCATATTAAATAACTCCCAAACCTCCATAAACTAATATTATAATCCATATTTTGTTCATAAATCAAATATTCTAAACTTTTACAGAAATCCTTAAAATAAAACCAGAAGAAAATGAAATGTTCTTCTAATTTTTTATACATTATTTCCTTCCCCACCTACTCTAATTCTTATTATTACATGGTTATATAATAAAACCAATATTTATTAATTAAAATTTTATGTACTTATATTATGTTAATGACATAAATATTCACATACTACCACTAAATGGGTTATGAAAGCATCATTTGTGTGTATGTTGGACTACCCCCCTCACAAACTGATGTTGTTCGTTCATCCATTACGACCTATTATGGTTGGGAGAAATTATGGATCTATATTTTAAATTTTATATATTAGATATTTATGATTTTATTATGATCTTTTAATTATTATATCGTATATACCTTCAGGATTTCAAAATTTTGCTAATACGATAACGTCATTCGTGTGTACGGTGGACTACCACCTCACAAAATAATTTGATTTGTTTATGATTTAAATATAATTTATTGAAGATGGGTTTAATAAAAATATGTGATATATATGGCATAAAAATTATATTAAAATGGTAACACATATACATAGTATTTACTTTTCTTCATTTCCAAATAACTAGAAAATGGAAACAATGTTCCAGTGTACGTACAACCTACTGTATCCAAGAATGGTGTATTCCATTTCTTATCACAAATTTTTATGGATTATAATAAATACATATATAATTAATATTTTTTATATTTAAATCATTTCATAAATTATTTATATAATTATAACGTGGTCAATGTAAGAGGAATAAAAAATAAAAAGTCAAAACATACTCGAAAAAACAACGTAATTAACATCAAAAGCAATGAACGAAATGAAACATTATTAATGAATGGGTGATAAGATGTTATAAATAGATAATATAGGATATCAGAAATATTAAAATGGTTCTGATGTAAGTTAATTAATTTTTAAAACCATAATACATGATCCTAAAGCACATTTATCTAATAGAAAGGTTAAGATTGGGGATTTCATCTCAATTTAAATTACATTGGGAAGTATTTTTTGATTAAACACCAATTCACATTTATATGGTGTATATACTTTTACGTGAAATATAATATCATGAATAATTCATTATTTATGTTATTTTATATTTTAATTTGATTTATTTTATACACTTTTATTTGATTTCGAAATTACCAAGTGATAAAGTTTATTGTGAAATCATACTTTATTTTGTGATTGTTAACATTCAATTGAAAAAATCACTTTATTTTAATAATTTTTCATTTTAATATCCATTTCCCCTAAATATACACATTATTTTGTGATTTATATGATTATTTAATAATTATTATAACATTTTTATGAATAGTATTTACTTTTAATCATATTGAATATTTGGGTAACTATTGAAAAATCCATATCCTTTACTCAATATTGATATTTGATAAAGTGTATTGTTTCTAAATTAAATAGTTTATTAAAAATAATAAGAATGATTTGGTCTTGTATGACATGATTTGGGAACCATTTAATGTTTTCCCCTCAATTCATCATTATTATAGTGGATATAAATTATTTTTACAAACCCTATGTGTTTATATCTAGTATATTTTAAATTATATTATGAAAGATCTAGGTAGGTGTATTTTCTAAAGAGTGATTTAAAAGGTATTAAAGGTACTGTTATCATGTTCCTAGGATACATGACATCCAATAATTAATAATTTCTCACATTCATAATCTAGTTATTATAATCCACTATATTTTAACTACGAAAAAAATCTATGGATGATTTTCATTCTAAATTTGTTAACTAAATGGTATGTGCTTTCTATTATTTACATTCCCATATTGATTATTATTTATCACTTATTTAAATTTATTGTGTTCTATGTTATTTTCCTTTCATTGTTTATGATTCTTATTGATTCATTATTTCATCCTCTTTACATAACCATTACTAAATATTTGAGCTGGCCCTTATTTTTTTCAATTACCCAAGTTCCATGAAGCATACAATGACTGATATACAGGATATTCTAGATGGAATAAATTTACTTTTTTTAATAAAAAATTTGTAATTTAAGTATTCAGTTGAAATAAATGATTCCTGTATATTTCTTGTTTACCAAGATAACTAAACAGGTTTGTTCTTTGATATGTGATTCATTTTATATTATTTCAATATAATGGTTGTAGGAACATAGTTTTTCTTACTAGGTTCAGGGTCACTACAATTAGTATCAAAGGATTTTTATTAAAATCATTAGAATCCTGATTTAGGATAACATAGATTAGGGAACATAACATAATAATAAAATTTAAAGATAATTATTTATGAACATCCTGATGTTTTTGTATGAAAGAGATAATCATGGTCATCATAGAAATATATCTATGTTTGGATACTACATAGATATGTAGTTCTAACATAGAGGTACCAAGGGGTAATAATTCTCAAATCTACATCATGGTTGACTTGAGTGTTACTTGGTACCTGACAATGTGCCATACTGCTCACCTTTTATGAAAATCCAATGATATATGATTAGGATAATTCACCTTTTCTCTACAAATGATTATAATGGATTTGCAGATAATTATATTCATAAAGGAACCATTTTTATGATTGTGAGTTTAGAAGTATATAATGTTTCAATTAATTTTACGAGTTACACAATATTTATAATTATAAAATGCTCATATTTTATGATCTAATAAAGTATACCAACTTGTCTAGAAAGGGAATGTTCAAGGATAGGGTATAAAACTCTTGGAAAATATAATGATTTCCCTAATGAGAAATCAAATACAGCTAGTTTTGAATAGGTAAAATTCTAGATATATTGTAAAAGATTAATCATGTTATAAAAAAAAATATTCCCAGATACAGAAACCTATGACACTATAAAATTTTCCTAGGTTGTATCTCTGTATGCAATAAAATCATCCCACATTTAGTGTCACTACTAATCTAGTGGTATCCGATCAGTGAATTACCTCTTTTGATATGATATTTAGGGTGTTGGGATATAGTGAAATAGAAAAGATTACACTTGTTTTTTTCTCAAAATATATGTTGATAAATTCTGGTCATTGATCAAAAATACTAGCGATGAAGAGGAAAAAGTACTCATGGAATGGATAGATTTTAGGAATATATTATTTTAAAATTATTTCCCTCTTTATCAAGAAACTAAAATTAAGTGAAGGTTCCTTTGATTAAATAAAATTTAAATGAATGACTTAAATCTTTTGACCTACTAGTAAATTAGGTATAAAAAATTCATCTTTATTTTATAGATTAAGATATTAAATGTTAATTTATCAAGACACAACCAAATTATCATATATTTATTAAAAAATATAATAAAATATTATAGGTATAACGTCACATGAATTTTCATCAACTATATAAAAAAGGGTTCCTAAATTAAAGTATTATTATACTGTCATCATTTAAGATGATAACTGTGACGTTTTTTAATCCCATTTGTATTATGGTTTTCTGGTCCTTATCCTTCTCTAGATCATCCACTTTCTTGTGATAGTTGTTCTCTATCATATTGTATTGGTATTTGGGTGTTATTTTTATCATTCATTTCTATGTTTTCCATTCCCACTTATGCTTTTTTTCTCGGAAAACTATTTTTGTGATTACTCATGATGACCTTTGTACTTGGACTTATCTCTTATTTAGAGGATATATTATAAAAACATTTTTGATTTGGGTTTTTTGAACAATATTACATCTAAATTTGAAACCCTTGATTATTGAGATAATCTTTAAATTGCAAGGACATTTTTTATTTTTTGTTGGGAAAATGTAACACCTTGAGAATTAAAAATATAAATATCATAATTAGTATTGTGAATGGAATGAATCCACAAGATTAGAATGGAATATAATATCCTATGACATTATTATATATTTATATTTTAAAATAAATTAAATGTATGATATATCTTGAATTGCACACATCACTAAATTTAGCTTATGTTACATGAAACAACAAATTTTTTTGATAGCTTGAATTACATGCAATAATGAGTTATACTGAATACTATTAAAATGATTATTTAAAATGAAAACTGTAGCATAGCCATATGTTATTTATTTATTATTAGGATTAAATAAATTATAAAAATATATGGTTTAATTCATTGGTTACCAATAAATTATGAATATAAGAACCAATTGAATATAAAAGATTTTTTTTATAAATAAACTTTTTTTATATGCCTAAGAAATTTATAATAATAAATTCATTAAATACTATTAGTATATTATAATAATTAAATTTATATATTATATATAAAATATTTTTTTTACATTCATTTAATAGATATTATAGGCATATGATAATTAAAAAACCAATTTTATACATAAATTGTTTTATTTTCTTAAAGGTATTTTTGTCTCCTTTTAAGGGTGTTCTTGTTTAAAAAATAAATATTAAATGTTTTAAAAATTGTACAGCAAAAAAATTAATTTTTTGAAGATTAACTACAAAATTGATTTAGGGTGAAGTTTTTTATTTTTTTTAGATTCATTCTTTCTCAATAAATACTGGAATATAAAATGATTTAATTAAAAATTGATATTTTATTTGAATAACTTATAATGTAAAATTAAATATCATATTGATATTAAATTATAATAAAATTAATATTTTATCAATTAACGAAATATACTTCAATTTAACAGTCTTTAGGTTGAAGATTAAATAAAAACATTTCAAACAGTGGAAAATTTTCTCTTTAAAAACCATATTTGTCCTCACATTGGTTAGGTTAATTTAAAACTAAATAGTAAAATTTCTAAGAGATTATTTTAAAAAAATTTATTAAATAATAATAATAATAATAATATATTTTATAATAAAATAAAATTATTTTTTTGAAAATTCAATTAGTGAGAATAGTTAAAATCACTAACTATTATTTAGGTAAAAATGAGTTTATGAGGGGATTAAACTTAATAGATAAGGCGTAAAAGGACCTACGAACATTTCTAATACCCATTTTGTGGAAATATTTCATCCTTTATGACCTAATTCTTACTATCTATGAGTTATTTGGATATTATTCAATGAATGTGGAATATATAATATGTTATATAAAGAAACAGACAAAAATGGAACATTCCTTGACATTAATACAAATAATGATTTGGGATATTGATAAAAAAAATTGGTTCAGTTATAGATATTATTTTGAAAGATAAATAATATTTTTATCATAATAATTTCTATTTTAATTATTATTGGTAAAATAATTACTTAAAAATATTTATGACATGCCAAAGAAGTAATTGTTAAGTAAATATTTAAATAAAATAAATGATACTAAAAATATTAAAAGAAAAGTAAATTGAATTTATTATTGTTTGAAATTAATTTATTAGAAAAAATCTTCATTTTAAAGCGAATTGAAATTAATAAATTAAAATCCCATAATTTTTTTAATATCTTCTAATAGAAATTAAATAAATAACATGAAAATGGACATTAATATTATTTTATAATAAATGATATTTTATTAAATGATTTAAAATTATCAGGAAAAATGATCATCTGAAAATTGATTTAAATGTTTTAAGAAATATTAAATATTGTTCATTAATGTACCAATTTTTCTTTTACAATTAACACATAAATCCCTAAATAGTAAACACATTGTCAGGACGGTTATGGTTAAAGTTGTGTTTTGGTACATTACTTGAGTTCTATTAAAATAAATTTCCAAAAAATCCTTGGATTTATATATATATATTAGTTGTAATATTTTTATTAATTGGGTATATTTTATAAAATAATTATCACCTTAATTTAGAATTCATTTATAAATTGCATTGGTAAGAAAATTAGTTACGTTAATAAAAACCAAAATAGTAAAAGTATTTAAAGATATAAGTTATGGACCGAAATTATAAAAATAAACTTATTTTGTGTCATGGAGTTGTTTATAAACCAAATAAACCCTAAACTCCCTTATTATTAAATATTTTATCCACATGATGTAGGGGAGACCTCCCAATAGAGAATAATTTAGAAAATTTAAAAGAATTCCACTCATCCCCATCTATAAAATGGAACACCCTTAGATCTCTTCATGAAACCTCTCAAAATAGTTGGGTATAACAATATATGACTAATTTACTCCCAAAACCCCCCCAAAATCATATAACCTTTATTTATGGAATCCATCAAACCTGTCATGGTCTTAATTCAAACCTAAGGAGGAATCTTGAATAAGAAGTAATGTTCTTCTAAAAGCCTTTCTATTTTATTTCCTTCTCAGACTCTTCCAATTGATATTATTACATGATAATGTAAAAAAATTATATTCCATATGATGAGATTTTTTAATGTTCTGGGTATGATAAACAACATCACACACTACCATTAAATTGGTTATGAAATCATCATTTTTTTTTACTGTGGACTTCCCCCTCATGAACCGATGTCATTAGTTCATCCATTTAGACCTATAATGGTTGGTAATAATGATGAATTTAATGTTTAAATAAATTATATATGATATTTATTGTGTTATTATGCTACTGGAATTAGTAAATCCCACATCCCTTTATTCTTTCCATATTTTTGGAATACATTATTATCGTTCTTATATACGGATGACTACTGACTTGTGAAGTTATGTGATTTTCTCATGATTTACATAGAATACATTAAATATTTGTTTAATAAATATCAGATATATATACATATATAATAAAAATGATACTATAATGATATTATATGTAAATATAATATAATTTTGTTTCATTTTAAATGATAAGAAAATGGAAAAAGGATTCCTACGTACATATGACTAACAATCTCCATGAGTAGTTTATTTTATTTCCTATCATCGATTTTTATGGATTACTATAAAAAAACTTAATAAATATATATGTTAGTAAAATAATTGATTACTTTTTTTAGATGATGAAATCATGATTTAAGTAAGAAGAAAAAAATAACCAGTCTAAATATACTCGAAAAACTAGGAAATTAACACCAGAAATATTGAAAATAATTAAACATTATTAATAAATGGATGATAAGATGTTATGAAAGGATCATTTTTATATAATGAACATTAATATGTTTTTTAATTAAGTTAATATCATGATTAAAAATACTATACATGAAGTTAAATCATGTCTATCTAAATGATAATATGAGGTAACTGATTTATTCTTAATTTACATTCCATTGACACTTATTCGTTAATTTCACACCAATTCACTTTTATGAGGTGTATATGTTTTCCATTGAAATTAAATATCATTAATACATAATTATTAATTTTATTTTACGTTTCAATTAGTATTATTTCATCATGTGGGTTTTATGTTAAAATTACCAAGTGATAAAAGTTATTTTGAAATCTCACATTCTTTTTTGATTGTTCACTTTCTTTTGAAACAATCAATTTATTAGAATAAGTTTTATTTTAAAATTAAATTTATATTAAATAATCAGATTATCATGTGATATATATATATATATATTATTTTCAAAACTATATACCATTTTAAAATATAGTTCTTACATGGAATGATAATGATTAATTATGGGAATATTGATAAATTTGTATCTTTTAATCAATATGAATATTTTATAAGGCACTTTGTTTATTAATTGAACAAAATTTTTAGATATATTTGGAAATATTAGGAATAATATGAAATGATATAGGGGAGAATTTAATTTAATCCTCATGATGCATAGCTAGTATCTGGAGATAAATTTAGTTTAAAAACATTACTTGAGTATAACCAGTATGTTTTATAATGTCTGTAAAAGGTATTTACAATAGTATGATCTAAACTGTCTTTTGAAATGTCTTGATAGTGTAAGTATCATGTTCCTAGGAAACATTAAATCCAATAACAAATAATTTTCTACATTTATATTCAAGTTATTATTATCTATTATATTTTTTACTATGATAAAATCTATGGATGCTTTTATTTATTATTTTATTAATTAAAAGTAATGTGTGTTTTTTACCATTCCATATTGATTATTCCATATCATTTTATTTAAATTATATCTTTTCTTAGTTATTTACCATTCTATGATGATTATGATTATAGATTCATTATTTCTTTTTTTACATAACCCCTACTCGGAATTTGATCTCAAAATTATTTTGTTACCTTTACCTAAGATTCCATGAAGCTTATTATAACTAATATACAATATATGCTACATGAAATAAAGTAAATTTTGTATTTTTTTAATTTGAGTATTTAATTTTAATAAAAAAAATTATGTATCTAGTTTTCCAAGACTACTAAACTGATTAGTCATTTGGGATGTGATTCTTTTTATCTTATGTCATTACAATGGCAGTCATCTTTGAGTCTAGGATGCTAGGGTCAGGTTTTCTACATATATTTTACGTCTTATTTTAAAAACCGAATTAAAATTTTCCAAATAATTTTTCAAAATATGAAAAATTTATTTTTATTATTTATTCCTGAAATGTTGTGAATGTTATTTTTTTATAAGAAATATATTTTCTTAATTTTATAATCACAAAAAAAATTGAGTATATATTTATCTATGTATTTATAATATTCATATCCTTTATTCATAATTTTCAAATTTTGGTTACTACTATTCAAAACTTCATGTTAAATGGTTAGGTTAAAATATTTATTTTTAAATAATAATGTTAATATTAAATTTTCAATCATTAAAACTCATTGTTATGTGTATTGAATGTTATTGAAGAAATAAAATTTATTTGTAACACCTTTTTGTAGCATAATTGTAGATTAAATGTCCATATAAAACCAATTAAAGAATAATTGTGGGAACTTTTCAATGGATCACATGATGTACAAACCAATAAGATTCATTCACTTCATTAAAAACGTCATTAACAAGTGGTATTTCTAGATTCCATTATGATTCAACCTTAAATAGAATTTTATTTATCTTCCCCAACCAAGCATTGATCTGTTTGTTATATATGTGGGAGAATCATTTCATTAGATATCATGAAATAACATAGTTTTAACACAATCTAACAAGATCAATGTAAATATGGGATAACAAACAATATTTGGGACGTTTTCATAGTATTTTTTGAAAGAAAATGACATATTTTTCCCCTTCTACATAAATATTGGTGGATTATAAAAAATATAAATATTTATTCTGACACAAGAAAACAATGTACTTGAAAGGTTAAAATTAATATAATCAATCCTATTTAGATTATTCAGAGTCATTGAATTTGAAAAAAGAGAACCTAGTGTGAATAAATACAATAAGATCCAAATGAATCCAACCCAAACATTAGAAACCATGATTTCAAAAAAACATGAAAAATTTGAGAACATTTTGAGATAGAAACTTTTCTAATAAAAATATTTTGTGAATGTGGATTCTATCATTGATAGATTTCATCTGTGTCTTAGAAATAAATGAGGATACAAATATTTTTTAAAACACTAAATTTAGAAATAAAAATTCTATGATCACCATATGCTTATGAATAAAATACCTATCTAGAAAAAATCCCTTAATGGATAAAAAAATTGTTAAATGGAAATTATTATAAATGATATAATCCTCATAGTTTGAAAATGATATTTCTAGGATTCCCTTTAATAAAAATTGTGTATATAAGGGAATCGATGGACATAAATGTTCTGGAATCCTCTTAGAGAAATCTCCGGTCACCCCACCTTATTCTCCCATGAATATGTCTAGAAAGGAATCACATTGACCAATTGGAAAATAAAATATATAATAATTATTTAGTAAAACACCATTATTAATATTGCGATTAGACTTGAGGTTATCTATAAAAATGGACATCTTTTAGAAATATAATTAATAACTTATATAATAATTACCATAAAAACTGATTTTTATTAATAAATATTATAATAATAATCTAATAATAATAATTAAGAATGACTAGGTACTTAGAAAAAATTTCCTTAATTTTTTTATAAATATAGTGTATAAAAACCTACAATGAGGGTATAAATAACTTATTATAGAGTTCCTTATAGGCTCTAAGGAAAACTAGAGATGGGAAATAACCAAGAAAAACAAAGGACCACAACTGAATATTATATACAATTTCCCTTTTCAAAATATAATCATATACATAATTATCTTCCCTATAGACAAATGTCTCTTTTAGATTCATCTCATCCAATTCATAAAGGAAATCTAGAAAATATGTTATAATTCTTTATAATATATCTCAATATCATATTATTATAAGTTCCATAAAAATATTTGAATACCATTCAACCCATAAAGAAGAATATTAAAAAATGAGTATATTTGGTTCCATGAATGATCACACATATCCCGACAAAATAAGTAATTTTAATGCCAATTTATTTTTAGAAGAGTCCCTATAAAACCCAAGGTATGTCCTACAGAATCCTCCAAATATTGATCGAACTAGTGCAATAGAATAAATACCAAAAACATTCAAAGTGATCTATAAAATAATTATTGGAATCAACTGAATTGATTTCAGCACAACTAGTTATTTTCACCTTTTTAGAACACTAAGTCTAACACCCCAAGCTTTCACAGTACGTTTCCCTTTGAATAATGCAATAGCTTGCATTGTATGCAATTTCAAGATTCTAACATACTGTGACCAATCAAACTAGCCATTATGAATAGTAATACCCACTTTTTAAAATTTTATAAATTTTATCTATCAAAATGGAATTCTTTTCTGGATTCGGATTATCAAAATTATCCTAGGGTGAAATTTTGGTACTTTACAGATAACATTTATATTTTGATTAATAGTGAAAATTACTAAATTTTATTTAAAAACAAATTTTTTAATAAAATTAATTAAGAGTGATAAATTATGATTTTGAGTGGTTTGAAAGTATATTTAGAATATATATTTACCATTTAATACAATATTGGTCATTGGACATAATTTCACAACTAGACCGGACATAAACAACTGTCAATCTTTTGATAGTTAATATTTCATAATAACAAGCTTATTTTGACAACAGGAATTAATTTTAAATTAATTTCTTCCTCTTCTATGTTTTGAATTTGGAAAACTAGATTACATATTTTGAATCAGTATATCCAAATTGTGTAAATAGGTAACATTTATTTTTAGACATTTTTAATAATTATTTCGGTAAATATTTTTTTTAAAATTGATAAAGGGTAAATCCAGTAAGTATGGGTAAAAAATAATAATATAATAATAATAAATTACCCTAAAACATGTCCTAACCTTAATGGTTGATACATGTCCGACCATGGGCATATTGCAGTAGATTTTGGGACCCCATGGATACACTTGTAGGTGATAAGGACACTTTATATTAATTTTGTTAAAGTAAATACAAAAATGACATAAGAATTTATCTTTTAGAAAAAACAATTTTTACATAGGGTTATATATGTTAAATGTTTCCGACATAATAGTATTTTATTTATAAATTTTAGACATTTATTAATTAAATTTATTTATGGCACAATAATGATGTAGTATTTTCCTTATTAATAAAAAATAAAATAATTGGTATTATCAAAGTTAAAATAAATATAATTTGAATGTTTTGATGCCATCCAAGAATTTTATTTTTTAGTATGAATTATTAGGATTTCTAAAATTAATTTATTTCGAATTAATAATGTTTTTACGAATTTAACAAAAATCAATTACTATATATTGTCAAAATTGACATAAATGAGTTTTTTAAAACAAGTATTATATTACTAATTGATATTCTATTCCTAAAAATATAAGGTTTGGCCAAAGTAATTATATCATCATAGGTGTATCATTAATGGAACACTTGGTGGTCACTTTTATGTATATATTATTTTTATTAAATATATAATATATGAATACAAAGTGACATGGAAAATGTCAAACTAATTAACTAAGACTTAAAACTAAAAGATAATGATAATATAGTGACCCAAACCTTTCTAAAATCTATTGGTTGAAAGGTTTTCAACCCATCCCCACCTTAGAATTTGAATAGTCCAC
The DNA here is from genome assembly GCA_963277665.1 of Viscum album. NCBI lineage: Eukaryota > Viridiplantae > Streptophyta > Magnoliopsida > Santalales > Viscaceae > Viscum > Viscum album. The sequence goes on along the minus strand of OY728159.1, from coordinate 226,643,200 downwards.
TTTGTAGCCATTAAAAACCAAATATGAATTTATTATAAATAGATACTTTATCTTTTCCCTAAAGATCCCCTCCTCCCCCTAATAAAAGGACACAAATTCTGACCAATTCATTACACCTTAAAAGCCTTTTGGTTAGGCCAAACCCTACCCAAATTCACTCTAAACATCCCTCACTTCAACCGAGAGGCCTTATATTGATCAGAAGACAACCTATGGATCCCTTTTTATCAAATCAAAAAGAAGATTTTGAAGAAGAGGTAATGTTTTCACCACCCCTTTTCAAGTTCCTTGGTTCTTCAACTTCTTCTTTCTTTGTTATTTCTATTATAAAATAATAAATACAGTATATTCTATATACTGTGATGTTATTATAAATATTGTACAACAATATTAGGTATTATATCCATCCTTTTAATGACATGTCACCATAGGTGCATACGTACGGCTTACCGTCTCCACGTCATGGTGTAATTGTTATTCAAAAACATTATTATTTCGATAGGAATGATAATGATATGTAAGTGATGTAAATAATAAAAATAAAATGATAATAATTTATTACATATGATATACTAACTAATTATATATTATTTTAATATCAAAAGAATGATATTGTCATTCATACGTACGTACGGACTACCGTCTCCACGAACGCGATGAAATTCATTCCCCATCATATCCATGCAATTATAATTCTCATTTGATGATTAAAAATAATGTTTATGGACTTGATATCATTCTAGATATGAATAAGATACATCTTATCCATAACAAACACTACTTATGTAACAAAATATATAAAATAAAATGAGTAAGTTAACACCTGAAACGATGATAATACTAATATATTATTAACAAATCAATGTTAAAAGATCATATATGATATCATATTAATGTATATGATTATTTTATAATTTAATAACAATTATTTCACCATTATACATGAGGTTAACCTACCTTCAACCATGGAATATTACAAGGTAAGGATTTATTTAACAATCTCTTCATTATCCGAGGTTGTTTATACGTAATTATCTATAGGACCTCTTTATCATCCACATCCATGTTCCTTAAAAATGTATTTCAAAACATTATTACTATTTTACAGTATATGGGTTAAAGTCATTTATACCCTTTTTTGACTTTTTATAAGATGTTTATAAAGGAATATTTACATCATTTTCCAAACAAGGTCCTTTTTAACCTTTTCGACATTATTAAGGTAAGAATGTCTTTTTTTAACATATACGGCGGGTGCAGATATTTTCTTCCATTATAAAATCTTCAAAGATTCCCTTACAAGAATATAAGAATATTTTTACAGTAAATGTTTTCCTTTATAATTATGTGACTTTTAAATGCTTTCAAGAAAAGAGATATTTCTCTCAAATAGTTGTGATTTCATCTATGTCAACATCATTTGATGGATTTTATTTTTATTTGAAGTTGATTTATTATGATACAAAACTTCTATATTGTATTGAAGGTTTTGTGATATGTTTGACTATGGATGTGTTACTTTTATACCATTAATGTTTTATGGAGAAAGTATTGACATTTCACATGTTATTTTTAATACGAATGTTTTTGTTATGTTTAAACCTATTCACATGAGGAATGCATTAGAGTTAATAAGTGATGGGTGGAGCCCACTATAGTTCCTCGATGCATCGGTAGGTCTCATGAGACAAACTATTGTCTTGGCGCGAGGCCTTGACAAAATCTTATTTTAGTCTTGGCACGAGGCCTTGGTTATCTGGTTATGATAGTCTGGCATTATGCATTCCATCATTATAAAAGTGGTTATTGATATTGAAGGTGATTATTCAATTATTATAATATCCATGTGAATAAGTAAATGGGATTATTTCATTTTATTTCTTCCATATTATGCTGAAGTTCAAGTTTAAAAGGATTTTTTTAGTAATACATTGCCTTAAATGTCTATGCTTATTTATGAAGGTTTCCACTATATTGTTATCCTTACTAGGCATTTGAGCTCACCCCTTTCTATTTTTTATTTTTCCAAGGATGTGAAGAAGTATTTTATGAATGACCTATAGGGATAGTATGAGGGGATATGAGTGTGTACTATCGAGACTGTGTTGTTTTATTTTTCATTTTATGATGTAATGTAACCTTTATGAATATATCTAGTATTTCCAAGGCTACTAAACTAATCGGTCTTTCGAGACTTGATCTTTTTTATCATGCCAATGTTATGTAATAACACACTGACTCTGGGTAACTGGGCTTGGAGCGTTACAGTTGGTATTAGAGGATGTTTAGTAAAAACCATGGAAAATGGATTTCGATAAACTCTGATTAGAGAACATCGACCTAAGATGGACTTTGAGGATTAGTATAGAAGAACTTCCTTGAATTTTGGTATTGTAGAGATTTTGAAAGTTTTAGGAGCAATACATCCTTGTCTGGATACGAGCAGGTAGAGGTGGTTCTGGAACAGATGTACCTAGAGGTAAAACCTGAAAACACCTCTTTGAGCTAGACTCGAACGGGAACTGGTGCAGGACAACAGGCCTTGATGCACTCTTGGTTATGAAACTCTCGGGGGATATTCTTAGGATAATTCTCATTTTTTTACAATACATTATGAAGGGTTTATGATTATATACTTCCTCAAAGAAAACATTTTTTTATGATTATGGATTATATTAATAAATAGTTCAATTTATGTTAAGTGTTTTACAAGTATGTAATTATGTATTTTGATTCATAAACTGATCTAGTTTATGCCATTTTTAGAAATGGATCCTACTAGAAGGAATGTAAACGGTATCAATGCATGCACTCCATGTAGGGATTTCCCTCCTGCTCAAGATAATTATAGTGGAGATAGTGATGCAACCGGTGCTGATTAGCTAATCACCATACTGAGACAACTCACTCACGTTATGAATAATAACCTCACCCATATGGATCACCCTGATCTGTAGCGTGGAGCATCAATGTTAGATCGCTTCATGAGGTATAATCCACCAAATTTCAATGGGAGTACAAATCCATTAGTTGTTGAGAAATTGATAATTTCCCTAGATAAAATATTTCAGGCTCTAGGGAGTAATGAAAGGGAAAATGTTTCATGGCAGTTTATCACCTCACTGGAGATGCTGATCAATGGTGGTCATTGATACAAAACATGAAGGAAGGTTATGAAGTATAAAATCTTTAATGGAGGGAGTTCAAAGAGCTTTTCTTAGAAAAATACTTTCCTCGTGACCATAGAGCAGATATGGAAAGGCAATTTCTGATTCTGAGGCACATGGATGATGAAAATGTCGAAAAGTATGAGGCTATCTTTAAAAGGATAGTGAGGCATGTAGCATATTATATACGTAACCCAAGAAGTAAGATTGGTCGTTTCTTTCGTGGGTTAAAAACTTTTCTCAATCGAGCATTAGTCTCATAATCTTTCTCATCGTATGAAGATATGGTCTCATGTGCTATCAAGAAAAAAAAGGAATTTGCTAAGTATTATGACTTTAAGGAAAAGAAATAGAAGAAGGGATCTGCTGACCACTCTGGAAATAGAAATGAAATGAATATGGGAAAATTATATTATCCATCCTATAGTAAATGTGGAAAAAACACCCCAGTACTTGCTCGAAGGGAATGAGAGTCTGTTAGAAGTGTGGTGAAAAAGGCCACCAAGCTCATGATTGCAAGGGAAAGAGAGTTATTGTCAATGTGGAATGGTATAATTGTAGAGATATGGGACATTATGAAAATGATTGGCCTAAGAGTTTGTGGAAATTACCTTAGAAAAGGCCATGTGATCAATTCCAAACTTATGCTATCACTAATGCTGAGGTAGAAGCTCAGAAAGAGGTGGTGGCAGGTAATTTAATGGTTTCCTCAAGTTTAGAAAATGCTTTATTTGATTCTGGATCATCACATTGTTTCATATCTTCCCAATTTGCTAAGAAAATTAGATATTTCCTATTTTATTTAATAAAAGAGTTATCAGCTAAAACTCCCAAGGGAATTATTATTGTAATAATGTTTTGTGAATCAGTCTCTATTAGATCACATAAATATTCTTTATCCACTGATCTCATCATCATACCTATGACTGAGTTTGATATAATCCTCGGTATGGATTGGCTTTCAGTCCATGATGTGAAGATTTATTGTAAGAAGAATGAGGTTACGGTTTTGGATGTTGTTGATAAGGAACACCTTATCTTTAGAGCAGAATCGTCACCACCAAATTATCATCAAGATCCACCCCCAATAGATCAACAAAACTCAATTATTGGGGAGGAAGAGAATTAAATGTCTGTGGGTGAGGAAAGGAATGTTCAAATAGATGATATAACTATTGTGAAAGAATATGTAGATGTGTTTCCGGAAGATTTACCTAGGCATCCTCTAGAATAAGAAGTTGAATTTTACATTGATTTAATTCCTAGATCAAGGCCTATATCAAAGAGCCCTTACAGAATGGCCATTGTGTAATTAGTTGAACTAAAGAAAAAACTATAGGAATTGAGTAATAAGGGATTTATTTTCCCTAGTGTTTCTCCATGGGGATCCCCTATTATTTTTGTTAAACAAAATATGGATATATGAGGTTATGTATCGACTACAGGGAGATCAATGCTATAACAATAAAGAAATTGTGTCCCCTACCTCGTATTGATGATTTATTTGACCAACTGCATGGATCTCAATACTTTTCAAATATTGACCTTCGATCTGGATACCATCAGTTTTGTGTGAAGAAAGAAGACAATCTAAATACCGGATTTCAAACCAAGTACGAGAATTATGAGTTTACAGTAATTCCTTTTATGCTTACTAATGCACCCTCTATTTTCATGGATATAATGAACAAGGTTTTCAAGGAATATCTTGATGAATTTTTAGTGATATTTATTGATGATATCTTGGTATAATCAAAAAACTAAAATGTTCAAGAAAATCAGTTGCGCATTATATTGAAGACTCTGAGAATACATGAATTATATGGGAATTTTAGCAAGTGTGAATTATGGATTCAAGATATTTCTTTTCTTGGCCATATTGTCTCTAAGGATGGAATCTCTGTTGATCCTTTTAAGTCTAGAGAAACACAAGAATTACTAGCACCAAAAAGTATAATCGTGGTACACTGTTTTATTGGTTTAGTAGTTTATTATCGACGTTTTATCCAAAAGTTTTCCCGGTTGGATAACCCATTAACAAAGCTCAAATGTAAAGGGGTTAAATTTGTTTTCACAAAAGAGTGTGAAGAATGTTTTGGGGAACTAAAGAGAAGATTATTCAATGCTCTTATATTGACTCTACCATTGGTGAATGATGGGTTTGTTATTTATATTGATGCATCGAATAAATGACATGGTTGTGTCCTTATGTAAAATGATAGATTTATTACCTATGCATCACGATTGCTGAAAATTTATGAGAAAAACTATCCTACTCATGATCTTGAGTTAGCTACTGTAATCTTTACTTTGAAGATATGGAGACATTATCTATATGGTGAAAAATGTGAGATATATTCCAATCATAAGAGTTTGAAGTATATTTTCTCACATAAAGAACTCAACATGAGGAAATGGAGACGGCTTGAACTACTCAAAGATATCGATTGCAAGATACACTACCACCCAGGGAAGGAAAATAAGGTGGCATATTCTTTGAGCAGAAAAGATCATTGAGTTTTTAATGTGATGATAATTTAAAGGGATCCTATTTTCATGGATCTAGGGAAGATGGTAATGGGAATTACCATGGAAGGTGAAACATCAATACATTTTCAAATTCATTCCAAACCATCTTTGCTGGAAAGGATAAAGGGTTATCAGGCAGATGATGATGAATTTCAAAAGAAGATTAAAGCTGTGAATGATGGGAGATTAAGTGACATTGTCTATGTAGATAGAATTTTGAAATTTGGGAAGAGACTTTGTGTTCCCGATATAATTGATCTAAAAAGGGAATTTTTGGATGATGATCATAGTTCCAATTTCTATATACACCCTAGGAGCAACAAAGTGTATAGATATTTGAAAGAACATTTTTGGTGGGACAATATGAAGAGGGAGATTTCTGATTTTGTGTCAATATGTATGCTTTGTCAACAAGTTAAAGCTAGAAGGAAACATCCTGGAAGAGTCATGCAACCTTTTCCCATACCTGAGTGGAAATGGGATAATATCTCTATGGACTTTGTCATGGGACTACCAAAGACTCCTAGAAGGAACGATGCAATATGGGTCATTATTGATCATCTTACCACGTCAGCACATTATCTTTCAATAAGAGAAGATTTTCCACTTGAACGTCTACCAAGGATATATATTAAGGAAGTTTTGAGATGTTATCGAGTACCCATATGGATTGTTTCTGATCTTGATCCCCATTTTACATCACGATTATGGAAGAGTCTTCAGAAGTCCTTGGATACTGAACCTTGTTTTAGCACTTCCTACCACACTCTAATAGATGGAAAATCAGAATGGAATATTCAAACATTAGTAGACATGTTTAGATCATGCTCACTTGACGTTCAGGGTATGTTGGGTCAATATTTTCCTCTGGTCAAATTTTCTTATAACAATAGCTTCCATTCAAGTATTCGGATGGCACTATATGAAGTGTTACATGGAAAGAGATGTCGCACACCAACTTATTGGGATGACGTTGGTGAGAGAAAATTCATAGGCCCAGAACTGGTGGAGGAAACAATGGAAAAGGTAAAGGTAATCAAAAACCACATCAAAGCAGCTCAAAGTAGGAAGAAGAGCTTTGCCGATAATCAAAGGATTTGGAATTTCATGTAGGAGATCGTATTTTCTTGAAGGTATCTCCATGGTTGGGAGTTATATGTTTTGATAAGAAAGGTAAATTGAGTCCCATGTACATCAGACATTTTGAAATTCTAGAAAAAATTGGGGTTTTAGCTTACCGGTTGGCAATGTTTCCAAATATCTCTAAAGTTCATGATGTGTTCCATGTATCACTATTGAGAAAATACATGCCTGACCCAACGCATGTAATAAACAATGAGGAATTAGAACTAGAACCTGGTCTGTCTTATTGCAAAGAGTCTCTCAAGATTCTTGATACGAGAGGACAAGTGCTGAGAAAAATGGACGACTCGTCTGGTAAAAGTTCTATGGAGAAACCATAAGATGGAAGAGGCACTGTGGGAACCAGAGAAACATATGATGAAGAACCACTCGAGTCTTTTCATACAGTAGTATTCTAGAAACTTCGTGGACAAAATTATTTGAAGGAGAGGAGAATGTAACACCCCAAGCTTCCACAGTATGTTACCCTTTGAATAATGCAATAGCTTGCATTGTACGCAATTTCGAGATTCTAACACACTGTGACCAATCAAACTAGCAGTTATGAATAGTAATACCCGCTTTTTGAAATTTTATAAATTTTATCACATAAAATGGGCTTCATTTTTGGATTCGTAATATAGAAATTATCCTAGGGTAAAATTATGGTACTTTTTGGATAACTTTTATATTTTGATGAATAGTGAAAATTACTAAATTTTAATTAAAAACAGCTTTTTTAATCAAAATAATTAATATTGATAAATTATGAATTTCAGTGGTTTTAATGTATCTTTAGACTATATTTTTACCATTTAATATAATGTTGGTCATCAGACATAATTTCACAATTAAACCGGACATAAACAAGTGTCATTCTTTTGATAGTTATTATTTCTTAAAAACAAGTTTTTTGTTTTGACAATAGGAATTAATTTTAGATTAATTTCTTCCACTTTTATGTTTTTAATTTGGAAAAATGGATTCCATATTTGGAATCAGGATGTCAAAATTGTGTAAATAGGTAACTTTTATTTTTAGACATTTTGAATAATTACTTCGGTAAATATTTTATTTACCATTGTTAAAGGGTAAATCCGGTAAACAATGGTAAAAAATAATATTATAATAACAATAAATTACCCTAAAATGAGTCCTAACCTTATTGGTTGATACATGTCTGACCATGGCCATCTTTGGGTTGATTTTGGGACCCCATGGATCCACTTGTATGTGATAAGGACACTTTATATTAATTAAGTTGAAGTAAATACAAAAATTAAATAAGTATATATCTTTTAGCAAAACAATTTTTACATAGGGTTATATTTGTTATATTTTTTCAACTTAATGGTATTTTATTTATAATTTTTAGATATTTAATAATTAAATTTATTTATGACACAATATTGATGCAGTATTTTCCTTATTAATGAAAGAATCAAATAATTGGTATTATAAAAGTTAAAATAAATATAATTTGAAAGTTTTGATTCCATAAACGAATTTTATAGATTAATATGACATGATAGGATTTCGTAAATGAATTTTTTTAGAATTAATAATGTTTTTAAGACTTCAACAAAAATCAATTATTAAATATTGAAAAAATTGACATAAATGAGTTTTTAAAACAAGTATTATATTACTAATTGATATTCTATTCCTAAAATTATAAGGTTTGTCCAAAGGACTTATATCATGACAAGTGTATAATTAGTGGACCACTTGGGGGTTTCTTGGATGTATATAGTAAGTTTATTAACTATCTAATATAAAACTACAAAGTGACATGGTAAATGTCAATCTAATTAACTAAGAGTTAAAATTAAAAGATAAGGTTAATGTAATGACACAAACCTATTAAAAATTTATTGGTAGAATGGATTTCGACCCATACCTACCTTAGAATCTGAATAATCCACTTTGTAACCATTATAAACCAAATATACATTTATTGTAAATTAATACTTTCATTTTTTCCTAAAAAGCCCCTCCTCCCCCGTATAAAAGGACACAATTTCTAACCAAATCTTCACACCTTAAAAGAATTTTGGTTCGGCCAACCCCTAACCAAATACTCTATCAACATACCTCACTTAAACCTAGAGGACTTATTTTGATCATAAAACAAACTAAGGGGTCTGTTTTGATCATATCAAAAGGAAAAATCTGAAGAATAGGTAATGTTTTCACCACCCCTTTTCAAGTTCCTTTCTTCTTCAACTTCTTCATTCTTTGTTATTTACTTTATAAAATAATAACTCAAGTATCTTATATATAATATGATGTTATTATAAATATGGTACAACCATATTCAGTATTCTATCCATCCTTTTTATGGCATATCCTCATACGTGCGTACATACGGCCTACCATCCCCACGTCGGGGTGTAACTGTTATTCAAAAAAGTATTATTTGGATGGGTATGATAATGATATGTAATTGATGTAAATAATAAATATAACATGATAATGATTCTTTATATATGATATACTATCCAGTTATATATTATTTTAATATCAAAAGAATGATATTGTCTCTCATGCGCACGTACGGACTACCATCTCCACGAACGCGATGAGATTCATTCCCCATCATATCCATACAATTATAAATCTCATTTTATGATTAAAAATAATTTTTATTAATTGAAATAATTCAGGATATGAATAATATACAACCTATACATAACAAAAACGGCTTATGTATCAAAATATATAAAAGAAAACGAGTAAGTTAACACCCAAAATGATGATAATAGTAAGATATTATTAACAAATCTATGTCAAAAGATCATATATGATATCATATTAATGTATATGATTCTTGTATAATTTAATAAAAATTATTTCTCCATTATACAGGAGGTTAACCTACCCTCAACCATGGAAAAGTTCAAGGTAAGGGTTTATTTTACAATCTCTTCATTATTCGAGGATGTTTATACATAATTATCGACTGGGACCTCTTTATCAGCCACATCCATGTTTCTTAAAAATGTATTTCAACACATTCTTACTATTATACATAATATGGGTTAAAGTCATTTATACCCTTGTTTTAATTTTTATAAGAAGTTTATAAAGGAATTGTTCCTTCATTTTCCAAACAAGCTCCTTTTTAACCTTCTCTATATAATTATTGTAGGAATGCCTTTATTTTATCTTATACGGTAGGTGCGGCTATTTTCTGCCATTATAAAATCATCGAAGCTTCCTTTAAAAGCTTATTAGAATATTTTTAAAGTAATTTTTTTCTATTATAATTATTTGAATTTTAAATGATTTCAAAAAAAGAGATATTTATCTCAAACAGTTTTGATTTCGCCTCTGTCAACATCCTCTGATGGATATTAAGTTTATTTGAAGTTGATTTATTATGACACAAAACATCCATGTTGTATTGATGGTTTTGTGATATGTTTGACTGTGGATGTGTTATTTTTATACCATTAATTGTTAATGGAGAAAGTATTGACATTTCTTATGCTGGTTTTAATACGAATGTTTATGTTATGTTTAAACTTGTTCATATGAAGAATGCATTGGAATTAATAAGTGACGAGTGGAGCCTGTTATAGCTCCTCAATGCATCGGTAGGTCTAATCAGACAAACTAGTGTCATGGCACGAGGCCTTAAAAAAATATTATTTGTAGTCTTGGCACGAGGCCTTGGCTACGTGGTTATGATAGTCTGGCATTATGCATTCCATCATTATGAAAGTGGTTATTGATATTTCTTGTGATTATTAGATTGGTAGAATATCCATGTGAATAAGTAAATGGAATTTTTTCATTTTATTTATGCAATATTATGCTGAAGTTCATGTTTAAAAGGCTTTTGTTTTAGTTATATATTTCATTAAATGTCTGTGCTTATTTATGAAAGTTTCCGCTATATTGTTATCCTTACTGGGCATCTGAGCTCACCCCTTTCTATGTTTTATTTTTTCCAATATGTGAAGAAGTATTTTATGAATGACCTGTCGGGATATTATGAGGGGATATGAGTGTGGACTATGGAGACTATGTTGTTGTAGTTTTCATTTTATGATGTAATGTAATCTTTATGAATGTATCTACTGTTTCCAAGGCTACTAAACTAATAGGTCATTCGAGAAATGAACTTTTGTGATCATGCCAATATTATGTAATAATGCACCGACTCTGGGTAACTAGGGTCTGGCCATTACACTATTTGGGTGCATGATATTTATGTCAGATATTTTATTATGAATTATAACTGTTTTATTTTCTATTCATCTTTAATAGTGTTGTGTATTATAGTTATTAATATATTGAATACATCAATGTTTCTATTAAAAAATAGGAAATTTCAAGCACTCCCTAGGTATAAAATCATAGAAGTACTGGTGTTCAGCCGCAGCTTAAAGACCTAGTCATTTTTAGTTTCTCCTGTAATGGGGATTATTATTTCATCAAAACCATCATTAATGGAATGTTGGACATTAAAAATGTGCTAAATTTCTCTACAACATTATTACACACCAACATTTCATAAGTTGGTGGAACATATTTTTAGTAATCATCAACCATAAACAGTAATAAGAAACAGTTCGTAAGCCAATCCTTTAGAGTTTCTATTCAATTGGAAGCTCGTATTTCCAAAAATTCCGTTATATTGAATTTTTTGGATGAGAAATATATGGATTCATAAAATTTTTAATCCCTTTGGTTAAATTTATATACCTTCTATTAATTATTCTATAAAATTCCATGATATTGAAGAATCCATTTCATTTCAGATTCTGAAACTATGAATATTTATCAATGAATTTATATCCCCGAATTTGTAGTGTAATTATTAATGAAGAATGTCTCTCTAAATTCACTTGGACCATGATGACCTATTGGTATAATTCCTTTTAATTTCTCTATAATAGATTTATAATCAAGCATAAAAATTGATATTCCTTTTATCATTCATCATCTACATGGATTTTATTGAAGTCATCCTATACAAAGATGATATATTGTATGAGATTGATCATTTTAAAAAATTATTTTCATATTATTGTATATAATTTTAATAAAATTTATAATTTTAAATAATAAAAATAAATATGAATAAAATTTGGTACACATTAACTACATACCTGACAAAATCTAATTTCTTTATCTATGGTAAAGGTAGTTGTTAATTGAGATCTTATAATGTTAAGGTAGAGAATTAAAAAATTTATTAATATTATGTTATGTTTATGTTCATATCCATTAGATGAATAATATTGGTTAATGTAATAATTATTAGTTTAAGTATTAAATATCATCACTTGATAGAATAATTATAAAATTTAGTAATTTATTCTGAGTTTAATTCAAGCTAGATACTTAAATGAATTCAAAATCATAGTTTAATAAAATTAATTAATATTCATTATATATATATATATATTAAACATTTAATGAAGAAATAAATGATATTTATTTAGTTTTATTCTAATTTTTTTAGATTTATAAATAAATTTTATCATTTTAAAATTATAAATGAGTAATTAAATGTATTAGGTTACATAAATGGGGATTCAAAAATATAATAGTGCTGGATTATGGTTGTTATCAAAGAAAATACACATATTATAATCAGATTCATGTTTTATAAAATTAAATGTGTAAGGGTTCAAGTACCCCAAATTTCATGGGTACCAAAAGAATTTTCATGCCTAATAGTAATGAATATAATTAGATATAGTTAGATATAAATATATTTAATTATCAACTGTAGATAGTGGTGTTACAAAGATGAAAAAAATCACATACATTTATTTGACTACCATTGATCATACCTCATCTCTATAAAGGATTAAACCACAAAAAAGCTTACCAATTTAAACCTGATGACCTAATGGCCATGTGTCTTGAAAGCCCCAAAGATGGAAGCATATTCCTATGTTCTATATTTTACCAGTGCCTATCTATGTCTGCATCCCAAACACACCATCTCCTTCTTCATCAACTATAAATTGTTTTAAAATACCCCCCAAGTGATGTATTGAGGACTAATTAGGTGTAACTATATTAATAATAATAATAATCATACACAATAGTAATAAAAATCTTATAATATTATTATCTTGAATTAAAATTTACTTTAATATAATTAATAATATATAAAATTAATACAATATATATAATAAAATTATTACATAAATAACAAATATTAATATAAAATTATATAAAAATTATAAATAAATACCCAATTTAACTAAAAAATACAATAATATAGTAAATCCATTAAAATGATTAAACTAAACATATTAAATTTAAAATATAATCATCTAAAATTAATAACAAAACAATTATGCATCAGTGGCCAAGAGTCAAAATCTTATATATCAAAATACCAAAGTATGGGATGTCCCCGAAAATCATTACTATTTGTTATATCCCATGAAAAATTAACATCCACTATAAATATAGTGATCCGGAATATTTAGAGGTTAATTTTCATGTCTAAAACCATTTATATCTCAACCACTATTAAATCCAAAAAAATCTAAATTATCTATTAATATTTTGTAATGACCTTCAAAGAGTTATATTATATAAAAACAAAAACCCCATAAACATAATATTTTCATATTTTTTATATAAAAACAGTAAAATAATAGCCAACAATTATATTATAGAATTACATTTCTAGGATATAGTATAAATATTAAATAATATTAAAACATAAAAAAATATTTATTAATATTCATCTCTGTAATAGGCTATTAAATCTAATATTCTCATATAACTTCGTCTAAATTTTCATTGAAATTAATTAAATAATGTAAATGATAAATTATTGTTTCGAAAGAGTCATAAAAATAATGAAATTATGATAACTTATTTAAAATTAGTCATAACATGGGATCATCAAAGGTCTAAGATCATCAATAATCACATAGAAACACAGAATTGGTTTATTGATACCACATGAACATGAAATGAAAAGGAATTTGGGAATTATAAGATTATGTAAAAAATAAAAAATATTTCACTATAATAATAATTCAAGGCTCGCTGTTATGACATCATAACATAATGATCTTGGTTCACAACATTTGAACCATACATTTTATCTCACCATATTTTAGTATTACTTAATTTATTTTGTGGTTTGTGATTATATTTTCATCCATCATGTAATAATAATTCATGCATATTTTTTACATAAAAAAATAAATCATACATCAATCACAATCATAAAAAATATAGGATAATGGAATGAGTTAAATAATATTATTACAAAGAATTTATCAATGAAAAATTATGTATGTACCCAATATAATATGTGAATAATTGATATTATATTTTAAAATTTGATTATCCTCATATAATAAAAGATTATCTGATATGAAGAGTGTAATAAAGTTGAAATGAATAAAATGTGTATAATAGAGGAAATATTTTAAAAAAAATGTCATTTCCAAATCATAGGAAGTGAATAAGGCTTCGTTTAATGGAAAAATTGAGATATAGATTCCGACAAAACTACATGATTTCCAATACGTTATATATTAAAATAATGATTATAGATTGAATAAATTAAATCCACCATGAGATAAATAAACTGTGATATAGTGATATTTATAAAGGTTTTTCATTCATATTTCATATGGTTGGACATAAAGGAAATTTCCATAATGTTAACAGATAGGAATTAATATCTTTCTAAAAAAAATATAATGTTAAATAAAATATATTAAAAAAATATATATACTTAACATGAAAGTATTAAATGTACCAAAGTGATTTATAATTATTATTTAAGTTAACAGAAGAATAATAGAGTAAAATAATCCTCTTAACTTGAGTCAAGTATTACCAATGATGATCTACTAATGTCCCAAATAATTGAATTACATAAATTGAATATATATTTACGTTCATTATTAATATGTATTTAATTTTTTATCAATAATTTATTCAACATATTTTCTGTTTAATCATGTTCAGGTTGTTCTTATGGAAATGTAGGTCTCAAAGGTATGTCATTGCGATGGTATAATTGTAATAGTCATTCATCTTTATCCAATTTTTCATAAACTTCAAATATACCAAGGTATATATTTAATGTTTTTATTTTTCTATAAATGCTTCATAGTTAATAATATATTCTAATATAGTTACAAATAAAGAAATGATTCTCAATATTATCATTTTCGGTGCTTCAAAAAACCATGATGGGTTTTATTTAATATTAATAATGTGATATATATTTTATTATAATATTTTCATAATGATGAAATAAATATCTTTTATTATTAAATAATTTTTATTATCATCCCTAAAAATTTATAATGAATATAAAATATAATCATATAAATAGGTGGTATAAACTTTCCAAGTTTTGAATGAAGAGTTAATTAATGATTAAAAATAAAGGGAAATTTCCAAAACCCACCCCACTAGAACCAGAACTGGGCTATCGAAAAGTGAATTAAACCATACCAAGTGGGCATCTAGTTTTCAAAGGGTTTAATACTACTATCATGAAGTAAATAAATACATGTGTGGCGTATCCTATAACAATCTACACCAAATCTGAAACTCCAATACATAATATATCCAACAACCTTTTAAAATATATAAATAAACAACTGCATAAAAAATTCATGTATGTGATATATGTTATCCAGTAAAAAATATTAGATGAACTGAAAGAAAATTTGTAAAAAAATAACATCACTCAGTATGGTGAATATATGATAGTGTTAAACACCTCATCATTATAAGATCTCTTGGTACGATGTCACCAATAACAACCGCCAACATAGGATACTGTAAAAAACCACTAATAATCACCTTAATATAAGATCCAAATTCAATAAATACACTATGGTAAAATATATGAAATGTGCCTTATGTGTAGAAACAAATGTATACTCATAAAATTATGTAATAGTGAGTATAAACATACCTAGTAAAAAAACATAAAAACATAAACAAAAAGATAAAACAACATAAGAATACAAAATAAATGAAATATTAAGATATTCTATAAGGTTATGAAAACTAGTAATAATATTTCAATCTCTATTTATTACTATGATCTATATAGATCATCTACTAATGAGAACCCTTAATATCATGGAACCCATCATTCATCAACTACTCAAAATACCAAAACTCTCACATTTCCTCTTTGAAACCATTGTAGAAAACTCAAACCTTCCCATGAAATGTATTGGTTGAAGGGGTTTCTAAACCCATAAATAAGAAAACCCTATACCTACCACAAAGGGTGATTACCAATCATATTATTTAGATAGAGGACCCTCTTTTGGAATAAGTATATCAAATGGGGGGTTTCCAAATCCTAAGGAAGACCAATTATTGGTTGAGAAAAAGAGGTTACTAACATCAAGATCACATCCACATATGTGGATGAACCACACCCCAAAATGATGAGTTTGTATAATATAGTGACCCGGGATTAACATACATTGATATTACATCATTTTATAATAATATTTTCAACATTATTAACATACAAATTTGATGATATTAATAATTTAGGGTCTTTGAATACATGGAATGAAATCATATAACATGGTATAATATCATCAATATTTCCCACTAGTATCATCCCCCTGAGTATATATACATAAAAACATTCTTCATAACCTGGGGAAAGGAAAAATTAGAATGTTTGAGATGAAATTCTTAGTAAGGGTTAATGAAGTAGATACGTAATCGTAACATGAGTATAAGGGCATGAGAACTTGAGAATAACATTTAGAGATCATACATTGAATATCAAAGATTATATGCATGATTTATGAAATAATTATTTGTAGTGTAACACCCTGGCCTAATATGCTCGAAGCATGCACCTTATTTTAATATATTGGCATGATTATAAATAATAAAATCTCAAAGGACCAATCAATTTGGCATTCTTTGAAAATAGATTACAAACATGAAATTTTCATTACAATTACAGAAATAATATCTAACATAGATAATTCTTGAGAAAAAAAATTCTCCTAGATTAACCTTGAATATTAAATATAAAATACTTATTGGTATCCTGGGAAAATAAAACATAATAAATGGGTGAGCTCAGACGCTCTGTAATGGTAAACAATAAAGTGGAAGATATCATAAATAAGTATAATATTTTAAGGAATGGTATAAAATAGAATCACAAGATTATTGAACATAATATTTAGCATAAAATGTTAATAATAAATTAAATAATTCTATTTAAACATGCACATGGATATTGTAGTAGTTGTGAAATCACATGTAATATCAAAAACTATTCACATAATAAGGGAATACAAAATGTCGGGAATCAAAATCATACCGTCAAGGAACTATGCCAAGACCCCACATATCAATAATGTAAATTCCTTATTCCAAGACATTATATTGTCTCATGAGACCTACCAATGCATTGATGGGCTACTTCGGGACCCACCTATCACATACTAAATCCAATGCATTCCTCTTAAGAAATGGGAAAAACATAACATAAAATTTTTTAATTAAAATAGCATAAAAATGGAAAAACATTAACCAGAAAATGTGGATGGTATCAAAATAACACATTAATATTCAAACGTATCATAATAACTTAAATACTATATAGAATATTGTCTCATAACAAATAAACCTCAATTACGCATAAAATCCTATAATGGTTATTGACATAGATTAAAATAATATAGTAAGTTCATTAAAACTCTTTGAGATAAATATCCTTTTTTATAGTCAAATAATTTAAAAGATGTGAAATTCTAAAAGAATGAATTTATTTTTAAAAATATATATAAGATTGTAAGGAAATATTAAAAATGTTATGGTATCGTGAGGGCGTAAAAAATCTCTCATTCGATATAAGTGAAAAAATCCTTCTTTAATTTTTTAAGAAAGTCATAAAGTACATCATTTAGATTTTTTGTGAATGATAGAGGCTGGAACTCATTTATTAAATGTAAGAAAAATATATTAACTGAGAATAGAATTAGAATATAAGGAAAAACCCTTGGTAAACTACTATTTTTAATTTTTTTCAACAGATTTACAATGATCCTCTTTTTTCATCTCGAATTACTTTTCCTTAAGTTATTTCATGACAGGGCCCCAAAACCATAGATCCCCCCTACTCGGAAAAAGATATTTGAGGTCTCTCATAAGGAATAACAATATCATTTCTTTCTAAATAATAGCTACCCTCCTATCTTTCCAGGCATTTTCCAGGAGAGGTATCTATTATAACTAGCATTATCATCCCCTCAACCACCATTGCTTCTGTCGGTTCCAAAGAATACTGATGCTTTTTCTCATCAAGAGATCTCTATATTGAATCCTTCAACTCAAGGGGGACATCAATATTTTGATCAGAGTGATAATCAGTGTCACCGATAGTAGAATTATCAATAACCATAGTAGAAACTAGCAAAGACATTGTGTTCTTGTAGGAGGCAAGTTAAAATCCCTCATTATTCACAAACGTTTTTTTAGAAGTATGAAAAGTTTTATAAATTACTAGGGGTTCTGATTCACAAAATTTATTACCCTTTTGGCTATATGATGGAGTCATCCTTTCTTGTGAGAGTTTACAATCTTCCTCATGTTGGATTTCCTCTTCAAATGCTTGTTCATCTATTGATTCATTATCTTTAGGAGTCAAACATGATTGATTTTTTTTGTGATACAACACATTTTCTATTTTTGGTTTCATAATTGTGAACATTAACCTCTTCAGAATAGATTTTATCCAAAGAAATCATCTTTTAAACAAAGGTGGAAGCATGGACATTAGGCAAGTCACTGGGGTGGTCACCATTCTCATAAACTATTTGGTTAGTTGCGTCCCTAAAAGCAGCACCCTACAACGCATTTTCTCTCTCAAAATTTTCTACAAAAATTCCCAGAACATATTCACTCATACAAAGGTCTTTTCCATCATCATTCTAAAAATTGGGTGAAAATCAGTTTTTTGAGCAGATGTTATTTTTCTCTGCTTGAGGCAATTGTTCTCGTCATAACCACACATATAATAGAAGCAACAAATTATAGAGCACTAGAAAATAGATGGTTCATGGACAATAACATTGAATTACTTTCAGAATTTAGGCATTTATTTATAAAAATCCTCACCTCAAAAATATCATAATCACTTTCAAGAATTACCTTGTAAACAAGATTCAATCTAAGCTCAACCTCAACTAAGAACCTATAAATGTGACAAAATCAAGCCACTTCTATTTCTTTGTCTATTTTAATTGGGATACCAATTTATTGTGAAATATCATACAATATTTTTGGGTTCTAGAGTATCAAATTTAACCCATACATCTATACCAAAATTTGAGTGGTGGAATTTCCATCCTCAAAGGGATTAAATTTTTTATCCCATTTCTGCAATTGAATAATTTCAGGTTTCAGAAAAATTAAACCATTTTCCCATTATTTTACTTTAATTTAATTAGCTTTAAAAAGATTGTGGAAGTATCCCAGACTAATTTAGACATGATTCTATGTTGATAAACCCCAAATCAAAAAAATATGCTCTTTGAGTTCATCAATTTTCAAAGGCTAAGAGCCTTTAGAAAGAAATAATTGAGAAATAATTGAGAAATCACCAATTTTTAGCTACTCTGAGACATTGACATGGTTAGATTTCAAGTACTCTATATTCCCTTTCTTTCAAATAAAATTATCAAGATCTACTTTGATACTAGAAAGAGATAGCTTAGCAGTTTTACCCTCATGAGGAGAACCACGTCATGCATAGTGCATTCAAGTGATTGCTACAACAGTTCCTCCCACTGCTACCCCTTAATCTATCTTGGTCACAAACACCTCCTCCAAAAAAAAGATATTCAACAAGAATGTGTCCCACAATAATATTATTGCATAGTATATCATTGATTAGAGTCAACCCATCAAGGGTTCTTGGAGATGCACTTCTCTCAGACAATGAAAGTACTGATGAAGCCTCCATTATAGTCACCGAGACCACCAGGTCTTGCCACTATAATAGATAGGATTTCAGCACGATAACTCGAACCTAGGATATCAATGGATCACATCATTTTGACAAGGTAACTCCGAATGGGAGTGCATCTACAGACGCTGGGAGTTCTTCAACATGCTACAAAGAAATCTCAGATGGTGCCCAAAATTGATCTAATGAACATTTCATTGTTCAACCCCCATCTAAAGATGTTGAAACCAATTTGTGGCCAAATAAGATCAATACCATCATATTCATGGATGATAAACATGTCCTAGAATAATATTATGTAAAAACAACCTAGGATTATAATGAGATTTTGAAGTTAACCATTTTGTAAAAACCATAACAGATTTATTTTTGAAATCATTTTAATAAACATAAAATTATCTTCATAATACATAATTTACATATAAAAAATTTATTATAATATTATTAATATTTAAATGGAGAAATGATTAATTCTTTTAACATTCATAGTGTCCAATACCGCTTTGAACATTTAAATAAGGACTCCAATATATTAAAATGAATATTTACATACTATAAAGATAAATTTATTCATGATAAAAACATAATGGGGGAATTACATACACCACACATAATAAATAGTTGGGGAAAATGGCTTACATCACATGAAAATTTAATGTGAGATAGAATTCCCATACCTTAAGTATAATACTCTATTAATGTATCTAAAACACATATATAATAGTTGTAAACAAATTATTAACTTATAAAATAATCATAATAATATTTATGATATCATTTAGTAGTTTTTTATAGCTATTTATTAACCGTATATTAATAATTTACAATTTAAAACAACGTTTCAGGCATTAATTCTTTTCTTTATAGTATGCTTTTTAACTTGTTATTCTTGATCACATAACTTAAATCCAGATTTACATAATTCAATAATGTATAAAATTATTTATATATAATATATATTAAGAATATTAATAGATATAATAGATATATATATATATATATATGAAATTGAATACACCATTCATGGAGATGGTAGGTCGTACGTACGCATGAACATTGTTTCCATTTTCTTCTCAAATTGAATGGAAGTAAGTGAATGAAATATATGTATATATATATATTACTGTTTAATTATTATGTCATCTATTTCATAGTTATTAATAATATATATTTTTATAACCATTCTTTAATGGTTAATGTGAAAGATGAATCGCATCGCATTGTGGAGACAGTAAGTCGTGTATACGCATGAGAGATAATATCATTTATTTAATGTTAAATTGGAATGGAATTTAATGGAGTATAAATTATAAATAAACAATATAATGTTTTTTTATTATTTAAATCCCTTATAATCATATTTATATCCATATAAATAAAGTGTACATGAAAAACAGTTTACCCCGCGATGTGGATATTGTAATTCGTACGTACATGCACATGGGGATATTATATTCTATAGGATAAAAAAGGAGTAATATGGTTGTCCCATAAAAATTAAATATTCTCAGAATATATTATATTATAGAGTTATTAAATTTGTTTTAAAACAAAAATTAAAGAAAACGTATAAGAAGAAAAGAACTTCGAATGAGGTGATAAAACAATTTCAACATTTTCAGGTATCTCCTTTTGATTTGTACAAAAGGACTCCATAGGACATATTTGTTACAAAATTATAGCCTCTATGTTGTATTTAAGGATGATGATAGAGTAAATGGACATGTGTTTTCCTATACAATGGAATTTGGAGGTGTTAATGAAAGATAATGAGAAGTTCCCTTTTATAAGAGAGGTGATATGCCCTTTTGGAAGATCTTAAAATATGAATTTATTATAAATTGATTTTTGGTTTCAAATAGCTCCAAAGATAATTATTTTGAGTTTATCATGATTATGGGTATACATACTCTCAAAAAGTTAATATTGTAAATTTTTATGTCATAAAAGTATACCTTTCATTTAGATTTAACCCTTAGTTAAATAGTTTTACTCTTACGTTGTCTTCTAGTATTTTTACTTTTTAGGGATAATATAAACACTATAAAATTCCAAAAAACCCAAATTGAGTCATTTAAGAAATATTTTAAATTTTATAAGTTATATTTCCAAACAATTAACTTTTATTAAATTTTTATAATTTAATAAAATATTATTTCTTTTAAAGTATCATTTATGTCTATTTTGATACTATTCAATATTTTAATTTTTATAAATATCAAACCATCATGATAAAATAAAAAAATACTTCTAATATGTCACTAACATATATAATGTATCTATAAAATTATTTTATGTCATTAATTAAGTAAAATATTATGTATTTTATTATTTTTAAGATCATTTATTGTTTTTCTTTCATGAATTAAAAATTACCACATCATCTTTGTGTTACCATTTAATATAATTATTTGTTTTATAAAAATTATAAATAAAATACCATGATGTTGGTAATAATTTTAGATTTATAAATAATATTTATTGACAAATATATCACTTATATATCCCCTTGATATAATTTTTATATTTATGATAGACTTGATTATGATATCTTGGTCTTTATTTTAAATAAAATGTTTATCAGTGTCATAATCACTCCCAAGTGGTATAAAAAGGACAAAATTTCAGAAAAAGGATAGTATTCATATAAAATAACTCATAAAATAAAATTGGTACATGTTTTAGTGGAGTTTAATATTATTATTATATTATTGTTTCCTTTAATTACCTGATTTACCATTAACCATAGTAATAAAATTTATAACTATTTCTGGTGTTCATAATGTCCAAAAATAAAAGTGACCTATTAACATAATTTGGACCGACAAAGTACCATTATATATTCCATTTTTAATAATCTCAAAGACAAAAGTTTCATTAATTAATTTAAAATTAATCCAGTCGTCATAATGAAAAATGTGTTTTTAAAAGTCAAAACATTACAAATGTTTTTACCTCAAGATTCATTGTAAAATTAATGTCAACGACCAAAAAATTACTTACATTTAAAAATATATTCTATTTATAATTTTAAACCATTTAATATTATAATTTATCTACATAAATTATTTTGATGAAGAAAGTTTTTTTCTCAAAAAAAGTATATTTTTACTATTCATCAAAATTTAAAACATATCAAAAAACATCGACATTTACATGAAATTAAATTTGCATATCTTTATTACAAAAAAGTATATTATTATTTTAAATATAATATATTAATGTTTCAAAAACTAGATTTAAAATGGGTGTTCCCTCAAAAGGCGGAAAAATTGCATTTTTTGAAATAAATAATTTTTTATCCCAAAAATTGAATTTGTTCATATATCATGTCTAAAAAATACATAAGATGAATGTAAAACTTATATAGAATATATAAAATTCAAAATTTGGTTAATACTATTCAAAATTGCTAATTTAACATCTAGGTTATAAATTATATTAAATAATAATATTTTATTAATATATTATTGTTCAGTAATAATAGGCATTGCATGTAAAACAAGAAAACTCATTATACTCTGTAACATTCTCTTAACTTTATGTTTCATAAAAATAATAAAAACAAAAGGATTAAATTTATATTTAAATGAAAATATTATAATGTCTCAAGGATTTACATTCTCCCCACCTTAAACAAATTACGTCCTTGAAATTTAAACTTCGTCTCGAAAACTGTGGGTTTTCATTTTCAAAAATGTCATTATTGAAATATCATATTGGAAAATGGATTAATGAGACCTCAATTTTAAAATAATTAAATGGTAGTACAATGTTCACCAGAGAAAAAAAGTACTAGGGTTTCATGATATATAGCATGGAAATGAAATAAAATATCACCATCATGACTTAATGGATAGTGATTTAGAACATGGTTATGAAAAAGAGAATAACCACAAAGCTATAAATCTGGTATGATATATGGGGAAATTTAATTCATCAAAAAATCATGTACTAGGGAAAAATTATTGTTTTAGGATTATTTCCTTAGAGTTTATGAATTCATTTACTTCATTGAATAAGAACAAATTGAAGATGACTTATATGATAAGTAGATTTCCTTACATTATCTAATTTCTATCAAAAACTCTTCTTTATCTTAAAAATATAATGAAATTCAGAAATATTTATTTATCATAATAATGTAAGTTTCCAAAATTGACCTTATACTTAATTTTTCATACCATTTAAATAAAAAACTACATTATACAAATCAGGACATCACTTATGCCAGTGGTAGGATATTCTTCCTTGTCTACCTTCGGTCGGGGGTTCAAGTCTTACAGACTTGCTGGACACGATGAGTTATCGCCAAACCTACGTGTTGTACTTTGATTAAAACTATATTATTATACCATTCCAAAAATAATCTTACAACTTTTTTTAACCTTAAATAATATTATCCAATGTCCAAATTAATCCATTCTAACCTTTAGTATTATCTAAAATACTTCTGTCCAAACTCACAGTGAAAAAATATATAAGGAAATTCATATAACATAAGGTACATCTTTTTTGTCTCATAAAAATAATGTGAATACATTTATCTTGTATTCTCATAAAACATGGTAATATCATGAATTTCCATTAAATCCTATTTTAATATGTTCATTCTTCCCTATTCTTTATGTAAAACATATAATATTGGATATACACCTTAAATCCAAAAATATTCTAAACTCCAATAATGATGGAATAAAAACCCGTTATCCAGTTCCATGTTAGTTGATAATATCCAATATAAATTATCCACATCAATCATATCATTATTCTAATATCATTATCTTAGTATTAGAAACATATTAGGGGTTATCTTTCCCTCAACCATATATTTTCCAAAATGATTTACTTCAAACTGTGTCACTTTATTTGGTACTATACGATCTCAAATACATATTGAAATAGAATTACAGTAAAATCCTTATTTGTTTCCATAATTCATATAACCATTACATTATTGATACAATACTCAAATAACTTAATTCATAAATCCGAAAATAATCATATTAATCATTCATCTTCATGTGTGGTAGAAGAATAATCATGATTGTTATCTATTTATATATTTTGCGGTATATTACTTTGATTCTTGGGGAATTATCTTACATATTTCCCATTATTACTATTGTTGAACATTGAAAATTGGAAAATTATTTTCTTCCCTTGCAATCATTATCAATCTCTATTTTTTATGCACACTTTAATAAAACTCTTTTTACTCTTAGCTATGAATTGGGGTGTTTCCTTCTATAGTTATCACATGTAGGAAAATACTTCTTTTCCTTCTTCTATTTATCCATATTTTTCATAGTTATCATTTTATTTCCTCGATTTCCTCCAATGTCATAACAATTAAGGTATTCTTTACATATCCCACTATAACATGATATCAAGTCATCATATGATGAGAATGGTTAGGAGATTATTTACCTTCAAAATATTGGATTAATACCATGAATGATATAATCCTTCTTACACTTTGGATCATGTGCATCAGTGAGGTTCATCTTTCTTCTATTGGGTTCCATTTATAAATTATTACATAAATTATGTTTGATCATATCATGATGTATTATCCACAAACAAAAAAAAATTATTAACATAAATTGATAATTTACATGCATCTAGTCACATAATCATAAAAATGGTTTATTTGGAGACATATTTACTCATAAATCCTTCATAATATTTTTTAAATAATATGTTAATTTTCCATTGAATATCCCCCATGAGTTTCAAACCAGGAGCGTAGTAAAGACAATTGTTGTGTACCAGGTTAACCTAAGTCTAGACTGGAACACCTTTTCGGACTTATTACTCCTAGGTACGTCTATTCTAGAACCAATTCCACTTTTATTATCCAAATAAATATGTATATTCTAGGAATACTCCAATAATCTCTATATTACCACAATTTTATGATTTCCACTATATATATCCTCTATGTATATCTTAGGTTTATGATCCCTAATCTAGGTTTTCTAAATCTAGTTTCCAAAGTTGTTTCTAAACATCCTTTGATACCAAATATAATGCCCAAAACCCAAATGCTCAATACTAGTGTATTATTTTAATACACTTTCATTATTAAATGGAATTAAACCCCGAAGGACTGATCAGTTTAGATGTCTTTACATATAGATATCATATATGAACATTACATTAATTTTCAAAACCAAATATGAAATATATATAATTCTATGAGAATATAATTATTCTCTTAAATTAACCATATATATCTATCATAATACTCTTCTTGGTATCATGGGAAAATAAAACATAATAAAGGGGTGATCTCATATGCTTATTAAGGGTAAACAATATAGAGGAATCTATCATAAAATATCATAAAATATTAAAGAAATGTATTAAACCAAAACACAATCCATTTGAACATAATATTTAGAAAAATATGTTAATAATAAATCAAATAATTATATTTAATAATTAACATCTCTGTTGTACTAGTTTAATAATATCATCTAATATCAATAACTAATCACATAATGAGTGAATTAAAAATAATTTTCATCATAACCATAACATCAAGGCCTCATTCCAAGACCATACACAACCATAACATTTAGGCCTTGTGAGAAGACACTAGTTTTTATCATGATACCTACCTATGTATTGAGTGGTTATAGTGGGGTCCACCCTTCAAATACTAAATTCAATTCATTTATCTTATGAAATAGGTATAACATAACCTAAAAATCCATATCAAACTAGCATAAAAAATGTTAATACTTTAACCGTAAACCATGAATGGAATCAAAATAACACATCCATAGTCAAACATATCATAATCTTTTCACTATAATATGGAAGATTGTATCATAATAAATTAACCTCAATTAAGCATAAAATTTAACAATGGATGTTGACATAAATGAAAATAATATAATAAATTCATTAAACCTTTTTGAGTGAATTATATGATTTTTACTTTTAAATCATTTAAAATCATTTCAATTATAAAAAAATATTTTTGAAAATAACCTTTTCATGATGTAATGGAAGCTTGAGATTGTTAAGGCGTCATGATGGTGGAAATAACATCTTTTACCATATAATTTAAAAACATTATTTCCTTAATTTGATGAAAATGACATAAGGTACATAATTTGGGGAGAAATGGAAATATTCATTTAAAAAATATTTATAAATAGTCAAACATGGGTAAAAATGACTTTAAAAAATTGTTGATTATGATTTTAAATACATTTTTAAGAATAATATACACGGATATTACATGTATCTCAGTAGATACTTAAGTATAAACAAGCTCAAATAATCTTTTTTATACATATAAATAAATTTTTATGATAATATGAAGAATATTAAAATAGAGAAACACTTAATTCTTTAAACACTCAAAGCATCCCACACCACATTGATCATTTAAATAATTAGCCTAGTATCTTCAAATGAATATTTAAAAACCATGAAGATAAATTTATTTGTGGTATAAATCATAATAGGGGTAGTACATAAATCACACACAAGAAATAGGTGTTTAGCATGACTTTTATCTCATGAAATTGAATGTGAGATGAAATTCTCTTACCTTAAGTCTGATACTCTCTGTACGGTAATAAAACTCCTATATAATGAGTTTAAACATAATAATAACTTAAAACAAAATCTTAATAATATTTATGATATCATATATTATTCATTTATGTATATATATTACCTGTTTATTAATAATTCACAATTTGAAGCAATATTTCAGATAAAATTGTATTCATTATCATATGTATTTTGACTTCTTATTCTTGATTGTATAATTTATATCATGATTTAATTACATAAATAATGTATAAAATGATTTATATATCACATATATTCATAATATAAAAATATATAACCGATAGAGATATTAAATGGAATACACTGTTCTTGGAGACGGTAGGTCATACGTACGCATAAACTTTGTGCCTGTTTTAATATCATATTGAATTGAAGAAAGTGAATGAAATATTTGTATATATATATATAATTTCAGATGCATTTTTTTGTCAAATATTTCATACTTACTAATATTATATAATTTGGAAATCATTTTTGAATGGTGAATATGGAAGATGAATCTCATCACGTCATGGAGATAGTAAGTCATACATACGCACGAGCGACGATATAATTTTATTAATGTTAAAATAGTATATAATTGGAAGGAATATGAATGTAACATAAATAATAACTTGTAATATTTATTGTTTAAATCCTTTATATTCATCTTTATACCAATATAAATAAATTTTATATGAAAAAAAGTTTACATGATGCCATGGAGATGGAAAGTCGCTTGTACGCACACATAGTGGTATTGTTTTTTATTGGATGGGTAAAAGGAAAATTATCATTGTCCGATAATAATTAAAATTTATTAGGATATAATATATTCTTTATTTTTTACATTATCATGTTAAAAACAAAGTAATAGGAAATAGAGAAAGGAATGATCTTTGAATGATGTGATAAAACCATTACCTCTTTTTCGGGTATCTCGTTTTGATTTGCACAAAATGACTTCATAGGATGGATTTATTCCCAAACTATATCCTCTAGGATATTTTTAGGGAGGTTGGGCGATGAAATAGGGAAGTTTGGGATGAGACAAAGGGCTTTTGTGGAGTGAATTAAAGACAAGGAGAACTTCCCTTTTATAAGAGAGTTGAGGGGATCCTTTTAATGATCCTAAAATTTTAATTTATAATAAATACATTTTTTATTTCAAATTGCTCTAAAGTGATTTATTTCGATTATATGTTGATTATGGATCAAACTACTCTAAACTAATAAATTTTATACATGTTTATGTCATAAAAGTGTCCATATCTTTTGGATTTATCCCTTAGCTAAATAGTTTAATTCTTACGATGTCTTCTTGTAGTTTTACACTATAGGGTTAATATAGTTACGGAAAAATGCCAAATGAACCAAAATTGGATGATTTAAGAAATATTTTACATTATACAAGTTACTTCACTAATAACTTATATTTTTATTACTTTTATATAATTTAATAAAATAATATTTTTTAAAGTATCATTTATGTCAATTTTGATACTATTGAATATATTCATTTTTAAAAATATCAACACAACATGAAAACTTCACACAAATACTTCAAATATTTCCCTAAAATGTATAATGTATCTTTAAAGTTAGTTTATGTAATTAATTACTTCAAATTATAATTATTTTAATATTTTTGATATCGTTTATTTTGATTCCTTCATTAATTAATAAATTACTACATCATCATTGTGTCACCATTTAATTTAATTATTTATTTTCTAAAAATTATAATTAAATTTCCATATTGTAGTTAATAATTTTAGATTATTAAATTGAATTTATTATCTAATATATCACTTATATAAAACCATATTAAAACTGTTATAGTTATGAGAGACATGATTATGATATCTTGGTCTTTATTTTAAATAAAATGTTTATAAGTGTCATAATCATACCTAACTGGCTTCTAAAGACCAATATTTCATACCAAAGACTGTTTTCACTGATAATAACTCATAAAATAAAATTATTACAAGTGTCATGGTAGTTTAATATTTTTATAATATTATATTTACCTTTGATTTTTTGATTTATCTCTAACCATGGTAAAAACATTATTCATAAAAGTTACTATCCATAATGTCAAAAATTAATAGTAAGCAATTAACATAATTTTAAACAACTGATTATAATTATAGAATCCATTTATAAAAATTTAAAAGACGTTTGTTTCATGAATTAATTTTAAATTTATCACATTTTCAGTATTAAAAATGGGTTTAAAAGATTTAAAATATTGCAAAATATTGAAATGTTTTTACGTAAACAATCAAGGTAAAAGTAATTTCAAGGACAAATTTTTTATTACAGGATAAAAATATATTCTATTTATACATTAAAACTATTATATAATATAATTTATCCATAAAAATTATTATGATGAAAAAAGTTATTTTTAATAAAATTTTAGTATCTTTTTAATATTCATAAAAATTTAAAACTTATTATAAAAATATGGAAAATACCTCCAAAGTATACTTTTATATCTAGAATCCAAAATAGAAGTTTAATTTGATAAATATAATATAGTAAGGAGTCAAAAAATAGATTTAAAATGGGTGAACCATCAAAAGGTGACAAAACAATATTTTCTGAAATAATAAAACTTTTATCTAAAAAATTGAATTTGTTCCTATACCATATCTAGAAAATAAAAAATATTGACTTTAAAGTTATATATAATATATAAAATAAAAATTGTGGTCAATAATATTCATATCTTTTAATTTAACGGCTAGTTTATATGTTATATTAAATATAACAAATTTAGTAATATATTATTGTTCTGTGAAACTCGATATTACGTGTAAGGAAAGACAAATAATTATTGTGTGTAACATAATCTTAAAAAGGTTTTCAATAAAAATAAATAAATAAAATAAAATTTATTTAGAAATGAAAATATTGTAAAGTCTCGAGGTGTTACAGACAATTCATAAAACATGAATTATAAAGAAATCAAGAGAATATTCCATGAGAGCATAATAAATGAATACGTAATATAAATGGTTTCATAAAATTAAAAATATGAAATCAGTATCTATATGTCAAGTATTATTTCTAAAACATATCAAGGAACTTAATAGATGATACACATACTAGGTTGGACAAAACACAATCCTGAGTTGCAACTCATTCTTTGTAACAAAATGAGTTCACTCCACAAGCCATCTTAGTAGTAATGGTTCACTAATATGACCATATTTGTAGACAAGGTTCACTCCCAATACAATATTAGTAATCAAGGTTCATTCCCAAGGCCATCTTAGCTTACAATTTCCTCTACAGAACCAATTTCACTCCTCATTCCGGATATTTGAATATCATTAGATATAAGTCTTTACCCAATTCATTAGAGGGAGATAAGTTTCTCACCCATCTAATAGTGAAATAATACATACATGTGCCACAAGATAATAGAACAATCCTCATATCATGATCCATAAAAATATATGGGTTTCATAAACATCACACCATAACCCAAAAAATTAATTGGGTATTATATATATGAAATCAAATCATAACCTGTTGAAAAAATATAGGTCTCATAAACAATATATAAAATTTTATCCAATGAAAATTAATGGGTTTCATAAAAATATAAATCCTGAAATAGAAATAGGTTTCATGAACATATAACTCATGAGAGAGAAACATGTTTCTTAAACATCATTACATAAAAATATAAACCATTTAGTAAAATAATATGAATGGAACCCTTTGATTGTATCCCCAATAAGGCCTTAGTAACACCAATTGAAGTCTTATTAGTTGGAACATAATTTTATAAAAATATTTTAAAATAATTTCTTGATGAAAATATCCTTTCATCTTTGATAAAAATAAATTTTAAAAAAATAAAACTTTTTTAAAACCTTTTTCAATGAATGCAACCTTAAATACTTAGTAATGATTCTTTAAAACCATTTTAAAACTTTTTTCCATTAAAAATATAAAAAAGAAGATTTAAATCTTTTAGAAAACCTTTTTCTTCCAAAATATTTTATAAATTTAATAAAGGAATCGTTAAAACCCATAGAATATTTTTAAAGTTAATTTTCCATTAATTTTTTTGTAAATTATTATATTTTTAATTTTTGAAATCTATATTTATTCAATTAAACATATTTCCAATAAAACAGAGAAATAAGGTCATATTTTCATAATAACACTTTCTTAATTATATTACGCACAAAATAGTGGAAAAATAGTAAAAATATGTGAATATTCCATGAATAAATAGAGGTGAATAAAATTTAATAATTTTATTCAAGGATGGATCATAATATATCATTGATGTAAACATAATCGTAAATAATCCTGATAAATAATGATATTTTAGTATTAATAACTTTCCATTTTGGGACCATTAAATAATAAAACCCATGAAATAATAAAAGTATATTTCATTAAAATGAAAACTTCCATGATATAGAATTTCAATGGTATAGTATATACACATCATAAACGAATATTGGAGTATAGAAAAACATGTGCCTCAAAGAAGTCAAATTGAGAAACAATTATTGTACATATTTGGTATCATTTGATCCTTAAAATCCATGAAACAATGTTCTTAAAATGGATATTTAATTACCCCTAAATTTATGTATAATAAAAATAAAATACATTCCAAGGTATTATAAACAAAAAGAAAATGAAATGAGTGGTGAACAAGACATAAGTCTCACATAAATAAAAGTGAGGCTAGAAATCCCTTTACTACTTGAGAAACATTTGAATCATAAGCCCTATTAAAGAATAACATAAATTGAATATTTTTATATCAATAAATATAAGAAATTCATGATATTAAATTTCATAGTGGAGTAACTAAACCACACAAAAGAAGCCAGTGGTGATTATGGCACATATGTCATAGAAATTAAAAGTGAGATGAAATTCTCTTACCATATGTCTCTAACTCTTCATATTCATTCAAAACAACTATATAATAAGTATAGTATTATTATAAATGTATCAACAAACCATATTAATATTTATAATTCATTATATTAGTTTATTATGAAATTTTATTACCCATTTATCAACACATCATTGTTAAGTTAACATTTTGGTTAATAACCACTTTGTTTTTCATATATTTGTAAAAAAAATTTATTGATCCTCTTACTTAGATCATGATTTCATTATTTATACAATGGAAAAAATGATTTAAATATCAGATATATTCATTATATATGTATTTAAAAAAATCTATAAAATACAGAAATATGAAATGAAACACACCGTTCATGGGGACAGTAGATTCTAAGTACGCATGAACGTTGCATCCATTTTATTATTGATTTAAAAGATAAAATATTAATGATATATATGTATATATATTATATAATATCATTCCATTATAATTGTTATTTCATATAATTCATTTATTTTTACTAAACCCATATTTAATATATTCCATGTAGTGTGTTACTAGATCACATTGCTTTGAGGTGGTCGTAGTCCACACGTCCACAAAGTTATCATATTTACAAAAAGTGGAAAGAATGAAGATATGTCTCATATAATAATTAAATAAGAATTAGTTAATCTTAAATATCATATATATCATATAAAAATAGTGTTACATCATAATTTTCAACCATGAAAGGTGGTAAAGGAAAAAACAAACGATGTCATTTCGCAAAGAAGTAGTCCTCCATACACTAGATCTGTATGTTCATTGCACATTTGATGGATGTGTGCGTATGTGTAGGTATAACCCTTAAAATAACAATATATCATTGTATTTAAGGTAATTTGGTTATTATATTATCAGGGAATAATATTAGTTTTCGTGTTGGATGATGTAAATAGAACAAAAGATCTTATGGAAGGATGTTACCTCTTCTTTGGGTAACTCCTTTTGGTTTACACTGAAGGGATTTTTTAGCTATCATTCCTCCCAAAATGATGATTATTGGATCAAGGTAGGTAATTTTAGAGGATATTTAATTATTTTTTTATAAAAATTTCATGATTTTTGTGAAGAAGTGATGGGTGAGTTACCTTTTATAGTGGAGGAGGAGTGACATTCTTGTAAATATGTAAAAGATAACAATATTCAGTTGTATCCCTTTTATCATGGGACTCAAATAATAGTCCATTTTTTGAAAATAGGGGAATTATTTGTGATATTTCATTAAAATAGATTTTAAAAAAATTTCTTTGATATTTTTCCATTGAATATTAATTTTTAATTATTAAATAATCATGTTTTACCCTTAATCACTGTAATCAATTTTAAATACTTTTAACAATATTTTTTTCAACAACTAACTATAAATTATTATTAATTATTAATTATGATGATTCTAAATATTTAATCAATTTTTCAAAATTATAATTACATAAGTTATAGAAATTAACATATATTTAGTACCATAAACGTGTCTCAAAAATGATTTTTTAAGCAAAAATGTTTAATAGTTTGAAAATTTTTACACCAAATTTTAATTCCAAATTTGTTAAAATAAACTAAATTGGATCAATTGATTTAAAATTTATCTAATTATATTCTTAAACATTTTATGTATAATTTACCTAAATAAATAAATTATACATAAAAGTAGTTTTGAATTAAAATTCAGTATTTTTATCATTCATCCAAAAATGTATTTTTTCAAAAAAAATACCAAAAATTCACCTAAAGATAATTTTGACATTATAAATTATAAAAATTTGTTTATTTTATCAAATCCAATTTCTAAAATTTTCTGAAAAAAATTTATTCTTGTTCACAGAAGGAAATAAAAAGTAGTACATTTGAGAAAATACTATTTTCAAACATATAATGACTTTACCAAAAAGATGTATGTTACATTATCATTATGTTTTAATTAACTAAAACAATTATAAATAAAATTTGAAATTTTTTATTATTATTCATATTACTATGTTTAATGGCTAGTTTATAACTAAATTTTTAAAATAATTATAATAATAAAATATTTTTTCATAGAAACTTAGTGTTGTTTGTAACAGAAGATAAGATTGTGTTGCGTGTATTGTAATATTAACTTGTTATAGTGTATATGAAAGTATAAGTTAGTATAGTGTGCTACAAAATACATGAAATAAATTGAAATAATTCAAAACAAGGTTCATAAAAGCTCAGCGGGTTACATTATACGCCCCTTAAAATGAATTTATTCCTCTAAATTCATCATTTAAATACATAAAAATGACAATAATTGGGCCTCATAATGTCATAATGTTCCCACAAAGAATCCTCTAACTTGTTATTTTTCTATAAATATTTGACTGGATGAGTGGTCTTGGATCTTATAACTTTTTGTATATAATCCATAATTTCACATGGTAGTTACTCATAAGAAAGATCTTGCTCTAACGGTATTTAATATGAGTTTAGTACATATAAAGGTTTGGGTATATACTTCAATGGGATTTATACAAGAATAAAAAATTCACTTGAGATAGATTTTGAGGAAGCTCCAAGAAATAGTCTTTCATCCAAATACGATCAATAATCTCAATGGGACTAATATACCAAGGGCTTAGTTTCCCATTATTCTTGAATCCCATAACCTTTTTCCAATCATATATTCATAGAAACACCTTATCACAAACCTCGAATTCTATATCATGCTGATGGTTATCAACATAGATTTTATTCAAAATTTGATCTTCCTTGATATGTATCTAAAAATATCTATCCTTCTTCCCCATTTCTTCGACGGTCTCAGGTCCCAATATATTTATTTATACAACTTTATCAGAGCACATTAGAGATCAACATTTCTTCTCATATATGGATTCATAAGGTTATAAATGGATTTTTTATTGAAATATATTAATTTAATAAAACTCAACTCAAGTAAGGTTCTCATCCCAACCACCATTTAAATCCATCAAAAATATCTCAATATATCCTCAAGGGTTGGAATAGTTATTTCTCCACTGACCATCAATCTGTGGATGAAATGTAGTGCTAAAATTCAGTTCTGTATCAAGGTATTTTTGAATAATTCTCCATAACAATGAGGAAAACATCATATCTTAATTAGATATAATAGAATGTGTTACTCCATGAAACCTTACCATGTAATTAATTTGTATCCTAGAAAGCTGCTCTGGAGGGAAGTATTTTATAATAGAGATTATGTGTTATCACCTAATAAGGATATTTACTACCACCCATATAGCATTAAAAATATTATATTTTTTGGGGAGTCCAATGAAAAAATCAATTTTTATTTTCCCCCCTTTCAATTCTGGTGTTGGTAATGGGTGCAACTAACCCTTAGAATTTATTCTTTCATCCTTAACATCCTGTCATACCATGCACCGAGATATAAACTCTATAACATACCTCTTCATTCCATCCCACAATAAGTGTTATTTAAAGTCTTTATAAATCGTATTATTTACAAAATTAATAGATAATTATGAAATATGATCTTCCTTTAATGTCTTCATTAAATTTGATATGGATGGAATACATACATGGTTCCTGAACCTTATCATTCCATCCTGATGAAGGTTAATATCATGAACATTGATAACCTTCTTTTGTACCTCTACATCATCCATATATTATTATTTAATATTCACAAGGATATAGGGCTTAACATTCAATTGAGAATGAAAAAAATATTCCTTACTTTAATATTTCTATGTCCATTAGTTTAAAATCTAGAAATATTTTGATATTTTTTATCCTCATCATGGTTTAGCTATCTTCTTCATTTTGACTCAAAGAAGCAGCCTCCTTATTCTATTTCTATGTATGGTATTGTATTTACCTATCGTAATCATTTTTTATCTCTAACCATATTTTCTAGCACATGTTCATATTCTTCTATGTGAGTATTTATTTCAAAATTTTCTGATTGGTATATATATACCACTTTTCTCCTTAAAGATAATTCTACAATATTTTTAATGAAAAATTTACCACATCTAACTCTAAATAATGAGTTTGGTAATTTTTCTCATGAATTTTTATTTTCCATGTGCCATAATATATAACCATGGTATTATGTATAATAACACATCCCAATCCCTTCTTGGATACCTCATTATAGATTTCAAACCCTTCTCCACAATAGGGTAGAGTTAGAATAAGTGTACTAAAAACTATTTTCTTTAGTACCTTGAAATTTTCATCACATTCATATGTCAATTGAAACATGGCACCCTTAGAAGTTGATATCGTTAAAGTATTACATATTCATGAGTAATTCTCCACAAACCACTAATAATTTCAATCTAAACCAAGAAAACTTTGGCCATCATTCAGTACGGTTGGTCTTGGACAACATTCAATATCCTCAGTCTTCAATGGATCTACTAAAATATCTTATCTTGATATAATTTGACCACAAAACGAGACCATTGAAGCCAAAATTCACACATTGTAAATTTTTTATACATTTTATCTTTCCTTAGGTTCATTAGTACAATTATAAAGTGGTGTTCATGACCTTCCACAATCATTCAATATATAAATTTATCATCTATAAATAATTCCACAAACTGCTCAAGATAATCTATAAAGACTCTATTCATCAAATCCATGTATATATAATAGGAATTAGTTAGACCAAAAAGAATCACTATATATTAATAGTGTCTGTACATTATAAAAAATTATCTTCTTGGGTATATCCTTATTCTTGACCCTCAATTAATGATATCTAGAATGAAGGCACTCTTGAAAAAATATAAAGATCTAAAAATTTGATTAAACAATTCATCAATATGGGAATGATGATAATTATTCAAGATAATGTTATTTTTCTAATCCTAATATTTAATATAGAGTCTCTATGATCCATATTTCTTTTTCACAAAAAACTGGTTCACTTAAAGGTGACACACTTGTATGAATGAATCCATTATCATGGTTTTATTGGAGTTTCTTCTTTAATTCTTATAACTCAATTAGGTCCATTAAATATAGAGTATTTGAATGTGTGCAACTAGTTCTGATTTCTATAAATAATTCGACTTCCTGTTTTTATGTAATTCTAGGAAACTATACTATAAAGACATCTAAAAATTCTCAAAAAATAGGAATATCATCAATGTTAATATTCTACCTATCCATTTTAGATAAATAACCATTCTGAGTGGGAATTGAGACCCATTAAATGTATATAATATCCATAATAATTTCATAATTATCATCACACTAATAGAAAATCATATATAAGTTTAAAATGTTGAATGTAACTTCCCTTCTTCAAAAATTGATGTGAGATTTAGTCCTAGAAAGCCAATTCACGCCTAAGATGACATCAAATTTAACCATGGTAAGAGTTAAAAGATTTAAAAGAAGCACCATCCCATAAACACCAAATATTGAGGTATCATACACATAATATCCAATCATGATAACATCAGAGGTTTGCACAACTAATTCCACATCTATTAATTTTGGAAGAAAATTAATACCCATAGAAAATTCATTAAATATGTCAACCACTGATGATCATGAATCAAAGAATACATTATTAGTTATAAAGTATATGGTATGTGTAACTTTCACCAAGGAGTTATCATAATCCTTGTCAAAATAGTGATTGTACAATATTTACCCTTTTACCTCATCTTAAGAGGTTTTTTACAAAGATCATCATCATTAAGCTTCTAATTTGCTAACTGGTTAGCATAATACTAATTCTCCTTAAACATGAAACATTGTAGAGGGGGAGTTGTCTTATATGTAGCTTTATCTCTATTGTTGTTATTAGCTAAATTTTTCCCATAACATTGTCAATCAATTTTATGATAACCGTCTCTTCCACACTTAAACAATTTATTAAACCCATTAAGACAATTTCCTCTATGATTGTTCCCACACAAAGAGCATAAAGGATATCCTAACTTCTTTTCTTAATGGTATTTAGATTTTCCATTAAAATCCTTCTTCTTCTTCTTCCTATGAAAATCATGATATTTACCTGTAACACCAACATTTATTCCAACATTGATCATTAAATGCACAATATCTTCATAGACACTAAAGTCTCTTATGGAACACTCCACTATGAAACTTTTCTTTAATTATCCAAATAACCTATCAATATTAATTTCATGTTGGATGATAATTCCAGAAGTGTACCTTTCATGTCCTGTGACATTATCCTTGTTGGTTCCAATAGGTTCATTATCCCCTTTTCATTATATCAAAGAACTCTCTCTTCATCATTCTACAATGAATCTGAGAAAAATACTTATTGAAAAATATGTTCATGAACTCATACCAATCCATAGATTCAATTTTATCTTGCTACCTCATATTATTCATTATATTTCACCACTGTTCTATTTCTCCTTCTAACCAATAATCAACCATACTGACTTTCTCATGTTCCCAACACTAGAGAATGGAGAATATTTTTTCAGTGGTACTGATCCATTTTTCAACAACATGTGGATCATAAGACCTGATAATATAAGGTAGATTTTCATCACGAAGGACTAAATAAATTTTTTTACCCTTATTGTCTCATTTATAAATCCATCATGATTCAAATATTGAGAAATTTGGGGGATTGTAGTAACATGATTTTTCATTCCAACTCCCAAAGTATTTCGTTTCTCTAGAGGAAAATCATTCCATTTTATATAATGATGACAACTAACGTAGTTCATTATGTTTTCATCTATTGACTAAAAAAATAATAGAGTAAGAAAAAATTATCACAGTGAGGAAACACATATTTCTGAAAAACAACTTTTATGATGTCTATATTATGACACCTTATTTGATCAATGACACCTTAGTTTTATCATGTCCTATTCATATCTAACTTCTATTTAAATCCCTCATGATAGTTTTGATGATATTTTTAGATCCCAAATAATATTCCCTAAGTGTGCCAAATAATGTGTGATGTAAGGCCAATTTTCATGCACCAGCTTCTAATCAATTCTAGCTCAATACGATGTTTTTTTGGTTGTTACTCATTTGTACATCTATGAGATAGCCACATCCACTTTCAGCATAAATACAAGGATACATTTATAGAAAACCACTCACTCTATTCTTTTCGTAACTTTTAGGATCATTTCTTATGTTATTATTTATCTTTAGTCTTATATTTAGACATTTCATTGTGGTTCTAATTAAGGTTTTCTCATCCTAGTTTCCAAAGGTTGATGAAACATTTTCTTTCACACCAACTACAGTGAACCAGGCTTAACATATATGGATATTAAATCATTTTAGATAAATATTTATCACATTACAAAAAATACATACCTAAGGACTGTATTAGTTTATTTTTTCTAGAAAAATGGAAGAAAATATTCAAACTTAGTGAGTGATCTTTAATGTTTAAAACACTAATCTTCCATTTTAGTAATTCTACTTAATGGATTGCTTCATAACCTGAGGAAAAGAAATATATAAAATGGTGATATGAGATTCTAAATAAGGATAAATAAATGAGATTCTTAAAAATAATATAAGAACAAGGTTATGAGAACATGATATTAACAATTAAATATCATCCAATACATATCAATGATAATATGCATGATTTATCGAATAAAGATTGGATGTTCATAAGACATGAATCATATTGTAATAAATAGCATAATAATTGATAGCATAACATATTAACTAGGAATATAATTTTTAGAATACATGTAATCATATAAAATCATTCCTTATATGTTATTGATTTCTTCTAAAATCAATCACGGCACTTCATGGGTGATACACTAACTGGGTGGGATATACCACCGTCCCCCGTCACATACCTTTCCTTATGAATGAATGGGTTCACTACCCAGATCATATTAATAGTCAAGTATCACTCAAAATAATATCATTATACTCATGGATCACTCCCAAGACTATATTAGTAGTCCAGGTTCATTCCCAATAACATGTTAGTGGATAAAGTACTTTACTAAATTGATTTCACTCCCTGTTCTAATCATTTATATCGCATGAAGTAAAAATCATTGACCAATGTATTAGAGGGAAATATAGGTCCCACCCATCATATAATGAAATCATACATACGTGTTCTCCAATACAATAAAACATTCATTATAACATGACCCATAAAAGAATATGGGTTTCATCAACATCATAACATAACCCATAAAATGAAATGGGTATGATAAACCTGTTATCATATCATAATATTCTGAAAAGAGATTGGTTTCATAATCCTTTCTTCAAAGCTTGGTCAACTAAATACAGCGAGGTTCATAAGAATATAACCCATGAAATAGAAATGGGTTTCTTAATGAAATAATTCGTGGAAGATAAATGGATTTCACAAAAATCAATCCATAAAAACATAAACCATATTTAGAATGAATATGAATGGAACCCGAATATAATATCCCCAGTAAGGAATGAGTTACACCAACTAATTTCAATGTAGTTGGAACATAATTTTTTAGAAATATTTTATAATAATTTCTTGATGAGAATATTCTATATTCATTGAAAAAAATACTCTTAAAAATATAAAAAAATTTAAAAATAATTTCTTTTAAGAGAACCTTGATAGGATATAAAGGAAGCATGAAATCATTTTGAAATCATTTTTCCTTGAATACATATAATAAAAGATTGAATTTTTTTAAACCCTTTTCTTTTTAAATAATTTTAAAAAAAATTAAAGGAATCATTGAAATCCATAATATATTTTTGAAATACTTTTACATTGAAAATGAGATTAAAATTTCAGTTTTAAAAAAAATCTATTTTTAGAACATGATATTAATTAAAATAGATTTTCTACCGAAGTGGGATTTAAATTCATATTTTATTAAAAACATTTTATTAATTATATTATATACCAAAGAGGTCATAATTGTTACTAATACATGAAAATGTCTTGAATAACCATATGATAATAAAATTAATTAAATTTCTTGAGACATGTATCATAATATTTCATCAATGGAATCATAATCATAAATATTCCAAATAAACGATGTGATTGTTGCTATAAACTCTTACCACTTTGGTAACATAAATCATAAATCTCATGATCGAATCACATTTCATAAATCTTTTAATATCATGAAATGTATAATATTCATGATATAACATATCAATTTTATGTTTTATACAATTAGAAAAATAATATAGGTGCATAGAAAAACATGCGTCCTAAGGAAGGAAAATTGAGGGAAATTTAACTTTCCAATTTTCTATCTTTTGAATCGTAAGCCCCATGAAAGAAAGATTATAAAATAGAGATGTAAATAACAATAATTTTAGGTATAATAATCATATAGTACATTATTGTGAAGTAAATACACTACACAAATGAAACAAGTGGTGAATAAGTTATAAGTATCATAGAAATAAAATGTGAGACTCATTGCCCTTATTACTTAAGTAACCTTTGAATCATTAGCCTTGTGAATAAAATTATAACAATTGAAACATTTAATATCATTTAATAAAGTAAATTCATGATATAACATTTCATATGGAGGTATATACACCACACAAAATAATTGAGTGGTCAATATGTGATGTATCTCATATAAATAAAAATTGAGATGTAATTCCATTACCTTATGTCTTAGTTCACATTCTAATCATTAAAACCTATTGTATAAAAACTATAGGTTTATTATACATCTATAAAAAATAATTAAAGTTTATAATTTTATATATGATTTTATTATGAAATTTTATTTCCCTTTTTTTAATACTTCAATGTTAACATTTCGTTTCATGTAATATCCTCTTCCTTTTTCATATATGTTTTTAATTGTTATTATTTATCATAATATTTAGATCATTATTTAAATATTTAAATAATTTAAAACATGATTTTAGTGTCATATATATATTCATTGTATATATATTATGCTAATATATAAAATACATAAATATGAAATGGAAAACAATGTTCATGGATGTCGTAGGGTGTACATATGCAAGATCATTGTCTCCATTTTATTTTCATATTAAAAGGAATAAAAAATGATATATATATATATATATATATATATATCTGTGAGTATGTGTGTGGGGGGGTAGTATCATTCAATTATAATTATTATTTTATATATATAACATAATTTTACTGGACTCATACTCAATACATTCCATTTAAAGTTCAAACATGTCACATCGCTTTGAGAGGCGACAGTCCACACATCCACAAATGAAGTTATCATATTTAAATAAAATTAAAAGCATGAAGGTATGTATTATATAAAAAAATAATTAAAAAATAAAATATATATAATTTATAATATAATAATATTGTTTCCATCATAGTTCCCAACTATGGGAGGAGGTAAAGGAAAAAACAAATAACATCGTTTCGCAAGACGGTAATATGATGTACACAGAAACGGTATGTTCATTACTCATTTTATATAATTGTGTGTAAGTGTAGGTATAATAATTGTAATAAAAATCATCCAGGTATATTTATTACACAAATGTTATTATATAATCATGGAATAATAAGAATAGAGGTGGTGGAGAATGAAAATAATAAAAATGATCTTGTGGGAAGATGTTACATATTCTTTAAGTAACTCCTTTTACTTTTCACCGAAGGGCTTCCTTGGATGGATTTCTACTCAATGAGAGGATTATAAGAATAAGTTAGGGATGTTTGGAGTGTATTTAGGTTGGTTTTTACTGATAAAAATGGCTTGATATGTCATAATAATTGAGTGGGGTGACATCCCTTTTATAGTGGTGGTGGAGTGTCATTCTTGTAAATATAAAAAGGTGAACACTAATGAGTGGTCTCTTTTACATCATGTTCCTCCAATAATGTTACATTTTAGATAATAGTGGGGAATAGGTAGAAATATTTCCATATAATGGGTTTTGTACATGTTTCAAGGTTATTTATCATTTAATATTAAATTTTATCTATAAAGTAAACTAGTTTTTTCCTTAATCACCGTAATTAATTTTAATTATATTCAATATTATTTTTGGTAAAAATATATGTTGAACTTATTAAAAATTATTATTTAATATTACTTCAGATATGGAAAACATTTTTTCCAAATTATAATAAAATAATTGGATAAAATTAATTTAATATTAATCTCTCAGACTTATCTTGACAACATGTTTTTTAAGAGAAAATGTTTAAATGATTGAAATTTTTTATATCCAATTTCAATGTGAAATTGTTTAGAGTGACCAAAATTGGATTACTTGATGTAAAATTGATGTAATGAAACATTAAAACCCAATTAAAATATAATTTATCAGTATAAATAATATAAACAAAAAAGCAGTTTTGAATTAAAATTTACTAATTTTTACTCATCATCAAAAAATGAATTGTTTTCAGAAAAATCCAAAACATTCAACCTAAGACAATTTTGAAAATTTAAATTTTAATATAAAGTTTATTTTATTAAATTAAATTGATTAAAGAATCCAAAATTTATTTTATTATTGTTCATAAAATGTCATAAAAAGAAGTTCTTTTTTGAAAATATTATTTTTCAACATATAAAGACATGCCACAAATATTATGTACTTCATTATAAATTTTATTTTTTTTATGAAAAATTTATAAATAATTTTTAAAAATTTGTTATTAATATTAATGTTAATATTTCTATCAGCTACGTTATAAGTACCAAAAAAGTCGTATCCAAAGGTAAAGCATCTAACCATTTATTAATAAAGGTAAATTCGAACAACA
The DNA here is from genome assembly GCA_963277665.1 of Viscum album. Classification (NCBI taxonomy): domain Eukaryota; kingdom Viridiplantae; phylum Streptophyta; class Magnoliopsida; order Santalales; family Viscaceae; genus Viscum; species Viscum album. Next base: position 226,599,167 of record OY728159.1, on the reverse strand, counting down.
AGAACCACAAACAAACAAAACAACTACAACCCATCAAAGAAAAAGCCATCACCATATCCATTTAAAAAAACATCCTCCGTAGTTGTTGACTCCCATTCCGAGCTTTCAGAGTGCCTTAGGACTTTGGCATAATTTCTTCTAAGGTTCAACTGGTCCAACGAAAGAAATTCATTATTAGTCTGCCCAGGGACTGCTCCACTTTCTTTTCAGATAGTGGATCTAGTGGACATTGGATTCGGTGGAAAGGGATAATTTGTCCTCGATCATCTTCGTGACGAGACAGTTAAATCCTCTTGTTTTACATATGAACTCTTACTCACCCCATGAAAAATGGAAATGTATAAGGGTTTAACCCTACCCTCATTTTCCATCTCACTTTCTGAAACATCACGCCATTTTCCAAAAACCTGCATCTTCTTATATTCCAGCACCCATTTTTCCTGAAACTAGATGTTCATAAAAAACAATGAAAGACATTGCGGCTGGTCCATCACATAATGATATGCACATTACCCATTTCCTACTTCCAAAAACATTGTACCCTCAGTCTGACCTTCACATAACCCATTGTCCACTTCTTCAGTCACTTCATCCTCCCGCCGAACCTGAAAACTGGCTTCCCCACCCTCAATCTCTATACCATGAAAACAATTCCTCGTGGACACCATAAACATCACACCATCATACTTATTATCCTGACCACAAACCTATGACACCCCTATAGGTCGACTAAACCCACAATTCACCAATGCAGAAGGGGACTTTCCAACCTCAGCCTCCAACATAGACCCCTTCCTCCCTTCATCCACCTTGCCACTACTGCAACTTTTTACCCCACTAACACCTCCGTCAAGAAGCCCTCCATTCTCCCAGCTGATATCAAGAAAGGCCAATCCATTCATCACCCCAGGATCCTAATGCTCCCCTTCAACCACATGAGATGATTCTATTACAGCATCACATTGGCTATCAGTTCTCTGGAGACCATCCCCTCAGTTTAGATCCTACTTTAGTCTTTAAAGAACCGAAGATACCAGAGGGTTAACATGAACATCTGTTGGCTTTTCCAGAATAGATGCAACATGGGGACCTTTCCCAAGTGCATTACCTACCCGAGTAACCACAGCAGGAATCCTCCTCCTAACAGGTTTTCCTAGCCTCCTCTCCTGACCTAGGGACCTCCTACTAGAAACATCACCACTATAATAATCAACCAAAAGCCCCATTCTACTGCAGGTTGTGTAGTAATCAATCCACGATTCATACACCACTACTTGCATCCATCTGAATTCCTGAATGAACGAAATCCACACCCAATCCACCAACGGTATCAATATATCCACCTCAACACATAGCCGAGGATTGATCGGGTGACTCACTTTGGATGTTCGAACATCAAAACACAAAAAATAACCTACTAGATTCCCAAGAAAACGAATAATCCTAGGAATTTTTAACGAAAAGGTAAATGAGGAAAACTTACCCAAATCGGGATTGAGGTGGGGTAACGATTCAAACAAAGATCAATGTTCCACTAGAGGAGAAGAAACTTACAACTGTTACATCACCTGGGTGAATTGGAACACGCTCGTATCAGGTCTTCTTCCGAGGTGTAACAGATCATAAAATGGCGACCATTTAGAAGCCTGATGACCTCTTGATATTATAGATCCAATTTTCCAAAAAAACAAACTGATCAAAATCATCAACTAAAGGCCTATGGTTATTGAATCTTTCCATGAGGCTCAGGTCAAGATGGCTTGTCACCTCAGAGAACTACTACAACGAAATCGAGAGTTGAGGATTACCAAGATGATGTTTTGGCACCTTCGGACTTACAGATATCATCGAGAACTCTGGGAGATGTCGAGGGTTGGAGAAAGGTATGAAACGCGACCTTCGTGGTGGCGGCTTGCCATCATCCCCCTTCCTACCTCTAGAAAGGGGCTGGGGAAATCATATTCATTCATACTAGGGTTCCATTGTCATCGCCATTCACGCAGAACTCTCCCCCGTGAGTTTCCTCCAAATCTACACTCTTATGAGACCAAACAAAGTACAGTGGGTTTTGAGGCCCCAGGGGCTACATGGTATATGTGGGCTGTCACCCACCACTGAGCGCCTTTATATAATGCAAGTATGAATAATACTATCATGGTTTGTAAAAATTAAAATAAAATTTATTTATTAAAAAATAATGGTTTAGAAAAACTCAAGGTGTTATATATAATCTCTATAGTGCTTGTATAGCATCATCACCTAGTCACTAGTATCTAGCTAGTGAGTCACCAACCCTATTCCTTCTCTCAAAATCATTCCCCCAAAAATATATTATATTAGTTAATATAATCCACTTAATATAATAATATTTCATTGAAAAATTAATTATATATAAATATTCATGAATACTGACATTCAATATGAAAATTAACTCAAAAAAGACAATTAATTTTCGGTATTCTGAAACATGGGTGAGAAATAATGAAATGAATAGAGAATTGGGTGTATAAAAATGATAGGGATGAATTTTATGTGTCTTATTTTTTATAAAATTAACATACATTTAAACACCTGAAATATTTATATTATCATAACAATATAATTGATAACATAATTAACATTAAATAAAAAACGTAAAGAAAACATTGATAATCTATTAAAATATTTTGTTTTTAAAAATATTACCATTATATCCTAGAAAATGTAATGGTGGTTATAAATAGTGGTAACCACGTTATGAAATACAAGAAGAGAGTTTTTACTTAAAATAAATTCTTCAATTTTTTCTTACAAAAAATGTACTCAATTATTTTAGAAATGTTATTTTATTCTATAAAATGTGTTTTCTGGCATTGTGTCTGTAGAAATTATAAATAATTTTCTAAAAATTTTGAAATATTATTTTATAAAATTATTATTTTTAATTCGGCCTGCCTAAATTATCAAATGGTGAAATTTATTATTTTTCTAGAAAGAATTATTTTTACATGAATAGTAACAATTCCATATATTCTAAATACTAACATTTAATTTATTTAAATATATTATTTTAATAGTCAAGTTATGTTTGGGATTTTGTAATAAAGTAGCATAATCATTATCTAATTAGACATTATATAAGTATTCACATATGAACCAGTCTAATATTTGATTTTGATATATGTTTATTTTTAGGATTGAAACACATTTTTTCTATAAATAATATTTTTTATTTTAGTTTTAAAATTTATATTAAATTTAATTTTTTAAAAATATATGAATTTTATTATTTAAAATTTTATTCTATATATTCAATTATGTTGTTTAAATTTGGTAAAGTGTACTGTATTTTTTTTATCATTATAATTATTAACTAATGAATATATTTCTCACCTCATTATGAGAAAATAAGTAAAATAAGGATAAAACTGTGGGAAAAGATAAAGAAATCTCCATAACATTTGAATTTATTTCCTGGGTTCTGTATAATTAGACCAATATCATCCAATATAATAATATTCTTTATTTATTTCGCTATTCCCATGTTTATAAAATTTATTTTATTTATGTAAATAAAAATTAAAAAAATGTCACTCTCTTTATCTTAGTATCACTAATTCATTTTCACAATTATTAGAGGGTTTTATTATCGATAATTAATAGTAATATTTAATATACATAAATAATTTTTCTATTATTTTCTTTTTAATTTTTAGTGATGATAAAATTATTTTAAAAGCATATCCAATGCCAATACAGTGCTTGTGTTGTGATTAGAGAAAACTAGGTAATTTTTTTAAAATAATAAAATAATTATTTTTATATTCATTGTGTTATTTCATGACATAAAAAATTAATTATAAATTATATTTATTGTTAAATAATTTTCACTTTTTTCTTGATCTCTTTGAAGTCCAATTAAATTAATAGCCCCAAAAATTTATTTAATGATATTTTATGTTAAATAATATTTTATTAAATGAATTTAATATCATAAAATATTAAAATATATAAATTGCAATGTTTAATGGTACAAAATATCATTCATATACCATTTATTATCCAATTTCAAAATTTGAATTAAATTTATATACAATAAATAATGAAAAATGTGTTACTACCATTGAGGTTAAAAGGGTTGACAAGATGGTTAAAAAAAGATATATTCCAAAACGAAACTCAAACATTTTTAAATATAAATATTTAAAGGTATCTACATCTTATTTGGTACTGAAAATGATTAGTGTATATTTTTTCATTCATTCTCTATTATTTGGTACTAAATACGATTAAATAAATGATTTTTATAAAAATTGACTGTGTTTACTCATTGGTCGATTAAAATTTTCGTCAACATCATAGTTTGAAAATATTTTTTCATGATTAATCCTTTCAATGATAAGATGATTACTTACAGTCGATTTTAACCATATTTTAAATTCTTTATAAAAGTTTAAATGAAATCAACTTTTCATTTTTAGATTGATATAGTTCTGACATTTTACCAAATATGTAAACCAAATCATTATTTATAAATTTTACCACACAAATGGATTTTCAAATGATCATAATTTCTCTCTATTTTTATTCTTAAATTATAATTTTAAAAGGTAATTTGTAAGGAATATTATTTTCTCAAATATTATCAAAATATTTCTTTAATATATTTTCTAAATAAATATATTTTTCTCATGTTTCCAAAGGAAGGTACAAATGGTGTTTTAAAAGTATTTTCATCCCTGATAATATAAATTGAATAGTATTATTATTTGCATGGGATATAATATAATGATAAAATAATAAATAATACTATGAATGGATTTTGATTATCATGTTTAATTTTTTAATGGGACAAAATATTGACATTTATTATGATAGTTTTCAAATATTGATATCTATAATGCTTTAGAATTGTATTTCTTATTCAAATATTTCATATGATTAATTTATTGAACTGTGTAAGTGATAAGAGGGTCTAGTTATAACCACGCAATGTATTGATAGTTCACATGGGAAAAACTAATAAGGTTATTTATGTATCTCTTCCCAATTGTTTGTGATGACTTGTAATGAGGATTTGAGGTTATGTTTATGATGTTGTGGAAAATTGACTTGAATGTATGATTGTATTTTCTATAATTGTGAATTCCATCATTTTGAATTTAGATATTATTATCTATGTGATAATTTATATTATTTTATTATCCATAGATATATTTCCACATTATAATATTAGTTTTTTGGAAAATTTGATAATTTTTTATCTCTTATTTATTATACATTCATTATTTGTTCTATGATCTATTTAGTTTTACATTTTCACATTATAATAATCAGATCTCACCCTTAATTAAATTTTAATTTCCCTAGGATACCATGAAGATGACTATGAATGATTTGAGGGACGTATAATAAGAAAATATAATTTTTTTTCAAAATGATTCATGTTTAGAATGAAACGTGAGGTAAAATTTATAATTCCTATATTTTTTGGAATAAAATTGACATTGGGTCGAAGAGACCACTTTATATTGTAAGCGTTTCATATGTAAGAGTTTTACCTAATTCTTTCACAATCAAAACCAAAATGATACTCAAAATGTAATGAATTGTAACCCATGTAATAAATCAAGTAATTATTTGTTATTGATGATACAAGGAGAGACCTTTGGTAAAAAAGTAAACTTTTAGATAACATTATAGGGTGGGGTGATTCAAATGATGATATTATAAAAAAATTATATTCCATTATAAGATAATACACTACTGTAAAGATATATTTCTATATCGGTTTTTTAATTTTTAGCTTTGTATTCAACCAATATTTATGCATAAAACGTTATAAATAATATCATCAACATCGTTTTTAATAAAACAAAAATATAAAAATTAACATAAAAGTGAATTTAAAGGATATTTCAATGTCAATTTTTATAAACCAGTATTGAAACTAAATTTCCATGTCATTTTTTCCATAAAACCAATGTAGAGAATATAAAATTGAAATTTGGGTAGAAGGTTTTAATATAATTGTTGTTCATGGTATTACTATTTTAACATAGAAAATAATTGAACACATTCAATGTCATATATTATATAAAAATGACATTCAAATCAAAAAAATGTTGATTAATACATAAAGCTGATGTTGAAAGTGGATTTCAACATCAGAGTTCACAAAAAACTAACGTGAAATGGCTATAATGATTACATTTGATGACGATTTTCAAAACATGTATACTGAATGTTCAATATTGAGGATTCCACATTTTTTTTGAAGAAACCGACATGGAAATATTATTTTATTAAAATTTAATACTAAATTACATGCCCTAAAATCTTAAAACCTATAAAAAATATTGAAATGATACATCATATATATAAGTATGTAAAAACATAATTTTAAAACATAAATGAAAAAACTATTTTCCAAATAATACTTTTATATACTAAAGTAAAAATATATTTCAGATAATATATAATTTAATCATACATGGTAATCCTTGATGTATTTCTTGGAGATCATTAGGTTGATAAATAATTAACCATGGTCGAAAATTGAATTTTTAGTCTTGAATCCTAATATACTACAAACAAACTGATATACAAAAATTATCAAAATCCAACATAAAATAATAAATTTCATGCTAATTAAATAAACCATACAAGACCTAATATGAAATTATAACACACTAACCAAAAAATGAAATTAAAATAATTAAAACCCTATAATTCTATCATAATATATTTAAGTAAAAATTATCATCAATAAGAAAAATATTTATTGAAAGACCAAGAATGATCAATAATTATTTTATAACTAAAAAATCCATTTATATTAATATATTTCTGAAATTATGAATCCAAAATAGAACCATGCCCCCTTTTTTGAACATAAATTAAAAAATAATACCAACTAAATCTGAAATCATTTTAATCTCACATTAAACAATGAAATTTATTTTAAATTATAAAGATTAACTCTTAATTTTAAAATTAAATTATGATAAAACATATGTAATCTAACCTTATTTTTTATTGAAATATAATTATATTTAGAGTAAATAATAATAGAAATTCATAAAAGTATTTTTAAATTATAATACATTTAAAAAGATTATTATATCAATCCAAGAAACCAAAACACTCATAGTGTTCTAAAATTATATTCAAAACATTATATACCTCACTTATATATATGTTATTAAAAAATTGCACATATATAATAAAAATCATAAATTTTACCCAACAAACCGGAACATCATAAATGTAAATCTATTTTTTTATATTTATAAATACATTTTAAAATCCACAAAAATGATTATATATTATGAAACCTGGTTCATAAATTCTTATAAAATAATGTCTATTTGTATACTGGAATCCACACATTTGTTAAATTTATTTATAAAATGTAATACATTTCTTTTTCTTCTTGAAATTCATATATTTTAGAATGAAAAACATGAAAATATTTTTACATGTTTTGTCCAATAAATAAAAATATTAACCATAAAAACACTATTCAACTCATTATTTTAATCATCCATTTATATACAAGATTAAATTTAGTAGACTTAAAAAAATTCAATCAATTGAATATTTGTAAAATTAAAAAACATGAATCTAAAAACAAAATATTAATATAACCAACTTTATCAAATTCATTAGTCATTCTTGTTTTGATTATATCAAACATGAATCCTAAAAAATTACTAGATTCCACCCTTCCATTTTGATGATAATATGAATGTTATGAAACATTAACTTGAAAATATAAATAATTATATATATATATAGACATATATTATCTAACCAAATATATATTTAAATATAATTTCACCTTTTAGAATTTAATATGATACTTTATTGACAGTTAATTATTTTAAATCATTTTTCATGAGTTCTATTTTAATATAACAATTATCAAAACACATATTAAACTAATAATTAATAATAAGGAACATATAAAACTAAAAACATTCATTTTTAACAATTTTTTAATGATTTACGTACCCTGCCTAATAAAATAACTTAATTCAAAGAACAACCCTGTAAAATAAAACACAATATTCCAAATAAAACATAAATAAAAATTTGAATAAATATTAATTCCATTATATTTACTTAAATAAGAATATCTAAAACATCTGAAACATGTAAAAAGAAACATATTATACAAACATTAAGGAATTTTTTTTTGTAAAATTACACATTTTTAAAATATAAATTAAAAGATTCATACTTGATAATATATATTTTATCCAAACATAAAAATAGTTTGAAAAAAATAAACCCATAAAAACAAAAAAAGTTATACAAACTTTAAGAAACAATTTATGTTCTAGTTACTAATATATTAAAATTTATATAAAAGAGACATACCTTTTAATTTACATGTTAAGAAGGCTTAAAAATAGCTTTGAAACCAAATTTAATGATGCGTATGATCTTAATTTATATACAATTCAGCCTCAATTAAAATATAAAATTTTAATGAATTTTATAAGATTAAAAATGTGGATATTTTTATATAAAATATTAAAAAATTAATTTTACGAAACCTTATCAAATTTAGTGTTATTCCAATTGGGAATATCTCAAACATGAATATTAAAAAAAAGTAATTTTATTTCAACCATCCTTTTTGATGATGACACTATAGTTAAAAAATTACATGAAAATAAAAAAAATACATATATATAATACAGAACATATATTATAAAATATAAAATATATCTTCTTATAATGTCATATAGTTGAATTCATTTGTATTTTTTTATTGAAAATTTATCATCGTAACATATTTCTTGATATATATTCTAATATATAAATTAAAAAACATGTATATACAATAATAATTAATAATATATAATGAATAAAAATGAATAAAACATACTTTATTAAAAACACAGTAGATGATTTATTTACTCCAACAAATAAACAATCATAAAAAAATGAACCACCCTATAAATTAAAACAAAATATATTAACTACAAGTAAAAAATATTTTTTATAAATACTAATTTCCTTAACTGTATCTAAAACGTACATACCCAAAACATCTGAATCCTATAAAAAATAAAATTTAAAAACATTAATACAGAAATTATAATTACTTTTTTAAAATAGTAAGTAAAAGATATATACGTGAAAATTTAAAGGGTGATATAGTATGGATATTTTTTAGCAATTAATATCCCTTTATAAACCAGATAAAGACCTTATAAGAATAAACATAATATACCAAATTTAAGTAGAAAATTATTTCCTAAATACTTATTTTTTTAACATTAATAAAAAGAGACATATGTGATAATTTAAATAAAAATAATTCTTATCAAATAGTTTTCAGACAAAATTCAATGATGGTTAAGTTCATCATTCATATACAAATCGATATCATTGAAAGTATATAACGATAATATATATTATAATATTAAAAAATAAAATATTATGATATAAAACACAAAATATTTTAAAAATCTAACCTTATAATTTTGTTGTTTACATTGTTTTGATTATCTCAATCATGAATCTTAAAACAATGTTACAATATTCTACCCTTTCTTTTTTATGATGAAATTATTTTCATAAATCATTAAATTGAAAATTAAAAAAATTATATATATATATATATATAAACTAATTATTGTTTAATATAAAATATATTTCCCATTACTTACACATATTTGATTTTATTTGTTTGCTTCATATACATGTGATCTTTGTTAAAAAATTCCCATAACCTATATTTTGATATATACAAACTAAAAAAATTTAAAAATTATAGTAATTAAAAATAAATAACTTATAAAAAATAATAAAAAATGCAGCTATAACATGTTGCTATTTTTTTATGAACACCACCATAAAAAGAGAAAAAACAATATAATGTGAATTCCATTGGGAAAAATATGCCTAGATGTTTATGACCTCTACAATATAAAAAGTTCAAAAATAATGAAATTATAATAATTAAAACATAATAATTTTCTAAGTTTTATTACCCATCATGGAATTGAAAAAACTATCACCTAGTCTCTGTATTTTGTAATATCTTAGATATATATGCAACTATTGAATAAGAATTCACTTATTTCATATCTGTTGAAATGAGTTCTAGATCCATATAGCCTAAAGAACAATTTTCTATTTTTGAATAATAATTTTTTTAAAATATATAATTAAATTAGTAATATATTATGTCACTTGAAATCATATTTTTTTAAATAAAAAAATAGAAACATAAATTTACATACCAGGAAAACAAATACAACACAAGAAAACTGAGATCATAAAAATAACTATATCCATGGTATCATTTTTGAATATTCTCAATGTATAGTTTGTTAAACATATACCAAATGTCATCAGAAACTAATAAATATTATTCAAGGATGAATAATCCTATGATAATATTTTTTAACCAATCATAAATATTATATATATCTAAAGTTCTAGGTTCCTAAACCATTTCATTCATTTCTAATAGTTATTTTGATTTTAGATAATCCTATATGAATTAAAAGTTTGAAAATATTTATGTATTTTTTAATAAAATGTAAATAATATTAAAAAACATATGTATACAATCTATATAAGATAAAAAATATGGTTACATGGACATGGTTAAAAAATAACCTTATAATCTCTATCTCTGGTAACCTCCACAGAAGGAAATGGAAGTATTCTATTTGGATTAATAATATAATGAACTGATATTCATACTTGAGATAATTTAATAGGCCTGAGATAAACCAAATCCAAAAAATATATATGAAACTGTATTCTATAATACATACATGGGGATCTCCAACTTACAAATAATAGTATATGATCAGTTACAAATGAGGAGGTGGAGTATCCAAGTAGGCAGGCTATGTAGAAATGATGGGCACACAGGCTACGCAGGTAGCATAGTCTGCGCAAGCTGCACAAGCTGTAATTATGTCATAAATTACACAATCATGGCCTTCATTAATGATTATATTTTATTATAAATTTTTTGTTTCATGTTTTTAAAACAAATTTTAAGGAATATATTTTTGGGTTTCTTTATTTCTAACATTGATATCCAAAAACAATCCTAACACTAACACCAGCATGATATCCTTTTTTCTGATCAAGATTTTCTAGATTTCCAAAATTTATATCTTTGATGTCTATCATACCATAAGAGATAAAATTCCCCATCATATCTTTATCTTAAAGGTAATCGTAAAATTAAAAAATTAAATTAGTATATTAGTGCTGTTAATTTGAAAAATAAAATCAGTAATGGAAAAGAGAAATTAATTTAATATATTTTTTCAACTATTTATTTAGATTTATCAGTAAGACACATTTATTTTTTTTCTTCTAGGTATTTTACATTTTTCATGGTGAGTGTTGGGGAGTTGGGGGGATTGAACTAGAACTCATATATACCAATAGTAGATTGAACTCTTAATGCATCAATTTTTTTTGAAAAAATTTTCTCCTCTAATAAATGGTACACTTCACATGACAATGTATGAGGGTATACATTCTTTAAATAGATATTTTTAAGAGATCTATAGGATTATTTTTATATGAAAATAAAATAAAATGTAATTAGGTAATATACATGAAATTTTATAATATTAAATAAATATCATACTATAAAAGATTCACCATGTCAAATATTAATAAATTAATTCCATTTTTCTACATTTCAAAACCTCTACATGAGGAATGAGTTTTCTTTCTGTAACATCCAAAAAACATAATTTTTTTCAATTTAGTTTTGAAATATAACTATCCACCTACAAATAAAGATAATTTATCAATTTTTTCATCAAAATTTAATTTCAAATATAAATGAATAATTTAAATATTTATCATTTAAAATATATAAAATAAAAAAATCATATAAAAATAAAACAATTGAGATATTTTACCATTATGTAATCAAAAAACTGATATATTTTCATCCATTCGACTGACTTCCAATCATGATATAAAATATTAAACCATTAATAACCCTACATTGTGATATAATAGGAAAACTATGTAGCATTGGGCCAGTTAGATTATTATTATCGTCAAATTTATTTTTCTTTTTCTGCTCTCCATGGGGAAGTGACAGTATTACTAAAGGAGACTCCCACATTTAATAACCTTATAAATTTATTTCCCTATTATTGAAATAGAAGTGTCCTCCATCTTAGGGACATTAATAGGAGGGGCATCATTAGTACTACAATGATTTTTTACAAATTTAAAATGTGATCTAAATAAATAATTATAATACTGAATATTTAATAATATGAAAAAATACATGTACCTAATTAAATTTTCCAATTCCTCATTATCTATCATCAAAATAGGAAAATGTAATAATTTTGTAGTTATTTACCCTTAGAAAATAGAATATTAAAAAAATTAAAAAAAATATATTTAATTAAAAAAAATAGGATCACACATTTGTATAATTCAAAAAATTATGTCGTGATTCTTAACCAAAAAATATTCAAGTTAAAAAATATATATATATAAAATAATTTCAAAATGATAAAAGTACATATAAATTTAAAAATCATCGTTGAAAAAATATTTTTATACGACTCAATTTGACAGAAATATAATGATATATATTGAGTATTCCAATCAAAATTTTTTCTCCTTAACTTTTGAATATAAAATTTAACACAAATATCATATAAATTAAAAAACATATATAACAATGAATCTAATAATTAAAAAATTTAAAATTCCATCATGTATGTTTCAAAAAATAAATAAAATCTAAATATTTAGTTCAGTAATTAGGAGTGTAATTCAGTGTTTTCCCATATCTTTTCAGCAAAATCATTTTGTTCAGCCTAGACTATGTCTACATTATAGTCCATTTAATCAACCATAAATCTTATGATATAATAATAATCCTTATATAAACTCATAACATCATCATCATCCTCACCTCAAAAATAAATTAACTTCCCTTTCAAAATAACTAACCACAGATCATTTAATGGATCAACGATTAAAAATATTTTATTTGCATGTTTCCTTATGATAAATGGTTTCTCATTACAAATAAATATTTTAAAATCAACTACGGTAAACCCATAATAATCATGATTCACACCACTATTAATCTAAATGTAGTTAAACATAAAAACTTTGACTTCAAATTTTGTAAAATAAATTTTCCTTATTTCCACAATAACTCCAAAATATTTCATTGATGTATAAATTTGTTTTTTATCTTTTTCAATCAAAAAATACAGTGCGTCAACAATAGACATTACCCCACTATTTTTAATGGTAAACTTATATTACTTATTTTGTGTAAAATTTATACCCATTAATATCAAACTCAAACCATGTGATCTCATAAAAATATGGTCCCCATAACAACCATTTCAATGTTTCTGATTTTGATATTTTTATAATTACTTTCTCTTTAAATTATGAAAAAACCTTTCTTTTTATGCTCAATAATCACCAATTATAATTTATTCTCAAGTATTATACTTCTATTTTAGCAATATTTGATGATATATATGGTTGAACCACTTCGGTGTTGTTCAAAATATATAAAATTGGTTACGTCACTTCATCACATGGAATGAAATTTACCTTTAAGACATTATCCATCTACCTTCACTATAAACTATCATTTTTTGAGATTTTATAAGATCAATATGCTTCACTTCATACAAATATTTAGTAAAAAGAAAAATAACTTCTTCTGGTTCATATTTGTAAACAATTGAGGACTCATGTTGATGATAAATTTTAACATATCCATTCAAAATTTTCGTTTATCTTTCAAAAAGATACATAAAAAAATTATGCATACCCAAAAATTATTATTTAATGCTCCAAATGAATCACCATGTGAACCCTTATACCAATAATTATAGCTGTGAAATAATTTTTTAGTTGAAGAAATATAATATTAGTTTCATTCTCTAACATATATATAAATTATATATATAATAGTATAAATATATTTAAACATATTTATTACATAATGCTATTCATTCTAATATTTATCAGAAATATACAATGAAATGAAAATGGTTGATCTTGTAACATCATTACATGATACTAATAGGATTTCATACCTATTCATTTAATGTAAATCAATGATTCCAAATTCATCACACTTGAAGAATATCCCAGGGGTACATTAATAAAATGTTGTCACTAGAAACAATTATTATTCTCACTATTTCTTAATGTGTGACATGAAAAGGTAAATATATTCTCTTTCTTTTAATAGTGGGATATAACTGTAAATGTATTCCCATAGATATCAGGTTTAATATATCATGAAATATATCGTTTTCAATCCTTTTATGACAGATAAATTTCCCATAAAACTAGCAATTTTTTTCTCAAAATGCATAATATCAATGTAATGTTTTATCTCTAAAAACTCCAATAAGTTAGTTTGAAAAAGTAATTTTGTTTCTTACAAATATTTTTTTGATGACCCGAAAATCTTTATTTACAAATGTGAAATTAATATTTTCACCATGTCCTAATATTATTCAACTAAAAATGGTTTTTATGGAATATAATATTACTGTAAACAATTAATTTATATTTTTTAATATATGATAATGATGATAAACTCACAAAAATATTACATGTCCCAAATACACTATATTTCATACATTATAAATATGATAATATAAATTCTATTCGTTGAAAATGGGTTATGATTTAAGCCCCTTTACACTTTATCTAGATAAGTTTATATATACATGAAATAAATTTTTAATGAACATTTTCATAGCATCGAAAATAAGTAGTCATTCTTGTATACCACAAAAACATTAACACTTGTCTCCCATAAGATCTTCATGTCATCAATAAAATGGTGAAATATATTCATTAATATCTATTCCTTGATAACTTGGTATTGAAATCATTGATCCCATCATTAATTTTTTTTCTTCATATATATTTTTGTGGGAAATTTTTAAAATACCAAAAAACATGCCATGAACTATGTTTTATACTTAGGATACACAATTGATTCTTCCATTTGTTCATAGTCCCATACAATTATTATTAAATTTACATCATAAATCCAAAAAATATATCAACTCTCTTACACTATGGTGAATTTAATAATTGACTTATGTTATAGTCAGATATTATCTTGTCTATATGTTATCTTAAGATTTTTTCATCAATTTAATTTTAAAATTAATGCCTTAAATAAAGATTTATTGAAAGGTATAAAAAATTTTTAGTAAGAGGTTTCATTCTGGTAAATAAGAATAAATCAGAGTATAATTATTGGAGTTATTGGGATGAAATTCATTATGGAATTATTGGATGCTGTAAAATTGTTTTGGAAACATGTTTTATTGTAGTACATGAAAATTAATCATATTTTAATTTTTCATCAACCTTATAGTGCCATATTCCACTTTTATGTCATTTTTATAAACATTCGTATTCATTAATATATAACAAAAAATCATTGAGGAAATTTTGTTTCTTTTTATACGCCAATCCCAATAAGAAATAATATGTTATTTTCTTCATAATCGTAATGCATAATCTTAATTAATATTAGAATAATCTATTTTGAATAATTAAGAAACTAAATTGAATATTTATCAGTCAAAAATTTCATTCATTCAAGTTCTATAATCTCAGAACTATTGATATCACTGTGTATTTAGTGTATCTTAAGAATAATTGTTTCCTAAAATCCCCATAAAATCATTAAATATATTAAATTTTTAGATAGTGTAATTACCAACATCATGAATTAATACTTTAATTCTAATGCCACGACCCTATAAGCCCAGAGTCGGTGAATTATTCCAATACATGGCATGATTATAAGGAATCAAGTCCTAAAAGAACGATAAGTTTAGCAATCATGGAAAATAGATTACATACATGAACATTACATTAAACAATAAAAATTAAAACATAACATAAATGATCATTTTAGAACTCTATTAGTCCCCTAGCTTTACCTTGTTTATCAATCATAATACACTTCTTAAAATACAGGGAAAAGTAAAACATATAAAGGGGTGATCTCAGATTCTCAGTAGGGATAACAATATAGAGGAAACATTCCTAAATAAGCATAACCATTTAAGGCAATGGATAAGACTAAAAGGAAAGACTTTTAAACATAAACTTCAGAATTATAATGAAAAGATACAATAAAATAATTCCATATACTTATTCACATAGATAGTTTACTATTTGAATAATCATATGAAATATCTATAGCCACTTTCATAGTGATGGAATGCATAATGCCAGACTTAAAAACCATATAGTCAAGGCCTTGTGCGAAGACTACAAATAAGATTTTGTCATGCCCTTGTGACAAGACACTAGTTTGTCTCATGAGACCTACTGATGCATCAAGAAGAAATAACACGCTCCACCCATCACTTACAAAGTCCAATTCATTCTTTATATAAAAAGGTTTAAATATAACATAAACATTTGTATTAAAACTATCATATGAAATGTAAATACTTTATCCATAAACCATTAATTGTTAAAAAATGACACATCCACAGTCAAACATATCACAAAACCTTCAATACAATATGGATGATTTTTTCTATAATAAATCAACATCAAACAAGTTTAAAATCCATCAAATGATGTTGAAATAGATGAAAATGATTTGTAAAAATCATTGAGAGAAATATATATTTTTCATGAAAAAATTTAAAAGTCACAAAATTTAGAAATTTAGACATTTAAATACATTTTGGAATCATAGAGTTTCATACCAATTTGAAAGTTTTTAATGGAATTAATATTTTAAAAACATTCATGTCCTTATAAATAAATCCTTAAAACCAATTTTGAAAACATGGACATTAATGAGAATGATTTAGAAGAATAAATACTTAAAACATTTCAAACGATGTTTTAGTAAAAAGTCCCTTAAAATAGTCACTTTAAAAACTATTTTATGAAACATGGACCTGGATAATAAATATTTCATATTAGATACTTACGTAAAAACAACCTCAGATAATAAAGAGATTGTTAAATTAACCCTTACCTTGCACTTTCATTCAGTTAAGGGTATGTTTAACCTTTTGTATAAAGACCGTAGTATGTTATTAAATTATACAAGAATAATATAAATATTTATGATTAAATACATGATTCATTTATTACTTTATACTACCCATTTAATAAAAATTTATATGTTAAATTAACATTTCGGTTAATAATAACTTTCATTATCGTACGTGTATTTACATGTTACTCTTAATTGTATCACATAGATCTTGATTTAAATACATACATAATATAAAACATTATTTAAATATCATATATATTTATAATATAAATATGAATAATAGACATATTTATGAAATGTAAAACACCGTTTATGGAGACGGTAGGCCGTACGTACACATAAATGTTGATTCTGTTTTCATATTGTATTGAACAGAACTAAGTGAATAAGATATATGTAAGTACATATATATATATATATATGTATGTATTTATATCTCCAGTAGAATTATTATATCATATATTACATACTCAATAATTATATATATTTTAGAATCATCGTTGAATGGTAAACATGGAAATGAATCTCATCGCTTCGTGGAGATGGTAATCCGTATATACGCACGTGCGACAATATCATTATATTAATGGTGAAATCATGTGTAATTGGATGGTATATCATATATACAGAATCATTTACATGTTATATTTATTATTTAAATCAGTTATACTCATTATTATAACCACCCAAATAATGTAGTGTTTGAATAACAAACTACACCCTGACGTGGAGACGGTAATCCGTACGTACGCACGTATGGTGACTTTGTCAATTATAGGATGGATATAATGATGAATATGGTAGTACCATTTTTATAATAAAATAATATAATATTTTAGATACTGGATTTATTATTTTAGAATGCAAAAACAAAGAAACAGGTAGTTGAAGAAGAAAATAACTTGAAAGAGGTGATGAAATATTTACCTCTTCTTGGAGTTCTTTATTTTTGATTTGATCAAAAGGGATCCTTACGATGGCTTTATGAAAAACAAAATGCCTCCAAGATGAATTTAGGAACGTTAGTAGGATATTTTGGTAGGGTTTGTCATCTCCAATAGGCTTCGGAGGTGTGAAATTAAGAAAAGGGGAACTTCCCTTTTATAAGAGATGTGAGGGTCACTTTAGGTAATGCTTGAAATATTATTTTATAATAAAATAAATTTCGGTTTTAATTGATAAAATATTAAATATTTAAATTATATGGTAGAGATGGGTCAAAAACCTCTCAACCAATAGGTTTTAGACAGGTTTCGGTAATTATATTAGCCTTATTTTTTAGATTTAACTCTTAGTTAAATAGTTTGACATTTACCATGTCTCGTTGTATTTTTATATTATATAGTAAATAAAATTACTATAACAAGACATGTGAACCCTATTTTGTTCATTATTAATATATATAACTTTATTTATTTCCTTTTTCCAAAACATTGATTTTTATGAATATTATATTAATTAATAATATAATATTTGTTTTAAAAACTCAATTATGTCAATTTTGACAAAATTTAGTATTTGATTTTTATGAAAGCCATAAAAACATTATAACATTGAATTAAATTTATTTGAACAACCCAATAATGTCATATTAACCTAGAAAATTAGTGTAATTTATCATAAGTCTCCATTTACATTTATTTGGATATTTATAATATCAATTTTTTTAGTCTTTCATAAATATGGAAATTACTGCATCATCATTGTGTCATAAATAAATTATATTATTTAATGTCTCAAAAATATAAATAAAATACCATTATGTAGGTAATTTTTTATATTTATAATGAATATTCATAGTTGAATTTATCTTATGTATAACCCTATATTAAAAATTGTTTATTTATTAAACATTGAATTTAACTCTTTTAAATATTCTTTAAATAAAATAATAATAAATGTCCTAATCTTATCAAAGTGGACCAAAGGGGGTCATATTTTATTCCTAATCTTTGTTTTGTTTGAATTATACTTATACAATAGAATTATTACATGTTTTAGGTTAATTATGATATCATTTTTAGCTTTAATTGGCCAATTTAATTTTAACTTGGTTAAATAAAAGTCAAAAGATACTTTTCACCAAAAAAAATTTCATCTTATTGAACCAAATTTGACATACTGATATTAACCATGTCACTTTTATTTTTGAAATTCAACTCACAGAAGATGTAAAATTATGTTTTATATTGATTTGCAAATTCTCTTAGGTGGTGGGTAAAAGACGGTAAAAAGTTCTGTAAAATTTTATATATCTAAACTTATTATAAAATGACTCCAATTAATTAAATTGAAATTAGATAGGTAATATATATATTTTTTACTTAATATAAATTATAATAAAATAACTAATTATTTAAATAAAATGTCGATTTTAAATAATAACGCAGTGTTTTTCACAATTCATCAAAAATTGAAAGATTTCAGAAAAATACCAAAAATTTACCCAAAGTTAATTTTGATATTCTGAATTAAAAAATGAAGTATATTTTAAAAAATTAAAAACATATAAGTTTAATTTATTAATTTAAAACTAATTCCCACCGTCAAAACCAAAACGCGGGTTTTTAAAAAGTAAAAACTATCAAAAGATTTACATGTGTTTATGTAAACTTTAAATGTAAAATTACTTATAATGACCTAAATTATATTAAAAAGTAAAAATATAATCTAATTATACATAGAAACCATTCTAATTCATAATATAACATTATAAATTATTTTAATTAAAAAAAATTCAATTGAAACATAGTATTTTTCACTATTCGTCTAAATATGAATGTTATCAGAGAAGTACCAAAAATTTATCCAAATTAAATTTTTATGTCCCATTTCTAAATAAAAAATTAATTTCATTAAATTGAATATATAAAACTATCAATTATTGGTTTTAAAAAGGGATCCCCATTAAAAAGGTGGTAAAATTTCATTTTTTTTAAAATACTTTTTTATCTGAAAAAAATTAATTTGGTCTTATATTCTGTCTAAGAAACACATAACATGGATGTTAAAATTATATAGAGTATATAAGATTCAAAATTCAGTTAATACTATTCATAACCTCTTTTTGAATAGTTGATTTAGTAAGTTGTTGTGCACTTAAACTCAGTGTTGTGTGTAGTACAAGCTATTGGATTACTCTAATGAGAAAAAGTACTATGAAATCATGGGGTGTTACCTTATCCTTTAATTCAATAAATTTCATCTTCACAATTTAAAATTGTTCTTTGAAAATAAATGGTTAAAATAGTAAAATACTTTTTTGTAAAACCCACATTGGAAATTGGGTTAATTAAATTTAGTCTTGATAAGTTGGAACGAGAAATGAAAAAGTCACCAAAAAATTATGATCTCGATTAAGAGAACATTGGGGAAAATTAGAGACACATAATTGGTGGAAAAAAATGTAAATATTTATAGGTAGTGATTGAGGTCATCAATCACAAACAAGTGTAAAATTGAGGGCCTCAAGCCATCAATATCATATGATGTAAAATATCATCAGTTAAAAAAAACATATGGTATTAGGATAAAACATTTTTTGGATTTAAGATACCTTCCCTAAAGATTAATAATTAATTTATTCACAGAATAAGAGGAATATATATATATATATATACTTGGCCTGTAGAGTTTCATCCTTCAACTAATTCCAACCACAAACTCATATTACACTCTAAATAATTATTCATAGAATAAGAGTAATATATATATATATATACTCGACAAGTAGAGTTTCATTCTTCAACTAATTCCTTCCACAAATTCATCTTTCACTGCAAAAGATAATAGAATTAAAAATTATTCTATTTATCCAAATCTTATAGGGTTCCAAAAATAATGAATATATAATACATTTAGTAGACTATTTTATAAAACTATATTATAAACACTAGGACATCATGTATTCTAGTGCTAGGTGATCCACCCCTGTTTCCCTTCTGTTGTGGGTTCAAGTCTCATGGCCATGCCGAACGCGGCGAGTTGTCACCTGACATCCGGTTTTTCCTTTTTATGAAAAATAAATAATAATATCAAGAAATCATTTAACCTTAATAATAGTATCCAATGTAAAACATAATAGATTCCAACCTTCAGAAATACCCGAAATACTTCTGTCTAAACTCACAGTCCAAAATTTATAAGGTAGGTAAACCCAATGAATATTCATTTTTCTACATAATAACACGTGAATACCCTAATTGTGTTTTCATTTAAAACACTATAACACCCTGAATTTCCATAAAACTATATTGATTTCATTCATTCTCCCTTATTCCTTATAGAATACTTGATATACTTATTCTATCAAAAAATGTTGTAAAATCCAACAATAATAGAATATACAAATCATTAATCAATTCAAAGGATGTCAATAATATCTAGCATAATTTATCAAAATCAATCATATATTTTTTCAAAATCACTACCTCAGTATTAGAATCATATCAATGTTTATCTTTATATCAACCATATATTTTCAAAAAAAGTTAACCTTCTATTGAGTCCCTTTTCTTGGTTCCACACAACCTCATGTCCTTAATGAAATAGTACTGCAGTAAAACCCTTTATATATTTTATAATTCTTATAACATGTACATCATTAATACAATACTCAAATGGCACAATACTTTAATAAAAAGATAAGAACTCTTAATCATTCCTATTCACCATTGGTAGTATCATAACTTGACTATTATCAAATAGCAGAATTTGGGATATAATATGATTATTTAGACATCGATTCACATAGTGTCCCAAGTCCTTGAATATGAAGCATTATACATATGAAACCTTTTTCTTACCCTTGTGATCAAGTACTCGGTGTCCCTTTTCTTCACACTTATAACAAACTACCATTCCCTTCAAGAATTTACCAAGTTGATTCTTTCCACAGTTATCACATATGGAAAAATTCTTCTTTCCCTTATTCCTGTTATCCATCTTTCTCCCTACCATCATTTTCTTCTATTGTTTCCCTTCAAATCCATAGGACTCTGAAAATTCAATACTTATCTTATTAACTCATGATACCATTTCTTCATATGATGATAATACATAGGAGACTATTTCCATTCTAAATGTAGGCTTAATACCATGATAGATAAGATCCCTCTTACTCTTAGGATCATGTGTATTTCTAGAGTTCTCATTAAATCTACTGGGAACCATTTATAAACAATGACATACACAAGGTTAATTTATGAATCGCAATTCATAATTATGAACTTGTAAAATACATAACGTAAATTAAAATGTTTATGCATATAATGAATAATCATATAAATGGTTTCATGGAGGAAGTAATTACTCATAAATCCTTCATAATGGCTTGTAATAAAAATATGAATTATGCTATGCATATCCCTTAAGAGGGTCATAAACATTAGTGCAGAAAGGCCTATTGTCATGCACCAGGATACCTCGGGTCAAGCCCAAAACACTTTGTCAGAGTTTTAACTCCTAGGTACATCTGTTCCAGAGCCACCTCCACCTACTCGTATCTAGACAGGGATGTATTGCTTTGAAAATACACAAAATCTCTACATTACCTAAATTCTACGATGTTCTTCTATACTAATCCGTAAATTCTATCTTATGGAAATGTCCTCTAAATAGAGTTTTTTTTAATCTATTTCCAAGGTTATTTATAAACATCATCTGATACTAACAGTAAGGCCCCGACCCCAGAACCCTAGAGTCATTGCATTATTTTAATACATTTTCATGATTACAAGGAATCATTTCCTAAAAGACTAATCAGTTTATAAGTATTTGAAAATAGATTACATATATGAACGTTACATTACACATCAGAAAATAAAACACAACATAAATGATCCATTGATAAATCCATTAATACCCTAGATTCAACCTTCTAATCAATCATAATACATTTCATGGATTCCTGGGAATATTAAAACATAAAAAGGGGTGAGCTCAGATGCTTAGTAAGAACAAAAATATAACAAAAACTTCCATAAATAAGCATAAAAAATTAAGGCAATGTAAAAGACTAATACAATAGCCTTTTAAACTTAAACATCATCATAATATGGAAAAGATACAATAAAATAAATCCATTTTTCTATTCACATGGATATTTTACTAGTCAAATAATCACATGAAATATCAATAGCCACTTTCATAATGATGGAATGCATAATTCCAGACTTCATAACAACATAGTCAAGGTCTTATGCCAATACTAAAAATAAGATTATGTTATGGCCTTGTGCTAAGAGAATAGTTTTTCTCATTAGACCTATCGATGCATAAAATAGCTATAGCAGGCTCCACCTGTCACTTACTAAGTCCAATGCATTCCTCATATGTAAAGGTTTAAACATAACATAAACATTCGTATTAAAAATAGCATAAAAAATTTCAATACTTTATCCATAAACCAATAATGGTATAAAAATAACCCATCCAGAGTCAAACATATCACAAAAACTTCAATACAATATGGAAGTTTTTGTATCATAATAAATCAACTTCAGAAATGTTTGAAATCTATCAAAGGATGTTGACATAGATGAAAATGATTTGTAAAAATCATTGAGAGAAATATATCTTTTTCATGAACACATTTAAAAGTCACACAATTTTGATAGGAATACATTTAAAGACATTTTTAATCAATGTTTTGCATACCACATTGAAACTTTTTAAAGGAATTAACATTTTAAAAACATTCAGGTCCATATAAATAAATCCATAAAACCCATTTTGAATGCGTGGACATTAATGAGAATTAATTAGAAGAATAAATATTTATAAATTTTAAAACGATTTTTTAGTAAAAAAATACCATAAAAATAATCCTTTTTAAATCAATTTTATGAAACTTGGACATGGATAAAAATATGTTCTAGTAGATATGTAAAAACAACCTCGGATAATAAAGAGATTGTGAAATCAATCCCTACCTTGCACTTTCTTTTAGTCGAGGGTATGTTTAACCTCATGTATAAAGACTTTAGTATGTTATTAAATTATACTAGAAACATATTAATATTTATGATATCATACATGATTCATTTATGACTTTATTCAAACCATTTAATAATAATTTCCATGTTAATTTAACATTTTGGGTAACAATCACTTTCTTTATCGTACGTGTTTTAACTTGTTACTCTTGTTTGAATCACTTATATCATGATTTAAATACTTAACGAATATAAAACATGATTTATATATCATATATATGAAGAATATAAATATGTTTAATAGACATATATAAGAATTTCAAAACACTGTTTATGGAGAGGTAAGCCCTACGTACGCATAAACATTGTTTCCATTTTCATATCGTATAGAACAGAACCAAGTGAATAAGATATATGTAAGTAAATATATATATATATCCAATAGAATTATTATTTCATATATTAAATACATATTAGTGATATATATTTTATAATCATTATTGAATGGTGAACGTGGAAAATAATCTCATCATGTTGTGGAGACAGTAATCTGTACATACGCACGAGTGACAATATCATTATATTGATGGATAAATCATATGTAATTGGATGTAATATCATATATACATAATAATTAACATTTTATATTTATCATTTACATCATTTATACTCATTATTATACCCATCCAAATAATGATGTATTTGAATAAAAAACTACACCATGACATGGAGACGGTAATCTGTACGTACACACGTATGGTGACTTTGTCATTTATAGGATGGATAGAATAATGAATATGGTTGTACCATTTTTATAATAAAATCATTGTATATATAATATACTGGATTTATTATTTTATAATGGAAACAACAAAGATAAAGGAAGTGGAAGAATAAAAGAACTTGAAAGAGGTGATGAAATATTTACCTCTTCTTTGGGTTCTTCCTTTTAATTTGATCAAAAGGGATCCTTAGGCTGGCTTTATGACAAAAGTATTGCCTCTAGGAAAAATGGAGGAATGTATGGAGGATAATTTTGTCGGGTTTGGACAAGCCAAAAGGATTTGACATTTACCAAGTCTCCTTGTATTTTTATATTATATAGTTAATAAACTTACTATAAAAAGACAAGAAAACCATATGTGGTTCATTATTAATATATATAACCTTATCATTTTTATTTGGCCGAGACTTTTATTTTTAGGAATATTATTTCAATTGATAATATAATATTTTTTTAAAAAACTCATTTATGTCAATTTTGACACTATTTAGTATTTAATTTTATTGAAAGCCATAAAAACTTTATCACTATGAATAAAATTAATTTAACCATATATAACATGTCATATTAACCTAGAAAATTATTTTACTAAATCAGAAGTCTCAATTTTCATTTATTTTGATATTTATAATATCAATTATTTTAATCATTCATTAATATGGTAATTACTACATCATCATTGTGTAATAAATTAAAAAAATTCTTTAATTTATATAAATTATAAATAAAATAACATTATGTATTAAATTTTGTTATATTTCTAATGGATATTTATAGTCGAATTTATCTTATGTATAACCCTATAATAAAAATGGTTTAGTTAATATATATTGAATTTAATTCTTCAAACTCTTCTTTAAATAATATAATAATAAATATCCTATTCTTTTCCACATATACAAAAGGGGGTCATATTTCATTTCTAAGGTTTCTTTTAGTCTAATTATACTTATACAATAGAATTTGGATGTGTTTTTGGGTAGTTAGGATATCATTTTTACCCAAAATTACCCTATTAAAATTTAACCATGGTAAATAAGTCAAAATTTAATATTCACCAAAAATTATTTTCCTCCTATTGAACTACATTTTACTTACTAATATTAACCATGTCTCTTATATTTTTGAAATTAAAATGACATAAGTTTTAAAATTATGTTTTATGCAGATTTGCAAATGCTCAAAGGAGGTGGGTAAAAGACGGTAAAAAGTTTGATAAAATTTTATATATAGTAACTTATTATAAAATGACACCAATGAATTACATTGAACTTATATAGGTATTATATATCTATTTTGGCTTAATATAAACAAAAATAAAATAACTAATTATTTAAATCATATGTCAGTTTTAAATAATAACGCAATGTTTTTCATTATTCATAAAAAAATTGAATGTTTTCAGAAAAATACCAAAAAATTACCCTAAGCTAATTTTGATATACCAAATTCAAAAATGTTGTCTATTTTACCGAATTCATAATATATAAGTTTCATTTATTAATTTAAAATTAATTCCTACTGTCAAAACCAAAAAGCGGGTTTTGAAAAAGTAAAACCTATCAAAATATTGACATGTGTTTATGTCAAATTAAATTGTGAAATTAAAAATAATGTCCTAAATAGTATTAAATGATAAAAATATAATCTAATTATACTTCAAAACCATTAAAATTTATAATTTACCACTATAAATTATTTCAATTAAGAAAATATTTTTCAATTAAAACATTATATTTTTCACTATTCGTCGAAATATGAAAGTTATCAGAAAAGTAACAAAAATTTATCCAAACTAAATTTTTATGTACCTTTTCTAAAGAAGAATTTAATTTCCTTAAATTTAATATATAAAAGTGTCAAATATTGGTTTCAAAAAGGGTTCACTATTAAATGGTGGTAAAATTACATTTTTTGAAAAATACTTCCTTTATCTGAAAAAATGAATTCATTCTTATATTATGTCTAAGAAACAGATAATATGGATGTTAAAATTATATATAGTATATAAGATTCAAAATTCAGTTAATACTACTCAGAAACTCTTTTTGAACAATTAGTTTAGTAAGTTTTGGTGCGCTCGAACTCAGTGTTGTGTCTAGCACAAGCTATTCAATTACATTAATGATACAACATACAATGAAATCATGGGGTGTTACATCAATATGATAAAATTTATAAATTTAAATATTTTCATCAACATTATATATTGAGTTATTTTTCGTAACCATGTCATATTCAACATGTATAATTGTGGGTAAAACCATAGAAAATTATATGATCCTTGATTTATCTATATTTTATCATTCTCATATTCAAACACCTCATCCATGGAAATAAAATTAAATCCCTATTTTTAAGCTTCCGTTTAGAAAATTCCATGAAATTATCAACTCCATTTTCTTATTAAGTAGTGTTTATTCATAAATATATCTAATTATGATCCATTAAATACATATGATCACAACATAATAGGTGAATATATTAAAATATATAAATTATTAAATATATGTAAAAATTGTTACGTTTCGAACATATATCATAAAATCAAAATATTTAATTATTGATATCCATTTGATCGTAACAGAAAAACATACATAATAATCTAAACATATTATATATAATTTATATTAAAAAATAAATTTATTATACATATTTTCTAATAAACAATTTATATATAATTTATCACCAAAATTTAAAAACAACTAACAATAACTTATTCATAATTTATAAAACATAACAA
Source organism: Viscum album (assembly GCA_963277665.1). Lineage (NCBI taxonomy): Eukaryota > Viridiplantae > Streptophyta > Magnoliopsida > Santalales > Viscaceae > Viscum > Viscum album. The sequence continues at coordinate 226,571,664 of OY728159.1, read as the reverse complement.
AAATGAGAAAAATTATCCAAACATACAATTCTCATAAAAAGGTATCATAAAACATATATTTTGTAACTAAAAACTATCATAAAAAACAATTATACATAATTTATCCTTCAAATATTTTTCATAAAAACAATTATATATAAAAAATTAACATACAATAAATTATGAAAAATGTTTCTAAAATTTAAAACAATTATAAACAAAATATTTTAAATATTTTACAAATAATTATATAAAAATTGATTTATGAAGATGGTGGGGGTGCGAACATGGAAAATCAAATTGGCCATATAGGATCTTTGTGAGTTTATATCTTTGTTGTTTTGTGGATTCATTTGATCCGTCTTGGGAAATTTACTTCAATGGTGACATGTGGGATGCATATGGTGATAATAAATTGAAAAATACCTGAATAATTTCTACTTGAAGAGACAGGGGATCTAATTCTTGAATGTTATCACTGATCTCACAATAATGGATGATAACAATATTTACAAATCCATTAACATAATGGGACTTGAAGATGGTGGCCTATCAGTAGTGGCATATATAGATGTTATCTATGAAATGCTTGATCTTTGGAAGTTCTCTCCTCTCAGTCATATTTCTTATATTAAATGGGATTGATTGTGTTCCCTCAATGATCTCTAAGATAAGATAACATACTATTTAGTTGTTTGTAACTGGAGGATTTATTCAAAAAGGATTTTTTCCCTTCATATTCAGAAATAAATAAGTGCTCAATGTGGCATGATGTATTGGGAAAAATTAATTGAATCTAGGTATTCTCTAAAAATATGAATGATATTGAAATTTTAATCCTCTTATATAGTTACCATCCCCATATCAAATATGTATTAGGATCTATGGATTGCAATAGCTATCTGAGCATCCAAAATATTTTAATGATCTGGCATCTTGTATTAGAATTCCAATCATGTTGGACCAATGGACTCCTGATCCGGTGTTGGGTTAATAAGATATCATCCATGTTGATGTCGAAATAGAATTTAGATGACCTGATGATTTTTTCCATAGTCTTAAATGAAATTAATGTTGATGTTAAGATTGAATACAGTCATGTTCCCTTCTATTAATTCTATAAAATGTTTGGAAATTCAATATCCAATTGATGATTCATAAAAATAAAGGTAAAAGTTTCCCTGATGACCAGATCATATAGAGATGAGTAAGATCTAAATAATGAAGGAATCAATTTTTGAACGGATAAAACCATCTATGATACTGGTTGAACATCCAATCTTCCAGAAGGATTTGAACGCTAATCATGCCAACTATAGTACATCTTGGTTTAAAATGGTAGGAGATGAATAAAATGAGAATCATCCATCTTCCTCTACTTCTAATGGTAACTATTTTAAAGAAGATTAACATGAATTGGTTGATGACATAATTTATTGTTGAATTGTGAAATAGATGTAGACTTTAGGTTAACATATTCAAGATAAATTGTGTGACTTGGTGAATCCTTTATTGGTTAATGTACCTCCATTGGTTCATTGACATTTATATTCCCATATAGATTGTATTTCTTCTTAGACTCTCCATTCTGTGATTTCCATTTCACATGTGGATAGAAATACGGAGTCTAATTATAACCATAATTGTTTATATTGTCATTCCTTTGACCCCAAACACTATAAAAGACAATAAAGGAAAGAGGGTGTTGATTCATATTTAAAAAATGTAGGTTCTAAACATGAATTGAATCATTATGATTAATCTCTTGAAAAATAGAGAGAATCTATTAAATAATTAAATCCCCCAACATCCAAAAAAATGGTATATGTATCTGTTGAAATTATAAATAGAGTTGAGAACTCCACCGAACCATTGGATTTTGATGTACATATTGGTATTAAAACTACATAGTATGACAAAAGGATATGGGTTTGAGGTATTAAAAATGGGTTTTAACCCCAAATCTAAATAATTATGAAAAAAATTGTAATAGTAATGGATTATCCAACCCTGAAATAGTTAGTGCAATAAGGCTAATGATTCAAAAAACAGTATTTTATTGGGTTGTTTGATCCCAAATTGATCTTCCCATCAAGGATGGATCCACTTGAAATTTTGGTCTAAAATCATTATGGAACCAACCAATAATCTTCCTAAGACAATATGATTTGTTTTTTGGATACCTAATACTTATTGGATACTTTAATTATCAAATAAAGTAGAAAATGGTGACATATATTATTAGAACTGTGAACAGGAAACACTTATTTTATTTAATTTATACTTGCAACTATTATCACACATTAAGGGATATGTGGTAAGAAATAAAATTATTTTTGGACCACATCATCGTCTATGGGATAAAATTGTAAATTCCAAACCAATCCTCATCATATATGTGAAATTTGGAATTCTATAATATCCCTTATCGTATTGGGTGTTCAAATCATTAAAAATGAAAAAAACATTTGTTTGAAGTTATCCTTATGGAAGGAAAATATACTAGATATAGGAAGCATCTACGCAAAATGGTTACAAGAAAAATTGATAGGTTTTTTCATTAATGTGTAAACCTCTAACTTATGGAAATATGTTTCTTACTACACCTTATTAAGAATAAGCTCTCATCGCCACTACATTTTAAGGAACATAATTGATAGAGACATCATTCCCCCTTTCCCATTTAGATTTAATAATTCTTGGGTTTATCTTAATAAATGTAGTGTGCTTATTCAAGACACATAGTTATTTGTTCATTTCATTAATGAGGTTTTGTCCTATATTCGAGAAATGAGTTTTTTAAAAGAAAATTGAATGATTGGAGTATAAACAATTTTATCTCTATTTAAAATGACATTTCCAATCTAGAATCATACACCAAGATCTTGTATGATCATAACATAGATCAGGACATCTATTGTGATCATGAACATGAAACAAGAATTTATGTTGAGATCTCATGCTTATTATATCCCAAAAAGAACATAAAAAAAGGAAACCAACAAAACAAAATTGATCACAGATGGTGAAAAGAACTCTAAATTCATTCACTCATTTAAAAGAGCCATAAAATCGCACAAAACCCTTTCTATTATCAATGATGTTGATCAGTTTTTTGAAAATTTATGAGAACTTTCTGATTATATTGTCTTTTATTACAGAAGTCATTTTAATAGTACCATCAATTCTAATGACCCTATTAGGGATGTTATTCTTTTTTGGGTGAATGATGAATATAAAAGGATTCATTCTTTAATTCCCTTGATGTATGAAATAAAATAAGTATTCATTAGCTTATGTGTGAGTAGTTTTCCTGGTCTAGGTAGATATACTAATTTTATCTTCCATAATTTTTAGGATACTATTTAGCATAATATTTTTTAGTTTTTCCACTATATATTACGTAGGGGAACTCTCTCATTCAATGATTAAATTCTCAATTCCTTTCACTCATTCTGAAAATGGATAATTGCTATGAAATAAATTAAATCAAGACTGTTTCCCTAGTCAATTATATTTATAAAAGAATTGAAAAAATTCTAGAACTAGGTTATCTAAGATTTCCAGTATGATTTTTTTCGCAAACTAATATTTTTTTAAAAAATGAAGAACCATTTTGGATTTCATGATGACTATATCAAAATGAAAAAATATTCCTAAAAAAACCATTAGTATGGAACACTACTCTCAATATGGATATCAAAATGTATTTCGACACAATGAATTGTGATTTAATTTTCATGATTCATTACTAATATTTATCTAATGATACTTTTAATAATTTCATAATGAAATTTCTTGGTTCAGCCCAAATTTCTATTCAAATAAATGGATCCCCAGATGGTTATTTAACAAACACAAGAAGAGTGGGAAAATTTTATCCACTATCTTATATTATATTTTCTGTTTTAGAGGATTACCTAAGTTGGATGTCTGTCAACATGGTTGAATGTGAGGAATAAAACTGATATGGGCCTCCAAGGGGTTTTTACTCCTTATCATTTATTTTATACGGATGATATTTTTATATTCATTCAGGGTGATAAAATAATGTCAAAAAATCAATGATACCCTATTTTATTATTAAAGGGTCTCAGGCTAAGAGATCATTTGAGACAAGTAATTTTTTTGTTTTGAAGGAATATCCCTGTTGGATAGAAAATTGATGTTATCAATGTGATAGGCATCATGAAAGGGATATTTCTCATCTCTACACTTGGAGTACCCAATTTTTTGGGTAGACCAAAGGCATCACATATCACAAATATCATGATCCAAATAAAAAAAATAGCCTTGTGGAAGGGTAAATCTCTATCTTTAGATTGTATAATTTTTATTTTTAATCATGTTATCACTTAAATGTTTGTTTATTAATTTATTGTTTATAAATGGTGTGATACTTTCTTGAATAGAGTGTAAAACTCTATTATAAACATTATCTATATTGTAATTACTCTTTAATATAGAGAAATCCATATACATTGGAATGATTTCTACAAACCCATTTCACTTTGTGGGCTGGGAATAAAGAATTTATTTAATTTCAATAGTTCTATTTTTGGTGCACATTACTTGGAGACTCATTAATGATAATTTCATAATTATGGATTTCATTAGGTCGCTATTCTCTACAACATTAAAGTTGTAGAATTAAATTACATAGAATATTCTCTCTTACCAGCAATCAATGCAACATTGCATGAAATAATTTATGATGCATGTTGTCTTGAAAGTTGTAATTATCCTCCCAATTTTTGGTTTAAAAATGTGACATGTGCTACTCTAGAAGATATTCTGAACTCTAGTGACCTAGTGATGGATCTCAATGCCTCCATTAAAGATCAATTGGAAACCTTTTTTAATTATCTTCTTTATGTAGTGTGAGAAGTGGTTAAGCATTATGATTTTATCGAATATGATGACCTCTTGATCTATGGACAAGTAGTAAATGGAAATCTCACAATGAATCTCATCTACTAGAAAATCATTAATGAAAATTACAATGTATTTATTGATATAATGAGTAGGAATATTATTTTTCCTTCTCAATTGATGATTTTTTGGAGTCTTGAATATCTAATGCTTCCTGTTGATTCATGTCTATAGACTATTATAATTTCACTGTGCTCTAGATGAAGTGCATTCCATTTATATAGGGAAGTCCTATATCACCTATTTCTAAACAATTCCACTACCACAACCATGGTAAATGTAGCTCATGACTTTATAGAAATGAATTTTTCATTGATTAAATGATATATATGGATTTTTACAGTGCTATTCGGAGTTATCACTCTCTCTATAATTAGTAAAATTCATCCATGTGATCGGTGTGGATGTCATTCACTTAATCTGGTTCGTCCAAAATAAATGATTTCATGAATAGCTTCCTTTAAATCACCAAATTAATTTGATGCATATGGTTTCATCTATGAATAATGATAACATGTTGTAGTATGGCCGATATCAGAACATCATTCATGATCTTTCAGTTCTCAGAAAAATAAGAGTGGATAGAAACTTCTCCCCTTCCCATTAAATATGATAAATTGTTTAGAATTATATATTTATTATATATATAATGTGAAATTATGACGGAACTTCTAGGGAAAAACTAGGACCTTCGGGTCTTTGGGATATCTTTAGAAACCAAAATGGGAAGGTTTTAGGATGTCTCTATGATTATTGTGGATTTTATTTAGCTTTAGAGATAGAAATTTTTGGTATAATCAATGATTTTGACATAGATAGTATGAATGTTTAGAACACCATTTGGCTTGAATATTATTCCATAGTGCATGAAGTGAGAGCTAGTCAATGAAATTTATCATGGTAGATTACAAACAAGAATATTAAACTCATGGATTATATATTTATAATGAATTATTCTATCTTGAGCATATATTGTGAGGCCAATTGCTTGACTGACATGCTCTCCAACAAATGCATTTTCTTTTATGATTTCATTATTCATAATGAGATACTAATTGTTTTACATCCCTTCTTTATAGGGGACTTTTATAAATATATATCCTTCATACTTTTGTAACATTGTTTTTACATGATGAATGAGTATCATTCTCTAGTGAAATATCTCATATTCTTCCAAAAAATTTTAAAAAATAACTTACACAAAATTAATATAAAAATTATTTGAAAAAATATTTAAACAATTATATGAAAAATCATACAAACAATTACACATTAAAAATATATAGAAATTTATAAAAAGAGTTATGAAAAATGTCTAAAAAACTATTAGTAAAAAAAAATTTAGAAAATAATAATAACATACATAAAATTATAATTAAAAATTATTATACATATTCTATTTTAAAAAAACCTAAAAAATTTCGATCTTGATTGCATAAAATGTCTTCTGTATTCCAATAAAATCATTCTATATTTGTGGTAATAGAGATAGTGATACAATATTTATAAACAATTCAGTGAAAAAAGAAGTTGGACCCCAAAAAAACCTCAAATTGTGGTTGAGACTTGATTATAATAGCTTCATTATTGTGGAATAAGAATGATGTTTTGGATATCCAAGAGAAAAAACATGAAAAGTTGATGAAATTAATCATCAAGAGATAATTGACGGTCTTCAAATACATTTGTGAAATAGTTGGTTAAAATTCGATCAAGAGGGGGTTTTAATCAAAGTAACAATTTGAAATTAGGATACAAAATAAATTGGTGAGAGAATTGAAGGGTAGAAAAGGTGTCAGTGTCGTCGTCAGATGAATGTTTTTTTGTGAGAGAGGTTTTGAGAAAAAAATAAGGGATTTAGTTTTTAAATATTTTTTATTATATTTGCAACATAATTTTATAAAAAAATGATATTATTGTTTTTTATAATTCAATAATTAATATCGTTACATAAAAGTTTACATTAATTCATATATTTTTTATATCATTTTTTGAAACTAATGTTGAAAATATATTTTAATATCATTTAATATTCGTTTTCATAAAAATAAATGCTAAAAGGTTAATGCATAGGAATTTCAACCTCATTTTTAATGAAACCTAATATTATACATTCCAATACAATATCGTTGATGTTGGTTTATAAAAAACCAATGGAAAAATATTGATGTTAAAGAACACAATTCTACATGTGATAATTCTATGGTTCATCAAAATGTTTAATATATATACACCCCATTTTTGTTTTATGATATTGGAGTTTTATATGATTAAGGAAATATTGGGAGATATTTTTTAGAATACAACCCATGAGATTAGTATATATTTTACTGAAAGGGTTTTTTGAGGAATAATTTTGTGTATTTTATAGATATAAGTTTACAGGTATTAATAATAATCTGGGTTAATTATATATATAATTTTAATTTAATTATGTTTAATTATATTAATGTGTTATAAAATTTTCGAAATATAGGTTTTATCATATCGATAATCATGTGATTAAAGAGTTATTTGATGACTAATGGATTAATGATATTTTATAGATGGTCAATATATAAATAATATTGTGGCACTAATGTAAATGGAATCTTTTTCTATGATTTTTATTTATTTTATGAATAATGATTTATAAATATTTTGGAAGAATATATGATTTTATTGTGGATTTATATTGATTTAGGTTATTTATGGAAAATATTAGTATATTTTTGTGATTACATGATTATAGAAAAAATATTTTTGTAATGTTTTTAATGAGTGATTAATGTTGTTTGGTGATAAATGTAAAATTGATCCTAGAATAATATGTTATAAAGTATTTCATATTTTTTATCTGTGGATATTAATGTTGTATTTCTTCATAGGGGGGTCTATTTATATTTGATATTGTCTTCACTGGATATACATTTTTTGGTATTTGTTAATATATAAGAACATTAGAAATAAATTTTAAACATTTATATATAACATAATATGATATAAGTTGATTTTAATGCTTAAGTTATTAAAAATATTCTTCTTAGATATTTATTATTTTTTAGAGGTGTAAAATTATTGAAACAATAAAACAAAGGATGAAATTTAATTTAGGGATTTAAAGAAAATCAAGTATAATTTCTCATGATCTCAATTTTCATGGTAGAATAATCCCTCAAATATAGAAAATATATTTTTAAAATAAAAAGGTTTACCTTTCATTTATGATCTTTTTAACCCTCATTGATTTATGGTTTTGTGGTAATCAATATTCTCAGGATCATGTTCTCTATAAATCTATAACTTAATTTGGACATTATTTTTTGTTGTAGTAACTCAAGAGGGGGGTGAATTTATTTCCCAATAAAATATGTGTTCAAAAAAAATACCAAAACTAAATTTCACAATTTAATAAAAACTCCCAGTTAATTAAAATAGTAAAAATATATAAATCTATATTTTAAATAAATTATTAGATTATGGATTAAGGATCAATAAAAATATCTTATAAATATATTATCTTTTGAAACTAAGTTACTTAATCAAACACTTAATATATACACAAATTAAGACTAACAATAAATGTAATGTTTTAGTTATAGTTTTCAAAATAGATATCTATATGAAGTCAGAAGCAACAATACATAACAAAACAAACAATGGAAATATAAAATGTTAGTCACTCTCAAGATCAGACATAATCCCTTCAACTTATAAATCACATGATTACAAGTAGTTTTTCATAGTAATAAACATATCCATCACCTAGATAAGATTTTCCAATAAACATCACAAATATTTAACCTAACACAATGACTCTTCAATAATTTTCTATGGGATGATAAATAGTACCAAGTAATACGAGACCTCATCCATAGTTATTCATTGGAATCAAACCAAATTTTATTGAGAGAATTTATTGAGAAAAATTCAGTTTAAGTACAAGAGATAGTGTGTTTAGATAAATAAAGTACTTCATCACACTACTCAGAATTATATAATTAAATAAAAATAAAAATATATAGATACATAGAAATTTTGATGTATCTTGATCTATGAGACATCGGTTGTTTTGAGCCCTTCATTTTGTATTTGGAAGGAGATCAAACAAGTCTATTAGTATGTCTAGAAAAAAATGGTATCATAGAATGATTTCTCAAATAAATATTCTATTATTCATTTTGTTCCATCCAGTGTATTCAGCATTGAATCATCACTTTGACTCTCACAATAGAATAAATATCATTAGAGATAACTTCATAAAAAGTATCTATTGGAGGATAGTAATCCTTGATTAACTACACTAAGGATTCATTTTATATGTGAAAAATTAGCCATTTGATATTTGAAATTATCCAATAGTAAGATAAACATGGTAATATGCATTCACTTAATTTATGATCAATTTATCTACTGGAATCTAAATATTATTATCTCATATAAAATGGTGATGTGGTCAATTGATCACTTTATGTGGTTATATCATTTTTGTATGCAGTAATTTGATGAATTTATGTGGTAATATTGTTCTTTGTGTGATAATTACATTAGAACCAAAGTATTAATATATCACCTTATGAAAATTTACACATATCATGGCTTAGTAAATTGATTTCTTCATAAATTAATGTGGTTTCATTCTTTTGGTAAGGTGATTTACTTCTTGTAGTATCAAAATGTATTTCTTACTATAAGTTGATTTCCTTCTTATGGTATGGTTATATCCTTTATTTGGTATGGTGGTTTTCTTCATGTGGTAAGGGTCACTGATTTTACTGGTTTTTTTGGTTCTTTTTACATAGAAATCTGTTCGTTTTCATATAGTAAGGAGAAATAAAATGTGAAGTAAGGTATTGTAGTCACCTAACGTAAACATAGTAAGGTGTTAGGGTAAGCTCTATACTTTTCCATTATATTAATTTATGTCAGTAAATTATTTTCTGAAAAAAAAACATAAAAAAAATTATTAACAAGATAATGTTTATTTTGGATCATTAAAATAAGGAGTGTTAGGTCTAAACAAAGAATCATCCCCTTTTTTATAAAAAATTGTGATATTTAAATTTAAATGAATTAAATACATAAAAATTATATTTGTAATGTATTGAAATAATTCTGAAAAAAATTCAAATCATGTAAACGGTTTCCATTGAATTCAATGAATTTTAATTTATCACATTACTCCCCATTATAATTATTCATCCTATATTGATATTATCATAAATAATCTGAAAAACTATTAAGATAAAATAAAAATAATAAAATATAGAATGAAATTCATGTTAAAAAATATATTCAACTGAATTGTACAAATAGAGTATGAAATATCCCTATTAGAATTCTTAATCTAAATCCAACTAAGGGTCATTTATGATTTCAGCAAGAAAGATATGATCCTTTCCTTTGGAAGTAAAGGTAGGAGAAAAAGTAGTGTCTAGATAAGAAAAAGATGTAGGAGCTATAATAACTACACAATTTGAAATAGGTCTAAGATACTAAATGGATTGGGAATGAGTGGGTCCAAAAGGATTTATTATATAGGAGGTCATAATTTGAGAGACAGGAAGAGGTTAATGAGTAAGGAAAATAGTCTGAGAGGTATGACGTTAAGATTCCATCAACTTGGAAAAATTACTAAACTTATGAAAACCATGCTCGAAATATTATATAAAATCATCTCAATTAAACATGAAAGCTTTAAAAATAGGATTCTTTTCTTTCAACTTCTCAACATAAAACTTTAAATATTTTGTTAGTGGTGACATATTAAAATATAAAAAAAGTGTATTGAAAATCCATCTCAGATCATGATTTGTAAATATTTTTCTTAGATAACAATAAATTTTTATTTTGATTATATCTTAGTCCTGACTAGATTATTTGTAATCCTTATAAAAGAATGTGAGAATATTATCTACATGGGTCTGAAACCCATCAAACAAAGACTCACACTTCTTGATTAATTCTTCCAAAAAAAACTTGCATCTCATCTTGAATGATTTGTTCGATCTTATCTTCATAAAATAAAAGAGAATGATGCTCTATATATGAATAAAACACATCATTCATGAAATTATGGCCTAACTAAATCATCATATTTGGTAGACCATCTTCAATAGAACTCATATGAGCTCCTATATCTTTAATTTCAAATTGAATCATTTCTATTTTGTAATTAAATATGGGTTTGAGATGATTGATGCATAAGACAAATTTTTTTGAAATATCCTCTTTTATCAATTATTTTAAAGAGTTGTAAATGTTTTCTGATGATAGTTGGAATATTCCTATCAAATCTGACATAAAAATGATCAATTAATCTTTTGAAACATATGAAGATGATATAAAATAGGGTGAATAAGAAGAAGTATATAGATCACTATATGAATTACTGATATCTTCTTCATATTTTCTCTACATTATAACATCTCTTATAGTATGATCATCAACACTGTAAAAAACATCATCTAAATTATTATCAATAAACTCAACAACAAATTCATAATAAAAAAACTGATAAGTTTCAATTCTTTCCTAAAAAACAACTTTAAAAATGAATTATCCAAAAAAAATTCTTTGAATATAATGAGTGGCATGTCCACCATGTCCAGTTGGACTGCCTCCATGATCTTCACTATATGAATTAGTATAATTTAATTATAATTCCAAATATCTTATAGAATGATCCCCCTAAAGAGGTTTATTAGGACCCATGATTAATATAAATTATTATTACATCATTATAGATGAATAATTGTCACGGACCGAATCTGGTCACCATCAAAACTGGCACCCAACCCGGCCCAAAACAAGGCCTGAAGGGCGTTCCAGATCCCCATGGGTAGGAACAGGTTCTTGAGTATAATAAAATGAGAATTGGGAATGATTTACCCAAGTTTATAAACATAAAACAACAAAAGAATCCAATAAAACGAATCTGGATTTTTCAAACCAAACAATCATTTAAAAAAATTCAGAAATAAATTAAAATTTTTAAAATAACTCAACATGACTATAAAAATGTTACAAAACCAAAAGTAAATATCCCAAGAACCCTCATGTCAAGAGGAACAACCCTCAATCCAAATCCACAAGATTTCACCACCAAGGACCAGCTAGAAACCAGAACCACTGGAACTAAAAAAATTGTACCCAACCTGTGACAAAAAAAATGAAGTCTACTTACACCCAAGGGTGTAATTACGGTATGAGCAAATTCCTAGTAATATACCACCACTAAGAGATTCCATTCAATAAACATTCAAAGACAAAAATCATGCACGTTTTCAAAAACATTTAATTTCTAGTTACAATTTCTAAAAGTTGAAACTAAAAAATCTGTTTTCAAGTGGGATTATTTAAAGAATAAACACTATTAAAATAAATTTTAAATCTAATTAATTTTATATCCAAATATACCATATGCTGATGGTATTTATAAAGGGTATAATGATCACATGTAACGGGAAATAACCCCTAGGCACTAGTTCGTTGTGGGTCCCAGGTACCTCGTATCTCGGTGAGAATAACCATCACAAATATATGTTCTCGTGCACAAGACACTATTAAGGAACATACCCACAACATATTGGTCCACAATAATCATCATCACAGTTTAGTTTGACTTTTTAGTGTTAATCATGCTAATTTAAACTGAGGCCAAACCCCACAAATTCACTAGCATACTAGTACACGTCCACCCACCTAGATACGCGCTTTTTCCCTTCGTGCTCAAATAAGTTCAACAAGACATGAAATATAATTTTAACATGAAAATATAATTTCCATATCAAAATTTTACCAAAGATTCCACATGTATACCACACAAGTTACAAAAGCCCACTTTTCATTCAAATTGATTTCGAAATCTGACTCACACCAAAATAGCCCAAAACACTTTTCAAATTTCATTAACACTTCCACAAATCCTTTAAAAAAATTTATAAACAATTACAAGACATTATAACTCACATAAAAACCACTCAAATAACATATAATAGCTCTTTTTTCAATAAAATTCATTTTTCACAACACACTCACACAAAACAGCCCACATCCTTGTTTTGCAGCTCTCCTTCCATTTTCAAAAACATCTCATCCCTTTATAAACCAATATAAAAAAATATTTGACATCTTAAATAACCACCTTACCTTTAAAAAACACATATTAGGTTAAGAAACCCCCCATATATTACATATAAACCCTTTTACCCAGTTGTCTAACCAAAGAAAACATTCACAATTTTCATAAAAACAAACTCAAGCGGTGTAACTATTTTTTTCACACAAAACCCATTTCAAAACTCCCATTTAAGGACAAAACCATACCAATTACTATGAAAAACAGAATTGGAATCCCTATAAAAATTTATAAAACCACATTCAAGTGTTATAAAATGAACATGAAAAATACCACAAAAGATACAACTAAAAACACAAATTTTCATAAAATGATCTCAACAAGTATGATAATGTTTTACCCATTATAGCTATTCAAAAACCTTATTTTTAGGACCTAATGTCACTAATACATTACCAAGCCAGAATTGGAAAGCCAACCAAGATTTATTAAACAAATTCCATATGTTATAAAATACACCAAAATAATACCCCATGAGTTACACTTGGAAACAACCAATTTCATGTTCAAAAGAAAATATAAAATTTAACACTTAACCAAATAAATCATAAACAGTTTTTTCAACACACAAAACATATGAGGAATATAAAAATGAGTATATATAGCAAACTAAATCATCAATAATTGTTTACACATGGAACCACCTACCATTTTAATGAAAAACCATGAATCATGGTGCGGAACCTCAACCGCACCTCCGCTGCACTAGAAGGATGTGGAAACAAACCCTAAACCATAATATTTCGCCACAAATACCACAAATAAAACCATAAGTATGAACCCTAAATTTTGGGCACTCAATAAATTATTGATAGTGGGATAAAATCCTATGTAGAACAAAGGAATTGAAGAGAGAAACATTTACTCAAAACAATCTTGAAGAAAATCGCCAAAAATCCAATAGAATATGAATTTTAAAATAGATACAGATTTAATGGAGTTTCTAACAATGATGAGGAGGTCATGTAGGATCTGGAATGGGGGAAAAGCGTAAAAATAGGAGTTATGAAAGAATCAATTTACCTCATCAAATCTTGTTGATCTGTGAAATCCATAGATGTTTCGCCCAACTTCGCGATTATATTAAGCTTCAAATTGGGGGAGGACGGAATTGGGGTGCGCCTTAGGTATGTGTTCTTGGGTGGGAGTTGGAATAACCGAAAAATATTGAAAATAGAATGATTTATTAATGAAGTTAAAATTATTTTTAATGCACTAAATGGGCTTTTGGGCAGGCCCAATCCCATAAATAAAAACTAATATCCACCCTGATTATAGATTTATAAATGGTCCAAATTAATTTTGAGGTGTTCATATGTTAGGGGATTACAAGTAAAAATGGGAATGGATGAAAAATGTTGAAAATTAAGGAGTTATAAAGAAACCATAATTTATTTTTAAATATGTAATTGGGCTCATAGTTTGGCAAAATTCCTGAAAACTCACTAATTATTCAATAAAAGATTAGGAAACCCCCAAAACAAAGCATGAATGGAAATTAAATGGAAGTCAAATGAAATTTACCTCTATAATATTTCATGTATGTGACAATTATCCCCACTAAGAAAACTTTCCATCCCTGGAATGCTATAGCAAGTCCAAAACAACAACCAAACCCTACAGTGAAACCAAGAGTTACTCCCTTGCATGGTTTCACCCCAAATGGCCAAAATAGCTCTAGTGATCAATTAAATAAGGAATGATCTCATAAACCAAACATACACCAATTTCATAAATCAATCAATTATATTCATATTTTATCTTAAAATAAAACTCCTCAAACACTATCCAAACCGGATTCACACAATTTACCGAACGAAATACAAAAATGAACAATGTTACACTTACCTTACTTTAACCAAAACATTGGGCGTTCACCACTCCCAATGATTACCAAAGGAAGGTTTTGGTAGTTAGATAGCTCCCAACAAGGATACCTAATGAAAATCCAAAACCAAAGACCAATATGAGTAACTAGTATGGGGAGACACAAATGGGCTTCCCACCATAAGAGACAACTCAAAATTTCCCAAGACAGAAACAGGACACTAACTGGGGAGGCCCAAATGGACTCCTGAAAAAAGGGAGTAGACTCCAATTAGACATTCTAAAAATTACACACATGAGACTTATAGTGGGTATCTCCACCATAAGATCATACCATATTAACAACCATCATGGGCAGGCACAAAAAGGCCCCAAAATTTAAAAATTTGGGTCAGTCACACGGTTAGTCTGCATGGTTTGGGAAACCATGAAATAACCGTGGAGGACCTTCATTATTAATGGTTTCCTAGCACATGAAAACTACTAATCATGAATGAACTATGTGCTAAACCATAAAGACTGGTTTGAATTATTCTCATCTATTATACTAAGGATATGACTTTGGAAAAGGGTTCAACTGACCCTAGGATTTCCCCTGACTACCATCCAGCTTTTCTCTAAGACCTATGGCTGGTGTTCAATTATTTTAGCATCTTTGGCCTCACATTTAGGCTCTGGAAACCCACTGAACAATAATTATTCCTTCGGTGCAACCAAAAACTACACCACAATCCCTAATATGTTTTCCAAGACATAACACATTCTGAACTCCCTTAACCAAAAATGATATTTCACTGAAACAAGGGCTTAAAAGATGAACACACATCACACCTTGTTTGTTAAGTTGAGAAAAAATAGAATTAATGAAAACCTATACTCACCTTCCACTTAAATGGAATATTTTTATGTTTTTACAAGGGATACATTCTCCCAAAAAAATAGAGACTCTCAGATGATTGATGACCGTCTCCTTTATGGTCAATGGAGAACATGACATCACAAGGCACCATCGGACATGACCATTATGACAGATATAAATAATGCATGGAGAGGGACCTTAGTCAACATCCCCAAACAACACACAATTCTATAAGGTCCCACAATATCCAATCGTGACCATATTTCCCACACTGGTGGTTCAACATTAACTCCTGCTTCGAAGAAACTTTGAAGAACCCGGAGGCCCTATTCGACACCACTGAGACCCTCATCCACACTAACAACCCCAGACCACTTCCACCTTTGAGGAATCAAGTATCTTAATAAACTAAGGCCTATTTCAACATTCCATGTGCACTCTTCTTCTATAAAAGGATTCATAAAACATAGAAATCCAATAGTGTAGACTCAATCTATGGAGCTCAAAAAAATATTCCTTATATTAATGAACTGGAGGATTTTCTAATAGAGAAACAATCCGGGTTGAACTTCAGTCATGAAATAACCTTTAATGGGGCATACCTTGTCCAACGATTGAACCAAAGGACCCATACAAGATGGTCCATTAGTCAAGACACAAAAAAACCCGATCCAAACACCTTAAGGAATCCACTATAAAGGCATCCCAAGACATTTCACAAAAGAGACCACTAACCGGCCCTTCCACACATCTTACTGACCAAACACAATACCAAAACACAGTTAAAATAGGAGGAGTTATTGGACTAAAAAATCCCACATAATCAACATTTTCAAAAACAAAAAATACACACCATCCCAAACTATTCATCAATACATCATGTTTTTACTTTAAAATAATCTTTTTAAAAACAAACGGTTTAGTGGATATAGTAACCACCAATGGTACCGTATAGGACATACACATGCATATTTTTGTGCCACACAAAGCACCCTAATCATATCCATCCCGACACTCATCTAGTCATGCAATAAACTATCCAACATCACATATAACCCCATTCATTTGGTTTCTCACTAAATTATGAACGGTTAAAACAAAAATTCTTTCCAATTTTCAAAACCAAAACGGTCAACCAACACATACTTTTTCTCAAAACAGCTAACCACGAGATCAAAACCCCAACTCACATCTTACAAAACATTTAAGAAAGACACAACAATTTAGAAAAGAACTCACAGTCAAGATATTCACATGAATTTCAAAACATCTCATCCCATTAAAATACACTTTTATTGTTTAGAAAGCTCTATTGGAAACACTTTTCAAAACCAACTTCGATATAGTTTCTTCTTTAAAAAGTGTTTTAAGCACATCATTTTCCATTTAAAAAAAATTCTAAAAATTTTTTTCCGCCATTTTATAAACCAAAACATTACCTATTTATTTAAAAATCATTTCACAAAAACTTTATGCATCTTAAAACCAAGTCACTTTAAAACCAAAGTGCCATGATTTCAAAACTAAAGTACAAAACAATGTGGGAGAAAACTAGTTTCAGTGGGTGACATAGAAATATCGTTGGCGGCCATATTCTAATAACATTATCATCATAGAAAGTCTTATAAGGAATATCTTTGGCTCCACATGGATTTCCATGCCCTGTGAGCTCACGTAGACCATTAAACAAACTCCCTTTTAATTTCCACTAATCATCATCAAACCTAGAAAACCAAAGGACTTAGATAAATCCCGACATATACTAGAAACATGAATCCCATCATGAGGTGTGGTGATCAAGAACACTACCCATAACTGGAATAATATATCTTGAAAATACTTACTCCATACTATCCCAAATCTTCCCTAAATAACATGACCCAAAGAGTTAACCTGAACCTCCCTTTGATACCATTTTATCCTGAACAGAATCTGGTCGCCATCAAAACCAGAACCCTACTCAGCCTGCAACAAGGCCCAAAGGGCGTTCTCGATCCCCACGGGCGGTCACAAGTTCCTGGGTATCATAAAATGAGAATTGGGAATGATTTTCCCCGAGTATATAATCATAAAATAACAAAAGAATCATATAAAATGAATCTGGATTTTTCAAGCCAAACAATCTTTTACAAATATTCATAATTAAATTAAAAATTATAAAACAACTCAAAAATACTATAACAAAGTTACAGAACCAAAAGAAAACAGCCCAAAAACCCTCATGGAAAGGGGCACCTCCCACAATCCATCTCCACATGATTTCACCCCCATGGACCTGCTAGAAACCCGAACCACTGGAACTAAAAAAATTGTACCCAAACTACGACAAAAAAATAACCAAGTCTACTTACACCCAATGGTGTAAGTAGGGTTTGATCCAATGCCTAGAAGAATACCACCACTATGATATTATATGAGATAAACATTCAATGATGAAAATCATGCATGTTTTGAAAAACATGTAATTTCTTGTAAAAATATCTAAAAGATAAAACATAAAAAATCAGTTCTCATGTGGAATAATTTAAATAATCAATAATTCAAAAAAAATTACAAAGCTACTGAATTTTTCAGCTAAATATAATGTGTGTCGATGGTAAGTACAAAGGATATAATGAGAAGAATCCATAGAAAATAACCACTGGGCACTAGCTCATTGATGGTCCCAGGTACCTCGTATCTCGGTGAGAGTAACCATCACAAATATCTGTTCTTGTGAACGATCCACTATTAGGGAACATACCAACAACCTACAGGTCGAAAATCATCATTATCATAGTTTATTTAGTGTTTTTAGTGTCAATCGTGCTATGTGAAACTGAGGCCAAACCCTGTGGATTCACAAGCATACTAGTACACATCCACCCACCTAGATACCTGAGCTTCCCTTCATGCTCTAACAAGTTCAACAAGTCAATAAATATAGATTTCACATGAAAATATCATTTCCATGTCAAAAATTCACCAAACATCTCACATGTATACCACAAAAGTCACAAAAGTCCACTTTTCATTCAAATTTATTTTGAAATTGGACTCACACCAAAATAGCCCGCAACACTTTTCACATTTCATTTACACTACCACAAATACTTTAAACAAATTTTATAAACCATTACAAGACATTATAAGTCACATAACATCCCCCTCAAATATCATATAATACATCTTTTATCTTCAAAATTCATTTTTCACAACACACTCACACAAAAAATTCCACAACCATGTTTTTCAACTCTCTTTCCATTTTCTAAAACATTTCATTACTTTTTAAAAGATTCGAAAAAATATATTTGACATCTTAAATAACCACCTTACCTTTCAAAATAACCATATTAGGAGAACACCCCCCCCCCCCCCTACAGTACATATACTCCCTTTTAGCCACATTGTTTAACCAAACAAAATATTCACAATTTTCATAAAACAAACTCAAGGGGTGTAACTATGTCTTGCACAAAAAATCCATTTAAAAACCCCCATTTAAGACCAAAACCATACCAATTCCTATCGAAAACAGAATGGGGGAGCCATAAATACATTTATAAGACCACATTCATGTGTTATAAAATTACCTTGAATAATACCCCAAAAGATACCAATGAAAACACACATTTCCATAAAATTCTCTCAAGAAGTATAACAATGTTTTACTCATCATACCGATACAAATACCTTCTTTTTAGGACCTAATGACACAAATAAATTACCAAACTAGAATTGTCAGGCAAAACTAGATTTATTAAACCAAATATATAAGTTATAAAATACACCCAAATAATACCCCATGAGTAACACATGAAAACACCCAATTTAATGTTAAAAAGAAAATCTAAAATTTAATAGTTAACCAAATTAATCATAAATAGTTTTTTCACCACACCCAACATATGAGGAATATGAAAAATTAGTAAATAAATCAAACTCACTCATTAATAATGGTTTACACATGTAACCACCTACCTATTGATTCAAAAACCTTTAATTGTGGTGTGAAACCTCAACCGCACCTTTTCTGTACCACAAGGAAGTGAATAAAAACCCTAAACCATAATATTTCACCAAAAATACCCCAAATAAAACCCTAGGTATAAACCCTGACTTATGGAAACTCTATAAATTTATGAAAGAGGGAGAAAACCCTAAGGAGAAGGAATGAATTGAAGAGAAAAACACTTACCCAACTCAATCTTGAAGAAAACGACCAAAATTCCACCAGAATCTGAATTTTAAAACAGTTAAAATTTTAAGGGAGTTTTGAACAAGGATGATGAGATCATGTAGGAACTGAAATGGGGGGAAAGAGTAAAAATATAAGGAGTTGTAAAAGGATCAATTTACCTCATCAAATCTAGGAGATTCTTGAAATCCAGAGAGGTATTTCCCAGTTTCTCAAATATATTGAGCTTCATATTGGGGGAGGAGAGAATGGGGGATAGCCTTAGGTATTTGGTCTTTGGTGGGAGATTGAATCATCAATAAAACATAATAATAGAATGATTTATTAAATACTTAAAACAACTTTTTAATGAAGGAAATGGGCTTTCAAGAAGGCCCAATCTCATAAATAAAAACTAAAATACACTATTATTAAAGATTTATAAAAGGTCCAAATTAATTTTTTAGTGTTCATATGTTGGGGATGGAAAGTAATAATTGGAATGGATGAAAAATTTTAAAACATGAAAGCTTTATAAAGGAATCAAATTTTTTTAAAATCTGGAATTGTGCTCACGATTTCGCCCAATTCATGAAAACTCACACATTACTCAATAAATGCTTGGGAATCCCCCAAAATAAAGCATGATTGAAATTAAATGGAAATTAAATGTAGTTTACCTCTATAATATATCATTTATGTTACAATACTCATTTAATTACCAAAATAAATACCCAAGGTCCATTATAGTATAGTGTCTTTGGAAACATGGAAACAAAATTTTCTATCTTGGTGGAAGATATTCATCATCACTTATAAAGATTTTCACCTTTAGTAATTCTACCAAAAACCAGTATTCATAACCTGATCAAAGAAAACATAAGAAATGTGAGATCTTATATGATCATTAATGGTACATAAAGGAAATTGATAAGCATAACATGAAACAAAGGGTATAGAACATGAGTAGAAAATTTGAGATCATACCCTTCATATTAGATATCATAATAATAATTTGTAGTTCATAACATATAGATCATAATATGATTAAAAAAATAAGTCATAAAAAATAACATATTAATAATACAAGGAATTTTTTGTATGCACATTTATTTATAATTATTGAATATTTAAAAGTAGTAATGGGTTCTCTCTTTAAGTTATGGACATGAAATCAGACCCGCACATAAACTTATGGAAACAAAACTAGGCCTATGAATAACATTGTAAATATGTAATCAGTTTATCATATAAACTTATGGACATGAAACTAGGTCTATAAATATCTGTGTGAACCTTTACTGAGGTTCACACATAACACTATGAACTTGTAATCTGCTTCAAACATAAATAAATGTATGTGGAACTATGCCCATTAAAATCATTGCGAACATGTAATAAGGTTCACTCATAAAACTGTGAACATGTAATTATATTCATGTAAAATCTTATGGAAATGTAAATAGGTACATACATAACATTATGAAAATGTAATCATCTTGACACATAAAACTTATACTCATGATTCATCCATCATTACACAATTAATTATAGGGAGATACAAGTTCCACACATCTCATAATAAAACAATTCATACTTGTGCCACAAGTTAATAAAATTATCATCATATTATGACCCATAAAAAGATATGAGTTCAATAAAAATAAAATCATAACCCATTAAATTTAATTGGTATCAATAATATTTCATCACATTTCATCATATAGAAAATAGATAGGTTTCATAATCATTGAATCAAATCAAAATCCATGAAAAAGAAGAAGATTTCAAAAAATGTATAACCTATGAAAGTGAAAGTGGTGTCATATGAATCATTACATAAATACATAAACCATCCATGAAATAATATGAATTAAACCATTGTATTATTTCCTAAGAGAGAATAAGTAACATCAACAAATGTCATATTTGAAGGAAAATAACATAGAATGATATTTTGAAAAAATTTCCTGAGTAAAATATCCTTTATTATTTAAAAATATATCTTTAAAATATAAAACATCTTAGACAAAAATCTTTTTAAAATAAACTAAAAACATATAAATAATACATGAAAACATTTTTTAAATTATTTTCCTTCAAAACATATTAAACAACCTTGAAAAAATTTTGAAACACATTTTCCTTGAAATATTATAAAATGATCTTAAAAATGCTTTGAAATCCTTTTCTTTGAAGATATATTTTAAAAATATTTTCTTAAAAATTATCCTTTCAAAATGATATTAATTATTCAAATTATTGACATTAGATAAATCGGTATATGTACTACAAGCTAAAATAAACATTTCTTTTTCATAGTAAAAAGATTAGAAAAATACCTCATTCAGAAAGCGACAAGAAGATTCCTATGAATACATCGGTAAAAGACAAAAAGGGTAAAATTTATTGTAATGATCATAAGAGATTAGTATAATAATCTTGGAAACCCTTTTTAGAAAACATGGTTTCAAAGAAACACATATTTCTGACCGAAGAGAGGGTAATGTCGGTATTTCTTAAAAATGCTTTCTTAACAATATTATTTATCAAAGAGTGGAAACAATGGTACCAATATATGAATAAATCAAAAATAACCAGAGGAGAATAAATGTAATGAATTTTCATGAGATATATATCATAGTATTTCATCTTATGAAATATAATCATAAACAACCTTGAAAAACTATGAGATTATCTCAATAAACACTTACAACTTGGTAACATGGGATCATATTCTCCATGTAAGAAAATGAAATTTCCATAAACATAAAATATAATGAAAGATAGAATAATTTATATAACATGTAAAATGAATGTATTTACACCTCAAAATAGAAGTTATGTTCATAAAAAACATGGTAGCTGACTTCTTGGTGTCCACAACTCCCACGTATTAAAGTATATACTACTTCTTTAACTTGGCTTCCATTCCCACTGAGGGAATAAAATATATTATTAATAATTATTTGGGTAATCACTACTTTATACACAAGTGATTCATCTTTTGAGGCTCATTTTTTACCAAATCAATAAATATTTTAGGGTTCAGATATAACAAAACATGATTCTCAAATAAGGTGAATTGAGACAAAACTATTTTAACAATTTGGTAACTTTTGAAACACAAACCCTATGAAATTAGGATCATAGAATGGATATGTGAATAAACATATCATTAATTATAATATAAATATAATAATATCATGTTCATTAAATACACCACACAATAGTAAAGAGTGGAGAACATAACATGTATCTCATAGAAATAAAAAGTGAGACTAAATCCCCTTACCTTGTGTATCGACTCTCGCTGTACTCGTTTAAAAATACTGTATAATAAATATAATTCTATTAAAAATATTTTTCATAAAAATATTATTATATATAATTTCATATATGGTTTTAATATGACCTTATATTACCCTCTTGTTAACAATCAAATTTTAGTGTTTCACTTCGAGTAATTTTCGCTTTATTATTCTCATGTGTCTTAATTTGTTATATCTTTGTTTTTTGTACTATATATCATGATTTATAAAATTTATGACGTGCTATAAATTATATATATATATATATATATTATTTATATTATAAAAATATATATAATATATTAGTGTTAAATGGAATACACTATTCATGGAGACTGTAGGCCGTACGTACGAATGAACATAATTTCCTTTTAATTGTCTGGTTAAAATAAAGAAAGTAAAATAAAACATATAAATGTCATTTTTAAAGTAGAATTAAGAAATATTATATATCATATATATTCACTAAAATCATACTTAAGACAATCCATGTAGTGTATGAATGAGTCATATCATTTTTTGGGGGCAGTAGTCCCCACTTCCTCAAAAAAAATTATCGTATTAACACCAAATAGAATGTAAAAGAGGAATGTGTTGTAAAATGAATAAATAATATTTAGGAAATAATATATATAATAAATAATATATATATATATATAGTGTCCATCATAATTTCCCCAATGAGAGGTAGTAAAAAAAATTGAACAATCGTCGTTTAGTGAGGTAGTAGTTAGTCATATACATAAATTGTATGTTTGTTATCCATTAGATAAAGGTGTATGTATGTTTAGGTTGAAAAAATATCATAAATACATCCTATTTTATTTATTATACTATTTGCTTCTGAAATCATGGAAAAATGATGTGGAGGGGTGTAAAAAAATAAAATAATGATTTATAGAGAAGATGTTACCTCTTAATCGGGTAACTCATTTTGGTTTGTGCAAAAAGGATTACATAGATTTAATTATTCCTAGGGGAAGGAATCATGGATGATGGGAGGATTAATAGGAAGTTTATTTTGAAGATATTCACCTATCTTAAGAGGTTTATGAGGTGTGAGGATGTGGGTGAGGTGGTGGCCTTTTAGAGGGAAGGAAAAAAATGCTCACTTGGAATTTTTGAAAACAAGATAGTTGTGAAAATATTCATACCTAATCATGGTCATTGAAAACACAATAATGGAATTTTAATGACCTAATAATGGCTATAAAATTGTGTTTCACATGTTTCAAGGTTATTTAATTTCTAATGATTAAGGTTTAGTCCCAAATTAATCTAAATTTTACTATAATCGCTGTGATTAATTTTAATAACTTTTACTAGTCATTTTTTTCAAAAATAAACAAGATATAATTAGAATGTAAATATTATACAAATTAATATTTTATATTAATTTTTTATAAATTCAACTCTCAGAAGCATAAAAATCAAGATTAATGTTAATCCCATAGACAGGATGGAATTGCGATTTTTTAAAGTTGAAAGAAGTTCAAAAGTTAATTAAGTTTTAATATTAAATTTCCAATTGAAATTTATTCTAATGGAATACATTGTATTAATATATTTATAGTTGATATAATGTGACCTTGAAACAAATTTAATTTACAATTTTACATTAATAATTATTTAAACTAAATGGTAGTTATTAACTAAAATGTAGTATTTTTTATTGTTTATCAAATAAAGATGTTTCACATAAAAATTCCAAAAATTAACGAGAAGCTAATTTTGGTATTCAAAAATCTAAAATGAAGTTTAATTAACCAAATTAAATTTATAGATTTTTCAAAAATTAGATTTATTATTAAAATCAGTTCATTTGAGAAAATCGTATTTTCAAAAAGAAATGACCTTACAAAAAATATTATTTTTCATTATCAATATGTTTTATCTATATAAAAAATTATTAATAATATATTAAAATTACTTATTATGATTCATATAACTAATATTAATTGATAGGTTATCATTATATAATTTAAAAAATATTAAAATAAAATGGTGTTTCATAGAAACATCAGTGTTGTGTGTAACATACGCCAAGTCATTGTTGTGGGTAAAACAAGCCAAGTTGTTATTATGTGTTGGGAAATCAAAGTCGGTATTGCGTGTAGTTCAAGCCAATTTGGGGTCATGTGAAATGAATTCTTGAATTAATATTTTAATATATATATATATATATATATAAAGGCTTATTTCCAGTGTCACGTGAATTGAAAAATATAAAAACGATAAATTAATTCGATACAAATAATTCAGAAAATATTATGTTACCTTCTACAACCTTAATGTTAATTCCTCCCTCGAAATTCACCTAGGTTATCAAAATATTAATACTTGAAATT
This sequence comes from Viscum album, assembly GCA_963277665.1. NCBI lineage: Eukaryota > Viridiplantae > Streptophyta > Magnoliopsida > Santalales > Viscaceae > Viscum > Viscum album. The sequence goes on along the minus strand of OY728159.1, from coordinate 226,546,130 downwards.
TTCTTTAATGAAAACAAACATCGTTAAAGTGAAAACTAATACATCCCTTAAAAGGGAATGTTGGGACCATTATGGTTACCCAATGTATCATATAACTGGGTAACCATAAAGGAGAACATAGGTTGTGAGTGAATATTGGACATGGAGAAAAAGAATAAATATTTATAGGTAGATATTAAGGGAATCAATCACATATAAGTGAATGATAAAAGAAAATTTTAGGTCCTCAAATTCATAAATTATTAATGAATTAAAATGACAACGGTTCCATAAAATTAAGGTATTAGGGAAACACATTTTCTTTTGATCATTATACTAACATTGAGCTATTCATTTATGGACCAATAATATAAGGAAATATACATGACATATTTCTATAAAAAATCATTTTCAAGTTGTTCTTTTATAAATTTTTATTTCATCCAGTACATCATGTAATGGATATCCGAAAATTATCTTTCCTGTCCAATGTGATAAAATAAACTTTCAACAGATGTTAGGGATCATAAAAGAATGAAATATATAACTATTTATCTATAACTATTCTTAAAAATCAATATGTTTAATAAATTAATCTCTAAACATAAAAATTAGAACTATAGTTTCATAATAAATAAATATTCATAAAATATAATTTTACTTAACAAGGACATTTTTTAGGTCAGTGGTAGGTGTAAAACCCTTACCGTCCTTCGTTCATGTGTTCAAGACCTATGACTTCGCCAAATTTGATTGGTTTTCACCCAATATAAAAAGTTTCCTTTTATATAACCATACTAATAGAATTTCCCAAATATGATGGACATCCTTTAAATATGGTAAATCACTAAATAGACATTTAACCAATGCTTTAAAAATAATCTCAATAGATAAAAACATTCATTAAAGTTTAACTTAAAATTTTCATGAATGGATAACCTTATAAACCTTCTGAATGATGAAAATCCAAAACCATAGAGAGAAATTCACAATACCATCATAACATTGATACACTATATATAAAATGTATCTATTGGTTGTCAAATTCAAAACATGTGAATACCCCCATAGTATATTCTCTTGAAACATGGTAATAACAATAACTACAATAAATCCTTTTGGAAAACATTCATTATTCCTTACTAAAACTATTACTTTATATATTCTTCAAATCATAGAAGTTTTAAACTTAATTCTTGTAGACATTGATGACATTATCAACTATCAGTTTTAGGATAATTTGTATCATTCAATTTACTTATTCATATCCTACATATCTTTATCCAACATCATTAACTCAAAGTCAAGCATTAATTAAGGGTTACCTTCCCTTATTCAATATATCACCATTCCATGAAATTTATTTTCTATGTCTACATCATTATACTACATGTCAATTTCAATCCTTAATTAAAATTTATAAAAAACATAATCATATATTTCATTATTCTTATAACATAATATTTTTATTACAAAAAAAAATATTTTATTCCTCAAACTATATTCTTAAACCATTATATAGGCCTCATCAACTTATTTCGTAATACCTCTTTCCTATAATTTGAAATATGAGTCTTACATTAAGGATTCTCAACCTATATCTAATTATTGTTATTATTTTTAATTTAAAAAATACTATAAGAACATCACATAACATTCACATGTCGTTTGAGGTAACTTTATCTTCAGAAGTATAACCAATAGACATTCCAGCTCCCTGATTAACATTAAAGGATTTCCACTTGGGAAATCAATTCACATAATTCCCATACTATAAAAATCTGAAACATTAAATGTGATCCATGTTATTTATAATTATCTCTATAGACTAAAACTAGAAGGCCTAGTGTGATCATTACTTATCATAGAAAGAAACCACGTATTTATAAAAATAATTACTTATAGGATGTACTAAACATGATACCTTCCTTAATATATGACACACTAGGTTTATCCATTGTTATTCATATAAAACTTATATTTATATCCTTCATTACGGTTTGTGAATATATTTTGAATTCCTAATGCATATCCCATGGGAGTGTCAAACTAGGTTTGCAGAAAGACCCATTGTCATGTACCAGAATATCCCAAGTAAGGATTGGAACATCTTTTCAGAGTTTCTAACCATTGGTACATCTATTACAGAGCCATATCCACATAGAGTATCTATTCCTGGATTTATTTCTTTGTAACCACTCACTCTATCCTTTACCAAAATTCCAAGACATTTTCTTAAATATTAATTCATTCTTATACTAGTCATTAGATACATCCCTAGACATATCCTTAGAAATATACCATAGAATATCACTAAATTTTAATCATTCTAGTTTCCAAATAATGATTAATACTTTCATTTGATACCAATTATAGAGACTTGGGATTAACATTCAAGGATATTAAATCATTTTAGATGAATACTCATTATATTACAAAAATACATGCTTGAGGATCGGAATAGATTATGTCATTGGAAACATGGAAAAAAATCTTCTATCCAAGTGAAATATCTTCAACATCTCTATTAAATATTTCCACCTTTAAAACTTCAATAAAAAATCATTCTTCATAACTTGAGGAAATTAAACATAAGAAATGGGTGAGCTCAGATGCTCAGTAAGGTACAAAAAAAGTAAATTAGTGAGCATAACATAAAAAAAAGGGTATGGAACATGAGTTTAACCTTATAAGATAATACCCTACACATTAAAAATTATAATAAGTATTAGAGGTTCATAAGACATAGATCATAATAAGATTATGGGCATAAGTCATTTAAGCATAACATAGTAATAAGACATGAAATTTTTGGAATGGGAATTTGTTTATAAGGTTTTTAACTAGTATAATTGTAAATAGTTCACTCATTAAGTTAAGGACATAAAATTAGGCCCCCAAAATAACTTATAGAAATGAAATCTGGTCCATTAATAACATTTAAAATGTGAAATCAAGTTCAGATATAACCTTCTAGACATAAAACTAGATGAATTCATAACATTGTGAGCATGTAATCAATTTCACGCATAAAATTGTGAACATGTAATCAGGTTCATGCATAAACATATGGACATGACAAAATGTCCATACATAACATTGTGAACACGGAATAAGATTCAATCCTAAAATTATGGAGATGCAACCAGGTCCATGCATAAAAAGATGAATGTGTAATCTGGATCACACAAAGAATTTATATTCATGTGTTATCCATCATTACCCTATTCATTAGGGGTGCAAGGCACCATGTGCGCATAGGTCACCATGAAGCGGTGTGGGGAGTGTCGGTGAAAGGAGGTCGTGGGGTGTGGCGGTGTGCAGAGGCCGCGAGGCACGGCGGTGCGTGGAGGCCGCGGGTAGCGTGACCTTTGATCGTCGTCTTCGTCGTCGTCACCGCGTGTGGCACAAGATAATAAACCTTTCATCATATCATAACCCATAAAATATATATTAGTTATATAAACATAAAATCATAACCCATAAAATTAAGTGGGTATCATTAACATTTCATCACATCCTAATCTATGGAAAATATATAGGTTTTTAAATATTTTCATCAATGCATAACCTCTAAAAAAGTTGGTTTAAAAATAATATAACTCATAAAAAAGAAATTGGTTTCATAAGAATCATTCCATGAAAACAAAAAAACATTGAATAATTAATATAATGGAAGCCTTTTATTATTACGTTATAAGGTAATTATTAACATCAATGGATTTCATCTTAAAAGTAAAATAACTACGAAGGATATTTTGAAAAAAACATATTTAGAAAAATTTAAATTATTATATGAAAAAATATCTTTAAAAAAAACTTTTTGAAACCATTTTCATTGAAAACATTGAATATTTAAAAATAACTCTAGAAAACATTTTTTAAACTACTTTACTTGAAAACTTATATCTTAATATTGAAAGAGTATTGAAAAATAGTATCTGTGAAAACTTATAAAAGAAGGTTGAAATTGTTTTGAAACCCATTTCATTGAAAATAACATTAAAAATTATTTTCATAAAAAATAAGCTTTAAAAATTAAAAGAATGGTTCAAACAATTGATGGTGGATAAATTCTAACGTGTCATTCGTGGTAAAAAATAACATTATTTTTGTATGGTAAAAAGCCTTGAAAAATAACTTGTTTGGAAAGTAATAAGAAAATTAATTTGAAACATTGGAAAAGGAAAAAAAATTGGTAAAAAATTCTCTTAATGATCATAGGATATTAGTATAATACTCTTGTAATCACTTCTTGGAAAATGTGGTTTCAAAAGAATATCGATTTCTGATTGAAGGGAGGGTAATGTTGGGCGTTCTTAAGAAACACATTCTTAAATATAATATTTACTAGAGAGTGTAATAAATTATACCAATACATGATAAATAATTAATCACCCTAGGAAAATTAAATTAATTAATTTTCTTAAGATATTTATCATAATATTATATCAAAGAGTAAACATAAACAGTCTTGAAAAGTGGTGATATTTTCTCAATAAACTCTTATACCTTGGTAACATGGGATCATAATCTCAATGTAAGGAAGGGAAATTACATGAAACGTAAAATATCATGAAATAAAGGAAAATAAGGATATGAAATTTAAATTAAATGTTTATACTCCTTGAAAAAGAATTTAAGTGCATAACAAAACATGAGTCTCAAGAGATGAAAAATTAAGACAAAACTATTTTACCGATTTGATAAATTTTTAAACATAAACAACATGAAGGAATAATCATATAATGGATATGTTAATACCAATAAATTTAAGTATAATATACATAAAATACAATAATGTTCACTATATACACCACACAAAAGGAGATAATGGTGAACATATCATGTATCTCTTGGAAATAAAAAGTGAGATGAGATCCCCTTACCTTGTGTCTTCACACTCGTCGTACTCATTAAAACCACTTTTATAATAAATATAAATTTATTATTCATATTTTTATGAAAATTATTAATATATTTAATAACATATATGTTTTTATTATTACATTATATTTCCCTCTTATTATCAATCCAATGTTAAGGTTTCTCTTCAGGTAATATTCACTTTATTATTCACATGCGTATTAATTTGTTATAACATTGGTATTTATACATTATATAAGGACATCAAGAATTTAATCCATGATATAAATTTCAGTTATATACAATATATTTAAATTATAATAATTTTTGTAATATATAAGTATGAAACAAAATATAACGTTCATAGAGTTGGTAGGCTGTATGTATACATGAATGTTATTTCTATTTAACTGGCGTGTTTGTAGAAAGATACTAAAAGGAATATATATATATTTATATATATCATTATTAAAGAATATTTATTATATAATATATATCTTATATATTTACTAATACCAACTTACCTACAGTCCATGATGTGTATGAATGAATCATTTCTCTTTTAGGGGCGGTAGTCCACACTTACTCAAACGAAATTATCATGTTAACACCAAATTGAACGTAAAATGGCATATATTTTAAAAGGAATACATAAGAATAAACAAATAATAAATATAATATATAATACATATAAATAGAGTTTTTATTATAATGTCCACCATTAAATATGGTAAGCAAAAATAAAAATTCATCATTTAGTGAGATAGTAGTTCATTGTACACATAAAAAATATATTTGTTACCCATTAGATAGAGGTGAGTGTAATTGTAGGTTGAAACATTATCATAAAAAGTATTAGTTTATTTAGTAAAATGGTTTTTTTATACAAGGATGGATAAAATAAAGTGTAGGGGTGATGAAATAAAATAAGATAAATGACTAGAGAGAAGATGTTACCTCTTAATCAGGTAACCCATTTTGGTTTGAGCTAAAGGATTACTTTGATTGAATTCTTCAAAATGGACATCATATAGGAGGATCCAAGGATTTATAAGATGTTTATTGGGAAATACTGGTTAAAACAAATATGTTTGAGAGGTGTGAGGATGTAGGAGAGGTGGTTGCCTTTTATAGGAAAGGAAATGACTCCCTTGGAATTTTTTTAAAATAAGTTAGATCTACATATGATCTTACCTGAATAGTAATATCAAACCAATTATATAAAAATGGAAGTTTTATGATAGAAATATGTTAATAAAATGGGTTTTCAACAATTTTCTAGGTCTTTTGGTCTCCTAAGATTATGTTTTATTTCGTAATTAATCTTTATTTGACCATAATCATTGTGATTTATTTTAATCACTTTTACTCATCATTTTGGTCTAAAATAATCATTATATCATTAAAATATATTTATATTTTTAATTAAAATGTTTTATGACTATATTTTCAAAATTTTACTCCTAAAATAGTCAAAATTATGATTAATGCATCCCACAGACAGGATGAAATTACGTGTTTTTAAATTAGAAAGATGTTCAAAAGTTTATTATGTTTTATATTCAATTTGAAAGTGAAATTGATTCTACAAAACTAATTTGTATTAATATATGAATAAATTATCTAATTTGACCATAAAACAATTTGAAAATATAATTTAACATTATTAATTATTTAAACAAAAAAATGTAGTTATTAACAAAAAATGATGTATTTTTTACTATGTTTTAAATTAATGAAGATTAAAAAAACAAAAATTCACACTAAGATAGTTTTAGTTTTATAAATTCAAAAAATAATTTAATTATATAAAATTAAATTTCAAGATGTGACAAAAATTAATTTTTTTATTAAAATATGTTCATTCAATAAAACGGTATTTTTAAACTTCAAACACTTTACCAAAAATCCTATCTTTCTTTATAAATATGTTTTATCTATATATTAAAATTATAAATAATATTTTGAAATTAGTAATTACTATTCATATAAATATTTTTAATGGATTGATTACTATTATCACATTTAAATAATTATAATAATAAAATGATGTTCCATAGAAACATTAGTGTTGTGTATAACGTACGCCAAGTCAGTGTTGCAGGTAGCGCAAGCCTTGTCCATATTGTGTATAGTTCAAACCATATAGGTATTTCATATAGAAATATATAAGGTGGTTCCATGTAATAGGAAGGTTTGAATGAGTGTATTAATATATATATATATATAAATACATATTTCCACTATCAAGTGAAATTAAAAATATCAAAAAGATAAATTAATTAAAAATAATAATTTAAAAAAAATGGGGTGTTACAAGGTGTATTAGATAATGGTTATTTACGGTTTATCTTAATGAAAGTGGATACCTATAAGCTATACATATCTAAATTATATCTAATGGATTTATACCATTCAGGCTCATCTCTAATAGATAACCATGATTGTTCATTAAGATTAACATCCTCTATTTTTTCTTCATCCAACTACATATCTTCAAAAAAAATTATTTACTTACTTTCCCTTATTATTATGTAGGAGAAACAACATAAATAAGGCACTCCACAATCTCATCAGCTTCAAGAACTAGATATACCTAATAGATTATTCGAAATGGATACATTACTCGATTAAACAATTAATAATGTTTCTCTATGTTAGACACCCATTTCATTTCCAAGTATTCTAGTTAACATTCATCTTCTTAGAAATATTTTGAGTAAGAAAGTATCTATCAAAAGAAATAATTTTATAATCTTCCTAAGGATCTATTCCATTATATTCAATAAAATTAATAATTAATTTAGGATATGGTAGGGAACTAATACAAGAATAATAATTTCATAGTTTAACCATGTGCCTCATAAAATATGAAAAAATATTTATTTGAACACCATTATTCATTTAAAATAATAAAAATAGATCATGATGCCTCATAATACAAATATATCCTTTGTTTGGGAATATAAATTTCTGAATAAACTCAAATAGGAACTTTAACTCACCACTCATCTCCACAATAATGGGTCTTATGGGGGTTTCATTCCCATTAATCTCATACAATGCATTCTCAAACATGATGCTCAGATGATTAATTGCATATGAACTTTAAAAATATTTATACTCTCCACTATTTTGAACATTGTGACATCTTCCTTAGTTCATTAAAGAATATTTTATAACTTTATCATTAATCCAAGACTTTAATTTATCCTTATTTTCCTCAAGAAATAATTCAGGATTAAAAGACCGTCTGATAAAATTCAAATATAATGGTCTACAATTTTCCTTAAACCCTTCAGTGAAACCTTGTTTATGAATTGAATTATATACCAAGATCTAATTGACGAAAACCATTGAGAATCAACTTCATTCTCTTCTAAAAATGGATGATTAAATAGATATAGAATCTAAAACTCCACTAAAGTAGTCAGGATGAATTTCAACTTCTTAAAATTATTTAAGGGAGGTGACTGAATAGGAAAAGAGGTTTTTTTAAAATGCTTCATCCTCAATATTCTAATTTTAGTTATGTTCTCTAAAGGTTATAAAAGTTCAGGGAAAATAAAGAGTATTAGTATGAGAGAATAACATTTCATGATATTAAATAACTATTTTCTCAAAAGATTTTGAAAGGATATAAGAGATCTAACAAAAAACATATGTACTACTTCATATTGGGATTCAAATTTTAAGATAAATCATTTGGGAATTAAAATAATAATAAAATTATATGAAATTACAACTATATATTTTCACAACGAAAATAAATGTATAAATATATATTGTATGTCTGATGACCATGGATTTGTAACTAATATAATCTTATTATGCTACCTAACTATATATTTTGGTAGTTTTTTTAACTATACGACCATGAATTTCATGAATGTACATACTAAATGTATGAGTATATATTTATGGTGAGAATTGTGAATATGTGAAAATAAATTATATGTTAATAAGTGTTAATGGTAGGCATGATGTCCATATGAAAAATAAAAATCCATGTTCATCCTACTAACCATTTTAATAAAACCACATAGTTATTTCTTGAAAATATTGTAAAATATAAGTTAAAACATTTTAAAATTCTTCCACATAACTATTCATTAAATTGATAAATTTAAAAAAAACTATAATACCAAATACATTTTGGGTATATTTTAATCCCTCAACATTTGATGTATTTGTAAATATATTAGAAATCTGATGTTCAATGCCTATAAATTCAATAGTCATATCAGTATTCTGTTAAAAATTTCTATAAAAGTTATCTCATATAAAAATATTATTTGTTTTATATTTACATATATAATTATTAGAAATATTTATCATTCCATTATTATAATAATTTATTGGGCTATGTCTAAATTAATATCAATAGTCTACCAATGTGTGTTTTATCCATATAATCTATGCACCACATCTTCCAGCAAATATGTGTTCATCTTAAATGGTGGATAATTCTATTGAGTTCTAATTCTCACTACACCATGATATTGGAGACATTCCCAATATTTTACATGTTCTTGGAGTTTTTTTATTTATAACATACAACCATCCAAATCATTATCTAAATAATATACTAGATCAATTTCTTGTACTCTATAGTAATATAATCCTATGTTTTTTGTATTATTGACATATTTGAAAATTATGTTCACATCCAATAGATGCGATTCTTTTGGGTTTTTTTAAATTGAGAACATGTAGAAACACTGAAGATAATATCTTATCATCTAGTAATTATGTTTAATAAGCTTCAAAAAATACTTCTATAAGTTGTTTGATCAAATGAGATCCCAGATTTATCAATATCTTCATTGTGTTTATCATTTATAGGATTATCACTACCTTTAGTACTATAAATTTTAAAAACTTTTATAATATCATTAGTGTTATTTATTTGATTTAAAATAATTCCTTCCATGTTTTGAAAAAATTTGAAAATATTTAATGAATATAGTACTCCACTTAAATATTTTTCAAATTCACATTTAATCATTTTGGGAAATTCAGAAAAAAAACCAATTTAGGTAATAAATAAATAATATTTTCAAAACAAATTTTTACAACTAACAAATATTTTGAAATCCTTTTATTAAATTATGTAGGACAATATATACCTTTTTTAAAAACCATTATAAATTAAAAAATATATAATATAATCATACCATTCTCTAGCATATTTTTTTAAACATATAACTATTTATTTTATTTAAAAACATGATTGGGAAAATGAGAATATTGAAATCAATGGTGTCATTCAACAAAACCATCTAGAACAATATAGTCATTTAAGAATTATCTTTTGACATTCATTTGATATAGTCTAAATTAAAAATGTGTTGTATAGAAAGAAAATATTATATTATATTAAACTGTATATATTGGTGAAAACCATTCCTCAATTTAAATTCTTTTTTCTTGATTTTATCCTAGTGCAACCAATTTAAAATTATTTTTTACAATAGTGCCTGTCTCAAAAACCGTTTTTCTAAAGACCCATTTATTGCTAATTGATACAGTGTATTTTTCTCTCTATACTAGTTCACATACTTTTTATCCTTAAAATTTTGTATTTTCATCTTGTAATTACATTAAACATATTTTATCATTAATTTAATCATTGGTGTTTTTAGGTTCAAGATATGATATGGTAAATTTATGTTAAACCTGATTTCTAAGAGAATATCTAGTTTGTTTTCATATATTGAGGTATTATTATTCTATTATATAAGGTATGATATATTTGATTTCTAATAGTTTATTGAATAATAAAGGTTTATATCTCATTATCTAATATAGGTTCAGGTTTATTTTATTCATCAGTATAAGATAATTTCATTCCAGAAGGTCTGAAACAATTGTTATCAGTTTTAGCATTTAATTCATGAATAGATATTTTGTTATCAAGATTTTATGAAGATTTCATACTATCATTTGGATATGTTTCAACAAATTTATATTTATGTATTTTTATAAAATTCAAATCGTTTCATTAAACACCCTATATGACTTACTGGTTGTTCAATACCCAAGGAAAATTCTTTCATCACTCTTAGAAGCATATCCTTCATGATTTTCCTTTGTATTAAGAGTAAGTGCATTACATCTAAAAAGTCTAAAGTATTTACCATTTGGTTTTAATACATTACACAATTTATAAGGGGACCTTTTTAAGATAGGTCTATTTGAGACTCTATTGACTATATATAAAACATTATTCATAGCTTATTCCCAAAAATTAATAGGATAATAACACTCAATGAGCATTGTCTTGGTGATTTCATAAAGGGTCCTATTTCTCATTTCTATAATATTATTCAACCATGGTAATCTATGGGATAAAAACGTATAATTATATCCATGTTTTGAGAATTATGATTCCAAATCTATATTTTCAAACTCATGTGAATGATCACTTATTAGGACCATAATTTTGTGTCCACAAAAATTTTCTATATAGTTTTCATACTCAATAAAATATGTATAAGATTCACTTTTTTGAGCTAAAAATAATACCCAAGTCTATCTAGAAACATAATTTACCATATAATAATAATAGTGATTCCCATTTATGATAAACCCTCTATATGGTATAGACAAATCCATTTGAACCAAATCTCGTGGTTTAGATGTTTAAACGTCATTATTTGATTTAAATAAGAGTTTGTGTTATTTCCCTTTTTGCAGGGGTTGCAGATTTTTCAACTTGGAATTCTTGTTTAGGGATATCCTTGACGTGCCATTTTCCAAGTTATCTTTCTATGTTAATGAATATTGAGATGGACCAGTATCATATATCAATGCAATGATTCATTGTGAAAATCATTCATATAGAAAACATTCTAAGAAAACATTTATTCTAAATTAATAACAAAAACTATTCCGTTTCTAGACGTAGTAAAAACTAAAGCATTTTTAGAATAAAAAAAATTTAAAACCATAATTTTCAAATTTAACATGGAAAACATCATCACATAATTGATAAATAATAGGAAATTTATATTTCAACCCACTTATAAAAAACTATTTCCAAATTTTAAACAGTATTAGAATTACCATCTTTTCTGAGACCAATTATATTCCATTTTGCACTGCCACCAAAGTTGACATGTCAATCCTTCACATTGTTTAGGTTTTTAAAAAATTTATAATCCTCATTCATGTGTCTATAAAAGCCACTATATAGATAACCTATATGTTTTTTTGGAGATCATCATTTCGGTACTCTATAATGTATATTTAAACCAAAAATGTATTTGGACTTGGGTCTAGAAATGTTAGTAAAAAGTTATTTAAATATATATAATTGTTTCATTGGATTCCTAAAATCATGTATTATGACTTCAGAAATAAATACCTTCATTGGTTTAGAAAAATAATAGTTATTAACAGAAATAGTATAAATTGAGTTGGAAATAAATTTATTTTTAATAATAATTATCTATCTTGGAATATATAATATTCTATTAGTATATTTAGGATCTTTTTTCTATCTATGAATCTATGTAAGAGTTTTTCTTGAATTGGTAAATTTATCTAGATTTTTTTACTGTTTATTGGATAATATTAAATCATTATATTTTTTTAATATTTATTATTTTTATCCTTTTCAATACTATGATCAATTTTAATGTGAGCATAAAAAAATATGTTTCTTATTGAAATGATTTTTATCTTTTACCTCATTAATGGTCTCTTACATCATAAATATATATTAAAATATTTATTCACTAGAAATATTGTCAATATTATATTATTTATCAAATAGTTTTGAAATGATCATAGGATATATAGGAAAAATATTCAATACCTATGATGTGTTTTCCTAAAACACATATTTGATTTATCATAATTATCCTCATTTCATGAATTGGATTCCCATGAACTATCATACAAATCAATCAGTGTTACTTTCATACCTTTGTTTAACCTTTATTTTTTATCCTCATACTTTAGTATAGGATAGTTAAATTTGATATGTACTTTTCTATTACATTCAAATAATACTATTTCATTGGTGGAATTATCCTTCTTAGAATATTTTCCTCAATTTCATTCACCATAAATTCATCTATAATTAGGTTTCATGGTGGAATTATTTCCTTTGTATAACATTTAGGAATCACTTAGGGATATGTGAAATTTATTCATCACTATTATTAGGTTATTCTTAATCTATTGAGCTATTAGATTTTATCTTCTGTTCTGGTTTTGACGTATTAGTTTTGAAGGCAATATATTTTCTCAGTTTATACACTTCTTCTTTATTAACATTTAGATCCTATTTATAGATCATTTTCCTTTGAATAAATTCATTTACTATAAGGGTGTTAATATCCCATTATTTTTTTATTGATATATATATTTTCCCCCACTATCTTTATGGTAATCACCTGAGAATCCACATAAAGAGGCCTTTTTCTGTGATTTTCTTTCCTAGTGCATGCATCGTGTTCAGTATCTCATTGAAATTGAGATGTGTTTTAGATATATATTCATCCTGAATCATATTAAATGTATCATATTTAATAGTGTTGGGGTTTAATAACATTTATTTAACATTATATATTCCATCATGTAAAATATCTAGTTTATCTTCAATTTCAATGTCAGTAGCACTCAAAGATATTCTATTAAATTAATTTCCACTTAAATCACATTATAATGCATTCATAGCATTATAATTATTTTCATATGTATTTTTAGATGCATTAATTCACGTATCTCTATAATTTTGACTTTTTTAAAATTATTCATCAATTATTATCCAAATATCAAAATATATACTGTTGAAATGTATATTATTTTTAAAATTAAATTAAGAATAGTTAGTGCCATTAAATTAAAGAGTCTAATTAATGTATTTTCCAATCATTTTTTGTTATCTATAATAATTTAAATTTAAAAATTATATAAAATGAGTATTTATAAACTAATAATATAATCACAATAAATGAGATCTTTAAAAATTACCTTCATCCAAATAATGGTTGAAGTGGGTAAATAAATAAGGGGAGGGGTTAATTTTGTTCTCAATAAAATTTCTATTTAAAAAAATATCACAGTTAATAAAAATAGTAGAAATATATAAATTTTATCTTTCAAATAATTTCTCTGAATCATAATTAATGTTTAGTTAAAATATATTATAAATAATTAAACATTTAAAGTAGGTTACTTTATAAAACACTTTATATAAATAGAAATTAATAATTACGATCAAAGTAATTTATTGTTTATAGTTTTTAAAATTGTAATTGATTTGCAGTTAAAAGAAACAAAACATAACCAAATACATTGTAAAAATAAAAATGGTGTTTGGTCTCAATCAAATAATTAATACCCTCTCTGTGTAATTCACATTATTCTACTGATTTTATTATAGGAATAAACATATCAACAACCTATATTGTGTGTTATAACAAAAAGTGTACGTGGATATCCAAGAATCCATTATCTTCCATAGTTCAATGTGGCCTGAAAAATTGTACCATGTCACATAGGACCTTATACAATGTAATTCGTGTGAATATAATACAAGTTTTTTGAGATAATGTGTAAATCACACAAATTTTTAAGCACGTGAGACAGTATTTATAGGAAATCAAACTACATACACACACTTCTCAAAATAAAATCATAAAATGGAAAGAGAAAGTGATAGATAGATGAAAAATGTAATAAGAGTTGATCTGTCATTGTTATTTATTCTAAAAAATTGAGTTTTTATTTGGAAGGAGCTCGAAAAATTTCATAGGAAGTGAATAAAATAGTGTTTTAGATAACTCAATCTCATAAAAATCATATGTTATCTTCTATATTCCAGCCAATATTTTTTAGTAGTGCATCATTACCACTATCCCCACAATCAAATAAATCTTATTAAAGAGATCATCATTAGAAGTATCCATTAGAAAATAATAATCCTTTAGTATCTAAATCTATGCTTCATTTTATTTATCAACAACTAGATGTTTTATATTTCTAATGATCCACTACTAATTTAAATAGGGTAAGTTGTCTTCAATTGAAGTATAGTTGGGTGATCTCATAACAAATTATCACAATCACCTAATGTGTTCAGTTCATCGCTTGATGTCGTCAACTCATTTCTTTGTGTAGTTAGTTGATAACATTATGTGGTAATATTATTTTATTGTGGTTACTCCATTAGAAACATAATATAATTATATCACTTTATAAAAATTTACACATACCTATACATAGTAATTGATTTCATTATTCAGTCAAGTAGTTTCATTCCCATGGTATGGTGATTTCCATCATATAGTAAGGTAAATTTATTATTTTGATAATGTGACTTCCTTATTGTGGTATGGTGAATTCAATATTTTGGTAATGTAATTAACTTACTATGGTATGATTATTTCCTTCTTGTAGTAATGTGATTTTCTTCTTGGTTTAAAGTGGACTAATTTTCATGGATGATTGGTTTTTTTCATAAAATAAGCAGTTCTGGTGCATATGGTATGGTTAAAGATATTGTAAAGTAATGTGTTTTTGGCTCATGACATTCACATAGTAAGGTTTAATGTTAGGATTTATAAATTTCAATTTTTTCAATTTTTTCTAGTAAACATTTTTCTAATAGAAAAAAAACAATTAATAACAAGATAATCATGATTTCGGATCATTAAAATAATGAGGTTTAGATCTAAGTTAGTAATTATGATTCTCATTCATGTCAATATTTTAGTTCCAACTAATTTTATCCTTATTTAATAACATGATTATGATTTTTCCATGACATATTTTTTACTTCTTATTTCCACTTTCCAAAATAATTTTTTGTTATTATTTTTTACGGTGTGGGTTTTTTGAAAAAGATATTTACCAATAGTAAACCCTAGATTACTAAATCAATATAAATTTTTCAGGATGAAATTTATTTTAGGGGAGAGGGTACAATGTAACTCCAACATAATTTTGTTTAAAATAACACTATGATTGATAACTTACTTAAAATGTAACACTAATCTTAAATTGAAATTTGATATACTAATAAAATATTATTATATAAATGTGATTGTTATAACGAGTACATTTTATTAGATAATATGAATTATGGTAACCTAATTATAAAACTTTTCAATGATAAATGATTTAATAAATATAAATTTATTAATTTATTCCTAGAAATTGATCACTCAATTTTTTACTTAGTTTATTTTATGATTCAAGAATTAATTTTCTTCTTAAATGAAGTTTAAATTATTATGTGCATAGAAAATATAATTAATTGTATCCAATTTTAAAAAATAATATTTAATATAAATAAGTTCAATTATAAAATCATAATATAAAAATTATCTTATGGAAAATTAATCAAATTTTACTAAAAATATTGAATTTTTAGTGAATAATGAATAATATCATCTTTTCAAATACTATCATTTATTTTCATTGAAGTAAGTAAATTAAAATGTACACTATTCTTTATAAAATATTAAATTTAAATAAAATTCTATTTATTATAAATAATTTAATTAATATCTAAATAAAAAACATTATATATAATTTGAGTATAATATCATTTTTAGACTTTGGAACGCCCTATTCTAAAAAACTCAATTTTATTGAGATTTTTGAACGTATAAAAAATTAATTTATAAAACTATTATGAACATAATATTGATAAATATCTTCCATATTTTTAATTAGGAGGATGAAATTCGGTAAATGAATCTCTTTTATTTATGGCCATTATGAATACTAACCATTGTACATATTTGAATAATCAGTAATGTTAAAATATGGATAAAACATTGGGATAAGACCTCAACAAATTCCTAAAATTATAACAAACAAACCCACGTCAACTAGAAAATCCCCCCAAACCAACATGTCGCATAATGTGGTTAAAATAGAATAAAACCCCACTTACAAAAACTATAAAAAACATAAAACTAGAGTTTGAAGCTGAAAGAGACGAGATGCCATAAAGGAATATATCCTAATCCAAAATAGGTTTAACTAGATAGAATATCAAAATCCCATATGACTCACAGTCACCTCCAAAACAACCCAAATCAAAACTCATAGTAATAAGAGAATATATCATACCACAAGATACTCATCCCTTTACATTAATCCTATAATAAAACATCTAAAATTACCAAGGAAAAAAGTAGGGTAACATACATAGCCTAGTAGGATACCACCATAGTTTATATAAAAGGTCTATTATCATGAATTCATCAATTCTAAATTAAACCCCATTTTAAAAAACCTTTTCATAATGTAAATCCATTTCTAAATCTTTTTACCATTGGTTTTCATGAATGTATTTCATATTCTCAACATAAAAATATGACATTTAGAAGTGAAAAAACGTGAAATAATATCCATGTAACAAGAGGTAAACAAGTAAACACATATCCATGAAATAGCCTATCATGCAAAGTTATTCTTATACAACCTCATATGAAAAACTATGAGCAATAATACATGTTAAAAAATCATGAAAACATTTACCAATAAATTAAAATTCATTACACATATTGGGATATAGCCTATGTAATAATGTATAAAAGACACTCACAATCCAATTCAGGTGTGTATTATATCCAATAGATATATATTTATACTGGTTTATATCACAAATGGATGACTCTTAGTGGATAAATGGACACTAATGCTACCCATTTCAATTTCTTGATGCACCCACGGTTCCCAATGTGTAATGGTCCATTACATTTTCAAAACTGTGCTCAAAATTTCATTACACAGTTTCTAAAATCTATGCACATCCACTTATGATTTTTAAAACCCATTTCAAATCATAAAAATACATTTTCAATGAAGTAACCCTTACAAAAAAATTTTGTTTCAAAGATATCATTTTAAAACAAATTTTTCTTGAAATAAATAAGAAACTGAAATGAAGATTTCAATAATAACATTCAATTAATCAATCTAACCCATTGAATAGAAACTCACACATCAACATGGTTAAAACCTTGAAGCTTTTAACAACAATCACTAGAAACCAATAGAACATTCTCTATAAGTCAAGTCATGCCATGAAATTGAAAAGGATCAAAAAATAAGACTATATAATCCCAAATAAACATCCAAACCATTAACACTACAAAAACCAAAGATGAACCATAATGATTACATACCTATACAGAAGAAATCCAACCAAAACTATGGTAAATCACTAAATAAATCGATCTGGAGTGGATGATGTCACCCAGAATAACCTAGGTTAATCTATTAGTTAAGAGGGATGAGGGATATAATAAATAAAATGAGAAACCACCTGTGAATAACCATAAATCCAAAAATTCTGGCCATTATAAGGCTTGTAACTCCCTTACACATCGTATATTCCATGAAACCCAAATACAAAAATACCCAATATATTTTTATAAAAAATTAATCGTTAATATTTACACAGTGTGTATGATGTACACAGTGTATAAATATCCTTGTTTTGTACCCATTTAATGGCATCTTCCAGGAGGTGATTAGTTGTCATGTAACCCCATTACATGTTTTTTTAATTCCCAGGATATAGTAAAAAATATTGGTTTTATAATAAAAATTACAATAAATCATTGGAAACACAATTATTGATATCATACCAAATCATTCTCAACATTACTCTACCAATGAAACGAAAAAAAATGTTTAAAACATACATTATTGAAAGGTAATAGGGTGTAAAAGTCTCACCACCATAAAATCTTTATGTTCCTAGAAAGACCTCAAAATTCATGTATAGAAAAAAGAGAATTCAACTACTATCTCATCAATGAATCCTTCTACCATGTCTCATGGATATCATGTTCGCACTTCCATTGTACCTAGACTAAGAGGATTTTCTAACCATGTAGTACATGTCACAGTAATTCATATTGTAAAATGGTTGTTCAACCAAAGTGGTATCGATCTCAAGATCATCATCGCCCCATATAATCACATAGTAAGAATCTTCTATATACCTACTCGACATTGGAACATGAAACACATGATAGATGGTTGATAATCAAGATGATGTATGAAGATAATAGGCCACCCTTACTTGTCATCCAAGGATCTAAACGGGGGTCACAAACCTCAGCTCCAATATACATTCTTCCCAAATTGGTGATGTACCAAGAGTGGTGAAGCTCTAAGAAATATTGATCATCAACCTCAAACTCTAGTGTTCAACACTGACGGTTCACATAGTATTAATGATGACATTGTTCTTTGATTAAACACCTTTATACCAACTGCACAATCACTTGTAACCTCCTAAAAACCACTCATCCCAATGAAGAATTTCTCTCCAAAATCAGCCCAATACTAGGGAGATCTACATGGCCTCTTATTCAACGCCTCGAAGAGAAGCTTCTTTTTGGAATCCATATAACTATTATGAGAGGAAAATTAAACCAAAGGAAAATTTCATTCCTAAGATCTACCACAATAAATCACAAAAGAACATAGTATATCTTATGAATCCTGGATTTCCATCTCTTTTTGTCCATCTATATACAGATGATATGATCTGAATAATTTAATATATGAACCCATTTTCACCTAAAAAATATAAAAAAACTGAATGTTAACCTTGCGTCCCTAAGAAAAAAAACTATAAAATAAACCTTATGAAGTCTTACAATCTGAGAGACATAAAATTCACCAAGTTGTTCCACATTCGAAATCTACTTGATATGTAGGAAATGCGTAGATTACATGATTCAATCTATGATCACCCAAATAACATCCTTTCTACTAAGAGATGATTTGAAATTAATGATGAACTTTATGGAAATATAATACCACTTCTATACTAGAATGGGTAATGGTTACATCAAATGCACATGTATTTGGTGTTTCACCTTAATTATTTAAAAGGTATGGTACCATGAAACAAAATCCACTATCATTCACCTCATCCCTTTCCACTAATACAGACACCTCTTGTCGTGATACATCATGGTGGTATATGGTTTCACAGACCAACAAGAATGGTTCCCACTGTCTAATAAATTTTTCGTCCAAGAAAACAAAATAACCAACCTACTATAGATGCACAAAACTCTATTGGAAGATCGAGACTACAAAAATGAGGTCTCCCCACACTGAAGGCTTTCACCAAAGAATTTTCACTTGGTGTCTTCCACCTTATGGAACCAAAAAACCCTCATAAAAAATGATTCATCATTCATCAAATCCAAGAACACTTGTCTAGAAATCACTTCCACTGACAATATTATCTCTTCAAAGTATCTCATCAGAGACCAATGATAAACTGATTCCATCATGGATTGTGTTGATAATTCTCTTCTCAATGAATATGTAACCACATTTCCTTTCCCAGAGGTATATGAAATATCAAAATCAAAAGTATAAAGATGATTTACCCATCATCTATGTCTCAAATTCATCTCACCATAGATAAATATAAAATTTAGGCTCTTATGATCAGAATATACTATAAACTTCTCCCAAAAGAGATAGAGAATCCACATTTTTAGTGCATAGAACAACACTACCAATATAACATCATGGTTAGGATAGTACATCTCATGATTGTGTTACTGGTGTGACATATAAGACACAACATGTTTTCCTCACATCAACATGCATCCCAAAACTATACCAGAAGCATCACAAAAAACATCATTAATAGATCCTAGTTTCGGAAGAATAAAAACATGAGATTAACTCAACATTACCTATATCTCCACCAAAAATAACTGATAGATTTCATTCCATACAAACAGTATTATCTGAGGTGTTAAATTTTTTAGTTAAGAACAAATCTTCGAGAATTCATGATCAATAATCCTATAGT
The DNA here is from genome assembly GCA_963277665.1 of Viscum album. NCBI lineage: Eukaryota > Viridiplantae > Streptophyta > Magnoliopsida > Santalales > Viscaceae > Viscum > Viscum album. Next base: position 226,525,459 of record OY728159.1, on the reverse strand, counting down.
AATTTTCCAAACCCAAGAATCCCTATTTCTCAAATACATTTATTGGATACTCCTAAAACATAAATAATTGTCACATTTCAAGATTTTCTGACACGTCACTCTCAGATATCAAATGGCCTAGAATCATCATATATAAAATCCAAAACACACCCTAGTAAATCTTACTACACATATGTTGTTCTTTCATTGTTTGATAAATAATATCCAAATGTTCCATATGCTGCTCCTTTAAATTAGAGTACACCAAAATATTATCCATGAACACGACAAAAAAATATTACAAGAACCAATGAATGATCATGTCCACCAATTCTACAAATATTGAAAGAGCATTAATGATGCCGAATCACATAATCAAAAACTAGTAATTAACGTATCAACTCATTAACTCAACATTAGTTATATCCTAATCTTGAATTATTAACTAGTGATACCTTGACTATTGTTAAATCTTATAAAACCAACAATCCATTATATGCTGATCAAAGAGATCATCAGTCCATCAAAAAGGATGTTTGTTTTTAATGATCACCTGATTTGACTTTCAATAAAAAATTCCTACATATCTTGTATTACTTCATAGAAAAGAGGATAGATAAATCCCATAGAGACATGATAAGAAGAATAAATCCATTATACACTAGGCCATTAAGATGGAAATTAAGTTCCACTCACTCAGCAAGTTCTATAGGGTACGATAGTGTAGAAATAAGCACTATACTAGGGAGAAAGTCAATAATAGAATCTAAATTTCATTTTGGTGAAAAAGTAGAAAAATATTCCAAAAATACCTTAGGGAATTCACACACAACAATATTAAGTTGACCAAAAAATCATGGGTTAGCTTTATCATCAAAAATATCTAACAACTGGCACAAAATTACCCAATGATAATGAATAATAGGACTTTCCCTTCGTAATATAGAGTCTCACTCACCCTAGAAAATATATGTGACACCATGAAGAGATAAGAAGTAAAATTGATGATGATAACATTAAATCTAGTCCTTATGAATTATAATATAATACAACATGATAATCCAGTATAATATGTAATGATTAACCACTAAAAAGTCACACTCCACCTCAATTTCGATTATCATCACCCGACACTTGGGACATTTGAATCTTTATCTAGACCACTTTCCTAAAGTTGTGGAAAGGTACAAAAAATGGAATAAGTTTCATATATAATAAAAACATTTCAATTATCGTTGATGATAAAAAATAATGAGTAGAACTTGTATCAAACAAAGATAAAACCATAGATGACGAGATAAAAACCATACCTCTAAAAGTCGGTGCCCCTGATTTGGATTCATCTAGTGCATACATTGATTCCTGGAGAAGTATAGTCTTAGACACATTAAAATATACCTCGGCATAAGGATTTGACCCACCACCATTAGAATCATCCGCACAAACATATGAAATCGTGGTTAGAGTAAATCATTCCCTATTTCCAACAGAAACCTTTCCATAAATTGTTTGTAAAGGCTATATCATCCAAAATATTGAAGAATTTTAGAATCATCTACACAATTAGTCTTGGTAAGTCATCACCCTCCACGATGGTTGAAGAAAACCTGGTGTTTCCCTATTTTTACCCCTATGACTAGTCCAATGGAAAACTGACTATTTGTATTCTTTTTTGGGACAGAAGGTACACTCTATATAACCACTAAACCAACTGAAGCACCATTCAATATTATCTTCCCAGCTACATCTACCTCAACAAATGTTACATTTTTATCCATATCCACAATGTTTAGGAGACAAAATTGTATCAATATTAACTGAATACCATTACTCATTCCTAAATCAAATCGTAAAGCTTCATGGTACTCATTAGTGAAAACCTATGGTTCCAGATGAACTAACTCAAAAAAACATGTAGAATTCTCATGAATGGTACATTATACAAACTCTATGGTTAGAATCTCCTAGTTCTTTTTTGCACACAATGTCTTAGGATAGAAATGTTGGTTCTGTATTTTCCTGAAGCAATCCTTGGTAAGAACCTTATACAAATTAACTTGCACAATAGAGTCCAACAATCTCTTTCCCAATCCCTCAAGAGTATACATAAATAAACCCACCTTAGATTCTTTAATTGTCATCAAGAAAAAAAAGATCCTCTCTATCCTCTCAAGACACTCCTTATATTTTTGGGGTCATTTTCACCATGAATGATGGGTTGATGCTACTTATAAAATTATGATCCATGATGCCCTATACAATTTGTTATCCTGAAACCCACTTAAACCAGAGTCTAGATAGTGTGGATAACATATTCTACCAAAGTAGTGTCCAATAAGGGATTCCCATGCATAATTAATCTTAAAACATGTCCTCCTATTTTGGTAATATATCATCTCATATTTATTTTCTAAAAAAAACAAAAACCATTTTTCACAATAAAATTCCAAAATCATAGTAAACACATCAGTTCTTGATAAAATATAATAAATACATTAATAATTTAATAAAACCACAATAAAATTAATAAAAATGTAATTGGTCAATTTAAATAATATTTTCATATAGTTTAATTAATTAACATCAATCGTCAAGTCTCAAACCTGGTAAAGGTACCTAACCACACATGGTAACTCAGTTTCACTCAATAATGTGATCTTTTGAGGCCCCTTTTCCTATGCATAGTATCCTAATTATAATTTTTTGAACACAGATCTACCAAAAAAATAACAAAACAAAGTCAGTGTTAACACACATCAGGTTAAGCATCCCTTTTGATACCAAATTTTAACAATCAATCCTTCGTCAACTAGAGGAGCCACCCAAACTAAACCAACACATAATATAGGTAAAATAGGAAAATAAAAAACCAATCTTGAATACATGAAAAAGAAGACCTACAACAAAAGTTAGAATTTGAAACATAATAGATACCAAATAAATGTACAATATATGACAAAATGAACTATACCAAAAAGTATATTAAAACACCCATGCGTCGAGCAGTCACCTACAAACAAAACCAAACTAAAAGAAAATTTAACAAGAGAAACCATCATACTATAAGGTGTAATTCCCATTACCTCAATCAAGAAATAAAACATTTAAAATCACCCCAAATACAAGTAGGGTGTGATCCAGAGCCTAGTATGATACCACCATGGTTTCCATTCAATGTCCTATATCAAAAATGAAATAATTCTATCTTTTCAAAATAATTAGTTTTATAAATAATTTGCATAGAACAAATATAGTTATAAATTATTTCCCATTGGTTTTCATAAAATACTTTCATATTTTATGACCATAAATATGAATGTTAGAAGTGAAAAAATAGGGAATTATATCCTTGCATTAAGAGGTAAATAGGTAAACACATATCCATGGAAAAACCAATAATATGAATATAATGTGATAAAACCTCATATAAAAACATGTGGGAAACAATCCATTATAAAAAAAATCATGTGATAAATAACTAATAAATTTAAAAGAATCTCATATATTAGGATCTAGCCTATAGAACACTGCATACTATACAATCGAAATCATAAATAAGTATATGTCGGAAATAACATATATTGATTCATGCTAGTAAATATCACAAAATGTCACCTCTTAGTTGTGAAACACACTCAAAGGATACCCATGTCTTTTTTCTGATGCACCTAAGGTTCCTAGTTTGTAATTGTCTAATAAATTTTCAAATCTATTCAATCAATTTCATAAAATGTTTTAAAATCCTTACTAATCTGCTTAAAATTTTGAGAACCCATTTATATATCAAGAAAATTTATTTTCAAAGAAAATCCCCCGTTTAAAACATTTACATATCTATGAAATCAATTAATAAAATTTATCACATAAAATACCTTAACAACTATGAGGAATTTTTCAATAATGAAATGATATTCATCAAATAAATACATTTTATAGAAACGCCTACCTCATAATGGTAGAAACCAAGATTCTTTTAACAATCTTGAATGGAAACAAAAATACTAACATCTGTAATACATGGAACACCATTAAAATAAAAAGGGTCAATAAAAAACACTATCTGGTCATAAAGTTTTATTCAAATAATAATGGTAACCAAAACAATAGAAGAACCAGAATGATTAAATACCTAGAAGGAAAAAATCCAAATGAAATAGTGACCAGTCTTTGAATGGAGTTATCTGGACTATAGGGATTCACCAAAAATTTCTTAAGGTAAGCTTTAGTTTGGGAGGGACGAGGAAAGAAAACCATTAAATGACAAACCATTGATGGATCACCGTAAAATAAAAATTTAATAAAAAATACATAGAATGTAACTACTTTACATGTTGTTTGTTTCACAAAACCCAGATATGATGATAACCCCATCACAATTTTATTAAAACTTGATCTTAATATTTACACATCGTGTAAGCTATAAAAGGAATGTAACATTTTATATTGTGTACCAAGTGTATAAAATATTCCAAAATATTGTTAAACATTTTTTAAACGCATTACATATCATGTAAACACCCATTAGACTAAAACAACTATGGGTTTTATGTTGAAAATTTCGAAACAAAATAACTAACTTCACCATTACAAGTATCCTCTAATGTTCTACCCGACATTACTCAACCAACGAAAAAGGAAAACCAAAACATAAGTTAAAACATACTTGGACAAAAATGTAATGGGGTGTCATAAAAACATAACATTATTTATTCATATGAGTTCAATTCACCCAATAAAATACTTTATTATAATTATTTTACATTTTTTCCACTTTAATTTGAATAAAAACATTACATTATTTAATGAAATGACTAAATAAAAAAATATCACCCTCTTTATTTTAATATGTAAAACATATTATCATTGGGTGGGGAAATGGTTAAAAATTTCAGTACTTGGCCATTCTTGATCCGTTTACAACTTATATGTAAATTTATAACCCAAAAATAATGAAAAAACTATTACCGTAACTAAGGTAAACCAAGGTTAACGGAGAGGATAGACCAAATGATATGGTCTAAAATTCAACATAAACATGTGTAAATTATACAGGTTGAAGATATTTATACGATTCCAGTTACTACCATAAAATATTATGGCTATTTTTTTACACTTGAAATGATTATGATATTTATTATATTTAATGTTCTTAATATTTACAATTTTGACACTCCCTCTTACTATAAAAGGAAACCCCCTATCCTATCTCCCTTACACATTTTGAGCCTTGTAGATCTACTAATCTCCCCCCGAATCACATCCCGACATTCTTAACCATGAAATATAGTTTTTTATTCTCTAAAATAAAACAATAAAAAGGATTAGGGTTTATGCTGAAGGAGGGATTCCATAGAAGTTGTAAAAATATTAATAGAGTTCTTTTATTTTATTTATTTTTAACTCCATTAATTATGTCCTAAAAATGATGATATCAAAAAATTATTATCTTCTATATACTAATCTGTTATTTTTATTGTGCAAAAACCTTTTATCATCCATTTTTTCTATCTATGGGAATTGAAAACATCACTGGGGTGTATATGTGGATGATCACCTCCACAAAGTGATGTGTATTTTTTTAACACTAAAAAAGGATTTTAATTATAATTGATCTATTAAGTATATACTATATTCATGAATTAATTATGACTTGGAAAATACAAAATTGTACTTACCATTATACCCTTCAACACTTTAAAAAATCATAATGTCCCTTGGGCGCACGTGTGGAATACCACCTACACGAGGAAACAATTTTTTTCATTTCCATAATCTAAATATGATACTAAAATTCTATAATATTTAGAAAAATGTTAGATTTTTATTGGTTAATAATTTTTAATTGATTTACCATAACACCTTTTACCATGGTCAACCTACCAAAGTTGTTTAGTGATTATGAATTAAGTGTCCTAAAAATGTTTGAAATGAACTTAATAGATTTTATAATAATACAAGGAATGGTAATAAATGAAATAAATGGAAACATAATAAGTTGATAAACCTGTATTTTTTCTTTATCATGTATTTTTTTAATAAGTTTGTTTTAAAGGATATACTGTATATACGGGGTGAGTTAGACTCATGGTGAGGGATTTTCATCTAAATTATAATATAATGATAATAATGTTATATTATTAGCCTAATTTATTTCATATGGTGCAATAATACCATTATATAATATTACATCAGTAATAATCTATATTTATTCTGTTTTAATTTTTAATACAAGTTTTGTTTGGGTTGAAATACCCTATGATTTTAAAATATGAACATCATAATTTTTATAGTTTATGTGAAGAAAAAAATAATATTAGAAGATAATATAATAGAGAGATACATTAAGATACATTCACTTTTAAGTAAATTCAATCTCATCAATAGATTTAAATTCTTGCAACATTGGGTTTCAATGAAACATGATACACTAATAAGAAATGATTATTTAAACATTACCATTATAACCTACCTGTTAATTAGGTTGGTTTGAATAATACTAAATAAATTATGAAAATTATATAGTATACATATATATATATATAAAATAATATTTATAGATTTTGAATATAGATAAAATTAGTACCATTTAATGAAAATGAATTATTTTCTAAAAAATAGTATTTTTCTAAAACGTTGTTTAGTCATGCTTTGTGCACATAATTTATTGTTAATTTTTACCACATTAAGAAATATTATTTTCAAAAATAAAAATCCTTTTTTAGATTATAAATTTTAATTTATTCTAGTGATAATTATTGGGATTTTTCTGACAGGTTTAGTTTTATGATGAACTGTGAAAAGTAATAAATTTTAATTGAAAACTACCTTTTCATTTAAATTATTTTTTAAGTTATATATTTTAAATTTATTTAAAACTAAAATTAGTAAAATTTTATATTTATTAATACAATTTATTTCATATTAAAAAAATTCATATTTAATGGTGATATATATATGTTGTAAACATTTGGTCCATTTTTCTTTAGAAACATGCTTTCTCGTCCCATCTACGGGATTATTTTTCAATTATAATTATACACTTCTGTGAATAGAATTTGTAAAATTGAATTAAGTATTTTGAATAATAATAATTTATATTTTATTATATTTTTAACTTAACAATTTTACCGCAATTAGTATTAAGAATGGTAAAAAGTATTTAGCATAGTTATGGTAAAAACTGATTTACCAGGGGTCAAACTAAATATAAAGTATTAAAATGAAAAAAAAGCTTGTCTAAAATATATTTAATAAATATATTTATAATTTATAATGTCTTAGTATTTCTAATAATTTATTATTTACCCTTTTATAATATGAAAAATGTTGTTACGTATTTTTATTTTCAGGAATTACAAGCGTCTCACTCATTTCACATATAAAAGGAGACCACCTATACTCTCTTATTCATACATTAAAACAATTATTTGATAATATAACTTCAAAATAACTTTTAAAAAATACATCCTATCATAATATATTCCTTTTTTTCATTAATCCATTCCTATAATACTTTAGGTATTATCTTAAAGAGATGGTCCGACAAATATAAAATTTTTAACTATACAATGTTGTTTTAATTCAACTTCAACCTCATTAAAATAATATTAATTTATTATTATATTAAAAAAATGGTATTTAACATATACTGAGATATTATATTTGATTTTCACGAACTATATCCATCTCCACTTTCTTTAAATATTATTTGATAATATCGCTCGTGTTAAAGGTGAATTTCGGCCCCACAAACCGACGTGACACGTCTTCCAACAACACCTGTCAAAATTGGGTATGATGATGGATATAAATTATATATATGATATTTATAGAAAAATTATACCTCTTATATAACGATATCAATTATATCTTTTTATTTTCTATTTGTAGGGGGTATGATAACATCGCTCATTCATACGGTGGACTACAGCCTCACGAAGCGATGTAATTCGTTTATCACTAAATCATTACATAGAATGTATTAAGGATACTTTCAATGAATATATGTGGTATAAATTTAATAATTATGGTATTAATGAAATATTTATAAATAAAATAATTTTATATATAATTAATTTTCTTACACATATAAATGAAAATGTTGTTCATTTATATGTAATCTATCACCATCAAAATGATATGTGGATCTACATTGATCACCACACCATATTTATGGTATATATAATAACATTAAAATAAAAAAAAATTATATGTTATATATTGATAATTTAGTAATTATTAAATAGTATTAACTTCTTTTAATATTGATCATTGAAAAATGGTAATGTTACTCATGAGTACGTATGATCTAACATTTCCATAATTGTAATGTTGATAATTTTTCATAACCATCATTCATGATTGGTAACAAAATTATAATTTAGGTATAAATTTGGTAATTTTTTCAATATTACTATTCATTATATATTTAAATAATGACCACTTTGACCATAGACAACCTACTGATGTAATTTTTGACACGAAAGAAAAATATCATCGAAACGTGTGACATAATATTAATTTATTAAGTAATCATATATAAAATGGTAATAAGTGAAATAATGGAATAATAAAAAATTTAAAGGTTCTTGAAAAAGTAAATAATTAACATATTTTTAATATTAATGAAGATAAAGATCATATGAGGTAAGTCAGACTCAATGTAAGGGTTTATTTTCTCATTTTCACTTCCCTAAGACATGTGTCATATTTACCAATTATTTATTTTATGTGGTTTAAATACTAACCTTTTTTAGGTTATATAATGAATTTTATTATATTAATGGTATTCAATAATTCATTTATGTCATTTAATTCCTTATTCCTCTGATACAAAATTGAAAAAATTACTAAGGGATTATTCCATAATCCCATCATTATTCAAGATTTTTTTAAGTCTCTATTTAGGGAATTATCTTATATTTATATCATTAAATAAATATATTATCTTATTATCAAGTTATTAATTATCATTTTCAAGTAATAGTATAATTTCTTCCTCTCATTGGCACTTAAAATTATTAATGTAATGTTATTAAGAAGAACTAACGTTATTTCTATCATTAGTAAAAATTATTTTTTCTTCCTAAACCTTGATTTCTGACAACATTTACAATTTTTTTAACTTTATCCAAGTTAATTATTAAAAAAATTCCCATTTTTTAATTTTTACAAAATTGTTTGAGAGGAATCTTCTTATCTTTTTCTAAACAAGGCACTTTTCTTTCCTTCTTACCATTAAAAAAGGAATGTTATTTTTAACTTTTATGACATATACAAAATCTACCATCGACAAGACCATCATTTATATGGATCTTTCTTTTCATGTTTATAAGTTTAATATTTTTATAATATTATAGTAATTATTTATATTTAAGATTCACTTTCAAATAAAAATATTTTGAAAATATTTTGTGAATTTTCTATTTTTAAAATATAAGTGGTGTTTTCATTGAATTTTTTTATCCTCAATGAATGATCAATGTGATATTTCAAAATAATTTTATATCTTGGAATCCATTTTTTATTTTAATTATAATTTATTGGGGATATCATTTAAGGATACCGTCATTATTTCTATATATATTTTATGGCCAGATTGACTAAGTATGTACTATATTGATACTATTATTTTACTATGGATGGTTTATGATTTTTTTCTTTGATTGGGTTAAGTATTTAAATTTTATATTACATTTTAAATAATAAATTTTTTGTTCATTATGTTTCAAACCTTTAATAAATGGAATTCATTAGAATTATTAAGTGATGTGTGAGGCCTGTTAACGCCACTCGATGCATCAATAGGTCTCATGAGGAAAATTAGATTGGGTTTTATGAAATGCTTTTACCATTTATTTTTATTCTTTGGAACAAGGTAGATATGGTATTATATGTCTTGGAATAAGGGCTCTATGGTATGTTTTATATGTCCAGTATTATTCATTCCATCCTTATGAATTCATTTTTTGATATTACATGTGATTATTTAATTTTTTTGAATATTCATAGTTAATTTTTCAAGCACATTTAATTATTTATATGAAATTATTTGATATAAATATATTCCTTCCATATTTTGCTCATTTTATTGGTAGAATAGAATTTTTTCAAGTTATTTATCTTTTTGAATTGATTATTCCTTATTTATTAATATTTTATGTTGTACGTTTACGCTTACTGATCATCTAATCTCACACATTTATTATGTTGTATTTTCAATAGAATACCAAGAAGTGTATTTTAAGGGATATTTATGGATATTCTATGAGAAATAATAGAATTATCAAAATATAATAATTTCTGTATGTTATGTTTTAAATTATAATAATAATTTAAATTATGTGTGTAGTTTACCAAGACTAAGGAACTATATTGACCATTGAGGTTTGAATATTTATATCTTTTTACAATGTGATAAAGTAGTCACAGACTCTGTGTTTATTTGGTTAGGGGTATTATATTAGGTATCAGAGGGAGGTTTAGTAGAATCCTCGGTATATGTATTTTGGATAACATCGATTAGGTAACAAAACCCTATGATAGAATTTGTGTACAGGTATATAAGAACATATAAATGTTTTGGTAAACAATAGATTATATAGCTTTTAATAAAATATAATTCCCTTTCTAGACAATAAAAGTAGACATGGTTCAAACACAGATGTGATTATTAGAAATAAATATGAGAACGGTGCATTGGGTTTGACCATTTCATTACCTAGTGCAAGAAATTAAGTAATAATATGCACCTATTTTGAGGCAATGGGTGATACTATTTATTTAATACATTTATTCTTTATAAACATTATTATGGATTCGAAAAATAAAATATTATTAGAAAACATTCTCAAGGATAATGTTTTTATGTTTATGATATTATCTATGCATTATTTTTTTAATTTATGTAATGTTTTTCACTAGTTTTGGTATTATACATTATGTTTCAAAAAGTTATGGCTTAATCTAGTCTATAGAATTTTTTATAAATGTATCCAAATGGATGAAATGTGAACTATATAAATTCATGTAATCTATGTAAGGAGTTCTCTACTAGAAATGATAATGAATTCGAAGCTAGATTTTTAGCTGTAACTAATCAAATTATAACAATACTAGGGAAGCTGACTAAGGTTATGAGTTACAACATTTCATGTATAGTACATCCTTGTAATCCCTCGTGTGGTGTAACAATATTAGACCTCTTTATTAATAATAACACTTTATCACTCAATGGAAAAAATCCATTTTAATCTAAGATGTGGTTAAGCTACTTATAAAATATACAAAACAGTCTTTCATGTAGTGAAAGGTATAAATTTGACATAGAATGTTCTCCTCTATTCGAATATTTAGATTAATGGTTGAAATTAATTCTAAAAACTAAGGATGTAGTTGAAATATCAATACGGGATTTGAAGGATTTCAAGGAACTCTTATGGAAAAAATATTTTCCTCAGGAGAAACAAGTTGATATGAAAAATAAATTATTGTGTATATGACATAATGAAGAAACAAATGTTCCTAGGTGTGTAACCAACTTTACAATGTTATCATAGAATTTCATGGACTATGTATGAAATAAAAATATATGTATCGTTTGTTTCATTACTGTTCTTAAGTATATACTTCAAAGGGAATAAGTGTCTTAAAAAACCTCATCATATGAGGACATAATATCATGTAAAATCAAGATAGAGAAATAATTAACCATGTCTTATGGCTTCAAAGGGAATAAAGATAATAAGATGATGGAATAGAAAAAACATATAAATATAATAAGGGAAAGAAGGATTTTCTAATGTGTGATACTTTTAGAGGGAAAACCCTTAGTACATATATAAAATGGAAAAGTAATATTATTCATGTATAGATAAAAATACAACCATGCTAGTGATTGTGAGGGAATAAAAGAATCTCTAATGTGAAATGATTCCACTGTAAGAATATGAGACACTATGTAAATTAATTCCCCAAAATAAATTTAATATACATATTAAATAATCTATGAAAAGAAGTAAAATATTATACTATTATAATAGATGATGTTGGGTGGTAAATGTTATTGTGTTTGGAATCAATAATTATTTAATAGGGGTATTTTAATTAATGATATTATAATTGTAAGAATTATGAAATGTATAATTATTATGATGAAGCAGAATTTTGTTAAGGATTTGAAATAACGTGTTTAATGTTACACTGAAATTGATTTAGTGTAATGTTGAAATTCAAGGAAAACACATTATTTATGGAAGATAACACATAATATTTTCTTGATGCTTCGATAATAATTAAAAAATACTTTTTATAAAGTTATTGTCAACCTTCTAGGTTTATATAAATTTTTATGTAGATGTAATTATGGGATAATATAGTTTGGTATCTTTATATTTATTATATTAATATAGATTTATTAAAGTGAAAATGTGCATGTTAGGTGAAAATGCATCATATCCAGCACAGATGATTTCCTTGAACCCACAACCTAAGGTTTTAAGGTTTTACCACCTACCACTTTACATGATGTCTTGGTTAATATGTCATTATTTTTAGTTAAACAATTTGATGTGTAGAAATTATTGTTGAACTAGTGCTACTACTGTTGAGGTTTAGATGTTAATTTATTATATTGGATAACTCATGGTAACTATATTGTTTTTTTAGAATATTTATAAAAACACTAAAACAGTTATCACCCTTTTATGGATCATATGATCCCCTAAAAGTTAGTTTTAGTGCATCAATAAAAACATTTGGATAAGAATTTATTATATTAATACATTATGTGTAAAATGATATAATAATATCATAAATAATAAATTTTATCTATTAAATATAGATATATCAAGTAAGTATATTTTTATATATTCTCAGTATATATGTTAAAGTATTTCTTCATCTCAAATAAAATGATATTAAATCAAAATTATATCATAATAAATTCATTTATATTGTTGTAGTGATTTTTTATATCATCAGATATATTTTGTTTTGTGTCCCTTGACCATCCATTGATCGTTCACTTTCTTGATGTCAGTGAAATCTATCAATCTCTATAGTTATTTACTCTATTATGAAATGTTCATATCATCACTTTGCACCAATGCTCTACTACTTAGAATCCTAGTTGTATGTTATTACATATGATCTTTTTTTCCCTTGCCTCTTATCAAGATGTTTTTTATTAGACCTTACCATGATGGGGCCAGAATGGTTCATTTTTCTTTAGGGTGGGCGATGACAGCCTGGAATTTTTGTTGGTCTTCTTAGCTGGCGGTGATTCTGTATATTTTCCTTGGGTGGGGACAGACTCTGAACTGTGGGTAGAACTTGTGCACTAGGCACCACCGGTACAGGATATGCACCGATTTATCATGTTGTGGGTGGTTTTAGCCCAAATATGTTGGGATTTTTAGTTCATGTATTTTGGGATATTAGGGTCTAGTTGTTGTTGGGCACTTTGTTTTCCAATTCTGTTTATGCGGGTATTTGATGTACCCTATGCTTACTTCATTGTACTTTATCTTTTTTAATAAATTTTGGAGACCATGAGAGAAATCTCAGGGTCTGCACCATTTTTAGTATAGACATTTAATTGGGGTTTATGTATAGTAATAACTAAAATTATGAAAATTAAATGTTTTAAAAATGAATAAAATATAAAAATAAATGGGTATTTATTGATTTAAAGTAAAATTTGAATCATTTTAAAGAAAAAGTAATATTTTTCTAAAAAAAACTCTTTAGTCATGATGTGTATACCTTATTTATAAATATGTTTTACCACTTTTAGAAAAAAAATTAACAAAATATTATTTCATTATTAAATATAAATTTTAAAATTACTTAAATGTAAATTTATGGTATCTTTCTAAAAAGATTCATTTTTTAGATGAATAACGAAAAATATAAACATTAACTGAAATTTAATTTTTTCTTTAAATTATTTTTAGACATAAATTAAATTTTACATTGATTTTAAATAAAAAAATTAAATCATATATATATTGATCCTATTTAGGTCATTAGTATCTTTTTAATATAGAACATTTATACAAAACCAATGTAATCTTTTGAACATTTTCTTTGGGAAAATATACTTTCTCGTCGCGTCTATAGGGTTAAATTAAAATTAATATTTTTTTCATAATTAAATATAATATGGAAAAATGGAATCCATATTTAGAATCACAATAATTTATATTATCTGATAAGTTAAAAAATATTTTTAACCAAAATTAATAGTGAAAATAGTGAAAATTATTTACTATGGTTAAAGTAAAAACGATTTTAAATGGTGTTAAACTAAAATAATAAGGGTTAAAATAATATATAACATTTATAAAATAAATTTTATTTATATATTTAAACGATATAAATTTTAATTATTATTAATAATCAATATTTGACCCTTGTGGAATGTGAAAAATGTGGTTACACCTTTTAATTTTTAAAACATTACAAGTATGCCACTCCCCTCACATATAAAAGGACACCCACTATCCTCTCTTCTTCACACCTTCAAACCCATTTTTTCATAATATACCAACTCAAATAAAATCCCAAATTATGTACCAAATTATTATAATACTTTTTTATATGAAATACCTTCAACAAATAGTTTAGTTATAATCCTAAATAGGTGATCCGACAAGATGTAAAATTCCTTAACTATGTGATTTTTTTTATTTATTCTTACACCTCCTTAAAATATTATTAATTTATTATTATATAATAAAACTTTATCTGTATTATAAATTGATTTTATTTTTTTAATGTAATTACTAATATCCATCTCATCTTCCTTAAAATTTTAAATGGTAATTTCACTCTAGTGTAGGGAAGACTGCTGGCTAGCAAACATATGTGATACATTTTCCATCCACACCACTCATGGTTGTGTAATATAATAGATATAAATAATATTTATGACATTTTATAACATGGATATACTTATTTAGTAACTATATTATATATACATTTTTTACTTCCCATTCCATATGTGATATGATATCATTGTTCATGCATACGGTGAACTACTGCCTCACGAAGTGATGTGTATCGTATTTCACTAACACTTTACATGGAAGGTAATAAGGGTAATTTCAATTAATATACGTGATATAGAATATATAATTATAATATTCATGAAATATTTATAATTATGAAAACATAATTTATATATTTTATTCTTACACGAAAAAATGATAACTTCATTTCTGTATATGTGGGCTACCACTTTCACAAAGTGATGTGAATCTCTTTTAACCACCACAACACATAGGTGATATATATAAGTATATTTAAATATATAATATAGTATATATGATATTATTTTTGTTAAATTAAGATAAAATATTACTTAACTTATTTTTATAATGTTCATTGAAAAATTGAAACGTTACACATGTGTACGTACGGGCTACCATCTACATGATTGTAACATTGTTTATTATAAATAACCATATGTCATGAATGGTTTTAAAAGTATAATTTTTTTATAAATATGATCATTATTTGAGTAATTTTGTTCTGTATATGTGAAAAAAATTACCCCTTTTACCATTGTCAACCTACTGAACTCATTTTGGACATAAATTCCAAATATCATCAAAACATATGACGTGAACATAATTGATTAAGTAATCATATATACCAAGGTAATAAGTAAAATAAAATAATTTTTAAACATTAAATGTTATATTCAGAGATTAAATAATTAAAAAAATATTATTCAATAATATAAAGAATGTTTGAGATGAGTAAGACTAAATGTAATGTTTTCTCATCTCACTTTTATTTTTGTGAGACATAGGCCATATTCACAACTTATTTATTTTTTGTAATGTATATAATTATAATTTTGTATATTATATCATAAATTAATTTATAATAATTGTATTTAAATTTTAATTTTATTTATTTATTTCATGGGTCTTATGATACAAAAAATACCAAATTGTTAAGGGATAATTTCACAAACTTATTGTTATAAAGGATTTTATTTGTCTAATACTCCCAATAATGAATAATTTGATATTTATATATTAATATATATATATATATATATATATATATTATGGTTATTTTTGATCCTTTTCATGTAATAGTACCATGTTCTTCAACTATTTGGTACTAAAATATATTATTGAAAAGTTTTTAGGAAAATCCAATTTTTTCACTCTCTAGTGGAAATTCCTTTTTCTTCCAAAAATATGTTTTTTTAAATTATTTTTTTACAACATTCATAAAGTTCATTATTTAAACAAATTCCCATTTTTTACTTATTATAAATTTTTTTAAAGGAATCATCTTTTCATTTTCTTCACAAGGAACTTTTCTTTTGTTTTTATAATGAAAAAGTAATATTTTCTTTAACTTATACAACATTTTCAACATTACCCACAGACAAGACCATCATTTTTTTAAGATTAAGTTTCATATTTATATTGTTCTATTTAACAAATTTTTTTCCAATATTCTAAATATTATTTTTTAACTGATTTTTTAATATAAAGATTTTGAAAATATTTTACAAATATTCAATTTTCCATAAAAAGTGAAAATTTCAATGAATGCTTATTTTCCTCAAGGAATGCTCCAAGTGTGATTTCAAAATAATTTTTCATCTAAGTGTATATTATTTAAATTTATTTATGATATAATGAGAACATTATCTAATTATACAGTCCTTATTATTTCTTTGGATTTTCTATGATTAGTTTTAATGGGAATATACTATATTAACACCATTAATTTTACTCTAGATGGTTTAGGTTTATGTATATTGATAAAATAATGTATTTACATTTAGAATGATAGTTTATGTATATATTTTTATGTTAATTATGATTCACCCCTTTCATATGAGGAAATTATTGGACATAGTATGTGATAGTCTAGGCCTGCTCTATCCCCTCAATGAATCAGTAGGTCTCATGAGACAAACTAGATTGGGTTTGGTAAAGGAATTTTCCATTTATATACATTTAATAGAAGGAGGACACAATAATATTTTATGTATTATAATGAGGCCTCGAAAGCATGTTTTAGATGTCCATAATTATGAATTCTATCATTGTGGATTCAATTATTGATATTACAAGAAATTATTTTATTAGTTAGAATATACATGGTTAATTTTTAAATAAGATGTGATTATTTAAAAGGATTTATATGATCAAAATTTATCATTAACATATTGTTCTCATGTTTTTTTATTAAATGGAAAGTTTTTTAGTTATTTACCTTCCCATATTGAGTATTCGTTATTTATTTATAGAATACTCTTTAAGTATACCCTTAATGAGAATCTAAGACAAATCCATTATTTGGTTTTTTTAGTTGATATGAGGAACTGTTTCATGACTGATATACAGGGATACACTATAAGGAATAATTACATTCTAAATTAATAAGCATTGTGTATTTTAATATTTCAATTGTAATATAAATTTAAAGTATGTATCTAGTTTTCAAATACTAGTAAACTATCATGTCTATTGAGATGTGATTCCCTGTATCTTGTTCCAATATAATAATATAGTAATTAGATTAGAGATATTAGGGTTGGGGGTGAAACAAGGGTCTTGATTTAGAAATTATTAAATTTGTAGGGTTTTTTTTAAATATCATTTTTTAAGATTGATCGTTTTCAAATATCTATTAGAATATATTATGAGAACATAATATTTTGAAACCTATTTATTTTCTTATCCCATTTTTCTAAAAACATTATGTGTTTTTCTTTTATTTTTATCTATTTGGTAGTAAATATGATTGAGAAAACACTTTATAAGAAAATTTATCATTATTTCCTATTTGGTTATTTATGTGTTTATTTCATGTACATGTTTCATAAACTGTTATTAGGAATGTTCATTTTTATGAAAAAAATTATGTAAAGTCAGTTTCAACCACATTTTAATTTATTTTAGTTATTTAAAATTAAATATAATGGTTATTTTATAAATGAGGTAAGTTTTAATTTTTTTAAAAACTGTGAAAGGAATTATTTTTTTAATATTTAACACCCAAACATATTTTCCCAACACCATAATGATTTGTTCCATAGAATCTTCCATTCCATTATTCCATGGTTATTTTCAAATAAATTATTTTTCTTGATATTTGGGAAATCATTATTTAATATGATATTAAAATAAAAAGGTCATTTTCCTCCAATTTTCAAATGAAGGTTTGAATGTTCTTTTAAAATTATTTTTATCTATGTTAATATACTTTGCTGAATATATGAATTTAAGGGGGATATACTATAATGATACTACAAACCATATTACATTAAATTTTTATGATCATGATGTTTTATTATTTACTAGGGAAAAATATTTATATTTCATAATCCAATTTTCATGTATCGATATTTATATTGATTATGTATTTTTTTAATTATTTACACATTGTATATGATAAATACATTACAATTATGATATTCTAGGTGGGGCATGTTATTTCCCATAGATTCATTAGTAGGTCTCATGAGGAAACTATAGTTGGTTTTTAGTGAAGTTTTACCTTATTATATATTATTTCTTGAAATAAGGGATTCAATATATATTTATGATAACATAGCACAAGGGCTTGGCCAGTGTGATTAAGATTTACATTAATATGAATTCTATCCTTTCGAAATCATTTTTTATTATATAGGTTAGAATATATGTTTTTATTTCATCCATATATATATTCATCTTTTATGATATTAGTAATATGAAATATCTGATTATTGTTTAAATTATACATATTTCTTATTCTTTATTTAATCTATGATAGATTCTAGTTTATACTTTCTAAAAATGAGTATCTATTCTCACCAATTATTATATTATCCATTCCCAAGTATACAAAAATGGTATATATGTATGATTTCATGGATATACCAGAATAAAAAATAAATTTCTCACAAGGATTCATGTTTTTAAATAGTGATTAGTAACATCTAAATAACCTATTTTTAGAATGAAAAGGAAATTGAGTTGAATTTTACTCTTCGTATTTTGAGGGTTTGACATGTAATGTTTTTTTAAATTCTCTAAAAAACTAAAATAAAAATATCCTAATATTTTAATAATTTTTAACCCTTCAAATAAATAATTTAATTATAGGTTATTTATATTAGGTTTCATGACATTAATCCCCAAATAATTTACTCACTTGGAATTTTTACCTATGTTTCTTATTATTATATGAATAAATCTAATTTAAATTTGATTTAACATGTAATGAACTAATGAATTTATAATACAGTGATAAATATTTTATATTGTTTTTTAAACAGTTTGGTTCAAAAACCTACTCTTTATTGTGATTGATTATTCCTCCTAATAATAGATTATCCACTATAATCAATACTTGACTATAATGGTTTGGTGATACCCACACAAACATAGAGGCTCATTATTCATACACATTTCATTATCTAATTGGACATTAATTAAATTTTATTCACAAAAAAATAAAAACATCACTCTATGTTTTCTTTTCATACCCTAAGTGACATAGGTTCCATGATTTCACAATATTTATATACATTTGTTTTCTTTAAACTCCCTATAATGTAAATCACTACTAATTATCGGTATGTATCTATAAACTCTAAATATATCTTCTACCTCTTAACTCTAGATCATTAATAGAAAAAGTTTTTTGGATTCTCAAAATATAAATTCCTATTATATTATTTGATATAGTAGCTCCTAAATATATGAATGACTCAAAAATAATAAATCTAAACATGCACAATAATAATTCATTTCCTCGTATTATTATTATCAAGATTATATAATAATGAATTTTATAGGATCCTATTATTATTTCATCTTTAGTACATAGATTACTAAGCATCAGTATCACACATTCAACATATTAATCTAATTTTTCTTCTACAAGGGTTACATGTTCTTTATTACAAACAAGCTCTTAGTTTACAATGTTTAATGAATCCCTCTCTCTCAATATCATTTTTTATACATATGTCTCTAGTGGAAATATTATTTATATTTATAATATTGAAAATGCATTCCAAATTATATGGTGATTCTTCTATATTCTTAGTGCTTGTATATGTGTATCTCTTACTATCGCATTTCAATTTTCTTATAATAAAAAATGGGTGTGTCCCCATGTTTTTTCACTAATTAATTTAAACCCAATTTATAATGTCTTTAATAATTACAAGCATGGACTTTGTATTTCATGCCTTCCTTATTTTTTTAGATAATAAATATTTTTTAAAATTTTAGGAGTCATGATTTAGTATTCTTAAAATATCTCTACTTTAACCTAAAGCTCACACAAACATTGTGTCTATAGGAAGAATCATACCAAAACACTCCATCTTATTTCATAGCTAATATTATTATTTTTTTGTTCATAATTAAGACCATCAAAACATATGACTATATATGAAACAAATAGATAATATTTCAGATTGAACCCATCTAACTAAATTAATTAGTCTTAGATCACACTTCAACTTTTGATTTTTGGATTCAAGAAAACTAGTCAAAGATTCTTCTTATTTTTCTATTTATATTATAAAGCATGACAATGTTAGTTTTTATTTTTCACCTTTTAGAATTTAATGAACTTTAATTTTCATTCCCATGGATTGAATATTAGTTTCCAAAATTTTTAGTTCTTTTATAACATTTTTTTGTGACATCTTCATCCATAATAATTAATATTGTCATTGTTTGTTTGTTTTATCAGAAAACCAAAATTCTAGAATCTCATAATCTTTATAAGTATAAAATGATCATCACATTATCATTATTATCATATCTCATACATAAAATGTTTTCTAATCCATTTCTAGTCATCAATATGGATTAATTTTCCATAATATATATCATCATTGCTGGTATAGATGATCCTTATGGACCGTCATACATAAATCCATATATGATCCTTAAGTCATTATGTGATCCTTATAGCACTCAATAGATTAATCATAATCAGATAATAATAAATATGAAACCTTTCTCGTATGTTTAGAATAATTAATCATATATAGTATAGTTTGTGTTTACACCTATCAACATGATGTTTCTATATATGAGGATTAAGTTTATATAAATTAGAATTATGAATACAAAAATCAACATGATGTTTACACAAATCAAATTCATTAATACAAATCCATTTTTTTGATTATTGAGAGGATAGATAATCCTTATAAATTTCATTGATTATGTATATAAAAAATCATATCATTGTTATGAATGAATAAAAATAATCCTTATGATGTGGACGGTGATGCTAATATAGTACTGTGATTATCCATATAATGTCAAGACCTAGGAAAATTTTATCCTTCATACAATAAAATATAATGTTCATACAAATCATATAAGTATATATTCATAATATCACTTTGAAATATATAATAATATCATATCAACATGAATGACTTTTACGATTTTATCAAACATAATACATCTAACCTAGTATCATTAATATGGTCTTTGAACTGGTAAACTCTTCTTTCAGTTCTTCAGGGTAGCAGGATACATTTCTAACTATATCTAGAAATGTCAGTGATATCCATTGTGATATTTGTCACTAAATATTATAGTCATCAAATTTAATAAACCATATAATTATCATCTAACACTGCATGTCATCATGCTCCCAAATCATATAGATGTATCTCTTTTAGTGGAAGATTATAATTTAATAGACACCCTCTAGATCTTCAACATTTTTCTAAATTTGTTTTATATGATATTTCTCCTAAATAAAATTATTTAACATGTGGATCAACATAATAAATAATATTATATATATGAGGTTTTTCACATAATAAATAGTTAATACTTTACATTTCCATGAAATGAGCATAATATTCAACTACATTTTCCTTTACCCATAATAAATTGTAAGCCTCTACATCTTCATTGGGTTGTTTCTTATTCTACAACCAATGATTCCATGATCATTTCTGACACACATATTTCCATGATCTATTTATAAAAAGAGACAATATCACACAATATGGAACATCAATATCTCTTGTGTGTTTTTTTAATACTTTGAACATCTAAATACATGAGTTTTATGTCAATATTAGATATGAAGTTCACCATTATTATACCCATTAATAACAAGATATAAAATGGATAAAAATTTGTTACTCTCCATTTAAAAGATCTTTTTTATCTTTGAATTACGATTTTTAACAAAACATTACAAATAGAAACAACATGTTCACCCACAATTTTTCATGATTATATGCCACATAAATTGTCTTAAGAGAATGATGGAAACACATATTTATTGTCTATGAGACTTATGTAATTCAACTAAAACTCTTTAGGGTCTAACCCTGTGTAGAAAAAAACAGTTTTATTTTATAAAAACTAAATAGTCATATATTTAAAACTGACAATGTGTTATAGATTAAAATTCATTTATTTGGGGATGTTTAGAAAAAATTCAAATAACATGTATAAATCATCACTCGAATTTACAAAACACATAAAAATATTCATGTGAATTTTTTTCCTCCCCATTTTTGATAGATACTCATCCCCCTTGAAAGATTATACATACTAAAATAAAACAGAGATATGAGAGTGTAAATAATACCTCAAACATCAAAATATTATAGGTTTATTTATATTCCATATTTATCAAGAAGTTTATCATGTATAAAATCCATTTTATTTCTATATTTCACCTTTAATGTATTCTTTACATACTTATTCACTATATAATTCTTCTCTATGAAATAATAAACATGAAAACATAATACTCATTTATTTTTAATACCACTTGAAAATGTATACCAATTGTAATTTCAATAAAACATGGTGGTTTTAATTTCTTATAGCTTCATACTAATTTCCTTATTTAAATAATATCCACAAAAATGATGAAATATGGAGAACCTTACACAAATATATAGTAATATAAGTAGGTCTAAGACTTATTTTTCAACACATAATAACATCACTTTAGAGCACTAAAATGTATTGACTTTTTCCTGATTCTTTCCTTCTTCATATTCTAAATCTTTTCACCATAGTGGAATATGGATTTTATATCAATCACTATTTTATTTTCTGTTAGAATAATTTATTTTCCTAGATTGTAAATATCACTATGTATTTGATAATGGATATATATTCCTTGCTTTATAAAGATAATATAACCATATTAATAATATATGATTGGGTATATACTCATTATTCACTTGTAAAGACTCTTAATTTTTAGTAGCTTTCTTGACATTGTGATTCATATATTAATTCCCTTTTTCTCATTAAAACTCCTAGTGACTATATAGACATTTCATTCAGGTATTAAGAGCATATCCACCTATATTTCACATTCCACACACAATATTATAAATTAATAGTTTTCCCTTCTATTTTACCCTCAAAAACTCATCATTTGTTATTTATTTCACTCTATAAATATATTATTTTCACTCATTGATTGTCTTTCTTTTTGGTTTATTTTTTCTCATGAGAACCATTATTTTAATTTCCATTTTTTCATGGTCCATTATACAACTTTTTATACCATAATAAAATCATATTATCTTATCTATTGTGACGTCTTTCTCAACCTTCATTAATATATTATTTTATTTGACATTAATCACAACTTTATGTAATTGTTTCTTATAAAAGATAGTTTTGTCATTAACTACTTCTTTCTTATGTTATTTTGTACACTTATTATCATAAAAATAAAAGTTATGTTTAGTTTTAACAAACCAAAATTCCTCATAATAGTGGAAACATACATTAAAATATTCATATAAATTAGCAAGGATTTAAAATATATTTTCGAGTTGTATTTATCTTTATTTATGAATATTTATTCTAATTAGTATGGTTATTTTTATCTTTACAGATTCTCCTTAAATTATAATATCATTATATTCTATTGATTTAATTATTATATAAAAAATTAATGAAAATTTGTCTAAATATTTGGAAAGAACTAACATCATCCAATAAACCTCATTTTCATTATAGTTGATGTAATTTGATTAGAATTAGTATCTTTCTAGATTTAGACTAAAATTGTAACATTTTCTGCTTCATTTAGGGAGATTGTATTCATTGAATTGATCACCTCTACCCTTTATTTATTTGAATTTTTATCTCCATTTATAGACATCTATATTTTCCTAGAATTATAGTTTTACCTTCATATATTGAAAACCCATATTTAGAATACCCTCTATTATTAGGGTAGTGGGTTCCATTTAATATTATAATTTGGTGGATTCTTCTCTAGTTTTTTCATAGCTCTCTCTATGATAAGATTGAGTCCTATTAAGAGGAAACAAATTTATGATACTTTTAAGGTATTACTCTTAATTTTATGAGATTGAGAAGTTTTTTGGTGGGTCACTTCCAGATTGTTTTACATTACCTCCAACACCAGAAACTTTATCTTTAGGTAAAATTTTAATTCCTCAACTAACATCAATTAATCTTCTCAATATCTCTTCTTCTTCTAATTTTTTTCTTTAAGAATCTATGAAATCTCATTTAGTGATCCATTTGTCTCTTTATCCCATTTTTATTCACATCTAGTTCTGAATCATTGACTTTAACAATGTCTTTATATAGATTTTATATTCTATGGATCACAAGAATGATAGAAGAATTGAACACATCTGTCTCATAAACTATTATTGGAAAGCCTTTCTCTCTCTAGTTTTATGAATATTTTACAACAACCTACATTAATATCTAAGAAAGAATCCATAAAATCAAATATTTTTCCTACCTATGATTTTCTATTAAGGATTCCCTTGATATGGGATAATATGAAAATAATAATTTCAAAACAATATTTCCTCAGGTAACTTTTGAAGTCTAAATAAAAATTGTAATGGTATTTATCCCTAAACTATAACTATTAAAAAATATAAATCACATCATTATAGGGATAATAACTGATATATTGAGATATTATTTTACTATATTGACTATCTTCACTAGTGGTTATTCCACTATCTTCTTTATAAAATGTCATCTTCCTTGCATCTTTATTTTTACTTCTTTTAATTTCTTGGATAAAACACCCATTTTTGATTAAATGGGATTTAAAACACAACTCTATATCTATGATTTTTCTTCATTGAACTCAAATATGTATTTTAAAAACATTTGATAAATATTCAATGAAATGTAAAAAAAATATCCAACCAAAGGTCGCCCTATGATGTAATACTTGTTGAAATACCTAGTGGATTAGTTACAGACAACTGTGTGTGAATCGTGTTCTTTCTTGTTTAAAATAATAATAATTAATACTTCAAATTTTACCCCATAAAATATTAACATATTTTACATGTTTGAATATAAATGAATATAATTGGACATTAACCCAACATTTAATGACTACATGAAAATGAAGTAATGAAATAATAATGGAACAATCAATTATTATCAGGTTTGACATAATAAACTACTACTTGTTCTGATTGGTTTTTCTCTCTAATAATGAATTCAAAAGTATTATAAATATTTGACTATAAATGATTGTTTTTTATCACACCCACCTTGAGTCTCACTAGGCATACACTTTTGTGCTTCTCACTATACATACAAAAAGTTATCTTCACACTAAAATCACATATTTCCATAATGTTTTACTTGAATACCATATGTCACATTCATTCAAAAAAAATGTAAATTTTATATATTTTTTTCATACAAATAATTTTAAAGTATATTAGTGGTAATCCGAATGATATTTTTATTTCCTCAGAACAGATCTCATTCCACTCACCAAGAGATTCTTAGAATACATTATGTTATTTAATAATACGTGTAAAAATATGGAATCTATTTTTTTTCTTATATCCATATCATTAACAGTAAGAATTGTTTAATTCATAGAAAGCTCATATCCCACGATCTTCTAGAATCATGTATATCCTCAATATTAGATTGACCTAACTCCAATGATTAGAACCATGAAAAAAATCATTATGTTGTTAATTTATTCTTCTCATGATTCTACAATAATTAATTTCATTGGACCCTCTTCTTCCTTCATCATTGATAGCCAGATGATCAATCCTTGTAGAAAAGGATAAACATTATGTGATTCATATTCTTTTTATCCAAATAGAGTTATATTTTCTTCAATATTCACTGTCTCTCAGTTTAAATTTTAGATGGATTTATATCTTTCTCTCTCCCATTTATCTTTATACACATAGGTTTCTACAAATAATATTCTTCAAATTTTAAATGAATATAAACTTTCAAATTCATATAGTTATATTTATCTCTTCTGAATGGATAATACATTAGTTCCCCCAAAAAATCTCATTTCATTTTTCATATTATATATATTTTTTCATAATAGGTATACAAAAGACTATGAAGGGTGTGAATTGAGTTTGTGAAATTTTATTTTCAAATAGAAGAACAGTCACTTGTATATGACTAAAAACTAATCATTTCATAAACACAATAAGTAGTAGAAATAATTAATATAATAGAAAATAATCTATAATAGATATTTATAGTGGTTCTGGGAATATAATTCCCTAAGTACACTCCACTAACCCTCTTCGGTATGGGGTTGGTAATTTTTAATATACTCATCCTTTTACTGGGGTCTTCCAGTCCTTTTTCCAAGGCATGCATGATTTATTGAAATTAATCAACACTTGGTATAATAAAAATGGTTATTTCAACAAAGAACTAGTACGAATTTATAAACAATAACCCTCAGTTTCTTTTATTATTTAAATATTAAAATGAGATATGATAAAATAGTGAGTTTATGGGTTATGTGCATTATATTATGATACAACTGATAGAATTAATAAATATCTAGTAGTGATGATTTGAATTGAATTTATCTCATATAGGGTCTTCTAAAATATAATAGATTACAAATATTTAACAACTGTAAATCATGATGGTTCATTATTTTCATGAAAATAATGCAGCATTCAAGGGACTCATTAATGAAAGAAATAAATCTTGTAGGCTCATAAGACACTTATCATCTTCTTCCTATAACTATTTTTAATCTTGAGATCTCAATATATGTATATTCTATTAAATCTAAGATAATATCCTTACTTAAACACATAATATAGTATCCGTAAAATTTGGGATTGAAGACACATCTATTTATTTGAAATAACTCAACAAAAATAAAGAATAATAAATTATTCTTATACATATTTACATTCTCAGTGTTTTTCTATTATTATAATTATTTTACCATGATGGGGTAATATATCATTAAAATATTTCAAAAAAATTAAAAGATCACTCATGTTTATTAATGATAATAAATTAAGATTATTGAATGACATAGCTGACTTCTAATCATCATGTAACTGATTTCCATATTAAAATTCATGTAGAAAAATTCACTTAGGTCTTCATCATATAGAGGGAATCCTTTACATGGAAAATTTATCCACATAGTAAAATTCACATTGTAAAATTTATCCCTATAGTCCTTTAACAAATGTATCCAAATATGATGTAGTCGAATAAAACCTTAGAGCCAATTTCACTATATATCTATTTTACATAGTTGATTACTCAATGTAACCAATTCACATAAATAATTAATCCATATAGTTGATTTATTATGTATCCTACTAAATGGCATAGAGGAAATTCACATAGTTAATTCTATAATGTAGAAATTTTATATCAATAATTTATGTAAGAAAATGATTAGGTTGTTGTTTTTGTTGTTTCCAAATTCCACACAATGACAAATTTTCAAAACATATAAAATTTCATCTAAATGTGTATGAAATTGTAGACTTAATGATTATAATAGTAGAAACACATAAAAATTGACATAAAATGATATGAACATACTTAAGAAAAAATTCATCAATAATGTATGAGGGGTATTTGAGATCATCAAAACCTAAAGTACATGAGATATGTTGGAACAATATTTTTAGTCCAACAATATCCAAATTTTTTATGATCACAAAACCCATATGACATTGAAAATGAAATTTTAAATGTTTTGATTATATTTTACACAAGACTATAATATATATATCTATACATATTAAATTTAATATATATTTTTTATCTTCCCATTAATTAGAGGCTTCTTCCATTTGTATCAAATGAGTTAATATTCCACTTGCATTGACCTTAGGGTAAACATATCTATATTCTCCTTATTTTAATGTCATAAAAAAGGAATGGAAAATAAAAAGAAACTCTTAATGTTTTACATAGAGTAATAAAATTTTTTATTATTGTGCTGATACTATAGATATAATTGTATAAAGAATAGAATTAATCAATAAAATGATATTGAAAATGTTAAATTAAATAAACCATTAGGGAAATGATAAAATATGATAGGTATAAAATTAAAATAATAGGTATGAGAAAAATTAAAAATTAATCGATATTTTATTCAATAATGATTAAAATTATGAAACATTACTTTTAATTAACACCCAAAAAAATTACAATATATTTGTCAGAAGTACGATGATTTTGAATATCTGTAAAATGAGAAGGTTGTTTGGGTGGATGTATTTACAATGTAGGTTTAGTTTGGGAGGTATTTGGAGACTCCATTATAGAATGAGATACTTCCTTTACTATCATTTAATTTTATCCACATTCTAATCCAACATCAGTTTTTACGTGTAGACATTGGGTAGGACCACTGAGAATATTTTTAAGATGACCATGGGTTATATAAAATTCATAAGTTTCAGCAGCAAAAAAAGGTAGTCTACATGGAAGATTAGAAGATAATGTTCCTTCAATAAAATAATCAGTAGCTAATCCCAAATCAACATATATTTTTATTTTTTATTGACATTGGATGGATCCTAACCAAATTTAGATTTTGTCTAGTACTTATAAAATTATTTGAATAAATATGACCAAGAGGTTTTTGTCTTGTTATATTAAACAAGGACTCAACACACATGTCATTCCTTAGGATAATCAATAACTTTAATAATTATTGAATAATGATATAGGCCTATTTATAAAATTGGGTAACATAAGATATACCACGTTTGATAATTCATTTTGAGGATTCAAGCCATCGTGATGAAAATCATGAAAGATCAGAGATTATACTAAGATGGACTACAAGGGGATTATAAATATTACATAGACCTAATTGAATTTTAAAAAAGATCTTATTTATGATCCACTAAATTAAACTCTATACACTAATCATTCATCAATTCGCACACAACAGCTTTTTATCCATACATTCCTCTTTCTCTACCAAAATATTTACAACATCCATTACAACACTGATAAAAGATTTTGTAATTTGAGTACCCACATTAGTATCTCCAAGTTCAATTTGAATAGAAATAATAGGAGAAGTCATAAATGATTCTAATCAAGGAAAAAATTTGGAGGTCTGTAGAAAACATGTAACTTTTGAAAAAATACATATAATTAATTTAATCTTTTCATGATTCTATATTCTATGAAACACTAAATATAGCGAGTTTTATATGAAAGAATTATGTTTGCCATAATTTTTTATGAAAAAAATTTAATATTATAGTACATCTATCACTTATTTTAGCCTGCATTTCATACAAAACAATGTTTTTCTTGTTTTACACACAATTATGACTTTCTTTTACAGTTTTCATTACATGCAAAGATTTGTTTTACCAATCTAATATATACTATTAATATTGTTATTAAAATATTATTATATTTACCCATTACCCATTTGAATTAGAGTTACAATTAATATTAACAAAATTTTGAAGATATAATTTACACCTGTATAGAAAATGAATCATTTGGTAATCAATCAGTTAGAAATGAAAGAAAGAACTATGCAAAAAATAAAGAAATGCCTTTTATAAGAAATCTAATTATCTATGTATAAAAAATGATTATCTCAAAAAATTAAAAAACAAATTTTAATGAATATTTTGAATAAAATTTATGTATTATATATTAAATAAATATTTTTTACACTCATCTAATAGATTTGATAGACATAAGATAATAATGAATCCAATTTTATGAATAAAGAGTTGTATTTTTCAAAAGTTAATTCTTCTGTTGATTAATGAAAAATTTGTCTTAAATCTAATTTTTGAAACTTTCATAATTTTTATTTGAGAAAATAAGCTTGATTTTTGAAATTTTAATATCAATGTTTATTTTTTGGTGAATTTTTTATAATTTTCTGAGAAGTTTCATTTTTTGATGAATACTGACAAAAATTGAATTTTAATTCTAAACGAATTTTTCATCTAGTTTATTTATATAATTAAATTATATATTATATTTTCAAATTATAATTAGATAAATTATACAAAAAAATAATCCTATTTAAGTTATTTAAACCAATTTCACATTAACATTGCACATAGAAATATTTCAATCTTTTAAACATTTTGACCTAAAAATCCATATTGTCGGGACATGTCTTCTAGATTAGTATTAAATAAATTTCAGATAGTTCTATTATTAAAATTTTGAAGTTTGATTCTGTATTTTAAGTCATCGTAATTTATAATTTTTAAAATGGTTAACATAGTTCTTTAATGCAAATATTAGTGAATGTAATTAAAATTAATTACAAATATTAAAGTAAAAAACAAATTTACGTAGTGGTTAAACACTAACTTAATATGACAAAAAACATCGAAATATGTCAAAACAATATATTTCATAGACATATTTCTACTGAATTGTAACATCCCAAGTAAGTAATGAATAATAGATATTTTTATCTATGTCTATTAATGATTAAGATAGTGTTATAGAGGCTTAAAATGAAAATAAATACAATCTTATGCATGGAATACACTAATATTCTTAAAAGATTGTTTTACTGCCTTTTGATGGAAAACCATTTTTGAATCTATATTTTGACAATTTTATAAGCTATGTTTGTCAAAATAAACTTATCCTTTATGATTGGGACATCAAAATTTACCTTGTGTGAATTTTTGGTATTTTTCTGACAATGTACATTTTTTAATGAATAGTGAAAAATACTGCATTTTACATCAAAACTGCTTTTTAATCTAATTTATTTATATGATTAGATTATGTTTTTAATTTGTTTTGAAGTGAAATTAGAATATATTTTTACCATTTTATCCAATGGTGGTCATTGGAATCAATTTTACTTTGAAATTAGACTTAAACTGGTGTTAATCTTTTGATACTTATTGTTTTGTAAAAACACGCTATTTGCTCTGGCAGCGGGAATTAATTATTAAATTAATTAATGTGACTTATATGATTTGAATTTTGTAAAATATACTTCATTTTTGAATTCTGAATATCAAATATAGCTTATGGTGAATTTTTGGTAATTTTCTGAAAAACATCAATTTTTGATGAATAGTGAAACCACTAAGTGGTAATCAAGCAAACTGATTTTTCAGTTAAATGAAAGTTTACCGCTAATATGTATTGAATTTTGAAAATCCAACATACATGGTTGTCATTAAGAATTAAAATGTGGTTCAATGAGATTAAAATAATTTTTTGGTGAATAGTAACTTATTATGTTTTTAATCGCGATTAGTGGTAATTAGTGAAGTTTAAGGTAAAAATAATGCTTTAATAAAATAAAATGAGCTTGACACATGTCCTACCCTCATTGGTTGTGTCATGATCGACCAAGAAAAGCCATGGGTCAACTTGGGGACCCCATGGAGACATTTTGGTTGGTAAATGACATAAATAACTTTTTATTTAATGTAAAAGTAAAAATGACACAAACATAATATGTTTTACGAAAACAATTTTTACATGGGGTTATAAAGATCATATATTTGATTATAAATAGTCATTGGAAATCTAAAAATATTTCTTACATCATAGTATTTTTTTTATGATTTTTAGACATTAAATAAATTAAATTATTTATGACATAATAATGATGCAACGATGACATCATTATTTGATGATTTAAATAAAATGGAAAGACAATGTAAAATATATGAACTAGACATGGCCAAAACCAATTGTATGAGTGGATTTCGAAACCTTATCACCATATCCACGAATTATATCAATGTGGGACCTTTTAAAACCGAAACACATTTTCAAATAAAGTAATATTTCTTTACTTTCCAAAAGTGCCCCTCCTCTCCTCTTATAAAAGGCCCCCACCTCTACCTCATTTCACACACTCCTCAAGCCTTTGGCTCGGCCAACCCCTGCCCATTTACTCTCTCCACATCCCTCTCCTCATCCTAGAGGATTCCCTTTGGGCAGAATCCTTTCAAAGGAAGCCTTTAGGCTCAAATCAAAAGGAGTTACACTTTTAAAGGTAATTCATTCTATCATGTTCATTTGTTTTATTTTGCTTCTCCAACCCCCTAAACTCTTTTTATTTACTTATTTTGTAACAACACCAGTATCATAAATATACAAGGATGTTGTTATAATATTTTTTTGAGCTACACTCTCACACAACTACATCAATTGGTTAAAGAATATACGGTTTCCGTGGATGGCGAAATTCTGCCTCCCGAAACGATGATTGTTCAATACTCATTTAACACCTTAAAAGGTGGCCATTATGATGTCAATATTTTTATATATGATATATAATATGTTTATGTTTTCCTTAAGCTTATTTTTTTTCATTTTGGGCATACCTTTATGGTTTCCATTATGGGTAAACACGATATCTTCATTTTAGGAAGTGCGGACTACCGCCCCTGAAAGTGATTTGATTCGTTAATACCATATGTGGGATGTGTAAAGGATAAAGTTAATGATATTATATATGTTATTATACTGGAATTATAATATACTCTTATATAATTATGATTCCATTCGAGAAAATATGAAATAGAAATGGAAGTAGCGTTCATGCGTACGTACGGCTTACCGTCTCCATGAACGGTGCATTTCATTTCTTACCTCTAAATGTGATGTAATATTATAAATACATGTATATGATGAATATATATGATATATATGTTATCCAAATCATTAATATCATTCTGGATATAACGAACCTATGACCAAATTAACAACATGTAAGTGTAAGAAGTCTATTTTTGACTGAAGAACCAAATACCGACAAAATGAACATTATTAACTTAACTGATTACATGATGTTCATAACATGGTATAAAAGGAATAATGAACTTGAAAAAGATTCATAAGCAAGTATAGATTAACTCAAGTTTATTATTCAGGAGATTAAAGAACGGTCGGGTCAAGTCGGAAACGAGGTATGGGACTTCGTCTCAATCTCCTTTCATTGAGGCATATTTTATTTTATACACAACTTTCTTTTATACGATGTATAAAACCCTTTGACTTTTAAGTTTATTCAAAAGGAATCTTTTTTATACGAAGCGTTTATTAAACAACAAAAAGGAATGTTTTTGTCGTACGTATGCGGCGACAACAACTTCTCCGCCGTCGTGACCGTTATTTGAGATTCGGCTTCCTCTACAAGCCATACCTTTTTTTAAACGAAAAATAAATACCATGATTTAATTTGGTATTGAAAATGGTTTTCATAATGTTCTTATTATATCAATGTGTTGTATTGATATCTCGTGATTGAAATGTGGAAATGTTATGTTTCCTTTATGCATGTTTTATGTGATATGATTATGTTAAAGTTCTTGGGAATTATTATGAAGACGGGTGGTTCCATGATAAACTAAGGGCGGGTGAGCCCGTTATAGCTCTCCACTGCATTGGGTAACACGAAGGAGTGAAACGTTAAGGTTTCTCCGAAGAGATTTAGGGAATATATGGTGATGGGTATTCCAAACGTAACCAGGAGGGTTACTCCCTACGTAAAAATGTTATGAATGCCTCAAGTTACCTTTATGTCTTATGATTTCTATGATTTATTCATGATTTTATGAGGTATGTTAAAGTACCTATGTTTTATGGGTAAAGTTTGATTTTATTCTTATGTATATATGAACTCATGTTTCCTTTCCGGGTTTTTTTATAACCCATACTGAGTTTTTATGCTCATCCCAAGTTTTTGAAATGTTTTTCACAGGTCAAGGGAAAGGTACTTGATAAGATGATAGAGTCAAGGATGTGTCAAGAAATAATCCATGTTTTATTTTAAATGTCTTTCCATTGATGGGAATGAAGAATACTATCTTTATGTAACCACTTTGTTTATATGTGTAATGTAATGCACGTTTTATGATCTAATTCTCTAAAACTCTAAACCCGAAAAGATCCTCAATGTGTAATCTTGTAATAACTCAAGATTAAGTAAGGATTAAGGCTGGGGCCTTATAGTTGGTATCAGAGGATGGTTTAGATAACTTTAGGAGTTAGAATTCTATTAAATGATTATCCAAAAATATTTTTTTCGAATTTATATATTATTTAAAGATTACCATGTTGCTTCATCTAAGACATGTTTGTTCAGAATGGTTTTCCGTAGAGGAAACGGGGAATAAGTGCTAGGAAGGTATACAGAAGGAAATAACCTTCCGAATCAGCATCCAGAAATGGTTGGAATTGGAACTGAACAGTTTGTTGCAGTAATGGCGCTGTTGACTCAAGCGATAAATGGCGGTGGTATCCATGCACGAGATCAGCCAGATCAACCGCAGAGGAACATGTCAGTGGTGGAACATTTCGTGAGGCAACATCCACCATCATTCAGAGGATCATCTGACCCTGTGCTAGCTGAAGGGTGGATTAAAGCACTGGAGAAGATTTTTGATGTCATTGGGTGTTCAGACAATCAAAAGGTTAGTCTTTCTATTTACCGTTTGGAGGGTGAAGCAGATCAGTGGTGGTCTATGGTTAAAAATATCAGGGATGCCGATGAGATTGATTCTCTTGACTGGGATGAATTCAAAGGTATGTTTCTTGAGAAGTATTTTCCTAAGGCTTTTCGCCTTAGGATGGAAAAGAAATTCTTTGAATTGAGGCAAGAGGAAGACTCAGTGGCTGCCTATGAAGAAAGGTTCACTCGATTGGCAAGGTATGCTCCAAATTTTATCCGGGACCTTGATAGTAAAATAAATCGTTTTTACTCAGGATTAAAGCCAAAATATCGAAGGGCATTAGCTTCTCGTGAGTTTAAATGTTATGAAAATCTTGTTACATGTGCTGAGAAGGTGGAAATGGAGTTTGCCGATGACCATGTTTTCTATAACAACCAGCAGAAGAAGAGACCGAGGTGGAAAGAGAAAGGTAAGAATTCTTCAAAAATGTCTGATGGTAAGAGAAATAAGTTTCCAGTTTGTGATAAATGTGGCAAAAGGCATGCTGGGAAATGTCTTCTGAATTCTGGGAAGTGCTACCGATGTGGTAAGATGGGACATAAGGCTCGTGATTGAACTGAAAAGGATCAAGGTGAAGGTAAGAACAAATTTGATTTGCAGTTAGTGAAATGTTATAAGTGCAATGAGATGGGTCACTATGAAAACGAGTGTCTGACAAGGAGCTTGAGTGATGGGAAGCAGTTAGACTACAAGAAGAAAGGGGTGGTGAAATCCTTTGCAACTACTTCAGTAGATGTCGGGCCATCAAATGAAGTTGTATCAGGTACTTTGATTGTTTTTTCAGATTATTCCAGTGTGTTGTTTGATTCGGGGTCTACACATTCTTTCATATATGAAACCTTTTCTAATAAAATGGGAATACCATCTCAAGAAATGACTCCTGAACTTTTGGTAAAAACACCTGGGGGGAATGTTGATACAAAAAGAATTTATAAGAATCTTCTTATCCTTATCTGTGGAAAGAACCTACTTGCAAACCTTATTGTTCTACCTCAAGTAGAGTTTGATGTTATCCTGGGTATGGATTGACTCCCTATTTACCATGCTAATATTGACTGTAGAGCTAAATAAGTTTCTTTTCAGAAAGACATTCAGTTTGTTTACAAGAATGAACCCTTACTTTTGATAACATATCAAGAGTCCAAGAAACTTGTAAAATATGGAAATGAATGTTACCTTGCACACGTCGTTGAAAATAAAGGAACTGTTCAGCTTAATGATGTGCCAGTGGTAAATGAGTATCCTGATGTTTTTTCTGATGAGTTGCCTGGAATAATACCAGATCGGGAAGTTGAGTTTACTGTTGACTTAGTTCCTGATGCTAAGCCAATTTCAAAACCCCCATATCAAATGGCACAAATTGAACTTTTAGAGTTGAAGGAGCAATTGCAAGATTTATTAGAGAAAGGTTTCATTAGACCTAGCACATCACCATGGGGTGATCTTGTTTTGTTTGTTAAGAAAAAAGATGTTTCTATGAGACTTTACATTGATTATAGAGCCTTGAATAATATCACTATTAAGAACAAATATTCTTTGCCTCATATCGATGATTTGTTTGATCAGCTCCAGGGAGCTCAGTTTTTTTCAAAGATTGACTTGAGATCGGGGTACCATCAGTTGAAGGTAAAGGAGGCAGATATTCTGAAGACCGCGTTCCGTACGAGATATGTCCATTATGAATTTGTAGTAATGCCTTTTGGGCTAACCAATGCACCTGCTGTATTCATGGACTTAATGAATAGAATTTTCCATGAGGTCCTGGATAAGTTTGTGGTGGTTTTCATTGATGATATTTTGGTTTTTTCTAAAAGTAAAGAGGAGCATGAAAAACATTTAAGGGTTATCTTGCAAACCTTAAAAGAAAAGAAATTGTATGGGAAATTCAGCAAGTGTGAGTTTTGGTTGCAAAAAATTTCTTTCCTTGGTCACATTGTTTCTAAAGATGGAATAACTGTTGATCCCGCAAAAACAAAAGTTGTGGAATAATGGCCAAGACCCACAAATGTAACCGAGATTCGTAGCTTCCTTGGTTTGGCGGGCTATTACCGAAGGTTTGTTAGAAATTATTCACGGTTATCTAGTCCAATGACTAAGCTAACTCGGAAGGGTGTTAAGTTTATCTGGAAAAAAGAATGTGATGATTGTTTTCAGGAATTGAAAAGAAGATTGGTGAATGCTCCAGTTTTGGCACTACCTTCCAGGAATGGTGAGTTTGTTATATACAGTGATGCTTCATTGAAAGGACTTGGTTGCGTCCTAATGCAGAATGATCAGGTAATTGATTATGCTTTACGACAGTTGAAAACTCATGAGGTAAATTACCCTACACATGAATTGGAATTAGCTGCTGTTGTTTTTGCTTTAAAAATTTGGAGGCATCATTTGTATGGAGTAAAGTGTAAAATATATACCGATCACAAAAGTTTAAAGTATATATTCACTCAGAAAGAGTTAAACATGAGACAA
Organism: Viscum album; assembly: GCA_963277665.1. Classification (NCBI taxonomy): domain Eukaryota; kingdom Viridiplantae; phylum Streptophyta; class Magnoliopsida; order Santalales; family Viscaceae; genus Viscum; species Viscum album. The sequence goes on along the minus strand of OY728159.1, from coordinate 226,488,255 downwards.
AGGAGATGGCTGGTATTAATCAAGTATTATGATTGTACAATTCTTTACCATCCGGGAAAAGAAAATAAAGTGGCTGATGCTTTGAGTCGAAAAAGTAATGCTTCATTAAAAATGTTGCGATTGGAACGTGATCCTTTGGTTAATGATTTGATGAACTTTGGCATAGAAGTTGTTGGTGCAGGAAGTCCTTCTGTTTTGTTTCAGGTATCAGTGAGATCTTCTCTATCAGATAGAATCAAGCAAGCACAGAAGCAAGACAGTGAGTTGTAGAAAAAGGTAGAGCTGGTTCAGAAAGGTAAGTTGCCTGAATTCAACATTGATAATGATTGCGTTTTGAGATTTGGGAAGAGACTGTGTGTGAATTGTGATTTACATTTGAAGAGAGAGTTGTTATGTGAAGCTCATAGTTCTCCGTTTTCAGTTCATCCGGGCAGTACTAAGATGTATAGAGATGTGCGGGAGTATTACTGGTGGGATGGAATGAAAAGAGATATTGCTAATTTTACTGTGAAGTGTTTGACTTGTCAGCAGGTTAAAGCAGAGCGGCAGTTACCGAAAAGGATGCTTCATCCTTTACCAGTGCCAGAGTGGAAATGGGAGAATATATCCATGGACTTTGTTGTTGGATTACCGAAGACATCTCGAGGTAATAATGCAATCTGGGTTATTGTTGATCGCTTGACCAAATCTGCTCATTTCCTTGCTATACGAGATACTTTCTCTCTTGATCAACTTTCCCGTTTGTATCTTAAAGAGATAGTCAGGTTACATGGAGTTCCTCTCTCCATTGTATCGGATCGTGATCCCATGTTTACTTCTAACTTTTGGAAAGGCCTTCAGAAGTCGTTGGGTACTGAATTAAATTTTAGTACAGCTTTTCATCCTCAATCAGATGGGCAGTCAGAACGAACAATTCAGACATTGGAGGATATGCTACGAGCTTGTTCTATGGATTATCAGGGAAGTTGGGACCAACATCTTTCTTTGGTTGAGTTTTCATATAATAACAGTTTTCATTCCAGTATACAGATGGCACCATTTCAGGCATTATATGGGAAGCGTTGTCGAACTCCAGCTTTCTGGGATGAAGTGGGTGAAAGGAAGTTGATGGGACCAGAATTGGTAGAAGAGATGGCAGAAAAAGTTCAGCTGATTCAGAAACACATGAGAACAGCTCAGAGCAGGCAGAAGAGTTATGCGGATAACCGGAGGAAGGATCTATCTTTCGAGATAGGTGATCATGTTTTTCTCAAGGTTTCTCCTTGATAAAGAGTGATGAGATTTGGTAAGAAAGGAAAGTTGAGTCCAAGGTTCATTGGACCATACGAAATTCTGGAGAGAGTTGGATCAGTTGCATACCAAGTGGCTTTACCTCCGATTTTATCTCAGGTACACAATGTTTTTCACATTTCGATGTTGAGAAAGTATATTCCAGATCCATCTCATGTTTTGAGACCAGAGGTAGTTCAGCTGGAAGAGAACCTATCTTATGAGGAACAACCGGTCTAGATTCTTGACCACAGGGAGAAAGTGTTATGGAATAAGGTGATTCACCAGGTAAAGGTTTTGTGGAAAAACCACATGATTGAAGAGGCAACATGGGAATCTGAAAATGCAATGAGGGATAAGTACCCCCATTTATTCGATAAGTAAATAAATTGTGGGGACACAATTTTATAAAGGGGGGAAGGATGTAACATCCAAAGTAAGTAATGAATAATAGATATTTTTATCTATGTCTATTAATGATTAAGATAGTGTTATAGAGGCTTAAAATGAAAATAAATACAATCTTATGCATGGAATACACTAATATTCTTAAAAGATTGTTTTACTACCTTTTGATGGCAAACCATTTTTGAATCTATATTTTGACAATTTTATAAACTATGTTTGTCAAAATAAACTTATCCTTTATGATTGGGACATCAAAATTTACCTTGTGTGAATTTTTGGTATTTTTCTGACAATGTTCATTTTTTAATGAATAGTGAAAAATACTGCATTTTACATCAAAACCGATTTTAATCTAATTTATTTATATGATTAGATTATGTTATTAATTGGTTTTGAAGTGAAATTAGAATATATTTTTACCATTTTATCCAATGGTGGTCATTGGAATCAATTTCACTTTGAAATTAGACTTAAACTGGTGTCAATCTTTTGATACTTATTATTTTGTAAAAACACGCTATTTGCTCTGGCAGCGGGAATTAATTATTAAATTAATTAATGTGAATTATATGATTTTAATTTTGTAAAATAGACTTCATTTTTGAATTCGAAATATCAAATATAGATTAGGGTGAATTTTTGGTAATTTTCTGAAAAACTTCAATTTTTGATGAATAGTGAAACCACTAAGTGGTAATCAAGCAAACTGATTTTTCAGTTAAATGAATGTTTACCACTAATGTGTATTAAATTTTGAAAATCCGACATACATGGTTGTCATTAAGAAGGAAAATGTGGTTCAATGAGATTAAAATAATTTTTTGGTGAATAGTAACTTATTAAGTTTTTAATCGCGATTAGTGGTAATTAGTGCAGTTTAAGGTAAAAATAATGCTTTAATAAAATAAAATGATCTTGAAACATGTCCTACTCTCATTGGTTGTGTCATGGCCGACCAAGACAAACCATGGGTCAACTTGGGGACCCCATGGAGACATTTTGGTTGGGAAATGACATAAATAACTTTTTATTTAATGTAAAAGTAAAAATGACACAAACATAATATGTTTTACAAAAACAATTTTTACATGGGGTTATAAAGATCATATATTTGATTATAAATATTCATTGGAAATCTAAAAAGATTTCCTACATCATAGTATTTTTTTTATGATTTTTATACATTAAATAAATTAAATTATTTATGACATAATAATGATGCGGCGATGACATCATTATTTGACGATTCAAATAAAATGGAAAGAAAATGTAAAATCTATGAACTACACATGGCCAAAACCAATTGTATGAGTGGATTTCTAACCCTTATCACCTTATACACGAATTATATCAATGTGGGACCTTTTAAAACCGAAAAACATTTTCAAATAAAGTAATATTTCTTTACTTTCCAAAAGTGCCCCTCCTCTCCTCTTATAAAAGGCCCCCACCTCTACCTCATTTCACACACTCTTCAAGCCTTTGGCTCGGCCAAACCCTGCACATTTACTCTCTCCACATACCTCTCCTAATCCTAGAGTATTCCCCTTGGGCAGAATCCTTTCAAAGGAAGCCTTTAGGCTCAAATCAAAAGGAGTTACACTTTTAAAGGTAATTGATTCTATCATGTTCATTTGTTTTATTTTTCTTCTCCAACCCCCTAAACTCTTTTTATTTACTTATTTTGTAACAACACCAGTATATTCAATATACAAGGATGTTTTTATAATATTTATTTGAGCTAGACTCTCACACAACTACATCAAATGGTTAAAGAACATACGGTTTCCGTGGATGGCGAAATTCTGCCTCCCGAAACGATGATTGTTCAATACTCATTTAACACCTTCAAAAGTGGCCATTATGATATCACTATTTTTATATATGATATATAATATGTTTATGTTTTCCTTAAGCTTATTTTTTTTCATTTTGGGCATACCTTTATGGTTTCCATTATGGATAAACATGATATCTTCATTTTAGGATGTGCGGACTACCGCCCCCTTAAAGTGATTTGATTCGTTAATACCATATGTGGGATGTGTAAAGGATAAAGTTAATGATATTATATATGTTATTATACTGGAATTATAATATAATCTTATATCATTATGATTCCATTCCAGAAAATATGAAATAGAAATGGAGGTAGCGTTCATGCGTACGTACGGCTTACCGTCTCCATGAACGGTGCATTTCATTTCTTACCTCTAAATGTGATGTAATATTATAAATACATGTATATGATGAATATATATGATATATATGTTATCCAAATCATTAATATCATTCTGGATATAACAAACCTATGACCAAATTAACAACATGTAAGTGTAAGAAGTCTATTTTTGACTTAAGAACCAAATACCAAAAAAATGAACATTATTAACATAACTGATTACATGATGTTCATAACATGGTATAAAAGGAATAATGAACTTGAAAAAGATTCATAAGCAAGTAGAGATTAACTCAAGTTTATTATTCAGGATATTAAAGAACGGTCGGGTCATGTCGGATACGAGGTATGGGACTTCGTCTCAATCTCCTTTCATTGAGGCATATTTTATTTTATACACAACTTTCTTTTATACGGTGTATAAACCCCTTTGACTTTTAAGTTTATTCAAAAGGAATCTTTTTTATACGAATCGTTTACTAAACGACAAAAGGGAATGTTTTTGTCGTACGTATGCGGTGACAACGACTTCTCCGCCGTCGTGACCGTTATTTGAGTTTCGGTTTCCTCTACAAGCCATACCTTTTTTTTAAACGAAAAATAAATACCATGTTTTACTTTGGTATTGAAAATGGTTTTCATAATGTTTTTATTATATCAATGTGTTGTATTGATATCTCGTGATTGAAATGTGGAAATTTTATGTTTCCTTTATGCATGTTTTATGTGATATGATTATGTTATGTTTCTTGGGCATTATTATGAAGACGGGTGGTTCCGTGATAAACTAAGGGCGGGTGAGCCCGTTATAGCTCTCCAATGCATTGGGTAACGCGAAGGAGTGAAACGTTAAGGTTTCTCCGAAGAGATTTAGGGAATATACTGTTATGGGTATTCCAAACGTAACCAAGAGGGTTACTCCCTACGTAAGAATGTTATGAATGCCTCAAGTTACCTTTATGTCTTATGATTTCTATGATTTATTCATGATTTTATGAGGTATGTTAAAGTGCCTATGTTTTATGGGTAAAGTATGATTTCATTATTATGTATATATGAACTCATGTTTCCTTTCCATGTTTTTTTTATAACCCATACTGAGATTTTATTCTCATCCCAAGTTTTTGAAATGTTTTTCACAGGTCAAGGGAATGGTACTTGATAAGATGATAGAGTCAAGGATGTGTCAAGAAATAATCCATGTTTTATTTTAAATGTGTTTCCATTTATGGGAATGAAGAATACTATCTTTATGTAACCACTTTTTTTATATGTGGAATGTAATGCAAGTTTTATGATCTAATTCTCTAAAACTCTAAACCCGAAAAGATCCTCAATGTGTAATCTTGTAATAACTCAAGATTAAGTAAGGTTTAAGGCTGGGGCCTTATATTAATCCCCTATTTACTATAAAATGTAAAATTATTGTAAGAACATGATAATGTAAATGTGACCAATATGCCCTGTTGATAGCCTAGAAACCCCGCCTTAATATAGTCATCGGGTCCTAGCCCACCAGGTACCACCAGTTTCCTCACAAACTTATGGTACCCACCATAGGGCCCACCCGCATGCCCAAATAGGTATTTTGACTAATGATAGTCCCCACATTCCAACACATGTCATTTCTAGTGTTCTTTTTCCTCACTCACAGACACCCTGAGAAACTTCCCAGAAGTTCACCCATCTTGATCACCACTCCAATCCAAGCCAGCACGTTTAACTGTGGAGTACTAATCAGATTGGGTCTTGAAAAGGAAGGTTCACCTTATTGACATGAGTCATATCATTTAGTCATTTAACCATCTATCATTCTGGGTTTTTACATTCACTCCCCCTTTAGAGCACAGCGTCCTCATTCTGGGCCCTAAATATCAACCTAGGAAGTGCATCACACTTAAGGATCGGTACCACCTCTGATATCATTTGTGACAATCGAACCCTAGTGACAGCACAGACACTCCACTATAATATGGTCATTGAGTCTTAGTCTGGCAGATACCACCAGTTACCCCACTGACACGTGGTCCCCACCATGGGGCCCACCCATGTGCTCGAACAGGTCATCTGACTAATGATATTCCCCACATGCCAACACATGTCCTTTCAGATGTGCTGTGTCCCAACTCACACACACCCTGAGAAATTTTCCAGAAGGTCACCCATCCTGATCATGACTCCAATCAAAGCACACATAACTATGGAGTTATAATAAGATGGGCTCTTAAAAAAAGAATCTGCACATTTTTTACGTGAGTTGTTTCATTTAGTTATTTAACCCTTTATCATTCTATGTTTTTACAGGATACCTCTCAATTGTGTTTTACTTTTTATATTTATAAGAATATCACTCCTCCTCCACTATAAAAAGAGAACTGATCCCACCCCACCCCCACCCCTAACATCATCACACCTCACAAACCACTTTGTATCATAAGAAAAAGTTCCCAAATGATCTCCAAACATCCATCCCTCCATCTTAGAAGCATCCTTTTGGGAAAATCCATTCAAGGAATCCTTTTGGTGGAAATCAAAAGGAGTAAATCAATAATGATGTCACATCCTTCAACAATCAAGTTGTTTTTATTTATTTCTCCACCCACTAAATTATTCTTATAATGTAAATATAGAATTGATTATGTATAATCAACATACATAGATATTTTTACTCTATGTATTTGACCTACACATACACACACTTCCATCAAATGGGTAACTCACTTACCATTCTTTTGTATAGCGGACTACCACATTGTGAAATGATGTCATTTTTTTACTTTACCACCACATATGGTTGAGAATTATGATGTAAATAGTTATTTTATATGATATATATTATATTTATGATTTCTTTATGCTTATTTAGTAATTATAAAAAATATAACTTCCTTGTTTCATTTTTTTTGTAAATACGTTAATTTCATTTGTGGACGTGTGGACTAGTGCCTACTCAAAGTGATGTGATTCTCTCACTCTTTTAATATAATTCATTAAGGATGGGATTGGTAAATTTATATGATATATATATAATATTTAAGCTACTATAATTATAATATATATATATATATATATGCATATATGTCATCTACTTTATTTCATTCAATACGAATGGAAAATGAAAATAGTGTCGATGAGTTTGTACGGCCTACCATCTCCATGAATAGTGTATTATATTTCATATTCATTTATATAATTATTAATATTTATATAATTAACATATATTATATTTACATAATGTTTTACATTAAGTAAATAAGTAAATAATTATCTATGTAAGATGATCAAGAATAATAAGTCAAAATATATACGGAAAGCAAAGCAGATATTTCCCAAAACATAATATTAACATAAAATTGTTAATAAAATAGTAATATGAATTCATAATAAAATCATATATAGTATTTTATATAATAATATTGTTATGTGGTATATTTATAATAAACTAATATTTATTATTAATTATGTTTTAATGTGTATGAATAATGTCCTGAATTAATGTAATGATTTTCTCGTCTAATTTTATTCTCTCAGATATATTCCATGTCAAAAAATTGTATCATTTAGGTGTTTTATATACTTAACATTAATTTAATCTATGATATTTATACCTATACTTATTTGAGGTTACATACCCATTTTAGGATATATATTTCATGGATTTTTACAGTTGAAAAGATAAAAAATAATAAAAGTTGTCTGTCTCAATTTCCATTCTTTGATACCCATTTTTTTTATGAACACATATTCTTTTATGAGGTCAATATAATAAAATTTGAGATTTTATTTCATTAATATATATTTTTTCATGATATTTTATTTTTTTATGTAATTTCATTTTCTTACATGGGGTGTTTTATTCATTGTTACCAAAGTGTGAAGAGTTTATTGAAACAATCTCATTGTTAATCAAGATTGTTTATGATTATGATTCCACTAATGAAATATTATGATCCCTATCTCAAGAACACTCATAACATTTCTTATCCTCTATTTATTCATAAAATCTTTATTTGATGGTACCATTTTTTCACCATTTGGAACTTAATCTAATTAATAAAAAATTGAAGAAAATCTAACAGTATTTCCCTTTTTGGTTAGAAATCAATGTTCTTATAAAACTATATTATGTAAATATATTTTTAAGAATGAATTACTATTATTTTTAAAATAAAATTTTACCTATTTGTACTTTTTAATAAAAATTAGTTTTAAAATTAATATCTCTGTCATTTTCTAATAAAGGTATAATTACAAACTTATTACGGTGGAAAAAGAATGTTCAAAATGTAATAATTTATGTTTAAAAAGTGTTTCAAATGATTTTCAATATTCTTTTATATGTTTTTACTGGAAAAGGGTTTTTTTAATATTCATTTATATATTATAAATGGAAATTTTTTTCAAAACATTTTCAAACTTCATGTAAAAAATTTCAAGGAATAAGTTTTTCAAAATGTATTCAATGTTATTTTCAAAAAAAATGGTTTTTAAAAGGTTTTTTTTCAATAAGAATTTTTTAAAAATATGAAATGATATATTCCTCATTAAATGATTTAAATGATATTAAATATTACAGTAAAAGTTTTCAAACTATTTTTTAAAATGAAAATATTTTGAATATGTTCTTGTCTTTTAAAAATTGTATTTCAATAAAAAGTTAATTTCTAAAAAATATCTCCATGTAATTTTCCAAAATCCTTCTCCATATAAGATGGAATACTTTAATATAGATTAAAATTTATTGGTGACCTAAATTAAGAATACCTGTAAAGACTTATAAATTTAAAGGAATATTTTTTCTTAAATTCTTTGGGGTCTTACGAGTCCGCAATTTCTGACGGTGCCTGATTCCGAGGCTCGGTGTTCTCGGAATCAATTTCTAATGTTTTGTTCAGATATGTTCAGTAAATGTACATGTGGGTTTTTCTATCATTCAAACTAGTTCTCGGAATTGAAATCTGAGGACACCGATGAACTCGCAGAGCCGGTATTCGCTTAAAGAGACCTTTACTGCAGTTTCATTTGGTCGAGAGTAGAAGTTAGAATTAGGGGATTCTTAATAAATTAAATAAAATTGTTGTGTTAAACAATATTATTTTAAGTTGTGGTTATTTCTTCCAAAGAGGTTTTTGAGGTGGGGCACACACCCCAAATAACCTCCCATGAGAGGATAATGTGTGGTGGGTCCCACACGATCCCCTAACCCTTCAACTCCCCCTTAAACTCCTTGAAACTCCTTAACTTTTGAACTCTGACATTATGGTGGAGCCTCTCCACCTCCCTCCCCTTAATTGTTCAAGCTTAATTAATTAATTAATTGGCTCAAATTTTTAAATGAATTTGAAATTGTTTTTCCAACATTAAAAGAAGGTATTTAATTCTTTTTATTTGGTTGGCATAAACTAGTTTTGGTGGGACTTGGGAGGATTTAGAGGATATCACCCTCTCCAACGAAGAACACGAGGAACTCGATCGTGTCCTCCACTTCTTCAACTGGTTAAAGAAAGTGAGGAAACGCCACAAAGAACGCCATCTATTCTCCTGTTCCTCCGCGTCAAGGGATAAGATGTCACCATCGCCAATGACAACATTCTTTTTCCTCAGACATTGATGAAACGATATATGTATTACATGACACTATATTCCACGACGCCCGACTACGGCGACACTCGTATTCTACTTCTCATCGACGTGCAACCTCAAATACGAGGTAGGAGTTTTTCTTATAATTTTAAGTGAATAAAATTATATCTCGTTCTTAATGAATGCATTGGATTTTCTTCAGCCATTTGATATCACCTAACACGGAGGGTGCATGCTGAACTAACACGGTCAGACGACCCTCCGTTGGTTGGTGATTATTTTTGGCCACGGTGACCGGAGGTAGCGGCGACCGAAGGTGACGTTGACCGGAAGTACTAGTCGTGCACCGACCGCGTGAGGTAAAACCATGGCCCGCAACCGCGGGCCGCTCGTGCTGAAGAACCATCCGGCCACTATCGTTCGGTCTGGTGAACCGCGGCAACCACAGGTACCACATGGAGGAGATGTTTCCCGCATCTTCTGGCCACTTGTTGGACAAACCTCCCATCTACGGTCGGCCGAGTAGGAGACCCAGGCGCTGCTTGGCGCCGCATTGCAGAGAACACCGCAGCCTGCGTTGGGAAGGCCGCTTCGGCGGGCGAACAGGCCGGGCGAAAAAAACCGTGGCACCACTCGGCACTGCGTAGGAGCAAAGCAGCCCGCTGAACGGACCACTTGCACTGGAAAAACCAGCCAGCTTTGGCTGGCCGGGCAGCAAGGAGCTCGGCGCCGCTATGTGCCGCTGGGTGAGCCAAACCAGCCCGCGACTCGGGTCAGGTCCGCGGATGGGCCACGCCCCACAAGGCCGGGCCGACCCCCTCACCAGGTCGGACCCTCTGGGCTGGGTCCCTGGGTGGGCCGCACCCCCACCGGGCTAGGCCGACCCCTGCTGGGTCGGACCCGCCAATCCAAGTCGGGCCGACCTGTCATCCCACTGGGCTTTACGGGCCGGGTTTTTCTTAAACTTGAATAACTTCTAGACCACTTCATTGATTGAAGTGCCGTCCACGAAACTGGGATTCTTGCGACGAGATGGACCTTTTACAATACTCGAAGTGAGTTTTGTACAAATTTGGAAAACGGATGGGTTTGGAACCGGAATAATTCAACTGGGCCCCTAGAACGGAAAAGCCAATAACTCTTAGACCGGGCGTCCGATTGATGTGTCGTCTATCACGTTGGGTTCCTTTTGTTGAGATGGAACTTTGGGATACATCAACTCTGGAATTCGTGATAGCTGATGTATCTAACCCTTTGCTCGAGGAGCGGACCCTCCAAGAATTGAGCATGTTGTGTGCGGGAACCCTTGAGCTGGTTGTGACTGTGACGACTACTGTACTAGGATACTACATGGGTTCAGCAGCGATGAATACTGTACTAGGATCCTACATGGGTTCGGCCTAGATTACTATTATACTAGGATCCTACGTGGGTTCGGTAGAGAGGAATACTCTAATGGTATCCTACGTGGGTTCAGCAGCGGTGACTACTGCACTGGGATCCTACATGGGTTCGACAGTGACGACTTCTGTACTAGAATCCTACGTGGGTTCGATAGTGATGACTACTATTCTTGTATACTATGAGGGTCTGACAGTTTTGACTTCTGTTCTTGTATCTTGTGTGGTTTCAATAGCTTAGATGAATTAGTGACTACAACTAATCATCTCTATCTCTATACGAAAGATGTATATCAGTGTGAGCCGATCCTTGACTTTCAATCATTGACATCGATTTGATTGACTTTACTTCCTGTGTGGACTGGGTTGTGCTTGGGCTCGAGAGTTTGAGACGAACTGAGATTGATAACATAGGTATATGTATGGGCATATACCTAAGTAGGGTTGATTGATACTTTGTGATTGTATCTTTCCTTTTGTGATTTATCCTTTGTGGATTCTGGGAGGCCTTCAGGTGTGTCGGGGTCCCTACTGATTATCGTTATACTCACCTCGGCACGGGCAACGCCCACACATCGTTGTGTTAGTTGAAGACGATGGACATCACTGATCGAGGAAGAGTGTTTTAGAGCTAGACGGTACCCGGAGGTGGACCACTTGGAGAGACGTACACAGAGCCTATGGATGGACCTAGGGGCTGAGGTGGCCATCTGTACACACCCTTCATTTGGGATTTCTGGAGGTCAGCTTAGTAGTTGTTTTTTTACTTTAATGTAGTTATACTAGCTTTTCAGTTATACTGTACTTTACTATTGGGCTTGTATTTCTGTCCCCTTTCCTTTCAGCACTTTTTTTTGTATATAGTTTTACTTATTGTTTACTTTTAGTTGTGTAATCTGTTGTATTGTTTACTTTCTAAAGGCAATTCCTTCTCTTTTTATTGGGAATTACTCCTTTGGTGCTAGTTGCCAGTCCCTGGCCTATGGAAGGCAGGCTTGGGGTAGTCACGGCACGAGCCTCGAGGAATGGTCATGAAAAATTGGTATCAAAGGGAGGTTATACCACACAACTCCGGACTCTGATCATTCTTTTTTGTGAAGCAATAGTGTTGGAAGTATTGAGTGTGGATTTCAGTCTATTGAGTCGAGTGTTGGTGTGGCGGCTGACGTATCCACACACCAGGACCCTGACCTATAATTTCTGACTCAATACATGAAAACACTGATTGTGTGTGTGTTTCCTTTGAAAAATTTTCATTGTGATTACTTTGTGTCATCTCACTAGGTATAATATTTTAACCGTGGCACACCTGTCTCTTTTCAGGATGGCCCCATGAAGACAGCCAGCTAGGGTTTGGAGTTTCGTACGAGATGGTAGCCCACCAAGCAGCGAGGGCTCAGTAAAGGGCCTCATCACAGTAGAGGCACCAGTGGTACCACTAACTATTGGGCTACCATTTCCACCATCATAAGAAGCAGAGGGTGCATGACATTTGAGTGTGTGGAATGAGTTCCTGTGATAGAGGCCTATGAGGTTTTGAGGAGAGACATATTTTCAGACGGCCAGGTGCCGACTGAAGGTTGTAGCATGATTTTTCCATACATTTGGGACACCCGTTGACTTAATGGTGTACCAAGCTGTTAGTCTCTTTCAGAGAGCATCTGAGAGGTGGTGGAGCCTGATGCTCTAGTTTTACGAAGAGGTGACCCTCAGCTGGGGAGAATTCGAGGGTCTTTTCAGGGCGGATTTTTTACCGGTGACTCAATGCTCTGTGCAAGATCAAGAAATATTGATCTATCTGCAGGGCTTTCTGACTATAGCAGATTATTCTGTAGCAGACAGTAGACATATGTCACAGAGGTCCAATTGGACTAGGCCAACAGGTGGGATACCCCAGGATATAGGTACGGTTGTACGGGGCACATGAGATAGAGCCAGATATACGAGGAGTAAGAAGTGCTATGCATGCGGTGGTAAAGGTCACATGGCTTGGGACTGCCCGACCTGCCATGTAGACGAGTAGCAGGTGGTAGAGGGACCTCCCAAGAAAAGGAGGAGGTTTGACGGTGGTGGTCAGCAGGGAGTAGGAAGACGTGGTAGAGGAGCTGGCCAAGCAACATGTGGTAGAAGATATTTCGAAGCCCTACCACCACCACCGCCAGGAAGTCAACCCCGACCACATAGAATGGGTGTACAGGGGAGAGCTTATCTTCAAGTAGCTGAGGCCTACAACAATAGTGCTTCGGGAGTAGGTGGATAGGAGAAGGACTAGCTCCAGGCATAGAGACCTTTGTTCATGATGCTTCTAGCTTCGTTGACGTCGTTGTTTGTGGTTTCTTTGTGTCTTTTTACGTTGAGCTGCAGTAATAAAAGACACATGTCTAGGCGACATTTACTTCTTTACCTTTTTGGGTGTGGTTGTTACAGAGATATTCTAGTGAAAACCATTGAATTGACCCTCACATTTGAGATTCCTACAGGAGGAGACCCAGGGACCACACACTACTACCGACAGTCTGACTCTACCCTTGGAGGTGAGAGTAACGGTTGGATCTATTAGTAGGGATGTCGAGGCCTTACGATGTCGTCCATGGCATGAAATTGTACTGTTCCTAACAGGATTGACTGTATTAGGAAAAGGATATGGGTTATCCAAGGGATGAGACCAGATTTCTATTTTTGGAAAAGGATAAATTTTAGCATCTCTTGATGGAAACAATTGAAGAAGGGTGTTGTCGAGTTCTTTTCAATTGGCTAGTCACACCCATAGTTCGTTGAGTGAACGGTTTACTGTTTACTCTAATATCAGAAGTATCATGTGTCTCTTCTCATAGAAGAAACTGAACCTAAGACCACAGTGATGGCTTGAGTTCCTCTAGGACTATGACTTAGAGATAGTTGATAATCCTCTAAAGGATAACATTGTAGTAGCTTCTCTCAGCAAGAGATTAGGAATTCAGCAGCTTGGAGAGGCGATAGAGCAGCTAGCCTCATTGCAGATATCTTTTGTGGATAGAGATGGAGCAATATTTCTGCAGTCTCTTACAGTCACTCTTCCACTCCTTCAGTTAGTCAGGGAGGTACAGCATGGAGATTTTGACTGTGAGACAAGACGTGATCAGATATCCTCAGGGCAGGCACCTGATGGGTTTTCTGAAGGTGGGGAGCAGGTCATCCTCTTCCGTGGACATACTATGGTACCAGTTTCACTACAGGAGTAGGTATTGAGAGAGTTCCACACTTCCCCTATAGTGGAATATCCAGTAGGGCGGAATATGTATTAGGACCTCAGACGACAGCATTGGTGGATGGGGATGAAGAAAGTAGTAGCAGAGATTGCATCTCGATGCCTCACTTGTCAGCAAGTGAAGGTGGAGAACCAGGTTTCAAAAGGTTTGGTTCATCCCTTAGAGGTTCCAGAGTGGAAGTGGGATGGGATATCCATGGATTTCGTGACGGGGCTTCCACATACATCTAAAAGACAAGACTCTATCTGGGTGATCGTAGACCGACTCACCATGTCAACCCACTTCATACCAATCAGAGAGCATAGCATAGTAGAGAGCTTGGGAAGTCTCTACATTCAAAAGATCATACGACTTCATGGTGTTCCATCAACTATAATCTCATATCGATATGCTTGTTTCATTTCCTGGCTATGGAAGTGGTTACAGGAAGCTTTTTTCATGCAGATTCCCTTGAGCACTGCCTTCCACCCTCTGACGGATGGTCAGACTAAGAGGGCCATTCAGACTCTTGAGGACATGCATTGTACATGTGTTCTTGACTTTGGATGCAACTGGAGGGATCACTTACCCTTGGTGGAGTTTGCGTACAACAAAAACTACCACTCCATCGGTATGGCCCCTTAAGAGGCACTTTACGGACGACGTTGCAAATCACCTCTGTGCTGGACTGACCCAGGGGAGTCAGCACTTGTAGGACCAGAGATGGTGCATGCTATGATAGAGAAGGTTTAGATCATCTATAAGCAGATGAAGACTGCACAGAACAGATATAAGTCTTATGCTGATAGGATATGAAGACCGCTGGAGTTCGAGGATGGTGACCACGTCTTCTTATGGGTCACACCTTGATGAGGTCTACGAAGATTTGGCCGAGGCGACAAGTTATCTCCATGATTCAATTGGCCATTTCAAGTCATCAATAGGGTAGGTGAGGTGGGTTACCGCCTGGCCCTTCCACCTTAGTTGCACCAGGTGCACGACGTCATCCACATATCTCAGCTGAGGAGATACATGCATGACCCGTCCCAAATCATCAACCATGGGGAGCTGGACATCGATAACGGGGCGACAATCATGGAGGTTCCAGTGGAGATTGTGGATCGATAGGAGAATGTCCTACGTGGATGGTCGATTCCTCTGGTGTGCGTTCGCTGCCAGCACGGGGACCTCCAGGAGAGAACAGGGGAGCAGGAGGCCGAGATTTGTGCTCAGTACCCCTTTTTGTTTTCCTAATGTGTGTTGTAGCTTTACGGGGATGTAAAGCCCTGAGGTGGGGGTAATGTAAAGACCCAAAAATTTCATGGATTTTTTTTTTCATAAATTCTTTGTAGTTTTACAAGTCCGCAGTTTTTGACGGTGCCTGATTCCAAGGTCATGTGTGCTCAGAATCAATTTCTGAAATTTTGTTCGGGTACATTCAGTAAACGTACATGCGGGTTTTTCTATCTTTCAAACTTGTGCTTGGAATTGAAATTTGAGGACAACGATGAACTCGCAGCGTCGGTATTCGCTTAAGGAGACTTTTACTGTAGTTGTGTTTGGTCAAGAGTAGAATTTATAATATGGGGATTCATAATAAATTAAATTAAATTGTTGTGTTACACAATTTTATTTTCTTTGGTGGTTATTTCGTCCAAAGAGGAGTTTGGAGGTGGGTCCCACACCCCACATAACCTCCCATGAAAGGATAATGTGTGGTGGGGTCCACATAAGCCCCTTACCTTCAACTCCCCCTTTAACTCCTTGAAACCCATTAACTTTTGAACTCCCATGTTATGGTGGAGCCTCTCCACCTACCTCCCCTTAATTGTGGCAACTTAATTAATTAATTAATTGGATCAACTTTTTAAATGAATTTGAAATTGTTTTTCCAACATTAAAAGAAGGGATTTCATTTTATTCATTTGGTGTGGCATAAACTTGTTTTGGTGGGACTTGGGAGGATTTAGAGGATATCACCCTCTAGGGAAAAAAACATGAGGAACTCGATCGTCTCCTCCACTTCTTCAATCGGGGCAAGAAAGTGAGGCGACACCACAAAGAATGTCATCTACTCTCCACTTCCCCCGCGTCAATGGAGAATATTCTGTTGTCTCTAACAACAACATTCTTTTTCCTCAGACATTGACAGAACTATATACGTCTTACGCGACACCGTCTTCTACGACGCCGGACTACAGCGACTCTCTTCTTCGACAGCTCATTGACATGAAACGTCAAATACGAGGTAGGTGGTTTTGTATAATATTAAGTGAATAAAATTATATCTCATTATTAATGAATGAAATGGATTGTCTTTGGCCATTTGATATCTCCTAATGTGGAGGGCTCGGGCTGAACAAACACAGCACGACAACCCTCTGTTGGTTCTTGATTATTTTGGCGGCCGCACACCGGCCACGTGGGGGAGAACTGATGCCTGTGACCATGGGCCACATGGGCTGAAGAACCGGCTGGTTACTGCCGGTCGGGCTTGTGAGCCGCGGTATGCACAGGTGTCGCATAGAGGAGGTGCGTCCCATTTTTGCGGGCCACTTGCTGGACGAACAGGCCGGCTACGGCCAGCCGGGGAGGAGACCGTGGAACTGCTTGGCGATGTGCTATAGAGAAGACTGCAGCCCGCGCTGGGCAGGCCACTTCGGTGGGAAAACTGATCGTCCCCCTGCTGGATTGGTGGAGGAAACTGCGGCACCGCGTGGGCGGATTGCGGCCCACTGTTCTAGCCACTCGCGCTGGACAAACCGGTCGTCTTCGGCCGGCCGGGCAACAAGGAGGGGCGGCGCCACTCAGGGCCGCCGGTGAGCCAAACCGACCAGCGACCTGGGTCGGGTCCGCGGGTGGGCCGTGACCCACCAGGACGGGCTAACCCCCTAACTGGGTCGGTCCCGCCGGGATGGGTCTCTGAGTGGGTAGCGCCCCACAGGGCTGGGCCAACCCATATCTATGTCGGACCGCCAAACCGATTCGATCTGACCTGCCAACCCACTAGTCTTGACGGGCTGGACTCGTTTCACTTAAACGCGAATAATGTATAGACCACGTGTCCAATTGTCGCTTCATCTACAGAAATAGGATCCTCACGATGAGACGATACTTTTGCGATAATCTTAGTGAGTTTTGGACAACATTGGAAAATGGTCGGGTTTCGAAAAGACATAATTCCAACCAGGCCCCTGGAATAGAAAATCCAATAACTCTCAGACTGGGTGTCTGATTAAAGCGCGTCTATCGCATTGGGTTCCTTTTCATGAGACAAAACTTTGGGATACATCAACTATGGACTTCATGATTGTTGATGTATCGACCCTTTCTCTCAAGGAGCGGACTCTCCTGGAATTTTGTGTGCTATGTGTGGGAACCCTAGAGCTAGATACGACTACGACGACTACTGTACTGGGATCATAGGTGGGTTTAGAAGCGACGACTACTATACTCGGATCCTACGTCGGTTCAGCAGCGACGAAGACTGTTCTAGGATCCTACGTGGGTTCGACAGTGAAGACTTCTGTACTAGGATCCTTCATGGGTTCGACAGCGATGACTACTGATATTGTATCTTGTGAGGGTCCGACAGTTTTGACTTCAGTTCTTATATCTATTGTGGTTTTGACATCTTATATGAATAAGTGACTACAACTGATCATCTCTATCGCTATACGGAAGATGTATATCTGTGTGAGCTGTGTCATGACTTTCAGTCATTTTCATCCATTTTATTGACTTTACATCCTGTGTGGACTGGGTTTTGATTGGGCTCGAGAGTTGGATCCGAACTAATATTGATAACATAGGTATATGTATGGGAATATAACTAACTAGGTTTGGTTGATACTTCATGATTATATCATTCCTTTTGTGGTTTAACCTTCATATATTCTGTGAGACCTTCAGGGGTCTTGGGTTCCCTACTGAGTATCGTTATACTCACCCCTACACGGGCAAAGCCCGCACTTCGTTGTGTTGGTTCCAGACGACGGACATCACTGATCATGGTAGAGTGTTGTGGAGATGGTTGGTACCCAGAGGAGGACCACTTGGCGAGAATTAAACCAAGCCGAAGGATGGACCTGGGCGCTGAGGGGGCCATATGTACCCACCCATCAGGTGGTATTTATGTAGAATGGATTAGTAGTTGATGTTTTACTTTACTGTAGTTGTACTAGCTTTTTAGTTGTACTGTACTTTACTGTTGGGCTTGTATTTCTGGCCCCTTTCCATTTAGCACATTCTTTTGTACACAATTTCACTTAGTGTTTAATTTCATTTTCATACTCTGTTGTATTGTTTACTTTTTAAAGGAAATGCCTTCCCTTTTTATCGGGAATTACTCCTTTGGTGGTAGTCGCCAGCCCCTTGCCTATGGAAGGCGGGCTTGGGGTAGTCACGACACGGACCCTGAGGACGGGTCGTGAAAATACCATTCCTATTATTTCATAAACATTTTATGTAATGATGGAATGATGATTATTACACCTTTTTGTCTTCCATGGGTTATATTCTTTTAAAATCCAATTATTTTGAAGGTTTATGATTTGATGAAATGATTATAAAACCTATATCATTTCCATATGTAATCGTATGATGAAATGTTTATGATACCAATTAAATTTCATAGGTTATAATACGATGTTTAGGAAAGACGTATCTTTTTATGGGTCTTGATATAATGAATGTTTTATGATCTTCTAGCAAATGTTTGTTTTATTTCACTTGGAATTGGTGGTACATATATCTCCCTATTATGAATTTTGAAATGATTAATGGTTTATGATATTATAAGGTACATGGTATGGAATCCCAAGCCTCAAAACAATATGGGACATGGGAGGGAATCCAAATATTGAAAATAAGAGGGCCCACTAGAGGGAACACCAATCCCGAAAATAAGAAGGTAAATGGGATAGCACCCAATTCCTAGAAATAAGATGGTACATGAGAGGGCATCCCAAACCTGAAAATAGGTGGGTATATTGGAGGGCATCCAATGACTAAAACAATAGGGTACAATACAGGGTATCTCAATCCCGAATCAAGTACCCTGTTGACTAGCATAGGACTAATATGTTATGAAGGTCTTCATAGGTTTCCTTAGAATAAGATTTTATATTTTTATGTTTACACTACAAATCCTATATCTTATTCCTATGTTATTCTCTTAATGATTTTCTCAATATTTCCTTATGATTCATTTCTTATGAACTACCAATAATTATTCAACGATTCATGTTTATGTTATTTGATATATAGGTTATGATTTTATGATGTTATGATCATGTTCTAAAACCCCCATATTATTAGGTTATACTCATATATCTCCATTATTTACCCTTATTGATAATATGAGATAACCCTTTCTTATGATTCAGTTTACAACCTCATGCAGAAATATTTTAAGTAGGAGTACTAAATGGGAAGATCTTTGTGGGAAACATTGAAGAAATTTTTCCAAGTTAGAATATTGTTCCCATGTTTCCAAAGACAACAAAATAGTATGATCCTTGGGAATGTAATTTTTTAATGTGATGAATATTCATATAAAATTATGTAATATCTATGTATGTTAAGCCTCAGTCGCTATAGTTGGTATCAAAGAAATGGTTTAGTCAACATTTTTAAACTAGTATAATAAAACATTATTGAGATACCAATGAATATTTTTAAGGATATAACTAGGTATGTCTTTTAAGGATGATAATAAAGTGTATTATATTAAATAATGTGTCATAATTTAGTCATCAATTAACTGATTTTTCATTATTATGTGTTTTCCATTATTAAATGTGTTTTTCAAATTACGCTTTCTAGTTTTATTCAATGTCGGGAACTAGAAGGAACATGGATAATAGTGAATGATTCAAATGTATAAATTAGGGGAACAATGAAAATTAAATTCCAAAGTGGATGTCCCATGAGGAGAATCAGGAAGGTGGCACAATAATGGGTTATACTACAGAAGATAAAAGGACATCGAATGACATGTGAATGTTATATGATATTCTAATAGTATTATTTACATTATATTTAAGAAGGATGATTATATTGAGGTCGAGGAACCTTAATAAATGATTAATATTTCATATTATAGGATACAAGTATAAGGAAATGATAAGATAAATATTGATTAAGGGTTTAAGAAAAACATTGGAGGATTAACGAGTATATGTTTTGGAATAAGAATCATGAAGTATGTAAGTATTTTTAGTATAAGTTATCTGTTAATGATTTAAAAGGATGTTTTGAATGGTGATTATGAAATATAAAAGTTATTTATGGTAATGTTGATATTTTATTAATGGAAGGAAACCCTAATGTGTTCATATTATTGGGAAAATTGTGTTTATCTTGGATAAATTGATGATTGATAAAGATAATGCAAGTTGGATAGTATTCATTACAATGAAATTGATTATTATTTTTTAAATGATCTATGTTATAATGGATGATGTTTAAAACTTCTTGAATTTAAGTAATATATACTTTAATATTTGGAATAATAAATAAATCATGATTACCAAATGGATTTATTGTAATTCAGGTTATTACTGTGATTCAAGAGAATATATGATGTAGGTATTCACATGTTTTAATGTGATGAAAAAGATCCAGTTTTTGATATATGGGGGATCAATGTTAAGATAATTTAGTAACCTTATTTATAATTTTTTGTATTTTTAACTTTTTTTAAGGGTTACATGGTTAACTATTTATATAATGGTTTATGTTAAACATCATATGAGGATTTAGAGATTAAATTGTTATCTCACTATATGAGGATTTATGCATATTGGATAACATTTTATAACCATGTTGTATTTATTTTAACAAAAGGATTATAGAAGAAATTATCATTATATTAATGGATCTCCTCATCTTTTCATGATTTTTGGATGAAAAAGTCAACTTCATTTCTTAGAGTAAGAGATGATGTGGAAATCAAGCAAGGAAAACCAAAGGGAGAGATTATGCATATGAAATGGAATAAAATCAAGTAAGTGTATTTACTTATTTTCTTAGATAGTAAAATGGTTCCTCAACACTATTAAAATAATATTAAATAAAATATGTCCAAATAACTTTTTTTTATGAACTAATTTCGTTATAATCCATAAAATATTTATGTATTTGAGGCCCCTAACATTCCATCGATCATTCACATGCTGGTGATGAAGAATCCATATCACTCTCTATAATTATTAATGATTTTATTCCATGTCCAATATTCTCTATAAACCTATGTTTGCTGAAGTGTAAACCTATTTATGAGTTAATTTTGTTAACTATTATGGTTCTAACTATCCCTTTTTAAAGGATGTTTTAGTATTCATTTTTATAATGTGAGTTTAAATGAAAGGAAATTTTAAGTATTAATACATTGATAACCAAGATGAATTTCATGAAAGAAAATAATTTTAATGGGGGTAAAATGTAAAAATCTAATATTTTGAGAATAAACTATTCGAATTAATTTTATCTTTTCAATACTAATCATTTTAGAAAACATTGAATGTAGCTTGTGTTATTTGAATGAACTATGTTTGGATTGTGTTTCATGAAAAACTAAGATAATCTTGTAGTAAAAGATATAATAATATTGGCCTATAGTACATACAAATTAGTGTTTTTATTTTGTTATACAAAATTCTATGTTCCGTCGACAATATTCATTACATCAAAGGATGAGTTTAACTGATCTAAAATATACTAATAATATTTTAATTAAAATAGAATTTAGTCACAACCAAGCAATTGGAATGGATATTACAAATAAGATAAACTAAATGGTGAAAATAGTATTTACACGTGTATATAAAATGAAACATTCAGTTATCAATTAGTCAGAAATGAATGTAAGAAGTATATGTAAATAAAAGAATTCCTTTTTTAAGAAATTAATTTTTTTACAAACATAATTTTATCTCAATAAATTAAAAAACCACTTGTTATGAATGTTTTGAATAAAATTTATATATTATATATGAATTAATTTTTTAAAACTCAATCAATAGTTGTTAAAGGCATAAGATAAAAATTAAATCATTTTTTGAATAAAAATGATATATTTTTCAAAAAGATAATTTTACCACCATTTAATGAAATGCATATTTTAAATATAATTTATGAAAGATATGTAATTTATATTTTGAAAAATACACTTCAATATTGAATGAATAATATAAAAATTTACATTTGGTGATTTTTTTATTTTTTTTGGAAGTTTCATTTTTTGAAGAATAATGAAAAATGCTAAATTCCAATTCAAAACTGCTTTTTCATTTAATTTATTTATATAGATAAATTATATTTTATATTTTTTTAATTATAATTAGATCAAAAATGAATCAATTTATCTATTTTAGGTCATTTTAACTTATTTTCACATTAAACTTATATATAAAAGTGTTTCAACTTTATAAATATATTCGCTAAAAACCCCACTTCCGCAACATGTATAGGGGATTAATTTTAAATTAATTTAGGCCAATTATGTGATTAAAATTTGGAAAAATAGATTATATATTTGGAATTAAAATAAATTATAATTTCTAATAATTTTAAACAAAATTTTTCCAAAAATATTAGTGAAAGTAATTAAAATTAATTACCTCAATTAAGGTAATACAAGATTACTTAGTGGTTAAACATAAATTTAAGGTTACAAATAAACAAGAAACTTGTTATAAGGTCATTTTTAGGATATATTTAGACCATTTATCTTCTAACATCAAAAATAAAAAATTATAGGAGGAACTTGTTGTAAGAGATACCTATCAATAGTGTTTACCTTTTTATATTTCCAAGAATGCTACACCTCCACAATAAAAAAGAGATCTCACCTCCATCACTTCCTCACACCTCTCAAGCCAGTTTGGCTCATCCAAAAACATACCAAATTAGTTCCTAACTTACCTAAACTCATCCTCTTTTTTCTTCCTTTGGTAATAAATCTATCTATGGAATCTCTTTGGTGGAATCCAAAAGGAGTTATTCATAGAAGAGGTAACATCTTTCAAAAAGCACTTTGATTTTATTTCTTTCTCCACACATAAATTATTATTATTACATAATGATATAATATCTTCATTATCCTAAATATACTGATTTTTTTATAATTATTCTCCCTACCCTGGAACACACTTCCATGAAATTGTTTACGAACATATCATTCCTGTGTACAGTGGGCTACCAACACATGAAATAATGATGTTTCATATTCAATTCCCACATCACATAAATGGTAATTATGATGGAAAAACTATTTTATATGATATATATTATATATAATAATTATTTATTCTTATTTAATTATTATATAAAATATACCTTCATTCATTCCTTTTTGGGTAAATATGATATCTTCTTTGTGGGCGTGTGGACTACCGCCTCCTCAAAGTGATGTCATTCATTCACACATTTCAGGGAATGTATGACTGATGGGTTTAGTAATTTATTTTTCATATATATGAAATAATAATTATACACTAATTATTATATGTCTCTATGTGTGTGTGTTTCATTTACTTTAGATCTTTCAAAATGATAAGAAAATGGAAACAACATTAATGTTTACGTACATCCTACAATCTCTAAGAACAGTGTGTTCCATTTTATATTTATATATATTATTATATATAATTATATAATTAATATAAATAATAATTAAATAAAATTTTCAATATTTTATATAATTATCTAATTTTCTATGTATTAATATCAATAATGAAATGTCAAAACATATACCAAAAAATTTGGATATTACCTGAAATGTTACATTAACATGGAATTATTAATAAATGGGTAATATAAATTCATAATAAACTCTTATATTGAATTATATATATGAATATGTTCATTATTTATATTTATAATAATATTATATTTATTATACATGAGTTTTTAACGTGTGTGAAGAAAGTAAAAACATAATTTAATTCTTTCTCATATTACTTTTATTTTGGTAAGATATAAGTCATATTCACCACTTATTTATTTTGGGTGGTTTATATAATTCCCTTGAATGAAATATAATATATATTTCCATAAATATATTTTTATTTACATACCCATTTCATGATCTCTATTTCATATGGTTTTACAATTCCTATGTTTCCAAATTAGTAAGGTAGTTTTTCTCAATTACCCTTCTTTAAGACATGTGTTTTTCTTATGCACCCATATTCTTTTAAAAGCGTTTATACTGAAATTTCACATGATATATCATTAATATATTAAATTTTATTATATTTTAATATTCATGTGATTTAATTTTCTAACTTGGGGTTCTTTATTCGTAGTTACCAAAGTGGTAAGAAATTATCAAAACAATCTCATAGTTTATTAAGATTGTTTATGTTTATCCATCCATTGATTAAATATTATGATTCATCTATCACGAACACCAATTAATTTTATTATCTTATTTTTATTCATGATGTCATCATTTAATGGTACCATTTTACAACTATTTTTTACTTATAATAACTAAAACAATTCTTTTAGGATAATTTGACATTATTTCTTTTTTCGGTTAAAAATTAGTGTTCTTCCAAAACCATGTTTCCTAAAGATGTTTTAAAAATATTTTTAATATTATTTATTTTAAAAAATATCCATATTTTACAATTTTATAAAAATTTGGTTTAAAAGTATTATCCATATATTTTTCTTGTCAAGGCGCTTTTATAAAAAAAATTACGGTGTAATAGAAATATTCAACATATACTAATTTGCAACCATCATAACCATAATTTTTTTGGAGCATCCTTTTGAGGATTACATGGTGTCTTTTTTATGAAATTTTATTCCATGATATTGTGTTCATTCATTTTTGTAAATTTTTCTTTAAAGGAAAAGTTTTCAAATATTTTTTATATTTAAAAACTGTATTAAATGATTTTCACGCTTCTATTATACATTTTCAAGGAAAAATGATTTAAAATGTTTTCAATATTTTTTATATGTTTTCAAGGAAAAATTTACTGTTGATTTTTTAAAGAAAACATTATATATTTTAAAAGAAAACTATTTCAAAATTTATTCAATGTTTTTTTCAAAGAAAATTATTTTGAAAATGTATTCTATTTTGAAAAAAATTCTTCCATAAGAAGGGAAACTTTTATCATCATATTTTATTAAATTATTATAAAGATTAATTGTATTGTTTGAAAGTGTTTTTAAGGAAAATTATTTTTAATATGTTCTATTTTTTAAAATTTTAATTTCATAGAATGGTAATTTTCCTATATAAATCCTCCAAGTGATCTTTCATAATCATCCACCATGTAAGATGGATACCTTTGATATAGTTTGAAATTTACTAGGAAGTTATTGAAGAATAAAATTTATATTTTTTTCATCAATAGATTGTGTTTTTAGGAAATTATATTTATTAAACAATTTTCTGTTACATAGGTTATATGATTTTGAAAACATCTTCTTTTCATGGGTTATGCTTTGATGAAGTGATTATGAAACCTATGTATTGTCCATAGGTTTCGATATGATGAAATGTTTATTATACCCATTTCATTTCATGGTTTATGATATGATGTTTATGGAACCCATGTATTTTTTTATTTCATGACATGATTAATGTTTTTTGATCTTTTGGAACATATATGTGTGATTTAATTTTGTGATGGGTGGGACATATATATCTCTCCAATTATTTGGGTAACGAAACAAGTTTTATGAGCTCATATGGTACATGGGAGATAATTACATGGCTAAAAACAACTGGGTACATCTCAGGGCATCCCAATCCTAAAAAGAAAGGGTACATGGGAGGGAATCCCAAGACGATAAATAATAGGGTGCAGTGGATGGCATCTAATTCCCAAAAAACAGAAGGGTACACAGTAGGAAATCCCAATATTGAAAAAAATAGAGTACATGAGAGGGAATCATAATCCCAAAACAACAGGGTACATGGGACGTAATCTTAATCTAGATGTAGGTATATGGTTGACTAGCCTATTCCTAACAAGTTATGAAGGTCATGGTAGGTAGAATTGGAGTAAGATTTTATATGCTTATGTGTACACCCCAAATTTTATGTCTTATTCATAAGTTATTATCTCATGGATTATTTTCTTGATCCCATTATTATTCATGCCTTATTAACTACCAATATTTATTCCATGAATCATTTTAATGTTCTTTTATTTGTAGTGTAAGTTTTACCATTGTTATGTTCATATTTTTATACCCCTTGGGCTTATGTTATACTTATGTATCTCCTTTATTTACCCTTATTAAGCATCTAAGATCTCCCTTTCTTATGCTTCCTTTCCTTAGGTTAGAAGAAAGTTTTTAAGTAGTTATACTAAATGGAAATATATTTATGGGTAACATTAAATATCATTCACCATGTTATAATTTTGTTTTATATGTTTCCAAATACAATAAAATATTA
Organism: Viscum album; assembly: GCA_963277665.1. Classification (NCBI taxonomy): domain Eukaryota; kingdom Viridiplantae; phylum Streptophyta; class Magnoliopsida; order Santalales; family Viscaceae; genus Viscum; species Viscum album. The sequence continues at coordinate 226,461,753 of OY728159.1, read as the reverse complement.
TGGTCCTTAAGAATGTACATTTTTAATGTGTTGAATATTTATATAAAATTATCTAATATCCATGTATTTCAAGCCTGGGTCACTATAAAAATGACTCTTTACCTATAGAATTCACTAGCATAGCTGGATCTCCTTTTGATCCTGAACAATATTCCACTTTAGAATATTAAAAATTTAGATCCATTATTTTTAGGTAGATCTCGTTTAGTCACATAAAAACAATTTTAGTTTTTTCATTAATCAGTACAATAAAACATGACACCATATCCCATGTTTTCATAGATACTTCCATGTTTTCTTCAGCCATTGTATGAAGATATTATTGAATGTGAAAAACATTTTCATTTAAAAATAAATCTATTCAAATACTAAAATTACTTATAGATTCTTTAGTGTCTTTGAACTCATCCATTATATCCTTATTGAACGTTGGAAATTTAACTTGTGTGAGAAAATCATACTGAAGACAGTAAATCTAATAAGAAAAAAACTTCAATTTGATATCACCTAGTCAAATCCACTATGAAAATCTGAAAAAATGGAGTTTATGTGGTGGAAGATACGAAGGAAAGAATATTTCTGATGAATTCAAATTGGATTATTGCAATACATTATAATGTATATAAGGATTCATTCATTTCTACCCTGAATTATTTTTTCTCATTAGATAATTCTTTTTAAATATATGATTTTACCACTAGAAGATTTGGGGGGAGACTTTATAAGATGCAACGATAACACTTAGTTAACTAAAAAATGATTTTTCAGAGAAAAAAACATTCAATACACTAATAAGAGATTTAATTACATCATATTCTTTAGAACTTAATTCAAATGAATCATTATAAATATTAGAGATTTATTTGATGATTTTTATCAGCTCAATTTTGGTAGAAAAAATCCCACCAAATATCCCCAAATCATTCTTGGAGATAGAGTAATCCAGAATTTATTTTATTTAATATATTTTAGAAATAACATCCACCAAAAAATATTTTTAAACTACTAGGTGATTATTAAAATATATCATTACATCAGAATAAATAGATTGATTTTATGATCAATATTATGTTTTACTAACTAAGAGTACTTTATCATATAGAATCACTGGTGGTGATGGTGTAGGTGGTGTATGAGAATAATTAATTGCCATTGTAACCACATCAACACCTATCGCTCCATCAACATGTGTTCCAAGAATAATTTGATAATCTTTCTGATAATCCACCTCTAGTTTAGCTCTTCCTTTAGAAACCAAAACACTAGGCACTATAACAACTAAAAAATCTCTAGGAATTCAAAATTTTTCCCCAGTGGTTGGATCCACATGCTAACCAACATCATAAGATTAAACAACAAAAGTATCATGATTCCGAATCATATCTTCATCCTTATTATGAATTGTCTCAACCACAGTAGGACTTTCCACTATCAGCTAAATTTTCATTTTATTGAACTTATCTCTTTCACCTCTATATTAGACACCATTAGATAAGGTTTTTTATCCATAGGTGGTGAGTTCTGAGATATATCCCCCTTATCCACACTATTTTTTCAATAGTTTTCATGATATTTGGATCATATTCCCTAAAAGCCCAATTATTTAAAAACACAATTGAAACAATGTTTCTTTCATGACACAATATATATATAATATAAATAAACATTCATAATGTTAAAGAAAAGGGAGATCATAAAACAATAAGGATAATAGTTGAACATTCCCATTCCTCTATAATAGTGATGCATAAAGTGCATCATTTACTTTAGTAGGTTGATATTCTGTTTTTTATCAGAACATACAACATGTACATGTACTGAAAAAAAATATTCACTATTTAATTGGATCTTTGAGCTATCCCGATATATATAATATTACACAAAACATTAAATTATACTAGTAAATAAATTATAGATTTCTTTTCAAAAGTATATGTGATGAAAATAAATTTGGGCACCACTATTAGATCTACAGAACATGTACCCATTGGCGTTTGACTGAAACTGACCCCCCCCCCCCCACGGGTAAATTTAATAAACCTAACCAACTTAGACAATGAAAACAACAAAGCCTTACTATTAATATTAATAGACATAAAATTGTATATATGATTGAAATGTAACTCTACTTTCCTCATAAATTCATTTACCTCTTCCAAAAATAGATTTTTTATGTCATTTAATTAAAAACAATATCCCTTCCTTAGTACTGAATAACCTTCTTTAAAAACATTTCGGTACTCTTCATCCATTACAAATTAATGTATTTCACCTAATAACTTTTTGTGTGAATATACCTTTTTTTTATTTTGAACAAGAAATTCCATCATCAAATTTCTTTTTCATTCCCATGGAATACAAGGTTTCTTGAAGGTCCTTCAAGGATACAACGGTTAGAGGTGATGGTTCTAATTTTGGTAGATGAAACATATGGAAATGGAAAAGTTCCACAAGACGGTATAATTATAGGTCACATAACTGATCACCAAATATTGTATGCTTCCAAATAGGTTTTTGGTTTAATTTAAACTAATATAATTAAAATGGAGAAAATTAATTATATTTTCTCATATTATGACATTAAAATTGAGAATACACAAAATTTACTTAAAATAACACATAAACTAAACAAATATAAATTTAATAATTTAATTTTTCAAAATATGAAATGTTTAATTATTTTAAATAAAAAACCAATTTTCTTTTAATATAATCAAAACATTCACATGAAAGGGCTTTGGATAAATATTTTTCTAACTGATTATTAGTAAAAATAAACTCCAGATTAATATCTCTTTTTTGAGAATAATCTCTCAAGAAATTCTATCTTAAATCTATATGCTATTTTCTTGAATGGTTTATTGTATTCTTTGAAATGGTGATAGCAATACTAATATCACAATTAATCGTGACATGATTATAATTAAATCCAAAATCTATCACGGTGTATTTAATCCATGATAATTGTGGATAAAAACTACCAGTAATAATATATTCTACTTCAGTGGTAGATAATGAAATAGAATTTTTTCATAATCGATCAAGATATAAGGGATTTTTTAAGAGAATGGTAGGCTCCTAATGTACTTTTCTTTTATAGGCTACAAAACCTATGTTAGAATCTGAACATGTAGTTAAATTATAATCATATTTTTTACACAAAATATGGAAAGAGAAAAGTTTCCTTTTAAATACCTTAAAATATTTTCTATAATCTTTTAAATGAGATTGCTAAAACTTTTCTTGAAATATAGTAAAATGAAATAATACAATAATAATGATTTAAAACTAGAAGTTAAATATAATAAAATTCCAATTATACCTTGGTAAAACATGTTTTCAACTAGTTTCTCACCTTTATCCAAGTCATAATTTTCATTAGAACTCATATGGTTTTAATGTACTTTTTCACATTCAATTAGAAATATTTTTTGTAAGTAATGTATATATTTTATTTAATTCAAACCATTCCAAAAGTAATTTTGACAAATTTTAAAACCTATAAAATATTATAATTAACCCATCATGATAATTTGAAATTATTTATACATGATTTTTGAAAATTAATAGTATTATTTTATTTATTTTTGGAATGCAAAATAATATCATTAGTATATATCTAAACTAGAAAAATATATGAAGATGAAGTTTTCTTTAATAGAGTATGATCATTCTTAGGTACTAAAAAATCATTTTATAAAATAAAATAACATAATAAATCACACCAATAAATATTTTATAATTTAAGGAAGTAAATATCTTTGGTAAGTTCAAAAGAAGAATTTAGAATATTATAATTTTCAACACTTGGAGTTTTTTCAACATAAAATTACTCCATAAGAATACAATTTTTAAAATAATATTTCACATCAAACTAATATAATTTTAGTCTCATAAGTGATTCATAAACTATGGGAATCCTAATGTATTATACTATAGATTAAGTTGAAAGGTCTCTTTATAATGTACACCTTCTTTATGATTATAACCATTACCTACTAGTATATCTTAATTCTTTTTTATTACACAGTGATGTTTTTGATTATTTCCAAAAACAAATTTTGTTCCTTAAACATGAATTTATATGGGTTTAAAAACTAATTCCCAAATAATTTTATTACATAAATAGTTTAATTATTCTTTCATTTGTATAACCCAACTCTCATCTAATAAGTCTTATTCTAAAGTCATAAGATCTATTTTAAAATGAAATGAACAAAATTATAAATTGGTTTTTACATTCCTCTAAATCATAATCCATTCATATAAACATTCTATTATTTTTTCTATGTAATTTTTCATATATGTTCTAGGGTCTCTACGAAACCTAATTTCGGGTTCACTGGTACCCATCTTTTCTTGATTTGGTTTTATAAAATCAAGCTCCAAATATCCATCCTTTTTTACTTTCAAATAGTGGTTTAGGTATCATGTTTTCAAAATAATCTATTAATTCATCAAATGGAGTCATTTTGTGATCAATATGGCCATATTTTCAAAATTTCACAAGAGTTGATTCTTTAAAAATAGTTTATATTTTATTGAAAACTCTATATTCCATTGAATTATTATAATACCCAAGGAAGATTCCTTCATCAACCTTCTGATAAAATCTACCACTGTTACCCTTGTTGTTTAGAATATAAACCATACATCTAGTAAGATAAATTTATTCTATTTTTGTTTTTCTATTATTCAATATCTCATAGGGGTTTTAGGATATGTATTACTAGAACTTTGTTTAGGACATAACAACTTGTATTCACAATTTCCACCCAAAAATAAGTAGGAATGTGATATTAAAATAACATTGTTCTAACTAATTTATATGATTTCATATTCCTCCTCTTAAAACTTTTTTTTAGGTTTCCATAGGGAATAAAAAGTATGTTTTGTACTTTTTTGAATAATTGGAAATGAAATAATGTTTTTCAAACTCTCCTCTATGGTCACCAATTCAATATATAATTTTTTCATCTCTCTCTTTTTAAACTAACATGAAAAAATTATAAAAAAAATAAAATGGATCGTTATAAACACTTAAAAAAGAAAAACAAGATAAATAGTTAAAATCAATAACTATTACATAAAAAATATAACTTTTAGAATTGAGACTATGGTCAGACCAAACTAATCCATATAAATTGGTTATATGGGGATGGAATTGGAAACTTTTTCAATTCGTTTAAAAATATAGATTTAGTTTTTTATCCATTTAGAGTGAATCACATAGATTTTTTATTCAATTTAAATTAATGTTAGTCTTAAATTAAATTCCTATTAGATAATTTTCAAAAATAATAAATATTACAATTTCTAAATATTCTATTCCAAATCAAAGAATTTTTTTATTATTATTTAAATATCTCAATTTTTTTTTACTAAAATAATTATGATCTAGAGTTTATAAATGTTCTATTCTAGGTGTCATAAATTTGATAATTATATCATTAAAAATGGAAGTGATTGGTTTTAAAAATAATCAAATCAACCTTCATCAAAAATTAGATAAATAATTATTAGGTTATATTTATATTTATCCATAAAATAAAATTTGGTGATGGGGACTAAGCCAAGATTACATATTGATGTAGCTCCAATAATTTTAAAATTTCTATTTTTTCCAAAGTGACATATCATCTAACAATATATGGTAAGGAGTAGAAACTAGAGAAATTACAACTCATATTTTATTAGAATTTGTTATCTATATAAAACTTTTCATTGATTATATTATATCTTTATTTACTACATAAAAAAATAAAACAAGAAATTTTATTGGTACCCTTAATTTGTTGGGACCATCCGTTTTAGTAACTAATGATTTGATGAAACAAATATATATTTGTTGTCTATAAAATACACCACTATGTTTTGAAAAAAAAATTAAATAATATTATTTTTTTCTCTAAAAAATATAAGCTTTTTTTAAACTAATTTTTTTCATATCTCCATAACTCTCCCAAATGATAAAATTTTATTTTTGAGAGGTTCTTATTCTTAGAACTTGGACGAAAGTGTTTCTAAAAAATTTCATCTTCACCCTTGTTTTCCTATTCCAAATTTATTTTCTATGATTATTTTATTTCCTAGAATTTTATTTAAATAATTTTAATATATTGTAATTAAAATTGACATTTCGTAAAAATTTGATCATTTTTTCAAAATTTTAAATCTTAATTTAATTTTCAATACAAGATGCATTAGAATTTTTCATCTTTGTTTTCATATCAAATTTGTTTATTTAAGTCATATTTTTTAATTACCATATCATTTTTATACATTTTAAGATAATTGTGTTTCTTTTTATATGATTTATACTCAGTTTCCATAATAGAAAATCATTCATTTAATTCCTTATATAAGAAATTTTATTTTTCAGATTCAAACTCCTTCCAAGAAGAATAAATGAATATAACTGATTATAGTGACTCATAGAGCACATGTTGGCCTTCTAAATAGAATTTCAAACATCTGATTATAAATATGTGACATCACTAGAATCATATATATCACCCCATGATTCCTTCATGTATTTATTGGATTTAAACTTGTATACAATGTTCTTAATGTACTTTTCTTATGACTCTTTATTTCTTTGTAGCCGTGGAAAATATGACTTGATGTGTCCAAGCATCAGGCATTAAAATAATATTACTTATTTAAAAATACCATTAGACTTATTATACTTGTTTAAGGGTTTATTAACACATCTTCTCATATTATACGAACATTATAAATTAAGAATAAAATTAAGAAAGATCACTTTTTAAAGTATATTTACTAGATATATTTTTTTGAGATGACCAATATATCTAAATTTCTCTTCACTTATTGTCATCTTTTAAAGTTGAAACTCTTAAAGCAACATTATATATATTAAATAATCTATGTTCACAATATTCAGCTTCTATATATTCCTCATATATCATAAGACTGTCGATAATGTAATTAATTTTAATATTCTCAGCATCTATATATTGTCTAATAGTAGTCTAGATTCTACTCCACTTAGGTGGAATAACTCTTAGCACTTTCAATGATTCATATTAGTTAATAATTACTATTCCTAGAGTAGAAAAATTATTTAAAATCTTAATGAGTCTTCCATTCACCAATTTAATTGATTCTCATTAAGTTATTCTGATTGAGATGAATATAATTTTTCTATTATAACATATTAATTGTCACACATTTTTTACTCCATAATATGAAATATTTATAGTAGTCCACGTGTCATGGGCTATTTTTCATTAATAAACATGATTAATAACATATGGATTTAGTTTAAAAATTATAGTATTGATTACCTTAAAATTTAAATCATAACTAGATTAAATAAGAACATCCCACATTTTTTATCTATTTTGGAATTTCATAAGGCTTAATGTATTTAATATAAACCTTTAGAACAAACTTCTTTAGATAAATGGTATTACATGACTTTCAGTGTCCATAATTCTCTCCATTAAAATATTGTTATCTTACCAGTGATATACCTTCTCTCTTATAATTTATTATATCCATTTTAAATAATAACATTATAATTTTTTCTTTACATTTTTATAACTAAATATTCATGAGATCTGATAGAATTTTTTTTTCCTGAATGGTCAATAAAAGACACAATAGGGGGGTGAATTGAGGTAATGAAATATTATTTTCTTATAAAATCTCCCTCTCTTATATATGAATAACTTCTTGTTTTTTTTTTAAAACAAAATCATTATTCGAAATAAAGCATAGAACAGAAAATAATCATACAATGATATTTATTGTGACTTGGTGAATAAAAGTCCCTTTATCCCACCTGAGTTATTATTATTATTATTATTATTATTATTATTATTATTTTATTTATCTTTGGCCCTATGTTTTTATTTTGAGTTCTGCGTGTTATATTATTTTATTTTATGGTTTCTATTTGTATTTTTTTCTTACCCTTAGGATTCTTATTGAGTTTTTAATGAATAGTGGAAGCCTTGATAGCATATGGGACATGGTTGGTGCATAGTTAGTGGGAATCATGTTCTTTCACCCAGGAAACAATATGGCCAATTTCCATTTACGAAAGAGCCATATTTCATGGTTTTTGTATGGCTTTTCATGACATGTTCCCAAACCATGTGGGTGCACTGGTTTTACAGTAAGTGTTGCATGTTCAGTGCATGGTTTGGTAAATTGTGTGCCCAAAAAATATGTAGTGACCAGGTGGATTAAAATTTTGGTTTAACATTCTACACTCTTCTATATTTATCCTTAGAACACCCCTTTTTCACTCCTCCATGTTTGCATGACCCAAAGGGAGCCCTGCCTTCTTCTTCAATCCTCCTCTCCTCTCCCAATGTGTGTATCTAGGTTTTTCTTCAATGTTCACATAGATTTCTCAAGGTAATTTTATTATTTATTCTTCCTCTTCATTATTTGTCCATTTTATCTTGATTACCTCTTAATACAATCTCATGTGGATCTGGGGTTACTGTATTTATTTCACTAAATTGGTGGTTTTGTAAATTTAATCTTTATTATGGATGTTCTTGCCTCTTGGAACCTTCATGGAGTTTTTTTTAGTTGGAATTATTGAAGAGTGAGTGATTTGAGGTAGATTTACCTTTTAATTATCCTTTAAAATTCTAGAATCATTGGTTTTCTGTTTTTATAACATTCCATTGATTTTAAAATGTGATGCATTATTTTTATAATAAAATTTTGATATGAAAAAAGGTGGTTTTCATAATTTATTTGAATATCCTAGAATTATGTTGTTATGATATAAACACTAAGTGTTTGATATATTTCATGGTTTTCTTTTGCAAGTGGATTATGATTTTTAATGCATGGTTTGGGTTTTTAAATGTATTATTGGCATCTAGATTGGTGTTTTTAATTTCGAAAATGGATTTCTATATGGTTTTGGACAAGAATGTGGTGTGTCTTTGGCTATTTGAAAATGGTTTTACATGTTATATTGGTGTGTAGATCATTTTGAATTGAATGAAAATGGGGTTGTATTGAAAATGTTCCATGAGTTCCTAAATGGAACTTTTCTAAATTATTTTGAAATAGAAAATGGTGTGTTTTCTCCTTTTTTGAAAGGTGGGTTTTTCTATTTGAAAAAAGGTGGTTTCTCGAAAGATATTTAAGAATTGTTTTTCACTTTTGTGAAGGTGGATGCTCTTGAAAACTGTCCATGAATAATTATCCATCCTTGGTTATATTGAATATTCTAGGATTTCTACAGTGAGAGACTCCCTTATGTTAATATGGTTGAAAGGTAATAATTTGTTCCTATGCGTGACACGGGGATGAATTGTTGTGTGAGCTACCGGTCTCTGATATGTGTGTGTGTGTGTTTATATGTGTGATTCTGATTGGATTATTGGTTGGAATTGTTGGATGACCACCACTTTAGTCTTAACATGGGAACCTAACATAGCCATAGGATTTTTGATTAATGGTTATTGTACAAGATTAGGATTTTGATTTAGACAGTGGCCCACCAAAGGGATTTAGTTATAAGTTTTTTTATATGGGATAGTGCCCCTCAGTAATACCAGGAAGGTTAAGATCGAGCGTGTGGGATATAATTACGTCATCTGGTAAGGCATGCCTTTGGGATGAGTCATGATGTATAATTTGTTCTAGATTATTCCAATGAGATATTAGGTTCTCTTCAATTCTTCAGAATATATTTCTCTACGGAGGATGATTGAGATTCTATATTATATGGTTACTTTTGTATGTTATTTTTTCATTTCCATTATTATGTGATTGTTATTACTTCTCTGTAGCATTTTTCTTAATTGTTTAAAATAATTTGATTCTTTTTCAAAGGTTTTATGAAAAAAGTTTAGAATATATTATGTTCTCCCTTTCTCTGTTATTTTTTAAAACAAAAACATCATCCTTATTATTAAAAAATGTTAATAATTTCCTCTAGGGAAAATCTAGATATGAAAAGAAAAAGGGAAATTGAACATGTTTCATTTTAAATATAAAAATTTGTAGAAAATATTATTTTTATATATTATATATCAAACCTATAATTTCTTGTTCATTGTATAATGTGAATTAATTGAAAAAAATATTATTCGGCCACTCCTATAATGTTTTAATACCCACATCAATTTTTCATTCATTTTATAACATCTAGTACAGGTTCCAGATTAGGTTTTTTTTGGGAGATGTTTTTTATAGATTTAAGAGTGACCCTCGGGGTCTCATGGAGACATAGTGTTTCTGAGGATTAAATGGGTTTTCTATATAGTTTTTTTATTTTAAATTCTTTTTTTAATGTTTTCCAGTTTGGTAATTGTAATTTTATTTGGATTCTCAACATATTTACATTATTCAGTTTATTTATATAAGGAGAAATTGTTCCCTAGGTTACTCTATTGATTCCATCAAATAAGTTTCCATCCTATGAGGATTAGGAAACCCTATCGGGCCTTGTCTAAGACCAACTTGGGTGATGGGATTGGGGTTTAACCAATTTAGATCATGATAAAATCGTATTAGAGCCTAGTTTCTTTAGAGGACATCACATTTAGAGTGACCTTTTTTATTTAGGATGTCATTGTAGAGGGAGTAGGACTATGAGAACCTCATAGGGTAGATATGATGGAGTTTCTAGCCAACACATTCTATATAAAACATTTTTTCTGTCATGGTATGTTGGATTTTATTTTATTTATCAGGTTCATGTTGATTTTTAGTGAAGGGGAATGATGTGGTATTTTTTACAGTGGTCTCAGTGAGCTCACAGGACCTGGAAAGCCATGTGGAGCATGGAACATGGTCTTGAATAACACTTTATGATAGTGGTGTGATTAGCATATAATTTCCAACTATATATCCAAGTAACCCATCAGTAATATAACTCCCTTGTGGTTTGTTTTGGGTATTTTTTGATTTGGGAATTTTTTTTGAAAACCCTTATTTTGGAAATTTTGAAAAAAAAATTAATGTAAGTTGTAATGTTTTTTATTTTTGGAAGATGAAATATGAGTTTTCGGATCTATTTTGAAAAAATATCTAGAAGAATTTATTTTTATAAAATTTTATTTGGGTAAAACAAGGATAGATTGAATGATATTTTATTTTTATAATTAAAACATGGGTTTTTATCGAAGTTTATTATTCAGAAGATAAATTCAATTATTTTGTGTAATTTTTTTAAAAGGGGTTATCATAAATCTATTTTCAATAAGAATAAATTTTATTAAAATAAATTATTAATCAAATAATTTATAATTAAATGATATTCATTGAGTTAATGGGAGTGTTTTAAAATGGTATGAATTGGGTCTTGAATGGAATTCATTAAAAACATGGTATTTTTATATCTAAGTGGAAGTAAATATATTGAAGTATAACATTGAACCTAGATTTTTGACATGGAAATCGGGTATATTTTGAAAATGTTTTTTGAAATTTGAAATGTAAATTTAATTGAGAACATGTAACATTGATTGAACACTTTGTTCCAAATGTGGAAATGATTTTTTGACCTCTAGTATTCTCATGAGTGTTCACATTTGTGTATCTATTTGAGTTAGTCAATGAGTGACTGGATTGACATTAGGGTACTGATGACTAGATTGGAATGGAGTTAATGTGCATGTGTAATGACCCAAAGAATACCATTTGTGAGAGTGAAACATACACATTTTTTTTATTTTTAAAAAGTGTTTATAAGAGGAAAGATATTATGTTTTAATAATCAATGGTTTGTTGGTTCATTTTATTATGATTTTGTGAGGTCGTTAATGTAGTGTTTTGAGATTGATATATCTCACTATTTGAATGGAGTTTCTTGTTTTATTTCTTAATGGTGAGATGGTTTCGACTGGGTTTTTTTGTTTTACTGTTTCTTACTGTAAACCCCCACTAAATATCCTATGGATATTCAATGTTTGGTTGAGGGTGGTTTACCAATATAATACCCTCTATTTGATCAACCTATGTACTTCCTTATTGACTTTCAGAAGTTAATCCATCTTCTATTTTATGGCCAAGAAGATCCCCTCTATGTAGAAGTGTTGATGCAAAAAATAGAATGAAACATCAGTATCTTTGAGTTTCCCTGGTCTTTAATGGATAAGTTTTCTACCTTTATTCGGGAAGGTATTCCATTAAAATGGTAAAAGTTAGTCTCTCAAAACTAGCCTTGGGAATATCTTACCTAAGAGTTCTTCCAAGAATCGTTCATTTGAAACTTTTATTTTTAATTGGTGAAGGTGAGAATGAGAATGTATAAGTTTTGTTTACAGGAAGGTGATGGGATGGCATTGGAATTGTTTGGAAATTATTTAGATCTTGTTTCGTATCTCTCAGAGTGTGCCACAGAAGATTACTTAAAGGATAGTCATTTCATGTATGGGATTTATCCTAATCTATAGTTGAATGTGTCAGAGTTCAAATTAACATATTTTGACTATATGGTGTGTAAAGATATTCATGTTGAGGTTTTACTATCATGAGTGCTTGAGATGTCCAATCTTTTCCCTATCTCTAGAAGTGGGGAAGGGAATTTCATAAAAGAGACATAGTATCTGGAAGTAGTTTTTTTTTTGTTAGGGGAATTAAGAGGGCTTCAAATGTTTCTATAAACTCTTCTAAGCACAGGATATTGATTGTAATCAGTGTGGAAAGTATGTTTATAAGAAGTCATCATGACAAATTTTCCAAATACCTTCCATACCTATGGATGTCTAGGTCACATGAAATGGTTTTTTCGTGGTACTTATTGGAAGTTACATGGACTAGAAAGTGACATTGAACTAGGTCTATAACTTCGAAATATACCTCAACTCATTTGTAGGAGTATGGTTCCAGCATTGGTTTAATATGAAGACCCATACTTTTTGACTGTCCGTTTTTTTTTGGGTTTAGTTTTTTATTTTCATTATCCTTGTAGAAATAAATGATTTTTTGTATCTTTTTTTATCTCATGAATTAATCATTTCATGTATTTTGAAAATTCTGAATTTTGATGTTCTAAGTCTATGTGTGTTCCATGTGTGCCATGTTCCTTTCATTTCTCATTAGGGTGAAAGATAATGATTCATGTGTATCATTTAAATATGTATCCTAGATAAATTTCATTTTTGGAGTAAAGTTAGTTTTGTAGTTTTCCGTACTCATTTGGTTATTTTTGGGGTGCTTTGTGACCACTAGTGTCACCAAAATGAAGAGTTATGATTCCAAATTATCATATCATGACTGTCGGCCAGTAGCTTTCTCAAGAAATCAGTGATATATCCTTAGTTCATGGATTGAATCTTCTCATGTAGTCAAGGGCTTCAGGGGTGTGGGGATTTTTCACCATACTATTTTCTCCACTATTTGGGTGTAGTCAGTTTAAATTGTCCTTTTGGGTTTTCTTTATAGTTTTAAGTTTCTCCTTATTGAAAAATACGGGTGTACTTCCCTCATGAAATTTTAGTGTTTGTGTGTTTCGAGATGCGAATCTATGGGGGGGGGGTTCCTTGTGTTTTTATCCCTAGTGATTCAGTTTTGGTTTTGGTGTGTTCACATCTGAAGAAGATGAATCAAGAGGTACTTTCTACATGGATTGTAGTTTCTTCCACTAGTGACCCTTGTGGTAGAGGTTTGATCTGTGATTGTTTTTCGGGAATGTTCCAAGATGGATGGCCTAATATGGTTGGTTCTTTAATGGTGGTTATACCCACTATGAATCTCTTTGTGGTGTATTCTAGATTTGGATTGGTGCTAGTTGGTTTCAAATGGTGGAGTGTCCATTTTGTACTCATGTGTTGGATTTGTGGATATGTTTCTAGTTCAGGTTTGGTAGTGGGTAGTTTCATTTGGTGTTTTTTATTCAGAGTACTTCCTTCTGAGTGAACGTTGGGCTTTAGAAGTATGCCCAACAGACTTTTTGAAATGAGATTATATATGTTTTAGCAGGAGTATTTTGTCTCCTTTTGATATCTAGTTTTGTATCATTGAATCATTACACATAAGAAGCATAAGTTTATTTGTTGTGGTTGAGGTTATTTTGGTTGGAGGAGTAAAATAATTTGAGTATGTGAACCATATCCTTTGAAATGATCAACTATTGGAATTATGTCATTCTATGGGAAAGAAATCATATTGGTGTGGAGTCAATTCTTGAAACTTTACTTGAATTTAGTGAATCTTTATTTCTATTCATGTAATTCATTATTTCCCCACTTTTCTGTGAAGTTTGGGCTCTTAGGTTGAGCCTAGAGATTTTGCTGGGGTAAGATTGGGGTTGTTCTGGTTTGATTTTTTCTGTGTCTTTCGAAAAATATTTTTGTGTATGTGTGTTTCGTTTTGATGATTGTTAAGGATTACCTAACTGTTGAGGAGATTTATCAGTTTTTGTCGCCTGACCAAAATTTTGAAAGTCTTTTTTGGGTTAGAATGTTTTTTATAGTTTTGAGAATTTTGACACACTAGTTTTTTTATTATTTTCATTCATTCTTTCAGTACATCTTTGGTCGTTGGTTGTTCTCTCAAGTTCCAGGTGTTCTTTGAATCTATTTTAAGGATTACATATTTGTATATTTATTATTTTGGTTACCGTTAGGTTTCTTCATGAATTTTTAGTGAAAATTGAAGATTTTGGGTATTGAGAGATGGTGGCTAACTGTTAGGGGAAATCATGCAACATCACTCGGAAACCTATACGACCAATTGAGATTTTTGATATATCTATATCACATGGTTATTGTATGGTTTAACAAAATATCTATCCAAACCATGATAGAGGCCTAATTATCTAGTAAGGGGTGCATGGTTGGTTTGTGTTTTTTAAACCACGCGGCCAAACTATACACAGTACACAATTTGGTTAAAAATTTGGTTTTCCCATTCTACCCCTTTAGAATTTGGTCTTAAAATTCCCATTTTAGCCTCCTCCTAGTTTTTAAGACACAAAACGATCACATCCCTTCTTATCCAAGCCTCCTCTCATCTCTTGATGTGAGGATCTAGGGATTTCTTCAAGGTTTAACAAGATTTATCCAGTAAATATTCTTCTTTCCCATTCCACTTCATTTTTATTCTATTTTCTATTGAGTTCCTCTTTTATCTTACTCATGTGGATCTAGGGTTCTTATTTTTTGTGTTTAAATTAGGATTTTTTATGTTTAAAGTTTCTCTTGGATGTTTGTGCCTCTTGTAATAACTATGGAGTTGTTTTGGATTGTCCTTGTTTAAGTGCATGTGATTCCAGGTAGGTTTCCCTTTTTTCATCCTTTAAATTTGAGAATCATTAGTTTATAATTGTTTACACCATCCTTGGTTGTTAAATAGTGATGTAGTGTTTATTAAATAATTATTTTATATAAAAAATTTGGTTTTAATGACTGGTTTTATGAATATTCCTTTTTTTATGTTATGAAAACCATGTTTTTTCTAAATTGATCAGTTGTCTTTTTTGAGTGGATAATTATTTTTAAACCATTTTTGGGATTTTTAAATGTATTGGTGGAATCTAGAATGGTATTTTTAATTTATGAAATTTATTTCTCTGTGGGTTGGGACTTGAATGTGATGTTTTCTAGGCTCTTTATAGATGGTTTAGAATATGATGATGGTGTATGGATGGTTTTTCATTTGATTAAAATGGGTTATCATTGAAAATGTTGTGTGAGTGCCTTAATGGACATTTTCCAACTGATTGTGAAATAGAAGCTTTTGTATATTCACATTTTTGGGAATTTGTATTTGGTTATTTTAAAAAAGATGGTTTCTTAATGTGTGTAAGGCTCATTTAGATCTTTTTTAAAAGTGTATGATATTGAAAACCCTCCTTGAATAATTATCATTCCTCTATTATATTTAATTTTTTGGTTGGTCCATGCTAAGAGACTCCCTTATGATCAAATGGTTGAAAGGGAATAATTTTTTTTTGGGTGACTCAAGGGTGATATTGTTGTGTGAGATACTTTTGTGTGATATATATATATATATATATTCTTTTGATTGGAGGAATTAATGACATTTTTTCCCTAACCCCACTTTATTCTTGACATGGGAACCAAGCATTTCTAGAAGATGTTCGGTGAACGGTTGATGCACTACTGTAGAATTATTCTCTGGCTAGTGGCCGTATTATGGCTATGGTTATGAATTGTTTTTTATCTATGGGATAGTGCCACTCAGTCAGACCAGGTAGGTTGAAATTGAGTGTGTGGGTGAGAATTAATTCATTAGGTAAGGAATTCGTTTTGGATGAGTCATGTTGTATAGTATGTTCTATAGTATTCCATTATGATCCTAGGTTCTTCCATGTTCATCGGAACCTAGTTATCTGGGATGGATGATTGAGATGATTCGTTGGTTAGTTACTTTTGTTTGTAATTTTACTATTTCCCTTGTTATTTGATTACTGTAACTAATATATAGCATGGTGACCTATTGTTACAATTTATGTTCTGATTTTCCAAAGGTTTTATGAAAAATGTTGAAAAAAAATTTTATACTCTATTTCTATCATAATTTTTTAAACAAAAACATAATATTGCATCTAGAAAATGTTAGTTTTTTTCTACTAGGTAAATAATTAGTATTTAATGGAAGAAAGGGAAATGGACCGTGTTTGGTTTTAAAGATAATATTTTTAAAAAATATTACTTTCATTTATTTTATTTCCAACATGGAATTGAATGTTTTTTTTTTGAAATAGAATACATTGGGAATAGATTATTTTTCACGCCTATTGAGTTTTAATACTCCCTCATATAGTTATTTTTTTATCATTTGGTATAGGTTCTGGCATGGGTTCAATCACTGTGGGTATTGGTTGTTTATGGATTGAAGAGTGACCCTTGGGGTTTCATGGAGATGTAGTAGTCGTTAGGTTCTGTTGAATTTTGTTTTTGCAGTTTATTGTATTTAAATTCCTTGTATATATAATGATCAGTTTGTAATTATATTTATATTGGGAATGTTTATTTATTTTTGATGTTTTCATATTTATATTTGGATAAATCATTACCTTGGTTACTCTGTTAAATCCCTTAAAATATTTGTCAGCCTGAGAGAATTAGGAACGTCTATCTAGAATTGTCTCGGAATTATGCAGGTGAATGGTTCAATGCCTACCTAGATTTCTTTGAGACACCCCTAGTCCCCTCCACTGACCCTCTTCTCTGTGATTTTGGTTATTTTTACTAGAAAAGTCAATTTTCCTTGGACTGCTAGTTCTTTTTTCAATGAATTTAAGACTATGTGAAATGAGTTTATAGTTGGTACAATAGAATAGAATATTTCAACCAAGATCTATTAAGGATTTTCATTCAACATCCTTCTTATTATTTTACTAGGAAACTATTATAGGAAGAGATGAGAAAACATAGATTTTACTGGTTTAACACATTGTTCCAAGATACAATGGATAGAAAGAAGAAATCATTAGGAGAGATAATCACAATAGAATGAATCTCAAGGAATGTCTTCTAAAACAACACAAATAATGGATATCATGTACTTTTGATCAATATGCATTAACTTCTTTTTTATGAAATATATAAAAGCATATTTGAGCTTCTAGAATGAAAGAAATAATGCATCTATATTGAGAAAACACTTCTATTTTTTCCATATATATATTTTTTACACTTGAATGATCATGCTAATAATATTCATGATAACACATACAAAACTCTTTACTTATTCACATGGTACATTATCCAAAAAATCTGGGATCAAATGTATTTTATTTTCAAAGAAATACCCCAGCAATAGTAAAAACAAAAATAGTTGTTGTGTACATTTCCCATTCTTATTACATTTCTCTTATGATAAATATTTTTTCTATAGAAAGTAATCCAATCTTTAATGAATACACTAAAACATTAAAATATCACTAAAGTACATTATCTTTAATAGTTAAAAATTACAGAATGATAGTGCTGATTGTATATCATGACATAGATAATTTATATATTTCAATTAATGTTGTGGAATTAACTACATATCCAAATTATTGTAGACATTTTATACATAACCAATTTCCTTCACATATCCAATTTGTCCAAGTAGATAAATTAACATAGCCAAATTTACTTGCATTGGATCTTTACCCACATAACCAAATCTGATATAGTCGAATAAAACCATGAAGCTGATTTCAGCTTATATATGATTCACATAGCTGATTAACCCATCTTACTAATTCATCTGACTAATTGTTATATGCGTATATTTTCTCTCATAGACAGTTGAAAAATGTATGAAAATATCACATAGGAGAGTTTTTGAAGTAGCCATTTTACATAGGAAAATACCCCACATTAGTGAATCCTTCATATAGATGATTTAAATAACTGAATTCCCATGTAAATTTTTTTCCACATATCTCAATGCCCTACGTAGATGATTTTTTAAACTTATGCTGATTTTATCTAAATAATAGATAATTTCATAACTATGTACTTTAATATGAAAACTGTAACACCCCAAGCTTCCACGGTACGTTTCCCTTCGAATAATGTGATAGCGTGTGTTGTACGCAACCTCGAGTTCTAACACACACCACAACTAATTAAACTAGCCGTTGTGAATAGTAATACCTACTTTTTGAAATCATATATATTTTATACTTCAAAATGGACTTCATTTTTGGATTCGGAATATTGAAATTAGCCTAGGGTGAAATTTTGGTACTTTTCGGATAACTTTTATATTTTGATGAATAGTGAAAATTACTAAATTTTAATTAAAAACAACTTTTTTAATCAAAATAATTAATAGTGATAAATTGTGAATTTGAGTGGTTTTAAAGTATATTTAGAATATATTTTTACCATTTAATATAATGTTGGTCATTGGACATAATTTTTCAATTAAACCGAACATAAACAAGTGTCAATCTTTTTATAGTTATTATCTCTTAAAAACACGCTTTTTGTTTTGACAGCGGGAATTAATTTTAAATTAATTTCTGCCACTTCTGTGTTTTGAATTTAGGAAAATGGATTCCATATTTGGAATCAGGATGTTCAAATTGTGTAAATAGGTAACTTTTATTTTTAGACATTTTGAATAGTTACTGTGGTAAATATTTTATTTACCATGGTTAAAGGGTAAATCCTGTAAATAAGGGTTAAAAAAATAATATTATAATAATACAAAATTACACTAAAACGTGTCCTAACCTTATTGGTGGACACATACCCGACCATGGGCATCCTTGGGTCAATTTGGGGACCCCTTGGAGCCACTTGTATGTGGTAGGGACACATTATATTAATAAAGTTAAAATAAAAATAAAAATGGCATAAGCTTACATCTTTTAGAAGAACAATTTTTACATAGGGTTATATATGTTGGATTTTCGATTATAAATATTCATTAGAAAGATAAAAAGATTTCCTAAATGATGATATTTTATTTATAATTTTTAGACATCAAATAAGTTAAATTATTAATGACACAATAATGATGCAATGTTTACCTCATTAATAAATCATTGAAATAAATAATATTATAATGATTAAAATATTATCTAACACCTGTCCAATTCTTATTGGTTGATGTTCTTTAGAATATTAGTCATCTTATCTTAGACCTCAATTATTTTTGGACCATTATAAACCGAATATAATTATATTATAAAGTAATACTTTCACTCTTTCCTAAAGAGCCCCTCCTCTCCCTTATAAAAGGAGACCACTTCTACTCATTCCTCACACCTCTCAAGCCACTTGGCTCGTCCAAACTCTGCCCAACTAATCTCCCCACATCCCTCTCCTCCTCCTTGAAGTTTCCCCTTAGGCAGAAAGCATTTCAACAAGTCCTTTGGTTCCAACCAAAGTGAGTTACCTAAATTAAAGGTAACGATTTCTCTTAAATTATTTTCATTTATTTTGCTTCTCCAACCGCCAAACTCTTTTTATTTCTTTTCTTTTGTAACAACACCAGTATCCTCAATATACTAGGATGTTGTTATAAGAAGGATTCAAACTACACATACACACAACTCCATCTAATGGATGATGAACATAATGTTTCTGTGGATGGCAAACTAACGCCTCACGAAACGATGATTATTCAAATACATCTTACCGCCTCTCATGGTGGCCATTATGATGGAACTATAATTAAATATGATATAAATGATATATATATTTTATATATAAGCTTCTGTAATTCCATTTTATTTCATACCATTATTCGTTTCATGTTGTATATACATACGATAATTTCATTTGAGGAAGTGCGGACTACCGCCCCCTTAAAATGATATGACTCGTTCATACCACACATGGAACGTATAAAGGATGGTGTTAATGAACTTAAGTAACATATATAAAATATTATATTATACTAGAATAGTAATATACCTATGTATCATTTGGATTCGATTCTTTTAAAATAAAAATTAAATGGAAGTAGCGTTCGTGCGTACGTACGGACTACCGTCTCCACGAACGCGATGAGATTCATTCTCCATCTTATCCATTCAAGTATAATTATCATTTAATGATGTTTATGGACTTCATATCATTCTGGATATGAATAAGATACAACAAACATGACTTATGTAACAAAACATATAAAATAAAATGAGTAAGTTAACACACGAAACGGTGATAATACTAAGATATTATTATCAAATCAATATTAAAAGATCATATATGATATCATATTAATGTATATGATTCTTTTATAATTTAATAACAATTATTTCACCATTATACAGGAGGTTAACCTACCCCAACCAAGGAAAAGTACAAGGTAAGGGTTATTTCACAATCTCTTCATTATCCGAGGTTGTTTATACGTAATAATCTACTGGGATCTCTTTATCATCCATGTCCATGTTTCTTAAAAATGTATTTCAAAACATTTTTACTATTTACTAAAATATGAGTTAACGTCATTTATACCCTTTTTGACTTTTATAAGTGGTTTATAAAGGAATCTTTCCGTCATTTTCAAAACAAGGTCCTTTTTAACCTTTTCGACAAAATTGAGGTAAGAATGTTTTTTTTCACTTATACGGCGGGTGCGGTTATTTTACGCCATTATAAAATCTTCAAAGCTTTCCTTACAAGATTATAAGAATATTTTCAAAGAAAATGTTTTATTTTATATGGATCTTAAATGATTTCAAAATAAAAGGAGATATTTCTTTAAAAAGAATTTTGATTTCATCTATGTCAACATCCTTTGATGGATTTTAAGATTATTTGAAGTTGATTTATTATGATACAAATTTCTATATTGTATTGAAGGTTTTGTGATATGTTTGACTATGGATGTGCTATTTTTATACCATTCATAGTTTATGGTGAAATTATTGACATTTCGTATGCTAGTTTTAATACGAATGTTTATGTTATGTTTAAACCTTTTCATATGGGAATGCATTGGACTTAATAAGTGACGGGTGGAGCCCGCTATAGCTCCTCGATGCATCGGTAGGTCAAATGAGACAAACTAGTGTCTTGGCACAAGGCCTTGACAAAATCTTATTTGTAGTCTTGGCACGAGGCCTTGGCTATGTGGTTATGATAGTCTGGCATTATGCATTTCAACATTATGAAAGTGGTTATTGATATTGCATGTGATTATTCGATTAGTAGAATATCCATGTGAATAAGTAAATGGCATTATTTCATTTTACTTTTTCCACACTATGTTGAAGTTCAATTTTAAAAGGCTTTTGTTTTAGTAATTCATTGCCTTAAATGTTTATGATTATTTTGAATGTTCCGCTATATTGTTATCCTTACTGGGCATTTGAGCTCACCCCTTTTCTATGTTTTATTTTTCCCAGGTAGTGAAGAAGTAAATTATGAATGACTTGCAGGGATATTATGAGGGGTTAATAGTGTGGATATAAATACTTTTTTGTTGTAGTAGTTTTTCACTTTGAAATGTAATGTAAAACTTTATGATTATATCTAGTGTTTCCAAGGCTACTAAACCAATCGGTCTTTCGGGATTTGATCTTTCTTGTGATCATGCCAATGTTATGTAATAATGCACCGACTCTAGGTAGATGGGGTCGGGGCGTTACAGTTGGTATCAGAGGAAGTTTAGTACAAACCTTGGAAGCTAGATTTAGATAAACTCTGATTAGAGCACGTAGACCAAAGATGAACTTTGAGGATTAGTATAGAAGAACTTCCTAGAATTTTGGTATTGTAGATATTTTGTGAGTTTTCCGAGCAATACATCCCTGTCTGGATACGAGCAGGTAGAGGCGGCTCTGGCACAGATGTACCTAGGGGTAAAACCCAAAAACACCGCTTTGTGCTAGACTCGAACGGGAACTGGTGCACGACAACGGGCCTTGCTGCACTCTTGGTTACGACACTCCCGGGGGATATGCTTAGGATAACTCTCATTTTCTTTACAAATCATTATGAAGGGTTTATGATTATATACTTCCTCAAAGAATACATTTTTATGATTATGGATTATATCCATAAATAGTTCAATTTATGTTAACTGTTTTATAAGTATGGGATTATGTATTTTGATTCATAAACTGATCTAGTTTATGCCATTGTTTAGAAATGGCGCCTAGTGGAAGAAATGGAAATCGTATCAATGCACGCACTCCATGTAGGGATTTCCCTCCTGCTCAATATAATTATAGTGGGGCTGGTGATGCAACTAGTGCTGATCAGCTAATCACCATACTGGGACAACTTACTCAGGTTATGAATAATAACCTTACCCGTATGGAGCACCCTGATCCGCAGCGTGGAGGATAAATGTTAGATCGATTCATGAGGCAACAACCACCAACGTTCAATGGGAATACAAATCCCTTAGTAGGTGAGCAATGGATATTTTCCCTAGAGAAAATATTTCAGGCTTTGGGGAGCAGTGAAAGGGAAAAAGTTATCATGGCAGTTTACCGCCTCACTGGAGATGCTGATCAATGGTGGTCATTGATTCAAAATACGAAGGAAGATGATGAAGTATCAAATATGGAATGGAGGGAGTTCAAAGATCTGTTTTTAGAAAAATACTTTCCTCACGACCATCGAGCAGATATGGAAAGACAATTTCTGAGTCTGAGACAAAAGGAGGATGAGAATGTCACAAAGTATGAGGCTAACTTTACAAGGTTAGCGAGGTATGCTGGAGATTATATTCGCAACCTAAGAAGTAAGATTGATCGTTTCTTTGATGGGTTAAAACCATTTCTCCGTCGAGCATTAGTCTCACAATCCTTTTCATCGTACGAAGACATTGTCTCATGTGCTATCAAGACCGAAAAGGAATTCTCTAAGTCTTATGACTTTAAAGCAAAGCAAGAGAAGAAGAGACCTGCTGATCAATCTGGGAATGGAAATAAGGGGAAGAAGGGAAAGGTTGAATATCCATCTTGTGGTAAATGTGGGAAGAAACATCCTGGTACTTGCTTGAAGGGAATGGGAGTCTGTTACAAGTGTGGTGAAAAAGGCCACCAAGCTCATGATTGCAAGGGGAAGAAGGAAGCTACCAACGTTCAGTGCTACAATTGCAGGGAGATGGGGCATTATGCAAATGCATTCCCTAAGCGTCAGGAGAAATTACCTCAGAAAAGGCCAAGGGATCAAGGCCAGGCTTATGCTATCACTACTGCTGAGGTAGAAGCTCCGAAAGACGTGGTGGCAGGTAATTTAATGGTTTCCTCAAGTTTAGAAAATGCATTATTTGATTCTGGATCATCGCATTGTTTCATATCTTCCCAGTTTGCTAAGAAAATTAGATATTTCCAATTTGATTTAATAAGGGAGTTGTCAGTTAAAACTCCTAAGGGAAGTATCGTTGCAACAAAGTTTTGTGAATCAGTCCCCATTAGAGCACATAAATTTTCTTTATCTGCTGATTTCATCGTCATACCTATGATTGAGTTTGATATAATCCTCGGTATGGACTGGCTTTCGGACTATGATGCGAAGATTTATTGTAAGAAGAAAGAGGTTACGATTCTTGATGATAATGATAAGGAGCACCTTATTTTTAGAGCAGAATCGTCACCACCTAATTCTTATTTAGATCCACCCTAAATAGCTCAACTAAATTCAATTATTGGGGAGGAAGAGAATGAAATAACTGCGAGTGAGGAAAGGAATGTTCAAATAGAGGATGTACCTGTTGTGAAAGAATTTGTAGATGTATTTCCAGAAGATTTACCTGGACATCCTCCAGAACGAGAAGTTGAGTTTTCCATTGATTTGATTCCTGGATCAAGGCCTATATCGAAGACCCCTTATAGAATGACCACTGTAGAGTTAGTCGAACTAAAGAAACAACTAGATGAATTGAGTAATAAGGTATTTATTCGCCCTAGTGTTTCTCCATGGGGAGCCCCTGTTCTTTTTGTTAAAAAGAAAGATGGATCTATGAGGTTATGTATCGACTACAGGGAGATCAATGCTATAACGATAAAGAACAAGTATCCCCTACCTCGTATTGATGATTTATTTGACCAACTGCATGGAGCTCAATACTTTTCAAAGATTGACCTTCGATCTGGATACCATCAGTTGTGTGTGAAGAAGGAAGACATTTCGAAGACAGCATTTCGAACCAGGTACGGGCATTACGAGTTTATTGTAATGTCGTTTGGATTGACTAATGCACCCTCTGTATTCATGGATCTGATGAATAGAGTTTTCAAGGAGTATCTCGATGAATTTGTGGTGGTATTTATTAATGATATCTTGGTATACTCCAAAACCTACGAAGATCATGAAAATCACTTGTGCATTATCTTGAAGACTCTGAGGAGGCATGAATTATATGGGAAGTTTAGCAAGTGTGAATTCTAGCTTCAGGAGATTTCTTTTCTTGGCCATATTGTCTCTAAAGATGGAATCTCTGTTGATCCTTCTAAGACCAAGGCAATCCAAGAATGGCCAGCACCTACGAGTATAACTGAGGTACGTAGTTTTATTGGCTTGGCAGTTTATTATCGACGTTTCGTCCAGAATTTTGCCCGATTGGCTAACCCATTAACGAAGCTCACACGTAAAGGGGTTAAATTTGTTTGGACAAAAGAGTGTGAAGAATGTTTTGAAGAACTGAAGAGAAGATTAGTCAATGCTCCTATATTGACTCTACCATCGGGGAATGATGGGTTCGTTATTTATAGTGATGCATCAAAGAAAGGACTTGGTTGTGTCCTTATGCAGAATGATAGAGTTATTGCCTATGCATCACGACAGTTGAAAATTCATGAACAAAACTATCATACTCATGATCTTGAGTTAGCAGCTGTGATCTTTGCTTTGAAGATATGGAGGCACTACCTCTATGGTGAAAAATGTGAGATTTATACTGATCACAAGAGTTTGAAATATATTTTCTCACAAAAAGAACTCAACATGAGGAAAAGGAGATGGCTTGAATTACTCAAGGATTATGATTGCATGATACACTACCACCCGGGGAAAGAAAACAAAGTAGCAGATGCTTTGAGCAGAAAAGACCATGGAGTTCTGAACATGATGAGAATTGAAAGGGATCCAATTTTCATGGATCTAGAGAAGATGGACATGGGAATAACCAGGGAAGGTGAAACATCAATGATTTTTCAAATGGTTGCCAAACCATCTTTACTAGAAAGGATTAAGAGTTCCCAGACCGATGATGAAGAATTTCAGAAGAAGATTAAAGCTGTGAATGATGGGAGATTGAGAGACTTTGTGTATGAAGATGGAATTTTGAAATTCAGGAAGAGACTTTGTGTTCCCAATATACCTGATCTAAAAAGGGAATTGCTGGATGACGCTCATAGTTCCAATTTCTCTATACACTCTGGGAGCACCAAAATGTATAGAGATTTGAAGGAACATTTTTGGTGGGACAACATGAAGAGGGAGATTGCTGATTTTGTGTCAAGATGTATGGTTTGTCAATAAGTGAAAGCTGGAAGGCAACAGCCTGGAGGAGTCATGCAACCTCTTCCCATACCAGAGTGGAAATGGGACAATATTACGATGGACTTTGTCATGGGGCTACCAAAGACTCCTAGAAGGAACGATGCAATATGGGTTATTGTTGATCGTCTTACCAAGTCAGCACATTTTCTTGCTATAAGAGAAGATCTACCCCTGGAACGTCTAGCAAGACTATACATTAATGAAGTTGTGAGACATCATGGAGTACCCCTATCGATTGTTTCTGATCGTGATCCCCGTTTTACTTCAAGATTTTGGAAAAGTCTTCAGAAATCCCTGGATACTGAACTTCATTTGAGCACTGCTTACCACCCTCAGACAGACGGACAATCAGAACGGACTATTCAGACCTTAGAAGACATGTTGAGATCTTGCTCACTTGATTTTCAGGGTATGTGGGATCAATATTTACCTTTGGTAGAATTTTCCTATAACAATAGCTTCCATTCGAGTATTCAGATGGCACCATATGAAGCGTTATACGGAAAGAGATGTCGTACACCAACCTGTTGGGATGACGTTGGTGAAAGAAAACTTGTAGGCCCAGAACTGGTGGAGGAAACAGTGGAAAAGGTGAAGGTAATCCAAAATCACATCAAAGCAGCTCAAAGTAGGCAGAAGAGCTATGCCGATAATCGAAGGAAGGATTTGGAATTTCAAGTCGGTGATCATGTTTTTCTGAAGGTATCTCCGTGGAAGGGAGTCATACGTTTTGGTAAGAAAGGTAAATTGAGTCCCAGGTACATCGGACCTTTCGAAATTCTAGAACGAATTGGGGTTGTAGCTTATCGATTGGCAATGCCGCCAAGTCTCTCCAAAGTTCACGATGTGTTCCACGTATCTCTATTGAGGAAATACATGCCTGATCCGACGCATGTACTCACCTATGAGGAATTAGAACTGGAACCCGATCTGTCTTATTGCGAAGAGCCTGTCAAGATTCTTGATACGAGAGAACAAGTGCTGAGAAACCGGACGACGCGTCTGGTAAAAGTTTTGTGGAGAAACCATAAGATGGAAGAGGCAACGTGGGAACCCGAGGAACTTATGATGAAGAACCACCCGAGTCTTTTTATGCAGTAATACCCTAGAAATTGCGAGGATGCAATTATTTGAAGGAGGGGAGAATGTAACACCCCAAGCTTCAACGGTACGTTTCCCTTCGAATAATGCGATAGCGTGTGTTGTACGCAACCTCGAGTTCTAACACACACCACAACTAATTAAACTAGCCGTTGTGAATAGTAATACCTACTTTTTGAAATCATAGTTATTGTATACTTCAAAATGGACTTCATTTTTGGATTCGGAATATTGAAATTAGCCTAGGGTGAAATTTTGGTACTTTTCGGATAACTTTTATATTTTGATGAATAGTGAAAATTACTAAATTTTAATTAAAAACAACTTTTTTAATCAAAATAATTAATAGTGATAAATTGTGAATTTGAGTGGTTTTAAAGTATATTTAGAATATATTTTTACCATTTAATATAATGTTGGTCATTGGACATAATTTTACAATTAAACCGAACATAAACAAGTGTCAATCTTTTTATAGTTATTATCTCTTAAAAACACGCTTTTTGTTTTGACAGCGGGAATTAATTTTAAATTAATTTCTGCCACTTCTGTGTTTTGAATTTAGGAAAATGGATTCCATATTTGGAATCAGGATTTTCAAATTGTGTAAATAGGTAACTTTTATTTTTAGACATTTTGAATAGTTACTGTGGTAAATATTTTATTTACCATGGTTAAAGGGTAAATCCGGTAAATAAGGGTTAAAAAAATAATATTATAATAATACAAAATTACCCTAAAACGTGTCCTAACCATATTGGTGGACACATACCCGACCATGGGAATCCTTGGGTCAATTTGGGGACCCCTTGGAGCCACTTGTATGTGGTAGGGACACATTATATTAATAAAGTTAAAATAAAAATAAAAATGGCATAAGCTTACATCTTTTAGAAGAACAATTTTTACATAGGGTTATACATGTTGGATTTTCGATTATAAATATTCATTAGAAAGCTAAAAAGATTTACTACATGATGATATTTTATTTATAATTTTTAGACATCAAATAAGTTAAATTATTAATGACACAATAATGATGCAATGTTTACCTCATTAATAAATCATTGAAATAAATAATATTATAATGTTTAAAATATTATCTAAAACCTGTCCAATTATTATTGGTTGATGTTATTTAGAATATTAGTCATCTTATCTGCAACCTCAATGATTTTTGGACCATTATAAACCGAATATAATTATATTATAAAGTAATACTTTCACTCTTTCCTAAAGAGCCCCTCCTCTCCCTTATAAAAGGAGACCACTTCTACTCATTCCTCACACCTCTCAAGCCACTTGGCTCGTCCAAACTCTGCCCAACTAAGCTCCCCACATCCCTCTCCTCCTCCTTGAAGTTTCCCCTTAGGAAGAAAGCATTTCAACAAGTCCTTTGGTTCCAACCAAAGTGAGTTACCTAAATTAAAGGTAACGATTTCTCTTAAATTATTTTCATTTATTTTGCTTCTCCAACCCCCAAACTCTTTTTATTTCTTTTCTTTTGTAACAACACCAGTATCCTCAATATACTAGGATGTTGTTATAAGAAGTATTCAAACTACACATACACACAACTCCATCTAATGGATGATGAACATAATGTTTCTGTGGATGGCAAACTAACGCCTCACGAAACGATGATTATTCAAATACATCTTACCGCCTCTCATGGTGGCCATTATGATGGAACTATAATTAAATATGATATAAATGATATGTATATTTTATATATAAGCTTCTGTAATTCCATTTTATTTCATACCATTATTCGTTTCATGTTGTATATACATACGATAATTTCATTTGAGGAAGTGCGGACTACTGCCCCCTTAAAATGATATGACTCGTTCATACCACACATGGAACGTATAAAGGATGGTGTTAATGAACTTAAGTAACATATATAAAATATTATATTATACTGGAATAGTAATATACCTATGTATCATTTGGATTCGATTCTTTTAAAATAAAAATTAAATGGAAGTAGCGTTCGTGCGTACGTACGGACTACCGTCTCCACGAACGCGATGAGATTCATTCTCCATCGTATCCATTCAAGTATAATTATCATTTAATGATGTTTAAGGACTTGATATCATTCTGGATATGAATAAGATACAACAAACATGAATTATGTAACAAAACATATAAAAGAAAATGAGTAAGTTAACACACGAAACGGCGATAATACTAAGATATTATTATCAAATCAATATTAAAAGATCATATATGATATCATATTAATGTATATGATTCTTTTATAATTTAATAACAATTATTTAACCATTATACAGGAGGTTAACCTACCCCAACCAAGGAAAAGTACAAGGTAAGGGTTATTTCACAATCTCTTCATTATCCGAGGTTGTTTATACATAATAATCTACTGGGATCTCTTTATCATCCATATCCATGTTTCTTAAAAATGTATTTCAAAACATTTTTACTATTTACTAAAATATGAGTTAAAGTCATTTATACCCTTTTTGACTTTTATAAGTGGTTTATAAAGGAATCTTTCTGTCATTTTCAAAACAAGGTCCTTTTTAACCTTTTCGACAAAATTGAGGTAAGAATGTTTTTTTTAACTTATACGGCGGGTGCGGTTATTTTACGCCGTTATAAAATCTTCAAAGCTTTCCTTACAAGCTTATAAGAATATTTTCAAAGAAAATGTTTTATTTTATATGGATCTTAAATGATTTCAAAATAAAAGGAGATATTTCTTTAAAAAGAATTTTGATTTCATCTATGTCAACATCCTTTGATGGATTTTAAGATTATTTGAAGTTGATTTATTATGATACAAATTTCTATATTGTATTGAAGGTTTTGTGATATGTTTTACTATGGATGTGCTATTTTTATACCATTCATAGTTTATGGTGAAATTATTGACATTTCGTTTGCTAGTTTTAATACGAATGTTTATGTTATGTTTAAACCTTTTCATATGGGAATGCATTGGACATAATAAGTGACGGGTGGAGCCCGCTATAGCTCCTCGATGCATCGGTAGGTCTCATGAGACAAACTAGTGTCTTGGAACAAGGCCTTGACAAAATCTTATTTGTAGACTTGGCACGAGGCCTTGGCTACGTGGTTATGATAGTCTGGCATTATGCATTCCAACATTATGAAAGTGGTTATTGATATTGCATGTGATTATTCGATTAGTATAATATCCATGTGAATAAGTAAATGGCATTATTTCATTTTACTTTTTCCATACTATTTTGAAGTTCAATTTTAAAAGGCTTTTGTTTTAGTAATTCATTGCCTTAAATGTTTATGATTATTTTGAATGTTCCGCTATATTGTTATCCTTACTGGGCATTTGAGCTCACCCCTTTTCTATGTTTTATTTTTCCCAGGTAGTGAAGAAGTAAATTATGAATGACTTGCAGGGATATTATGAGGGGTTAATAGTGTGGATATGAAGACTTTGTTGTTGTAGTAGTTTTTCACTTTGAAATGTAATGTAAAACTTTATGATTATATCTAGTGTTTCCAAGGCTACTAAACCAATCGGTCTTTCGGGATTTGATCTTTCTTGTGATCATGCCAATGTTATGTAATAATGCACCGACTCTAGGTAGCTGGGGTCGGGGCGTTACAAAAACACCTTAAAAGAAGATAAAATCTAATTATAATTCAAAAGAAAAAATCTTCAATAAAGTATGTATAGTATATTAGATCATAAAATCCTAAATCACATGGGATATGTTAGATCAACATTAGTAGTCCAATGCATATTGGGTGTGTTTAAATTTTTTTAGTTATTCCATTTTCCATAATATGTTTTCTCTTGTAAAATGATATTCGTGCTCTTATTTTTATTCATCATTATAATTTTTATTGGCTAATAGATATTCTAGAAAATTCCATCAATATACAGTTCATATTATAAAAATAGATCCAATAAAACACATATCTAAAAAACATCCCGGTTATATGAAGAATCATACAACATCACTCAAACATGAAACAAAGATTAATTTCTTAGGGCATGAGATATTCAGTAGATTCAATAGAAATTAATATTATGTATAAAAAAAATTGATAGTATCTCACCTCTAATTCCATTTACATTGTTAAAAATGTTTGTATCTCACTTCATCATTTGATTTTTTAGTAAACAAATAATTGTAAAAGATTATTCGTACTTAGTTCTTTCTAATCTTAAAATTATCATCCATAGCTTGTATTTCCAACATCTATAACTTCTTCAACAATAATCTTCCTTATAATTGCTTTAAGATTAGTTTCTCAATATTTTAGTCCATGTATCTATTATTTTCATTTTTTGATACATTATATTCATCATTATAATCTTTAGTTTTGATTCTTTAGAAAAATAAAATTTTAGAAACTCAAAATAATAATATGTATAGACCGATCCTAATAAGATCTTATAATTATAGAGTGATATCATGCATATATAATTTATCATAATTGATTCATTATCCCTATAACATGACATCCTTATAGGTATAGATTATTCTATATGAACCTTAATTCATATAGCTTCATATCATCCCTACATCACTAGATGGTCTATACAACACTTAGAAAAATCATCCTTAAGGGATAATTATCCTAGTGAGATCATCCTTAAAATATATGAAAATTTATTTATACATAATAAAATTCACTATTACATAGAAATTATTGATTTTTACATGTATACGGATCATCATTACCTAGATCAATAAGACGATTACAAAAATCATCATGATATTTATGAAAATACAAATATTTGATACAAGTCCAGATTAGTGATTACATGGATGAGTGGTAATGTTTATGAATAGATTATATAATGATAAAAAATATATCATCCTTAAAAATCAAAAAAACTATACCATGGAGAGGTTGATACCTATGTAGGTTTGTGATAACCCATATAAAGTCTGTACACAGGAAAATATTCTATATGAAACTCAAAAAAACAAATATTGTATAAAATATATTAAGATCTCTTCAGTTCATCTCCATGTTCTATAAAAACATCAAATATACTCCATGTATTTTAGGAATTTATAAAACTTATTCAAACCATATATGTATAATTTTTAAGTTTATATGCGTTATCAACTCCTTTATGAGTTCTTTAATATAGCTTTATATACTTCTACATTCGTCCTTCATTCAAGTGGTCTTTATCATTTAATAGTATATTCATCATACTTAATGTAACATGGATGATTCATATTATATATTTGGTCATCAAACTCCAAAATAATCTATCTTTGAACTATGTTAATAAACTCCATTAAAGGAATAAAAAATAGATAGTTCTCCAAAATTGTTATAAATGTTTTAGAAGTCACAAAACTCTTCAAAACATTTATTTCACAAGAATACAAATATAATAAATAACTTTATGTGTATAAGGATTCTCACATTCAATCCAACTATTGCTTTATATTATTATGTTTTCACTATGATAGCTATATTGATTTCTCTTTTCTAACAATTCATGGGAATACTGTATATCTTTATATGATGGATTATTATTTAATTATTGATGATTCAATTATAATTGAGAATATATTAAATGAAATGATATATTTACCAAAAATATAGTCAAAAACGTATGGGAACATCAGATATGAAAATCTCCAGGGAATGGAAAGTGCCTGGAGTGAACTTATTCTAAAAAAGTAATGTGATACTTAGTCATAATCTAGGCATGTACCATTTTTTCAAATTATATAGTCACATCATACATGGTGTGTCTCTCAGATGACATTGTATGTCACCCTCATGCGCCAACATGGAATACACCTCATGGACTTTGTCATAATAATTCAACACACCTAGTGTTCTCTCCCTCTATATATGGCATGTGGGACTCATTTACTAGATGGTGTGTATCCTTTTGAGAGATTAATTTTGTATCATACTATACATGTCATGTGACTGTTAACTATACACTTTGTGTATCTATTCAACTGTCTAATTATATGCCTAAATTTTAAGGTCTTTTCCTCTTTAAAAACATTAAATTCCCTAAAAACACTTGGAGGGAGCTCCCAAGGGTATGTCCAAGAATTTAATATAATACAACCTAGGTCATGGGTTTCACTAAACATCACATGTGACCTATAGTCATTTAATGTGTGATGTTTATTACCTAATGAATCCTAATCCGAAAACAAAATATATGACTTATTTTTTTGTACCTAGTAACATGACATGTGATATTTAACTATACTATTGGAACCTTAAATATCATTAATTACACACAAGTCATGAGTTTTAGAGAGAAAATCCATGTTGTTAGATTTTCTACCCCAAAAATATTCTATTTCAATGTTTTCTTCCACCACTACAATCATCACCATTGACCAAGCCCATTAAAGCTAAAGTCCGATGACTCGCCCTATCAAATCACCATAATTATTGCCATAATATAATAAATTTTTCACCTTAATTCTTACAAAAACAATTGGGGATCACAATACTGATCCTCATCAAACATACACTTCTTTCACTTCCCTAGTCTCCTCTACCACACACTATTCACCACATCATTGAACTATGAGAATATTCAATTTCCACTTCTTGGCCCAAAATTAAATTCAAGATCACATATTTCCATCTAATATATTATCCTATGAAATATTATTTAACCATACATTAATGAGAATGTTTATGTAAAACATTACTTATAAAAGGGATAAAGCGAGGGATAATAAAAAATGAATTAACAATTCTAAATTCCTCATTACAAGGAATTTTCTTTATCAATATTTCATTATGAATTTTTATGGGGAGTATGAATGTCATTAATAGATCATATGAAGTAAAATTAAATATTATTTACTATTAATAATCCATAAAAAACCAATGTAAATTTTAATCAATATATGGAGATTTTATTATATTTTAAATACCAAATATGACCCCCAAAATCCATAATGAAAAACAAGAATAATTATGTATAGAAAACTAAATCGATGCCCACCACGATTATAAAATACTATAATTTTAAATATAAAATTTTCTTTTGTAATATTCATGTATGTTACATTTAGGATTTAGGTATTGTTTAAAAACACATTAACCGTGTAATAAAAAACAACACTACTATGTATTATCAGTATAGAACAATGCATATGTAAATAAATACAATTAAATACATTGGGATAATAAATACAATTGGGAAAAAACTATATACCCTAAAATTAAAAATATTATAATCTAAGAATAAAAATAAATTAAAAATATAAGATAAATTTGAATATCCATAGTGTTATGGTCACATTTGAATATCACACTCACAAACAACAGCATAAATAAAAAATATAACAATATAAATATGACTGAATTTTTTTATAAAGGATGTATATATCCTTGAGATAAAAATAAATAATTTTTGAATGATAGAAATAGAGGGGTTAATGGAATTTATAAATTCAATATGATTGAAATAATCATTATAAAACAATGAGAATAGTAACATGATAATTATAATACAAACATAACCACTATAACGTTAAAATGACTATTAAATTTAATTTTAAATGAATAAAATCAGTAAATACAAATAATATAATTCTATAAAATTAATATTCAAATAATTTAACTCAATGAATGTATGAGTTTATATATTTAATAAATTATATTTTCAATTATTTTGAAAGGAACATAATTTTTATATTAATTGTTAAATAATGAAATTATGTATGTTTGAAATTTATTTTGAGAAAAATGAATTTTATTTTTTGATTCAATATTTTGAAATTATCCAATATGGATTTTTTTTAATTTTTTGCATGACATGAATTGTAATCTAAATAGTAAAAATAACAATTCATTAAACTATATGTTTTGTGACATAATATTGATGAAAACAAGATTTAAGAAATTATAAAATGGTTTTTTGGTACAAAATATGTTTACTGGGATATAAAACATATTTAAAATCAATAAAATAAATTTCCAAAACCTGTAATGTATATTTCAATGTCTAAGGGTAGAATTTACTCTTTAAAAAATATATATATATATATTATTATTTTCATTATCTTTTATTGAGATATTTATTATGAAGAGTAATTTTTGTAGTGGAAAGGCCTACAAGTCAGGAAAACATTTACATTTAGTTTAGAACTATTCATAGTCTCACATATGTCTTATATTTAAATTATTGTTCATGAAATGATGTTTTTTTCATTATTTTTTCCCAAAATAGAACTTCCATAAAAGTATAATACCGCCACTAACCATCAAGGAAAATAAATTTAAAAATCTATATAATTTCTAATCTTGTTATTATTTCCACTATCTTATTACTCTAATAATATTAATATTTCTCTTCTCTCATTCTACAAAACTTATTCTAGGAATTAAGGTTTTTTGTAAAGGAATTTCTTCAAGGATGAATTAACCTTCTCTCTTTTTTATTCATTTTTCCTTCTTCAAGTCTCCCATTTATATTCATTATTCCATACCAATCTATTTAAGTTTATTAATTAATATATTAACATGATAATAATGATATTTACCTACTATAAAATGGTTTATTACATTATATTTATACAAAATATTTTTATCCCCCTCTTTTTAATATTCTCTTCAATAGTTCATCTACCACCTTTGAGAATGACATCAATTCATTATATAACATATCCATTATTTATAGTCACTATAGATTATATATCCATAATTTTTATTAGGCCACTATATTTTTTTTATAATTTATAATGTATAAGTACTATCTCTCTCTCGCTTATTTTAAAATGTCCCATAAATTGTTGATTTATTACTTATGAAGACATTATCAATTATTTAATTATCTCTATATTAATGGATTGTTATTATATCTTGTATAGATTATATTAATATGTAATTTTTTTATCTATTTTCATAATTATTAAATTAATCTAGTGGATAATTAAATATAAATTAAAATGATGAAACCAAAATGAAAAAGGGATAATTCAAACAAACACGATAGTAAAACATTTTATAAAGTTTAATAAATAAATTTCAAAATTGATAAGCAATGTAATGAAATTTATTTTTCCATTAATTACATTACAATATTTTATAAATTATTTATAGAACTATTTACTAAGATGACATGATATTTTAAGGCCCTGTGGACCCAAAATTAATTTTTCAAATATTTGAAATATAATAAATATCATGTTTGCACATTTCTCATGAAAATGTGGAAAAATATTAAATTTAGGAATATATCTGAAATCTAAGATTATTTTTGAATTCATATAATGGTTTTCACCCTATGCGCAGCTTATCCATAGAACACGTTGGACTATCGGGTTGAGTTCTGTCACAGGTGAATTAATAAGATAAATTAATTGAATTATTTATTTTATTTGACATGGCGGAGTGACCTAACATCTTTATCTAACATACTTTTTATAAAAATTACCATGGTTGGATATGTAACCTTGGAGATTTTTGAGAAATCATTTTAGGAGATTCTGTTGTAGAGTAACAACCAGATCATGGAATATCTATCAGTGTACAATGAAACTTAAGGATCTCACCAACGATAATGGCACATAATTATTATTCACCATAAATTGATCCAAATTAAGATATGATGTATATTTATTTAGATATATCCCCATAATTATATTACTATTTTGATATTTAATCAATTGACCAACATATTTTGTCTTAGATCAATTGTATTCTCAGAACATGTTTAATTTGTAAGGAATTTGGGAGAAATGTTTTTTCTGTTATGCATCATCATTTTTGGTTCTAATGAAAATTGATTGAGGCATATCCGAATGTGGATGAGGTTCATTACTATTTTCCGTGTTTCTTGGTTTCTCCCAACATTCCTCATTTTTTCATCAATAGTGTTTATTTTGACTGGTGGTTCAAAAAAATATTAGATAATTAATTATTTCACACTGATTTCCTGGAGAAATGAATTAATAAAAAAAGTATAAGTTTGGATCAATTAAAATATCAAGTTGTGATAATGATAATTCGAGATTTAGGATGTGTGGTATACCCCCAGTTGGATTGGGGTATGCAAATAGTAATTTGGAAGAATAGTTATCTTTTTCCCTAGCATTTTGGTAGTGATATTTAAGAGAGTGGGGACGGAAGGGATCAGTTGCGACTAGATCCTTTATTATAGGAGAATTTTTTAATGAAATCAAATAAATGAAATTGCATAAATACATAGAGGAAGAAATTTTGGAAATAGAAAATACCATATAACATGGTGTGTATTTTAGTGTTACACATAGTGTGAGACTACACATGTGGTGCTATGGTTTCCATGAGAGCGAAAAATTTCACACTGCATGTGATAGTTTTCACATGTAATGTGAGCCTTAACTGATAAATAGGAATTTACCTAGGAGGGTAAACAAGAACAACCAAGGACATATATATCCACACACATATGAAGTTATCCAGACATAAAAAAATTTAAGAGTACATGAGAACAGAAACACTATATACTCGTACATGGACACAGTCACGAGATATGATAAATGGGTTGGACATGATTCCATATAGACATGTTGTGTACTTTTAGTACACACCATCTAGACCTTTAGACATATATAAAATACCGTCTCCACTTCATCTTAGGCCAGTTTTATTATGGTTCATTTTCTTAATCCATTCCATGATGGTTTCATATAGAAACACATTATATATATATGATGGTGATCCCTTAATATTGCTTAAGTCTTGGATAGAGTTGTGAGAATCTCTCAGTGAGGCTTAGTGTGAGATCCATTATCTTCACATCTTCCCTAGGTGGGTTTCTTAGTATCTTCATGACAAATTTATATACAGATATTGATTTATTCTAGACAGAGTTGTTCGTTACCCTGTCTCCAAGTGTTTGATCCTCCTCTCTATATCTGTATCTTTGGACTAGTAGTATATACATATCATTGAGATTACTGAAAAGACCAACCTCTTGTATAGACATCAACATTATTATCTTACTTGTGGATTGTGTTCTACCAGATGAGTGCTATTTGGAACCTTCGAGCTAGAATCATAGGAGAGTATTATGGTTGTGACTTTATGTTGAGATTGTGTATAATTGGTGAGTATATATGGATATTATTATCATACATGGTGTAGATATATTCCTATATTGAGAAAATTATTCTTCATTATTTTATGTTCATAGTGATTTTGAGGTGTCCTACAGGGTATTGCTTTACTCACCGCTGCATGGGATTTTCTAGCGCATGTATTGTTTTATACTGATGATTAAACATTTAAAAGATTCGTAGAGGGACAAGGACCAGGTGGAGCAAAGTGCAATGGAAATAACAATGTGTATTTTTGTATTCCTTCACTTATATTGATTGGATTCCCCACCCACATTACAGGTTGGTCTTGTTTTCGGTTTCTTTACTGTGGGATTTTTTCCCTTTTCCTTTCAATGACTTCTTGTCATAATATGATGGTGTGATTTTCGATATATGCATTCATGGTTTTAGGTTATTTTAAATTTAATCATTATAATGTATTTGAGGTGTGTGGGTGTGTGTTTGTGTGTGTGTGTGTTTTTATAGGTATGTATGTCTAAGGCCTCTCATGTGAGTGATATGTCAACTCAGTGATGGTCGCTAACCGCTAGCCTATTAGCCGTGGGATTGGATTAGTAATGGTTAGGGAACCATTTTTCTAGGTTATAACAGAGTGGTATCTGAGCCATTAACTTATTCCTTTGGACCAGAGTCTTTGGGATTAGTTTGGGGAAATAATGTTAAGTGTTTCAAGTTTATCTTTCAGGACAATGACTCCATTGTTGGTGTGGTGACCGATGTATCTATACACCAAGACTCTGATAACCTTTTTTGACTTGGTATTTATAGAAACTG
The DNA here is from genome assembly GCA_963277665.1 of Viscum album. Lineage (NCBI taxonomy): Eukaryota > Viridiplantae > Streptophyta > Magnoliopsida > Santalales > Viscaceae > Viscum > Viscum album. Next base: position 226,422,905 of record OY728159.1, on the reverse strand, counting down.
GTATCAAGGAATACATTTGTCCATGAAACATATTAGAATGGGTGGTGGATTCTATATCCTTCCTGATTCATCTCTACTGGTATACTCATTGATCATGGTACATCTTTTCTATATCAGGATGCCTCCATTCCATTTTCCACTAAGGATTCATCATTTGGATTCTAGTGATGATGTTTCTATATAGAGACATATTTAGGAGGTTTTACCTCTAGGTGGTGCACCAATATAACTATAACCTTTCAAGAGGCAGATTGTACTAGAAGTACTGGTGGATGAGGTGCATAGGATGAGTGTGCATCATGCGATTCAGTGATAGTGACCCCTCAGGTACTGAGGTAATCCTACCCCATAGAAAGATGATGATTAGATTGAGGTAGTGGTATAATTTTATTCATATTTTTTGGACACATTTGACCTGATGGTGGTCTTGGAAGTGATACTTCTTCATAGATCTATAGGGAGATGGTGGGGATTAATTCCCCACTCATAGGATGAGTTAACCCTTGCATTGTCAGAGTTTTAGGGCCTTTTCAAAAATTATTTTTCTCCAGAAATATTGACGGCTTTACACATTCACCAACCTCTCTAGGTACTCTATGGATATGGTACATGATATGTTCTTTTCATATTATACTTTCAATAAGGGACTATGTAAAGACATCTGAACCAAAAATATACCTCTATTCATTCATGCCTATGAGGGGGTACTGGATGGTTCTCTATTAGTCAGTATTTTCCTGGCTAAGAAGATGTTGATAGTAGTTGCTGTCAGTGAGCACACTATAGAATGAAATTCAATTACAAGAATCCAATTCCAGAATCAAGAACCTAGACATGAAATTCATTTAAGAGGTGGTCTCAATGAATATGGTATCTAGTTTAAGGGATCATAGTGTGGGTGTAGTAAGCCTAAGGAGTAGTCTTATTACTCTTGTGATGATAGGGTATATCTAATGCGGGATTTTCTAACCTGTTGTACAACTGATAGAGAGATGGTGGATGGGCCGCCTAGGTAGAGGAAGCTACAAGAGCAGGATAGTCCAAAGGGTGATGTACCTAGTAGGAGAACTAGGATATCCGGTGTATGTTGGGGACATTATGAATTGTTTTCACCACCACCCCCAGGTTTTCCACACCAAGCTCAAGGAGTTGGTGGATTCGGGCGAGGGTTGTTATAGGCCATCAAGGATTATGACCCAAAGGATTTAGGGATGATACAAGGTACTATTTGTGTATTTTATTGCAAATGTAAAATAAGGATATAAATTTTTTTTAGTCATTCCTTTATTTCCACATAACTGGTTTGAGACTTGTATATTCCCCTTGATCCTTTAGGTTGACTTATAAGCATGAAAAATCCTACTAGAAGGAAATTTGTGATCACACACTTATGTTAATGGTGTGACCTGAATCTTGGAGGTGAATCTTTATTTGATATCTCTATGTATAAATTCTTAGGCCATAAGATATCATATTAGGTATGAAATGGTTATCTATAGTTCTGGCCTTCTAGATTTTTTTTGATGGAGAATGTGGTGTGCCTATAGTGATGGGTCTAGTTTTTTCTTTTGTATGTAAGAAGGATGCTGAGGAAGAATGATATGTTCTCTTTTAAAGGTGGGTGCATCCAACTATACAACAGTTGGAAAACATGATCTTGGTGTAGTGGATTCTATGATCTTTCAGTTTCTTATAGTGATGGTCAAGTCTTAGGACATCTTCCATGAGGACATTTCATGCTTATATTCCCACTAAGAGTTAGAATTATGCATTGATATATACATTATGAGGGCCCAAATATATATTATAATATATAATATGGCTTATATAAATTGGTTCAACTCGTGGGTGATGTTGGATGACTTGTAGAGAATGGTTTTTTATGTACCCAATGTTTCACCCCGGGAAGCCACAATGTTGTCCTACAATAAGGAAGATATGATCTTGAGGTTCTGTTTGAATTAAATTAACCAAAACCAGATGTCCCTAAAAAGGAGTATCCACTATCAAGGACTGATGCCCTATTTGATCAATTTATGGGGCTACAATGGTTATTAATGATTAAACTCAAATCAGGTTATCAGTAGCTCTGAGTATGAGACAAGGATACACTAAAGAATGATTTTATATGTCGATATGGTCACTATTATTACATGGTGATGACCATATTTAGGATGAACTATCCCAAATTATTCATGGGGATCAGGAGGAATATATTTTAACCTTTTTAGATAGTTTTTTGGTAGTCTTCATTGATGATATCCTAGTCTACTTGGTTTTTGAGGATGAGTACTTGATATACATGCAGATGGTTCCAGACATACTCTTATAGTACCAATTTCTCGATAATCCCTCTATGTGTCTGTTGTGGATTTAGGAGGTTCACTTTTTGAGATATGTTAGCTTAGTAGGTGGTGTAGTCGTGGACTAGGTTAAGGTCGAGGTAGTTCTAACTTTGGAGACAGCCTGAAGAGTGATGAAGGTGTGGAGATTACATAGGATTATAGGCTACTATCAGAGATTCACACATGATTTCTCTAAGATATTATCTCACTTGAAAGATTTTACCTAAAAGTTTCATCCATTCATGAATATATATAGGTAACATAAGTCTTTCTAGGTGTTGAGTCAGATGTTGATGAGCTCTCCCATAATGAGATTTCAAGAGGAGGGAGTTGAGTATGTACTTCTCTATAATTCATTAGAGAACTAACTTGGTCATATTCTATTGAATATAAATGAATTGACTGCCTATGGTTCACATTAGTTGAGACCACAAGAGAAGAATTACATGACCCATGATCTTGATTTAGTGTTGGTATTCTTTGCATTGACGATGTGCTGACACAACCTGATCGGTGAGCAATTTATCTTATATTTTTTACCACAAGACTCTGAAGTGTATATTTTATCGTAATTATTTAAACATGAGATAGAGGTTATGGATTTTTTACCTCAATGATAATGACTTTGAGATTTTTTTTACTCATGAGATGGGAAAAATTGTAGCAGAAGACCTCATTAAGAGATCATGTTTGTAGTTGTAGAGTTAGGAATCAGAGAAATTGGACTCATTTTAGTTATCATTTGTGGATGGAGATAGATAATTTTACCTATATTCAATGGTCTTACCCCTATATTTTTATAATGAGTTAGGGAGGCAATTATTGGGGATACAGATTGTAAGACCCTATGTACTCATATATCCATAATACATGTTCATAATTGATTGTTTGATGGTGGAGGTCATGTCATTATTTTTAAATGATAAAATATGGTACCAGTTACCCCAAGAGAGGTTGTGTTGAAGGTGTTTCATACTTCACCATTATTTTTTCATAAAATTGTTTAAAATATGAAGAATTGCCTTTATTGATAGTTTGGGAGGCCAAGGATAAAGAAGAAAATTGTAAGAGTTTCTCTGGATACCTTACTTTTTAGAAAGTGAAGACATTGAATCAGGTTCCAAAATGTTTATATGGACCCATTGATGTTTTAGAGTGGAGATGAGATGTTATTTCCATGGACGTTTTAAGGAGGTTACCTCATAGGACAAGGGGACACTATGTGATCCGGGTGATTATAGACCGACTCACAAATTCCACCCACTTCTTAGTTATATGAGAGCAGATTTTGGTAGATATCCTAGGATGAATCTACATGTAGGATATATTAAAACTCCATGGAGATCCCTTTATTATCATTTTTGACCATTATACTCACTTCACATCTCATTTATGTAAGGGATTGGACAAGGTTTTTGGGAATCAGTTCTGTTTGAGCACAATGATTCACCCCTAGACTGAAAACCAAACAGAGTGGACCATTGAGGTCCAAGCGGACATGATTTTGAATTTAATGTTATAATTTTTCTATATTTAGGAGAATAAAATACCATTGGGGGAGTTCTCATTAAATAAATATACCATTCCATCACCAGTATGGAACTATTCAAGCCCTTGTATGGGTGACCTTATAGTTCACTGTAATGTTGAACTGACCTATGAGAATCATCATGTATAGGCCAAGAGTTGGTTAAAGCCACTAAATATAACGATTATATATTCCAAGAGTGGATGAGGATTTCACATTGGAATCATATGTATTATACGAACTGATGTTGGAGGCCATTGGAGTTTTAAGAGAGAGACCATGTGTTCCTGAGGGTCTCACCTTGAGGTGGTTTGTTGAGATTTAGTAGTAATGGAAAGGTAAATTTATGATTCATTCACCCTTTAAAGATAACACATAGTGTATTCAAGGTGTTGTTCTGTATATCTTTATCACCACAATTACACTAGTCACATGATATCATCCATGTGTGTAGCTATGAAGGTACGCAAACAACCCATCACATTTTATCAACTGGGGAAATCTGGATATCAAGGATGAAGTTACCTTTTTTGATTACCCTGTAGAGATAGAGGATTGGTATAATACCATCCTTCATGGATTATCGATTCCTTTTGTGTGATTATGGTAGAAACACGTGAAAATTTAGGATAGTACTTGGTTGTGGGAGACCCATATCTGTACTCAGTAACCACATCTATTTATGTTAAATTTTGTTTTATATTTTAGGGGAATATATCCAAAAATTGGGTATCTTTTAAAGAATCCAACTGTTTTCTTTTATTACTTTGTAATATTTTATTGATTATTTATGGAGAGAGGAGTGGATATGGTGTGATATTTAGAGGCCTGGTGCGCCCATATTTTTGAAATAAATTATGTATATTAAATATTACGTGTGTTTAATTTTTTTGAAAAAGTAGAAAAAGTCTTCAATAGAGACCCAAATAAAAAATATGTGGCCAATATTGATTTCAGATCAATGTTTTTACCTTATTCATTACTGAACCTTGGAGTTCATTGGATGTTATGGTTGAGTATTATTGTAGGAGAATTAATAAAATAATTTTTTTTGAATAATATAGTTTATTTAACATGGCCTAGAAAAATTATCATATTCTAATAATATTAGGTTAAAAACAAATACTAGTTTTGACCTCATAACCCTGTAGATTTATGAGAGAGTGTTAAAGGTGATTTTGTTGGTGAGTGACCATTAGACCATGGATGATCAATAGGTGTGGGACGAAACTCGATGATCTCACCAACAAAAGTGTCATAGAAATCACCAGTGATTGAGCCAAATTTATATAGGATGATGTTTTATTTGGATTTATCCCCATTTTATTGGTCTTATTATGAAAACAAATCAAGATACAAATAGATTGACTCACATATTGATTTTTTTGTAGGTACAGGTTTAATCTCTAGGGGATTTGGGAGAATTGTTTTATATGGATATTTGTTCAACACTCTAAAGGAAATAGATCAAGACCAATCTGAAAATGGCCAAGGCTCATTAACCTTTTTTTGTTCTTGTTTTTCACCCACCATTATTCATTCGTTTATCTCAATTATTCATTTTAACTAGTGGTTCAATAAAATTCCATATAATAAATCATTGAAAACCAACTTAATAACGCAAAAGAAAATTTATATAGCTGATCCGGGTTCAGATCAATGATGGGATTGAACTTTGATGATGATGATGAAAATGGATTGAGGGTAGGTTTGAGACCATTAGTTTGAGTGGGGAATTTGACCTTGATCGTAATCAATGGTGATGGATTTCCTGGTAATTTTAGTGGTTGGATTCCGAAGAGCGGAAATAGTATGGAATTGTTTACTAGAATGATTGTTGGTGGAATTTGAGAAAAAGGTGGTATATGCATACATGGGGGAAGAACCCATGGTTCTGAAATATTCTATATAACACGTCATTAATTTCATAGTTAAACACCATGTGGGTCCCCCAATGTGGTGCTCGGGTTTCCATGATAAAGATAAATATCACACAAAATTTGATAAATATTACATGGAATTTGAAACATACCTAATAACATAGACTGTACCTATTAGATAACATGAGCATAAGAATAGATGATGATCATCGTATATAAAAAAGAAAATCGGTTCATGAATGCGGTCAATAGTACATGCACTCAGGAACACCGTGTACTTGTACACAAACACATGCACACTCCACAATAAATTGGTAGGACCCAATGCCAGAGGGACATTTTATATCATATCAATACATGTTGTGTAACCCATAAAACATATCTTAAAGCCCTTTTACACTTCATCTTGTACCATTTTCAGTATGGTGAGTTCCCTTGATCCATTCCCTAGGGGTTTAATATAGTATTTTATCATATATGTAGGATGGTGTTTTCTTTATATCTATTTTAGTATTGGATAGAGTTGTGAGAATCACTCCATGAGGATTTGGGTGAGATTATCTATCATCATAATTGACCTACTTTGGGTCTTTGGTAACATCAAGACCAACACTACATGGGTGTCAATCCATAACACAGTAGGTTCTTCTAGATTGAGTTGTTGGTATATCCAATGGCCTTGGTTGTGATCATCATCTATGTATCATTATCTCAAGTCTTCAACTGTGTATTTCTCATGGCATTAATTGATGATCCTGACCTATCAGTCGTACATCATTGATGCTATTGGATTCATGGAGTGTGTGTTCACAAATGAATGTTATGTGTAACCATCAATTTGGAATCTTAGGATGGAATTATTTTTGTGACTTTACTTTGAGATTGTGTATCTTTGGTGTGTCTATCTTGATATTATTATTATATATGATATATAAATTTTCCTATTCTAAGATTATTAATATTATTTATTTTTTGTTCTTAGTGATTTTAGGGTGTCCAACTCATTATTGTTATACTCACCTATACGAAAACCATTCCTACATGTGTTTTGTCTTTTGCAGACTATCGACCTTTCGATCAATTTCTAGAGGGAACATAACTTGGTAGAGGTTAGTGAGATAGATAGATCAAGGTGTGATCATGATAGTATTTTGACATAATTTCTCACCCAAATTATAGGTTAGACATGTTTCCAAGTTTTTTTTGGCTTGATTTTTTCCCTTCTATTTTCTAGTAATTGTTATCATACTCTGATGTTGTGATTTTAGATGTATGCATACATGGTTATCAATTTTTTTACCTTTTAAATATTTTATGCTGTAATAGCTATGTGTGTGTGTGTTGAAACGTTAGGCTAAGGCCTCCGATGTGAGTTATGTGCCTATATGATGTTAGTCTCAAATGTATTGCTTATTGGATGTGGGCTAGGGGTAGTCATAGTTTGGGCCTAGTTGGGCTGATTTAGAAAAAATAATAACATAATTGAATGTATTATACTTATCAACACTCATGATTCTATAAAAATGTTATTTTATACATGATTGGTAATACTGATTAATCCAAATATAACTTGTGGTAAGGTTTCATCAACTCATATGTTTTCTATTGGGTTTCCATCAAACTTCTCCATATTTTCCAAATGATTCTTCTAAAATTACTTCAAAATATATTTTATTTTTCATTACATTTTATCCTTCTAGGGATATGAATTTTTTTACTTAGGGTTGAATTAATTTCAACCCCAAATGAATTTTAATAAAGACATTATTTTCTAAACATTTCATTGACTCCCTTCGTGTATTTTCTTCTCTTATTCCTCAGTAGTGATCATTTTTTATTAATGAAATCCTTGAATGTATAAAATAATATTTTCTCCAATTTTTTTAGAAACACTATATTCTTAAATATTTGTATTGTTAAATATAATATAATAAACCATATTCCTTTCTCATGGGTTTATGTATGATTTATATATATATTCTATGTGATATAGATGATTATGAGAATATTATTATGAGATGGGTGAGGCTAGATTTGTATACCCCTTCAATGAATTTGTTATTGAATTATATCTCATGAAATCATTATGTAAAGATATGATGTTGTTATCTTTTTATAAAATTGTATTCATGAGCATGATGTAGATATATTTGACTATATTATTTAGAAGTCATATAATTATGCCTTTATATATGTTTAATATGCTTCATTTTCGTACATATTGAATATTTTATGTCGCCTTTAAAAGATTTAAATTTTATTATAATGATGATGATATTCATGTGATATAACGATGATTAATATTATCATAAGTGTAAACATATATATTTATGAAGCATCTTTCCACTCTTTATTAGATTGAGAGGTGACAGGTTTGCTACTTGGCATTAGGTGACATCTACAAGACACAAAATGTTGGAAATAAATTCCAAGGGATTTATAATAGTTGGGGGTGATTTTACCTTTGAAAATAAAATGAACAAACGATGATAACCATTTCCAAACAAAACTCTTTATGATGCATGAGTATAATGTAATAAAACTAAAAATATAACTCAATTACAACAAAACCAAAAAACAACCATGAACCATTTTAGATAAAAAAGAAGAAATTAAAACCCAAAAAAACTAAAAGGAAACTAGGATATCCAAAAAAAACTTCCAAAACAAGGATTAAGATATAACTTCACAATTCAATCCCAAAGTTTCATGATGCATCATTAATGAAATGAGGTACATGTCCTTTCCTGTGTCTCGATATATGAAATCTGAAAATGCACTAATTTTCCCAAGTAGGGGGTGAGTATAAAACTTAGTAGGATTCTCCCAAGGACATCCCTACTCATTGAAGTCAGATAGAATATGTTGGAAAATTTATATAAAATCATTTAAGTAAATTAAAATAGGTTTATAACAAACCCAAACCATCTTCAAAACCACCCAATGTTTTAAATAATGTAACCAAAAAACATTTATGAGATTTCTTAAATCTTTTTTGGCATAACCCATTCGATTCCACACATCCTCACATCCCCAGATGAATGAAAACATGGACCTCAAAACACTCTTCATTGGTGAGTCATCCTTTCACTATGTCATCACTTAGTGAACCACATTGCAGAGGAAGAATTCATGTACTTATCTATCCCTTTTTTTGACAGGGGAAACTTCATGCCATTATCCATACCAAATGCACTTGAATACATTCCAACCAAATATACTAGAACCCATTCCAATAAAATTTTGTAAATCAATTTCTATAAAACAATCACAATATTTAAAAAATTTATACAAGCCTTTTTCTATAAATCAAAACCAAATAACCATATTAAATTGATTGTTTTAAAACCATTTAATCAATTGAACCTTCCAAAAAATAATAATTTTCTATAATTTCTCAAAATATCACTATATAGGGTTTCCAACAAAACGTTCACATCACTTTCAAAGTTAAATCAATTTCAAATTAATCCCTAATTTTATAACTAAGAGGAGTCAATAGTAAATCCATCTACCTCAAAAACTCAGTATAAAACTACAGGTCTTATAAATTCATTACCAAATCAGCGTGAAACATTAATAAGTAACCCAATATACTTTTCTACTTGCACAAAAAACCATATATCATCATTATTTGAATAATACACGATGAATCAATCCCCAAAAAACTAGATTCATGAATCCAATAGAGGTAATAAGAAGAAAACATAGAAAAAAAACCCAAGAATGGGAACTTACCAATGAATTCATAATTAAACACACCAATATTCTATAACAAATAACTCTTAGATAAAGAAAAAGGGTCTCCATAGCCTTTCAAGGGAGTTAAAATAATGTTATCATTATATTAGGGTAGAAAAGTGGCATTGAGGGAGTAAACTGAGTGAGATCCAAAAAATATGGATCTAATTTTTTACATTTTATGATTGGGAACATGGTTAGGAAAATATTGTTATAACCATGTATTAGCCAATACATAAAAACACCACTCACATAGTTGGCACACATGATTAGAAAAATTGTGTTCCAACCATTATAAATCCCTCTATCCAAAGTCACATAGTATCCCCTGGGTGGCCGCACAGTTTTCCCAAACAGTGCGCCTAAACATGTGCCTACCCCATAGACATTGTTTTAGATGAACAGATTCATAGAGGGTATTTCATGGTTTTGAATAACTAGGTAAAATTTATACGCCTGAAAAATATCCCCAATAATATTCCAAAACTCATCCAAACTCTCAAAACAACACCCATATACATTATATACTTTTATATTATAAATTAATTTTTAATTACTTATAATCATGGGTGCTGCATATTTCCCACCATATGTCTTTCCATCCTCGGAAAAGAGAAAAACCACATTTTACTAAAATATTTCTGGACATTTTTTAACCATTTACTTCTCAAGTATGCTCATTTCATCCTGAATCTAACGTTTTTTTTTGTAAAACCCACACAAGATTGATGATTTTACCATGAAATAATTTCTATCTCTTGTCCACAATCTTCTCTAGTATATTAATAAAAATATAATCTAACTCTAGATCAAATTTGTCACATCAATCACATGGTCAGGATCTAGTTAGTACTTATTTAATTGAGTTTCAAAAATTAAATAATTCTATAAAAATAACATTGGTGGAAAATTAAACCAATATTCCACCTTAACAACCCATTAAAGTTTCTAAAAAGTGTATAAGTGTTGAGGTTATAACTTTCCATGCATTACAAAATGAAGATTCCCAAGCATTGGTGAGATCCTCAATAACACATGATCACATACCCACAGTCAACAATGGTGATCCACATATGATTTATGGTTACTCTGATCCATCTCTATTCTCATCATGATAAACTAAATATTCTTTCTTATCTCTTTCATAAGGATTTGGAATACTAGTGAAGTCCCACCTATTTCCACCCCATCAATTTTTGGAATGACAATGAGCCTGTATAATCCTTCAAAAGGATCTATATATATTGAGGCTTAATAATTGTTGTTATATGATAACTCCAATAATGGTATTTTATCCTCCCATGATCCACTAAAATCCTTTACACAATACCTAAGTAAGTATTGAAATGTTTGTATCGTCCTTTTGGTATGTCCATTCATTTAAGTATGATTTGATTTGATCATAGTAAAATATGTTCCAAGGGATTATTGCTTGTATTTCTAGAAAGTTGCATAATCCCCAGATCTCAGTCTAATACTATCAAAACTAGTATGTCAGGCATCTTTATCAACTCTCAAATATAGACTATAGATAACTCATGCACTGTATGAGATTAATGAATAGGAATGGAATGAGATAACATTGTAAGATGATCCACTTTCACCCATGTGGCATCGTGTTTCCAAACCATCCTTGGGTGACCTACCCCAAAATCCATAGATATTGACTCTAATTTACAAACAAGAATAATTAAAGACTATAACATACTGACTAGTAATTGGTGATATTTCGTAACCTTTTAACTGGTGAGTAATATCATAACAATCCAAGACACTTTATTTCATGCCAACCAACCAAATTTTTGCTTTCAACACTATATACATCTTTTTTATTCTAGGATGAAGAGCCCATCTCAAATGGTGGTAAACATGGATAAATTTTTCGTGAAAATACATAGTTACGACCATTCAGTCTTGAAAACACAAAACTAATCCTATATCAATTTTTAATCCCTCAATGGTCTCCACACTATTGAGTCTTGACCTTATCAGATAACATTTAGATTCATTTATTTTTTTCCACTATAACCTTCGCATCCGAATCAGGAACAAAAGAAACTAGAAATAAAACCACCAAACTACCTCAGTCTTCACAATATATGTGCATGTAATATATCATCTACATCATATACCATTGATCTAAAGTATCATTTTTCAATAGTCTAAATGACTTCCATGTTAATTAATCTTCCACTAAATTAACATTACCGAGTGTATACATAATGTTGAAGTTAAAAAATTGATGTTACAACATACATATTATTTTCTGAGATAAAAATCTCTTTGTGATGAATTTTTCTTCAAGATATTATGATCTGTAAACACCATATATTTCTCTCCAAAAAGGAAATGACTCAAAATAATCAATTTATGGACTACATCAACTCATTCTGAATCATGTGTTAGGTAATTCATCTAATGATGGTTCTTTCATCTGATGGTCCTAGTTAATGTCTTAGTTTGCTTCCTCTCTACTCTTGTCACCTGATCCTTCATTTATGGACCCCATTATAGTCTAGTAAAAAGGCTCTCAAGGTGGATTGGGAGGTTCTGATCAAGGTTCAGAGGTTTTTACATGAGACTCAACTTTTATGGAATTCTTGTTTTTGCATCTTCGTGAAGATGGTGATGTGATGAAAAGGACGTTGATGTGTCGAAGGAATCACTGCGTTCGGAATTTCATGGAAGATCATCGTTCGTGAAGTGGGTTTTGAGCGGCAGTAATGACATGATGTGTGGTGATGACAACAATGTTACAGTGGTTTGGAATGTTTTGGTCATGGTGTTCGATGATGTTTTTATCTGGTTTTTTTCCTTTTTATGATTTTGTGTGGCTGGTGTTGGATCTGTCTTTCTTCATGGTTTATTGACGATAGTGTTTTGGGTTTCTTTCAACTTTTCTTCTTTATGGGGTTTTGTTTGAGGTCAAAATTATGTGAGGATGGTAATGAGGTGATGAGTTGGTCAACCTGAGGTTTTACAGAACCTAAGTAGTTGACAGTGTGTTTTGGGATCAATGATGTATATTTTATTCTACAATTTGAAATTTTAATTTGAAATGTCGGGTTGGTTTTTTCATCTTTATATGCTTCATGTATTGTTTTTATAAATGTTTCTATTGTAGGGTTTCAATTTTACCCTAAAAATGTATTATTTCGAAATAAAAAAAAAGACATAGAGGATGTTATCCACAAACACAACCACAAAATAATCCAAATACCTTTGAAATATTTGATTCATCAATTCCATAAAGTCAAAATGGTGCATTTATATAACTAAAAATTAATGACCACATAATCATAATATCCATGTCTATTGTTGAAATATTTCTTTATTGTATCCTCTTTTTGAACCCACAATTTTGGATATCCTAAACAGAAGTCAATTTTTAAGAACCACTTGGCTACCATCAATTGCTAAAATATATCATTAATGCATGGAAGTATATAATGATTATTTATAATAAATTTTTTATGATTATGATAATCAGAATAAAACCTATCATTTCAATCCACCTTTTCCAATAAACATGACTAGTTCTTCCCATGGAGATGTATTGGGATAATTAAACTCTTCACTTTGAAGTTCATCCAACTGGATTTTCAATTCCCATAACTCTATTGGTTCTTTCTAAAATGGTGGAAGTGAAATAGGATTGGTCCCAAGTAATTGATCAGTCGTAAACTCTACTATAATTTTGGGTGGAAACATTGAGACATTTTTATAAAAAACATAAGGAAAATGGTCCACTATTTTTGTAAAATCACTATTCTTGGTCTTATCCACCGATGCCAATGTCAAAGATATTAAATCTTAGGAGATGGTTTCAATAAATAGTGCCAAGAATCCCATTCTAATAGCCTATTAATTTCTATCTCCTCTAAAGAGATGCTCAATTCCATGAACAATTGTAAATCTAACCCTGTGAGTATAATTTTTTATGTGATCCTTTATCAATTTTCAACCAATCCATACCCGAGATTATGTTATAGTCATCCTTCTATTGAATTGATAAATACCACAACAACTCATCCCCATATATAGTTATTGAACAAGATTCTCATATAAAGGCTCAACATTCTCTTGGACCAAGAAGAGTATGATATTTTAAAATAGAAGGAATCATCACAACATAAAAACCCAAAAGATAAATAGCATGAGAAGAAATAATTGAATGGGATGAACTTGTGTCAAAAAAATATTGAATAATGGAGGAATTAAAAATAATGATACCTTTAATTATTGATGATCTGGATGGATCATACATAATCACTTTTTTATCTCCCTAAAATTTCTTACTCACTGCACTTTGTTATTTATTACCAAGTCAATATTTACCTGGTTGATGAGTCAGGGTATTCAAAGAATCAACATGGATACCTCAGTTATATTGATGAAAATTATTAATCTATCCGCATCCAATCGATGCATATGAAAATTTCATAACATGAGATGTGCCTCTATAAACTGACCTTGGAACACTATGACTATCACGCTGAAGATTCCCCATATAGTTGAAATTGTGGCATGCTTTGGGTGGTGCCACCAAATCTCCCTTAATGTGATCAAAATAACCACACTAAAAACATTATATCTTACTCTTGGGTTTAGGAAAAAGATTTGTTGATCTCGACATTTAATTTAGTTTCATTACACTAACTTGGAAATAGGTGTCCCTCTTCTTCTTATTCCCAACATTAGAGTTAACACCATTTCCCACAGGTATGAACATGGTTCTTCCACCCATAGTTTTTGAGAAATACCTTTCTTCCACCATCACTCTATTTAAATCTCCATATAATCCATTATCCATAGAACTGAAATCTTTGAGTGAATTTATATCCCCAACCCTAATTGAAAAATATATACCATTATGGACTCACCTTCTGAAACATCTGATGAAAATAAGAATAAATTCATAAATTTATTTTCACATTATGTAACTGAGATATTATCTTGCTTTTATCTAAATAAGTCCATCATTCTATAAGTTCTAAACATCTAAGGATAGATTTATTTATTACACAGCTATTTAAAATCCTCCCATGCATTGTGTTGGTCTAATTTATCATGAACTGCTAAACACCTTAACTAGCATGCTACATCCCCTATCATATATGTAGAAAACTTCACTATCAAAACATATAGTGTACCTAGAAAATTTAAAATTTGATTCATCATATTTATCTATACCATGGATTTTTACCGTTCTAAATTGCCATAAAATATTGGTGGATTATGATTCTAAAACTAAAAAGAAATGATCCACATTCCTTGGTTAATCCCATTTTTCCCTCTATCCATATCTTGAAAATATTTTACAACACTATGAACTTTATATTAGATAACCTATGTCTCTAGTGCAGCCAAATTCTCATCTGCATATTTTGTTTGGTTTCTTATACACATAACCAGTTCCATTTTCTATAACAAAAAAACCCAATTTAATCTCCCTACCTAGAAACTAAAATCATTAATATTTATGATTTACTAAAATAAACATATCAAAAAATTTATTTCCAATATTTGGAAACATACACATCAAAACCTATTTTTAAAATTCCACCATGTCCTTTGAAAATTAAACCATTTTCAAATATTTTTAAAAATCAAAACTTTTTTCTCCAAACAATTAATCATTAATCAAAATGAAATATGAAATCATAGTGGGAAGTTGTTTCTATAAATTCATTTCATGATATTCTCGGTATCTAAACCTTTGATAATGAGGTTACAACTCCTAGAAGTTTCCCAAAACACTCGAGTACCCAATCTCTATGGTAACATGAAGTTTTATATAAATAGGATAGAAACACATCATTATGATAATCATTTTTTTTTTCTGAAAATCCTACTCCATTCTACCATCCCATTTCAAGGAAAAAACTATAATTGTTTTCAACTCTATGACTGAACAGTTGATACCATTTATCCCATAATAAAATAAAGAACATCCAAGAACAATACAATTTTTAGCATCCTTTCCCTCCTAATTTTCTTAATAAGTGACAGGTGTGCTACTAGGCCTTAGGGGACATCACCATGATACCAAAGGCTGGAAATAAGTTCTAAGGGTAAAGTAACAATTAGGGGTTGATCTTCTCTTTGAAAATAAAATCACCAGACCAGGATAACCATAATAAAACATGCCACAAATGATGCATGAGTATAATGTAATAAAACTCAAAGTATAACTCACTTATAACAAAACCAAACTATAACCACAAACCTTATTAGTGTACAGGGAGGACATTAAAACCAACAAAACTCTATAACACCCCTGAAATCTAGTTGTAAATCCAAAAAAATATCCAACCTATCACTTCATAATCCATGCCAAAGGTTTCATGATGTATCACTAAATAAAATAGATACCTTTCTTTATGTGTTCCTTTAAATAAGACATCTCTAAATTCACCATAGTTCCTAAGTAGGGGGTGAGTATAAGACTCTCTAGGATTTCTCCAATGACTTCCACACTCATGAAAATTTGATAGAACAAGTTATAACATTTATATAAAATAGTTTAGGACAATTTTATTCAATTTATAACAAAACCAAATGATTTTTCAAACTAACCAACTTTCTAAAAAAATAATCCAAACAAATCATTAAAAACATTTTTTAAATCCCATTTGGAAAAGAGAATTGCATTCCACACATCCATGTATGAATGAAATGATATACCTCCCTATACTCATGAGTGTTGAGTCATCCTTTTACCAATCATTTACTTGGTGAACCATTTTGAGGAGGGAATTTTCAAACACTTATTCTCCCAATTTGTTTAATAGGGGAATCTTTATTCTCTTATCCATCCACAATTCTTAGGAACACACGCGAACTATATATTCAAAAATTCATGCCAATACAATTATTTAAAACAATTTCAATAAAAATAATAATTTTGTTGAAAACATTTCTACAATCAATTTTCCGTAAATAAAAATCAAAAAATATATTTTAAAATTATAATTTTAAGACTATTTAACAAATTTGACATTCTATAAAACAACAAATTTCTACAATTCCAAAAACCATCACTAAAGAGTGATTACAAAAACCATTTCACAAAAAATTAATAAATAAAGCCAAGAAATTAAATTAGTTTGAAATAATTCCTTCATGTTCTAGCTAATAGTAGTCGAGATTTAAGCCACCTACCTTGTAATCTTAGGCGAAAACAATGAATGACACAAATTCCTCAACAAACTATCTTGAAACAACAATATATGACCTTATATCCTAGTCCTATTAAAAACATATATCATAATGATTTGAATCACACAACATGAATCTATCCTTAATATACTAAATTCATGAATTCAAGAAAGGGGAGTAGAGGAAAACTAAGGAAACTGATCATGAACTATAACTTACCAAGTAATATAGCCTCCAATGCACCATGTATTTTCAATGGATAACTCCTTGATAAATAAGTAGGGTCTAAAAAGTATTAGGTATGATACGAAATAATGTTAGGGATGGATTAGAAGAAAATGATGAATAAGGGTGTAAATCGATTAATATCCATAAAATCCAGATCTAATATTTTATATTGCATGGTTAGGGTGCAGAGTTAGGAGAACCGTACAATAACCATGCATCAGCCACCAACTCAAAACACCCTTTTCAGGGTTGGATCACATGGTTGGAAATACGTTATCCCAAAGTGATAAACCCTTTTTTCGAACATCACACAGCATCACTTGGGTTCCCCCACAGTTTGGCTAGTCTATGGAACTAATAGTACCACAACCCATAATCTATTATTTCAGTTTCACAGTTTCCTATAGGGCGTTTCATAGTTTCTACTAACAATGCTCAAACCATAAACCTTGATAAATTCGTAAAAAAATTCAAAAACTCCTCATAACCTCTCCAAAATTCACCCAAATTCTATATATACATCAAATACATTATTAAATGGTTAATTACCTAACACCTGGGAGTTTTAGTTTTTTTCTAATGTTCATAACTATTATTATCTACATTTTTGGATTGTATATCACCCTTTATTTGATTTATGTCCCTAGTTTATTGATATATTAACAGGATAAATGAAATCTAATAGCATTACTATGTTAAAAAAATATGAACAATTCTTACTTTTTAATATTTTTTTATGTTGTGTGGATCTAATTATCCAAATATACTAAAACAATCATGTTTTTGAGTTGTAATATTTTGTATTTGTTTCTTACTAATGATATAATAATCATGATTATAATATAAAAATTACTATACCAATAATAGATCACTGAAGCACCTTAATATCATTTTCAAATCATATATTTTTTACTCCTTGATGTTTTAAATCCCTATAATTTTTATTATAAAAAATTTAAAATTTTAATTAATTACTTATCTAGTATGATGTAATAATGTTTGAAGAATGTGAATTATGTACTACGATATTGGTTATTTATCGATGTTTCAATGACTAGTCTGGATCCATGATCCAGGGCCAACTCAAACATGATTAATTTCTCCCATCATCCTCTCCTTTATAAGATACTTGAAATCCATATTGGATAATAATCGGTGGTGTTATTTGCGATGTAATTTATAATACAAGAAATTTGTTTACCAAATTTTTAATTATAGACCCAAACTCGGTCTAGGGCCCAAATCCCTAGTATAAAAATTAAAACTTTCCAAGGGAAAATACATCATTTAAAACATAACCAAAGGGTCATAATTTACATCTAGTGGTCCACTTAAGATATATAATTATTCTATTACACAAAATTAATATTTATTTTTTATTAACTAAATATTTAATATCCCTTAAAATTCAATAATATTATAATCTCCCAAAAACGCAACTCGAGTGTAAAATTCATATCCCCACACCAATGGGATATATAGAAATTATTTTAAATATCATTTAAAATTGTGGTTCTACAACTACACCCTTTTTATGTTCTGAGATATTGAAACTCAATAATGTGTTTTGTTCTAACCATTAAAAAATAAGGGTCAATAAAAAATAATATACATTTGATTTCACAATTAAATAAATGTACAATTTTATATAATTTTAAATTTTAATATTTTTATAAAATATTTTGACAGGTGGAAATAAAATATTTAAGATGAAAAAGTAATGATTATGTATGGTTATGATTTCTTTGAGTTTCCTTCTTTTTTGTGTGACTTAGGCCTTCCAAGAATGCTATTTTGATTAAACAGCAGCGTCCCTAAATTAGCTATTATATTTTAGATGATAGATAGTATTAGATATTAGTAAAATGAATAATTTCATAGGTAATGAGGATATTATGTTATCGGAGTATATTTATAGATTGAATAGATGTATATTTTTGAATTAAAAATTGAATAAGTTACTATTTTGGTGTAATTTTACTATCCACCATGGAAATAAATGTTTTCAAAAAAATGATAAAAATACAATTTTGAGTAATATAAAATCCATGATTACAAAAATTTAACCCATTTTATCAAATTAATGATTAAATTTTGGTAATTTCAATAATTAAATTTTATCCGAAAAAATAATGTATTTTACTAAGTAATTTTAAACATGCTTTGTTATATATATTAACAAAAACTAACATTGAGTTTCATGATATGAAAATTGTTTTTATGGTATTATAATAAATATATTAACTTATTTTAGTCAGTATAATATAAGGTTAATTCATCAATTTATCTAACAATTACTATAATATTTCAATGATTGTGTTATTATTCTAATGGTGAGGGTAATATTCTAATAGTCATACTTCCAATAACTAATATAAGATTTTATAATAGTAACTTTTCCCTTATGATTACTTTATATTCCATTTATTTTTCATTCTCTGTTTTCATAGTTTTTTATGTTGGTTATATTTCTTTTTTATAAAACATTTAATTAAATTCTAATGTATTATTTTCATAGTATCCCCGTTTTCATGGTTTTGGTATTTCTAGTGGATCATAGGCCATATAATTTTAAACATATATATATAGTATTTTCATTTATTTATTTTTGAATTTCACATGTGTTAATATATTATAATTTACTCTCCATGGTTTTTAATTTTATACTATGATAAACAATTTACTACACAAATACACAATTAAGAAATATATATATTCAATGATGAAATATTCATATAAAAATATTTGAGGTTTCATTCTCCCTCATTTAATAATATAATCCTTATAATTTTTATTTAAAAACTCATAAATAATTGAGGGCATATTTTTTCATTACATACTCAGGTTCCCATTTTCTTCATCATACTTATGATTTTACCATGGAAATTTTAATTAGTCAGTTATTTTATTTCATAGAACATTATCTCAGCGATCCATTGTTATTGTGATATGATTATCATAACATATATTGTGTTATAACTACCCCACAATTAGGTTTAAAAATTATAGTAATCCTTTATATACATCCTCAATTAATATATATATATATATAGAAAGAACGTTTTTACATAAAATGGGTTATTTGGAACTTTCCACTAATGGGTCACAGATCAGACATGATCAATAATCATGATGCTACCAATGTATACAATGATTGACATTATAGTATTCCTAAACCATATAACTCACTTTAATATAGATCTTAAAAGTAATAAATTATCCACTATATCAAACATTTGGTGTCATCAATAAATTTTATCATAGATCAATTTCTGACTCTATGCAACACTGATATATTGTAAAATGGCTCATTATTTCTCAATCATTCCTTTAAATAGTTTTTGTCCAAAATTTTATTATCTAACCTTATCCTAACATTTCATAGTTTTTAATTTCCTCCATTAAATTGAACCATATATGGTGATATGTATGTAGGATTTATTGAATGAAATTATAATATAAGAACTCAATCAATGTAATTTTTTGATCACAAAGTCATTTGACACGTATTGATTTGGATATAAACATGTATTCAATAGTTTGAATGACTTTTTTTATAATCTTATATATCTATGTGTATAATGATACATCATGATCATATGAAATCGATAGTGGAGTATTTATAGTCCAAACTATTCTCTTATATAAATCTTGGAAAGTGTAATTAGTTATAATTATTATTTAATGGTGAATAAGTGTGATTAAATTATAATAAAATACAATAAAACATATTTTATTTTTTTCTATATATATATTTGTGATTCCATGGATAAAATTCATTATGATGTTCACACTGTTTCAATTTGTTGTTGGCAATAATTACATCGTAACCTATTAAACCTGTCATTATTACTTAATTTACTATAACACCATGTATATTGATGTATATACATAAATATCCTTCCTCATTTTTTCCCACCAATTTTTTTTTCAAATATATATATATAACTTTTTTCATCTTGGGTTGTTGTAAAATAAATGATCTACAAGAATCATCTAATGGTTTATTTTTTCCTCTAGAACAAATGGTATACATAATTTTTTGTAAAATATTTTAGCATTATCTTTGTTTATTTTGAACTCATTCTCTATTTATTATTTATTCCACATTCAGGTTTACCTATATATTATAATTTTATAAAAACTTAATTTTATCTAAGATAGATGTTTTTGAAATCATTTAAGTGATGTGGCATGCCTTTATTCATTTATGATAATAATTTTTATATCTTTTATATTGAAGAACATTATATAAAATTTAATTAACATTGTAGTGATGGTTGAAAAATGTTTTTTATTTATATCATTGGAAAGTTGTTTACTTTCTAGAATGGTAATTATTAGAGAAAATAGAGCCTCCATCAAATCTAACCATATTCATTAGATGATGTTTATCTATTTTTATATACATATATACTTTAATTAATTATGATAAATATATATGACACACTTTACACCATAGATATATTTATATCAAATAATCAATGTAAACATTATCACTACCCAGTAATGGTTATGTGTTGGAATATTTTAAGCATGGATCATTAACTATCATGAGGAATATAAAATCACATTATCATTCTTCTTGTATAAAAAACCCAAAACATTATTTAAATAAATATTATATATAAAAAACCCTTCTCTAATTTATTGTAGGGTAAATATAGGTATAATAACTAGCCAATTATTTAGATTATTAAATATCTCTTAAAATATTTTTATTTAGAAAAACATTCTTTCTGTTCAATTTAAATAATTTAGTTGGTTTGAAATTCAATAAAAATTCATTAAAAATAATTGATAATATCTAGCTAATATTTGAAAAATATTTATCTCATTAATATATGGTAACATATGACATTGTTTAATCATCATTATCTTAATATGGTCAATAAATATCCCCTCACATGTGATTATATGCCTCAATAATGTAACATTCTTCATCCAACAATCATATTTATTATAAGTTTCATAGAAATTATTCTCTCACAAATTCCTAAACATAATACTCAAATTATCATCTTATTATTCCTTTTTTTATAATATATGAGTATATAATCTATAAATACCATAAATGTTTTGATTTTATAATAATATATTTTATTCATTATTTCAAAAGGAAAAGTAAACTATTTTAGTAGTCCGATGGAATAACAATTAACTCATAGTGTCTATGTATTATAAGATAGTTTTCCTTTTAGATATTCTCTTTTTCACCATTCATTTATGATATAAATATCAAAGTCACACTATTTTGATGTAAATAGTCCCCACATAGTTAACTAATCAAGTCCTCAATAAATGGTAAATGGTATTTTTTTATAATGACCTTGTTAAGATTGTGATAATAAATACCTAGGAACATAAACATTTCATTATTCTTAAAGAAGTGTACTTTTTACCCCATTGTTATGTAAATTGGTATATAAAACACTTGTCTATATTAATAATTGAATCCCGCTCCAGTTATTCAAGTTCAAGGGGGTTATTATAAAAGAAATATTTAATGTGGAAAATAATTATGAAAAAAAGTTCTATGGACCACTAACTTCTCAATAAAGTATATTAAAATCCTTTAGTAGTATATAGACATATTCTATCATAAATGACATGTCTTAAACGATTATAGTTTTCTTTCTCTCAATAATTTCATCAAGATGTTCCAGATTATAAAGAAATAATAATCATATTTATAAATGATTTTTAAAATGATACTAACCATTATCCATTCATTTATAAATAATTATAGGGAGGTTTGGGTTATAGAAAATGATATACATTTATAGATAATTAATATAGCCACTATATAAGGAAAACCCAATCGATGATCATTATAATATCAAATTTTACCAAATAGTGAATAACTATATTTTATTTAATATTATTCTAATAAATGTTATTTGGGTAAGATTAATATACATAATTTGTAATAATATCACCACACCATTATTTTAGGGATATATAAAATTAATGGTTTCTATGAGGAGATTTAATATTTCATTTGAACTTTCAATATTTCAAAGAATATAATAAACTTGAATAAAATAATATTTTCTTCATTCTTTATTGAATAATATGTGTTCATATCATTACCTTATTTTCAAGGTCATCCATATTGTTAGAGAATGAATAAAATCATATTAATTCCATTTGGATTTAAACGTTTTTAATGTCATTTATCCTCAATTACCTTTTAGCATAGGGAATTTTCATACATGGAATCCATGTTCCTTGATGTTGAAACATTGAATTGTAGCTGCAATGTTGCATAATAGCTTACCCTATTTCAATATATTAACTATATAATTCATGTCCCTTCATAAATTTATAGTGTGATCCAATAATTTTCTATAATTTAATAATCTTGATGTTCCTAAAAGAAAATTTTATGATGGAATCTTCTCACACATTTGACATAATGAAATTCAGTTTTCTTCCTTCTATAGGATTAATTAGTTGAACTACCCTAAAATTACTTTCTTCTCTTGTTTTCTCCGGTAATATTAAACGTTTTATAATTTTTATATTCATCATTACAGTACATAAAACTAATTTTTTCTACTATCAGTGGCCATATATGAAAATTATTTTCGAATAATATTTAATTTAGCCTAATGAAAAATGATCTTTTATTTCATGGGTGATAAAAAATCAAGATGCATACCTTGAAATTCATGTAAATTATTCTTCACAATACCCAATAGATACATCCTCTTTTGGATTATGTACAAGGAGTTATCTCTCTATTTTAATATTGATATTTCTTGAAATTTATATATTAGGGAATATTTTCTTGAAATCCTAAAATTTCATAGAGTTAATTGAATTTTTCGGATTAGTATTCTCGATCAATATCCATTAATAATTGTATTCCTTTTATATTAAATATTATGATAAGATTAAATTATATTGGGTAAAAAATTGGATCATATAAAATATTTTTTTCATCTTTATTTCACCATTAATCCATGATTTATAGAATATAAGATAAACCAAAAGAGGGTGGTATTTATCGAGGAAACTAATCAAAAATAATTATTTCCCTTATTAGAAAAGTCATGCTAAATTAATATTTTAAGTTATTATTTATAATTTGAGTTAAATAAACTTGTATCTCTATAATATTATCAACTCCTACACCCACCATAATTCACATATCATTTATGAAATTATATAATTTCATATCACATTTGTTTCGGAATAGTTTCTATTGTTTCCATCCATATATTAAAAAAAATTAATTGATGAGAATAAATTATTAAATAACTATATAAAATAAAAAACATGAACTTTTAAGAGTTAACCATGAATCAAGAACATATCCTAACTAATTACATCTTATCTTTCATACTAGGATTTATATGGTAAATTTTCTATCATGATTACTAACCTAATCACATAATAAACAATATGTTTCATTGATAGAATCTATAAATATCCAAAAATCAAAAACAAGATATTACAAAAAAATCACATAAAAATATTTAATAATACATACCATGACTCTAGTAGGTTTGTTATCATTAAGATATTAGCTAAATATTACGAAATTATAAACATAGTTACATAATTATTCATTTAATAATCCAAATTGGATATTAAATCACATTATACAACTATCATAAAATGTGAATTTTAGGGAAAAACCTAATAGATAATCTGAGATAAAATCCATGTAAGGGAATAATAAGTCTAATAATGATAAATAAGATCATATGAGAAAATAATAATAACATAGAGTAATCAAAAGAGGATGGATATAAATTATCACAAAGAAATGTGAAATACGTTTAATAATATCCTAGTAACATGAGAAATATTAGAATATTATAATCAAAATAATGTTTCACAAGCATAAAACATGTAATCATAAATATAAGTTAGGATTAATTCAAATTCATTATAATGAAAGGTACATGAAACATACTAATAAACAATATTTAATACCTCATGGTATGAAAGAATTACCAAAAATAATTAGTAAGATATTTAATTCTTGTACCACCCATCACATAATAATATATTTATTATATGTGATCAATAAATAAACTAAACTATACATTAGGTGAGAGAATGAATAGAATAAATGAGAATAAAATGGGTTATATAAAAATTTCACAAATCATATATCAATGAATGACATGTCAGTTATAAAAATAAGGGGTGAATACATAAAGTTTTAATTTTAAAGGTTCGGATGAAAATATTATAAAATAGTATATTTTATGAATAGAGGATTAAGTGTTTTGAAAACAATATATGTAGAATAGAAGAGATGTTTTTTAAATAAGTTCATTACCAAAAATATAGATAGTGGTTTAGAATTCATATAAAAGAAATTAGTGAATGTAAATACCCCACAAAATTTAGGATAAATAATATATTATATGTTCAAAAAATAATTTGTATAAAAAATAATAGAAATTTATCATGAGATAAAATATATATTTTAAATAGAGTCAGAAGAAGATTACATTCTTATTTTTTATGGTTTAACATAAAAAATTATTCTTAGGGTACTATAAATACATGACTAATCCTACATAAATATATAAAGTTAATAAAATTTATTGATAAAATATATATACATAATATAAGGGGAGTAAATGAGAAATATATGTAGTAAGAGAGTGTATCCCAAAAGAAAAGAAAAATTTTGGGAGGCGCTCATTACTATGGGTCGAGATTCACTAAGAATTTCCCTATAACCTCCTCAATAACAAAATTATGTGCATGAATTATATATTTCCTTACCTAATTTTATTATTATAAATAATTATTATCTTCTATTTTTTTCAAATTTTATTTCCACTTCTTGAAAATTTGGGTTTCATATATTATAAATCAAATTTGTTTAATGAAAATGATCAAAGGTCCTCATCCAGTAGTTCAATAAGATCAAAAATTGTTAAGGTATAGTGTTCATGTCATTATATTTGTCCAAATTATTCATATCATATAGTATAATTGAAAATTGGTAGGTATCATGAAATATTCCATTATAATGACACATACAATAGTTAATCCAACCATTGATTTTTTATTTGATTATTAATATCATGCCTATTTTATCATTGAAGAATCTTATAAAAAATCAATTAATTATTATAATTATTGAAAAAAAATTATTACCATACATGAATGATGGTAATGAATATGAAACATCATCATTCATATAAGTGGTATAAAAATACTTGTTTTGAATGATGATTTTTTAAAAAAAATATAAAATTATTAAAAATAATAAATATTTTATTTTATAATTAAACTAAAGATCAAATTGTACTAATTGTATGTTATTATTATTTTAATGTATATTTATATGGATCTATAGGAGAATGAATATTAAATATTAGTTATTATATATCAAGACCCACCCCCTATGGGAACCCCTCTTGGGCCTATAGCGATGATCATAGTTATGTCTTAATCCTTTCTCACAAGAGGCCATGGTTTGGAGGTTAGCATCTTGGGTATAATAAAAATAATATGGGATTATTTACCCTCATAATCCAAAGAATTTAATAAAAAACCACCTATCAACACCATATAATGAGAGTTCAAACCCAATCAATAATGCATTAAATATTATTCATAATAAATTGAATCTAAATTAAATTCCAAAATGGAAATGATATAACATAAACTCATGAACACCAATGTTCACCTCAAACTACACTAGTGAAAAAAAGGATTTTCAAAATTGGTTTTTTTCTTCCAATTACCGAGATAAATTATTTTATATGAAATTATAAATGATTTGTTTCCTATCGGTTACCAATAATCAATGTGAAATTGTAAATTTCACATCAGTTATTAAATAAATTATTTTGCAAATTATTAAAAAAATTAATACAAGATATTTTTTTCATATCATTTTTTGTATTAATGACATGAAAATCTATTTCTCGTGCGGGTTATTTAAAAAATGGCAAGATAAACTATATTTCACATCAGTTATATACCAACTAACGTGAAAAACTGACTTTATTTTCATTTATTCATGTCAGTTATTATACAACCAATATCAAAATATTTTTTTAAAAAAATAAATTCTAATATAATAGATTAGTATTACAAAAAATCAAAACAATAGCAAACAACTATGATCAAAACTAGAAGACAAGAAAAAAAATTAAATTATAAAAATTATACAATTTTAAATTTAAATATTAAAATATATATAAAAAATTAAACTAATACCAAATAAAAACAATAAAATTATCCATACATGCTCCCTATATTAAATTTATACCATCTTCAGAATAAAGGAAATGATTATAAAAATGGTAAAAAATAATAGGAAGTAATTTAAGATGTATTATAAATTAAATTATAAGATAAATTAAAATAATTATTGTGAAAAAATTAAACCTTATGGAATTTTGTAACTTTTATGGGTGAAATTATTTTTAACATAATTCCTAAAAAATAATATTCAGATTCCTCTACACATTATTAATGATGAGAGTTATGTTTTAGAATATATTTTCAATTAAAAATAAAATTTTGTGTGCTTATACCAAAAATGATGTAATTAAATATGATAAGTAACCTGTTAAC
The DNA here is from genome assembly GCA_963277665.1 of Viscum album. NCBI lineage: Eukaryota > Viridiplantae > Streptophyta > Magnoliopsida > Santalales > Viscaceae > Viscum > Viscum album. Next base: position 226,395,459 of record OY728159.1, on the reverse strand, counting down.
AGAGATATTTGATCTTTATATTCCCCCTTAATGTTTTTTCTATAAATCAATATCATCCCCTTTTTGAAAACCATATGTATGAAATAGAATTAAATATTATTATAATATATAAGTATTCAAATAATCATATGTATGTTTCCAATACATTGTCAAAATTTTCTCCCATGTTACCATATATAGAGAATAACAAATAAGGTAACTGATATGGCCATTTACGATATATGTGATCACAGAGAGAGGGAAGGGATATTTAAGGATCTTTCCACTTTATACTTTTATACTTTAGTAAAAACCTTCTCTTCATGTTAGAGAGTAATGACTCTATTGAAAACAAGCATGAAAGCACAATTAACATAAACCTAGTTATTTAAAATGTTTACTACTCAACAAGAGCAGATATTACTAGAATATATTTGAAACAATATAATGCAACAAAGACACTAGAAAAAGTACAATAATTTGGTTACAATAAAGAGATAATATCATTTTACATGTATCACACTATGGTAAAAAAATATTGCATATGATCTACACACAAATAAATATGTAACAATGTTTTTTCAATAACTATAATAAACCTTCACCAACATGAGTCCGAGTTTAATTACTATGATACTTGTATTTATTCACATTTAGTATTCAAACAAGTCCTTTTTTTATTTACTTTCTTACCAAATTTTTTTTTACAACATCATTCTATAGAAAATCATCATAAAACCTTGAACCTAATAATTTTATAATTATTATTTTATGTGGACATAATATTATGTTTGGGTTATCTTCTTAAGCATTACATGTAATTCCCTCTATTTTATCTTGAATGTGTATCACATGATATCAATATATCATCATATAAACAATATTCGGATACTTTTAAAACATTTCAATAAATTCCCATTCACTATTCTATAACTTATAAACTCTTCTTCATGAACTTGTATATATATGTAAGTGGGTTCTGTAATATCATAAAAATACATAACTTTTGGGTATGTATTTTCACATTTATGTAGGATCCTCATGTAAAAATATAGAAATTTATTGAACTAGTTATTCTAGAATAAAATTAAAAGTGATAAACAAAACATGAAGGATTTTGAAATCTCCTCACCATCAAACATGTATAATCCTAACGTATTCTCTTCACTAAAAAATAGTTCATGGGGATATATTTATTCCCAAAAAAAATACAAGAGATATCTCTTTTTAAATTAGTAGAAACATTATCTACACTAGTTGCTCTTATTTTATAGGTGACACTATTTCATTTCTCTATTGTAATTCATTAAATAAAATCCCATAGAATGTTATCTTTTTATCAAAACCCTTGAATTACAAATGATAATGGTATTTATATTCATTGAACACGTGTTTCTGTTCTGAACACACTAATTTTAGTGGTGTTTTTTATTTTTTAAATTGGTTTACCCTCATGATGAGAATCTCATGTGCATGTGATAGTAATCACTTGATCCTTTTTTTAATAAATTATGGATTCTTTATCAACCTTATTAAACTCTTTTTCATCATTGATTGAATACTAAAATTTTGATAATTCTTAAATATGATGTTTTATTATGTTTTTATCATATTATAATATCTATAAGGGACAAATGAAACTAAAATTCATGGATAAATCATTTAAACATCATAGTCTAAAGATCACTTGATCTATTCAAGTTCTTGTAGGAAACCCTCCGAGTGAAGGTAGAAGACAATGATATAGTGATCATTGGTTTGATCTAATTAAACCTATCAGATGGCCACAAATATTTTCTATCTTTTTTAAAACGATAAAAAATACCACATACCTTGCATCCCAAATCAGATATCTATATGTTTGTTCACTTACTATTATAATATTGCACACTATGGACCATTTAAGCTGGAAGTGGGGTTTGGCACCTGTAACCCTCACACACACATGAATCTTATGGAACCCATCTCACATGAACTATCCTATCCACCGTAGGCCATATACTCTAACCCAAGAACTCTCATGCAAACCCAATATAGCACACTTCTACCATTACTTCAAACATGCCTTCCTTAGATAGCTTCCTTATGCATGGTTGATCCCTCTCCCACAACACCTTGTATTAGTATTATTGTGTGGTAGGTTGTATTTTTTATAAGGACATCTATTATCCAAAGAATCAATTCCATACAATATACAAAAGATTATTCTGTAAGAGATATTGATGAACAAATATATTTATTTATATTTTTTACTTTCCCTTCCTTAACTCCTTTATAAAAAATAATATTTTAATGGTATTTATTTCAATCTCCATTATTGTATACAATGTGTTACCCTTGACATATATCTTGGAGAAATATGACAAGTACAACAATATTCAAAATTATTTGTGTGATTTATGTATATAAAAATGTTAATAAAATAGTTTTGATCTATAGTAGACAATAGTTCATGAATAATTTCTTACATCTAGCATCGTCAACAATCTTAGTTCAATAAATCGCCTCTATAATATTTTTTCATCCATGGAACATGAATCCTTGGAATTCTAAAAATTAATAAATTCATTTTTTATTCAAAATTTATAACCTATATGAGTGAAAATGGTGTAAGAAAAAATAATCATTGGACAAAAATAAAATGTTATCTATAATCAGTGATTTAAGAAACCTTTTTAATCCCTTTATAACATTATAATTTTCTTCTAGTAAGAATAATGATTTTCCTACTTTTAATTCAATAAAATATTAAAATATTTCACATGATGAAATCAAGGATAAACTCTTTTAAAAACTCCTCTAAAATACAATTCTTCCAAAGAAATGTAAAACACATACTAAATGGTAGATTTATGTTATTAAAAATATATCCCCCTTGAAAACACTATCCATATATTATAAAGGGTGGGAATAAATTCACATACCATAGCCTTAAAGAGGGTGAGGTTGTATACCCATGATCAACCTCATCTTATGAAATTCTTCTTTCAACAATTGACTAGTGAAAATATAAGCAATTGTCATTATTGGGTGAAAAAATTATAGCTTTAGTTAATTATTCTCCACGTTATATTTTATGAATTGATATTTGATATCAATTTTCTTAGAATGATAATGTTGCCATTGATTTTTGTTTGGATTTACAAAAAATTTATTATCACATCACCAAATAAGAGTAAATTACACATAAAAACCAATCATCCAACTATGTCTGTATCCAAAAAATTTCTATTGTAGTTTGATTATTAGTATCATACTCAGCTTATACATTACTAACATTAACTAAATTATATTTCATTTTATTCCAGCTAATATTTATTTCCGTCTAGAAAAAAAATCCCCAATATGTGGATTTTATATCAAATATACTTCCTCCCAATCTGCATTTGTATAGCCAAATAAATAAGTCTTTCATGTCCTGTCATATTTAAACTATAAATCTATTATGACTTTAATATATCTAATAATAATTTTATTACTATGAGGTGAGATTATTTTATAGAATAATGATACTTATAATTTAGGGTATCATAATAGACTATATTATGATAATAATCAATTAGATATAACAAACTTCCAACATTGTTTCTAAAATCTTTTGTATCTAACTCCTTCCATTCCCCATCTATTGAAATTTTTGTTCCAACTGAAATTGGTTTAGAAAGTATATTTGATTAATCCATGCCATACTTATTTATATGTTCTTTAACATACTCTTTTTGAGATAAGATAATATATATCTTCTTATGAAATATTTTAAATCCAATAAACTATTTAATTTCCCCCAATATGGGCATCTTAAAGAGATTCTTCATCTCTTCAGAAAAATTCTCATCAGACTCTTCTTTGTTTATTACGAATATGATGTAATCTACATAAAAAATAAAAATGATATAAATATATTGATTTTATGTTATGTGTCTATTACAATAAAACCTTCCATTCATGATGTTTGACTTTTTATGTATCATATTTTTAATACCAAACTCTGGGGGATTTATTCAACCCTTACAAACCCTTATATTACTAAAAATGTAGCTTTTATCATTCCCAAGTATGAATCCCCAAGGTTGTTCAACATAAACCAACTCATCAAGATTGGTATTAAGAAATTTATTATTGATGTCTATGTATAAGATGTTATATCTATATTGCGAATAAATTCGAAAAAATATTTATATATTTTCTAATCATTACAATCGATCAATGGTTTATTCAAATTCAGTGACTTTAATTTGTGGGTAACGTTACAAACAAGATGTTCCTTATTTCTTATCACTTAACCTTCCCCATTTAACTTTTTTTAAGCACCAAAATTTTACAAATAGAATTTTTATTGTTTGGTTGGGTATAATTTCTCATGTATCACTAATATAAATCTAATATAGGTGTTAACTCATAGTATAAAACCACTCTTGATTCTCAAATTAATCACTAACACCATTTAGCTGAAAAGTTAAATATAAGGAAGTATTTGAAACTAAAATTCCAGTTATTCTTGTTTGAAACTATTGTAGTTGATCAAAAATGATGTTTTTAACATCTAATTAATTTCTCTTAATAGGATTATATGAATGAAGTTGTTCCTCATCACTTGATATTTCTATGTTATAATCCTCATTGCAAGCAGATGAAGCATTTTTACTTTACTAAGAACTTTTTTATGTTTCTGAACTAAAGACACGTTATCTTTATTTTCTACCATATCTACATAAAATTGAAAAATATTATTTTATTATTTTTATATAGAATTCACATTTGAAATATCAAAAAATTTCATGATTTATTTATTAATACATTTTTATCCTCTACAATTAGGATGGTATCACATAAAGATTTCATCCATACCTCTCTTATCAAAATTCCCACAATTATTACCCCTGAATATCATTATGAAAGGACTACTAATATAACACATAAAGATTTTAAAATAATAAAATTATATTTCATATCATAAATAATACACAATACTCAAATTATCTTAAAATACATTAAACAAGGAGTTTCTTCAACAGCTGGTGTTATTGGAAATACTGAGTTTTACCAAAAAATAATATACCATGTATATTATTATTTTACATGATTTTTATCTACTAGAATTTAAATTTGATATTATTCATAGTATTATCTATCTTGTAAAAATATTTGGTTTACAAAATTATGAAATTAATTTTTTTGTAAGAAATTAATTTTAAATTAATATAAAAACTATTTGAAAATAATTGAATTTTATAAAAAACTATTTTTATGCACCCAAAGGAATTTTATACTTATAAATTAAATTAACTAATATTATTGAATGATATTTAGGAAATTTTTATATAGTATATTCAATAATATTTTATATATTAATCCTATAGATTTTATAGGAATAAGATAATAACAAAACTAATTTTACACATGAAATGTCGTATTTTTTCTAATGTCATATCTACTGCCTTTTAATGGTGTTCTTGATTTAAACTAAATTTTTATAATTTTATAAATTTTATTTGAAAAAAATAAACATAATTAATGAAATATTAATATTAAAAATTATCTGATGTTGAAATTTTGGGATTTTTTAGAAGTTTCACTTCTTGATAAATTTTAAAAAAATACAAAATTTTAATTGAAAAAAACATTTTATATTAATTTTTTCCTAAATTTAATTAATATTTTATATTGGATTTGAAGTATAATTAGTTAAATTATATATATATAAATATATATATATATATATTAATAAACTTTGTTCATTATAATCAATTTAATATTGAAATTGGATGTAAAAACATAGTAACATTTTGAATATTTTCACTTTAGAAACCATCTTTCTCATCCCATTTGCAGTATGGATTTTAAATTAGTTTCTGACACTTTGGTGATTTTAATTTAGAAAAATGGATTCTAGATTTTGGAATAATTATAATTTATAATTTAAAATAGGTTCATAATCCTATTATACTTAATATATTAATGATATCAATAAAAATTAACTATGGCGATTAAGGTAAAACAAGTTGACTAAGTGGTTAAATATTAATATTATGTGGAAAATGACATATAAAAATTTGTAAAACAAATTGTATGAAAGTATTTTGACCTTAACCATTAATTTTTTAATTTGGTATATTATTTTTTCTTTTTTGTTGGTAAAAACAAAGGTTCACTAGACTTTGTTTTTAAGAAAACGAAGTGTGTCTTTTCCCTCACTTATAAAAGACCACCACCTCCCCTCATCTCTTCACACATATCAATCCATCCTGATCAACCAAGAACTAACCAAGTCCATTATTAATTTCCATACATTCATGATAGAATCCTTATTTTTTGAAAAAATAAATCCATATTATGATGGTTTTACTTCAAACCAAATGAAGACACCAATAGAAGAATTAATGTTCTTTAACAAGATTCTTTATTTAGTTTCCTTCTCCAAATACTTTAATAGTTAAATAACCTTATTATATAATATCCTCTATCTACTTAATATAATTATATTTTCTTATTTTATGGTGAAAACCTACACTCAATCACACTTCCATAAAAAGGGTTAGTAAATCCTCAATCATGTATACGGTGGACTATTGCCTCATGAAACAATATCATTCATTTTTTCAATAAAACCTCACATGGATGGGAATAATGATGTATATAATATTTATATATTATATTTATATATTTTTAGCATAAATAAACCTCTTTATTTTTTATATAATATACAATATTTTTATATCTCATACTATAAGGGATACGATAACATTGCTCGTTCGCATGGCAGACTACTACCTCACAAAGGGGTGTGAAGCGCTTTCACAAATGTGTTAAATGGAAGTTAATAAGGGTAACTATAATGATAATATATAATATACAAAAAAATAATTATGTTATTCATGAGATAATTATATTTCTATAAATATAATATATCTTACCACTCCACATACTGAAAAACTGATAACTTCATTCGTGGATGTGTGGACTACCTCCTCTCCGAAGTAATGTGATTCTTCTTTTTTCATCACCGCATATTAATAATGATATATGTATATTAGTATATATAATTAAATAAAATGGTATTTATGATATAATAATCATTTTTAATGATAAATTTTACTCATCTTCTATATATAATGATCACTTTAAAAATGGAAACATTACTCACATGTACATACGACCTTCTGTTTCTAGGATTGTTACATTAGTTCATTTATCACAAAAATAGTCATAATAGATTTTCATATTTAAATTTAAGTATAAATATGATAATTATTTCAAGATTATTATTTTTCATATATTTATGAAATGACTTCTTTGACAATTTTCATCCTACTAAATGCATTTTTAACACATAATGCCAATATAGTGAAAATTTCCAATGTAAACTTCATCAATTTAGTAATTGTATTCAACAAGTATATAAGTGAGTATAATTTTATAATATAAATTTTAATGGTTATAAATATGATAAATAATTTAACGAAATGTATTATTCAATAATATAAACATAATATTTGATGAATCAAACACAATGTAAGTGTTTTTATCATCTCACTTTTATTTCTATGAGATGCATTCTATATTCACCACATATTTAAGTTGTGTGGTGTAAATAATTCCAAATAATTTATTGTATGAGTCTTATAATTAAATTTACTAGTAGTAATATATCTATTTATGAACCATATTTCACAGGGTTTACAGTTTCATTGTTAATAATGTGGTAACAGGTTTCTGTCTTAAATTTCCTTTTATGAGACGTTTTTATGTTATACACATATCTTCTATTATGAGGTGAATATACTAAACCTTTGGAATATTATTTAAGCAATATTATTATTTTAATGATATATTAATATTCATTTAATTTTATTATTTCTAGGGTGTATGATTAAATGTAACCAAATTGGTATGATAATCATGTTACAATCTCACTGTTTATCAGGATTATTTATTATTAAGTATCCAATTCTGAAATCTTATGATATACCTATATATAATTCTCATGAATTTCATTATCTATTATTTATGTCTTTATAATACATGTTTACATTAATTTTACACTTTTTTATGTACAAAATAGATGAAAAAATGGTTTTAATGAAAAATCATTTTTTTTGTCGAAAACTGTTTTCCTTCCAAAACCATGTTTTCAAAAAATATATATATTTTTTAAAATAAAAATAATATTTTCCTATGTAAATACTTCTAAATTATTTTTAAAAGTATTCTTTTATTATATTTCAATGTTATTTTAAAATAATTATATTTTCAATATGTTTTATGTTTTAAAAAATGTTTTTCAAAATAAAAAGGATATTTTCCTCAAAAAAATATCTAATAATATTTTAATGATATTTCTATTCATAAAACTAAATAAAACATGTCTAAACTTATCCTATATTGGGTAAATTTTATAATGATACAATCCTTGTTCTTTTATGTATGGATTAAGATTGTTTCAAATTGATTATTATAGAACCAATTTCTTTTCCATGAGTTAACCATTTTCTAATAGATTATCATGAAACCCATTTATTTTCCATAGTCGATATTATTTAGAATATACTGATATTATTTACATTTATTTTTTATCGGTTAATCTGGTTATGAATAAATATTGATTATTTCTATTAGTTTTATAATTAAGTGAAATCTCTATGGACATTATTCAATTTTTGGTTTGTGAACATGAAAACATAAACATGGGGTGGCCCAGATAGTGTTGAGTAATAACATTATATATTAACATGGTGAAGCCTTGATAGCACCGGATAATCCTCTTACAACTTATCCTCGATGGACTAGATAGTGTTTGGTAATCCTGTAATACCTTAAATGATGGGTGTCACAATATAGGGCTCCAATTCATTGGGTAATTATTATATTTAAAGTGGTTCATATGGTAATTCCAATTAAAATGGTTATTGAAAGGGATAATGAAATTATTTCTCAAAGTTAACAAAACTGGATTTAATTTTTTGTTATGGGTTCATAATCATTCTCATTACCATTATTGGTGTCACATGGCTCATTATTATTGATTTTGATAACCCTTTAATTTTTAATGTTTTCATATTTGATGATTTATATTTTTATGGTTATTAGTTCTTTTATTATTTGCTCATGCACTCTAATTAATTCATCATACCACTGTATACATCTTATTAAAATTTATTACATTCAATTTTGAAGACTTATGTTTACCCTTACTGATCATTTGAGCTCACCCTTATTATATTTCCTTTTCTATTGTATATAAAGAATGAGGTTGAGGGAATTATTTTTATAAACGTTTTCACAAGGATTAAGTTTATGACCAAATGTGATATAATAAAAGATTATAATAAGTGTATATTATTTTCATCTTTATGAATAAGTTTTTTTTATGTAATTATTGATATGGGTTGGTCCTAATTATCTAAACCTATAGAACTAAAAGGACCTTGAGAATGTAAGTGATCCAATTTTTTCCTTTTTATTTCATGGTCTGGATAGAGAATATTTGGTCACATTTATCATCATTATAGTCATAAATTTAAGGTTTTTTATTTCTATGAAGGCACTATAAGTACGAGTTCTAGTCTATTATAGTTGGTATCAAATGAACAGTTTAGATTCCTTAAGTTATTAGGAAGTTATTCTTAGAGGTTTAATTAAGATTTATGGATATAATCATAGTTCTAGAAGATTATGGTTATTCATAAGTTCAATTCTTACTCAAATAATTTAAGGTTTTGGGGAATTAAAAAATTTCATTTTATTAATGAAATTTTAGGATATTTTTATTGATTATGGTATTCATATCCCATGTGATCAACATGATGTTTTATTTAGTGATAAAATAGTTTTCATGTTTAAATAATACAAACAGTACACCATGTATTCTTTGTAAAAACCCATCACATCCAGTAAGGTGATGGGGCGTGAACCCATTACTTAATGATGATTAGTTTTTCATGCCTAAAACTGGCCTATGATATGTCCTATTTAGTATGAAATTTTTATAGGTAATGATTAAGTTTAATCTGAAGTATATGGTATTTTATTTGAATAATAATAGTTTATTTATATTGAAAGAATATATGACCAAATACTTTTAATAATTGGGTTTCAAACTTTTTCAGGAAATGATTAAAGAATTATAAAGATATTTATTTATTAAATTTTTTGGTTTAATATTTTGGTAAAAAATTGAATATTAATGTATCATAAAAATGTCTAGTCATTTTTTGAATTATATTTCCATTTTCTACCCTTTTTTGTTAATGTACAAAGACAGGTAGAGTAGCTTGACTATCCCTTGGATGGTTATGCGATATTTAAAAGTTTACTTTAGTGCATCAGTAATTAAAAACTCATCTTTAATACTCATCATTTTCATAAAAAAGATGATATTGTTGTGGAAATTGACAAAAGGATGAAACTCTACTCATTAAGTATGTATATATCCATATTATCTTAGTGTAAATGGTAAGGGGATTCCATAACTATATAAAAATTATATTGGAAAACATATCCTAGTACCTTCATTTTTTATGAATCGATGGTTTTTTCAATCATCACATATTTATGATTTTAAGGCCCTTAACTCTCCCTTGATTATTCACATTATTGTGATCAATAACCCCAATCACTCCCTATAATTATTTAAAATATTCATCCATTCCCACCTGTGTTATACTATTTAGAAACCTAGTTATTTTTTATTCAAAATGCCCTTCAAATTTTCTTTTCTAACTTATTAGTTAGATATCTTATTAACACTTTTTATGATGTGGTTTTACAAAAAATTATTTTTAATTTCCAACCATTGATTACTGAGAAAAGTTAAATTGGAAGGGAAATTTTTTTAAAAGGGTATGTGGTGTAACAACCCATGAATTTAAAAGAAGAAAATTATATTTCACATAGTAAGGCATAATAAAAATGGATTTCATCTTAAAATACACATAATAATGAGTCTCTTCAATAGCCTGTGTTACATGCAAGACTGATTTTTACCAAAAAACAATGTACTATTAATATTACTATTTAACATGATTTTTATCTTCAAACTATTAAACTAGGGAGTAACAATATTATTATCTATCTTATGAATTTATATGTTTTTGAAAAATATCAATTAAATTATTTAGTTACTAATAAATTATAAATTAAAATAAAAACCAGTTAAATATAAAGGAAATTTTTTTATAAAAAAGTATTTTATGCCCCCAAATGTGTTTTATCCTAATAAGTTAAATAAATTAATGTTAGGGAATGTTATTAATGTAATATATATATATATATATAATAATTTTTTTAATTAAAACAACGTATTTGATAGAAATATGATAAGAACAAATCCAATTTTTTGTATAACAACTGTATTTTTTTAAAAGGCGGTTTTGCTGCCTTTTGAATGGTACACTTGTTTTAAAACTAAATTTTGAAAAATATAAAAAATTTATTTTAGAAAACATAAATAATTTTTTTTAAAATAATATCATAATTACACTATGTTTAATTTTTTTTCATAGAAGTTTTTATTTTTTATAAATAAAATAAAATACAAGATTTTAATTGAAAACTCCATTTTTATTTAAATTAGTTATAATGATATATTATATTTTAAATTTGTTTTACATTATAAGAAGGTAATTTTACATATATTAATATAATTAAATTCATTTTAATCAATTTAATATTTAAATTGGATATAATAACATAGTAAACTTTTGATCATCTTCACTTTAAAAACCTACTTTCTCATCCCGTCTGTGGGGTTAATTTTCAATTATTTTAACTAATTTTATAAGTTAAAATTGAAAAGTGAATTAAATATTTGGAATAAGAATAAATTATAATGTCTAATTGTTAAAAATTAATCGTTTAATGAAGAGATTAGTGAAATCAATAAAAATTAATTACAGCGATTAGAGAAAAAAATGAGTTTATTTAGTGGTTAAACATTAAATTTATGGGGAAAATGACATATAAACTTGTTAAAAATATTTTATAAATTGCATATTTATACCTTAACCAATAATATATCTTTTTTTTAATTGTTTTTTACTTTTGGTAGGTAAAAATGTGGGCTCACCTCACATTCAATTGAAAAATACCAAGTGTGTCATTCCCCCTCATATAAAAGGCCACCACCTCTCCTCCTACTCTATTAACTCCTATCAAAACCATTGTATCCTAGGAAGGGTTTAGTTAAAACTAAAGGAAGATACTTGGAGAAGAGTTAATTTAATTCAATAAGTGTATTTATTTTATTTCCTTCTACAAATACATAAAATATTATAATAAAATGATTATATAATAAAATGAATATATTAAAAATAATTAATTTTTTTATGTTATTGTTAAAACCTACACCCACACAAACTGCATACTTCAGCCTCATGAAACGATGTCATTCATTTTTCCATTAATATCTCTCATGGTCAGTAATAATGATGGAAATAGTACTGATATATGATATTTATTATATTTATAACATAATTATACATCTATATTCATTATATAATATGCACCCTTTTTAACATTCTATATCATAATGGATATGAAAGCATTGGTCTTGTGTATAGAGGACTACTGCCTCATGAAACGATGTGAAGCATTTTCACTAACACATTATATGGAAGGTAATATGGGTAACTATAATGAATATATATGATATACATTAATAAAATATTATATTCAAAACATAATTAATTTTTGTGAATTTAATATATCTTACCATTTCACACATTAAAACCCCATTATATTCAAAAAATAATTATACTTGTTTTATGTTATACACCAATATTATTTTATGATGTGTATATACTAAAAAATTGACATGTTATATAATTAATATATTTATTTTCAGGATATCATCTGATTAATTTAATTTTATTCTATCATGGGGCTTCTACCAAAGTGGTAAGAGTTTCATTTTACTATCTCTTCATTTGTTGGGATTGTTTGTGATTAAGTCACCAATGTTGAAATCTTATTATTTACCTCTAGATAATTATTTGTACATTTATTATCCTATATTTAAATAATGGCTATACATTTTCCCATTTATTTTCCTCTCGTTATGTACTAAATATTTCAAAATAATGCATTTATGAAAAATCATATTTTCAAGAGAAAAGTATTTTTCTTCAAAGATGGTTTATAAAAATATTTTTTGTAAATGATTTAATTTTTATTTAAAATTTGAAAGGTTATTTTCCTCATGAATTATTTTAAATGAATTTTAAAAATCTTCATTTATATGCTTTCAATTTTATTTTCAAATAAAGGGATTTTAAAAATGTTTTTTTTAAATGATTTTTTCAAAATTAATGAGATATATTCCTCAAGAATTATTGAACTTATATTTTAATGGTGTTTCCATTCATCAACCTCAATAACCCTTTTTTTCTTAATTATCTTACTTGGGAATTATTTATGATACCATCCTCATAATTTTCAGGATAGATTATGATTATTTCAATGAAATTGGTATAGAACCCATTTCTTTTCCATGGTTTAACCATGTTTCTAAGATATTGTTATAGAATCAATTTCTTGTCTATTATTTAATCATGTTTCAATGATATTTAAATAAAATCCATTTGATTTCAATGGTTTAATCAGGTTATGAAAGAACATTTATTTTTTCTTTGAGTTTTTTTATGAATTGAAATGTATATGTACTTTACAAATTTTTGGGTTATTAGACATTAAAACATAATCATGGGGTCAAAAAAATAGGATCGGGTAAACCCGTTATAGAAAAACTTGAGGTGGAATAAATAGTGTTGAGTAAGCCAATTATAGCTTAACACAGGGTGTCTTACATAGAACCTATTATGATCATAATATATTAATCTACGTGTTCTTTAAAATAAAACACCATTGAAATGGGTAATTATTATATTGGATGTTTGATATATGTTTACTCTAATTAAAATGGTTTTGAAATTGTTTTTTGAAAGTTATACTCAAAGTTATCAAAAATAGTTTTAAATGATTTTTATCAGTTTATGAAGTATCTCAGGGTCACGATTCATATCCAATATATCATGATTATTTATTTTTATAACTCTTTTCATTTTCATGTTTTCATTTTTAATGATCTAGAAATTTATAGGTATTAGTTTTTTATTATTATCTCACACGCTCGGATTATGTCATTATACCCCTATGCACTTTTATGGCCATTTATGACGTTAAATTTCTTATTCTTTTGTATACCCTTACTGGGAATTTCAGCTATCACAATTAATTTTTACTATACCCCTTGAAAATAAATAATTAAGCTAATTAAATGTGGTCTATAAAGTATTTCACAATGAATATATTGGTGACATAATGTGAAATTAAAAAATCTAGATATAATGATAGATGATGTTCATCTTTTTGAACCAATTGTTTATGAGTCCATGTTGATATGAGATGTTCCTAATTTTCTAAAACTGTAAACCTAAAACTCCATTGATAATTTAAGTGATTTAATTTTTCCTTTTTATTTTTTATGGTTTGGATGGAAAAAAGGGGTCATAATTATTGGTATCAAAGCTGAAAATGTAAAGTTTACAATTTCCGTGCCAAATCCTAGAGTACATATTTTTTAAGGTTATAGACCGACACCCTTATGTGTTTCAAACTATGGTTTCAATGTAATACATCATGTGAGGATTCATATGGTATTTTTTATATAGTAACATCAATTTTGAAAATAAATTTTTACTCTGATATCTTCCCTTTAAAAATATTAATAATTACTATATTCAATTAATATAATTTGTTCCACCTCTACTAAACTTATATTTTTTCTATTAAAAATACAATTCATATGTGGTTTGTATGGTGTACTGAATTCATTAATGATGCAATAATTTTCATGGTAATCTATTAATTCACAACATTAATACTCTCTACTGTAATCTGTTCAAATTTATTCCTTGAGTATCCACATTTTTTTCTACACTTCTTCTAACATTTTTAGATCCTATAATTCTTATTTCAAAAAAATATTATATTTAATGCATATAAATTCATCAAATGATTAAATAATTTACTTATCTTCATTGTTTTTTCTACTTACTCAATCATTCATATATTTTAGAATGATTCATCTCTAAAGAATTAGTTGAATGTATTTCAAATTTCTTATGAACTGATTTTATAATATTCCCTTTTTGGGATATGGAACAACAAATATGTCTTATAATTTTTAGATAATGAACATCATGAACATTTACTCTTTTTGAATAATTTTTCATATTCCTCTGTAATATATTCCACATTAATTTATTTCAAATATAATTTTCATCTGTCACACTCTCATAACATGAGCTTCCGGAAGCACTAAACATCGATCTAGTTTTCTTTGGTTCCTTGGCCTCACCAAATAACTTTCCCATCATATATTATAATTTTAATGCCCCGACCCTAGAAGCCCAAATTTGGTGCATTATTTTAATACATTGGCATAGTTATAAAGAATGAAATCGTGCAGTATTGATCTGTTTAGCAGTCTTGGACAATAGATTTCATACAAGAAGTTTACATTACAATTCAAAGAATAATACACAACATAGATAACTATTTTATAACAACGTTATTATTTTATCTTAACCCTATATATCAAACATAAAATAATTCTTGGAATCCAAGTAATATAAAACATAAAAATGAGGTGGGATTAGATGCTCAATAAGGGTGAACTATATAGTGGAACCTATCATAAATAATAATAAACTTTTAAAGCAAGGTATAAAAATGAAACACCATCCTTTTATATATAATATTTATCATAATATGGAAAGAATAAATAATTATATATAAAATAATCATAACCATGGATATTATACTAGTTAAATAATCATATGGAATATCCATAACTAATATCATAATGAGGTAATTCATAATTTTCGACATCATAACCATACAATCAAGGCCACGTACCAAGACTATACATAAACATACTATCAAGGCCTTGTGCCAAGAAACTATTTTATCACGTGAGACCAACCGATGTATCAAGGGGATATAGAGGTCCCCAACCATCACATACTCCAATTCATTCCTCATATGAAAAGGGAGAAACATAACATTAACATCAATATTAAAATTAGCATATGAAATGTTAATAGATTAACAATAAACCATGAATGTTATCAAATTAGCACATCCCTAGTCAAACATATCATAAACCCTTTAATACGATATGGGATATTGTATCGTACTAAATCAACTTCAATTAAGAATAAAATCTAATAAATGATGTTAACATAGAAATTAAATAATCTACCAAAATATTTAAAAAAATTCAAGAGAAATATCCCTTCTTTTCATTGAAATTGTTTAAAAGCCACACAATTATAAAATAAAACATTTCATTTGATAATAAACTTTTAATCTTGTAAGGGATGATTCAAAATTCCAAGGTATCCACTACTAAAAATTTAGTCTATACAAATAGTTTTGAACCATTGCTATAGGTTGGAAATATTTTGCTATAACTTATACCAATGGTTTTCAAAACTATTGACTAGTTAGAAGTTGGGATAGGCCAATCCCAAGGGTTATACTCCAACCATTGGTATAGATCTCTAAAAATGTCAGTATCCCAATGGTTTTAGAAAAACAGTTGGTATATATCTATACCAACATTTTAATTACCATTGGTATATGGTATATTTTATTAGATTACCAACTATTTTAAAATCGTTGGCATAGAGTTTTACCAATGGTTCTAGTAAACCATTTCTAAATACATGAATTTCAACACTTTTCCAATAGTTTGAAACTGTTGGTATAGAGTTTTTCAATAATTCTACCCAACATCTAGCTAGAAAACCCTCCATTTAATATACCTGCATACAAAACATAAAACAGCACAAAAAACACCTCAAATAGCACATAAAAATAGCAGACTCTTCCGACAAACCATGGCATGTACCAGAAATAGTATTCCCCATTTAAATATTCATATGACAATCACTCTTCCAACTACCCCATTTCAATTTATTTTGTTGAAACATAATTTTTTTTGACTTTATGCAAAATTCTCCAAAATATTTTATCATTGAGTAGTCAATGGTGTGTTATGTACAACACCATGATATAGTTAAAAATTCTTTTTTATAAAATGACATAAAAATAGTTATTTCTTTGGATGAAAATCTCATTTAATTCAAATATGAGCATTATACATCCTTGTTGTATCTCTGTTATTGATTGATGATTTTAGTATTTATAACACTAATGATTTTTCAGAATATGTTAAAGATGGTAGGTACTAATTTTTATGGACATATTTAAATTAAGTTTTGTAATGAAATTGAGAAGAATGGTTAATCAAATCGATATTTATAAAAGCATACATGAATTTATAGATAAAGGGAGCCATCATCATCACCCCGATGGTGAGAGACCGATAACCATTACAAAGAGGGAATGAGATTGGATCAAAATGATATCCAATAATGTAAAGAGATAAAAAATTGAATCATATTAATATGAATAATAAGTGTTATAATGAAAATGAATAAGCTCAAGTTATAAAGTCAATAGTTTATGTGTGTGCATTAGTGGATCTTGTGACTCGTCAAAGGATGGCCAGGTAGTGTGAACGAACATTGGAAATCAATTAAGAGTCTAGTAGATGTCAATGTGATGGAATTGTTTTCCATAATGTTTTAAAGATATGTTTCTATGTCCACTTATATAGAAACTTCCATGAGTAGAAAAATAGTGACCACCACCATGTATTTGAAAAGATTTCATGGCACTATGAGAGGGTGATGAGGATATAACATGGAAGGGAATACTATGAGGGGACATAGACATGGGTGGTTTTTATAGGGAGGGTGGTGTGTTGAAAGCTGTGTCATGGATAAGGATATGGGGTTGTGAAATAACTTTGTTACCATGTAAAAAGAGAATTTATAGAATAAAACTATAGATAAATTAATAAAGATAAAGGAAATAAAACTAACCGAATAAATCCTTTGAATGCTTAATCTTATAATAAATATCCAAATAACCTAATTACATTTTCAAAAAAAGATGAAAATACTTTGTTAAAAGGTTATCTGATTAAAACAATATAGTCTTTAGGATACCTGAGTCAAGTAAAATATAACCTACCTAATCACACATATATTCTGTCACAACCAATCAGCAAACATCAAATGTTAGTAATATACCTATGGTAGTCTACTCAATGGGTGCATATAGATCTGCTACCACTGAAGCAACATCACCTGTTACTGGTGGATTCTGTCCTATTGTATGCTCTGTAGGTGTAGACTATGTTAGAGAAGGAGTCGAAGAAGGAATGTATAATCCCATAGCAAATTAAGTAGTCGGTAAAGAAGATAACACGGATGACAAACCAACTACATAATATGGATGAGGAGTGGGAATCATTATGGTATATGGTAAATATGGGTAACGAGGCATAGATGTGAAGGGTGGTGAAAAAATTGGAGGCTAAAATATCCCATGTGTCTCTAACAAAATAGCAAGATTAGAATGTGCGGAAGATGGTACATCGGTGGGAGGGGCAGGGTCTATACAGGTATACTGACTGGAGCGCCTATATCTTGTACCGACCCCACGTACAACCAGCCTGTTGGAACTAGGTAGGTATCATAATCTAAAAAAGGAATTATTTTAAAAAAAATCACCGACGCTCAATGTAATATTTTCGACGTATGTGAATAGCTACCCAGTTTAAGCTAGGGATTACGCATGAAGAGTTTTAAGAACAAAATAAACTTGTAAAATACCTGGTTTGATCTGAATATGTGGAAATGTTTTCTTATCTTTGCTGATCGCTGCTCAAAGAATATAAATTCAAATTATTCTATATCATACACATAAGCTTCATGAAATTGTGCGAGTGTCGTTCGTCGAAATTCGGGTGGTAGTGCGGAGTTCTGAATATGGCTTCAACGCTCTGATGATCACCGCATTACCCTTCTTGTGATGCCTGAGAGAGAGAGAGCTTCATCTAAACTCTTTGGATCCAAATCCTCCCTCTTTAGGATGTGGGAGAGATAATTATAAATATATCCATGAATATTCCTTAGAAAATCTTTCTTCTCCTCTATTTATAGAGTGCAATGAAATTACCTAGAAATGACGGCATACCCCCCGAATAATTAACATACCATATAAATAATATTTTGACTACTAAACTGAGTCATAAATATTATTCATTATTATTATTACCTTTCTGTGAAAAATAAATTACATGAAAATAATTAGTCATTTAACTTGTCTCTTAATCCAATAAATACTAATGAACCATGAATATTTTAATATTAGTTCAAATAATATTTTTCATATATTTACTTAAAACTTGTAAATACATTTAATAAATAAATTCAATACCCATTATTCTTAACTTGAATAATATTATTTTATTTATCAAATTGGAGATCTTATCTCCTTGGACAAATCCTATACCCCAGTGGTGGGTCCCACCATGTCCAACACTTATATTCAAATGAATCGAGAAGATTCTCAAATACGCAATTCTGTGTGACCCTCTAGGACATTATATCAATATCATTAAATAGTATTCATGAACCAAGAGTTAGATCTAGTAACCCTTCATGGCCCCTGAAGAGATAAGGATTGTCATAGTAGGAAAAACCAACCTATAAACATGTACATTGTAATACAATCTCTCTGTCATTAATATCTCATAAAACAGGACGCACACGTTTGTCATCGTCCTTTTCTTACTTCATTGTTTGTTGATCCAACTATATAGATTTACCCTTGACAACCAAGGCCATGGGATTATGAAGGTACTACTATCATTATCAATATGGCATGGGATATATTACTTCCATGGAAGCAACAAATACATTCGTGACCATTTAACTAATGTCATGCCATCAATGACAGAGCCAAAAAAACATCCTTTCCATGATTTCAATATCATGGTTTTCATATTGTATCAAAGTACATGATAAAATTACATACACTAGTAAATATCTTTATTTAGGAGATCATAACACTTGATTTTAGATAGGAACATCCAATGAAACCTGAATCTTGTGGTGTTCCTATTGGTGGGCCAGTCTTCATGATCTCCCTACAATAGATCACTAAGTGTGAACTTCATGTGAAGAGGTATTAGTGTTTATGATCCCCCATCACCTAATATTCAATCATCTACTATGTCCAGTTGGTAATATATTTCAAGACCATATAAAATATAGTTAATATTAATATCATAGAATATTGAGGTTATCATTATAGCCTAGTAACTGCAATACACTTTTGATCCATTAATTAATATTAGGACATTACAATTTTAATAGTAGATGTATATAATTTCACACTATAATGGTTACATGACATTATGTATATCTAAATGTATAACTGGAACCTAATTGGTTGATCCGGTATAAAATTTTAAAACAAAATTAATCACATGAAATTATATGTTATTGATATATATATATATATATATATATATATATATATATCAAATAAAATACTCACAATAGGCACTAATGGAAGATTACCCATCTCAGCCATTTGATGATTTTTTTTCCATCATATTTTTTCTTTACTATTACTCATATGGTTTCATTTTCTCTATTGGAAAACAAATATTAATGAAATTAGAAAAGGATAACAATTGTGTAACCAAAAAATCAAAAAAATGTAGGCATGGATTATTTTTCTTAGATAATTTGGTTTATATTTTCAGTTATGTAATTTAGCAATTTTTTGGGTTAGGTCATTATTTTAATTGGTTTTGATATTCATATTAATTAGTTTAATATGTACAATTCAATTCATGTAGTATTTTTTTAATTTACATATTATGGTTTTTTTAGTCTAGAAGGTCACAATACAATACAATTAAATATTATAAAATTAAAATCAAAGAAAAATGAAATTAATAAATATTTAAAATGAACGTGAAGGTCTAGTGGGATATAAAATATTTTTAATCAATAGTAAATAAATTTTTAAAGAACAAACCTCAACGACTCAAGTTGATCTAAACCAACAGAACTGATAACACATATGATTGATTCTATATATTTTCCACCACAACAACAGGTTCTTAATCAACTCTAACAATTAAATTATAAGAGTCATCATATGTAATAAATGGTTCATGGAAAATGAGAGCATAGATGGTGTCAATTCCATCATAAAAAATATTTCTTGGGATTTCTTCAATAATGACACCAAATTTAGGTCGAAGATGATCTGTGACATAGAAAATATGTTTCTCCATTGATTCCAATACATATGGTTCATCAATTACAAGAGTGTGATCCATGTTAATTACTCAAAATCAACAATCATAAATAAAGGTTCCCTATAGTATCATCAAATCAAACCACTAACATTTTATCATAGTGAAATGACCATGAGAGTTATAATATATTTTTATTATTATATCAACGACTCTAAGAATTAGGTAATTTTTCAAAACGAGGTCTATTATTCGATGCACTGGCATAACAGCCTATTGTGGTAGTTATCATAACACAATCATGTTGTGCTCTCATGTTCTTTTCTAATTCAATATTAATAAATTATAACTCATTGATCACAATTTATTTACATTCACGAACCATGGTATTAGATCCAAAAGTCTAACCCTTATTTCCTTAGAGACAGTTTTAGTAAAAAAACTCATTACTTGAAATATAAACAAATATTAAACTCAATTAAATATTGATCTTTTTTATTTATTACATCAACATTTCTACCTTTTATTTCAAATAAACAGATAACAAATTATTATGCAAATTCTCTCTCCTTATCAAAGATAAAGAATGATTCATTCTATTTATCATTTATTTATATTCCCTATATATAAAAATAGACATATTATTACATATATTGAAAATTATAAGAGTCGATATAAGATATAAATTTTAAATTTACATACTTTAAGTAGTCATCAAACAAATAAAAGTTGAATTACACTATGCGATGTGTCACTTACCTCTCTTTAAGGCTTAATGTTGTCGATGTATATGATCTTGGAATTCTTCATGTTTGAGGAAGTGAAGGAAAAATAGTTCAATTTTCTCATATTATTATAATTCATTTCTCATTGGTATGTTCATTCTTGTAGTAAGATTAGAAAAATACATTGAGTTGAAATCCATATATTTGTGAGCTATGTAACCGTTCATGATATAACCTTCAGAATGATTCTTGTTCCGAAAATTAAATTTCAATGGGTACATATTTAATTCATTTGGATACATCCAAAAAAATCTTCAGGTTCTATGAAAATTATTTCGGTTGGCATATGGATAGTCAGATGTAGCATTCATGTGCGAAATGATGGAGGAAATACTTTCTCTAACTCAAAGAAATTTAATGGCGTCTCCACCAACATTTTTTCCAATAAGGTCTTGGAAAACATCTTTTCACAAAGATCTCTAAAAAATAGCACAACTGAATAACTGACACCGATAAATTATTGGGAAAATTATGATAGATTGCTATTAAAATCAACTAATACAGAAGAAGGTGATAATCATGAGTCTTTAAATATTTCAACTTCAACTATCTTCTATTGACCAGTTTTCATATATTGCTTGAATAGCCATTAGGAACATTAATAGTCTCTAGTACTTCAAGAAATTGATTTTTTTGTATGTTTCATCACATAGTAAGAACATGGAAATTTCCATTTATTTTCACTAATACACATAGGATGCAATTTTGGTCTGATCCCCCAATCCACCAAGTCACACGGAGATCATAAATCATATTTTGTCTTTAATTTTATATTTAGATTAATCGAAAGAAACATTTCACATATATTTTATTCAATGTTAATTACATCTAATAAATTACATAACAAATTGGTTGAACAATGAGGAAAATTAAAGAAGATACTCCTCATCTTAAAATTGTAATAGCTATTATTTGAAATATTCTTCCTCTTTCTTGATTTCCTTTGACCATTCCCAAATGAAGAACACAAACCTTGAAATTCATTATGCACATCAGTTCTAGAAATATATAGAGGTGTATCAATGATCTCCATGTTATTTTCAAATTTTTGATGATTATTTCTATATGGAAGCTCCACTGGAAATAATTTTAATGTCCTATAAAACTAAAACTATGGTGATATTTTAGTCTTCTAGATTGAGTATTATTCATACAAACATGACATGATAGTTTTCCCTTCATACTCAATCTAGACATCATTACATAAGAAGTAAAATCATTGATCATCCAAATAAGTGCATCACACATCTGAAGTATTTCTTTCAAACATGCATCATATGCATGCACACCCATATCCCAAAGATGTTTCAGCTCTTTTTTTAAATGTTGCATGTGTATGTATATATCATTATCAGGATTATTAGGGACAGATATAATTATACTCATGAAATTGAAACGTTTTTTCATAATGAACCATGGGGATGTTTACAAATATTTTTTAATACTAGAAATGTGCTGTAAGAAGAAAAAATCTGCCCAAATAGATTAAGACTATCACCTAAAATACCCAGTATCACATTGTGCACATCAACTGCAAAATCAAGTTACCAGGCATCAAATCTCTTCCACGAAAACTTATCTGTAGGTTGAACCAACTCTTAATTATTCTTTTTTCTCTCAATATCATTTCATTACATTTTTATTGATATTTCCTCAAACATGAAAATATTATGATGTTTGTGGATCAATGGAAAGTGTAAGATTACTTTATGTGGAATAATAGATGGTGTTCTATTATTTTTTGGTTTCCATTCCAAATTTTATACAATCTTTTATTTCAATAGTCTCCTCCCAGAATAAGCTTCAATATTTTATATAATCATGATTTTTTATTTTAAAATCCAAGTTCTTGAACTATATTTCATGTCATATAGTGGTTTGAGGGAATGGATTATTCATTTTGAAGTATTTGATTCAAAAAATTAAGAATTTCATTGATGGTAGTATTAAAAATCCCATAGATGGTAATCCTATGAAACAGCCTGATTAAAAATTCTATATTTTTCATTTTACCACATTGCTGATATATTAGAGTCATCAGAGCACCATTCAATTTTTCACACTATCAACATCATCATTTCTATTGGAGGAATCCTTTATTCATGAATCAAAGTCTTATTGTGTTGACATCCATTCCATATCATTATGAAAAATAAATGTAAATTGTTCATATATCAATTTCTGCAATCCAGTCACCTCATTTTGATCATCACCATTTTGAGATTCAATTGTTTCCCTATTGTGATACCACACATAGTAGTTTGTTTGAAACCAATATTTGGTTATAGGGTAGACAACTTTTTCACGGCTCAACCAGGGTCTTCCAACAAAATTATAACATGGGAAGTGTATCTGGCCTCTATTTGAAGCATTGGCATATTCAAAATCAAAAAAGATCTCCAAATTGTTTTGAAAATTTCTTGAGATCCAATAAGTTTCATACATCTAATTTTATCCATTCTGTAAAAATATTTAATCAGTAATTTTGTAAAAAAATAGTATACTTATTAATATTTTATTAAATTTATATTACATGATGATGTTTTATACCCATTAGAAAAAGATAACTTAGGCGAGTTATTTATATCAGGGGCATGGTCATAGAGATTTGTAAGGCCAAGTGTGTGTAGTAGATTTGGTTCTGATATTTTTTAGAGAGGGACATCGTACATTAGAGGTATAATATTGACCAAAAACATTTGTTATGCTACTTATTTTGAAAATGGTTCAACTTATTTTTAAATATATTCTATTTTTTAATGAATAATTTATCATTCCAGTCCATTTATAGTTTTTTTCTCTCAATACACTCATTGGGAATAATTTACAACAGATTTATTGTTTTTCTAAGTGTCTTATTAAAAATTATAGCTATAAAAATTCATGGTGTGTCATGTTCTAATTTATGAATATATTTTATGTGATCATCATGATGGGATAGAAGAAAATAATTCATACTAATGTTGATTTTTATCTAAGGTGAGTATCATTAATTTTACACAATGGATAGAATTATATGATGACATGTGATTGGGAAATTTTATGTTTGTAGAGTGAAAATAGAGTTGAGATACATTAAAGATTTTATGTCAGTTATGGTAGGATTGGCTCTTTGGAGACAACCAGTATTATCTTCTACTATTTATCTAAATGTTTTACCAATATCCTATTTTATTTTTAAAAAACTCTTTAAGAATCCCTCTATAGAAAGAAATTGACTTCAGATAAGACTAATTCTTTTAGTTTAACCCAAATCAATTTCAACATATAATTTTTTACTGTTTAAGTAGATGTAAATCAAGTTTCTTATTAAGGGCATGGAGTTTTATTTATTTATTCAATAGAACAAATCAACATATTAGTTTGTGGGTGTGTTAATGCTAAATAATGTTGAACCTTGTGACAATGAAGAATTAGTACCCATATTTTGGGGATTTTTGACATGGTTGACCAATTCAGCGAATCATTTTGGTTCTTTATCAATGACATATATTGAGGGTATTTTCATCTTAAAGTTAGGGTGTGATATTTTGAAGACAACATTTAAGGGTAGATTCATAATACATGAGTATCATGTCATTTAACTTAAGACAAAAAATTATATAGTTGTATTTATTTCTAACCAATGAAATAATTTCAATAAACCTTAAATTTAAAATAAACCATGTATCAAATAACTCAAGATCATATTGGAATCTTCAATACTAATAAAATGTATTCCTTAAAGATAAATAAAAACAAACCCACTACAAAATCATAACATAAAATGATATATGTATGGTGTCCATAAGGGGATAATAATACAAAATTGGTAAAGAAAATAAGATTTTAATTAAATATAATGAAAATAAAAATATGAAATAAACAGAGGTAGAAGACATAACTCAGTTACAACGTACCGATTTGATATGGAAGAACAAAAATTACTTGAATCAAAGATAGATAGTCAGTTGGGAAGTATGGTTCACAACCTGGATAGATCTAATTTAAGGAAAAAATGATAGAGTTGGAGGAAGTTTGTTCAAGTAGTAGGGTTGGTGGTCGGAAAGTAGTTTTCATAGGATGGAGTTCTCATTTAGAAAAAATAACAGTTTTGGATGGAGGAAGTCAACTCGAGTGTTTTTTGGAATTTTTTATCCCAATAGTTTTTAAAAACCTTCAGTATTGAGGGTATATCTCAAGGATTTTCGAAAACTATTGGGATACTTATACCCTGTTAAAGTTCTTCTCAATAATTTAATAAAACCATTTGTAATTTTTATTCCTATCCCATTTTTTTCTCATATAGTTGGGAAAATCCACTATATATTAGCCCATTAAAACGGTTTCAAGGAACCATTCATATAAATTCCTTATCCCAACAGTTTTTTCAAACCATTGGGATGGAGGTGTTGTTATAGGCAAGATTTTCACAAGTGGTAATAATGATATAAAATAGTTTCTCACACCGTATGTGTTTAGAAAAAACATTCCTTCCGTAATTTGTTGAAAAGGTCATAATTACCTCTTTGGAAAATGAAAAAAAATCATTTCAAAACATTTTATAAAAATTAAATAAATTATAAAAATGAAATTAAAAAATATTAAAAAATATTTTTAAATAAATTTTAAGAAGCATTTACCTGGATGACAGTGATATATTAGTAGATACTTACATACCAACAACCAAAAATAATAAAGAGAATGTGAAATTATCCATTAACTTGTGATTTTCTTTAGTATAGGATACATTAAACTCTTTTATTGTAGATAAATAATATTATTAAATTATTCTAAGACCATATACCTTTTTATGATATCATATATGATCCTTTTATATCATCTATTTAATAACATTTTAGTATTTCATTTTTTTTGGTGTTAACAGCTTCCTTTTCATATGTATATTTTGTCATATAAGTTGTGATTATTACGTATAGGATAAATTTAATTCATATAAAGAATGATATTAAGTTTATAAACATTATATTTACTAATGATTTGATTTTTATAGTTATTATTGAATGGTTAACGTGGAGAATGAATCTCTTCACACCGTGGAGATGGTAGGTTGTGTGTAGGCACGACTGGCGGTATCATTCACTTAATGGTTAAATAAAATTTAATTATATGGTATATTGATTATACAGAATCATCACCATGTCATATTCATTATTTATATCCATTTTAAACATCATTATACACATCCAAATAAGGTAGTGTTGAATAACAAATTACACCACGGCATGGAGACTGTAAGTCGTATGTTGGACCGCATGGTGATATTGTTATTTGTAAGGTCGATAAAAGAAAGAACATAGTTGTTCTAAAATTATAATAACATATCAAAATATATCTGATAATATATTTATTACTTTTTCATAGAAACAATATTGTATGTTGAAGTAGAATAATAAATGAAATTGAATTGAATGTGTTAAACAATTACATCTTCTTCGAGTGTCTCCTTTGGAATTTCACAAAAGGACTCCATAGGTTGGATTTATGCCCAAAGTATGGCATCTATGATGATATAAGGGAATTTATAAGGAGTTTTGGGTAGTTTTTGTCTAATAAAAATGGGTTTAGAGGTTTGAATAAAAGAGAAGGAGAGGTTTTCTTTTATAAGATAGGGGAGGGTAACTTTTGGAAACTCTAAAAATATTAAACTATAATAAATATATTCTAGACCAAAATATTTTTAAATATCCCATAAATTAAAATTAATATAAATTTTCTACCATATTTTATCCCCTTGTAATAATTTTTTTTGATAATTTAATAATTATTATTTAATTAAGATATCAGTATTGCCAAATTTAATACTATTTATTTAATTTGACTTAAAATACATTAAGACAATGTTTTAATTCAAATATAAGGATTTAAAAAATCTATAATATATCTTATTGATCTAGGAAATTTGTTTGAAATATCTATTAATAAAAATTGTATCAATATTAATATTATTAAAATTATTTATTCTATTTTTATGTTAATTAAAAAAATATTATTTAAGAATTGAAAATACTTTTAAGGTAATTATTTAACTTATAAAGATTCCAAACAAATTTATTTAGTTAAACATGTTTCATTTATATCAAAATATACATTTATATAAATTCATAGCTTCATTTTATCCCTATGTGGACACATAAAGTATATTAAAAAACAAGAGAGTGCTATTTTGTAACTATCTTTGATTTAAATAATATAAATTATTTTCAGGGAAATATATTCATTAAAAAACTAAAAATAAATATTAATATTAAAATGTATGAATATTATTCATCTGACAGCTTTTCAACAAGTTTTGGTTTTATTTTAAACCTTTTAATTTTTATTTGACCTTAATTAATCTATTTAATTTTAATTGTGATAATAACATTCTAAATATTAAAAGGTTATAAATGTTTACATATATGGGGTAAATTATACATAAATGGAAATTTTATTACAATTTAGACTATATAATAGTTATTTTGTATTTTTTAATTATTTTTAGGTTTTTTAAAAAAATTAATTGAATATTTTTTTATAAAATATCAATAATGTCAATTTTGACAATATTCATAGCATTGAATTTAATTAAAACTGAAAAGAAAATATTAATTCAAAAAATAATAATTTAATATAATCATAAAATGTAATAGTAACCTATAAAATTAATGTTGCACCTTAATTAATTAAATTATATATTTTGTAAATAATTTTAATACCATTTATTTGATATTTCAATTAATAAAATAATTTTTGCAACAATATTGTGTCATCAATAAAGCTAATTATTTAAACATTAAAATTTATAATTAAATTATTATGATTTATTTAATTATTATATATTTCTATATACTATATATAATAAATTTTTTCTCGTGGTTATCACTATATGAAAAATTAATATATTTATATAAAATGAGAGTGTGAAATTTTGTCACATTAATTGATTTTATTAATATCCATGTGATTTTCATGGAGAACTGATCATTAAATGGTTCCATTTCGAATCATATGTGATAATGATATAATTTAATAAAAATAGGATTTTTACGGTTTTTAGAGTAATTTTATAATATTATTTTTACTTTTTTTTACCTGATTTGACCTTGACCTCATTAAATAAAAAATTTCATAGAGACTATTCATAATATCCGAAAAACATTAAAGCAATATATTAATATAATTTGGAACCACTTATTCAAAATATGAAATTCATTTTTTAAAATTTAAAACATATAAGTTTCAATAAATAATTTAAAATTAATCTTTTTGATGGAACGAGGAAACATGTTTTTTAAAAGTAAAAAACCATCAAAATAGTAACATGTTTTCATATCCAATTTCATTGTAAAAGCAATTTAAATTACCATTAATATATTAAATGATAGAAATATAATTATAATTATAATTTAAAACCAATGAGATTAATAATTTAGCACTATAAATACTTTTTATGTAAAAAATTACAATTAAAATTTAGTATTTTCCACTATTCATCAAAACATGGAACATATCAGAAAAATAACAAAAAATGAACCAATGTAACATTTTACATTACACATTCAATTAAGAAGTTTATTTTTGTAAAATTAAATATATAAAAGTTTCAAATATGGGATTTAAAAGAGATTATCCCTTAAAAGGTGGCAAAGCTGCATTTTTTTAAAATACTTATTTTATCCAAAAATTTGAATTTTTTTCTTATATCATTCCTAAGAAATACATAATATCAATCTGAAGATTATATAAAATATATTAAATTCAAAATGTGGTTAATACTATTCATAAAAGCTAATTAAATGGCTATGTTATATATTATATTAAATAATTATATTAAATTAATATATTATTATTCAGAACAATTAGGCCTTATGTGTAATGAAATTCAACTCATTATTTTTTGTAGAGTATGATTAACATAGAGTTCGAAAAAAATAAATTAATAAATTAAATTAAATTTATTCACAAATTAAATATATGGCAAATTCTTTAGGTGCTACAATGTTAACAACATAATAATTATTTATGATGGAAAGCTTCTTAACAATATATAAAAGTTGTAAAACACTTAAAAATTTGTTTTTTATCTCATCAAAAAACAAGGATCATTTGTATTTTCACTTATATTACTTGATAATTACATGTTTAATGATGTTGATTCTATGTGATTCGTCATAGCAAAAAAATCATTTTACCATATTTATAATCATTCAGATTTTTTGAAGACATGAAATATTTTTCTTATATTAGAAGAACACCCTCTATCCAAAATCCAAGGTTGTTCTCCTTTTGTTTCTTTGAGTGGAGTTTCAAAAACTATGGACTTTTTCCGTGCCTTTTTCTTCTTATCATATAGCTTTTCAGATTTTTTATATATACTTTATAGTGATGGTATTTTAACAAGAAATACTTTTACAATATTTCTAGAATAATAAAATCTTCCTATATTTGGGGTTTTCCATGAGTGGAAACCCCATAATCCTATATCCAAATGACCTAGATTTGAATCCTATAAATCCTCTTTTTGGATTTCTAATGCAGGATTTTTTAGGCTCTGACACTAGGGGTAATGACGCTGGAATGATGTGACCAGGTTGTAATGCTAGAAATATGCGGGGAGGTGTTGATGTAGGCATGATTAATGAAAATTTTCCTTAGTACTCTGGGCTATGTAATGGATCTCCATATATCCATATATAATAGGACTTTGATTTCATAATAAAAATAGGCTTCATCAACAACATTAAAAAAACATTTTCTAAAAATAGTTTCCAAGGGTTGGAATCTATTTTCATTCTTTATAGTGATTTTATCATGTAGTATCCTCTAAGTGGGTTTAATACCCATCAGTAATTTACATCATATTCTCTTATATTATGTAAAATGTTGATTTGTAAACCAACTGATATATTATGTATGACCAATTCCTCTAAAATTTTAGAAGTAACCATAAATTTTATATTTCTATCCATAACATACATACTTCCCAAAGATATGTTTCTTATTTTTATCCACATTATTACTATCTAAATTGGTATTTCATTATCCCATAAATATTTTGATAATTTTTGAAATTTACTTCTTACATTCAATAGAATCTCTAGTTGTATCATTTTTTTGTTCAGACTTCGAACCCTTTCAACCATTATCTCTTTCACCTACAATACAATCTTTGTCTTATGAACAAATTCATCTTACTTATCAACCATCAGGGATATTTTATATTGATCCTTTTGTGGTTGAAAATATTTATAATTTTTACAAAATTTTATAACTAATATTTTGAAATTCACGACTCCTTTCTCATCAATAAGATATTTCTTTTTGAAAATGTTCTAAATATTTATCTTTTACTTTTAAATCATCCTAAATATTTTCATTTAAGGAATCCATTTAATCAATTAAATTATTCAAAATATAAAACTCATTAATCAACAGTGGCCTTATTAAAGATATGTGTAACACCCCTAGATTCCATAGTACATTATCTTTTTAAATAAATTCAATAACTTGTGCTACACAAAACACTGAGTTCAAGCGCACCACGACTTACCAAACTAGCCGTTCAAAAAGCAGTTATTAATAGTATTAACTAAATATTGAATTTTATATACACTATATAATTTTAGAATCCATATAATGTGTTTATTAGATATAATATAATAACAAATTCATTTTTTGCAGATAAAAGAAGTATCTTTCAAAAAATGCAATTTTACCCCCTTCTAATGGTGAAATTTTTTAAAAACCAATATTTTTCACCTTTATATATTCAATATAATGATATTAAATTATTCTTTATAATTGGTACATATAAATTTAGTTTGGATAAAATTTTGGTACGTTTTGGATAACTTTCATTTTTTGATGAATAGTAAAAAATATTAAATTTTATTTGAAAACATCTTTTTTAATAGAAATAATTTATTGTATTAAATTATAAATTTGAGGGGTTTTAAAGTATAATATGATTATATTTTTATCATTTAATATAATTTATGTCATTATATGTAATTTAACATTTAAACTGGACATAAACAAGTGTCAATCTTTTGATAGTTATTATTTCTTAAAAATGCGTGTTTTGTTTTGACAATAAGAATTAATATTAAATTAATTTCTTCCACTTATGAGTTTTGAATTTTGAAAAATTTATTATATATTTGGAATCAGTAGGTCTCAATTTTTTAAATAGATAACTTTTATTCTTAGACATTATGAATATTTACTTTAGTAATTATTTTATTTACCATGCTTAAAATGTAAATCTGGTAAATAAGGGTAAACAGATATTATAATAATAATATTAAATTACCCTAACATGAGTCTTACTTCTATTGGTTCATACATGTCTAACCCTGGGAATACTTGGGTTGAGTTTGGGACACCCATGGAGCCACTTGAGAGTGATAATGACAGTATATATAAATTAATTTAAAGTAAAGACAAAATTGATATAATCATATATCTTTTAGTAAAACAATTTTTACATGGGGTTATATAAGCTATATATTTTACTATAAATATTAAATTGAAATATAAAATGATTTACTACATCATGGTATTTTTTCATAATTTTTAGACATCAAATAAAAAAATATTATTGTTGACACAATAATGATACAATGTTTACCTCATTAAAGAATGGTTTAAATAATTAGGATTATAAAAATTAAAACAATATAAAAAACCTATAATATTCTTATTGGATGATTTCCTTCAAATAGGAGTCATCATATCTTCTACCGTAATATGTTTTCTACCTTTAGAAACCGAAAATCATTATATAATAAAATAATATTTTCAAACACTCCTAAAGAAATCGTCCTCCCCATTATAAGAATCCCTCACCTCTAACCCATTTCTCACACCACTAAAGCCCCATGGATCATCTGACTGCTTCATAATTAAGATCCTAACAAGTTTATATTCCTTTTAGAAGCCTTACCTTGGGAAGAAGGAACTTAGAGAAAGCCTTTTGGTTCAAACCAAAAGGAGTAACCCGATTTAAAGGTAACATCTCCTCTTAAGTTCTTTTCTTTTATTTTACATCTCCAACCCCCTAAACATTATTTATTCATTTATTTTATAAAAAAACAGTATCTTAAATATAATAGGTTTTTTATGATAATTATTTTGACTACACATACACACCTCCATCTAATTTGTATAGAACATAATGTTTCTGTGGACGATGAACAACTACCTCACAAAACAATGATTGTTCAATCTTCTAAAACCACCTCTTGTGGAGGCCATTATGATGGATCTATAGTTATGTATGATATTTAAGATACTAATTTTATCTACAATCATCTATAATTATATTTTATATCATACTTTTATTCTTATCATGTTGTATATATATGATAATTTCATTTGAGGTAGTGTCGACTACCGCCCCCTCAATGTGGTATGACTCATTCATAGCGTACATGGAATCTATAAAAGATGGTGTTAATGAATTTACATAATATATATAAAATATTATATTACTATAGAATAATAATATACTTGTGTATCATTTGGTCTTCCTTCCTTTGAAAAAAATTAAATGGATGTAGCGTTCATGCGTACGTACGGATTACCGTCTCCATAAACACGATGAGATTCATTCACCATCATAACCATTCAAAAATAATTTTAATTTTATTGTTTAAAATAATAATTAATAACATTATATCATTTCAGATATGAATCAAATACATAATATTCATAATAGACTTGAATTACATAAAAAACATATAAAGGAAATCAAATATGTTAACACCTAATACAATTATACTACTAAAATATCATTAACAAAGATATATTAGAAGATCATATATGATATCATATTTATGTATTTAGTTCTTAAATAGATTAATAAAAATTATTTAACTATTATATAGGATGTTAATGTACCCTTGACCAAGGAAAACTACAAGTTAAGGGTTAATTCTTTAATCTCATTATTATCCTATATTGTTTATGTGTAAGTATTTACAAGGAAATTTTAATAATACAAGTCCATGTTTCATTAAAATATTTTAAAAATAAATATTTTATGGTTTTGGGGAATGGAATCTTTATCAATATCATAATTTTAAATGTTTTAATGATTTATTTTTCTAAATATATTTAATTAATGTCCATGTTTTAGATATGATTTTAAAGATTTTCATATATGGACATGATTGTTTTAAAATATTAATTCCATTCAAAATCTTTAAAGTGGTATGGGACACATTAATTAAAAAATATCTTTTAAATGAATTCCTTTATAAATGAGTGACTTTTAAATGATTTCACAAGAGTGATATTTCTCTCAAAGAGTTTTACTGGTCATTTTTAACTATGTCAACATCCTTTACTGAATATTATTCTTGATTGAGGTTGATTTATTATTTTTCAATCTTTCATATTGTGTTGAATAAGTCATGATATGTTTTAATGTGGATGTGATATTTTTATACCATTCATGGTTTGTAGTTAAAGTATCACATTTCATATTCTAGTTTTAATATGAATGTTTATGTTATGTTTCAACATTTTCATATGAGTAATGAATTGGACTTAGTATGTGATTGATGGAGCCCGCTATAGCTCCTCGATGCATCGTTATGTATCATGGGAAAAACTATTGTCTTGGCATAAGTCCTTGAAAAAATATTATGTGTAGTCTTCACACAAGAGCTTGACTATGTGGTTATGATGTTTGGCATTATGATTTTCATCATTATGAAATTAGATTTTGATATTACATGTGACTATTAAACAATTATAATATCCATGTGAATAAGTAAATGGAATTATTTGATTTATCTTTTCCATTTATGGTGAAGTTTAGGTTTAAATTTTTTTTTGGTTTTATATATTGTCTCAAATTTTTATGTTTTTTATGAAAGTTTTTACTATACTGTTATTCTTACTGAGCATCTAATCTCACCCATTTATATTTATTATGATTCCTAGGATGTGAAGAATTATTTTATGGTTGACCTGTAGGGATAGTTAAGAGATATGAACTTGTTCAATAGAGACAAAATTTTATTGTTGTTTTTATTTAATGATGTAATGTAAAACTTATGTATGTATCTAGTACATCCAAGGATACTAAACTGATCGGTCTTTTGGGATTTGATCCGTTGTGATCATGCCAATGTTATGTAAAAATTTAACGACTCTATGTAACTAGGTTCAGGGTGTTACAGTTGGTATCAGAGGGATTTTAGTAAAAACCTTAGAAACTAGATTTACATAAAATCTGATTAGGGAACATTACCATTAGATAGAATTTGAGGGTTAGTATAGAAGAACTTTATAGAATTTTTGTAATGTAGAAATGTTTTGAGTTTTCCATGAAATACATTCATTTTTGGATATGATCAGGTAGATGTAGCTCTGGCACAGATTTACCTATGAGTGAAAACTCTAACAAGGAGTTTTGGTCTTGACTCGGGGTATCCTAGTACACGACAATGGGCATTGCTGCACTCTTGATTACGACACTCCCATGGGATATTCTTAAGATAATTCACATATTATTTACAAACCATTATGAAGGATTTATGAGTATTTACATCCTCAAAGATAGCATTTATTTTATTATAGATTATATCCATAAACTGTTCAATTTATGTTAAGTGTTTTACAAGTTGGGAATTGTGTATTTCTATTCGTAAACTAATCTAGTGTATGTCATTGTTTAGAAAAGGTTCCTAGTCGATGGAATGTAAACTATATCAACACACTTAATACATGTTGGTATTTACCTCCTACTCATGATAATAATATTTTAGATGGTGATGAAACTGGTTCTGATCAGCATATCACCATACTGGGACTACTAACTCAGGTTATGAATAATAACCTTACCCGTATGAAGCACCCTGATCCATAATGCATAGGATCAATGTTAGACTGATTCATGAGCCAAAAACCACCAACATTCAATGGGACTACAAATCCATTTGTAGCTGAGTAATGGATAATTTACTTAGAGAAAATATTTCATGCGTTAGGGAGCAGGAAAATAGAAAAAGTTATCATAGCAATTTATCGTCTCACGAGAGATGTAGATCAATGGTGGTCCTTAATTCAAAAAAAAATGAATATGAAGAAGTATAAAATATGTAATGGAGGGATTTTAAAGATATTTTCTTAAAAAATACATTCCTCGTGACGATCAAGAGGATATGGAATGAAAATTTCAGAGTCTGTGGAAAATGGAGGATGAGATTGTCGCAAAGTATGAGGCTAACTTTACAAGGTTAGCAAGGCACGTAACATATTATATATGTAACATAGGGAGTAATATTTATTGATTCTTTGATTGGTTAAAACCATTTCTCTATAAAGGGTTAGTCTCACAATCCTTCTCATTATACAAAGATACAGTCTCATATATTATCAAGACAGAAAAGGAATTTTCTAAGTCTTGCAACTTTAAACCAAAGCAAGAGAAGAAGAAATCTGTTGAACACTATAGAAATGGAAATAAGGGAATGAATGATTTTCCCATGTGTGATAACTATGGAAAGAATCACCTTGGTAAATTCTTAAAGTTAATGGGAGTTTGTTTTAATAGTAGATAAAATGGACACCAAGTACGTGATTGAAACGGTAAGAAAAAGGTTTCAAATGTACAATGCTTCATCTACAAGGAGTTGAGACACTATGTGAATCCATGTCCCAATCATCAGAGTATACCACAAATGACACTGTTAGATAATAAGCAAGTTATGATATTACCAGATATGAAGAGTAATTACCAGTATTCATATGTTGATATTAAAGAATTATGTCATT
This sequence comes from Viscum album, assembly GCA_963277665.1. Taxonomy (NCBI): domain Eukaryota; kingdom Viridiplantae; phylum Streptophyta; class Magnoliopsida; order Santalales; family Viscaceae; genus Viscum; species Viscum album. The sequence continues at coordinate 226,358,736 of OY728159.1, read as the reverse complement.
TGAGTGTTGTATCAATGATGTACTGGTTATAATAATTATGGAGTATATAAGGATTGTTCTGCAATAATATTTAATTAAGGATTTGAGATTTGGTGGTACCAAGAAATATTAATCAATAAAAAGTTATATTTTTTAGAATATACATGGATGAAGGAAAGATAAACTTTAATATGGTTTTGATAAAATAGTATTGATTTTGGAATAATAGATTATTGATTTGGATAAATTATATTCTATATTATTAACTCCCTTGGAACTCATTAATGGTATTTTTATTCCATCATTGTTGGTGATTACAAAATTTTTGGATTTAAAGAGTATATCCATTATTCTATGATTTACACAAGGAATAAGGAAATACATACCTATTCAAATATAGTTTTCTGGAAATTCTGTTTATTACTACATTTTAAAATAATACACGATGAAGGTATTCACATGCATATTATGTGACCTTCCTTATAAATTTTGGATTGTGAGTTCAGACAGAAGTATTCTAGAAACCTATAATGGTTGTAATAGATTATGTTTGAAATTGGATCCTACTGATAAGGTTAAATCATTTGTTAAGATTATTTTTGGATTGTCATAAAAAGGAAAACTTGGAGGTCGGGCGACAACCAATCGTGTATAGCAAGGCTGTGAGACTTGAACCCACAACCGAAGGGAGACAAAGTTAAATCACCTTTCAATGCCCTATGTGATGTCTTATTTTTTAAAATGTAGTTTTTTTATATAGTCTGACTAATGAATTATACATTCATTATTTTTGGAACCCTATACGATTAGTATAAATATAATATTTTTGAATTCTATTTTCTTTTGAAGTGAAATATGAGTTTGTGTTAGGGATTAGTTGAAGGATGAAACTATACTTGTAAAGTATATTTTTTTCCTTATATTCTATGAATAAAATAATTCTTATTCATTAGGGAATGGATCTTAATACCAAAATAGTGTTATCCTAATACCTTATGTTTTGTTGAACCGATGATATTTTAAATCATTATATATTGATGTCTTTGAGGCACTCAATTTTACACTTGTTTCTGATTTATGACCTCAAAAACTCCCTATAAATATTTTCATTTTTCTTCCAATTTTGTGTCACTAATTTCCACCAATGTTCTCTTAATCGATATCATAATTCGTTGGTGACTTTATCATTTATATTTCCCTCTTGTTAATACTAAATTTAATTAACCCAATTTCTGATATGGGTTTTCCACAAAAGTATTTTTCTATTTTTTACCTTTTATTTTCAAATAAAATTTTCAAATTGTGAGGACAAAATTTATTGAAGTAGGTAGAATGTAACTGTAACTCCCCAGGTAAATAAAGAATATGACATTTTTATATTTATCCCTATTTGTGAATAAAATGTCAATATTAATTTAAAGGGAACTCTATGCTCGATGGCTTACCCAATACCCAACATCGAGTTCCTTTGAAATCATACGTTGCACTCTAATAATAAAATAATATTGTTTTAAATGGTAGTTAACACATAGTCGTTGTATTGAAAAGAATGAATAGAAATAACTAAAATATGATTATATATGTATTTTAAATGTTTTTACTTTTATCCAAAAATTTTAGAGGCTTAAAATACAAATGAATCCAATCTTAAGCATTGAATACACTAGTATTTTTAAAATATTGTTTTACTACCTTTCGATGGAAAACCATTTTTAAATAAAACTTTTGTCAATTTTATAAGCTCTATTTTTCAAAATAAACATATTATTCATGATTGGGACATAGAAATTTACCTTGGGTTAATTTTTGGTATTTTTCTGACAATGTTCATTTTTCAATGAATAGTGAAAAATACTGCATTTTACATCAAAATTTCTTTTTCATATAATTTAATTATATGGTTATATTATCTTAATAATTTGTTTTAAAAGTGTAATTATAATATATTTTTACCATGTAATTCAATGATGGTCATTGGGATTAATTTCACTTTGGAATTAGGCATAAACAAGTGCCAAACTTTTCATAAATATTGTTTCTAAAAAACCCGTTATTTGTTTTGACAACGGGAAGTTTTTTTAAATTAATTATTGCAATTTATGTGTTTGTAATTTGGAAAAATAAATTAAATATTTGGAATCAGAAGGTCCAAATTATTTAATTAAGACTCTTTTGTTTTTGGACATTATGAATAGTAACGACGGTAATTATCTTTAATTATCTTGATTAATGAGTAATCGGGTAGTTAAAGATAATAAGATAATATCATAATAATACAAAATGACCCCAAAATGTGTCCTAAGTCTACTGGTTGTCTCATGGCCGACCCTGGGATGCCTTGTGCCAAACTTGGGGGCCCCATGGAATAACGTTTGTGAGAAAGTGACTTTTTATCTTTTTATTTTTAAAGAATTTTAAATGTAACAAAGAATGTATCACCTAAGTAAAATATTTTTAATTTTGTCTACATAAATTATAATTTGGACTATAAATATTCATTGGAAATCTAAAACGATTTCCTACATCATTGTATTTTTTTTATAATTTTTAGACATTAAATAAATTAAATTATTTATGACATCATGATGATGGAGCGATGACCTCATTATTTAACAATTTAAATAAAATGGAAAGATAATGTACAATCAAAGACATAAAAATGTCCAAAACCTATTGTATGGGTGGATTTCTAACCCTTATCACCTTAACCTCGAAACACATCATTGTGGGACCAATAAAATCCGAAACTCATTTGAAAATAAAGTTACATTTTATACCTTTCCAAGAGTTCCCCTCCTCCCCTCTTATAAAAGTCTCCCACCTCTACCACCTTACCCACACTTACAAAGCCTTTGGCTCGGCCAACCCCTGCCCATTTTGTCTCTACACATCCCTCTCTTACTCCTTGAAGCCTCAATTTCGGCAGAAGTCTTCCCAAGGAAGCCTTTGAGCTCAAACCAAAGGGAGTTACCCGATTTTAAGGTAATGTCTTCACTAGAGTCCTTCTGTTTTATTTTACTTCTCCAACCCCCTAAAATCTTTTTATTCATTTAATTTGTTACAACTCTAGTATAGTAAATATACTATGATGTTTTTATAATAAGTATTTGAGCTACACTTACAAACACCTTCATCTAATGGTTAAAGAACATATTGTTTTTGTGGATGGCGAATTTCTGCCTCATGGAACGATGATTGTTCAACACTCAGATAACACCTTCAAAGGTGGCCATTAAGATGTCACTATATTTATATATGATATATATTATGTTTATGTTTTCCTTATGCCTCTTTATTTTTCATTTTTGGTATAATTTTATGGTTTCCATTGTGGGTAAACACGATAATTTCATTTTAGGAAGTGCGGACTACCGCCCCCTCAAAGTGATTTGATTCGTTAATGCCATATGTGGGACGTATAAAGGATGGATTTAAAGTTATTATATATGATGTTATACTGGAATTATAATATACCTCTATATAATTATTATTTGTTTCCATTAAAGTATGATATAGAAATGAAAGTAGCGTTCATGCGTACGTACGGCTTACCGTCTCCATGAACGGTGCATTTCATTTCTTATCCCAAAATGTAATGTACTATTATAAGTACATGTATATAATGGATATATATGATTAATGATACATCTAAATGATGAATATAATTCTGGAATTAAAATATACATAACTCTCATTTAGTTATTAATTCCATTAATATGACAAATAAATGAAAGTAGCGTTCATGCGTACGTAGGGCTTACCGTCTCCATAAACGGTGCATTTCATTTCTTACCTCTAAATGATTATGTAATATTATAAATACATGTATATTCTGGATATATATGATATATATGATATCCAAATCATGAATTTCATTCTGGATATAAATAACCTTTGACCACACGAACAACATGTAATTGTAAGAAGTCCACTTTTGACATAAGAACCAAATATCGACAAAACAAACATTATTAACTTAAATGATTACATAATGTTTATAACATGTAAATAATTGATATAAAAGTAATAATTAAATTGAAAATGGTTCTTAAGCATTTATAAATTAACTCAAGTTTATTATTCAGGATTTTAAAGAATGATCGAGTCAAGTCAGAACCGAGATAAGGGATCATACTCCTCTCTTTCTTTTTAAGTACACTCTTTTATGTCATTCCTTTTAAAGCTCATCTTTCTTGTTATTGGGATGTTCTTTTATATTAATATTACTGTAAATTTTTTTGTTCATATGATGAGAGACCCTATTCTCCCTCATCAATCCATTTTGGATGTTTTGAGTTGTGCCGTTAGACTGCCGAATTTTCATAAGAGATCCAACCTCTCTCTTTCTTTTTAAGTACTCTCATTTATGTCATTTATTTTAAGCCCATATTTCTTATGTTTTGGAATTTTATTTTATATTCCTCATACTTTAATTTTTATGTTCATATTATTGGAGACCCTATTTGATCTCATATATCCATTTTTGGACGTTTTAAGTGGCGCCGTTAGGCTGCCGAGTTTTCGTAATGGATTTTTCATCTCACTTTTATTCGCATGACATTTATTCTACATTTTCCACTATTTCCTTTGAGTGGTTTATGCACATCCAATTATTATACAATTTTTGTAGTATAATTTAATTTATTGGTATTTACATCTTCATTATATGAACCTTCTTCCATGGGGTGTACTTTCCGAAAGTTACCCAACTCGGTAAGGGGACCTTTCACCCTCTTTTTTTAAAGACTTCTTTTGTTATGTCTTTTAATTAGGATACTATTATGTTGGGATAAGTTCTTATATATCCTTATTTATGTAAATTTTATGTCCAAGTGATGAGATCCCCTTTATATCTCTCATCAACCCTTTTTGTAAAATTTTATGTGACGTCGTTAGGCTGTCGAATTTTACCAAGGGAACTTCTTAACCCAATTTCGATTTCTTTGGGTTCAACATGTAGTTATTGAATATGTCATCCTTTGAATATGTGTGAATAAACTTTGATTGTTTTACACTTAATATCCACTTATATTGGGTGTATTTATATTTGTCACACATAATTATGAGATTGATTTATCCTTAATTTAAGGATACCTTCTTTATAATGGATTTCATCTCATTTTACATTTCTTTGGAGACTTCATTGTTGTTATGAACCAATTCACTCTTATATGGTGTGTATACTGTCCTTTGACATATTATATCACGAATCCCTTTATTCTCATGATATTATAAAGTTCGGATTAAATGTTATTCAGCTATTATTTGTATTCAAGAGTCTCCCATTTTGTTAAAAATTATTTAACAAAAATATTGTTTTAAATGTTTTAAAGATTTATAATTCTAAATATTAATCTTTAATGTCCATGATTTGGAAATGTTTTTCAGTATTTATTTATATGAAATTTAATATTTTAAAATTATAATTCCATTAAAATCTTCAAAGTGGTATGGGACACTTTGATTCAAAAATCTCTTTTAAATGGTTCTTGAAAATGGATTGATTAATTCAATATCTAGGAATTACTTATTGTGATTGAAAATGAAATGTTGTTATTGAAATGTTTATATTTTCAATATTTTATGTGTAATGATGGTACTTGGACATTTTACGAGTGGTTACGTGATAAACCATATGACGGGTGGTGCCGTGAATACCAGGACTGGTGGTTACGTTATAACCTCCAATGCATTGGGTATGGAAGTCGGCCGTATGGATATTCCATTAAGTATGTATGGAAGTTGGTCGTATGGCTATTCCATTCAGTGATATTTGTGGAAGTCGACCGTATGGTTATTCCACTTAAGTATGTTTATGTCCCAAGTTACCTTTATATGTTATGTGATCTTTATATGGATTTTATGGTAATCTTTTGATTACATAAGGGTAAGTAATGAACTTTTATTTAGTGAAGATTTTTTACTACTTCTAGAAGGTGAAAAGTATTACTTTGATAGAGTATACATGGTTTACTTGTTGTTTTGAAAAACTAACAGTTTTCATTTTTTGTGTATCCCTTACTGAGCTTTTTATGCTCATCCCATGTTTTTGAAATGCTTTTCACAGGACTTAACGTGGAATAGTGTCAAGGATGGGATCAAGGGAAAGTCATGCTACCTAAAACATGGAACTAGACATGTTTCTTTTTATGAGTATTTATTTTATGGAAACTTAGTAGAAGTTTCTACTTTGTAATCTTTTGAGATGTAATAGTTATTTCCTAATTCTCAAAAACTCTAAACCTGAAAAGATCTTCGATGTGAATTATTCATTTAATTCAATATTAAGTAAGTTTTAAGGTCGGGGCCTTATAGTAACACCCCCAAGATTTCATATTACATTATCTCTTCAATAAAATTCATTAACATGTGCTACACGCAACACCGAGTTCAAGCGCACCACAACCTACCAAAATAGCAGTTCAAAAAGCGGTTATGAATAGTATTACCTGAATTTTAAATTTTATATTCTATATATAATTTTAGAATCCATATTATCTGTTTTATAGAAATAATATAAGAACAAATTCATTTTTTTCAGATAAAAGGAGTATCTTTTAAAAAATGGGATTTTACCACCTTTTAATGGAGAACTTTTTTAAAACATAAATTTGACACTTTTGTATATTCAATTTAATGAAATTAAATTATTCTTTAGAAGTGGTACATAAAAATTTACTTTGGTAATATTTTTCTAACTTTTCTGATAACTTTCATATTTTGATAAATAGTGAAAATACTAAATTTTAATTGAAAATTACTTTTTTTTAAATTGTGATAATTTATTGTCTTAAATTATAAATGTGACTGGTTTTAAAGTATAATTTGATTATATTTTTATCATTTAATTTAATTTAGGTCATTGTATGTAATTTTACATTTATACTGGACATAAAAAAGTGTCAATATTTTGAAAGTTATTATTTCCTAAAAAAATGTTTTTTGTTTTGACAATGGGAATTAATTTTAAATTAATTTCTGCCACTTATATGTTTTGAATTTTTAAAAATGGATTCCATATTTGGAATCATGAGGTCCAAATTGTGTAAAAAGGAAATTTTATTTTTAGATATTATGAATACTTACTTCAGAAAATATTTTATTTACCAAGGTTGAAGAGAAAATCTGGTAAATAAGGGTAAAAGAATATTATTATTATAATATTAAATTATCCTAAAATGAGTATTAGTCCTATATTTTTATACATGGTCGACCATGGGAATCCCTGGGTCAATTTTGGGACCCCATGGATCCATATTAGAGTGATAATGACACTTTATATTAATTAATTTAATGTAAAGAAAATATCACATAAACATATATCTATTATTAAAAAAATTACATTGGGTTATATAAGTTATATTTTAAACTATAAATAATGAGTTGAATTTTAAAACTATTTCCTAACACATCGTAATTTTTTTAAATATTTAGACATCAAATAAATAAAATTATAAATGACACAAAAACGATGCAGTGTTTACCTCATTAAAGAATGATTTAAATAAATGCGATTATAAAAAATGAAACAATGTCCAAAAATTGTCAAATTCTTATTGGATGATTTTATTTTGAACAAGTTTCATGTTATCTTAAACATTAATTAGTTTTTGACCTTTAGAAATAGAAAATAATTAAATAATAAAATAATATTTTCAAACATTCTTAAAGAGCCCCTCCTCCCCCTTATAAAAATCTCTCACCTCTAACCCATTTCTCACACCACTGAAGCCCCTTGTCTATTCAAACCTATTCTCAATTAATCTTTCTATATATCTCTCTTCCTCCCAGAAGCCCTAATTTAGCACAAGTCACTTTAAATAATCCATTTGGTTCAAACCAAAGGAAGTTACCAGATTTAAAGGTAATGTTTCCTCTTACGTTCTTTTATTTTATTTTACTTCTCCAACCCCCAAAACTCTCTTTATTACATTATTTTAGAAAAACAAGAGTATAAACAATATACTCTGTTTTTGTTATGCGAATTATTGGAACTACACATATACACACCTCCATCTAATTAGTATAGAACGTAATGTTTCTGTGGATGACAAACTACTGCCTCAAGAAATGATGATTATTCAATCTTCTACTACTACCTCTTATGGTGTCCATTATGATGGAACTGTAATTATATATGATATTTATGATATTTATTGTATCTATAATATTTTTAATTCTCTTTTATAGCATACCTTTATTTTTTTCATGTTGTGTATATATGATAATTTCATTTGAGGAAGTGTGGACTACCGCCCCCTAAAAGTGATATGACTCGTTCATACCATACATAGAACGTATAACGGATAGTGTAAATGAATATATATAACGTATATAAAATATTATATTATACTAGAATAATAATATACCTATGTATCATTTGGTCTTCCTTCCTTTTAAAATAAAAAAATGAAATGGAAAGTAGTATTCGTGCATACGTATGAATTACCATCTCCACGAACGTGATGAGATTCCTTCACCATCATAACCATTCAAGAATAATTCTCATTTAATTATTAAAAATAATATTTAAGAACATTATATCATTCTGGATATGAATCGAATACATCCTATCTATAACAAACATGACTTACCTAACAAAACATATAATGGAAAATGAAGTAGTTAACACCCAAAACAATGATACTTCTTAAATATTATTAACAAATAAATATTAAAAGATCATATATGATATCATATTATGTATGTAGTAAACTTATAATTTAATAAAAATAATTTAACTATTATATTGGATGTTAACGTACACTTATCTAAAGAAAAGTACAGGTTAAGGTTTAATTCCTCAATCTAATTATTATCCGAGATTGTTTATGTGTAAGTATTTACTAGGACATTTTAATCATCCATGTCCATGTTTGATGAAAATATTCTCAAAATGAATATTTTAAGGTTTGGTGGAATGAAATATTTACCAAGATCCGCATTTTAAATGTTTTAATGATTTATTTTTCAAAATCATTTTAATTAATGTCCATGTTTTAAAAATTATTTTAAGGATTTATTAATATGAACATGATTGTTTAAAAATGTTAATTCATTTCAAAAGTTTCAAAGTGGTATGGGAAACTATAATTAAAAAATAACTTTTAAATGACTTCCTTTATAAATAAGTTACTTTAAAAATGATTTCACAAAAAGGTGCATTTCTCTCAATGAGTTTTACTGATCATTTTCAACTACTTCATCATCCTTTACAAGATATTATTCTTGATTGAGGTTGATTTATTCTAATGAAATTTTCCATATTGAATTGAATGAGTTATTATATGTTTGGCTATAGATTTGGTATTTTTATACAATTAATGGTTTATGGTTAAAGTATTACATTTCATATATTAGTTTTAATAAGAATGTTTATGTTATGTTTCAACATTTTCATATGAGTTATACATTGACTTAGTAAGTGATGGGTGGAATACACTATAGCTTCTCGGTGTATCAATAGGTCTCACGAAACAAACTAGTGTCTTGGGACAAGGCCTTGAAAAAATATTATTTGCAGTCTTGACACGAGGCCTTGACTATGTGTTTATGATGGATAACATTATGCATTACACCATTATGAAATTAGCTACTAATATTACAATGACAATTCAACTAGTAGAATATCCATGTAAATAAGTAAATGGAATTATATGATTAATATTTTCCATATTATCATGACTTTTATGTTTAAATGGATTTGGTTTTAGATTTATACATTTCCTTAAATGTTTATGTTTATTTATGAAAGTTTCTTCTATACAATTATTCTTACTGAGCATTTGAGCTCACCACTTTCTATGTTTTATTTTTCCTAGGATGTGAAGAAGTATTGTATGGATGACCTGTAGCGATAGGCTAAGGGATATGCATGTGGTCAATAGAGACAAAATGTTTATGTTGTTTTTATTTCATTATGTAAAGTAAAACTTATGTATGTATCTAGTACTTACAAGGCTACTAAACTAATCTGTCTTTAGGGATTTGATCCCTTGTGATCATTCCAATGTTATGTAATAATGCACCGACTATGGGTAACTAGGGTCGGGACGTAACAATATGATTCATTATTTTTACTGTAAGATATCATTTCTTCAATTTCATATTCTCTATTTCATGTATTACAATATTTGGAAGATATTATTTAAACTATCTTTCCCAGATGAATATCATTTGAGTTTCTTCTTCTTCTGGACTACTTCTTTCCTCACTGGTGAATTTTATATCATTCAATTTTTCTATAAGAAGCTTCACAGATGCACCAAAACAGAAGTAATCGTAACCTTCTTCACTTTCATTATCTGTATTTCAGATAGAAAAAAAGTACCCTTTTATTTTTAAAGATCATTATATCCTTTACATTAGAATAGGACTTGGTTTTGTCTTCCTTCTTCTTGATGGATCATTTTTACATTCTAACATCTTCATCAGTTCCTTCATATTTTTTTAGGGAAAAATTTTCAATATAATTTCCAATTTCTCCACAATAGAAACAATTCATAGGTAACTATATCTTATACTTTTAATGCCTCTTTTTAAATTTGTGCTCAAAAAATATGTAATTTCATCAAATTTTCACTATCATTTTCAATATCAGTGTCACAAGATTATATCTAGATAACATTCATATACTTCCCTTTCAAAGCATATTTGATGAAAATTTCTCAATAAGTGTTTTCTTTTTTCACCATAAACTTTTCAATTCTCATCTAGTAAGTGGTGACACTACTGATCAGATCATTCCTAGATACAGTCTTAGGATCTCTATCTTTTATGGGTGAAACATAGTAATCAGATTTATAATGATGAATTTTTATTATCTTTTCAACGATTGTAAAATATTTTAACATATCACCAATACATATAACTGTGCTTAAAATTTCATCCAACCATGCATAGAAGACATAAAAAAATTCATTTTCAACCATTTTATGATCTTTGGACTTTGGTATCTTGATTTATAACATATGAATCTCAATTTTTGTATTCCCATGAAATATTTTCATCAATTTATCTATGATTATTTTAACCATGGTAATTCATTTGAATCTAAGAATCTTACTTTCAGAGAGTGTGGAAGGTATGTCATTACAATATCTCCCATTAGTATCAAAATTTTTATTATTGTTATTTAATAATGGAACACATTTATTATGAGGGTGGAAAAAATATATAAAAACATCAATATCTTTATAACCAATATGCATATGATAAATAAACACTCTATAATTCTAGATATAATAGTTTTTTCCATTGAAGATATAAATAACCTTATTGTTCATAGAATTTTGAACAACCATATCATCTTACAATTTAAAAAAAACATCATCAAAGAGTCAAAAAAGTAAACCTTATCTCGGATACCTCTTGAAAGGACTAATCGAGGTATGTGCGATTACTAAGAGGGGGAGTGGGTGAATCAATGATTTTTATTCTTAAAATTTTTTACTTATGAATGAATCTTCACCTTATATTTGAGGGTACTCAATTTTCTGAAAACAATAACATAAGAAAAATACATTACAACATAGGTATTTACAAGGATTACTAATGGAAAAGTGTATCTAGTCCTCGGCATGGGTTGTATACTATCCAATACTAAAAAACCACTAGAAAATTATCCATTAATGTGTTTACAGTAAGGAGGTAATATTTTTTCACTTATGTTGCACTATGATTAAACAATAATCCACGCGCTCTCTATATAGTTAATGCTGTAACAAATATTTTTATAAAAAATAACAGACATTAACCAATAGTGATAAAAAAAACTATTATTCTTGTATTTATGCGCAATCATACAAAAATAGTGTTCTAATTTATTATATAATTCTGTGCCCATTAGATGGAAACAACTTTATTCTATACGATGTTTTTAAACCCTATTATGTAAAAAATTCATCCATATTATTTGACATTCACTTTATATTCTATTTAGTTTTTATTCTCAATAATTTCATGCACATTACACTATTGTATCTCTCAAGTGTATCACTCGATATGAATTATTCAACACATAAAAAATATTTAAAGACTTATTAAACTCTATATGAAATTATTATTCACTATACTTCTAGTTTTACTTATTCTTTCCAAACCATTATGTATATTTTGGGTTTTTAGGATAAAAAGTAGCCATATCCTCGACCTAAGGGTTTTCACCTTAATAAAAGAGCCTCAGGCAGACCTAGAGGACTTCATAGAACCAGTTATTTTCAAATAACTTTTTGTTTGATAAATACTATTCAAATTTTTATAATATCATCTATTCCTTAAACAATTATATGATTTATGGATTCTCTTCCTGAAACAAAATTTCATGGAGCTCCCTTATTTCATCTTAAATATTAGAGGTCTCTCTTTCTGAAGTAGAATCTAAATTATATAAGTTAGGTCATTTCTATTTAAAGAAGACACCACTGCCCTACACAATAGCGATTCACTAAATAATATACCATAAAATATTTTATTTAAATTAATATAATTGAATTCATAAATAATTATGAATTTAAATTCACTGTATATGGGTTATATTTTTTAATATTTAAAAATCCATGGATTCTCTTCTTTTGTAGCCAGGTTCCCCTCATGATGAATATATAATGTACATGTGATAGTAATCACATTATTATTTTATCCATCCATTATATTTCCATTATTGGCCTCCTACAACTCCATATCATCCTGGGTCGAATGTTCATACATTAATTATTTATGAAAATAAAGTATCATGATGCTCTGATCATATTTGAATTTCCATGATGATCAAATGGAACTCTAATGCAATTATGGAAAATTTGGACATCCGGATATAATGAAACCCTGATGCACATTAGTTCATTTGGAAACCACAATGACTGAAGTTAGAAGAAAATTTTGTATCAATCGTCATACGACTCTAATTTATTTATTATAGGGTTACGGTTAGGTCTGTAACATTTTGAATTAGAGTAATAGTATTTCTTACCTAATGTCCCACATAGTACATCCACGTGGTTGATATCCCCATTTTATAACATTTAATTCCATGGACCATTCAAGATGGAATTAGAGTTAAGCACTAGTAACAATCACAGAAACCTAGGCCTTATGGTTCATGCATCACCTAAACTATCCAACCTTCCCTAGATCATTAATCCTCACTAATCCACTCTCTTTTGATCCTAATTTCTACCAATTTTACCATGATTCCATGCATTATTTCCTAGTCTAGATCCTTTTCATGTGGTTGAGTCCAACTCCCACAATGCCTCAGTTGAGCTGGCTAGAGTTACTTTTGTTATTGGCCCTCTTTTAACAAGGTCTCCAATTTTCCAATGAAACAGTTCCATGCTATAAACTCAAGATTATTCACCAAATATTATTCAGGAAAAATATATATGTATTTATATTTTATCATTCCCTCTATTAATTGTATCATGAAAAAATGATCTTCATGGTCTTTACTTCTTTATCTATTATTGTAAAAAATATTACATCCCGCAAAAAAAACTCCTCGATATTTATAATTATTCCAACAATCCTCCAAATTAATTATGTGATTTATGTACATAAAAATTTTAATTAAATAACATTGATTTTATAATAAAAAAATTTGGAATTTTTTTACAGCCTATATTTTCTATAATATTGGTCCCAAAGCTATATTCTCTTTTAGATAAAAAAACACATCAAATGCACACTAATATAAAAGAATATTGTGACAGTTTATTTAGTTTAAATAAATAAATATTCCAGAAATTTATGTTCCATACCACTCAAGATAAGTAAGAATCCAAAAATTAATTGAATTATTTTTCGAAAATTATGAAATATATACTATTTTATCTATATCATTCATTATCATCTCTATTGGTGAAATAAATATTGGGTAGAAAATATATATAATAAGGTCATAACATTCTGAAAAAAGTGTATAAAAATATTACCAACAAAAAACATTCATAATTATTATAATTTGTTAAATATTAATAGTTGGCAAAAATATTATAATCAAATGACATGTTAAATACATGAATATTATTGACTCCCCATATAACACCAATTACAAGGTCAATGATTTCTCTCTTTAAAATTATCATAAAAATTTAACACCCTTAATTTTTATCATTAATTGGAAGATAATAAACTCCCAACAAAAATGATAAATATATTGATAATTTTTAAATTCTAGAAGAAGTAGTATTTAAATAAATACCATCCTTTAACATTTTTATCAAATTATTATTTCTTTAACGTGAAATTATTTCAATAAAAATTATTTAAATATATAAATATTAAAATGATGAATTATTTTTGAAACTAATATTTAATAAATAAGATACTCTATACAAACCTCAAGGTAAATATTTCAGATATGCCTATATAGAAAAAATAAAAAATGGTTGATACTTTCTCCAACTATAGTTACCTCATATATTGAAAATGGTACTCTTCTTTATCTATACATAATATTTTATATCATGACCCTAACATGATCTATCACTATTTTTTTATGATGAATGGTATACCCAACATAATATGTAATATCATATAGAACAATATGATGTTGAGGATACTAAATATATGTTTCACAATAGATGAAAAGTTATGGAGGAGGAGGTATCATAGTTCGATATATAGGCTCAGGTGAATAGTGGGATATGCTGTCAGAGGAGGAGGAGGAGGATCGTTATCCCAAAAACTATCTTTTCATGTCTACAAACCTATATTTTACCAAATATCTAATCTAACCATATATTTTCTACCACATATCCTAAAGATTTATGATTTTTTTATATAAATCATCCTTTTATGAAAATCTATAATGACCAAAAACATTTTTTATTGATACACCCACCTCGTATCCTCATTTGAGACCCAGGTGCCTTGGTTTTCCCAATGTAGTAGTTAAAATATCTCTACATCTGTTAGGTATGAAAGTCACTTATGTTCTCTTTTACAGAAGATATCTCATATAGAATATTTGTAAAATTCATTATTTAATTTCATTATATAAAAATTTTAAATAACATAAATAATATATATAACTCCATACAATCCTCTACGCTATATCCCTCAACTCTTCTATAAGATATTTTCCCTTTTTCATCACTCACACACTTTACTATTTTTTATGTCTATCTTGGGGGAGGAGACAAAAACACTACCGATCCTAAAGGCAAACATATCGATTTCTTTAATTTTTTAGCCAACACTTATTCTTCAAAAAATGTAATACCTCAGCGAGATAGTGAATCTTGGTATATGTTTTTAGATTGGTTCTACTGATGAAATATCCATAGTTTCTACAAATTAAGGAAAAATATTCTTTATTATTATTATTGTTATACCAAACAACATCTATAATTTAATATTTAACTTACAAAAATATATCAATGTCAAATACATTCAAAAAAATGTTTCTATATATCGTCATCTAGTAAATGGTATATATGACATGATTTTTTTTTCTTTTCACAAATATTAAATTTGATGGGATTAATGACTAAAATTCCATCTATCTCTTAATATCTAAAGATAAATAGTTCTTAATTACATACATGTTATGAGTTATATCAAATTCCAACTAATAAGAAGGGAAAATCTTATAATTTTAAAACCATATCATGATTATTAAACTAATAATAAATGATATTACCAAAATTGTCCCCTGTAATCGAGATATAATCACATTTCATATACTTTTCCAATCACATCTCAAAATGTTAACTTTTTAAAATGCTTTTATTTAAAGAAATGACTTAAATTGTTTTCAATTTGGACCCCTAGGACTATTATTGTCATCAAAATCATTATATATCCAGTGTTCATGGCTATAAGAAATCGATAATTTTAGTAAACATGTTCTATAATGTTTACCAACCCTAGATTCCTTATTTTCTATTGTGGAAGTAGAAGGATCCCATATAGAAGGATGGGGAGGCTCTATAGTAAATGTATGTGTATGGACCTCCCCAGAAGCTCAATGAAAATAAACTATTTTATCTAACATTATCCTAAAAATAAAATTAACAGTCAATTTTTTAAAAAAAAATATACCAATACAACTATTACACATAAAATTGAATCAAAAATGAAAAACTTTCCATCAAAAATAAAACAAAATTAAATAAATTTTAATTCATATTTGTCAAAGTAGTTAACCAAAATGATTGTAACATTTATGAGAGTTGAAATGATATAAAAAGGGGAAAACAAATTAAAATTTAAATATTATACATATCCAATTATTACCAAAAAATGAAGAAAAAATACAAACCAAATTTTATCGCAAACATTATATTAGTTAAAATTTTATAAAATTTAAAAAGGTAAAAAAATTAATATATGTTTCCTACAATAATATAAAATTCAAAAAACTATTTTTCCTATATTCCATTATCATGATCATTACATATGAAAAACACCATGACTATGATGGGTTCATTAATATTCTATGATGATATTTCCATAGAAGAAGCTATCTCATATAAATCTACATCTTAGCCAAGTATTTCATTGCCAAAATATAGTTTTTTTACCTTTAAAATTATATACCACAACACATTTGATGGATAAATAATATATGTATTTTTTTATGTTCCCCTTATAAAAGGATATGATTTATATTCCAATCTATTCAAATTATCTAGTGTTAATCAAAAAACATCTTATCTAATACTATTTTTACTGATAAAACTTTTACAATTAAACACTACGGATCAAAATTTAATGTAAAAAATCACCCATATTTCGTTAATGACTATGTAATATAGACTTGATTCAAATATTGGGTTTTGGTATTTTGGAACTTGAAAACCCCATTGCATCTACAAACACTAGTACACTGCTATTTTAATCTACACTTATATTTTCTTGAACTATTGACAAAGTTGAATATCCATTAATGACATACACAAATCATGTTATAAAATTTAATCTTGGGCTATCCACTAACCATCTCACTATTTCTTATTCATCTAATCTATCATTAACAGTCTCTTTAAGACATGTCTAAAAAGTATTGTCAAGCCAATTTAATTTCCATATATCTTCCTACATTTTATAACATGTTTTAAAACATAAACATGAAATATTATATATGAATGAACATAAAATATATTATTTATGGTGAATAATTGTACCAAAATTATCTATTCAACTCTCAATAATTTTTTATTCATGTCACATATCCCATTCCCACAAAACCAACTCATTCATGTTGAGGTGCTGGAAAACCCATCTTGTGATACCCTCCAGCTCACAAGTGTGTTTAATTTAGAGATTGGCTAATCTCAATTAAGGATCGATATATTTTTAGGATTTGGAAATTGAAAATTTCATGTCTCAAGGAAAATAGTTTAGGTTCAAGTTTTAGGAACGAACTTGGTCTTACTGAGGGGTAACAATATGATATGTAACTGTTGGTTCTAGAAGAATTTTTCACATCCTAAGCACATTCTTTTTAGTTAAGTGAGTGTCTATGAATAAAATACATATGTATTGGTTTTATCAAGACTTTATCACATGATATTATAATGGTTTATCTAACCATGTGATTATTACGAGGAGACCATGTGGCTTTTTCATGGGATAGTGGATACTAAAAGGTTGGTGCCTGGTTTTTCTCAATGTATGTCCTAACCATGAGGCCAGATCTCAACATAATAAAATTAAAATATACCATTATTACCTAGGTCATTTTAACCTCTTATAATCGCATAATTCCACATTATCTAAAACCAACCCCACTTTGATACTCTAGGTAGTTATCCCCATGGACCAATGGTGAATATCTATCGATATAGATGTACCTATTTGAGTTATGTTTGTTTTTTTTGTGTATTCTTATCATCTCTATAATTTAACATCAATATATCATCTTCTCTAGGTTTTGAAACACTATATGCGATATGGTCACCCTATATATCATATTGATGTATAATATATAATGTTTCTTTTGGATCTATACTAGTGATGGCCAGATCTATTCATTTTCCATCACCTATTTTTAAGGTGATTGAGTCTTCTTCATTCTTGTTACAGGCATCTCTATATTATTCTTCTATCACATAAATTAATCAAAATTATTATAAATTCCTTTGGTTTCATATATGAATATTATTTATTGGAGTTCATATTAGGGGTTTATATGAAATTCATCTTGGGTGGAATTTAAATAGTTCTTATTAAAAAAATACACTTTAGTTTTCTGATAAAATGATTCAATGATATTTTCAAATTAAATTGTATTTGAATCGTATAAATGGTGATTCATTTATTTTAAAAATGGTTTCTAATATTCTTATTATGGTTTATTTAATTTTTTGGAAAACATGGAATATTAGTAACCTTGGGTGTGTTGGGTAATATACATATAAAGAATTCAGTGAGTGTGGCATTACTAGGGGTTATTCTTGTGATTTTGATAGTCTATGTGAGGACTCAATATCGGTATGATTAATATTATGTCTTGGTTAATGTTCCTTAAAATGTAAAAGAATATTTTTTCAAATGATTGAGCCCAAATTTTACTTTTAGTATTACATTATGGTATTATTTCACGATTCTATTCCATATATTTTTCTTTTTAGATATGGATCATATTCTTAGAGAATTGTATAAAATATGTTTCCGTGAAAACCAAATTGTGTTTTATAAAAAAAGTCAAAGGATATATCTTTATGAAACATTTATTTAATACTAAAAATAATTGATCCATTTAAAATTAATTTGTATAAATACATTGGTTGTATCCTATTAAGAATTAGTTCTCAAACCCTACCTTTCCCCTTGGGAACATGTAGTCATTGTTTTGGAATATTTTGTTAAAAGGAATGTTTTTTATGAATAATATTGATTTTACTTGGTTATTACCATCTTCTTCATGGTTTGGGATTGATATTACATATATTCACATGGAGACATGGTTTTTTTCTAAGATCATTCTTTAGGATTGGTTTTGTTATATCTCATGGTTGTGTAAAATTTCATTCACACTATACTCGGATTGTTATTTTACTATTTTTATAATGATTAATGTGCCATTATAATTCATGATTAAATAATTCCAAAGGCTTGGTTTCTTTTATACTCATGTTCTTGTTATCATAATTTGGTGATCAGAATATTGCTTCAAGACTTTTGTTTAGCTGGCTTCGGTGACATGTCCAGTTGACCCATGATGGTTTGTTATAATATTGTATAATGTTTGAAGTAGGTGGAAGATTGATAACTCTTACTAGGTATTTTTTGTGGGTTTGGTAGATAATAAATATTAAATATAAAATATATAAGAGTATATTCTAGGTAGTTTCTTTATCACCATCTTTTATGATACTCTGAGAGTTAAAATGGGCAGTCATGATTCAATTTTTTATTATTATTTAAATGATTTAGGGCTTTATATTATGATAAATGGTCACCATGGGTATATTTTCAGGTTCTTCATGTAAAAAGAATGAAGAATCAGCTTATGAGGTCAATATAGATGGTTGGAAAAACAATTTCATGATCAAACACATGCTTTTTTAACAATTATGGTGGTTATAGAAGTATTTTTAACATGGTAATAAAAAAAGTGGAAAGTTAAAACAATAATTCACATCCATTTTATATTGTTTCTTACAAACCATGATTCTAGGATTTTTTGACTGATTCTCATAGACAGAAAAATAATCAAGGTTCTTCCTAGAATATGTTCATATAAATAATTAGTTTGGATGACTATTATGAAATGTTTTTTTTGTGAGTGTGTGGTACAATTGTTTTATGTATGAAAATTAGATTTCATCGAAAATGGTTTTAGTTGGAAAAGTGATTCTATAATTCCTACTTTGAAAATAAGGCATGATTTCTAGAACATGTCTTTATGAATGGGTGTAAAATCATGAAAATCAAGAGAAATAGTTGTTTTGAACAATAGTTAATGATCTACATTTAAGGATTTGTCCCACATGTAGCATATCGTTAATAAATATTAATTTTTTTTAAAGAAACGTTTCCATACTATAAAGTTATAAAATGTTGTTTTTTGGTTTGAAGGAAAAAATCATGGTTTTTTAACTTGTACTCTATAATAGAAAATGGGTTTTATATAGGAATGATAAATAAAAATAAGATTCCAATTTTAATGAATAAATGTATTATAAATTTAATGGTTCTTGAAAAATATTTTTCATTTTAATAGAGGATTCTTCCACCAAATTTCCAACATTAATATTTAAATTTAAGATGAAAATGAATCATGTTTCATGCTTTTGGTTCAATGGAATGAGGTTTCATCTTATAAATCAGGATTTTTAAAATGATTCCATATATGAATTTTATTATGTAATGAATAATTTTTAGTTGTTAAATTTTATATTTTTATAAATCCTTTTCATATGGTGTTTAGAAAATTTCAAAATAAACTATTTTTCAAAGTGGTTTCTACTATTTATGTTGGGTTGTTTTGATATCTCTCTTAATTTTTTTTCCTACTTTATTTCATTCTATATTTCATATTAAACTTTATTAAGTTTTGGTGTTATCTGATCACCATTAAAAGACATGAATGGATAGTGGTCTCATTTTGTGTGTCTTGAGTATGTCTTTTGGATAGGCCATGAGGTTATTTTAGATTAATTTATTTAGAGTGGTATTTTACACTAATAATTAGTTTAACTCAGGCTTTGAATGGAGTGGTGAGTGTCATATTATCACTATGTCTCTCAAAAGTTTCTATCATTTCCCATTTAGATAACTGGATAGGATTCACTATGTAGTCTAGCTAGTAAGGACTAGTTTTCTTTGATCCCTAATATACCTTGAGATGAGTGAATTCTTAGTTGCATGCTATGATTTTTGAACTAATACCATCGGGTTATCATTCTATAGTTTCATAGAAGTTTCATTGTGGGATATCATTATTTAAGTGAGATATTTTATCCCTTCTTTTGGATTATCTATTGAGATAAATGTATATCTTGAGTTTATTCATATCTCATTATTTCAATTTAATATATGAACATTATTTATAGAGATAGATTTGTGGTAAAATCTACACCATATATTTTAGCTTATTACTCTTGACATGTTAGTAATTTGGTGTGTTAAGGGGTAATAATGTTTATCATAATGAATGGTGTGGATTAGGGATCCATAGAAGATATGTTATTATTAGTTTGAAAATAGAGACATTGGGTTTGAGAGCTCAAAAATCGAGTGACCATATGCATATTTTCATGACACAAGACTATATCCATGTTATTTTTTGTTGATTCATGTCTTTGTCTGAACAATTTCTGGGTTATATGTGTGGTTTTTTATCTGGTGTTTGGTCTTATTAAATCATGGGTGATTTTTTTGAGTTTATTTGAATTGATCATTCTTATACCATTTTGGGGTTGTTTCCTTCTACATAGTCATGATATTGACCCATCATGGTTAGTTGCATCATACGATGGAATGATGGATTCCCTTGTATAAGGATGAAAATATTATGGGGGATTCCTTTATATGATATATGAAACCCTTTTCACCATGTTTATATTCTCCCATATCAATGGAGTTTTTTATTACTACTCCATTTCATATTAAATTTATATAATGGGGAGAGTTATGTTAGATCTCAGTTATCCATAGAGTCTCATGTTGAATAATATGGAACCTAGAACTCCTTTAAATGGATTATTGTGAGGTTAACTTCTAATACAGTGTTTTTTCATGCTATGAAAAGTTAAACCTTGTAATAATTACCAAGATGTTGTGTGTATGGAGTTGGAATATGTCTTGATGTATATAAATGGGTGATGGTTAAAGTATATCTCTAAATATTATTTCGTCTAAAGATTCTGTCTCATTGTGTAAAGTAATTAATGGAGGATTCATTATGGGTGCTATTTTTATAGAAATTCTCTTATATGTGTCCCATGATTCGATGTTCTTGTATGCTCTGTTGGAGATAAATCTAGTTTTCCCTTGTGAAATCTTATTTTCCTTAGGTATTCAAAAGAAAAAATTTGGAAATATATTAATGAAAATTTTTAAGGGGATACCTTAGGTATTTGTTTTGGGTCTCTAGATGGTTCTTTCTATATTCATTGGTAATGGATTTTTTTGGTTGTTCTGATTCGTTATTTTTTAGATTCTGAACATCGTTCTAGTGAGTTGGGGCACTAAGGGGTTACTAAGGAATGTCTTGATTTGAGACATCAATGTATGTATCATAGAGTATACCAGTTAATTGATACCTTTACATCACACTAAATTACCTACTGTAAAAGTGCTGTATAAAACCACATAACTACTAGTTTCGTTTACCCTAATACATTCCATTATGAAATTTGAATAAAGGTTCTAGAGACCAAGAAATTAAAAAATCATATACTCTTAGTTGGGAAAAAGATATGATTTAGTTAATAATTCATTGATTCATGAAATCTGTTCATATATTCTCTTCTAAGGATATGGTGATAGGAGATAAGTTTTAACATTTATATGTTTAAGGGGTTTTGGAATGAGGTTAGTTTTGAAGGAATATGAGCATGATTTTAAATCCTCAGAAGGATGGTTGAACTTTTCATATCATCTAATTCATGATGATATGATTGGGGAATGTATTCTTGATTTTAGTGTATTTTTTATTTAGTATCTTGACTATTATTAGATTATGGATACATGATTTAATGTTTCATATGGGTAGCCTTTTGGATCACCTTGATGTTGGGAAATTGTGGGTGAATAAACATTGGTAGAACTCACTCTTTCCCAGTGGTGGTGGAGATGGCATGGTAATATTGAAAAAGATGGAAATGGTTATAATCCAGTAAAATGTTTATGTAGAACAGCTTAATTTTTCATTAGAGTTTTAGGTAAGTGATCATGTTTCTCTAAGAGGATCACCTTACTTGGAACATATAATTTCAGAGAGGAAGTGTAAATTAACACCTCGTTATGTTATCATGTTTGAGATTGTGGAGAAACTTAGAAAGATGCATTTTTAGTTTGACTTTAATCTAATATTAATTATGTCTTTGATGTGTTTCATATTTCCTTATTGAATTAGTATCTACTATATTAATCACACATAATCGAGTGGGGGTGTTGAGTTTGAACCTAAAACCTTAGTGGACTGATATGATAAGGTTTTTACATGGAAAGATGGTCCCATTGGTTTTTCTGAGATGGTAGTGTGGTAGGTACCACCGTGACACATGGGAATGTGAGGACTTGATAAAACACCAGTAGCCTTATCTATTTTTATATTCTTGATAATAATCCATTATTGGGATATAATATTTTTATAGTAGAGATAATTGTGATTCCCTCTATCTCACAGGTGTTTTAAATTTTTATCTTGTATGGGTTGAGATATTTTCCCGAGTTAGAGGATAAAAATAATAACATTAGGAAAAAAATGATATGATCATGGTTTAGATGGATGTTTTTTCTGATCATATTGTGACCATTTGTTTTGGAATTGTTCATTATATAGGAATTTTTAAAGTTCTAAACACGTATTTCTAGTTGTACTAGCATACATGAAAACAATATAAATGTATGGAATCTATATAGAGGCTATCACACATATTTAGAATGTATCCTCTAACTATGCATATTTTACTAGAAGGTTGTGAGGATTTGTTTTCAATTGATAATGGCTACAATAATATTTGTACATGGATTGTTAAAATGATTATCCTAATTATTTTGCTAGAGTTTAATTTATTAAAATGGAAATTTACCTTGATGCCTTAGGTTTTTATAATTTATAAACCTCTATTAATTGCTCATTACCCTAAACCAACCATTCCATGGAACTCTAGGAAGTTCTCCAATAACCCTAAATTGAATCTCTATTAATCTATATGTTATAATCTATAAACCACTTTTAATTAATCATTACCTCAATCCAACCACTCCACGAAACCCTAGTAAGTTCAACCTTATCCATATGTTGAATCTCCATCAATCTAGATGGATCTCAGAGAGTTATATTATTTTTGGGTTATTTTCTTCTCCTATTTCAAGACCTACATCAAACCTCTCATATTATCTATGTGTTGAAACCCATTTAGGGGTACGTTGATCTGATATACAATTTGGATAGATATTTTATGATTTTTCTATTGGACATTTAATTTTTAAGACCATATCTCCTCATCTCCCATCACTAATTTTGAAGGTGACATGGTATTCAACATTATCATAGTAGGTGTCTCTATAAAATGGTATAATCACTTGAATTTGTCGACATAAATATTATTTCACATGGTTTTATTACTGAAAATTATTAATTTCATGTAAAATAAGGGTTTTACATAAAATTCTAACTTAAGTGTCATGTAATAGGGGTTTTATTTGAAAAACAATTTCATGCACTTCTGGTGTTAGATAAAATACATAACAGTTGTTTTTTACACTAAAATATATTTCATGAATTTGATTTATGGTGATTTTATTGTAAAAAGGATTTATCAAATTGGTAAAATGTATTATTTAAATGATATTGAAAATAGAAAACATTCAGAACCATTTTTCATCACGTTATGGACATATGAAAAACCAGAGTGAGTGTGGCACACCAGGGGTTATTATTTTGATATCAATAAACTATATATGGTATTGATATAAGTATGATTCTTGATATTCATGGATTGGTTTTATTTCATGTGTCTAAGTATATATTACCATATTCTAAATCCCAACATGTTCA
Organism: Viscum album; assembly: GCA_963277665.1. Classification (NCBI taxonomy): domain Eukaryota; kingdom Viridiplantae; phylum Streptophyta; class Magnoliopsida; order Santalales; family Viscaceae; genus Viscum; species Viscum album. The sequence continues at coordinate 226,334,075 of OY728159.1, read as the reverse complement.
TATATTATTACATGATGGTATAGTTTCATATATTTTTTTATATGTTTTTCTTATGAGATATTGTTATTTTGATTACCACCACATTATTTTTTATCACTCATGACTATACTCATATTATTATGTATATGAATATGGATTGTTTTAATGGAAACAAAATGATTTTTATAAAGACTATTTTCAAAGAAAATAACATTATTAATCTTGTATTTTTTTTAAAAGTTAGAACTAATGGTTTCAGAGTGAAAGACTATATATAGAATCTTGGGTGTTGTCATACTAATCATTGGTAATCACACCCAAACTTTTCCATTTTTCATTTAAAGGAATGAATTTTTTATGATTTGGATAGAAATAATGAAATCATGTGGTATGTTATATTTTATTGGTTATTATCACCTTTGTCGTGGTTTGGGGGTAGGTGATGGATAGTCACATGGAGACTTAGTTTTTATTCTAGGTTTATCATTTTGTCTTTGTTTTTTTTTGTATCATGGTTTTTTACATTTTCTTCCATATATTACTATTATTGTTTATTTTACTTTTTTATATATTATTTATGTGTTGTTATAATTCCAAGTGAAATCATTACCATGGTTTTATATCATTAATACCCAGGTTCTTATCTCCAGCCCATGGAGGTTGGGAATATGATTTAGACATTTTGAGGTTTCATCTCAAATGATCTGTTAGGATGACCCAGGTTAATTAATTAAACATGTTCTCCATGGATGAAAAGTATTTTTTTACAAAACTATAAATCCTACTTTGAAATATAGTTCTCAACAATCGATGATTTTTCTCGATGTCTATCTTAACTGGTCCCTTCAATATCTTTCTGAAAGTTCAAAAGGATACATAATATATAGATAGGAATGTTCTCAATGAATTATTTATAAAACCATATGAACCATTAAATTCACCATTATCTCAAAAAAAAATATGAATGTAAATTTCTTTTTGAAAATTTATAAAAACTACATAGATCACAAAAAAAATCAAAAAATTCAAATTAATTAATTTTTATAAAATTTAAATTAAATAATAATACACCTCCATGATAGTCATCCAAAAATGGATGGAAAGTATTCCATGTAAATCAAATGGTATGAATTAGTTTATCATGATGTGATAACAATGACGTTTCATTCCTATATACATAAAATTATTAGGTGACACATCATTTTTTACATTTGAAGAATAACCTTCTAACACATTAATACCATGGTTGAACTGGATAAAAATAATTATTTCTTATTGAATAATGTATGTCAATCGAGAAGAAATTTTTTTTCCTTATGTGTGGGAGATAATTCTAAATATATTCCCATTTAAAGTTATCCTAATACTTAATTTAACCAATCATTTTCATTTCCTTGAATATCTAAAATTTTACAAATCAAACTATAATAGTTATTGTTCTCTAAATAAATAACATCAATACTGTATTTTATCTCATGATCTATCAAATATGAAATATCTGAAAATATTTATGTTTTATTTAAAATATTTTTATCATTTCCATATTTTTATGCCTTTCATAAGGTTATATTAATGTTCCTCACCCCTCAAAATACAGATTGGTTGAAAAAAATTATATCTATATGAAATTCATATAATCCATTGAATTAAGTTTTAACCACTGATAAGATTAATCCATAGACAAAACCATTGTTGGATAATGTATACAATATTTCTACCATCTTGAAGTCGATAATATGAAGTACATTATATTAAAATTAAACAAGATTTATACCACTTAAAATCATATCTAAAATAATTTTTTGATGTTAAGAAGTCATTTATAGTTAACATAATAATTTTTTCTTCTTGACAATGTTCCATTTTATAATAATAAAAAACTATGATACTTTTCTCCTATAAAAGTTTCTAATCACCAATTATTGGTTAATATAAAACATCGATATCATTTCTAGGATTTTTAAGACAGTATATCATTAAAATCAACATGATAAATATCCTCTTAATATAAAATTTAAGAGATAGGCAATAAATTACCCATATAATATGATATGAGCAGTTATATCTACTAAGGATCTCATATAGAATCTTTTGATTTGGGTGCAATCCATGTCTAATATTTCTAAATTCATTTCTGAAGGTAGGAAATAGTTGATCAATTTTATTCTACCCTAGATAATCAGCTAGATGATGTAATATTCCATCAAATATTAACTCATATATATTTTTAAATTAAATTTTTTTCATCATTTGAATGTTCAAATAAATTATTTAAATGAGTAACTATATAAAGATACCGAATTGGCATAGTATGAGTCTTGTTAATTTCTAAATCAAAATTCGATTGTTCATTAAACATATATGACGATATCACATGATTAGGGTTTCCTAATAGACTTTATTATTCTATTTAATATAGAAAAGAGTGATTCTTTATATCATGTATCTTCTTAAACACCAAACCCATCTGGAATGATATTTACTTCTCAATTTAATCTGAATCTAAAAGATATTTATCTTCATGAAGTATGTATTTTAGTAGTTGTAGAAACACTATAAAACTCGTATCACTATATCCATTTCTATAATTTCTATTAATAAATATTGACATCATTTATAAAGCTATAAATTTCATATAACCATTATATAAGGGTTTTTAATAATCACCATATGGTCTTGCAATCATTGGTACTTTATAAATTTAAACTATTATAATATCACAAATCATTTCTCCATTTTTATTTGACTTATCATATTCAAAATGTACATCATAATTTGGTTATAAATTCTTCCTAATTTCCAAATTCAAAATAAAAGTACTATAAATTTTATTAAACCCATTAAAAACTAAATGATCTTTGATTTCTTTACTTTTACACATTTTGATTTCATTAAAAATTTAAACATGGGTAGAAAAATAGATTATTTTTGGAACAATATGTTAGAAAAACCTCAACAAAAAAGAAATTCCTTCCACATATACATCACTAGATCACATTGAATGAATCTTTCTATGACTCCTTATCACTTAATACAAGTTTCAAGTATATAACATAAGTTACTATATATTAATGTTGAATTTAAAAAATACGTTATAATTAACTAAAATGAAAAATAAATATCATAACATAAATACCCAAATTATTTTTTAATTTTACAAATATTTTTATAGTTTTAACATATCCAATAGAAATCTAAAGTCATTTTTTGGAATTTAAATATATTTGTTTGTTAAAAAAATCTATTTATAACAGAAAATATATGAAAATTAAAAATAGGATAGTGATTGTGTCATGAACTAAGTGACATTGTTTTGTGGTTTCCTTTATAGTTTTTAAATATAAATAATAATAAAATATTCCACATGCCTATTATGATTTATGCTCAATCCAAATATATATAAATATACAACAATTCAATCAAATCAAATTAAATAATATAATTTATGTAATAAGAAATTATACACATTTTATTAAAGTATTTTACTTAAAAAATATTATTTCCTATATAAACTCATTGTTTTAATTTCAAAATAAAACAACAATTCCACATTGAAAACCAGGATACAATATTCAATGATCACAATATTTCTAATTTTTTAATGACTCATTTTTAAAAAAAAATTCTGTTAGATTCTAAATTTCATTCTAAATCCAATAGTTATAAAACCCCTAAATTTCCCATCAAATTCAATTATGCCCCAATTTTGTATAAATTAAAAATTTCCCATGAGTTTAATTAATGAATTTAATAATATATTACACTCAATTAATTACAAATAAAAGTTATTAAAAATTATAAGAGAAAAGACCCACCTTAATCAAATATAATTATCCCACTACTATATTCATCGATATAAAAAATACATTAATGATAATGAATTTTTCAATTCTGAAAAATGTTAAACTAATATATTTATTCAATATAATTTAATTTCCAAATCCTATATAATAACACTAAATTAATGAGTAAACAAATACATTGTGAGTGATATCAAAGAAGAAATTAAATAGATGATCAGTACCCTTTAATTCTACACCAAAAAATAAATCCACATAAGAAATATTATTTATTCATTTATAAACCCATTAAAAATAACGTAAGAACACATTATACCTTAAAAACATAATAATAATTCAATTAACTTGACTTATATCAAAAATTAAAAAAATTAGTCATGAAAAATCTAAGAACCCTGATTCATAAATTTAAACAAAAATTAAATACCAAAAAATAAAAAGTATGAATAGAAACCATAATGCAATATCAAATGTATGATGTGGAAACGGATTGTGGTAAATGAGAATTATAAAATCACCATGACTATAAAAACTAGATTTAGGTGTGAGGGTAGTTAAAATAATAGCATTTACGATGAATAATTAGATAGAAAGATAGATGAGGGAGATTATGGAAGAAAATAAGGGTCATCCATGGGTAAAATCAAATTCATTGCTCATAAATATATGTTTGAAACTTTAACATTATTTATAAAGTCGTTCTACATTGGTTTTTCAAAAACTGATTTAGAAAATAGAAATTCTATGTCATTTATGAAATAGTCCTCATAAAAAATATATTGGTATGAGATTTATTGTTGTTTTTTTTAATCAGCATCAAAACATAATTATAACATTATTTTATAATAACTTGTATGATAAATGTGATATTAAATCTGATTGTTATTTTATTTCAAGTGTGGTTTATATTAATCATTATCTCCTACATAAAAACATATAAAATAGTTGTAACACCCTGAGATTTTAAAAGTGGAACATCATGTCTGATAGAGTTTATTATCTGAAATACAAATAATAAAATAAAATATAACAGCCGGATAATTTATGATATATTTATGTTTAAATAAATTCAATCTCTTCAATATCCTATGGTGTAAGTGACATTAGGATTAAATGAAACATAATACTCTATTAAAATATTATTATTTAAACATGACCAATATGACCTAGTCTATATGTTTTTGGAGATGAATATGAATAACAAAATTATAAAAATTATATCGTTTACACATGTATAAAATAAATTCAGGGTTCATCTATTGATTATAATTAAAATTAGAACCATTTGAAAGAAGAGGAAATGTTTTCCAAAAACCCAATTTTTTTTAAATGGAGGTTTAGTTATGATTTACACACTTAATTGAAATATATTTTTTCCACTTCTAGACAATTTATATAGAGAAACTGAAATCAGTTTTGAAAGATACATTTCCAAAATTAATTTTGGTTGAGTTTTTAAAATTTTCCAAAAAAGAATAATTTTTTTAATAATACAGAAAAATACTGATTCGTTTTTGAAAACATTAATTTCATTTAAATGATTTAAAATATTAAATTAGAATTTATTTTTTTTAATTCAAAATATTTAAATTGTATTAAAACATAAATCATTTTTCATTTGAACAAATTTATATTGATTTATGAAATAAGAACATTTTAAACAATCAAAATTTTTTCTCTAGAAAACCATTTCTTTAACCGATCTATGGGTTTAATACTAAAATTATTTATATCACTAATCTGAATTAAATTTGGAAAAATGTATTCTATATTTTGAATCATGGTTATTTATATTTTTTAATATAATCAAAATAATTTTTTTCATAATGAATTTTGAAAATAGTAAAAATTAATTATCATGGTTAAGGTAAAATGGGTTTATTGTGGGTTAATCTAAGAAGATCAAGGTTTAAAATGTCCTAAAACTTGTTTAACATCAATTTTATGGACATTTTTAGATATTATAACTTTTGACGTTATATAATAGTACATTTTTATGCTTTTTACATTATAATAATGTTTTTACCATTTTATATTTCAAAAATTCAACGTGTATCCTCTCCCCCACTTATAAAGGGTCATCCATATCCTCTCCTATTCACCCTTCCAAATCCCATTATTTCACAAGAAAACTATTAAAATCCCTTAATAAATCCTTTAATGTCATCATATAGGACATTATTTGATCATAAATCGATGCTATGATTTATCTTGGCGAAAACCAAAAGACGCACTTCAAATAAGAGGTAAAATTCTGAAACATGTGTATTTGTGTTATTTATTCCTCTTCATCAATAAAAACATCATAAAATATGATAATATAATTACAATATTATCTAATATATACTAATATTTTATTATTATAATGTAATGATTTAAATCTATATCCACTTCTATCATTTGGAAAATAAATTTGCCAATCATGTTTACGAAGGACTATTGCCTCCCGAATTGATGTAATTTTGTTTCCATCGCTACCTTTATAATATTGATATAATGATGGATTAAACTTATTTATATTATATTTATTAAATTATTATACTTATAGACTTATTATATCCCATATAAATTCTTACATTTCATTCTTTATGGGATAAGATAATGTCGCTCGTGTATACTACGATTTACCACCTCTCAAAGTGATGTCATTTGTTTTCTACATATGCTATAAAAGGAAAGAATGTTATAATTAATTAAAATATCTGTTACTTATTACCTATCCATACATATGTAAATATAATATCACATATAAATTCTTACATTCCAATATGATAGAAAACAATAATGCTCCTCATTCGAACGTGTGGACTGTCGCCTCGACTTTGTGGTGTGAAGTAATTTTAATTTTATTTTTTAGGGATATTAATATGGTTGTATTTTAATAATATAAATTATATATATGAAAGAAAAATTATTATTTAATTTTTATTTAATATTTATTTTCCTTTCATTCCATCCTTTCAGAAAAACTGAAGTAAAGTTCATGTGTACGTACAGACTATTGTCTCCATGAATGGAGTAATCCATTTTATATCACTAATATTTATAGATTAAAATAAATATATATATGATATATATAATATATATTTATATATAATTTTTAACATTATGCATATTATTTAAATATGATCATATTAAAGGTACTGAAAATTTAAAATCAAAACATACGAGAAAAACAAAATAACTATCACATAAATGACTGATTTTTTTAAAATTTGTATTAATAGAAAGGAAAAAAATACTATAAGTGAATAATATATGGCATAAAATATATTATTATGGTTATGTATTATATGTATAATAAACCAATATTTATTATTCAATAGTTTCGATCATATATAATGGAAGTCTAACCTAAGGTAAGCATTTCTCATCTCGCTTCTACTTCAAATTGACATATTTTGTATTCACCACTTATTCCTTTATAATGGGTATATACTACCCCTTATGATATATTTTATCATAAATATCATAATAATCATATTATTTAAAGTTTCATTTTATTATTTTTTGTATTTTATAGGGCCTATTATTTAAAAGTTTCTAATGTAGTAAGGGTTTATTTCATAATATGATAATTTTTCGGGATTATTTAATTTAAAGTCTCCCATGGGAGAATTATTTGGTATTTTTACCAAAAATAAAATATATTTCCTTATAATTCTATTATTAATGAACTTTTCATGAAATATTACAATTTTCACTCATTGCTACTTAAAATAGTGGAGAAATGGTTTTTGAGAAAATTCAACATCATTTCTCTATTCAGTCAAAAGTCATTTATCTTCTAAAACCATGTGTTATAAATGTGTTTTAAAAACTATTTTTAATATTAAAAAAATAATTAATTGAAGAAATTTTTACCCATGTTTCACGTTTTTAAAAAAATTGAAATGAATCTTAATATTGTTTTCCAAACAAGGTGAGTCTCACATTAATCAAAAATGAGAAAGGAAACATTCTTTTAACATGACCGGCAAGAACAAAATTACCCACAATAATGACCACTAAATGTTTTAATTATTATTCTATATGATTCAACAATTTTTTTAAAATAAACTTTTTTTTAATATATTTTTTGGGAATTTAGTTTTAAACATATTATTTTCCAAATAAAAAGGTTCTTTTCCTCAATAATTATTTTGAAGAGAATTTTTTATGTTCTTTCTATAAATCAAAAACCTCAACCATTTATTGTAATTATGATCCACCAGGGTATTCTGTTTTTTTAACATCCTTATTATTTTCTCAAGATGTTTTATGATCATTTTGAATGGGGATGTACAATTTTATTTTCATTCACCGTAATACTCTAGAATGTTTATGATTATATTTGTTAATTGGGGTAAGTTTTATCACTTTATATGTTATTTTTTTCAATAAGAATATTATTTTTGATTATGTTTCAAACTTTTAATATGTTGAATGAATTAGACATATTAAGTGAGAGGTGTAGAATACAATTGCATATCCCCTTTTTCAACTAGTATGTCTCAAGAGACAAATCAGTTGGGAAAATTTAATGTGTATTTTCCTATAGTTTTAAACTCTCTTATGAAAGTTATTTATATTATGTCCATTATGTATAACATTATGAATTAACTAATTATTATATAACTTATTTATGTACATGTGATTATTTTATTTTTAATAATATACATGGATATGTTTCAAACTCATGTAATTATTTACATTGTGTTAATTGATCATCATTTATTCCTACCATATTGTGCTTAAGTTATTGTTTAAATGAAATTTGATTTATTTTTTTACCTAGGCATATAGGTTATGATTATTTAATCAGTATTGATTATGTTTTATGCATATACTTACTGGGAATCTAATATTACCCCTTTATTTTTTTTATTTTAAATAGTATAGCAAGAAGTATTTTTTGATTGATATGTGGATATAAACTGTGGGGGGAATCATTTTATAAAATAAATCACTTTTTGTATTTTTTTTTTTAAAATAGTTGTAAATTAATCTATATATATAATTTACCAAGACTAATAAAAAATTCATCCATTCATGAATTTATTCCTTATGTATAATGACAACATAATAAATTAAACATCATTTCTAGGTTACTAGATTTGGAGTCATAAAAGATTGTTCAAGATAATGTTTCGTAGAAACACTGGGAGATAGATTTTTGAAATTATAGAATACATAATATAAACCTATGACATACATAGAGGATAATTCTGATTATATGATAACATCTAAAATTATATAAAAGGTGGATACTATGTGGTTTTTATGAAATAAATCCATGACTGTATTGTACAAGTGTATATGGTTTTAGAACATATATACATGGGGTAATAACTATAAAAAATTTGATCTTGGTATTTACTTCAGAATTACCTGGCACACAACAATGGTCCTTGTTGGTCTCCTATTTTTTCACTCTATAAGAATATTCTTGGATTAATTAAAATTTTCATTACAAAAATATTATGATGGATTTCAAAAAATTTTTTTTTTTTGAAACTTTCTCATAGAAACCATTTTTCTAATTATGAAAATATCTGTGAATAAAATTTTCATTTTATATTATGAGTTTCACTAGTTTTGGATTATATGTTATGGAAAAAAATGTTTTGATCTAATTTAGTGTATACCAATTTTCAGAAATGGAAAATAGCATGAGGATTGGAAACTATATCAATGCACGTAATCTAGAGATTTGGATTGATCATTTTCTAAATGAGATTAAGCTAGTATTTTAAAGGAAACTAGTCTCCTAAACCATATCATTAAAAGAGGACACAGTATTATGTGATATCAAGATAGAAAAAAAATCTATAATTGTTATTGCTTTAATGGGATGAAATATAAAATGATGATGGAATGGAAAAAAATAGATAATATGAAGAAGGGGAAATGGGGTTTTCTACTTGTAATAATTATAGAAGGAAGCAAACTAGTACTTTTCTGAATGAAATGATAATTTTCTACATGTTTGGAGATAAATTAAATCAGTAAAATGAATTCATGTTTATAAATGAAATATTTTATGTTCACTTTCTCAATTTTAAGTAGATGGGTCAAAAATAAAAAAAATTCCAAGGTGTTAAGGGTATATACACCTAAAGAAAATAACGGATAAAAGTTAAGATTATTCTATTACTACATCCAAAGTGTAATGAATAAATATATTATGTGTTTATATTCAATAATAATTTTTTATAAGTATTTTTAATAATGAAATTCTTGTTATAAGAATCATTAAATGTTTAAGGATATTACTGTAATATTTTTTTAACGATTTGAAAACATATGATAAATTAGACTGATAACCAAGAAAAGTGATTCTTTAGAAAGTTGATCATTTTGTAAAATATATAATTTTGGGTATATAAACTTTAATATGTTATCGATGTTGATATAATAAGGAATAATTGATGTTCATGGTATATTACAGCTGACCATGAAATTGGTAAGTGATTTATGCTATCATTGTTTGATTTTACTACTTACCAAGATTTATGGAACATATTCAACGACATGGGATCTTATTTTTAAAAAAATAAATGTTTTAATTATGTTTTTATGGTGATATTTTTATTCAAAAAAATATGTTACATTAAGAGATAATTTATTTTTTTTATAGAATATAGTTTTACGTTATTTTTGGAAATTTTGTGACATCGCTACTATATTTTTGGACATTGAATTTATTCAGAAATATTTTGGAATGGTATAAGGTTAAATATTTTTAGAATGCATTAAGATAAAATTTGGGTAAATCTAGATAACTCATTCTAACCATTTTGTTTAAGGAAAATGTTTTTTGACGGAAATTTATTTCTTTTATAAATCTTATGACCTATTAAGAGTTATTTTTATCACTTCAGGAATGAAAAATTGAACTTTAATAATACTTATTTATAATAAATATGTGTTTTTAGTGAAACTTTATTAATGGATGAAATTATTTTTTTCACATAATTATATTTTCTTATGATCTCGGTCTAGAAGGTAAATAAGTTCTTTAACTCAAGGAAAACAATATTGAAATCAAAATGTTATCATAGAATCTTAATTTCCAATAAATTGAAAAGTACCTAAACTCATAAAATATTTTTTAATTTGTGGTTATAAAATGTATTATATTACTCTATATCATGTTATTAATAATCTCTATCACTCTCTATAATTATTTTCACATTTTTTGTATTATATATCTTCGTGGCCCACTAATATTTTACTATTTGGAAACCTAGTATGTGTTATTATAGATAACCATTTTTTACTTTCCTAATCTCTTATAAATATGAAATTTTATTAAAAAAATAACAATGTGGGTGTCTAAGAAATGTTTTTCTATTTCAAACTCATGATTGTTGATACCAAGATTAAATTTTGAGGAGGAAATTTATTTAAGGGGGAAGAATATAACACCCTGATATTTTGAAAGTGGAACATCATGTTTGATATAATGAATGAAATGAAACACATTTATTAAAAGATAACATAACATCTTTAAAAATTATGATATATTTATTTTTAAATAAATTCAATTTCATTGATATATTTTGACACACGCAACACTAAGTTTAAACAAAATGTGACACACTATTAAAATATTATTATGAAAAAATAACCATGATAACCAATCCTTCAATTTAATGAGTATAAATATGAAAAAATAAATTATAAAAAAATATATTTTACCCAAGTACTAAAAAAATTCATTGTTTATATATTGATTATAAATAAAATAAGAACAATTTTAATGTAGAATAAATGTTATCTGAAAAACAGTTTTTTCAAAAAGACAGTTTTGTAATGCTATGGATATAAAATGTTAAATTAATTTTTACAAATTTTATAATATTTATGTTAAAAAATAAAATTTATATTTAAAATCAATAGGTAAAAATTATATCTAGGAAAGAATTTCAGAAGTTTTTGAAAAAAAATAATTTTTGGATGAATAGTGAAAATTACTAATTGTTTATTGAAAGCTACTTATTCGATTAAATTTTTAAAAAAGATAAATTATAATATAAATTTATTTTAAATTAAAATTATGTCATGTATATAAAATATTATCTAATTTATTTCATTAGAATTAATTTCATATTGAATTCTGATATAATTACTAATTAACCATCTGAAATTTTTTCATTAGAATATAATGTTTTTTACGCGCCTGTGGTTTTAGTTTTTAATTTTATTCTTCAACTTCTATGAATTTAAAATTGAAAATGTATTATATGTTATGAATAAGAATAATTTTTATCATCAAATAATGGAAACTTATTTTTTTACCACTGTGAATAGAAAAAATAGAAATAATTAATTATATAAATTAAGGAAATGGGGTTTACTGAGGGTTAAATTCAGAAGATAAGGGATATAAATGACTTAAACCTTGTATAAACCACATTTTATGGGACTTTTTTGACCTTATAACCTATAATATTATATAATTAACCATTTTAGGCTTTTTAATGATAAAAACATGGGTATCACTTTATCTTTTCAAAAATTATATATGTATATTCTCCCCCCTAATAAAAGGCCACCCCAATATCCTCTCATATTCACACATAAAAATAAAAGTATATCATACAATACCTACCCAAATACCTTACTTAATCCTATAAAAACATAATACTTTCATTTTTTAGGTCATAAAGTCATCTTAGGGTGGCTTTTGGTTCAAACCTAAAGATGATATTTGAAGAAGAGGTAGAATTCATAAACAAGCATATGTGTTTTATTTCTTATTACAACTCCTTAAATCCATTTAGAAAAAAGATAATTTAATTAAACTGGTATCTCCCATATAATGATAAATTATTAGGCTAGCTTCAAAACCATGATTTGTATCTTCTCCTAAATGTTGGGAAATTAAACAACTGATTTTGTGTGTGGCTGATTACTATCTTGTGAGCTAATGAAATTAATTTTTTATAACAACCATTAAATAATGGATATAATGATCTATTTATATTATTTAAATTACATTTATGAAATTATTATACATATTGATTTGTGATATCATATATTCCTTCTTACTTTCCCTTAAATGGGAGATATGATAACTTCTCTTGTGTGTACGGCGGACTACCGCCTCATGAAGCAATGTGAACCTTTCTTCATTTAATTATTACATGGGATGTAGTAGGGATAATATTTATTAATATATGTTATATTTATGACCTAAAATACATATGTAAATATAAAATCACATATAACTTCTTGAATTATAATCTATTAGAAAATGATAATGTTTCTCGTACAAATGTATGGATTACCGCCCCCACATGGCGATGTGAAATGTTTTTCATTTTATTTTTACATGGATGGTAATAAAGATTTATTGGATTAATATAAAATATATATATATATGATATAATAATTATTCTATAATGTTTATTTATTATTTATTTTCCTTTAATATCATCCATTAGAAAAATTCATTCATCGTTTATGTGTACATACGGCCAACCCTCACCATGAACTCTATAATCCATTTTTTATATATAACTTTTTTAGATTACTATAAATACTTATATAATAAATTTATATTAAATTAATATTATTATTAATTTTTTTAAATGGTTTATCCATGATGTATGTAAAATTACTAGAAATATAAAATTAAAACATACTTCAAAAACGAAGTAATTATCACCCGAAATTGTGATTTTTCAAATAATTATTAATAAATTAGTCTCAAAATACGATAATTAAATAATATTTGGTATGAAATATATATTTTTTTATATAATATATTTATAATAACCATATATTTATTATATAGGATGTTTTGAAACATATAAAGGATACCAAACCTGAGGTAAGGGTTTCTCGTCTCACTTTTACTTCGATGAGAGACAATCCACATTCACTGATTATTTCACTATTCGGTGTATATAAAACCTATTTTTATAGATTATATAATTAATATCATTATAAAAATGTTATTAAATGTTTCACTTTATATTATTTATTTCATGAGGTATACGATTCAGAATTTTCCAAAGTTGTAAGATTTTATTTCACAATATCATCATTATTCCTGATTATTTATGTTTAAGTCTCCCATGGAATAATTATTTGGTATTACTGTATTAAAACAAATTTATTTCCATCCTCTAGTCATTCATGAACTTTCCATGTAATAGTATCATTTTTTCACTTATTGGTATTTAAAATGATTGAGAACATGTTTTTATGAAAACTTGACTTTATTTCTCTAATCATTCAAAAATCCTTTTTCATACAAAACCATGTTTTCTAGAAATGATTTAAAAAAAGAAATTAAAATTTCCTAAATGATTTATTAAATAAAGTTTTAATTTTTTAAAAAAATTTACAATTTTTTGAATGGAATATTTATTTTATTTTCTAAACATAGACCGTTTGGATTTTATTGAAAATGTGAAAGGAAACTTTTTTATGGAAGTAGAAGAATTTTACACCATAATAGAAAAAAAAATATTTTAATGATTTGTTTATATTTTTTAGTTGTTTTTTAAAATAAAATTATTTTTAAAAAAATATGGTACTTTGAATCTTAAAAAGTTTATTTTCCATAAGAATGTTTTACAGAATATTTTTATGAAATTTATATACATCAATGAAATGAACCCTCTATTTTATTAATGATCCAAAAAAGATATGTTTTATTAATACCATAATCTTTATTAATTTAAAATCTTTTTGATTAGTTTTACTGGGGATGTAAAAAAAAATTATCATTCACTGTATTTCATTAAATGGTTTCTAATTATTTTTATTAATTGTGGAATGTATTAACATTTGGTATATTAGTTTTTCAATATAAATGTTCTTGTTTATTTTTTTAACTCCTTTAATATGATGAATTAATTTGAATAATTATGTAATGGGTGGGGCTTGAAATTCCATAACCCCTCAATTAATTGGAAGTTCTCATAAGATAAATTTATTTTCAAAAAAATATGTTTTTACCCATTTTTTAAAATTTCTTTGTTAATGGTATTTAAAATATAATTATTATTTAAGTCATTATACTATCACTCATTATGAGATTAATTATTCATGTCCATGTTATAATTATATTTATTATAATATCTATGAATAATTTTCATACTCATGTGATTATTTTTATATAGTAATTTGATCATCTTATATTCCACTCATATTATGTACAAGTTATTGTTAAAATGGATTGTGTTACAATTTTTCACCTACTCATAATATTTATATTTATGTATTCTTGATACAATCCACTATACGTATACCCATACTGAGTAGTTGATCTCATCCATTTATTATTTTTTATTTTTCCTATGATGCTATAATGTGTTTTTTGATTGGTATGTTGCGATATGATAAGGGTAAGAATGGTGTTATAAACTAAAAAACATTATGGTTTCTATGATTTCAATTGTATGTAAAATTAAAGTATGTTTCTAGTTTACAAATATAACTAAACTATTAAATCATTTAGGATGTGTTTCCTATATCAACTTCCAATGTTATAAAGTAAAACCCATCATTAGGTTATTTGAGTCTGATTCTTTACAATAGTTGTGTGTGTGTAGGGTCAATCATTAAAGTATATTCAATACAATTATCCTCAAAATCCCTCATGAAAATGTGGATGAATCATACTAATGCCTCATAGATTAAATAACAGAAACTCAAACCTATATGGTTTCAACTATCATCCAAACTCACTAATCTTCACTAAAAAATAACATGTTCATGTGAGGTAAAATAATATATAAATTATATAATAAGAAAGACCTAAAACAACTTCCTAACAAATCTAGTCACTCTCAAATAAAAACTTATATATCTTAGTAGTTTTTTACCATCAAATTCCATATAATCACATCTCGCATAAAATGTATAACCATATTATTTTCAATATAACAACATATTGGATAGCCACCACTTACTACATAACACATCCACAAAACACATCACCATATCCCAACTACACATCATATCCTCATCAATGCATTGACATTAAGGGCGTCAACCTTTACCTTTATCCTACTATGAACTTCCCCACAATGAATCCACATTAAAAACAAAAAACATTATATTCAAATACATATATATATATATATATATATATTTGTGTGTGTGTGTGTCTATATATTCTATAACTTCAATAAATTACTGGCCGTAAATGTGTGTGTGAGTGTGTTCACGTGAAAGTCATCAAGCCATTACAGTCTAAATATGTGTGAAGTGTGAATAGTAAAGAGAGAGTTTTAAACCATTTGTTCCCTATAAAACAATAATATTCTTAGATCACACCAGAAACTAATGTCCACAAATAATCATTGAAAATTTTACCCATTTATGTGAACTTTGGTTTATGATTGTAATTTTTATTAACATGGAAGAATATATATGTCTTAGATGACATTGGGGATAGATTGAGTAGAAAATATATGAATAAAGGGAATATTCTTCATCTATTATGGGTAAAGAACAATGGAGTTGTAAAACATGATTAATACATAGAAAAATTAAATAAATTACATGATTTGAGTGATGAAAATACTATGAAATATGTATAATAAAGTTCTAACACTACCTCAAATAGTTAGAATGTGATTTAGAAGAATCATGTTAGTGGGAGAATGGAGAATAATTATTAAAATATAAAATCTAGATAATTCTGGATATGGTATTTTTTTAATATTACATCACTATTTTATAAATTATAGAGGATACCATATTTACTATTCCAAAATTTATAGATGAGGTATTGATAAGGTCAGAGTTTAATTAGAAAAACTGTAAGGTCATTTTATTAGTTCTAAAATTTAATTGCCTTAGAGAATTTGAAAAAATGGATGATGTTTGTGTTTTCTAAGGAACATATATAGTACTTTTAGTGATTATTTCCAAGTTTTTTAAAGTTTCATTTCATCATAGACATACCAAAAATAGTAATATTAGATTCGTATAATCATTTCCAAAGTTATAGAGTCATGAAACCATAACATCATGAGGATCATCTTCAATTATGAAAACATAAATTTATTGTTAGTAAGGATTGTATCATAGCTATATAGAAAAATGAAAATTCTTGATTAGTGTATACATCATTTTTCATTTAATTTAAGAATTATCTCCCATAGAATAAACATGAGCTAACTCTTTGTAAACATTATTATATCAGTGTATGCTTTAGCTGGCTATGTAAACATGATTTTTCCTCTATTTATATATGAACTGGAGACTTTATAAGGATTAATTCGTCTATGTAGGCATGATTTTGGTAATAATCAAACTAAATATAGATACATAGTTTTATATGTTTTAAAAAACTAGACCATGTAATCATCATGCCTTAGTGAATTTTTTAAAATGTTTCAAGCTAGAAAAAAGTTACCAAATTTGGATTCTAAAGAAAGAAAAATAAATATTGATTATACAATTTGCATTAAATTGTTTTTTAATCATCAAAAACACCTAAAATGGTTCATGATTCTAGATAGAAAATTATTATAAGATGGAATTCAAGTAATGGAGAAGAAGATAAAATCAAGAAGAATAAATTAAAAGACCTTATTAATGTTTTAAATTTCATTTCCATGTTTATTAATTCTAATTAAAATTAAATCTAATGATATAATTTTATTATCTCAGAATTCTGATAATCATGATTATATATATATCCATGATCCATAAATGATTTTAAGGATTTGGGATAATAAGATCATTTTTTTGATTTACAAATGATAATATTTGGAAATCAACATTTCATTATCTAAATAAAAGAATTAAATAAATAATTCATGTTTTGAACTTCAAATGAGAGTATTTAAGGGGAATATGACCTTATATCTTATTTTAATAAGATTAGGGATAAATGAATTTAGATATATTAAGGAACCCCAAAATGAGAGACTTTAATATTTGGTTAGATATAGAAATTAAACAGAAATTCATTCAGTAAAAGTGATATGATTCAATGACTTACATATCACAAATGCTTTGGTATTATAAATAATAAATAGAAAAATATAAAAGATTCTTATTTCTACAATAATATATCGATTCAACCTGAATTATTGTATTTTAAAAGGGACAATATCAAAAAAGAAATTAGGAAACTCCATGACACTTATTCTATTTTATTTTATGGAGTATATGAATAAGATTGAAGTATGTACATTTATATGGATATTTTAAGAATAAGAAGGACCCAAGACTACTGGAGTTTAAAATCAGAGATCTATCCAAACATGAGAAATAAAATAATATTTCATTCAAGAGGGGTTAATATATTTTTAATGGGGATGTTATAGAGATCATGTGTTTCGTGTACAACTAGTTCTTTTTACTTAAATGTCATCCTTTATATTCTCCATTTTTTAAAAGTGAATGTGACATCATTGAAAAATAGATTGTCCTCTTTTAAATTTGGTTATCAAGAAATAAAAAATAAAATAGGAGACTAGTTATAGTATGAATTATGTGTGAGTAAACTAATAGAGAAAAATTTTCATGAAGGAAAAAAGAATAAAGATCCATTTTATGTGGTTAAAAATAAGAAGGATAATCTATAGATCCTATGACTAAGGAACAACCATATAAGGTTTAATGAAGAATAAGTAGAAGAAGAGTCCCAACTAAACCTATTGAATAGATTCAGTTCAATGAGAATATAAGAAGTGAATTTTTTGGTGACTAGTTCCTATGAAATATATTGTTTTCAAAAGATTAAAAAATATTTTTAGTAAGGATGAAATGAATGTAGTTCTTCCAATCATTTTTTAAGATGATTTCCTCTGATTCTAAGTCTGAGAATCCTAGTTGACAAAATCTAAATAAAATCTAGAATCTATGAGGTATTGGATAGACAGAGATGCATGTTATTATCTATGAAATTATAAAGGCTTTTAAAGAATCTCATAAGGAAGTATTTTTAATTCTGATGTTGGAGTGACATATAGGGATGACTAAAATCAAATTCAAGTGTTAGATAATGTTTTGAACATGAAACTAATGTGATTCCTATAAAAAGAAACCATTATATGAATTACTTGAATACTTGTGTAATATATTGGTTCCACAACTATGTTATATGGTGTGAATTCCATTCAAGGTATTTCATGGACACCCACTATAATTGAATAATATTATTTATACTAAATAATTTATGGAATGAAATAATAACTATTTCCAACAAGTAGTAGTCTCACATGAAGGCCAAACCATGTAACATAAATTTTTCCACTTTAATATTTTATCTACATTTCACATAGGTGTATTCAAGGTTAAATATAAAAGAATCAATGTGTCTTAACCTATATCATAAGTACAAAAGTAAAAATCGCTTTAGATTTTTTAATAACAAATTGGAACTTTTTAAAAATTTGACAACACCTAATTCACCACTCTTTTAAGTGTGTCTAGACTAGTCTATTAAGACTAAAAGGTGGTATCATATCCCAACATTCCCTTTGATTGTATCTGTTTCTTATTTTACCTATGGTGTTTTCACTAGATTACTTAAAGTGTAGATTTTAAGTGTTCGAAGGATAGCCTAAAAAAGAAGAATCTATTTCCATCCATATTCATACCGATTTATAATTTTCAACTAAAATATTGAGAAATAGGAAACAAAAAGAGGCAAGGAAGATGATAAATCATCTATAGTTGAATATGAATAAGCAAAACCTAAATTTAGTCATAATGGTGATGTTTTTTAGTAGAATATTTTAATAGTTATTACGTTATTTATTCATGTTCAACATATGATAAAGTTTTAATTGAATATATTTAAGAAATATACCTTGACATAAAGGATTATTTTAATAATACTTCTATTTAAGTGGTGATATCTACTTTTAGATTCATTATAAGACTAATATATGAAAATTCATGGCATGAATAGGATGATTATTCTATGGAAGAATAATTGGAAAATAAAATGATTTGATACAACACACTCACAAATCATATAGAGTATAAGGAATAATCTAACAAACTTTGCAAATAATGAGTTTATTTAGTTGATGTAGACATTAAAATATTTTTTTATGAGAAATAATTAACTGAGAATTTTGTTACGAATGTGTTCAATGCATTGGAAACTTTTTATGAAGTCTCTTTAAAGATCATAGTTTCTTAGTTGGAAGTGAATGTAAAGAGGATAAGGGATCAGGATTTTTCATTTTAAGAGAAAAATCAAATGCATGAGGATTAAGTGGGAATGTAGAAAAGTAAATGGGAAATAATTTCGTGAAAATTTTTAGATGAGAAAAATATTCACAATTTTAAAAATTTTGAGTTTAAATGATGTTGTAAAATATAAAATAAAAAAACATGAAACCCACTGCCAACTATTAAGGAAGTATGTTTTTTCGCACAAACAACATAAATGTGTCTCATATATAAGAAGACTCAAAATGGGGGAAATGAGTAGGTGAACATAGAGACTGAAACTTATAAAAAAACATGTTCCACTATACTTATTTATCTAAATTACATATAAGTTTATTCTTAGTTAAAAAAATGAAAGGATTCATTTTTCTTAACCAGGATCAGAGGTTCAAATTTCAAAGGGATTTAAAGGGGTAAATAATAAAATGTAATTTGGTAAAAATTGGAGTAAACCTGCTATAGACCAACTCTTGGGTTTGTCTACACTGGTCCACTAGGTCTAATAACCAACTAGGGTGGTGGTACATGTAAAATAATAAGAATACAAAAATTATTATAATTTATGAAAAAATACCACCAAAGGGTTAACTTATATCTAGAACACTTTATTCCTTACTAACTGGAAAATTTTATTCAACACATCCATCACTCACTAAAAACCAGTTCTATAACCATAAACCATACTCAACTAATATACATCCACATGATAGTCACTAATCAAAATTAACCTTATATTTTATCATGATATGTTTTATAGTTACAAAATTTCCATTTTGTGAAACATATTATGCTAATGTATCTATATTTGATGTCAAAATCCCTTCCTACATCAATCACATCAATCCATCAATAAAAAAATGCAACAAAAACCATCATATTCTACCACCATAGACTCATCACATTATCTACCAAAATAAGACACAATTTCAAACCAACACCACTAAATCCATAGTAACATTACAAAAATATACCAACATCAAAAATTACCATATTTTATTAATAAAAATATAAATTAATTCAATTTTTAACAATATCTCCATAATGGATCAAAAAATTTGACTTCATCATCACTAGTATTTTAATTAAAAATTTCAATTTTTCCATATCATTAATTTAGTTAAATTATTAACCCATTAGGATTTGTGAATAAAAAAAATAAAAAATTTTAATAAAGATTTCACACCGATGAATATCAAAAAATAATCTCTAACATATTAGAAAAAATAGTAGTTTTTTAATATACATTCAATTCCACCCTTTATCCCTTATATTTTTTCAAATAATTATTTTTCTTGATTAGGTAACTTCATACAATTCATCACATGAAGAAAAAAACTTGGTTAATTCATATACACATATATAATAAAAGGGAAGTAATAAATCCCATACCTTAATAAGAGAATCAAAAATCATTATGAAATAACAAATAAGAATGATGTTCAATTTTGAAAACACCTAATGAAATCCCCTAATAGCCTTTAGAACACAAAATCACACCCAAAAAACTCAAGGCTACGAAAAAATTAATCCAAAACAATTTAATGACTTTTAAGAAGGTATAGATCAAGAAAGAATAATATTAAAAGATAGAGGAAATGAGATGAAAACACACCTCTGATCACAAGGAGTTGATCTCTTAATGATGGGAATCAAAAAATTCAAATGGATTCTCAAAGGTCTCCAAATAAATTTATAATGGTGACTAGTGTTCAATTAAATGAATATAAATGGGATTTAAAATCAATATTTTTCATCTTTGAAGGCACCATCATGCTACAACGTGATGGTCATGTCATAATGTTGTGTATTTTTTTGAATCCTTGAAAATATCATTGCAATATCCCATTATAATAAATTATTTCCCACTATCAAACAACATTAAAATCAATATAAATTAAATTTTCCCTTATATAATGGAACTCTTCATGTCACAACACATGGTACACTAGGAAATGTGGTTCAAACATTTCTCCCCTCAAACTTGATACACCACAAAAATCATCACAGTATATTCATCAAAACCACGACTTTGTGACACTGAATATGAAAGAAAAAAAGGATTCAACAACCAATAATAATATGTTGAAGATCCCCACATGATGAATAAACATCCCTTAACCAAAAAAAATCATGTCTCAATATTACATATCACACCATAACTTAATAAACCCATCAAAGGAGAATAAAACCAATATTCTCTACCTAAGGCTCAATGCCTCAAAACTTGTCCTAATTCCATAAATCTACAATTTATAGTGAAATATACCTAACTATAACATCCAATACTAATATCTAAACCCTTAAAGTAGTAATTCCATAGGTTAAACTACAACATACCCTTTCATATGAAATTTCAGCCCAAAAATCCCTTTATCTTCCACTAATTCTTCTTTGGACGCCTCCAACACCATAAAGAAACAAATTACTGGTTAGGGAAACTATAAATAATTATATTATATTATTCTCAAATTATTCTCATTAACTAGAATCAAATATAACTACAACTTAGACAAAAAATATGATATTCAAAAACCCTTAAGAGGTACCTCTCATACATAAAATATGACTTCACCAGAATAAAACACACCATAAGGGTAAACAATCTCAATAAAATAAAAAAAATTAAAGACATAAAAATCAATTAAAAACAAGCATCCAAATTTTATAAGATAATATACACACATATATAATTCATGTTCCCATGTACACTCCTTCATGACACTATGCCTCCAGAATAATCAATCTTATGGATTTAAATTACCATGAAACACCTTTTCATTATGAACCTAATTCTTGAATTCTTGATCCACCAATTATATTTCATCTCCAACATACAAATCACCTTAATCAATGGAAGGATATTCAACATGATCATATAAAAAATCTAGGACCCAAAAAATCATAGATGATATACATATAAGGAGATGTACTAATAAATATGCATCTTTTTCAACATGTTTGAACACATTAAAGGGGTAGATGAACATAAAAGGTATTTTAATTGATCAATTAAAAATCATCTTCCCACAATGATGAAAAACCTTAAATAACCCATGATCTCCCACTAAAAACATGAGAGGTATATTCTTTTGTTATACAAAATACTTATGATGGCCTTTTATTTCTTTTATCTAATCATGAATCGCCTATATGATCATGGTCATGCTTTGGACCAAGTATTGTCCAAGGGCTATCGAATCACCAACCATTGCCCAATAAAATAGAGACCTACAAGGATATCCATAAAATTCCATTAGTGAAGTTATGCCAAATAAAATTCATAACTATTGATACAAACAAGCTAAACCAATGGAAACAGATTCACCCATGAACCACCAAAATCTAGAACACATCCACGAAATACTTTCTCCATTATCATGATGGTCTACTCAATTTGATAATCCATATAAGTAAAAAACGCAGTGTTAATGCATATTTGGTAGCCAAAATCATACTGAATACCTCCAAAATCATTTGAGAAAGGATATATATCATGATGAATGATAAAAGTCCTTGAAACTCAGTAAAGCTTCATTATCTCATCCAAATACAACTTTGTTGAAGCATCCTCTAGGAATAACTTCTTAACTTTTAAGGAATTTGTATACATAATCAACCAATAAATAATCAACAAAGACAATCACATCCTTACATATATTGAAGTATACTAATGATAAAATCGAAAAAAATATCTTCCCACTTTTAATTAAGGATATCTAATTGCTGGATTGAAAATCAAGGAACACAATTCACTACCTTCACCCATTGACAGAGAAGACAACGTGAAACAAAATCTGCCACTTGTTTCTCTATCTCTAGATAAAAAAAGCTACCTTTTTAGGTAATGATATATCATGTAAATACTATGATATATATCCAATGGTGATCTTTTAAATTCCTATAGAACCACCAAAAATAAAAAATTACAATAAAAACATTTTCCTGCAAAAAAACAACTTATGTTTATCATCCTCTAACCATCCCATATGAGCATAAAAATAAATTAAATGATCACACCAAACCTCTATCTCAATATCAATGATCTATATCTCTATATAATGTTCAATAAATTTGCTTTTATGGATATTTATAATATATAAAAACTCAACAACCAAATTCCTATATGTCTTTATGGATTCTTTATAGCTCCACCATCAGCTACAATGAAACTCCAAACTCAAAAATAGTACTACCATGAAACATCCTACTTAGCCAATCAAAAACTACATTTTCTTTCCTTGTTTTATAGGGGGTCATAAATTCATTCTCCAAATAAAAATCATCCACTTCCACTAATGATTATTAAAATCCATCAAGATAACGTATTCCTAAATATTTTATGATCTAGGAAGAATAAATAGTTTTCACAGATGAGGTAATGTCGCCAAAACATTATAATAAACACCACTACTAGCAACTTGATGATATGTGTAACACAGTTATTCTATTATTTACATAACTAACAAGACAAAAATTAGATCATTTACCTCTATTTAATCATGAATAAAAACAATATAATATGGAAAGCTTCTTAGAAAACAAAGAAGTAACTCCCCCACTCTAGAAATAGAAGTAAATAATTGTTGTTTATCTTGTCTTGTAGGTAGTCTAAGGTTACCTAAAACTCATCATCCCTTAATAATTCCTATTACATCAGGTTCAATTAAATAAAATGGGACATAATAAAATATAAATAATACATGAATGAACTTTAATTTTTCACCAAACAAATGAAATTTCAGAACTCTATGTTATTAATGGGGGATTCCTAAGAAATAGTTGTTTTTGTATTTCAATGATTGAATAGAAATCCATTATAAGTCACTATATGACCATAAAAATTATCTTCATTAATCTATAAATTTCATTGATAATTCTTACTATATATATATATATATGATATTGTAGATGGACCATCCACGTGGTCCTAGGATTCCCAACATGATCCTCCTATAACTTCTTGTACACAAGAATGTCATCGATGGATACTTTCAGGAACTACTTGGGGAACTAATGAAATATAGAGTTTGTGTATCCCATGAAAATTTCTGGAAAATATGTGTCACAAATTTAAATAATGTTATGATTTGACAATATTGGATCACTAATAGGGGAGTGGGTGAATCGGTAATCCTTTTTTTATTTTATGAGTTAATCTCCTATAAACATGATCTCTTGAACCTATGATGGTTCTCAGTCCAATTAATGGATTATCTCAACCTTTACATGTATGATAAAATAAATTATAGACTAAAGAAGTGGAAATTTTAAAATTTTATCTCCCATGTATACTCTTTCCATTATAGGTTAATCAACCTAACATGGATTCATCAACAATGTCTCAAAAGTTTTTACAGCACTGATTCAACATCATTCACATACAACTTCTAGAATACACTAGTAGATATAACGTGTTTATAAATTATGATCTATTAGGTGATCACTAGTCCTCTTGATGATGGTCCTCCTCAATGAAAAGATGTCGTATTAGATTTACATGTCCACTCTTCATTCAAAATCATAACTGTTGATTATGATACTCAGGTTTCTAGTCCTGGAATACCAACTAGATTATAAATGATATGGTTCTTCTATATTATTAACACTCTAGTAATATATATTTCCAAATGTTGAATATTATTTAGGCTTTAGACTCTATCAACATGTCTCATAAGTACATCTTCATAGACTTTTATTATTCTCATATTTCTCACTTGTCACAAATATTATTTATCAGAAATATGCGTATCATATTTAAAATAACTCATTAAGATTGAATTTTAATCCTTAATTAAAATTTAAATCAACCACTTTCTTCAAAAACTTATTTAATAGCTCTATTATTATCTCCAACTTCATATTAACCATCTTCTTAGTAATGGAAATTAGGTTTAGTTTAAATAACCAAAAATCTTGTCGGGTAAAGCCACATAGGCATGGCTATTCACACTACCTAGAATATTCCCATAAATAGACTTCTTCGATGTGGATAGCTATTCAAAAACATGAGGATTATAAATTTGGTGTAATTAATATCAAAATAGAATAGCCATCTGGTTTTTAGTGGTATTTTCTAAATTGAAAAATCCATTGTGTTGTGTTCTATAGAATTCAATGTTGAGGTCATTGATTTTCTAGTGACACTATAAAACAATTGATTACGCATTACAACATAGTATCTCTTCTTTGTCATAGTCCTTTAAATATTCACCTTACTATGGAATAGAATATGAGATATAGTTTGGAAGTCCCAAAAACTATAGAAACACTAAAATCATTATTTTCAAATAATTTTCACAACGACCTTCAAGGTGTCTTAGAGGTATGGGATTTTCCAGGGCCATATTCTTCTTATGGAATAGTCATCATAATAGTATCATAGAGACCTCTGATCGGGCCTCCCCTATAATGTGGTCTCCAACACTATAATTTGAGGCAATGTTGACCATTTTTCAACTCACATCTAAATTCATCATCTCCAGAGCATAGAAAATACTTTTTTGTCTAAGAATTTTTCCTCATTATTTCAATGTCATGGTATAGAACTTGTTATTTTGTTTCTACTTATAGCACTATTTAAATCAAAATACATTGTATAATTATTCCATGATATCGAATCAATAAAAACTAGTTCATAAATTACTTGAATTTTCATACAGCAAAAAACATGAATTATTCATTCAATGCTATTATTCACATAATTTTCTTTAGAATATCGGTATCAATGAAATGACATTCACTTATGGACAAATAATACAACTCAAAAATTGAGATCAATAAAAATCCCCTTTCTATTTGTTGGAAATAACCTTATCAATGATATATCAATATGTATGCTTATTATCCCCCTTGTGTTAAAAAAATGAAAATGAATGTAGGGATATTTCTAAAACAAATATTCTCATACCATTTTATATTTTAGATATGGGTATGATAACACATGTTTCCTTAGCAAAGATCCTTTGATTAATCTACACTAAGTGGACATAGAAAACCCAAATATAGAAAAAAAATGAGATTTTATAATGGTGATATATTTTTTTCATAATAACTAGTGATGTTAAAATATTATGATAATCTAAACATAAAATTTTCTCTAATGAAATTATTCAATAAAAGAGTAATTCTTCGTACACATTAATGGAAACATCAAAAAAATTATGTTAAATACATAAACATCATATTTTGACATACATTGATCAAACAACACCCCCAATTGATATATATATATATACATATATATATATATATAATTAATACATTAATAACAGAGGTTTGTAAAATTGATTCTCATTCTTCAAATCCAGAATTCATGGATTTTTTGAGATTTTCATGAATCTCTACATAATAGATTTCCAATATTTCTCCCCTCAATGGATTAAATAATTAATCTAATTCATTTAGTAAATAATATAGTATAACTCATTTAGTTTAATATCCATACCTTACATCCTAAAAAATAAATTTTAACTCCTAATAAGTTAGAATAAGATATAAAAATGTTAAATGGAATAATGAGGGGCCACTTTCTCTTTTAGTGGTAATACTCTGGTTGAGGGCTTCCTCCCACCCTTTGTATTTCTTTCCATCCAATATCAATATAATAATTTTTTTAATAAATTAAATTCACCTTATATATAAATACATAGTCACTTAATTTTTAATAAATATTATTTAAAACATTCCCATCAAGATTACACCTTTTACACTTATTAATATTATAACGTCAGTGTGTATCCTTGAAAATATTCTCCTCTTCTTTCCAAATATGTTTTCTTTATTTAATTTTTCGTTATCATATTCTCTTTAAAACTCCACCTTCATTACATACTCATACTAGGTAAACCTATATTGAACCAATGAGAGTATGAATTTTGTATTGACCTTCCAAAAGATCAATAATATCATATTAATTGATATATCTTTGATTGGTTCCAAACATTTCTATAATGGTCTCAATACATTCCCTAGTGATCTTTATTTTTTGTAGGGGGTTAAACTTTTCTTGGAAGTTTCCTTTATTTCACTTTTGTGGAGGTTTTCTTATTGTCTATATTATATTCACTTTGAGTACATGGACCATTATAAATAAAAGATCTATTTTATATTGAATGGTTGTAGGGTTAAATTTTTCAATTGGTACTCTCTTTTCACCATTATGACATGATTCCATTAATATCAATTGATTTCTTGAAATATTCTATAGCCTTTTTAAAATTAGTTTTAGATAAACCCAAATAGATTTTTCTTGAATATTTATTATTCTAAATCTGTAAGTTTCTTCTTAAGATAACATATAATATATTCTTGGTTATCTATCTTCATCTTATGTTTAAAGATTTCATCAATATAGAATAAATAAATTTTGATCATGTCTAATTGTTCATCATTATAAATCCCTTTTTACTCTTTTTCTAACACAATAATTTGAGTATCCATTTACTTATTCCACTTATCTATCATACTCACATCTTTCTTTCTTTTTAAAATCTCCTCAATATAATATTCCAATATACATTTAATTTCCCACTCAATTTCTATTTTATATTCACCATCATCTTTAATACAAGAAAAAAATGAACCTTTCTACTCATGAGAAATAAATTTGAATTCATTATTGGAATTTCTTAATGTGTCTTCATCCATCATTAAGAATATTCTTCTTTTGGAGATAAAATTTATATTCTTCTTCATATCCTTTTTTTCCTTCATTGGATTTATTCTTCCTGCGATATTCAAATTCCTCAACTAGATTCTTTTGGGAAAAAAAATTTTTATGACCAATACAATTATTATTAATTCATATAACAAATTCAAAAACCTCTAGCTTAAATTTCCCCTTCAAGAATATATTTGACAAGAGACTGAAAATATTGGTAATGTCTTCAGTATCTTATGAATCACTGATGGATTTAATAAAATTACTCTCATACTTTCTGATGGATTGAAAGGAAAATTCTACATTATATTGCTTCTTAAAAGGAGGTTCTTTCATAATTTGATACACTGTAATTTTATTATATAACTTATCTAGTAAAATATCATTTCTATCCTCTATATCTAATAAATTGGGATCAAACCATTCTAGAATGTTATTTATATGCTTCTTAAAAACATAGGATTATTCATGTTACTTGTTGAATCTATGAATATTTCAAACTATTACATTTACTAATGTGAAATAGTTATGAACATCTTCATATTTAGCCATTATAATGTCAAAAAAATATACTCCACAAAATTAAATTCATGAACACCTTTACATTAAAATTTATAGAATATTTTCTCCTCAATTTATACCTTATCTACTTTTTAGTTTCAAGACCCATACCCTTAGTGAATACCATATCTGGAAAATATATAAAAAATATATATTTTTCCTTTCGTCCACCACCACATTTATTTTAACACCATTGGTCATATGATAATTATAAGGAATTAGTTGAAAAACAACTTCATCAGTGTCACATACCTCGAGGCCGAGATGATGGAGGTACCTAAGTATTCTACTCCTTTAACTATGATAGTGTGTTCCATAAAATATATTAAATCCTTATTTGATCATAAAATCTTGATTATCACTACTCCTTGGATAATTATAAGAATACTTCTATTTTATAACATTTATTGGTGTTCAACTTTGTTAGATCATATCATGGGAGAAGGGGTGAATCAATGATCCATGTTCCCTTTTATGACATACTCACATTTATACCCAACCTCTTGAATTTGTGATGGTTATAGATCTACTAAATTTAGTCTCCCTACCTTTCCTCATATGCATAAATAAATGATAAATCAGAAAAATTTATATTTAAAAGGTTCATCACCCATTCCTACTTTTTTCCATGATAGATAATCCCCCCAACATGGATTTATCCACTAATTCAATTTTTTCTTAGAAAAAATGAGTCCGTAAGGTTCACACCCCAATTATAGAATCCACTTTAAGAAATAATTTCACTAAAAAATATAATCCAAAAAGGCTTGAAAACAACTAGTCATAATTTAACCTCTTAATGATGTTCCCCACCTATAAATAGATATATTATTATATCTTAATGCATACTCATTTAGGATC
This sequence comes from Viscum album, assembly GCA_963277665.1. Classification (NCBI taxonomy): domain Eukaryota; kingdom Viridiplantae; phylum Streptophyta; class Magnoliopsida; order Santalales; family Viscaceae; genus Viscum; species Viscum album. The sequence goes on along the minus strand of OY728159.1, from coordinate 226,304,069 downwards.
TGCAATAGTTGATGACAATGCTCATCCTTCTAGTCTAGAATCTCCAACCATATTCTATATGATCTAGATCCTCAATATTATAAATAATTAAAAAATAAGTGTCCTTTTTGTTTAATGATCTCCTATATTTATAATCCTTCTTCACTTCTCACATATTCTTATTCTATGACTTTTTTCCCATACATCTCACTTATCACTATTCTTAATTACATACTATGTATACAAAATCTGTCAAATACTTTTATAGAGGAGAATTTTAATTTCAAATTCAAATTCAGTTCATCAAAATCCTTAAAACGCTTATTTAACAGACCTTATACCATCCCACAATTGATATTCACTATATATTTTTAAATAGTAGTTATATTGAGTTAGAATAAACACCAAATAGGTTGGGTAAGACCACATATTCATGGTTGTTTAGGCCAACCAAATGATTCCATGAAATGCACTTTTACATCATGGATGTGTATTTTGTGGTCTGGTGGATAAAATTTAGTGTGATTAATATTTCAATCACATAGTTGTAAAGTTTTTAGTGTTTTTTTCTACTCTATACAGGCCTTTATAACATGGTCTATGGGATGTGGTGTAGAGGTCAGGGATTTTTTAGTGACATCAAAAAATATTCAATTTGGACTTATATAATCATCTGTGAACTACACTTTAGTCCTCCATGTACTCACCTAATAGTGGTTTGTAATATGATATTTGGTATGGAGAACAAAAAATATCCCAAAACATTGAAATCTTACTTATTGAAGAATTGCGATATGGACCTTCATTATGGATTAGAAGTTCTATATTTTACAAGGCCATATTATTCTTGAAATATAACTTGATTCAATTCATCATGAAGACATCTGATCAAGTACCCCCTTAGGTGTAGTCTCTCACTCTTAATGAGATGTTAGGTATGCCATTTTTTAACTCAATTCCAAATTTCATATCTCCATGGTGTTGATAATATTCTACCACATAATCCCATTTCCTCTTTATTTCTATGTCATGCTATATTGCTTGAATCATGGTCTTTATGCCCAACTACTTTTTAATCCTCATTTATTATAGAATTATTTAATTTTATCTAATCATAATAAATTAGTTAAAGCATCTTCTAAAATCAGTTAGACCCGAGAAATCCAATTTCTTATTCAATATCAAAAATTATTCTACACATCATTTTCTTCATTAAAATATTTATGACCATGAAAACACCATCTTATATTTACAATAAAAATAACTCAAAAAGTGAGATGAAAACATACCCAAAAAATCAATGTTCCCATAATGATACTTGAATTCTATATTATGGATATCATTTTCTTTCACCATCATTATATATTACCTATCTTATATATCAATCATCAAAAACTAGTTTTCTTTCTATAAATAATTGATTATGTTTTTTATCCTTAGGATAGGATAGTGATTAATCACCATTACATACTTCATTTGCTGATATTTTTTTCACTACCTCAAACTTTTATCATCCATTTCTTCAAACTACATAGGGGCACCCAAAGGGAATACACATGGATAAATAGAATCCTTATAAATGAAATAATCAATATGGGTCCTAAAATTTCACTACTTTGAATTTTATATCCAATAATGATTCAATGAAATCCATGATATAATTTGTTGTACCTGTATCTTGAATAATATATCAATTTGGGGGTAGCTTTGCAACCTCTTCAGGGATAATATCTCGAAATATTTCAAAAAAATATTAGAATCACATTTTATAACACATCCATTTAATTCATTTAGAAATACACTTATATGGAAAAAAATATTCCTTTAATTCATATGACCCATCAGATCAACTCACACCCTGAGGAACAATAAAAATTTTTCTTTCATATAATAGGTTATAACTCTCCTATGTAAATAATTGAAAAAAAAACATACAATGTATAACTGTTCTATGAATAGGATGTAAAACATATGCTTATATCTCAAGAAAGAAGAAATGTTCTAATAAATAATTTTTCCCCGTCATAAGCTCAGAACCCCAACACCCATCAAGAAAAAAAATCCTCACACTAAAATAGTGTACTACAATAGAATTGTATGTATATCTACATTATGTCCCATGTAATGGACCAAGGTGAGTGTAATAAAAGAAAACAAGGATTTATAATCAAGCATGTTGAAGGCCCAGGTAATAGATAAGTATATATCACCTCAACCAATATATAGACTACCTACCACTAGAAATTATATACCATAAACCTAACCACATAATTTTCTTCTACATCAGTAGCCTTTTCCATTTCCACCTATATGACCAAGATAATTCTTATTCACCTAAGGATAGATCAGATCATTAGGCTACCCTCAACCTTTTTAATCTCATCCCTAAATCCCACAAAGCTACTTACCCTATTATTAAAAAGGCCTTGGAGGAAACCCTCATTCATATTGAACTAGGAAATTACCACTCATCCTATGTTTAGCACTATGGGTGGTATAAGATTGAAATAAATAATGAACATAACCTCTATAATCAACACACACCAATTATGAAATCATAGTATAATATTGAGAACTATCATCTCAAGAGTACATGAAGAAAGATAAGTCCAACTCTATCCCAATAAAAACCTCAACTAACATGTCATATGAGATCCTCCATCTCTAGCTTTTCTCTAAGTGAAGTTTTAATAATATTCTTATTGTGACTCAAACATTTCAAAAATAAAAATTATATTTTATTAGATGAATATTATAATACTTAATATAAATATTCATACCTAAATAATATTTTTTTTAGTTTATTTTAAAATTTTGATACGTAAAAAACTTATTCATGAAATATTTACATCATTTCCCACTAAATTATTCATCACTATAACCCTCCTTAAAGATATCATACTATAAATCATTTCTTCATAACGAGGGGAAAGGATGAATAAGAAAGTGTAATCTCATATTGTTAGTAAGTGTAACCAAGGGAGATATCAATGATTACTTAATAATAACATTGGAATAATGGTACAAGAATATGAACATAACATTTCAAACCCAATCCGAACATGTCATAATTCATAATCATAACTCATGAAATAAACCATAGAATCATATAAGACATAGATAATAAAATAATAAAATAACATGATCCATGAAATCATAAAATTGTAATAATACATAAGTTTGTGGAATATAAAAAAATATAAAAAATAATTATCATAATCAAGGCCCATTTCATAGACTATTATAGTAGATTGTGTTAACTCCCCATTCCATCATATATTTTCTCATGGTTGACCCCCAAGTATATCATAGTGAAAATATTCTCTTACCATACATTTATCACTCAAACATACAAGAATACCCCTTCTAGGACCACCCATAAAGTAAAAAATAATACATTTATATGTCTTCCAAAATATCATAAATCATTCATCATATATCATAACATAGGGTAATGAAAAAAGTTTCATTAACATTTCCACATTTCATTATAAAAAAACCCATGGAAAATAAAACAGTTTTATAAACATATCACCACCATAATTCTAAACCATTTAATGATAGAATAAGGATATTATCCTTGGATCATAACCCTATTAAATCATAAGAAACATCAATGGATGTTATCATAAATAAAATTCCCTTAAAATATCACATGGAATATTTCTTGAGAAATCTACCATTTTCCTTTTTAAATCACTTCTTTAAAATCATAAAAATTACAAAATATTATGGAAAAAATATTCTACAAAAATAACCATATAAAATTTTATTGGGTGTTCCAAATCATGGGTTATTCATGATCGTGGGAAAAAAATTCAAGCCGTTTATATTAAAAAAAATACTATTTTTCAATTTTTAATAATAAATTCTAAAAAAACTACTTCAAAAATGATATGAATATTTATTTTAAAAAATTTAAAAAAAATAATGGTTAGTAGTTAATTTAAAAAATCATGTGAAAATATTAATAATTTTTTTGAAATTTTGTTTCAAAAATAAGGAAATTAATGAATTTTTTTTTTCAAATAGATATTTATAGTTAGTTTTCTAAAAAAATATTCATTTAGTCTCTTGAGTACTTAAAAAGAGAAAAATGAAATGAAAACATGTAATTTTTTAAATAAAAATACTAAATGAAATTTAGGTGTATTTTTTAGATATTGGTCCTAAAATTTCATCATTGGAAACTAAATCATAAATAATCTTGATAAACAAGGAGATTTTAACATAAATCCCTTACCAATGTGGTAACTTTCAATTAAAAAGAACATGAAAGGGAGAAAATTAAATAAATATGCATATCAACATAATTTAAATGTGAATAATCATAAAATATATTAATTTTAATTATATAAACTGAATAAAAAAATCATGTGGTGAATATTTCTTGTGTCTTATAGAATAAAAGTGAAAAAAATATCATACCTCAAGTTTGACATTATTTGAAAGCACTATATAAACATGTATAATATGTTTTGATTCATTATAATTCTATAATAGAGACATTTACATACATATAATATCATATATAATCCACTTATAACATTTCCACAGAAATTTATAAACAATTCCTTACTAAAATCATTATTTCTATGTGTTAACTATTTAGTGTTTTTTATTGAAATTTTTGTTTGATTGTTCTGGTCCTTGTACTATGATAAAGGTTACATAATATTAAGAATATAAATAATGATATAAATATCATATATATTCATTATTTATATATTTATATTCATCCCTAAAATTTATATATAGAAAAATAAATTACAGCATACATGTTGCTGGTAGGTCGTATATACACATGAATGTTTTTTTCATTTTTCAATGGATATAATGAAAAAAAGGTAAATAATAATTTATCTTTTATAATAATTATTGTATAATATATATCATATATAATAATTAATAATATCCTTAATTCCATCAATTTAATTTGTCAATGAAAAAATGAATCTCAATGCTCCATGGAGGTGGTAGTCCACACATATGGACGAGAAACATTATCATTTTTCAACATATCGTATTGTAATAAGGTGGATATGATATTATAATTATAAAATAATAATTATTGAATGAATATCATTTGTATATATTAAACCCATCATAATAACAATACATGAATGATGGTGATGGAATAATGAATTGTATCACTATATGGAGGTGGTAGTCCCCACTTACGCACAACTCACAATATCTCTGCCTATTTAATGGAAATGATGGTGAATAAGGATGGATAAACAATTATATTAAAAATTTTAATATTTAAAGTATAAAATATATTATTTTATAATTAATACCAAATATTTAGTAGAGTTATAAGAATAAATAATTTAGAATAGGTAGGGTTGGATGATGCATCTTCTTTGGTAGGCCTCTTTGGATCCCATCTTGAGGACCCTTGAAATAGGATTTTAACTAGACCTGAAGTACTAATTCATTTATAATAAATTTGAAAAGATAATTGTTAAAGTTTTATTTTATAAGTAATTCTTACTATGGTATAAATAGGAGATATAATGGGTGTCCATTTATAATTGGGAGAGATGTCACACTGGGAATTTCTTAAATAATGAAAATATAATACTGTCATACACAATCCAAATGATAAAAAAATTGATAGATATTTAAAATATGTTATTTTATTTGGTTTATATATTTCTATAAAATAGTATTTGGACTTTTTTATTGGAAAACATACCCTTATAAATTTTTTTATCCCCATAATAAATCTTCTTTAACATTAATTGTAGTGACATGTTTTTACTATTTTTACTATTAATTGTGAACCAAAATACATGTATACTCATTAAAAAATTCAATTTGATTAAAAATATGCGATAAATTTTATCAAAATAAATTAAAATTTATTTGAATTTAATTTAAAATTAAACCCAAAAAACAAGATGAGTATCAGTTTTCCATAAAAATGTTTTCATATATATAAAATGGTATTAAACCAAAATAAAACATAAAAATTTAAATGAATTTAATTGGATTATTATTAATATAAGTGAACTAATATTTCGTTTAATAAAATTTTAGAAAAAAAAAGGAACTTTCTAAATTCATTAAATGAAAAGATAGTTTTCTTTATAATTCATTGTTTTTCACTATTCATCGCGAAATAAATATATTCAAAAAATTATAAAAAATTACTCTAAAATAATTTTGAAATGCTAATCTCAAAATGAATTTTATTTTTTAAAAATACATTTTCTAATATATTAAAAGATTAATTATTTTATTTTTTTACTAAAATAAATAATTTTTTGAGGAAAAATTTATTTTGAAAGCATATAAATAATTTACAAAAATATAGTACTTATTTTTCAATATGTTTTATTTTTATAAAAACAATATACATATTTTTAAAATTTTATTCATTCTTATTCATACTTCCAATTTAACTAGAAGGTTATAACGATATACTATATTACGGCTCATTTAGACTTTGATTTTCATGTATTGAAAGAAAAATATTGAAAATAAAATGATTTGAAGAGAAATGTAACATAAAATATTCGGTTGTTACTACCTAACCCAATTGAATCTAATTTCACCATAAAATATTCCCCACTCTCATATAAATAATTGAGGATATCTCTTATTCATCGCATATTTGGGTTTACAACTAGCATCGTTGGAATTATCATTCCTCTATATAACTTTAATGAGGTTAGTTGTTTAGTAAAACATCACATTATCTATATGATAGTTGATTTATTATTCTAGTTATTCTTCGAAAATATCATTCTATTGTGTTAAAACCTCAAATTTTAGTATATGTGATATATCAATTATGTACTTCCAGAAGAGATATACATGGAACACATCATGAACATGGGAGAGATTCATTAGATGAACTATAATATAAGATACATCCCCTACTCTATAAATAAAATTAAATGGGCCAAAATACATATGGATTATATCTCCCTTATTTCAAATCTCATAACCTTCTTCTATGGAGAATTTTATATGAATACATTCTCAAAAAAATTGATTTGCTGATTTCCCCATTGGTTGTCAACATAAATTATCTATTGACTATGGATAACCTTAATGTGAAAAAGAATATATATATCCTTATATGTTATTTCCTTATATAGCTTAGGTCTCAATAGCATTCCTTCTCCAATATTGTTGAATCATGATTGAGTTCTACACATCTTTCCATAAAGGGATTCATAAGAAACCATATGAATACTCGATGGAAAAGTATTATAGTAAGAAAACATGACTAAAGAAAGATTTTGACCCCAAATAACTATGAAATCCATAGAATAAGATCTCAACATATCAATTAGGGTTTGAATGGTTCTCTTTGAAATGACATTTTCCTGATAATGTTAATATGTACTAAAAAAATCGAAATATAATGATTTTTTAAGACATCAACATAACATATATTTAAACATCGGATACTGATCATATACAATAATATGTGGAACCTATTAATATTACAACATCATTTTGGAATTTTATTAAATAGTGATCAATATATTAATATTCTCTCATAGAAATGATTTCAGATAAATACATATGGTTATTGACTATAACTAAAATAGAAATATAGCCTTTATATGTTTTAGGGTGTATAAAGTCACCATTTATTGTGATATTTTCCCATTTTCATTTTGGTATATGTATGGGTTGTAAAATACCTATATAATTCTATCACTCAGCCTTAACTATTTGATACACCACGTATCGTGATACATACACTTCAATATATATTTTATTTTTTTCCCCTCAAAGAATACTCATTTAGATCATTATAAATATTTATACTTCTTGGATGAGTAGAGAATGCTATATAGGGACTTCATCCAATATTATATTCTACTATTCTTGTATTTATGGCACACATACATGTTTTTTGGAACATATAATTCCATCACAATGAAGGTTGATTATATGAACATTTCTTTACATATTATTAAATTATACGCATTCCTTTTATGCCTCTTTATTCTTTAATTGAATATATGTTTGAACACTCATTTTAGAAAGATATGGTTTATCCCATTCAATTATGATTTATATATCAATTATAGGAAAATATTGAAATATTATATATTTTTTATCCTCATAGTAGATAAGTGAGTATGAAATTTTTTACTTGAAGAATCTGCCACCGAGTTCATATTCCAAGGGTGGTATTTTATTGAGAAGTCGTAATGATTAATCAGCTCCAACCATATTCTATGGCTCATATTCATCTCTTTTTGAGTGAATATATACTTTAAACATTTATCATTAGTATATATGTCATAGCATTAACTATAAAGTTAATCTGTCTATATTTTTAATGAAAATATTATAGAAACTGACTCAAAAACCTTAATTCATAAATTTTTCTCCTGAACCGTTAATTTCTATGAGGCATAATTTATAACCATACTATTCTACATGAGGATCCATCTCATTCCCTTCTTTTATTCATTACTATGGATCAAAAAAATCCATTAAAAATTCTATTGTAGAGACTCTTTTAATTTACTTATAAGTCAATGACATATATTAACAAATATTATTAGAGTTAGTTTTTGAGACGGTGCATGATTAAGAGTCATGGTGATCCCAGAATTAAATTTATAAAAAATTGTATATATTATATTACTCATGTACATTTTTCAAAAATAATTAAATATATATTGAACGGAGTCTCTAATTGTAAGTATAATACAACAGTCAAATCCAAAATGTAGGGTTTACCTTAGGATTTCCCTAATATTGTTTGGTGTTAGATGTTTAGATCAGCCAGCTATTGGTGTGTGCTTTCAAATTGAAATAAATTATTAATTTAAATATTTTAATTTAAATGTCAAAAATATAATCCTCAATAAATATGTTGTTATGAATTTTCCCCGGGGTTAGTTTCATAACCCTAAGTGTTTTTTTAGAGGATCTATGATAATCTTTTTTGGGAGATCGAGATTTTATGATGAACGATGATTAAATTGAGGTGAATTGATAGGTAGTAGACATAATGAATCATACCCACACTTTTATAGAATTTATTAATTGAAAATGATTGATCAAATATTAAAGTAGGAATATTCAATTATAAATTTCCTCATTCTAATTAAAATATTCATCATATAACAATAACCTAGTTTTTATTGAAATTATTCTTCATTCACATGAACGCGTTCAATAATTTTATTTTTTTAAATCAATTACTTATTTTGTAATTTATTTTTATCGCCATTGATTATGCACATATAAATTAATGGTCAAGATCATATACTACAAATATTATTATCAACTTTTTTAGATTTTCCCTTCTCCCTCCATTCTTGGTGTTCACTATTTGTAATTGATTGACTAGTAATTCAACAATATATGGTAATATCGATCATGGTGTGTTGATTAAATAGCATAATGGATCGTGGTTATTAGTTTGGATTTGGATATTGGATAAATAAATTATATATTGAGTAAATTAAATAAACCTATCATCAGATCTAGTATTGATGGGTTGTGATCTAGATTGAGTGGATCACTCTGGAGGAGTAGAGTTTGATGTTTCTGAGAATGGGTGGTTAGAATTTGGCCATCGGGGATGATGGAATCTTATTTTGGTGCGGATGGTAGGGTTACCATATCATGAGATGTGCAGTTGTTTTTATTATTTTTAATAATAATAACATTATAAAAAATTGGAAGTTGAGTTATTTTGTTTTTATTTGTAATAAAAATATTATATGTTAAAAAGGGGGTGGATCCCAAAATGAAAAAGGATGTTTCCCTAAAGTTTGGTTCACCTATAGCTTGTAGATGGGTTTCATGGGGTGAGGATTTCTCTCTCCAAGAGCATGTAATTAATGTTTTATAAAATAGTAATATGATTATAAAAAATAGTAATAATATAAAAAGATTAAAATAAAAGGGATTTAAATGGGATTATGGTGGGGGATACATTAAGGCTAGTGGAGGTAGGACATGGATCTCATCCTCTCAATAAGGTTAAAAAAATATTAATAAAAATAATAATATAAAACTTTAATATTATTATTTTTGTTGTCAAAACCATATTTGGGTTGTATCTTCTTCATATGATGTCAAGATTGATGGTTTTTCTATTGAATTCTGATCATGGTATCAAGATAGATGATTTGAGACCAATGTTGGACACTTTTTTTAACTTGTGGATCAGGCCCATGAAACATAATTTGATCATGAGGTGGTGAAGTGGATTTTTTCACTGGGTTTCTATTTGGGAAATTGAATAACCTATCCTGATTATTCTTCTACATGAATATCAAGGGTTGTATTTTTTATCCATTCATATCCATTTGAGGTGACATATCAGGGGATTTTTGATTTTTCTCATCAGACTATTGATGAGTCTCATGCATTAGTTAGGGTTGTGGCTATAAATTCTATCTACTCTTAGAGTGAATAGGAATTCCCATGGGTAAATGGGAATGAACCAATACTTAGGAACACCTAGGTACATGGTCAAGAACTGTAGTAGTACAACAAGTTGTGTGGACCCCCTTACACACCATGAACTTCATTATGAAACTTCTTCCTCTCACATCACTTTTTCATTGACTATGATTGTACCCCACAAGCAGATTATCCTAAGTGTTGTTTCATGAAGAATTTGATGGTTTATTTCATTGTTTATTTTGAGATATGATGTGAGATATTCTGAGCATGATGCTTTATAAGGCAATTCTTGATGATGGTAGTGATTAGGCAGGACATCATAGAGTTCTGTTACAAAGGTGCTACTCCCCTATCTCACTAAGTAATAGGTCCTCTGTCCACATATATAGTACTCCCCTATCACACTAGGTAATGGGTCCTCTATACTATTTCTATGCATATGAAGTCAATACTCCCCTATCACACTAGGGCTTGGGTACTTCATACTTTTTGTACAGATATTGAGGAAGCACCCCCCTGTTGTTCCTTGGTGTGGGTCCTCTATCCGTGGAGACGACACTCCATTATCTCACAAATAAAAGGTTACTATATATTATGTGAATAGATATAGAGATATTACATTCCAAATGTACGATAGTGTGGTTCTTTTATCTTTTTTGAGATTATGCTCCATCGGGCTTTGTAGTAGTGGTTAGGTTTGAACCCATATCAGGACTTTTTTGAATAAACACACAAGATGTTCAGAATCAATGATTGACTTGTGGAGCTTCCAGAGTACTCATATGTTTTGGATAGGTTGTGATAAGAATATCCTCGTTATTTTTCATCTTCGATTCTTATATGAAAATATATATATATCTTTTTTTGGGTTTTGTTTCCATATTTCTTTCACTTGAGCTGACTAGTTTTTTGTTTATTATATTCCTCCCTCATTAGTTTTGGGGCATCCTACTAGGTATGTATGTACTCACCCCATCATGGGATTTGGCCGCACATGTCATGTCTTATGTAGATGATGTATAGTTCGGCGGTGGAATTGGTTGAACTTAGGTATATTTGGGTTTATTTCACCAGATACGGTGGTCAAGGCTTTGAGATCAAGAGTGGTTATCTATTATATTTTTCCCATCACATTTATTGTTTGGTTGGGACATCTTTGTTGGGGGTGAATTTTTTTACATTTCATATTACACTATTGTACTCTACTGTATTCCCTGGAGGTTATTTCATGCATGTTTTCTACTCAAGATGTTACTATTATTTTATTATTCCTATATAGTGTTTCATGGAGATGGTTGGTTTCATGCATATATGTACTTTAGAAAATTTACACTTATATAATTTTTATATTCTCGGTGCTTTTTTCTATCCCTTAGCTTATGGATATGGGCTTGGGGTAGTTTTGGTCTGGCCTTCCACCAATAAGGATGGCCCAGATGGGTCGGGTCATGACATATTGGTGTCATAGGTGGTTTGAACTTGATATGATGTTTAGATTTTTTCCAATTATGGTGTTGGTTCGATAACTTATAGAAATGGTGTCAAAGTTTCTTCAGTGTGAGTTTCAAGATAGAGAACCCAGTGTTTTGTGGTGGTTAACATATACGTTCACTCGAACTCTTACTACCTTCTTGTTAACTCAGAATATCGAGAATTGTTTTCATGTAACAATAGTGCATACATCATATAGTATTGATTTCTTTGACTAATCTTCCCTCTTAATATCACCATGTATATATTATCATTGGTCATGGTTGGTATTTTATCTTATAGGATGTTTATATACTAATATCTAGTGAGGTTTCCTCAGTTGAGTTGAGATTACAATTTGATAAGTAACAAGGCCTCATTAAATTGGGTTCATTCATGAGGTTTTCTTTCATTAGGATGGTGAGTATGTGATTATTTCTCCTATTTATTAGTTCATAGATCCATGTTTAGTGGTTCAGGTGAATTCATCATGTCATAATAATTTTTGGATGGGTATTTTAGTGCAGGATGATGATGTATAGGGTTTAAGTGAATATAATGAGAATCTGAGGTAGGGGTCTCCTGGGAAGGGGGTTATAAGGATCCACCGATAATAGGTGTGCAATGAAGTTATTATCAAATGAGGTATTATCATCTATGGAGACCTTAGGGATAGTTCAGTACTCTGAGGAATGATATTTCCTATGCTTTTCATGGGTATATTCATTTCACATGAGGTTTTCTTACCCGTCATATTTTAGTTTGATAGATGGATTATAGATCAACTAGGTAGAGGAAGTATCTAGAGAATAGATCTTTACTAGGTGGTGGATGTGACATAGAAGTTCAGGGGGTAATAGAAGGTGACTTGTACTTTGGTTTGAAGCTACCACCCCTTCAGTGGAAAACTCTAAGATCAGGAATTTGGTGGTCAGAATCACTGATAGTTGCAAGTGGTGGAGGTACTTTTCCTAGTGGCTCCAAGATAATTTCAATATATGGCTTAGGTTCCTTTTACTTTTTTATAATTATATTAGATAGATGAACAAGCCACTCTCATCATTTAAGTTTTTTCTAGTGAGAATTAGGGCATTAATAGAGTCCTGTGTTAGTAAAGTATGGTGTGAATTTGGACATTCAAGGAATAAAAAAAATTCCCCACTGAGAGGTGTTCTCGGGACACATTCCAAAACCATATATGTGAATTAGTGTCACCCAAAGTGGATATTTTCAACATGTGGTGGATTAGTTCCTTTATCTTCTGTGTTTTAGGATCATTGTTTTTCTATGGTTTCATAGAAATACCTTGATATAATAATTAGTTGGGAAAGGGAAATGATGAGTTCCAAGTAGTAGGATCTTGCATAGGCTTCATGTGCGGTTTGAGGTATAGCATGTGACGTCACTAACCTAGTTATAGTTTCCACCCAGAGTCATGAGCCACTTATCCCTGATCATATCCCATGTTCAATACCAAGTGATACCAGTAGATTATTTTTACTCAACCCTTGTGAATGGTTCTCCTACATAAAGTATTAATGATTATATGCATTTACCTATAGTGTGACATGACATTGGGAGGATTGAGAGAGATCCTCACGTGGGATCTCTTCATATTGGTGATGAGAACCTATAATATTTTCCTTAACATAGACTAATTCCTTACAATCCATGCTTAGTTTTTTTCACCAGTTAGTGTGGAGTTTTTTTCTTATTTTTGGGATGGATTTTTACATCTTTAATAAGGAGTGATCCCAGGAAGAGCAGGAAGAGCTCATATTTAAGAGGTTGTAGCTGAATTATTAATAGTTGGCGAGTAATACATATAGATTAGTGGATTATGTGAGATTTAATTTTCATGAAGTGGTGGTGGAGTATGAAGTTGTACTTCTTAGGTACATTATGGGTTTATCATTGCACAAAATAATTGGATTTTATAAAGAATAAAACCACAGAACACCCATGTTTTTTTTTGAAAAATATTATATAAGGAAAACTATTGAGATTTGTATGATAAAGATAAATTCGGATGTTTGTAGAGAAAGGGTTTTTTTAAGAACTGGTGTATTCGCCTAGGAATCCCATGTTCGTTCTCCTAAGACATGAATGATTCCCTAAGGTTGTGTGTGAATTTTTTTCACCAGAAATAGGTGATGTGAGAAATTGTACCCACTCTCTAGAATCATTGATTTATCCAACTATTCTTTTTGGGATAATTGGTTCTCAAAGTTTGACATCATGATGGGTTTTCACCATCTCTATTTTTTTGGTTGATGTACAGAACATGGATTACAAGTGCCATTAGAGATTCTTTGAGTTCTTGGTGATACTATTTGGCATGTTGAATGCCCTGACAGAGTTCTCAAGACTTATGAGCCAAACCATTAACATTTATTAGGTTGGTTTATGGTTTTCTTCTGTGATGGTACCCTAATGTCTTTGATTTTATATTTGGATCATGTGAGACATAGTATGTTGGTTCTTATGATGAATATGAAAGTGGTCTATCTCATTTAAGGTATTTCGAGGACTTACCCAAAAATATTAGGAGTCCTTTGTGGACAGATAAAGGTGGACTTTGGAGTTATATGAAGAGAATATATATTCTATAATATCACTTCATGTCAACGACCAGATAGTTTTTTTCAGGATGGTAGGTTATAAATAAGGATAATAGGCCTTTTCCCTACTATTATGTCAGACTAGAGAGGTGGTGTAAAGCTTGGCCATGTAAACATGGTATTTTTTGTTTTTTTTGTTCTCTACATGTCGCGGCTAAAGAGTTATGTTTCTGAATTTTTGTATGATATTGACCTGGGTAATCTAGGTCCTGAGAGTGGAGTTTTATTTTTCAAGGATCTAGTGATGTTGATAACTGGTAAAGATATACCCTTCAGGGTAATTCTTTTCCTTAGATGCATGTTTTTTGGAAATGCATGAAACCATTAGGGGAGATCATGAGAGTGGGTATTTAAGATCTCAGTATCCCCTCATTTTTCTTAGTTTGTGATTTTTGGGTATTAGAATATTTTAAAAAGGTAATAATATATAGACTTTATTTCTTTCTTGTAAGACATTGAAATATATGAAGAAATATTTTCAAAGCCAGGCGATGAGATGGTGTGTGATCCTGAGGCCCGGTGAGCAAAGCATTAATTTTTTAAAAATATTAAATATAAATTTTTTTCCCCCAGAGTTATTTAGAAATTATAAAAATACTTCCTAAAGAAAGTCTCTCATGGGAAATTTTATACCATTATTGAATCTAGATCATAGGTTTTACTCTAGGTATGACCTAAAGTCTATCTGTGTAAGATGTTCAGATGAGGTAACTGTTGCCATGTGCGTATACTTTAAAATAAATTATTAATTTATTAAAATTAATTTAAATGAACAAAATATAATACCATATAAATATTTCATTGGGAAATTTTTCCAGGTTTAGCCACATAAACATGGGAGGGTTTTTGGAGGAGCTCTGACTAACTTTTTTTTTGAATTAGGATCAAACAATGACCAGTGATCACATCGAGGTGAATTGGATGGTAGTGGATGTGGTGGATCATCATCATCGCTAAAGAACACATTCCATCACCAAAAATTGATCCAATATTGAGATTGGAGTTTTCAATTATTGATTTATAAGCTTTGATTAAAATATCTTTCACATATTAATTATATTCTTTTGATCTTAAACTATTGTCCCTTAAAATGACTCTATTGAATAGTTTGATTTGTTTAAATCAGTTATTTATTTTTTATGCCATTTTACCACCCATGCTTCTATATCAATTGATCAGTTTTTGGGCATCGCATTGGAGAACTCGGATTATCGCCTTTTTTAAGTGTCTTACTCCCACCATTATTTAAATTCATTATTGGTAATTGATTAACCCATAATTCAATGATATCGGAGAATAAATATCGATGTTTGTTCATTTTTTAGCTTAATGAATCATGGTCATGAGTTCAAATTTTTATTTTGGAGACAAGTAGGTGATGTTTCAACAATGAAATGAACCTACCTTTGGGCTGCGTATTAGTGGTTTGTTATTAATATTGATCATATCTCTCTAGAGAAGAAGCATTTGATGTTTTTTAGAAAGAGTGGCTTGAATCCAGCCACCGGTGACGATGGTGTCTAGTGTTGGTGTAGACAATAGGGATCCCAAAACCTGAGAAGTGGGGATGTTTTTATTATTTTTACTAATAATAAATTTATAATAATATAGTAAGTTGAGTTATTTTAATAATTATTATTATAATTATAATAATAAAATATAAAAAGGGGTGGAGTAAAATTAAAATGGGATATTTCCCTTGAACATGGTGCACATACATCATGGAGAGGGTGTTCTTGGGGTATGTCTTTAGCTTCACATTAGAATATAATTTATGTTTTATAAAATAATATTATTATTATATCCAACAATAAAAATAACATTATAGGAATAAAATGAATTTTCTTTAGATGGTAACTCGGTGGGGGCTGTGTAACAGATGGGTGAGGTTAGGCATCGATCTCCTCCTCTCAATAATTATTTTAAATATAATAATAATAATATAATAAACTATTATTATTATTGTTATTATTATTGTAGAAACCTTGTTTCAATTATATCTTCTTTTTGGGAAGTCAGATTGAAGATCCATTTATAGCATCATGATCATGGTATCTAGATGGATGATTTCAGACAAAATTTGGATACCTTTTTCTGAATCATGACTTAGGCCCTTAAAACATCATTTAAGCATGATGTGGTGAAATTTATTTTTTTCTAATGGGTTTCTATATGGGGAAATTAAATATCCTATTCTGATTATTTCTCCATGAATATTTCAATAGTGTGATCTATTTATCAATTCATGTCCTTTTGTGGTTATATATCGGTGTATTTTCAATTTATTCTTATTGTTTAATGATGAGCCTCATATATTCACCATGCTTTTGGATAGATATGTTGTGTACTCTAGGAGTACATGGTCACACCCTGGAATACATGTTCTTTTCCTGGTACCTAGGTATAATCAGGTACATGTCCAGGAAGGAATATTAGACCACACACCTTGTGGACCTCCTTAAATGAAATATACTTCCTTATGAAACATATATCTCTATTATCTTCTTCGTTTTGAATTGTATTTTTTCTTGATAAAAGTATATCATGAGTTTTTTTTACATGTATAACATGATGGTATCCTTTATAGTGTCTTTTGAGATATGATAAATGATTTTCCAAGCATTAAACTTCTTTATTAGAACCTTAATGATGAAAAGGATCACGCATTATCATCTTAGATTTCAGATAGAGAGGAAACCCTCGCCTATCACATTAGGGCATGATCCCTATATCCATGAAGATGATACTCCCATGTAACACTAGGATATGAGTCCTCTATACTCATTGCACATATACAAAGATGGTATTCTCCTATCACAATAGGTCATTAGTCCTACATACTCATTGTATAGAAAAATATGTATCACTCACTTGTTTCATTAAGGTACGAGTCCTCTATCCATGGAAACGTTACTACCCTATTTCACAAGGCCACGGTTCCACTATATTCTATGAATTGATATAGTGATGGTACTTCTCAATCATTCTAGGGTGTGGGTCAATTTTGTTTTTTTGATATTATGCTTCATTGGGCTGTAGAAGAGTGGAAAGTTACAGACCCTCTTCATGACTTCTCTATAAAGTCATGTGAGATATTGGACATCGATGATGCAATTTTAGTGTTGAGAGTAGAGTTATCAGCTTAGACTGGGTTATGATAAGGATATGCCCATTCTTTCTCGTCTAGTTTTTTTATAAGAGCATATATATTTTTGTTGTTGGATTTTGTTTCCCTCATTCTTTGGGTTGATATGACTACTTCTATATTAACATATATTTCTACATGTTCAGTATTTGGGGAGTCCTATTGGGTATTTATATACTCATCCTTGCATGGTATTTTTCCTTACCAACCATATCTTATGAAGATGATGTACAGGTTGATGATGGAATTTTCATAGCATAAGGACACTTGGGTGCATTTGGTCTTTTATGGTGGTAGGGTCTTAGTGATTAGAAGTTTTATCTCTCAATTTTATTTATTTATTAGTTATTGTCAATTTGGGAAATCTTTTCTCAGTGGGTGTATATTTTTATCTTTATTTTCAGATAACACTATCAAACTCTTTTATATTCTCTATTGGATATTTAACGCATGGTTTCTACTCTATATGTTACTATTTTTCATTATTTTTATACACTTTTTCTTGGAGAATTATTTTTTAAGTGTATTGGTACATTAGGAAAAGGCCTCTAAAATTAGTTATACATTCTCATCTCTTGTTTCCATCCCATAGATTATGTAGGTGGGCCTAGGTTAGTTGTGTACCAATGTTTTTCTATCTTGGCAGGCCCTAGTGGGTCAAGTCATGAGAGTAGTGTATAAATAGGTGTACTAAAAAACATTACTTTTATTTCTTTGAAATATACATCACTTTTATCTATCCAACAGAACTTTGATCCCTTCATAGTTAATTTTTTGTTTGTTTTAGACAAATATGATAAATTCTCAACAAAAACATCGATAATATCCTTCCAAACCAAAAAATAAACGAACGATCTTAGTCACATTTTATAGACTAGGCCAATGTTTAGTAAAATTAATATTTTATGGATCCATTAATATACCCTCTCTCAAGATTATATGACTTAAAAATGAATCGTTTATTTGAAAAAATTTACACTTTGTTAAATATTTGTAAAGCTTCCCCTTCCATAAGTTATTCAATTTAGTTCTCTAGTGATCATCATGATCTTTCTTACTTTTGAAATATTTAATAATACCATCAATAAATACTAACATAAACTAATAAACTTAATCTTGAAATATTCTATTGATTAAATACATGAATATTTATGGGGAATTTGAATGACCCTTTATATTCAATACAAACTCAAAGTTTATATACCTAGTACTGAAGGCTATCTTGGAAACAAATTCAACTTTGACCTGCAACTGATAGCATCTAGATCAAAGATAAATCTTGTAAAAATATTATATCCTTCTAATTATTCAAAAGAAAATCATCAATACATGAAATAGGATTCTTATTATTGATTTTGATCTGGTTAAGTTGTCGATAATGAATGCAAGTTTACATTGATCCATATTTCTTCTTAATAAAAAAAAATAGGTGCACCCCATAGTGCATCTCTTGGTCGAATGAATACCTTATCAAGATTCTCATGGAGTTTCTTATTTAATTTATATAACTCAATCAATGCATTCTATTAGGATTAATTAAAATAGTTCTAGCACTAGGTACGAGTTCTATTGAAAAATCAACTTCACAATTCAAAGGAAGATAAGGAAATACTTATATAAATATATTAAAATACTCATGTACTATGGAATCATCTTTGATATTTAATTTCTTCCTAAACCATATAAGATAAATATTCATTTTGAATAGGAATCAAGAACCATACAAGGGATTCAATATCCATGAAAGTTCATATTTATTATCTCACGGGTAGAAAATCATAGGTTGGTTTAGAGTATCGAATTTTACTTACCTTCCTTAAAAATAGATGTGGGGATTATGTAAATAAATCCAATCCATTCCTATGATAGAATGAAATTAAACTATAGGTAGTATAACAACATTTTGAATAAGAGAATATCCATAAAAATAAATCAAAAAAGAATCATAGACTTTAGATTTGATCATCACACTGTTATGGGTTTTCACTATTAATTCAATATCTAGTCATTGAGGTGTTTAAATTAAATTCCATAATACTATCCTAGATATCTAGGATATCATATAAATATGATCAAGAATATAACTTAATTATTTTAGAAAAATATTAAACATCTAAACATTATCATTCTATCTTTAATACATTAGTAGAACAAAAATGGTTAGTATAACCATCATGTATCCTTTATTGGTGTGATAAATCATGAAAAATCATTTAGAGGATGTCTAAATCATGACACATTATATTAAATCTATGAAACCTTAGGTTAAACCAAGTCCATTTAAGGTTATATTCTATTATAATAATTTACAATGGATCATAATGAAAATTCGAATCAACCAAAGAATATCCCTAGGGGGTTTCAAATTAGGTGCACAGAAAGATAACACTCACTGTAAACCATAATGATAGTCGAGATATACTTTACCAACATTTTTGATGTTTTTAAACATAGATTCATTTATTCTAAAACCATATAAACTTGAAGTATTCATACTAGGATTTTTTTTGGAAAATCACATGACATTATATATCACAACATAGTTTATTTTTTTATACATATGATTATCCTAAGGGATCTCACTAAAGTTTTAGTATACTATTTTATAAATTTTATTTAACCATTCTCTCATAAAAAACTATAGTGACCAAAATATTCCATAGTAATATCTGGAAACATATTAGATAAATATTAAAATACATAACATTATTATCCACACTAGGATTATATATTTTTAATTTGTTTGTAAATATGGATAAAAAAACTTTTTTGTAAGAGATCAAAATCATATACCACTAATTAATTAATATCTAATACCACTATTAGAAATATCATACTTAAAACATTTATTCATATCCTAGGTAAAGGATACATAAGAAACTATGAGCTTAAACTTCTCAGAAAGGGTAAAAACGAAAGATTCCACTGATTACATAAGCATAAAATGAGAATAATTGTATGATGAAATATGTTTAACATTTGAAAACCATATAAAACATACCATAAATAATAATCTATAGTTATGTCATATTGATTAGTAGTCAGTAAGACAAGAATCTTAAAGGAATAAAAGAACATCACCCATGAGAGAATAGCTTATGATATAAGTTTTAGGTATATAAATAAGAATAAAAAATTATTTACATACTCAAGGATCATTTATAAGACAACCATTTTTGAATGGGTTCATGCCCCATTCCATCATATTCTTTTTCAAGGTTCACTCCCAATACTATAATAATGTGAATAGTCTCTAACTAAACTAGTATCACCTACCATTCAAGTAATTATTATCTCATTAGATATATTACCTAATGTAATAGAGGGCTATATAACTCTTGGCCCACCCATCATATAATTAAAAACCATTTATATGTGTTTCATAATATCATAATTCATTCAAAAAACATCATCACTCATGGAAAATAAATGAGTTTCATAACCATTTAATCATTTAATCATAACATAACTAACAGTTAATAAATAGGTTTCATAAAAATCTCATCAGAATAATAATAATACATTCAATGAATTAATATAAATGGTAACCTTGGATTAGAACCCCAGTAAATCATAAGTAACATCCAATGATATTATCTTAAATGAAAAATTATTTAAAATTATCACTTGAAATATTTCATTAATAAAATACGCATTTCATTTTGAAATCACTTTATTAAAATATATAAATATCATACTTATTATTGAAAACATATCTTTTAAAAAACCATGGAAATTGTGGAGGATGCTTCAAAACATTGACTGGTCATGATGGAAATAAATTTGGATCATTCATGTATTTGAAAATAAAGATTATTTTCACATTTTTGGTAAAAATTAAAATGTTCCTCATTAAAAAAATGAAAAGAATATTTATTTTAAATAATTTTTAAAAAAAATTAACCATTGGAAAAATTATATTAAAAAATAATGGAAAATAGTAAAAAAAATCTTAAAAATATTTTTAGAAATCATGTCTATGAAAGAAAAAGGTCTTGGATTGAAAAAAGAAAAAATATTTTTTCCATGAAAATATTATTTTGTTATCTTGTGTAGATAAAGTGAGTAAAAAGAATGAAAATTTTTTAATATAAATAAATAATTATAAGATAGGATAAACTATTAGATTTTTTACAGATATTTCATAAAATTTCATCATTGGAAACTTAATAATAAACAATTATATTGAAGAATATTCCCTTACAACTTGGGTATTAATGAAATAAAACCCTTGTGAAATATAAAACATTATATGGATATGTATATATCTATATATTTAATGAGAATAAAATTAAAATACATTCATGGTCATTATATAACTTATCTAAAAGAAACAAGTGGTGAATATGACATGTGTCTCACAAAAATAAAAGTGAGATGAAAATAAATTAACCAAAGTCAATTTTTTTATTATAAGTGCTAAAAATAATCTCTAATAAAATTAAATTTATTATAATTATATAAAATATTCATTAAAATACTAATAATATCATATATGATCAAATTATAACATCTAAATATAATTTTATTAATAATTTCTTTGTAATATTGTGTTGAGTCAATAAGGTTTTCCTTATGCCTTTTCCATTCCTTCGTGTAAGGGGGAGATTGTTGAGTCATTGTGGTTTCCTTATGACTTGACCATTCCTCTTTTTCTGAAAATCATAAACACCTTTTCTTATGGAAATTTTATTTTACCCTTGTTTTAGTGCTATAAGGGAAATTTACTTCCCTAAGTAAATTTACCCTTACCTAGATTTCATTGTTTATATCATAAATTTTCTAAGTGTAAAACTCAAATTAAGAATAAAACCTCAGAATCATATAATACATAGATATGAGGCATTCTTTTTAAGACTCTAAATTCTGGATATGAACTCTCATGAAGTTCAACTCCAAATTCTGGATACGAACCCTCATGTAGTTCAACTCTGAATTCTAGACACAAACTCTCGTGTAGTTCAACTCCAAATTCTGGATACAAACTCTCAGGAAAATCATCTCTGAATTCTGGATATGAACTGTCATGTTGTTCAACTCTGAATTCTGGTAACGAACATTCATGAAGTTCCACTCCAAATTTTGATTACAAACTTATGTTAAGTTCGACTAAGAATTCTGATTATGAATTCCAGATATGAACATTTCCAAGTTCTGACTCTGAATTCTGATTATGAATTCTGGTTACAAACTTTTCCAAGATCTGACTCCAAGTTCTCAGAATACAGATTCCAAACTCTTATGAGTTCTAACTCTGAATTCTCATTAACTCTGACTCCGAACTTTGTTACTTCAGGTTCTGAATTCTTGTGAATCCAAACTCTAAATTTCCTTGAAATTTAGACTCTGGAATTCTATATAATTAAGGTACTAAATTCCTACAAAACAGAATCCAAATATCCTTGTACTATAGACTCGAAATTCTGTTTTTTTACTTAGACTCTGAACATTCATCTACATTCATTCCGAATATTAGTTTTTAATTATTCTTACACTAATTTTGTTATAAAACAATGTAGTGCTTTCAATTATTAACTAAATATTGTTTGAGTGACACGTGTACAGGTCCCTCTGAAATTCAAGGAAAAATATGACCGTTGGAGGAGGGAGGGGACCGTTGGAGCCATGCCTATAAATATGATCTCATTTGAAAAGAGCTCACAACTTTGACACTTATCTTTGACAAAGTGTCATTAAAGTGATTTATAGAGAGAGTGGATCTTATAAACTCTCAAGATTCATTCAGAAAATTTTGAACTGCTCATTCAAACTTTTCTTCGTGCAGATTTATTTAGTGTAGAGGTTTGATTTCCTTGAAATAAGAGACTTTGGGTTGTGAAGTCATAGGTTTCGATTTTCTTAAAAATCAAGGGCTTGTGGGGATGGCAAGACAGATACCGATCTTCGGATTGAGGTCATACCTATGTTTCACTAAGATATACTTTCTTGAAAACATAAATCAATGGACCTCTTATCCCGGGATGTTGGATACCCTCCACTTTGGGTTAAAAGAGTTTCTACTTGTTACATGTAGTTTTACTATGTTTTTTTCTGCTATGCATTTTTATTGTTGAGGAAAGTATAAATTTCTTATACTTTCGTAAACTTGTACTCTGATTTAGTTAGATTATATACGCTTTAAGATAGAATCTTATTTGTTGTAATCTTTTGTTAAGTATCATTTCTGGAATCACTTTTCTAGAATCAAGCAAGTTATTAGAAATTAGAGGTATTGTGAATTATGTTGTTTAACCTTGTTAAACATAACTATCTTTAAAAGTTCCAAAGGAATTTTTAAAAGAATACATTTCACCACCCACTTGTATTTTTATCTCATTTTACATATTTGATCCAACATTTGGTATTATAGAGTATATCATACTCACACATATCATGCTAACAATTAGTATCAAATGGTTAGTTCAATCTAAATTAATCTCACGATTTGATTCAGAAGATAATTTTTCAGTTTCACATTTTCCAGATTCATATTTTTCATATACATATTTTCCAGACTCATATAGTTCAGATTCAGTTTTTCTTAGAGATACTATTGATCTATATTTTCCTTTCTTAGGATATTTTCCTTGTTTAAAAACAATACTACGAACAAGTTTGTGTGACAATTATTTTCTTAAGAATGGCATGTTTAAACATTGGTTCTATAGATAATATAAATCCTACCAGACCTCTTGTTTTTTATGGAGATGATTATGAGTACTGGAGAGATAGGATGAAAAATTTCATTATCAGTAATGGAGTTGATAACTATCTAATGTTGACTGGAGATTATAAGATTTTGGAAAAGGAATTGAGAACCTTTACGAATCAGGAAAAATCAGAATATCAAGAAAACTTCTGAGTCAGAAATACTTTTTTATGTTCCATGATGAGGAACATCTATAGTCAAATATCATCATGTGAAGATGCAAACAGTATCTAGAATAAACTTGAAGTTAAACATTTATTTACATCAAAATTCATAGAGACTATAAAAGCTATGTTGAGAGCTGAATATCATAGTTTTAATTTTCCTTATGGAGAACATGTAAACCTAGCACCACAAAGGATGATGACTATCATGAATAGCTCATAATATATGGGAGAAAAATGTTTGTATGATAAAGAAATTTTTGATAAGACCATAGATATCATGTCAAATGAATGGGAATCCAAGAGGACAGCTATTGATGAGAATAAGAAAGTCACTCAGATTTTCTTATATGAGGTTTTTAGAACTCTTCTTCAGCATGAAACCAAAATGAAGAGATATGCTATAAATTTTAAGATGAAGAATAGGAATGGAATAGTTTATTTTACAAGAACTTCTAAACATATGAAATCCATGACCCCAGAAAGGGTAACTAAATAAAATTCAAATAAAGTTATTATTCAGTCAGAATCTAGTGATACAAAAAAGTCTAAAAAAGAGTTAGCAAATCTTACTCGGAGAATGAACAATATTGTTGCTCAGAAGAATCATAAAAATGAGTAAAAGAAGAAAGGCTACAAAGATATGAAATATGGATAAGTTACTTTTTATGAATATAGAATAATAGGTCACATCATACTTGATTGTCCCTTGTTAAAAAATTAGGATAAAAAGGAAAGAAATTCAGAAAGGAACAAGAATAAATTCTATCTATCAAAGCACAAGAAAAGACCTAATGCTAATTATACATGGAGTGATAGCTCTGGATACTCTTCAGAAAGTGAATCCCATGAATATGATTCATCAGCACAGAAGAATATGGGATTCATTACTACTACTTCTTTCCCCAATACATGTCTTATGGCCAAGGTATTCTCTATCGAGGCTTTAAAAAATTTATCTCTTGATAAGAATTACTATTCTGAAAATAATACTTCTAATGAATATACTTCATCTTCAAAAAATGAAGAACCATCATATGAAGAATTTTCTAGATTTTCCATGTTACTTGAAGCAAAAAATTGTAAAATTTCAAAGAAATTAGACAAGGAAAATACTAGGGAAGAAATTCTTACAAAAGTGATTTCATATATTTATGAAGATCTTGAAGATAAAGATGAACTTTTAGAAAAACTTTATAAAGTCCGTGAGAAAGAAAACTTTTCCAAGGAAGAGCTTTCTAAAGATCTTAAGAATGCTATTTCAAATATGAATGTTTCTGAGGAGAAATATATCTCTAAGGAACTGATTCCTGAAGATAGGAATATAGTCATTAGAATAAAATACTAAATATTTTCTCTTAAGAATCTTCTTGAAAATTTTACCTCTGGGAAGGAATATTTTGACAAGATGTATTCTCAAATTAACCCTCAAGTAAACACTACTTGAGTAGGTTATACTCACTAAAAACCAGTTTTCAAAAATAACTATTTTATTCCTTCTAAATCCCATTTTTGTACTAAATGTTAAAGTGGTGGGCATTGGAAGAAAAATTTCTATTTGAATAAAGTTAAATATCTTGGATTTCATAAAGATTATTTTTCTAAAAAAATGTGGAGACCCAAAATTTTATTCTCTAACAATTCTGGATCCAATAAAGTTTGGATTCAGAAAGTCTAAGTTTCTTATTTTCAGGAAAATAGGGAAGGTACCAACAGCAACACGTGGTATATGGATAGTGGATGTTCCCGGAATATGACTGTTAACAACAATTATTTTGAAAAGATTATCAAGACGGAAGGAGATATCATTCTTCAATTCATTGGAACACAAGATCAACTTGCTGATATTTTCACATAATCTTTACCGTCCAATAGATTTGAATACATTAAACAGAAGTTATGAATGATAACCATGAGGTAATCTTCCACTATTAACATTCTATTGAACCAATATCCTTATAGTAATAAAATCCTTTTCATAGGGGGAGTACATCTATTATTAATGTTTCTTGTAACAAAATTTTTTGTAGTTGGTTTTTCAAATTTTTTGTAACAAAAATTTTTCATAGTTTATTTTTCAAATTTTTCATAATGAAAATTTTTGGAAGTTTATTTTTAAAATTATTCATAATGAAAATTTTTTATGTAGGTTTTTGAAATTTTTCATAATGAAAATTTTTCGTAGCTGGTTTTTCAAATTTTTCATAATGAAAATCATCGAAACTAAAATTTTTGTAATGAAAATCTTCGGACACAAAATTTTTTGTAATGAAAATTTTCGAATTTGAAGTTTCCATAGTGATGTTTTTTTTCATACTAAAGTTTTTTTTTCATAAAAGGTTCTTCAAGAAGAATATTCCTCAGTACGAATAATCTACTTATAAATCCAAAAGGTATGATTCCTTCTTAATTTTTCATAATCACTTTTACTTGCTGGTAGTCTCTTTTTTTAAATTTTTTGGATTAAAGTTTCCTTAAATCCAAATTTTTTCCTTTAAAACCTCAAAAGATCGGATTCAACCAAATTTTTCCTTGGGGCTATCATTTCAACAGTCAAATCAGATCTAAAACATTTTCATCCATTAGATTCAATTTGGAAGATAAAAGGTCACTTCCATCACCTATATAAAGGACCCCTGAAGGGTTGTCCCACATTGGTTTTCAAGATATGGCGTCTCGAAGCTCTGCCTATCTACAAAAGCCCATTCCAAATTTTTCAGAAGTGCTCTAGTCCGAATGTCTGCAGAAGCTCCTTCTCAGGATATGTCTTCTGTTAAGCCAATTCTGGAGTTGAAAATTTACAGGGAGAGGTTAGTTTATCCAAACTTCTTTAATAAGTATGACTCAATTATTTCCAAGAATATCGGTCTCAATGGATGGGAAAGTGTAGTTATTTCTAAGACAAAAACTCAAGATGTAGTCTTTCTGGATCTTATCATTGAATTGTATGAATCAATTAGATTTTTTTAAAAAGAGGTTAGATAAAAAGTTTTCTTTCAAAAGTTATGGGAAGACTTACAAACTCTCTTACACCAAGGCTTTGAGCTTGGTGGGGCTAGAATATGAAGGTGAAGCTGAGTTTTGCTCTCACAAATTGCCAGAGGTTCAAGGAAGTTTTGTTAGGGAAAATGCTATGGAATGCCTTAGGCTTACTGATGTCAAAATAGAAAAAATTTCCCATCTGTCTACCAAAAATCGGATTGTAATGTTATGGGTGAAAGGTCTCATAATACAGAGGAAGGTTGATAAGGACACCCTTAAGAAAAGTGACATGTATATCCTGGAATTTTTAGTATACTTAAGGAAGGTTAATCTAATGATACACATTCTCATTATGATTCAGAACATCATGAATGGTAACCTCAGAGATCAGATTATCATGTATCCTACTTTACTTTTAATGTTTATAGTTTGGTGACTTGAATCATTCAAGATCCCCTACAGTTCCATGCCAAGAAATTGCAAGTGATGTTAATAAGTTATTACACCCTCAAAAGAGTGAATGTTGGCTACTCTAAGTAGATATGGGAGTTTTATGATCTACCCATGGAAGAGGCGGAAACAAATCCAGAAAATGTTGAGAAAGCTAAACCATCAATGATATTTAGAAAGAAAATAAAGCTGAAGGAAGTGGGGGAAACAAATAAAACCCTTAAAGATAAAGAACCTCAATCCGCACATCCTAAAACAAAGAACCATAAGGCCTACCTTGATGAAGTCATAGAAAAATGGAGGGAGGATAAGAAAAATCGAAAAGCAGGGGAGCCACAGTTTAGTTTGGATCCTGCTGAGGCCAAGGCCTTAAAGGAAAAAGCTGCAAATGAGTTGGAATAATAGGCCAAGGAAAAGAAGCTGAAGAATAAAATGTCAGAGGCAGAGATTATCCAATATCTTTTGAAAGACCCTGAGGTAGCATCCGAAAAAATCCTTGTTCTGGAAACCATTCTGGTAGAAACATTTCCTGAGAATTTCGGGTAAGAAGACTCCAGAAAAATTCACAGAGAAGGAAGTTGTGGAAGAAATCCAGGAAGCTCAAAGCTCTGAAAAGATAGCTGACTTGTTAAAGAAATAAGAAGACTTTCTGAATAAGGAAAGTGATTTCGAGAAATTTTCACTCTGAAAATATCCAGCCGGATCTTCTAAACTTGTTACGCCTAGAGATGATTAGAAGGGTGAAGAAGAATTCAAAAAGCCATCTGATCAAGAGAGTCACAATCATGACTTTATTATTCCTGAGGATTTTGAATCTAGATCTGAGGAGGGAGAAGTTGATGGAGATAAAATTGTTCAATTATCTGAGAGTGAGCATCAGTCTCCTGATGAGGAAGTTGTACCGAAAATCAGTAAGGGGAAACAAATAGTTGTTGAAACTCCAACTAAAGTCATTTTGAGGAAGAAATAATCTGGGGGAACTTCTAAGAGAAAGTTGTTAGAGCTTGAGGAAGAATCATCTCCTAGTAAAATATCCGATTCGGAGTCATCTGCTTTAGGACATGATTTTGTGGATCAGTCCTAGAAAAAGATGGCGGATACCATTTCAATTTTTCCGGTAATTGAGTCAAGATGTCTGATGCTTTAGCACAGTATGAATCAAAATACAGACTCTATATCCATGGTAATGGACATATGTGTTAAGATAGAGTTTGATCAAAAAAATTATAATCAACTATGAATCCCACAGGAAATCATGCAAGCATATAACCAAATGGTATAAGAAAATTATTGAAGATATGGAAGATCTTGATCAATTCCCAGAAGATGTAAATGAATCCATTGGTACTGAAGATTCCAAAATAAAAAATATTTTAGACAACTTTCAGGATAAGCTAAATCTCGAACAAAATACTCAGATTCAATAGGTGAAAGATCTGAATGGGAAGCTGAATTATTTTGTTCAAAGCTGGAAAACTAAAAAGGATCATCGGATTGAGATGGAAGAAAGGCTTGTGAATCAAGATGGTTTGCTCAAGGCTCAGGCAGAATCCCTGAATGCTCAAGAGGACAGGATCAAAGCCTTTGAAAATCAATTTGAGGAAGATCACAAGAGTTGAAGAAGTTGAAGACAATTGTGAAGAAGATCATGCCTAAGGAAAAAGAAACAAAATAGATCACTCCAATCTTTTGTTGTATTTTTTCCTTGTACTAATTCTTCCAATTAAAATGAATTGGTGGTTTCTTGTGTCTTGGTTGGTTTTTTATGCTAATATTTCAGGTACCATATTCTTTTCCATTCTCTCAAACACTTTTTGAAAATCACAAAGGCATAGAAGGAAAAATAATTCTAAAGAGGAGAAGGAAAATTTTCTAAGTAAAGAATAACTATCCCTATATAAGGGGGAGTTTATCTAAGGGGGAGTTCTCATTATGAAGATTTCGACATTAAAATGTAAATACTAGTTCTGGAAATCTATAATACGATCCTTAGAGTTCCAAATCCCAAGGGGGAGTTAGTTGTATTCACCATTATTCATAAACAAAGGGAGATAAGATTTAATTTAAATGTCTTGGAATTTCTTCTAAGTCCATATATTCTTTTTTCAAAGTATTTTTGTTCTTTCCAAGAAGGGGGAGATTGTTGAGTCAATAAGGTTTTCCTTATGACTTTTCCATTCCTTCATTTAAGGGGGATATTTTTGAGTCATTAATTTTTTATTATAACTTGACCATTCCTCTTGTTTTGAAAATCACAAACACAATTTCTTAAGGCAAATTTCTTTTTACCATTTATTTACTTCTATAAGGAAAATTTACTTCCCTAAGGAAATCTACCCTTACAAATATTTAATTGTTTATATCATAAATTTTCTAAGTGTAAAACTCGTATTGATAACAAAACCTAAGAATTGTATAATACTCAGATATGAGGCATTCTGTTTAAGACTCCGAATTCTGGATTCAAACTCTTGTGACGTTTAACTCTGAATTCTGGATACAAACTCTCATGTAGTTCAACTTCAAATTTTTTATAGAACTCTCATGTAGTTCAACTCCGAATTCTGGATATGAACTCTCATGAAGTTCAACTCCAAATTCTGGATACGAACTCTCATGTACTTCAACTCCAAATTATGGTTGATAACATTCATGAAGTTCAACTCAGAATTCTGATTACGAACTTATTTAAAGTTTGACTAAGAATTCTGATTACTAATTCCAGATAAGAACTTCTCTAGGTTCTAACTCCGAATTGTGATTATGAATTCAAGTTACAAACTTTTCCATGTTCTGAATCTGATTTCTTATAATACAAATTCATAACTCTTATGAGTTCTGACTCCGAATTCTCATGAACTCTGACTTCGAACTTTTTAAGTTCAGGTTCCAAATTCCTGTGAATCCATACACTAAATTTATTTGAAATTATGACTCTGAAATTCTATAGAATTTATGTTCCGAATTCCTAAAAAATAGAATCCTAATATCCTTGTACTATAGACTTTGAATTCAGTTTTTACTTAGACTCCGAACATTCATTTACATTCATTAAGAATATTAGTTTTTTATTATTCTTACACTCATTTTGTTATAAAATGATATTGTGATCTTAGTTATCAACTAAATGTTGTTTGAGTGAAACATGTATAAGTCCCACCAAAATTCAATGAAAAATATGACTGTTGGAGGAGGGAGTCGACCGTTGGAGCCACGCCTATAAATAGAAGCTCATTTTAAAAGAGCTCACAACTTTGACACTAATCTTTGAAAATGTGTTATTGAAGTGATTTCTAGAGAGATAGGCTCTGATAAACTCTCAAACTTCATGCAGAATGTTTTGAACTGCTCGTTCAAACATTTCTTTATGCAGATTCTCTTAGTGTAGAGGTTCGATTTCCTTGAAATCAAAGACTTTGGGTTGTGAAGCCAGAGGTTCCGATTTCCTTACAAATCGAGGGCTTGCGGGGATTGCAAGACAGATACCGATCTTCGAATTGAGGGTTTACCTAGTTTTGGGTAAGATAGACTTTCTTGAGGGTATAAATCAAGGGAACTCTTATCAAGGGTTGTCGGATACCCTCCTATTTGGTTTTAAAGAGTATCTTCTTGTTACTTGTAGTTTTACTACTTTTTTTTCCACTGTGCATTTGTATTGTTGAGGAAAGTATAACTTTCTTATACTTTCTTAAACTTGTACAGTAATTTAGTTAGATTCTATATTCTTTAAGATAGAATAATATTTTTTTTAAACTTTTGTTATGTTTCATTTCCAGAATCACTTTTCTAGAATCAATAAAGTTATTAAAACTAAAAGGTTTTGTGAATTACTTTGTTTTACCTTGTTAAACATAACTATCTTTAAAATTTCCAAATGAATTTTTAAAAACATACAATTCACCCACCTCTTGTATGTGTATCTCATTTTACATATTCAATCCTACATTAGGTATTATATAGTATATCATACTCACGCATACCATTTTAACATATTGTTGTTTTTGAGTGTTAACTATTTTGTTTTTTCATGGGAATTTTGGTTTGATATCCCCAGTCATTATATTTTGTTCATGGTAACATCAACTCAAGAAGATAAATAATTATATTAATATATTATATATTAATTATATACATATTTATAGTCTTCTAAAAAATTTATATATGGATAAATTAATTACACCATTGATTGAGATGGTTGGTTGTATGTACACATGAAGGTTATTTCATTTTTTGAAAGATTAAACAAAGTAAAGGGAAATGATAATTCACCATACCAAAATCATTATTATATAATATTTTTAATAGATATTCATTATATATATCCTTATTATAATCCATGTAATTCATATATTAGAAATTGAAACAAATCTCTTCATGGAGGTGGTAGTCCACACATACGCACAAGTGACGTTATCATTTTCCAATGATTTAGAAGTTAATAATTTAAATTTTATATTATAATTATATAATTATATTTATTTCATGATTATCATGGATAATAATTAATCTCATTATAATAACTATCCAGGAATTTTGGTGATGAAATAATGAATTATATCTCTACATGGCGGCAACAATCCACATGTACGCACAAGTGATACCTTCACATCCTATTTTATGAAAAATAAAGTTAATAATGGTGGTTACATAATAATAATAACCGTTATGAAAGATTATAATAATATATATATTATTTTATAATTAATACTATATATTTATCTTTGGTTTAAGAATAAATAATTTGAAAGAGATTGGGTAGGACGATTACCTCTTATTCAATATTAATACTTCAGAACCCCTCTTGAGGACCCTTAGAATTGTATTTTAATGAGAAAAGAACCTATAATATATTGATAGTAATGTTTATTATATAATAATAATGTTTTTTTCTCTCTGTATGGCACAAATTAATGTAAATAAGCGAAACAAGGGGAGTCCTTTTATAAGTGGGGAAGAGGACACACAAAAAGTTCTTAAGAGATTAAACTATAATAATGTAATAATAAATATACATGATTTCAAATAGGAAGAAATTTAAAAGGATGGATTTTAAAAGGTAAAATATGTCCATATAATATTATTTAGACATGTTTAGTTAAAAACAAATATTATTATTATTTTGTTTAATCCCCCCCGGTAAATCCATTTTAACCTAAGCCGATGTCCTAAATTTTTACTATTTTTACTATTTTTTATAACCCAAAATAAAATTGTAATTATTAAAAAAAATTAAATTATGATTAAAAATATTAAATCAATTTTGTCAAATTCAATTCGTAGATTTTGTTCAAATTTAGTTAAAATTTATCCCACAAAACAAGACAAAAAGATATTCTTTATAAGAAATTATTTATTAAGTCAAAAATATTTTTTTCCAGAATCCAACATAAAATTAATTAAACTAACAGTAATTCAATTAATAATAATAATAATGAATTCAAATAACTTTTAAAAAAATTATAAAAAAATTAGGCATTTAAAATTCATTAATGGAAAAAGAAAATTTTCAAAAAAAAATGGGGATTTTTCAATATTAATCTAAAAATAAATCGTTTTAGAAAATTACCAAGAATTGACTATAAGATAATATTTACATAATTATTTCAAAATTTAATTTACATTTAATAAAAAAAATTCAAAAATTCTAAAAATTAATTATTCTATTATCTCAAAAAAAATACAAACCATTTTTGGGGAAAAATGTATTCTTGATGCATAAAAAGACTTTAATAAATATTTAGTACTTATTTATCATCATATTTTTTTACATAAAACCTATATACATATATAAAAAATATTCGTATTATTACCATTAATTTAATAATTATTTTATAATTTTATGGTTCATTTAGATTTTGGTATTCAGAAATTGTATGTTATCAAAGAAATTAAGTTTATTTCGAGATAAATATATCATATAATATTAGTGTTTTTAATTCCCTCTTAAGATGATAAATTATGGTAAAAATATAATTAATCACTACATACTCTTATAGAACCTCTAAATATATCAGTAATGTAAAATGTGTGACTAGGTCACGTGTCTCCAAATGTATTGCCTTTTCAAAATATTGAGCCCTTCCCTCCTCATTGGGAAGATGGTTTGGTTTATATGAAAGGTTTCCCTAAAATAAATACAAATATTTTACACTATATATCGCCAGTATCATAGAATAATAAACACTTGTATCTTGGATATCTTTAATTTGAAGAAAGAAACTCTACATGGAACTAATTATAGAAATATTCCCTTGAAATTGGCAACTCCATTCATTACCTAAGTAATAGGAACCACAATTTACATGTAAATATTTTCAATTGATTGATAACTAATAATATCAAACCTTAATTCCTGCCATGAATATAAATAAAGGTGGCCCTTATATACTTTAATAAAGGCTCTATATCTTGATGTAACATGCTTCCCTAATAATTCTCATTACTCTGACATTGAGACTCGCTCAACATCTTCCTCTAAGACTCATCCTTTTATATCAGGTCTAACCCCATATGATTAACTAGATCACCCTATCACACCTCTTTTATTTCAATCACATAGGGATAACACCCCCTAGACATCTCTATATAAGATGAGTTACTTATAAATAAATTAACATGTAACTCATGTTCAATAATATTTTAAATATGTTCATTTATTTCCCAAGAGACTACCCAATTCAATCAAATGGAAAAAAAACATGATACATGCAACACCCTTATAAATTTACTCCAAAATTATTATAACTCTACCTATAATTATCCTTAAGATTATAGTTCTTGCATCAAATCACTATGGGTACTAAATACTTGGGTTATATTCCATCTCTCGTACTACATCACATGGTAATTTTTTTGATATTATGGACTTACAAAACACATAAAATCCTTTCAAGTGATTAGCTAAAACATACATAAAGACTATAGACCATATCTATGATATCACTTGGTCATGACCGACCCCCATAAAGAAACCCACCACGGTCTGCAGTGAATATGAGATGGATTCTCGAAGCCCGACTACAATAGGTAATGGGTTGGAAACTAGTACTATGGTTATAATCACACATAGATGGGAAAATTTACACTCAAAATCCTAGGAAAAAATGCAAAATCATGAATCAACTCTAAATAATAAGCATTAAAACCAAATTCAAAATACATTTAAATTCAATACCATTGGAACGAAATTTAAAATTAATTCCAAAATGAATCTCATATGACCACAATTATCAAATTCAAAATTTTACCTTCAGTTATTATTGTCCATCTCAATTAAAAAATCAATCTTTAAAACATATAAAATTATATATATATATATATATATATGTATTAGAAATAAATTATTGTCAATAGTATCATCTCTAAAACCACTCATGAAAATATAGAAGAAGCATACTGATGCCTTAGTGAATAAATTGTATAGAAAACACACAACTATTTTGGGTTGCCTATCACCCAAACTCACCAAGGTAAGGTTTAAATATTTAGAAACATTGTTTAAAAATAATATATCAAGAAATTACCCTCAAACTACTTCACTATTGATGTAGTCACTCTCACACCCTAATGATATAAAACATAGTTCTAATAACCCATCCACATCCACACAACCACATAACCACATATCACAACAAATCTGTAACTGCATCATCATCAACATAACCACATACTACATGCCTAAACATAACACATACCATATCCTTAAACCAAATCACAACATCACAACATCACATCACATATTCATCACATTGAGGTTACATAATTTGGAAAGACTTCAACCATATGCAATCCTAATACCATTCATACCACAAACCATGAATCAACATCGCATCAACATAACCATTTCATCTAGTATATATATACTGTAATCTCAAGATATTATAAATCTTATATATATTTTTATTTCATTGATCCATCAAAACCTTAATTGTATCATAAGGAAGAGTAGGGTGGTTTTAGTAGTTATCCACTCATTCTCTCTATAACCTAGATAATGAAAAAGTCACCTGAAACCCAAGTCCTCATATGGCTGTCAGTAAGTTTACCAAACTCAAGTGGAGATAAGTGTTAAATAAAATATATATAAGGAATATAATATCAATAAAAAACATAAAATATGATTTAACATAATACTATAACACCTTAATCATTATTAACATCAAAATTCTCTTCATCCCAACAATTACAGACTAGAAATCAATTCCAAAACAATCCAACCATACTACATTACTCTAATTCCAAAAAATAAATTGTAAAAATAAATAACATTTAATTTTAAAAAACAATTTTATATAGTTACATATTTAATGTTTTATCGACCACATTACATGAATTTAACAATAATTTTTGGAAAGTACTGATGCACTACTGTAAATAAGGAATTTACACTTGGTTTAATTTCTATAAAATGGTTTTTGTGGATGGTTTTTGCATGGATTTCACAATATAGATATTCTTAATAAATTTTTCAGTCACCAGAGGATGATGTAAAAAGTCTAGGAATTTTTGTGATTCATAAGGGAATTTGAGGCTTTTGGACCCTTTTCCCCTGACTTTGCCGAATTGGAGTCACCTAGATCAAGCATCGAGACATGAAGGACTGGTGATTTCAAGAATTTCAAAGAGAAAGGAAACCCACATGATTGTCGTACAGTTATCCAAACCATGTTCAAACCATGCGGGAGAATATTCCATTGACAGATAGGTCCACACGGTTGGCACATGGCTTACCAAAATCGTGCGGCCTTTTAGAAAAACTATGCAAGACACGCACATATGGACAAAGAAATATGAAAGGTTGGGACATGGCTTACCCAAACCATGTGGCCCATCCAAAAAAAACAAGGCAACCTTAAATATTTTTGAAAGAGACTTCTCCATCGTTGGCACACAACCTACCAAACTGTGCACCCAAAACCATGTAGATAACTACAGCCTTATCCTTTTAGCTTTTTCACTTTTCACTTAATCCTTGATTCGGGGTTCCCCTTTATACCTGATTTTGTACAAATTGAAAAAGGTCCTCTCTAACTGACAATACCCTGGGTGTTGAGCTTGGATAAAGAGAGAATTGGAGAGAAAAGAAGAGGAGGGACTGGGAACTAAGTTTTTTGTGAGAGGAAGGTTTTAGAGCATTTATTCTCTGTATTTTTTTTTGTGCTTCTGATTCTTCTATTTTTTATTTTAATGAACTCTCTTATGAATTTTACTAAGTTTCTTATCCTTTTCATAATGAGTAGATAGCCCCCCCCTGTGTTGGGGCTGGGAAAAATGTGGGTTTGTTAGAACCAGTTTCCCTATTCTTCTATTTGTCCATCGTCTCTCACCTAATTCTCCCAACTTCCATGACTTATTTCACTGAAAACCCCATATCGAACCAAGAATGGAGTTTCCAGGGATCTTTGAGATAATTACAACAAGGATATCTATGACCATTGGATATAATTTTCATTTTTAGATGGTGGATATTAAATTAAGAGTCAGTTGAAATCAATTTCCCGGCCAAGGGATTGATTTCTACCGTCTAAATCATAACTCACCGAACCAAGGGAGTTCTGAAACAAATGAAACCCAAAAATGTGGGTTATAATGAACAACACAACACAATAGGGAATAATCTTTAAACTTCCTACATAAATGGCTAGCCTCGACACATTTTTTTAATCATTATCCATTAAAATCCAGTATTGAGTAATCTTCAATTTTGAAGTTAATTCGTAGTGACTTAGAGTATGCCAAGAAATTAGTTTTATTTAGAGATCTATCATTATGAACCAACAAATAATATTGAAATTCCGAATTTTCACATCTGAAATTTCAAATCAAGAGACATAAATGCCAACATGGTTTCCATGTGGACCGACCTCGTACTTACACACTATGCTAGTTACAAGTTAGGGAATTTAATTTGGTGCTGAAAACAACACTTCACACAAATTACAAACTAGATTTTTGCATCATTACTAGGGAAGTGGTCATTTTTGTTAATTAAATTGGAGTTATTGAGTGCAACCAAAAATTAAAATTTTCTAGAAATTATGTTCATTATCACATTTCTGTTTTTCATTATTTTTTCCCTTTTACACTAGGTGTGTTGTTTGTGTTGTGCAGGCCCATAGGTATATGAGTGGTCGGATCACTTGTTCCCAGATTGTCAAGTCATCGGAGTTACACCTGGTAGATCCAAAAATCGAAAGAGCATTTTGCAGGTAACGTCATGCACTTATGGGTGATCACAATTCAAATGATCACGTGGCGCATAAGGAGGAAGAACTGGGATTTGTCCAATGAGTAGGGAAGTCATTCGTTATTAAAGAAAATCCACCACTAGGTGTCAGGGAATAGAAGCATCTGAATCCACTGTGGGCTTACATGGAATACCTACCTAAGAATGAATAGAGGCCACCTGCTCAATTTGTGTCGGGGTTAGGGAAGACACAGTCGTGGAAATAAATTTTGCATGAGCAGCCTCCCTATTTGACTCAGAATCCACAGGCTTATTATCCTCTAGAACAACAATAGTTCATTCCCAAAGCACCTCAGGAACCAATGTTGCCACGTTGTACTCTTATATAATATTGATTACACTCCATTCAGGGATCGGAAACTGGAATAGTAAGATCATTGGTGCAGGCCCAACATTTTTAGATCAAGTTGGTTATAATGCAGTTAATTCAAATTATAGTTCTGTTGAGTGGCGTTCTATGTGACGACCCAAATGCTCACATATCCAACTTTTTGGAGATATGTGACACTTTCTAGTACCATAGAGTGTCAGAGGATGCATTCTTCCTCAGGCTATTTCCCTTCTCATTAATGGATAAGGCGAAGGACTGGATCAAGGGGTTACCTTAGATATCTATCCTTACCTGGGAGGCATTATCCAAAGCCTTTTTATTGAAATAATTTCCTCCCTTGAAGACAGTCGCCTTAAGAAATTAAATCCATGAC
The DNA here is from genome assembly GCA_963277665.1 of Viscum album. Lineage (NCBI taxonomy): Eukaryota > Viridiplantae > Streptophyta > Magnoliopsida > Santalales > Viscaceae > Viscum > Viscum album. Next base: position 226,265,195 of record OY728159.1, on the reverse strand, counting down.
TTCCAACAGCATGACTCGGAATATTTATATGAATCATGAGAACGATTTAAGGATATGTTGAGGAAATTTCCACACCATGGATTTCCATTGTGAATTCAAGTCCAGAATTTCTATGGAGTTCAAAAAACTAAAACAAAGTATGTGGTTGATGCAGCTGTTGGAGGGACATTCATGAGAAAGTCCCCTAAAGAGCTTTTTGAATTATTGGAAGACATTTCAGCTTATAGTTTTCTGTAATATTATGAAAGGGGAACTCAAAAAAGGTTCATGCATAATATATATGCCACCACCATGCTTTTGGCTCAACTCAATGCCATCTAAAAAACAATTGATGCTCAGAATCTAAAACATCCATCTCAAGTTCAAGCTTTTAGTAAACTAGGATGTAGTGATTGCGGTGACAAACATTCTATGGGTGAGTGCCCATGGGAAAGTGTGGGAGCCTCTACCAGTGAGTTAATTTATGCTTCACAGAATAGAGGACCCAACAACTACCCTCGGTACCAAAACAAGTGGTGGCAAGAGACTCAAAATACAGACTGGGGGCAGCAACATCAAAATCCTCAACCCCAACCACAAATACCACCTAATTACTATCAACAACAGTTTCAGACATCGTATCCAAGGTAGAAAATAGGTAACCAGTTTTAGCAAGAAGAATATCAGCGGCAAGGGAATCGAAACCCTCATCCTTCTCAACCATTGTGACAAAAACCTCCCTTGAATGTAGCCCAACAACCTTATCAAGAACCTCCCACAAGGTTGGGGAAAATTATGTCTAAATTTATAACTACTTTTAAAAATAGATTTCAAAAACAAGAGGTGTCTATTAAAAACCTCAATAACCAGATTGGGCAGCTTTTCAATCAAATGTCTCATAGACAACCCTGTACACTACCAAGAAATACTGAGAAAAATCCAATGGAGGAGGCTAATGCTATTATTTTAAGCAGTGGGAAGGAGCTGACGCCGAAGGTAACTATGATTCAGGGTGCTACACCATCAAAGCAGTCCACATTATCTTCAGGTCTAGAAGTATCACATAAGGAATCTTCCCCAAAACATAAGCTGTATAATGAACTAGAATTCCAACAGGATAAGGGCAAAGAAGTGGTTAAAGTGTATGAACCTTCCTTTCTATTTCCATCAAGGATGAAAAAACGAAATCTAGACCAACAATTTTCCAAGGTCATGAAATTCTTCCATAATCCTCACATCAACATTCCTTTTTCATAGGCATTGATTCCAATGCCCACATATACGAAGTCCTTGAAAGACATCCTTTCAAAAAAAATATGGAAGACTTGGGCACCATTCCCCTAACCAATGAATTCTTAGTAGTATTCCAACACACTCTCCCTCCTAATCTCTAGGATCCAAGAAGCTTCATTATCCCATGCACTGTTGAACCTTGCATGTTTTGAAAATCCCTTTTTGATTTGAGGGCGAGCATTAATTTATTTCCCTTTTTAGTATTCAAGAAGATAGGGATAAATGATCTCAGTACAACCCGAGTGGCACTCCAACTGGATGATATATCTATTAAATAACCTAGGGGATATTGGAAGACATGTTGGTCAAAGTGGGGAAATTAATTCTGTCCGTGGATTTCATTATATTAGACATGGAAGAAGGCCAAAAGGAATCATTGATTCTTGGAAGACCCTTTCTGGCTACCGAATAGGTTTTAATTTATATGCACCAAGGTAAGTTAATCTTCCATGTTGGTGATGATAAGGTTTCCTACAATGTCTTCAAGGTGGTGAAACATGTTTCACTGAAAGAGAAAGAGGATTTTTGTGCCCTGAAAACAATGGATGACTACTTAGTCTTAGAGGAATATGATAAGAAAAATTATTCATTTAGCAATGAACATTGTTCTGAAGGAAGACCAGCATAAAGAAAACTAGGAGAAATTCAGCATTATTGTCGGTTAAGGTGGCCATTACTGGCAGAGGGATGTTTTTCTAGATTTATTATAGTGATCGGAGGTTGATACGATTGTACCTTGCATTCTCAAGGCTCCCCAACTCGAGTTGAAACATCTTCCTTCCTCGTTGAAATTTGGATATTAGTGAGAGGAACATACAATTTTGGTGATTCTAAATACCTCAGACTCAAAAGTTCAAGAAGAGGTTCTTCTAAAAGTCCTCTAAAGGAGAAAATAGGCCATTGGCTGGATGGTCGCTGACCTTAATGGTATAATCCCCATGCTCTTCACCCACAAGGTACATATAGAGGAAGGGGAAAAGGCCTCTCACCAACCACAATAAAGACTTACCCCCCCCCCCCAATGAATGAAGTGTTCAAGAAGGAGGTGATCAAATTAATTGATTATAGAATTATATACCCCTCCACCGACAGCCCTTGGGTGAGTCCTCTTCTGGTTGTTCCTAAAAAGGGAGGCATCGCGGTGGTGACCAATGAAAAAAATGAGCTCATCCCAACCCGCATAGTTATGGGATGGTGGGTTTGTTTTGATTATAGGAAGTTGAATTATGAAACTAGAAAATATCATTTTCCTCTTCCATTCATGTATCAAATGCAAGAAATATTGGTGGTGAATTAATTTTACTGCTTCTTAGATGGTTATTCAGGATATAACCAAATCTCTATCGCCCTGGAGGATCAAGAAAATAGTACCTTTACATGTCCTTATGGAACCTTTGCCTACCAAAAATTGTCCTTCAAGATGTGAAATGATCCATCCACCTTTCATAGGTGCATGTTATCCATATTCCATGGTATGGCGGAGCAGATTCTAGAGGTTTTCATGGATGAATTCTTGGTATACGGGAAGTCATTCAATACTTCCTTGATGAATCTGGAGCTGGTTCTTGAACAATTTGAGCATACATATCTGGTTATCAATTTGGATAAGTTCCATTGTATGGTGGAACACCGAATTGTATTAATCCATAGGATCTCAATGAAAGGAATTGAGGTGGATCTGGAAAAAATTGAAGTTATCTCGCAGTTGTCCATTCCCACATCAATCTGAGTAATTCGGAGCATTTTGGGGAATCTGGGTTTTTATCAAATATTAATCTGTGACTTCTCCAAGATCACTCATCCCTTCACCAATATATTTTCCCAGGATGTAGTTTTTGAGTTTGATGATAAATGTATCAGAACCTTTAAAATTATGAAGTAAAAATAGGACTTCGCACCAGTAATGATCACTCTGAATTTGGAGGAGTAGTTTTAACTTATGTGTGATGCGATCGATTATGTCATGGTGGAAGTGCTTGGATAGCGGCTGGAACATATTTTTATAATGATCTATTATTCCAGACAAGCATTAAATGAAGCACAAATTAATTAAACCACCATAGAGATAACAATTTTAGATGTGGTTTTTGCATTTGACAGATTCCACTCTTACTTTATTTCTGAAGTTGTAGTCTACACAGATCATAATGAACTTAAGTATTTTCTTAACAAGAAGGATGAAAAACTACGGCTCATCTGTTGGGTGATCCTCCTCTAGGAGTTTTATTTTGAGTTTAAGGATATGAATGGTAGTGAGAATGTGGTGGTTGATCATCTCTTCTAACTAGAACTACCCCATTTAGGGAGAGAAGAAGACCAAAGATCCAAGAATACTTCTCTGATGAGCAGCTATTTTCCATTGGAGTACCACCTCAGCCATGGTTTTCTGACCATGAAAATTACTTATCCATAAGATTTTTCAACCCATACTTATCATTTCAGTAGAGGAATATTTTTTTGTTAGAGGTAAAGAGGTATTTCTGGGAAGACCCCCTACTCTTCTGCTCATGTGGCGATGGGGTAATTCATTGTTGTGTCTTGGATGAATAGATTCAAAGTATTTTGGAATTTTTTCACTCTTATCTGGAAGGAGTACATAAGGGGCCAAATCAAACTGTTGAAAAGGTTTTACAATCATTATTTTTCTATCTATAAATGCATTAGGACACTCATCATTTTTTCTCCTACTATGATTGGTTCCAATGGACGGAAAATGTGTGTCGTCGTTCCAAGATTCCGCAACACCCAATACTTGAGGTCGATGTTTTTGACGTGTGGGGAATCAACAGCATGTGTCTATTTCCCCCATCCATTGGGAACACGTACATTTTGGTATGTTTTGATTATGTTTCCAAGTGGGTAGAAGTGGCAGCAAGGACTCATAATATGGCTAAGTTCATCATCACTTTTTAAAAAAAATAAGTCGGTTTGGGATGCCGTAGGTGTTGATTAGTAACCGCGAAATAAATTTTGCAACACTCTCATGAACAATTTTCTATTAAATTATGGGGTCAAGTATAACCAAAGGACACCATACCACGATCAATCCAGTGGTTAGGTGGAGGTGTCAAACCACGAGTTAAAGAAAATATTGGAGAAAGAAGTGGGTTCTTAAAGAAAGGATTGGTTCAAGAAATTATATGATGCATTATGGGGCTACCGGACAGCCTTCAAAACACCATTGGGTATATCACCTTTATGGTTGATCTATGGGAAACCTTGCCACTTTCCAGTGGAGATGGAGAACAAGGATTATTGGGAGGTCAAGGACCTGAATTATGATCTCAAGGCTATGGAAGAAAAGAGTAAATTCCAGTTAACTAAGATTGAAGAGATAAGGTGGTAAGCCTATGAGAATGCAAAACTTTATAAGGAGAAGACGAAGGTAGTCCATGACTGCATGATATCTTGGAAATCCTTCCAGCTATGTGATAAATTCTTACTTTTTAATTCTCATGTGATGTTTTTTTCGGGTCATCTAAACTACCACTGGTCGGGACCCTTTACGGTGATTATGGTTTTCCACCATGGTGCGGTGGAAGTTTTAGGCACTGATGGTCGAACATTCAAGGTCAATAGACAGTTCCTGAAGCCTTACGTTAGCATGGAAGACATGGTGTAAATAATTTCCACCATGCAATTAGGGTAGCTCATGGCCAAGGTATGTCGAGATCGAGACTTTAAAAGTAAAACTGACCAAGAGGTAACCTAGCATTCTGAAAAAATTTATGTTCAAATGATTTTTCTGTTTGAGTGTTCTTAGGACTGCATGATAATGTGTTTTTCATTCCTTTCTTCTTGTTTTTTTTTCTTCACTTGACTGGTTCTTGTGTCTCACCAGCAGGGGCTTTCATCTATTCCATGCCAGCCACCTTTCCGCTTATCTGGCTCTCACACACCACTAGTTTTCCACACATGACCGACATTTAGGGGAGCTTTTCACTTTTGTAATGCTTTCTATTCTTTTCATTTTTTTTCCTCCCTTTTCATGCTTCCTTTCCCACTCTTCTCTACTTTATTACATTCACGGGGGATTGTGCTCGATTTTAAGAGTGTGGAAGGTCACCCTTAATTGGTACCCCATTTTGATTGATTGATTTCCCAAGTAATTAGGGTATCATGTTTTCTTAAGTGTGTCTAAAGGGATGTTATATATGTCTTGGGTCTATATCAACTAGATTAAAATGAATTTTGGATATTATCTCTAAAATTGGCTCATATGTTCGGATTATCAAACCTATTTTGTGATGTGAATAAACCATGTAATACTTGAAAAGGAACATTTAGACATTAATTTAGAAAAACATTTTGTTTAAAAATGAATTTTGGGATAGAGTAATTCGAATTGAGGAACCCCTTAAAATGGAAGTCAAATTTTTCATAAATAGAGGTGAGGTTTCGGGAAATATTATTATTGCACTGGTGGCTGTTACGCGGTCTTAATTCCATGAACTCTTGTCTTACTAAAACATTCTCATCATGTGTTGACATGAGAAAATTGGGAAAATTTTATGCTAGAATCTCACCCCCCTATAAAGATAAAAAATTTGAGATATGCAAAGGCATGCGAAATAATTTTGATAACCTTTCATCACGTTCCAAATAATTCAAGTCAATGAGGTTGTGTGACCTATAAAAGTGATATCCCACCAATTAGGGATAAAAAAACCTTGGATTAACTAATCTGAGTGTATAACGATATGAAAATGGAGGTAGAAACATTCTTTGAATGAATAAGGGAAAACTCAATTTTAAGTAAAATTGATTTATGAATGAATGGGTGACTGTTTTGGATTAATCCTACATTGTTATCTAACCTAATAGATTTGGGTAACCATTAAGTAAAAATGCTGTAATTTTTAATGGTAATTAGTTCAAAGGTAATATTCATCTAATTGGAATAATATGTAATGTCTCTACCTATCTCTTTGGTAACTCTTTGGAAATGACTGTCTAGGACGTTGTTTGAGAAAAAACAACCAATCAAGTGTTGGGGAGTTTGATGCACTGCAATTCATAAGTCATTTGAACTTGGTTTAATATCTATAAAATGGATTTTGTGGATGGTTTTTGCATGGATTTCACAAGTTTTAAGTTCTTTAATAGGTTTTCAGTCACCAGAGGATGAATCAGGAAGTCAAGGAATTTTGGAGATTTAGAAAGGAATCGGAGGCTTTTGGACCCTTTTCCCATGACTATACCGGATTGGAGTCACCAGGATCAACCACCGAGACATGAAGGATCAGTGATTTTAGGAATTTAAGAGAAAGGAAACCCGAACGACCACCACAAGTTATCCAAACAGTGTTCAAACTTTACTGGAGAAGATTCCATAGACATATAGGTTCGTACGGTTGGGGAACGGCTTTCCAAGAATATGTGTCCCTTAATAGAAATCGTGCGAGACATGCACATATGGATAGAGACATCCGCATGGTTTAAGCACGGCTTACCAAAACCGTGCAGCCCATCCTGGAAAACTGTGCGATCTTATGGATTTGAGATAGATACTTCTGTACTGTTGGTGCATGGAATACCAAACCGTGTTCCCAAAACCATGCGGACCACTACATCCTTCTCCTTTTAGCTTTTTCACATTTCACCTAATCCTTGACCAGGGGTTCCCCTTTCTACCTTATTTTAGTCAACTGGAAAAAGGTTTTTTCTGACTAAGAAGACCCTAGGGTGAGCCTAGATAAGGAGAGGATTAAAGAGAGGAGAAGGGGGGCTGGGAACTATGTTTTTTTGTGAGAGGAAGGTTTTTAATCACTTGTTCTCTGTTTTTGGTAGTGCTTTTTATTCTTCTATTTGCTGTTTTAATGAAATATCTTATGAATTTTATTAAGTTTCTTAACCTTTTCATCATGAGTATCTAACCCATCCCCCTTGTTTTTGGGCTAGAAAAAATGTGGGTTCGTTAGAACTGATTTCCCTATTCTTGTGTTTTTTCATCGTCTCTCACCTAATTCCCCCAACTTTCGTGTCTTATTTTGCTGTAAGCCCCATATCGGACCAAAAATTGAGTATCCTAGGATCTTTGGGAGAATTTCCATAAGGATATCCATGACCATTGGATATACTTGTCATTTCTATAGGGTAGTTCCTAAATTAAGAGTCAGTAGAAATTAATTTTCAGACCAAGGGATTGATTTTTACCGACTTAATTGGAACTCACCAGACCAAGGAAGTTCCAACACAAATGAATCCTAGAAATTAGAGTTATTATGAAAAACACAACACAATAGGGAATAAGGTTTAATGTCCCACATAAATGTGAAGCTCCAACACATTCTTATCATTATCCATTAAAATCTAGTTTTAAGTATTCTTAGATTTTGAAGTTAATTCATAGTGAGTTATAGAAGGTCAATCAATTAGTTCTCTTTCAAGATCCATCATTATGAACCAAAAAATATTATTTAAATTCCGCATCTTCACTTGAGAAATTTCAAATCAAGATACATAAACACCAACATGGTTTCTCTGTGGACTGACCCCGTACTTGCACACTATGCTAGTTACACATTAGGGAAATTAATTTGGTGCTGAAAACAACACTTCAGACAAATGACACTCCAAGTACCCTTAACACATCAATCATATCATGATAACTGCAATAATATTAAAACATCTCTCTCTAATAGAATAACCAAATTCTCATAATATTATCAATACCAACTATCCTTAATGACCGAACACGGGCACTCGAGCCACAAAAATATATACAAATTATATCAACAACAAATAAAAAATGATTTAATAACAAATCACATCAAATAATTTTCTTTTATTATTCTTTATCTATTTTCTAAAAAAACCATTTCATCATCATCGATTATTTATTTCAATAATTTCATATTCTAATTTCATTACCTTAATTAAAATATTTTCACATTTTGAAAGGTGTATAAAACAAATTTAATCATATGCTAATGATGATTTTGATATAGTGAATGTAAAATAATAATATCTTGAACATTAGAAAAAACATTGAAGGAAAATTAGATTCACCTCATTTCCATTTAATTTCCTCTAAATGTTTATTTATTTTTAATTGTTTAATTCATAATATCCACCAAATGAAAAAAAATGATTAATCCACCTTCACACATAAAATATAATAAAATTTCTAAATCCCAACCTCATTCAATGCTTTAAAAATCATTCTTTAAGAATAGAAAATAATGACGGACTCAATAAAAAAATATAATAAAAGGAATTTATCGGTTATTCACACAAAACACCACTTAAACCACAACTATATACTGAGAGAAATAAAATCTAAACCACTATCATGTCTTCTGATAATTAATAATAAAATTTGAGGAAGAAAAACATAGGAAATGAGGGGAGAATAAACATGATTAATAATAACATCATCTCCTACATTTGGGAATAAAAATACACAAGTTTATGTTAAAAGATATCTAAAGACACTTCTAATGGAACCTATGGTTTTAAAAATATAACTGAAATTGTAAATAATCTAAATTTAATTTCAATGAATATTTATAATCTTTTAACGCACCACCATGGTGAAATAGAAAGGGAAACACCACAATATTGTTGAGTCAATTGAATACCTATAAATTACATGACAATCCCCACTTGTCTCACTTTGAATCTCATAGTTATATATCATTATAATAAATACATAAAAAATTATCCTGACATAATTAGATTCTTTATGCTAAAGAACATCGTCCTCTAAAAAAATTAGTACAATCTTTGGTCTCTCTAATAAAAATTTACATACATCAATAGTCATGATAATGTATCCATAAACAAAATAGTGAAATGAAATGAAAATAGAAAAAACAAATAATTTTCAAACCCATACCACCGCTATGCAACACCCAACTTCAAGACACATCACCCCTTAACAAAAAGGGCTATACACCACAATCGAACACATCAAAATGGAGAAAACAAATCCCAAACAAATAGAATGGTACCAAGATTATATATCTTGGAAAATGTTCTCCAATAACTCTTCTCATGTAACAAATCTACAATATATTGATTAATCCACCTAAACACATAATCCAATGAAGCTTATAATTAATGGTGTATTGTTATAGGTCATGTGGAAATATACCCTTCCATCTAAACATTCATCCAAAAACCCCAATATCTTTCAATTAACCATCTAAAAACACCCCTAACATCCAAATGATACTATATAATGTTCTGGTAAAGACTAAAACATTATATTATACACTATTACCATTCCATTGATATGCCATCATTACAATGTAACTTTATACTTTATAAAATTTTCATTTGGTTAAAATAAGTCTTACCCAATATGTATATTATATTTAAGGGAGTGATTTTAGTATATATTCAATAAAGTAGAACTTATTTTTAGGTGATATGAAATGGGTGGTAAATGTGTATATTTTATAATAGAAATATATCAATGTTTTAACTAAAATATTGAGTAAATTATTATTTTGGATGAATATTATAAATATAACTTATTATTATTGACAAATATTTTATTATATTTGAAAAAAATATTTTTTGACATGTCAACCCTTCCAAAATTTAATGGTATTAGAGGAATAATTTATATAATGTAAATAATCAAAAATAGTTTTATACATGAATAAATTATAATTTAGGATTTCAAACTTATCTTAGAGGTTGAAAATAAAAATTTTTATTTTTAAATACATTATTTCCCCCATTAAATAACAATTTTAATCCATGATTACAAACATATAAATTATGAATTTATTTTTACATTATAATAAATTCATAAAATATAGTGTGTGTATATATATATATGTTTATTATTCCTTCAAGTATCATTTTTTTCAAAAAATATCAAAAATTCACTATAGGATACTTTTAGTTACCTAATTCCATAAAATCGTATCCATGTTTGTTAGAATAAGTTTCTAATTTATAAAATCCAAGAATTTAAATTTGAAAATGATAATTTTCTTTTTAAAAGATATTAAAGAATACATTTTTATAAATATCATCTATACTTCATTTGAGTGGAATGAAATGAAATTAATTTTATCTTATTATAATATATATATATATATGTTTACTTATTTCGTTTATATAAAAATTGACATATAATATTTTATAAGTAGTTATGATAATAGTCATTTCCTATTCTATCTATTATGTAACTATACCAACTATCAGTTGACTATTCTAACAATTACATTTCTAATAGAAACTTTAACCATTAATAATAATCATATAGACATTATAATTTATATATATATTATAATACCAATATTTTTCAATAGTAAAAATTTTAATCATCAATAATGTGTGTCAAATATAGCATAAATGAAATCCCTCAAATAATAAAAACATACAATATATTATTTCATTAACATATAAAACTATATAAAAAGGGTAATTACACTACATAAAATTAAAAATATAACTATGGGATAAAAAATAACCCAAGAGGAATTTAAAAAACCATAGTGTATTGGTCTCTAAAAGATATTACATCTACGATTAGTAGTATAAAAAGAAAAAAAATACTAAGAATAATATTAAAAATATTAATTTTAATGATAATTGATTAAAAATTGATTGAATGTGTATTAAATTAAATAATATATATATATATATATATATATACGAAATATAGCAATTATTTCACTAGTATAATTGTGACCTAGTCATTGCAAGTATTATAATAATACTATATTAATATTCGTCAGGAATTAAATAAATAAAAGCTATTTTTATAATAACATATAATGATTTCCTTAATTATACATCTTAATTCTCAAATATGTGTAAATTTTTATGAGGTATTTCTTAACCTATTTGGTTATAATTTAAAATTTAGAGATACCATATATATAAAATAATTTTGAAAAAATGTATATAACATTTTGGAATTAACGTATACAAATTATCTTAAACTAAAGATGTGTTTTTTTAAGATTAATTGTAGGATAATGGTAAAAAAATATGATTAATATACAACAAATTTTACTACATCATTATGAGAGAAAAATGATTCAATAATTTATAAAATAATTTTCATAACATAAAAACTATTTAATGAGTAAAACAATGTATTCAAAATTAATGAACTTACTTATAAAACCTATAAGTCAATTTTCAAACACTATGTTCGTTTATTATCAAAGAAAAAAATATTTTTAAGTCCTCACTTTTATTAAAATAATTCAATGATTTCATTTTGATATTTTTATTATTTCAGATAAACAAATATTTTTCAATCTAACACTAAAATAATCAACATTATTCTTATTCATGAGCTTAAATGAAAAATGATTTTATATATTATTCATAGATACCCCTTCCCTGGGCTATATAAATATCTCCCATCCACCTCATTATCCTCTGTTGAAAAACTTAATTCATTTCCAATGACCTACAAAATTATTCTATAAAATCTTTTAGAAATGTCTATACAACCTTATTTTATCCAAAATACCCTCCTATAATGTTCTTAGACTCAATCCAAATTATGAAACACAGTGATAAAGGGAATGTTTTAAAACCCCATGTATTTTAATTTAATTATCCTCTTACCTCAAACATAACATAATTTTTCTTTAAAATAAAAATAAAAATATTAGTATAATTGTAACAAAATTCCATATATTAAATCAAATATTTATTAGATTACCATTTATTTTAAATTTCATAAAAGACATCACTTGACTATGGTAGTTTTATAATTCCAATGAGAATGATGATGAATTTATTTATTACTTTTACCCATTACGGATGCTTTCAAAATTATTTTTATATATAGTTATAATATTAACAATCAAATTAACATATCTATAATCAAGTCCCTAGGCATGTATGTTTACTATAATTTTATTCCTTGAGTTGTGTTCCATAATGATGGATGAGATCAACATATTATATTTATAATATTATAGAATTAAAAAAATAGATTATTAATATTAATGGAAATTTATAATGGTTGTTCAAGCATCTAAAATAACATAGAAAAGAATATTTTCTGAACTGAAACTATCTAATTGATTATTTAACTCCATTATTTCAACAATGACATGAAAACTGTACCATAACACATTATGATCTTATGTAATGATTTTAAATTTACCATTAAACATTCCAATTGCATCGATTAAAACAAGACATCATCAACTAAACAACATCAAAATGTCTTAAATAAACAACATTAATGAAATAAATAAATAAAAAATAAAAATAAATGGATTGTGAGGGGTAAAATAAATATTATAATGATTCCTAATAAATTAATAACTAAATTTTACATTAAAATTATGGAGGTTAAAGGAACTTTTAAAGAAATTAAATACTCATGGTAAGGGTTATTTGATACTCATTTTTCATTTGTAGGTTTTCTTATTTTCCATTTTTCTTCTATCAATATTCAATAATTTTTTATTCCCTATTAATTTATTAAATTCAAACACTAGGAAATTTATAAGGGAGACTTTTCAATTCTCTTTCTTCATATACCCAATTATACTTATGGTGTCTCTCCGTTTAACGCCCTGACCCCAGTTACCCAGAGTCGGTGCTTTATTACATAAAATTGGTATGATTACAAGGAATCAAGTCCTGAAGGACTGATCAGTTTAGTATTCTATGAAACAAGATAAATACATAAGTTCAACATTACAACTTGAAAAGAAATACAAAACTAATTTATTCCATTACAAACATCCAAGCCTCCTAGATTATGTCTGCCAGTCACTCATAACTAACTTCTTCATATCCTGGGAAAATGAAACATAGGGAAGGGCTGGGCTCAAATGCTCAGTAAGGGTAAAAAATACAACAGAAGATAACATAAACATTAGGAATATTGAATAATTCAAAACACATGCCTTTACAAATAATAAACATGAACACTTTATGGAAGTAATATGAGCTGAGTAAATAATGCCATAATAAAACATAGTCATGGGTATTCTAATAGTTGAATAACCACATGATCCATCAATATTATTTTCATAATGAGAGAATGTATAATTCCGAACAATCTAAAACATTTTTTCAATGCCTCGGCCAAGACGTCTAAAAATGATTAAGGCCTCGGCCAAAACCATATATCAAAAATTGGGAAAGGCATCGGCCAATTCCACGTTTAATTGTCTCATGAGACCTACTGATGCATAAAAGAGCTACAGTGGGCTCCACCCATCACTTAATAAGTCCAATACATTCATCATATGAAAGGTTTAAACATAATATAAACATTTTTATTAAAACTAGCATGTAAAATTTCAATATTTAAACCCCAAACCATGAATGGCATAAAAATAGCACATACACAGTCAAACATAACTAATTTAACACAATATGGATGATTGTACTATGATAAATCAACCTCAATCAAGAATAAAATACACTAAAGGATATTAACATAGATGAAAATATTCATTAAAACTATTTGAGTGAAATATCCCCTTTTTGTGAAAACATTTAAATATCACACTATTTGTCAAATAAGTCATTTAAAAGAGATTTTTGAATAAAAATGTCCCATACCACATTGAAACTTATAAATGAATTTCAATTTCAAAACATTCATGTCCATATAAAAAAATACTTAAAACCATTTTTAAAACATGGACATTAATGAGAATGAATTAGAAGAATAAATATTTAAAACATTTAAAACAATAATTTTTTAAAGAGTTCTTAACCAAATAAGAAATGATTGAATACAAGTAATTGAGTAGTAACATTAATTAAAACATTATAATATCATAAGAATAAATGTATTCATGATATAATGTGTTAAAGGATAGTATATACCCCAAATAAAAGTGAATTGGTTCATAACGACAAAGAGGTCTCAAAGGAATGTAAATTGAGACGAAATACATTATAAAGACTGTATCCTTTGATTAAGGATAAATCAATGAAATAATTTTGTGTGAAAAATATAAATACACTCAATATAATTGTATATTCTGTGTAACTCAATCATTTTACATTCACACATATTCTTGTAAAAACAAAACCATTAACTTCAATGTTTAACTCATTGAATGAAAATTGAGTTTAGATTACCCTTAACAAGTTCATATCAATGGAATATGAATTTATCAACGGAGTAATTATGTGTATCAAAGGTATATACACATAAAGGGGAGTGTAAATTACTTCATAAATAATAGATAGTGATTCCACAAATAATCTTTCAGTAAAATAATCAATGATGTATAAGTAAATCCCAATGAGTGGAAATTGAAATTTGAAATTCCCTTGCCGATTTGGTAACATGCAAAACATACAACCTATGAGAAAAGTATCATAAAATTAAGATGTAAATACCCATAAATTAATTTATATTACACAAATAATACAATCATGGGTAGTACATACACTACAAGAAATTAAATAGTGGCAATATAGCATGAATCTCACCAGAATAAGAAGTGAGATTAAAACCTCTTACCTTGTACTTTTACTTATTCGAGGGTATGTTAACCTATTGTATAATAGTTAGATCATTGTTATTAAATTATAAAAGAAATAAATACATAATTCTGATATCATATATGATCTTCTAATATTACGTTATTAATAATATTTTAGTAGTATCATTTTTCGGGTGTTAATTGATTTGTTTCATTTATATGTTTTGTTACATAAGTCATTTTTGTTATGGATATAATTTATTTGATTAATATCCAAAAAGATATTATGTTATTAAATATTATTTTTAATACTAAAATAAAACTTATTCTTCATTGGTTATGATGGGGAATGAATCTCATCGCATTTGTGGAGACAGTAATCCGTACGTACGCACGAACTCTAATTCCATTTTTTAAAGGAAATAAAACCAAATGATATATAAGTTTTTTATTATTACAGTATAATATAATATTATATATATGTTCATTAACACCATCATTTATACGTTCCATGTATGTTATGAACGAGTCATATCACTTTGAGGGGGCGGTAGTTCGCACTTCCTCAAATGAAATTATCATATATATACAACATGAAAAGAGTAAGGGTATGATATAAAATATAATTACAGAAGATTATAGATAAAATAAATATCATAAATATCATATATAATTAAATTACCATCATAATGGACACCATAATAGGTGGTAGTAGAAGATTTAACAATCATCCTTTTGTGAGGCAGTAGTTCGAATACTTATCATAACAATAACCTAGTATATTGAGAGGTAAAATGGTGGTGTGTGTAAGTGTAGTTTAAATACATATCATAAAAAACCTAGTAAATTTGGGATACTGGTTTTTCTAAAAAATAATGGGATTAATAGATTTTACGGGGTTGGATAAGTAAAAGAAAAGAAAATAACTTAAGAAGGGATGTTAACTTTAAATCGAGTACCTCCCTTGGGTTTGAACCAAAAGGCTTCCTTGAAGTGCCTTATGCCTAAGTAAGGATTATAAGTGAAATAGAGAAATGTAAGAATCTTATTTGAGCAGAGTTTGGATAATCCAAGGAACTTTAGAGGTGTGAGATATGAGTTAGAAGTGAGGGATTTTTATAAGAGGGGGGTCTTTTTAGGAATCTTTGAAAATATTATTTTATTATATAATTATTTTCTATTTATAAAGGTCAAAAAATCATTAAAGTAAAATATAAGATGAATCATGTTCAAAATAAAATCATCCAATAATAATTTGACAGGTTTTGGATATTGTTTTAATTTTTATAATCTTATTTATTTAAATCATTTATTATTGAGGTAAACAATGCATTATTATTGTGTCATAAATAATTTTTTTTATTTGATGTCTAAAAATTATAAAAAAATACCATAATGTAGAAAATATTTATTTATTTAAAATTAATATTTATTGTCTAAATTATAACTTATATTACCCCATGAAATAATTGTTTTACTAAAAGATATATGGTTACGTCATTTTTGTCTTTACTTTAAAATAAGTAATATTAAGTGACACTATCACTCTCAAGTGGCTCCATGGGGTCCCAAAATCGACCCAAGGATTCCTAGGGTCATATATTTATCAACAAATAGTAATAAAACACATTTTAAGGTAATTTAATATTATAATAATATTTTATTACCCTTATTTACCAGATTTACCCCTTTAACCACAGTAAATGAAATATTTACTGAAGTAAATACTCATAATGTCTAAAAATATAAGTAACATATTTACACAATTTATACATATGGATTCGAATTATGGAATCCATTTTTCCAAATTCAAAACACAAAAGTGGCATAAATTAATTTTAAATTAATTCTTGTTCTCCAAACAATGAGTGTGTTTCTAAGTAATAATAACTATCAAAAGATTCGCACTTGTTTGTATCCAATTTCAAAGTGAAATTACTTCCAATGACCAAAATTAGATTAAATGGTAAAAATATAATCTAATTATACATAAAAACCATTCAAAAGTATTATTTAACACTAAAAATTATTTTAATTAAAAAATTTCTTTTTTAATTAAAATTTAGTATTTTTCACTATTCATCAAAATTTGAATGTTATCATAAAAACCCCAAAATTTTATCCAAAATAAATATTTATGTACCTATTCTAATGAAGAAGTTTATTTTTCAAATTTAATATAAAATTGTCAAATATTTTATTTAAAAAGGGTTCGCCATTAAAATGTTGTAAAATTTCATTTTTTGAAAAATACTTTTTTATCTGAAAAATTAAATTTGCTCTCATATTATGTCTAAAAAACACATAATATGAATTCTAAAATTATATGGAGTATATAAAATTTAAAATTCAGTTAATAATATTCATAACCTCTTTTTGAACGGCTGGTTTGGTTAGTTGTGGTGCACCCAAACTCGGTGTTGCGTGTAGCGCAAGCTATTAAATTACGTTAAAGAAAATAACTTACTTTGAAATCTTAGGGTGTTAGCCTCCACCTTTATTCATTCCTTCATGGCCTAATATATTATATTATATATTTTTTATAACCTTCTAGAATCTAATATGATATATTCATTTAATATTTTGGGTATTGATAGGATTCAACATTTGACTAAGTAGTGGAATATCATTATATAAACCATTTATTTCTCATGATTTTATTTCATGTTTATTCTTAATGTATAATTATTTTCTATATGACACCCATATTCATGAAAAATTATGATTTGACAGGTGGGTTAGAAATTTGGAATCCCCTGAATCAATTGGGTAATTATTTCATCTCATGAGATATTATGTAGGGTGAATAGGTGTTCTGCCAAACACATTATGTAATGTTGTCTTCACAGTGATACTTTACTTATGTTTATGATGAAATTCCATAGATTATTTCTACATAATTCTGATTATCAAGAATTTCAAGATACTATAATATCATGTATCTTATTTAGTGTTTCAAAATAAATTTTAATATTAATTTCATTTATTACTCTAATTATATGATTATTTACTCCCACAGTATCTCACACAATGTTTTTCATATTGTATCCCTTTTCTATGATTTTTTATCACCCCTTATTTTAGGTAGAAAACCAGAATATCCAATGAAGTGAGAGGTGTATGGTGAACTCTATGATTGTATAATAATTATATGAATAAAATAAAATATATTTTATTTAAAAATATTTTATTAGGAATATAATCGCTCAAAGATACTTCTCCTCCTGATTTATGGGTATGATTTATATTATATTAAATATAATATATTATAAAATTTTCTATATGAGATTTTGGTGATTATACATTCTATAAAAAAATTCATGTTATTTTTGGGGATTATGTTATAGTAATTAATAGGAAATACATCATAAATAACCAAGATTTAGATTTCTGAGAATTCATAAGTTAGGATTTATAAGTAATTAAGGATTTATTATTTCTAATATAATATTTTTCCTTAATTATTAATTTTAAGTTGAGTATATCAACTTTAATGTTTTTATTAAATTTTATGAAAAAAATATAATCGTGTTAGTAACCAAAGTTATTTACAATGTAATGATTTCTCAGTCAAGATTCTAAATATGATGGGAGTAGGTGTTAAAAAATTATAGAGATACTTTCTCAATTTACTTGAGTAATTAATAATAAAATAATCTATCTGAAGTAAATAAATTCACCAATGAAAGAGAAAATCATAGTTATAGGATTTATATATCAAAAAATACCCTCTCTAAGTAGATATTATTATCCATTAATCTAAGATAAATAGAGATATTATGTTGAAAAATAAAATTTCTTAATACAATGAACCAATCAATATAATGTGATATTTGTTTTGTATCTCTTAGAGGAAAAACTAATCAGTGGTGTACATTAATAAATATCAATCCGAAGGAATACATCAACTCATTAGAATGGGATAAAAGGAATATATTTTCTTAATTAATATTTTCATATCAATCTCTATAATAAAATGAAGTACTAATTTACTGATTGTGACAAAAGGAAGGACAGATCAATTGGATCCTAAAAAAATAAAAAAATTAATACATGCCTTTGGAATCAACCTTATCCTCAAAAATAAGGTTGATTTTCTAATTAGTTTCATTGAATTATTCCTTCCAAAAGAAATATAAAATTAAAACTTTAATAGTTATGACAAAATATGATGATGTGACTTTAAGGTGTAGATAGATATTAGTGAATCTATCTTTTCTCAGGGGACTTGGCATAAGAAGTGAAATTTTTATTCTAATTCTAGTGTAATGAATGATGAAATCTCACAGTGGTAATAAGATTCAATTGCCAACATTTTCAAAGTCTTTGAAAGGATCTGTAGAAGCTTCCCCAAAATAACTATGAAATTCTTAATGTATGGGAAATTTTTAATTATTATGCTTCAGACCCACTCTATAAGATATGGTGCTCATATATGCATACCTTACATAATTTATTTGATACAAGCTATATAATCTTGGATATAAATAACACTAATTACAAAATATATAATTATTATATAATCTAATTAATCTAAATAATCATTTAAATTATTTATAGTTATAGAATTAATACAAAACATTAACTAATAAATTCAATGTCTTTCTCAACTAATGGAAATTATTTTACATTATATATATGAAATTACATACTTCATGATATGTTTTCAACATCACCTATAAATTCTTCCAAATGTGTTATCCTTCTAAATATGTCTCATCTATGAACTTTATTCATAACATGGGGAATGTAAGTATAATAAAGTGTTGAGCTCAAACTATTAGTAAGGTAAACACTTACCTGAAGAAATCATGGAATACATATTATGCCAATAATTGGTAAACAAAATGAATCTATAATAAACATGAAATTGAGAGAACTTTATATCGATTATAATAAATTAAAACAAGGATATCAATAATAATTATCTCATATTGTTGAAATGAATAATTTAAGACGTCAAAAACCTTGTTTCAAGGCATTTACCAAGACACATTACTTATTGTTGAAACCACATACAATATATCTTGCTGAATTTGGAAGGGATACACCAAATACACAAACTTGTTTTGTCTTATGAGACCTTTCAATAAATAAATGAGCAATATAATTTTGGGAACTACCCATCACATGAATATGTACAATTCATTCACTATAACAGTTATCAAGACCTTTCATTCCATTCTTGGAATAATCACATACTGAATAAAACATGGTTATTGGTATAATTAGAATTACCAAAATCAACTACACAACCAACCTGTGTTAGTATTCAATAATCATAAGGAATGATAATACTTTTACCCATGTCAAAAAAGGAATAACATTATCATAATCCATCTTGAGAAAGAAGTTCTATATTTAGTGTTCATTCTGCAAAATGTGTTCCATGCACTTTTCCAAAGAATTCATGATGCTATCCTCGCTTAGACACAAAATGTCAAGTTTGAGTTTAAATTTTTCATTATTGTAGAAGAAGGAGTCGATTTTATTTCCATTTTCCATAATAATTCACACACACACTAAGGGATAAAGAATCCTCTAAACCATTTCCCAATCAAATGGTACAATGGTGAGATCCTTCTTATGAGAGTAGGTCTGGGATTGGGAATGAGACATGGGGTTGTATGTGTCGTGACCCAAAACATCCACAACTCAGTCCAACATGTTCCTTATATGACCCTCTATTTTTCATGGGTGTTAGTAACAGTGGAAGAAGGACCGTCTTGAAAGCTCGGGATTACAGCTTGACATTGATCTAGAGTAGGAGTGTGGGGGAAGATCTCCCATAGTATGTAGTAGTAGGTTCACCCAGGTTGTTCACCTAGGTGGATATATGTTCACCAACCCTATCTACCAGGAGGATGGTGCAACCCTACCCACATAAGCAAGAAGGGGAAACCAGTTGTGCATGAGGCACCTATGGAGGACAATTCTCTACACTGGAAGGCTCATGCAAGCCCACTTGTGCATCTATGAAAGATCAACCACCCATGTGTGAGGTACCTATGTGGGACACCTATATAGGGTACCTATGCAGGTGACCTCCTTCGACCGGGGTCCTAATATTTTTTGTATTTAAGTCCCTCAAGATCCTCATTTAACAAACTAAAAAACAGAAGAATACCCCAAGCTTTGGTCACACATCCCCTTATCCTATGTTTGAAAAATACCTCAAGTAGCTCTTAAAAACCTAATAAAAGTGGGAACTAAGGGGGTAGTGGGATCAAAGTCCCTCCAGGTTTTGAATCACAAGAAACCTATATGAGGACCACTTCCCCCTAGTTATAAACCACAACTGTGAAGGTCCCTTCTCAAACACAGGACATGCGTATGACCCTTCTAGGAACACCTATGGAAACTTTTAGTGCCTATAGAAAGGCCTTGAAAAAGTGTTTTTCCTATGTTATCCATTATATAAGGCATATCAAGATCACAAAGGACTACCCTATGCAAATCCCTTCCATCTCATCCTAGGTCACCCTACATAAATCACCTTCAACATTCCAATAATAGACCTGTGTGATCCACCTTCCAAGACCTATTTAAAACAAGTAATGGCAAGACTCTCCATCCTTTGGATCCCTCATATGAGGTGATCAAAATTGATTCCTCCATCAAATCATCCAAACTTGAAAGATAATTGAAATATAAACACTAACATGTCTCCTATTCCGATATATATTCCATCAAATAGAGGTGTCCCTCACTTGTCGTACCATATGTGTAGAGACCTCTGGGTGAATGAGGATACTCATCTCATTGGTCATGAGGACCCATACCTTCAGGGAGGTTTAAGGGACCTCCAAGACACAAACAAGAGGGTTAGGACTATTTTTATTCCTTTGGTTCTCTGAGACTATTGTCCCCTAGTTCTAGGTGGGGATGGAGAGGATCATTATTTCCTTTCCCTTTGATGAGTAGTGTCATATCCTCCCCTCTTATCTACTTCCAAGATCAAGGAATACCTCCTAATGTAATCCGTTGAAATTTTCATTTTGTCTTTATTAGGATGAATAGTATGACAAGACTATCTTGGATATGAAATGGGAGAGTGAGTAGTCATATCAAATCCATTTCTTCTTCTCCCAAAGTCTTGGCCTCTTCTGCCAGCACAAGAAGGATTGTGAAGTTTTTTCAAACTTTTGTTTCCTCTTATTTCTCCCATCCGATCATAACTCACATGGTCTTGGATTTTAGTTAGGATCACAATATCTTTAGAGTTAGATTCATGTTTGGGAAGAGTATATTTTTACAAATCTTCCCCTTTCCTTCCTTTAGAGGGCCTCTATAGGTGTTTGTTCTCTATTCCATGTATCCAACTCAAATGGGGTACCTATTTGATGTAATCCCCAAATAAATTTTCTCAAAAGAACATATTCCCTTCGAGATAAAGAGACTTCTATTCCATGTAAGCCCAAACTAAGTTCTATTAAAGGGTAACATTCTCTATGAGACAAAGGGCATCTTATTAGTGTAATCCCCAACTCAATTCTCTCCAAGGTCCATATTCCCTATAAGAAGAAGGACCGCTTTTATGTGTAATACCAAACTAAATCATATTAAAGGGTCGCATTCTCTATGAGACAAATGGATTCTTATTTGGTGTATTCCCTAACTAAATTCTCTCAAATGGACACATTCCCTATGAGAAAAATTGACTCATATTCAGTGTGAGCCCCAACTTAGTTCCCTCAAGGGAAATTATTTCCTATAAGAAAAAGGGACTCCGAATCGATGTAAGTCCCATCTCAATTATCATAAAGAGAAACATTCCCTATGATACAATGGGCCACCAATTCTGTGTAAGTCACATGTAAATTCTCTTAAAGGGTCATATTCCCTACAAGACAAAAGAGCACTTATTCAGTGTAAGCACCAAGTCAATTCTCTCAAAGGTCATCATTCCATGTGATAAAAGTTTCTACTATTCGGTGTAATCCCCAACTCAATTATTTATAATATCCACAGTCCATATGTGACAAAGGGCCTCGTATTTGTGTAATCCCCAACACAATTCTCTCTAATTACAACATTCCCATTGAGAAATAGAGAATCTTATTAAATGGTGTAAGACCCAACTCAATTATCTCAAAGGGACACATTAATTGTGAGAAAAAAGGATTCTTATTTGATATAGTCCCTAATAAATTATCCCAATGGGAAATATTCCCTATATAAAAAAGGTCCTCATATTCAGTGTAATCCCTGACTCAATTTTCTCAAAGGGCTACATTCCCTGTGAGACCAAGGGCCTCCTATTCAGTGTAAGACCTATCTAAATTGTCTCAAAAGGCCACAATACCTTTAATATAACGGTCCTTGTATATGGTTTGATCCCCAACTCAATTATCTCAAACATCCATATTCCCTGTGAGAAAAACGATCTCCTATTTGGTGTAAGTCCCAACTCAATTCTCTCAAAGGTCCACATTCCCTATGAGACAAAGGGTCTCATTTACCATGTAATATCCAAGTCAATAATCTGAATGGAGTATATTCCTTACCATAGGAAGGGCCTCTTATTTGGTGTATGTGCAAAGTAAATTCCCAAAAAGGGCCACATTCACTGTGAGAAAAAAAGATTCCTATTCATTGTAGGCCCCAACTCAATTATCTAAAAGGGACACATTCCCTATGAGGTAAAGGGTATCCTCATAAATGGTGTAAGCCCCATCTCAATTATCTCAAGGGGCCACACTAACTGTGAGACAAAGGTTCTTCTATTCGGTGTAAGACCCAATGAAATTCTCTCAAACGACCATATTCTATATGAGAAAAAGGGACTCCTATTTTGTATAACACTCAACCTATTTATCTAAAATATACACATTCCCTACGAGGCAAGGGGACTCCTATTCAGTTTAAGCACCAACTAAATTTTCTCAAAGAGTCACATTCCCTATGAAACAAGGTGCCTTCTATTTTTTTTATTCACTAACTAAATTATCTCAGAGAGCCAGATTCCCTATGAGACAAAGGGTCTTATATTTGGTGTAATCCCCAATTGATTTCACTCAAATAACCACATTCACTGTGAAATAAATGGCCTTCTATTCGGTGTAAAAACAACTTAATTCTATAAAAGGAACACATTCCCTACGAGACAAAGGGCCTCTTATTTGGTGTAAGAATCAACTCAATTGTCTCAAAGGGATTCATTCACTGTGAGAAAAAGTGTCTCATATTCAATGTAAGCCCTAACTCAACTCACCCAAAGGGAAACATTCCCTTTGAGGAAAAGGGAATCTCCATAAATAGTGTATTCCCCTACTCAAGTCTCAGAAACGGAAATATTACCTGTGAGAAAACGGGAATCCTCCTAAATGTTGAAAACCCTAGAATCATTCTTCAATCCTCAAAAAGAACCAAATTACCTATGATACATCCATTCAGAGGGCCCCTATATGTGTGGTTCGTCACAACTGAACTACGTGGGATTTGATTCTTGTCCTAATGGGATACATAGGAAGCCTCCCTGAGGTCAAAACCCAAAACCCAAAAACCAACCCTAATCCTCTCTAGACCACATTCCTAGTTGGGTCATGTATAACATAGCAGTACATAGTACTTCTACATTCTTTGGGCTACCCTGTCATTTGTCCTACACTGAACCATTAGTAGGAACCTTTCTCCTAGACGGCCTTTCTTCATGATGTTAAACTATATGTTATCGTCCTTATCATATGACCTTAAATGTTAGGTTGGGACTCATTATGTGTTAATGAACTACATGGTCACAATGATATGTAAGAATCTCATTTCATTGTCATAATTCCAACATCAAAACAACTCTTATCTTCCAGGATGATGATAAACTCAAGAGAGCCCCACTATGTGGATTAAAAATAACATTGTAATAATAAGTGAAAAAAGAACTAAAATATTTATATTGAAGATTATAATTGTTGGAGAACCTTAGATACATACAAATATCTCAATCTATAAAGAACCTCAGATGCATATAACTGATTCTAAATTCCATGTATGCTAATAATTGATTTTTAATTCAAGGATGACCTAAGTTATACTTGGGAGTAATTGAAGGATCCGTGAACATATCATAAATCTATTAGAGAGTCCAATATTTGGAAATAGCATTCCACTAAAATCATGTGATCATCCCAACCTCTTGTCCTCTCAACCAATGTGAATCCTTAATAATTGTTGGACAATTACCCAATAATCGCCTACAACTGGAAAGTAGGTTCAAATAAAGGAACTATTGGTTGTTTTTGGCTCCACAAATGAAATATTTTAGAAGCTGATAAAAAATGATGAACCCAATAAGAATGATTATGAATAATTAATCTCCCACCCCCTACAATAATTAAATATGGTTCCATTATGATATTTTTGAAAGGGAAAAAATATATTAAAGCCGATGTAAATGACTGTGAAAAATTAAACCCCCCCTAATCAATCATACCGACCCCATGATGATATTTTTTAAGGGAAACAAAAATGGTGAACCCAATGTGAATCCTTAACCAATATGAGGGTGTCATACACCTGTCTATCCCCTTTTTTAACTAAGTGAAAGAGATACAAACAAGAAAATCAAATGTGCTTGTGTTTATTTATTGAGATGCTTTTTTGATGAGGATTTATTGTTTATGTTTGTCACCTATATTTCAGGAACCTCTAATAAAACTCAATTTGATTTAAATAGAGTCTAACTACTTCTCAAAAACATATTCATTTTATACTATTCATTCTGGATCCCCATCTAAGTTGAGGACACCATCCACCAACCCAGCATCCTCAACGATGGGTCTCAAATGCGTTGGTCTGTGAGTACCAAAAAAATGATACCATCAAACCCTAAAGGCTACATGACATGCCCTCTAGCTCATGAATCCCAACAGATCATCCTCTCCAAATTGGTAAGTGTTCTAGTTGTAGTTGTACGTAATCATCATCTCCAACCATTTCGGGATCTTATCCCTTGAAAAAGGCAATTTGATCCTCCCTTATCTTTATAAGGTAGATCACGAGGCCACCAATGACCTCACCAAGAGGAAACATGGGTACTTTCAAAGTGACAATTTCAGTATCTGACACCAACAACAATGCATAATATTAAACCCTCAGCATGATGAAGAGGTTTTCCTTGGATGCCAGGCCTAGTTCATCTATATTTGGGCACACAATAAGGTCCGTCGAGGGTAGAGTATAGTTAATAGGGAATATGGCCACAAATTTCACCTTTACAAGTGAATATATCAAAAAAAATATGGTATAAAATAGTGATTAGGAATAAAAATATTCTCACACTAATAAAGCCTTCATGAAGACCGATCTAGAAGAATCCCAAGAAACATGCTAACAAAAGTGGCCAACAGGGAGCAGGCACAAACACCTTCCCAATCCCAGAAATCATGCTAGTAAAATTAAGTGAAAATTCATGAGTAGGAAAACACACCTTACAACATTTATTAAGCCTTTTTACAGCCTTATTTGGCAGTATTTGGAGAATACATTGATCAAATCCTAACAAAAAATTGGGGGGAAGTCCCATACCTCTACCTTAGCACCTTGGACATTCAGTGTCCACCAGTAGTAAATAAAGGACAAGAGAAGGCACACACCCCTTCCTCAACTAGAAAGTATGCATATATCTCTATTCCATCCAATGATGGTACCAAAAACATCCTAAAATGGTGATAGGGTAGGAAGAAACTATTGGAAACATCCTATAATCCTACCAAGATATCATAATAGAAATAGTAGTGTAAGAGGTAAGGTTACACAGCTCTATCCCCATAATTGGGGTAACTCATTCACATTTCACTCCAGAGTAGACACACAACTACGACTCTATCTAGGAGGGTCCTGAGACAAATTTCTCCATGATATATGAAAAATCGAATCGGGAACAAACCCACATTTCAACCAGAGGTAATTGACCTATTCCAATATCCACTTTGAGGTAGGAACAAACCCCCACAAAAAATCTATAAATATATCACAAAAGACTGGTATTGATACATGATCTACTCAAACAATATTCAATACCTAAAAACCACTTTCCCCAGTATGTGTCCACAGACGATGATAGGAATTCTTCTACAAAGAATCCTCACTAAAGATGATTGGAAAAATAAGATCCAATCTATTGTACCACTCTCTTTAATGTTGTAGTTCTTAAAATCCCTCAATCATTTATCTTTGGTAGGTAAAGATAATACTCTCCCATTAAAAAATATGGGAATAGTAGAATAAATTCTGACTTTCCTCCTTAGAAAATTCACCCTAAAGGCCTGCTTTATGTACATAATGTGATCGATCTCAAGAGCCTATCTCCAGATGAGAGTCATAACATCCCTTAATGTGACCAGAATATTAATTAGTAAGAAGGTATTCCCCTTAAAAATCTCCACCCTAAAGGTTTTCCCCTGGTTATATGCTATAGGAATTCTATTTTTAGTCATAAATCAATCTATAATGGAATCCCTCCCCATAATGGCTTTTG
Source organism: Viscum album (assembly GCA_963277665.1). NCBI lineage: Eukaryota > Viridiplantae > Streptophyta > Magnoliopsida > Santalales > Viscaceae > Viscum > Viscum album. Next base: position 226,238,057 of record OY728159.1, on the reverse strand, counting down.
CTGCTAGCGTTCTCTCAAGAATAGAATTTCATACCATCAAAAGGGTCCTATCCATGGTGATTTAATGATGATAAATCCCTCCTATAGTGAGGCACAAGAGAAATTGGGGACAACTGTGCTTTATTTCTTGTCATTAAAAATTGAAATCCTTTCCTAGTCAGAAGAGAACCCAAACTAACAATCACTCTACGAACCACCCTTGGATCACCTTCCTTCAACGTTGTAGAGGAAGTCTCCACTAATATCACTATTTATGATAAATTAGTATGGAAGTGTCCACTTTGGTCAGACTATATTGAAGATACTTTGGATAATTATAATGAAGACACAATTAACATGAGAAAAAAATCTTCTATTGAAATTATACCAATCATGTTCTAGCTGTTAGCCACTCCTCAGTTTAGTATTCCAGAAGTGTTGTCTATAGATTGTGTTTTTTACATCCTCCTCAATATATGAAACAATCATAATCACATAAAACAAAATGTGTTTCCATATGATGAATATGTACGCCACATCAAGGTAATATAAGGGATACACTCCCAAATCTACTTGGTTGCTCTCCCAGCTGCATGACATCCAAAATTAGGGAAATAAAAAAGATCCCTTCATCCCGCACATCTCATCATGATAATATAATTATGTCAAATTATCATAGGTTCCTCATCTAGTTTTCATATTAGATAATTGGTTGAACACATATTATTTCATTTCACCACACTCCCATATTAGAAAAAACCTCCAAAGCTGACATCATGCCTTTCCATAGCTCCAGGATGGCTTCAAAAAATATACTTTATTCTCAACCAGATGTATGATCATAAAAAACAACACTAACTCACACTCATATATTTTAGTCTAGAAAATATAAATCTATTGAAAGACTCTTTCATAAACATCCGAGAAATCAATCAGGACACCTGATTAAGGTTAGTAAATCACTAGATAGTGTAAATATCTCAAATAGTGTGAATTCCTTCATCAAAAGGAAGATCAGGTGTAGGTTATACAATGAATCCATCCCAGGTTATAACTATGCCCTATAAAATCAAAAGGGAAATGATTGAATAAAGAAAATTAAAATCTTGGAGTAATTGTGGACTACCGGGTTGTGGGAGCTTTTTAACATGACCATCAAGTCTAGTAAACCTTGATCAAAAAGTTGTGTAAGTGGATTGGGAATAGCCCCATCTTATAGGGATGGGGGATTTTATACCCCAACAACCTTTTCATCAATGGAATTAAGTATTTTTTCAATTAGGGGGAATGTCACAGAATACATCCTTATAGTTCGTCTCATCCGAGGATCTAGTATCCTCATTGAGATCACACATGGAAATAAATTTAAATATTCCCTTCATATTAGTATCCACAAAACGTCTCTAAGAGAACCAACAAAATATTAGACAAGGCCTCATGTAGAGCATAAAACATATAGTCTTGTATATAGATTAGTGAAATTTCTGCAATGTGTTATGCATTAGTGAATATTTTTAACACCGCCCCTACATACCATACAATAAATGAGGTCAATATAAAGGAGAAGGAGGAGGAATTATTGGTTCTTAATATGTTTCTTACCAAAAATAATTAAAGAGGTTTAATACCTAGATCAAGATGACTTCTTTGAATTTGATCATTTCAATGATCATACCCATCAAAACATCCTCAAATAGAATCCACCAAAGAAATGGATAAAGGTAATGTTGTGCCTCACCCACATCCCAAAGAAGTTGATCCCATTACACTTGAGGAAAGTTTTTCTCAGAAATAGTAAAATATAAAAGAGTTGAGAAGACTCAATGTGGAACTACTTTGAAGAAAAATTCTTATTGGATATGTTCAATAGATATATCCGCAACTCGCACTCTTTACTAGTGTAGCTCAACAAAGAGGGTTGTCCAGAACAATCAAATTCAATCTAGAGAATTATCTTATCTTGGAGTATATACAACCAATATATTTGGACCCACATCTATAGATCAGAAGTTCCCTCTATTGGGTACACAACTAAAAGAGTTCTAGCCACATCCTTACAAACCTGCCCCTATAGGATACCCATGATAGATGTCAGAAGGCCACCACAGTTGGCCCTTCTTTTTGTTTCCAATGTTCATACTCTTTCTCATCTGAACATTCCTCATGGTCACATTAATAATATAGAGTTTCTAAAAGATCGATTAGAATCTATTGAGGTGTATTGTGTATTAGTACAACTAAAAATAAAACCTTATCTTAAATGGAATGATCTAAATCCTCCCCCACCAAACTTTTGGAATCCTAAATTTTTAATTTTTAATAGATCGGGGGAATTGGTGTATCATTTGATAATTATTTTATACCTATGTGATCCCATGATGGGGACCCATGAATAACAGGAAGAAGTGAAACTTTGGTTCTTCATAAAAACACTATAGGTGACATCTTTTGTATGCTACACTAGTTTTCTAGGTCAGTCAATTATATAATGGGAAGATATCTATTAGAAGTTTCTCTTCCAATTTAGTTTAATAATGTAAAAGATTATATTCCTTGACCTCTCAAACAAAAAATAGTGGTCAAATTAGAGGGTCTCATATTTCATTGCTTGGTGGAAGGATTTTACATATTCCCCAATCATATAGCTTCCTCAACAACAATTTTTGTCCATATTAATATAGAATCATCACGATGATTTATGCAAACCACTCATCCATGTGAAATCTACCGTAGGGTTCTGATATCTCATAAAAATTTCTCAAATAATGTAATACTCCTTAACATGAACCAAGGATATGTCCTAACAAATTCCTTCAGCTCTTGGGCAGAGAATGAGGGATGTAGTGTTTTCTACTATTACATATAAGTCATCCCCATACTACAGATAAAATCTTGTGCCATATAATTTTGACAAACCTCTTGAGCATCAGAAACAATGTTCACTTCTTCTAGATAAGAAAAAGGATAAGAGGATAAAATAGTTTTAGGATATTAAGAGCAAATTTTATTCTTTCTGAAATGACCAATTCCTTGGCTACTTCATCTCAACATTCGTGAACAACATGATTGTGTTTATTAAGACCAACGAGGATGGTGTTGAAGATATCCTAAACTATTTAACCTTCCATGGAATATTGGAGAAATCCATCCAGTAATGTTTTCTTTCAAATACATCCTATATAAAATGGTTGAATCTAGGAAAGTGAAGCTGGTCAAGCCACCCACACAGGTTTCATGTGTTTCTTCCACCAATCCAAAGGAGTAAAATGAATGGTATGAGGTTAATGGAAAGGGGATGTATAAGTTCCTTTATTTGATATTCATAATGAAAATAAACCATAATCTTTATGTCCTATGAGAATAGTTAAAATATCCAACTATTCTTTTATCCTCTTTCTCTATGACACATATGACTATATCAGCTTCACAGTCCTATAAAATATAGTATTCCATGAAAAAACATGGTGTGAAGAGAATGAAGAAAAACATAGGAATATAAACCTATAACATGTCCAAATTTGGATTTGACTCTATGAGGCTTCATGACATTAATCCCAGAAGCACGGTCGTCGCCCCAAAAAATGGCACAACAAGAGCCAACCCCCCAAACATAGTTCTCATCAACAAATAGTTGATCTTCATTTGTATTGACGTTATTCACTTAATGGATCCCTTCTTCAATGATGAGAATGATTATTAACCCGAATTCCCTATATCTAATTGGTTGATTAGGGAGATATGCCACCTAATCTGACAATATAGGGGCATATGTGGTCATTCCGAAAATCAATACTATAACCATGTCCTTTATTGAAATATCAACATACCTAAAAATCATGGCGGATCCTTACATTAACCTCATAATGAGCAATAAATTTCTCCCACACATTTGAACAGATCCTCATAGAAGATCAACTAAAGGGTACGTCATCACCTAATCATCCTTGGCATGCAAGAAGTCTTAGTCGATCGAACCTACCAAGGATAAAATAACCGACAACTCTAATTCTAAGGGCCAATCCACCTAAAAAGAGTACTTTAGATCCTAATGTTCATGTAATATTGAATCATTTTACTATGAAGCACAAATCTTTATCCTAAAAGTATTAAATTTTAAATTTTTTATCCTAGGTGACAGGAAGTTATCAAACATGGATGATATGTTCTTATAAAAAGACCTTCATAGAGCACTCATAGAGGATTTTTTAATACTTAAAGAATTTGAAGTAGAATCTATTTCTACTAAAGTATGAAATATAAAGATAGATCCTATCGAATTCCATGAGATCATATCTTCCACAAAACAGGAAAAATATTCCATTATATAATTTATCATCATACCTTTGTATGTATCTGGTAGGATAAATGATGTGGATATCCAATGATTTTTAATTGACAAAGTCTTAAGAGATAACCTCCTTCCAATCTGAATACTTTGTCAGCTTTTTCATGAAGACACATTCATTTACCCCACCACTATAATGCTACAGGGATATGGAAATAGAAACCAAGATAATTGTAGTGAAATCATGCTCAGGACTAGGTTTGGGGATCTTGTATCTGACTCAGAATTATTGGTTTTTCAGTAAGATATAACCCTCAACAGATATTTGGGAAGGCCTTGGTTACATCATCATGCATATATTCTCTCATCATACCACCAAAGCCTCAAATGTTTTATTAATTTTTAAATTTCTACATTTTATGGTGAAAATTACCACTTCAAACCACTCAAATCACAATACATTGACACTTTATTTTACTAAAGGGAATGTAAATAGCCCATGATTGATGATGTTGCTCGAATAAATGCCTAGAATTCTATAGAGATTACCTTGGATAATCCCTTAAAAAGATTTATGCAGAGTATGTGATTACCATAAATTAGATCAAAGTGGTGGGTCCAAAATCATGCACTTATTCAAATAATTTCAAATCATGAATTTTAGCATCTAAACCTAGAGGTTCTAGAGAAATATTCAACTCTACAGACATTGAAGAAAGACTAAATGAGTGTGGAATCATTCCATACCCTGATCTTTAAAAAATCACTACTTTCTAAAATGGTTTAGAATAGGTTATAACTTCATTAGGATAATGTTCATGTACTCACACTATGCCTCTTTTCTCCCCTTCAAAGCATTGGAAAGTCCTTTCATCATCAAAAGGATCAGAAGTAGTTTCTTTTCCTTATGAATTTAAAAATATTGAGTCCTCCCCTAGTTCCAATATTTTTTCATTATCACCTACATCCCCAAAGAATAAGGTAGAGATTTAAGAGGAAGAGAAGGTGAAAGATAAAGAGGAGGAAGACCTCAAGGATTCCTCCCCCCCCCCCCATTGTTTGAGTAAGGTTTCTCTACCACCATTGATAAGATCAGAGAAATAAATCTGGGTACAAAAGAGGATCTATAGATGTCTTCAATCAGCGTATCCATGTCTTATAAGGAATAAGAAGTATAAACTTACTTCTTAATGAATAATCATGATTTGATCACATGAAATTACATAAATATGATAGGGAACAATCTAGAGGTGGCCACCCACCACCTGGGATTTCCCGAAAACCATCGGGGATATAAAAAGTGAGCTAGAAGGACACACCAGACCAATGACTCCAAAATTGTGGTTAATGTGGACAATATTATCAAAGGTTACTTCATCCTGGAAGTTCAGTAAATGAAATAGCTATCCAACATCATCATATTAATGAATAAGGATTGAAAGATCATAGTCTACATTTAATTCATAGATCAAAACTAGAATTGTTTGAAAATGACTTCTCATTTCCAATCATAGATCTACTGATTGATCCATTGGCTATTTATCATGAACTCATATTCATGGATGGATATTCAGGGTACAACCATATTCTTATGGCCCTATAATATGAATAACCCACTACCTATAGGTCCCCCAGGGAGTATTTTGTTATCGAGTAAAGCCCTTTGGTTTGAAGAATGCCTGCCCCGTATACCAATGTGCCACACATCACATCTTAAAACACCTTCTGGGGAAGTTTCAAATGCTACATTGAAAATATAGTGGTTATGTCCTTATAGTTTTCTGAAAACTTAAAAGATATTGAGACCATCTTCCACAAACAATGATAGTATATCTTAAAGATTAAACCCTTGTAATGTTCATTTATGGTAACCTTTGGAATGTTTCTCAGCTTCATTGTAAATCATCATGGTATAAAAATAAAACCCATTATGAAAAAGGGTATCATTATTAAGTCACCACATCATAACCTAAAAGAGTTCATGGGTTTACAGGGACACCTTTCCTAAATTTGGCTCTTTAAATCCAACCTTGCAGGAAATTGTTTTCCCTTCAATAGATTAATGAAGAAGGGTGTCACATATCAATAGGCCAAGGGTAGTTAGGATTATTTTGACAACCTAAAGAAATATCTCTTTATCCCATAATTACTAATGTATCATGTTGAGGGGAAACCACTCTTTTTAAATTTGGAAGACCTAGACCGTTCAATAGGTACTTACCTTGCACAAAATAATGATGTTGTTAATGAAAACAAACTTTATTATCTCATTCAAACCATGATCAATACTGAGACTCAGAAGATATACCTATCATTAATCTTCCTGGTTCAGAAACTGAGGTACTGCCTATAGAATTGCAAATTCCAATTGGTCTCTCCTAATAAAATGCTCAAATATATCATCATTCATCCTATGTGGACAGGATGTTTGGATTGGTGGACCTTGATTCTGTAATAGTTTGACATATTTTAAGTGCCTCATACAGCAGTCAAAGGCCAGGATTTGGCATATTTTCTTACAGAACACCCATATACAGAAAACACATCATTAAATATTGAATTTATAGATGAACAGATCATTTATATTCAGGACAGCCCCCAAATATGGGAAATGTATTTTGATGGAACATCCGAAATTCTAATATGGGAGATAATGGAAGAACCAATGCTCAAAAAATATGGTAGGGATTTGTGCTCATCTCCCAAGAAAGGAATTATTTACTTACTCATTCTTATTGTCAGAAGGCTGTATAAACAATGAGGTAGAATATCATTCCCTTATTGCAGTCCCAGAACTAGAACTTCAAATATCTTTTTGTCACCTATAGGTGAAATATGATTCAAATTTTCTAATAAAATATATCAACATGGATTATTCAATTAGAAAAAGAAGATTTAATTCCCATGAATGACTACATATGAGGGTTAATGGAATAATTTCCCTTATATCCAACATTGACTCACATCCCACAATCATAGAATTATTAGGATGATACATTAGAAAAAGTTGTTAAATCATTTTCAGATCCAATCCTAGATGAAATAGCAATAAGAAAAATTTACTGAAGAGTGGTGTCACCTTTTTCTCATGCTAGCCCTAAATAGATCAATGAGATTAATAATATTCCCAAACCAAGTAGTCCCTTGACTAGTTGGATGGTATCCATTATGGATAACCATCAAAATAGAGTTCTTTTATTCGATAGATCTAGAAGAGAACATCCTCAATGATGAGTGATCCACTTTCTGATATATGATAAACCAAAGTATTAGATATCCCTTTATAAATGAGGCTTTTATGGATTCCTCATAAAATTTATTGATGGAAAAAATACCAATATTTTCATAAAAAAAATTACACATGGGAGCCTATAGTGCCCACAAGTTAAGGTTCTGACTTTCCGATCAAATCTAATGGATGCCATAATTGTTTCCTTCAAAGATGCTAGAATGCCAAGAATTAACTAAGAAATTTCATTCATTCCATGTTCAAAAAAACTTCATCCATAACACCCCATGTTTTATACATATAGCTAAATAATCCTATCCATATTTTTATAGTGAATGGATGTTTTCGGTACATATCATTCTTATATATCCAAGCATTTCAAATAAATCCAAATTGCTAGTAACTTCTTCTCCAACTGGGTTGAGGTAATACCCATAAAATAATTCTCAGCCAAAAGAATTTTCTTCTTCTTAAAAGATGGTATAATTACTAGATTTAGTGTCCCTTATAAAATACTAACAAAACAACATCACCAATTTCTGTTCTATTGTGTTGGATAATCTATATCTTGAATATAACGTAAAATCCAACCACTCATCCCACTATCATGAAGCGAAAAATGGAAAGATAGAGGCCTTCAACAAGACAATTTCAAACATTATTCCTTAAATAGCGGATAAGGATACAAATTATTGGCCTGAAAATATCTTGTATTCCTTGTGGGATTTCTGAACTACCACTCATACTACCACATGGGAAACCATGTATTCTCTCATATATGAGAAATAAGAATTCCTACCCATTGATTTCTTCATTCCATCACTCCATGTTTCAATCGATGATCATTATCAAATCATGATCAATCCCATAAATAATTTCATGAATTAGAATGATAGTATGATAAAATATTTAATAGTTTTCATCACATAGAGATCAATCAAAATCGTATAAGACTATATATTAATAAGAACGTCTTCGTCTATTTGATCCTCCAAGGAGAACTATTACTAGTCCTTAAGACTCCAATGATACAAGGAAAGATGCCTCTAAAGCATGAGCCCAAATGGGAGGGACCTTATTCCATACACAAGGTGCACTCTAATAGAGATTATTCCATGATATTGATGGATAGAGTGTTCATTGCAACCCCTACCAATGTGTAGTTTCTCAAAAAGAACATTGTGTGACAAAATAGAGATATGACACAACTACACAATATTAAAGTGCACAGTTAGTCTTTGTCGCATGACCTTAAAAAGATTGACATGTCATCCACATCACAATATGACAAAATTCACGACATTAATGGCATTTCTATATGATATTTATCTATATACAACTACGGTCATGTATGCATGAACATAAAAGGCACACCATATGGTCCTAGTCATGTGACCAAAAAATTAAAAACATCATGTTCCATGATATAAGATGCTAAACTATATAGCCCAACATCCTAGTCACAAGATGATAAAATGTATAGAAACATCAATTCCACACAATGTAAAACTGCAAGGTTCATGACCATGTTTTATGACATAAAACTATATAACATTATAATCCATGGTTAAGTGGACTATAATTTTAGATGATGATACCCCCACCAAACCATTATTCAATAACTATGTATGTCTTGATTCTTTCCATTAAAGGATACATAGTAAGGCTCAAATCCCCAATAGTTGGTCCAACTACAATAAAGAAAAATTTCCTCCCCTGCTATGTATGGGTCGGATCTGCACAAGGATACTTTATCGTAACTAAGTGTGTCTTGATTATCACTCTAATGAGATATGTAGAGATTCCTATGTCTTACATCCTAGTCCAGACACCACAAAAAAATCCATATCCTTCACTTGTATAACCTCTAAGTGGTGGAAAATCCTTTTCCACTCCTAGTTTATTATACTGATCATAGATCACATGAAATTATGTGTTTTGGTAAAATATTATCTATATGGGAAAGGCATATCAATTAACATAGGAGTTCTATGGTCCTTTTAGAAATAACATAAAAGGAACTCCTGATTTCTTTATCACATCACTCAAAACTGTATGGTTCCATAAGAACTACATATGGCTTGATTCTCATTTCCATGTGACATATAGTGACACCCAAATCCTACACACTAGTCTATCAACAATACGAGATATTCCCCCACCCTAATATTTATGAGTTAAATATATATATGAGGTTCTAACATGGTTTCTCACACCATTCATGAGCCCATATTAAAAAAAATAAGAGGATCACCATCTCTGTAAAAAAATAATCATTATGGAGTAGTTTTCCAAGACCTACATGAGGCTTGATTCATGATCCCACAATATACATAGTGAATTCAATTTTACAAAACATGAATTTAATAGTGATGGAATTTATCAGAGCTAGAAAAATTCCCTCATTAATTCCATCTTCATCTACGCTAAACTAAGCGTTGATAAAAGAACCCCTTTATCAGCACAAAAAATGCACTGATAAAAGGCACCATTTATCAGCACTTATTTTATAAATGTTGAAATATAACCATTTATCAGTGCATTATTTTAATCACTAATAAAAGGTACCATTTACAAGTGTGTTTTTAGCACTGATAAAGGTCCATAATAAAATTAAAAATTAAAAATTAAAAAAAAATGAGTAAATTAAGAAAAATATAAAAAAAATTATTAATTAAATAATTATTGATAAAAATGAGTAAATTTAATATACATATATATAGATTATAAATATTAATAAATATTATATATTAAATATTCATATATAAAGTGACTAAGTATAATATATATATAATTTTATTTAAAAACATATTAATTTATTATTCATTTTTAATGTTGTTTGATTTTTCAATTTAACATATATCAAATATCGTGTGTTGGGTTTATCTAATGTGTATATATATATATATATATGTTAATGTATTTGTATATAATCACACACATAAATATATTTACGCAATATATAGAAACACATACACCTAATTATGTAATTTATTCAAATTTTTGTATATTTTGTCATTTCATTATAAGATGATACATTGAATATATTTTATGTTTTTAATTGGTCAATTTTGTTTAATTAATTTCAATACTACAATTTAATTTCTAATGTTTTTTATTTTTTATTTTATTTTATTAATTTGGTCATTTTCTATTATTTATTTATATATATTTATTTACTATGTTTTAGTATTTTTAATATGTATTAATCCACTTCAATATATATATATTAATAAATTATATTTAATTAATACAAATTTTCGATTTTATGAATATTTTTAAACTATACTAATTTTCAATTATTCAATTTCACTCTATTTTAAAATTCATGTATTTAAGATTATATATCCATTAATAGTGTTAAAAAAATTTGTAAATAATTATTTATTAATAAATAGTTATAAATAAATATTTTTACATAAATATAACTATAAATCAATATTTACTATATTTATCATTATTATAAATAAATAATTATTATAAATAAATAATTATATATATATAAATAATTATAAAATTATAATAAATTTATTTAAATAATAATAAAATTATAATAATGTTGTTTAAATTATTTTATTCATAAAACTTTTATCAGTGATTTTTTAGCACTGATAAATATCGATCCTTATCAGCATGAACAAAGCACAGATAAATACACATTTTATCAGTGTTTATAAATCTAGTGCTGAAAAAATTGATCTTTATCATCACTTTTCTAAAAGCACTGTTGAAAGTGTCCCTGATCTATATAAAAACCCCGACCATGACTCAGTCACTCATGATTATCAAGCTATCATGTAGCTCCTCTACATCTAGTGCAACTCATATATGTTTCCTTATATTAATCAAGGCTAGAATCCAATGTATGTTATTTTCTACTCATCCTATATTGTTTTTTGATGTTTTAGGTTTCGTGTTTTCCGTATTTTCAGTGTTTTTAAACTTGATGAACCATGTATCTCTTCTCATCATTACTTAAATACAATGAGTGTGGTTTTATTTCTTATTCTTCTTTCATATGTATTTAAGTGTCCAGCTCATTGTTTCCTAGAGAAACACATAGATGTTTTACTCTACTCTTGACATTAACAAGTAGATATATAATCCCCCCACGGTCTTCTCTTCATTTGAATAATATACGGTTAGAAAATCTAGGTATTTTTTCAAATTTAAGTCATCTTATATACTAGATTATATATTATAAATTCTTAATTATGATGTATTTATGGATTAGGGGATACCAAGCTGTGGACCTCATATATGGGTGATGAACATATAGGGAACAAGGTAAGTGTAAATATCATTAAAACATGTTTTTGGGATTTTATTTGTTCATTTAAATGTTAAACCATGAAATGGGTTTTTTAGATTTATGGTTTTGATGAATAATTTTTATTGAATTCAAAAGAAAATATTGAGATAATTAGTCACATTACAAAATTTATTTTATTGATGCTTGTTGTGAGAGTTTTGTTTCTTTAATTAATTCGAGATTATTATTAAACATTAAGCATTGGTTACAAAGAGTGATGAGGTATTTATTTGGTGAGAAAATTATGCTCAATAATTTTTTTAATTTTTTTTAGATTTGATATAGTTGAGAAATCATTGGGTAAATGAACTTATAAAGACACTACAACATATAAGAAGTGTATTTTACCAAAATAAAGTGATTTATCCATGGTTGGATAGTTGATCAATAAAACTATGAGATGTGATTTATTAATAGATTGACTAATCAAAATAGATAGATAATTAATTCATAGGGAAAAAATAATTTGAAATGCCATCTAACATGTTGAATAACTGTAGAGGGAACAAAAATTGATTAATAAATAATTTTGATGGTTTGGATCTTTATGTCATATAATTCATGTAATTTATTATCCATTTACAAAATGAAAAAATAGAGATACCGTCCCCCTATTGTAATTAACCCTTTATTTCATTCCACAACCAAACCTATATTCTTCTTCTTTACCTATTGATTACTTGGTTAAGGCACTAGGACTCCTTCAGTGATCATATGATGATACCCTAAAACACATAAGTGGTATCAGAGATTTATTCTCTATGGATACAATGTATTAATCTATTAGTTTTTTTAATAAATAAACATATTACATTATGTGAATTTCATATATTATGACATTATGGGTTTCTTTGTTCATCCATAGCATATAGATATTATATATCATGTTGTATGACATATATAAAATCATAGAATTTGAACTATGTTTTATTATACGATTTATGATGTCATGAAATATCACTCTGTCTATAGATTTTGCGAAAGTAGAAGATCAAATAACAAATAAAATTTCACCTCAATTGTTAAATATGATAAATGAAATATGAGACCTCATATAATTTTTGGTGATAGTAGCCATGGCATATGATTAATGTTTCTTCATATAATATTATTGAGTTTTGGAAATAACTCTCTCGAATATTATATTTTACAATTTTTATTATCATTATCAATCATAAACTAGGAAATTCCTAAAGTTAATTGTATATCTACTTCGATCTATGTGGTATAATTTTTAATGATAAGAAATATTTGGGGTTACTATAATATTTTATGGTAATATATCATAATATTAAATTTAGAATTGCATTGAATATATTCATTCAATTTATAAGTGTAAAAAAATTCTAGATCAATGTGGATCATAAGTTGAAAAAATGCCCCTTTAAAGGGATGTGTCTTATTGGAGGGATCCTATGTTGTATTAAACAAATATCCAAATTTGGTAGGTGAGGAATCCTTGAGTAGACAAAAGTGATATCCAATGCCGGTGGGGTCAGATTCATTTTTTCAAGTCCATTAAAGTGGTGGTATTCCAATTCCTCTTCAATTGAGGAGAATTTTTGAGTGATTCCCTTAGTGTAGGTTCTTAGGACACTTTAATCATTAGAAACTTGATTGTCCTTCATCTCTTGATGATGGATTAGAATCCCTATTTCAAAATAAACTCCCTCCCATTATTAATAGATTGAAGGCAATACAGCATCTGAGGATGGATTAAATAAAGGTATTTAAGGTCATTTGTTCTATATTATTAAATTAGTATATCTCTATTTAAGATAGATACAAATTTCATTCAAGATGGATTCAATTGTTGACTTTTTAGTCGTGGAGTGTATTATATTGTTTTTATTCGATAAAAATTAAAAGTTTGACTACTCATGAATAAAATGAATTCTAAACATGATAATGATTCCAATCCAAACCAAGAATAGACTATTGATTATGAATCTTCTGAATTATTAAATGATCAATATCTTGTAAATGAAAAAAATTAAAAAAAAAATATTAATGAAGAAGCATCATAGTTTTAAATAGAAATATCAATGCAAGAAGTCAGTGTCTAAAATTTTAGTTTGGTAGGAATAAATATGTCCAACCTATTGAACCCAACAAGTAAACATTCATTATTTATCTTGGGGACACAATGAGGAGGACTATGTTGACTGATATTGAAACATGCCATCATGTCCAACCTGTAATGAAAGAAATACATTACTTTACCTATTTTACTAAAAATTTATATAATGAAAAGTTGATTTAGGTTTCATTATTCCTTGTATAATTATTTTATTTTATAAGTTTTTCATAAGAAATTTGTGTTAATGTCTACTGGAAAATCCCAAAAAGGCTTCTCGACTCTTCTAAAAAAGTTACATCTTAGGGATGCTGAGGGAAAAATAAAGCTGCACCCACCATTATGTTTTGAACGCCTTATAAACCAGGAAACATGGAATAATTTACGAAATCATAGCAATGATAAATCATTTCAAGTGCATTATGATCAATAATATATTATTTTACATTATTTATTCTATATAACTTGGTTGAAAATTATTAATTTATGAATCAAAAGAACTTTGATGAAAATAAAGAACGTTCATCAAAACCAACGTACCCTACTACAAAGGAAGGAAGTGGTATGCTTAATTAGAGAATAAATTGGTATATATTTTAGATCAACAAGAAAATTTTAATTATGTGATATAAATCAACATATGTTCTTTTGTTTATATTCATATTGATGAATCAAAATCTAAAGCTAGTTCAATCCCATGTTATATGCTATAGAAGGAGGTTCGTGTAAATAAGTATGGTATATTAATTGATGAAAATAAAAAAGTAGTATGGGAAACATTGGTATTTATGAAATAATTGTAATTAGTTTTGATTTATAACAAAATTAATTAAAAATAAATATGTTCATATTTGTTTATATGATTTAGACTCATGAAATGGAAATAATCATACTAGCAGAAAAGTGTCTTTCAGTAGCTTTGAAGTGGCCTGAACAATATGGTCACATTTGTGGATTAGGTTTTTGATTATATCCTTGAAAATATTTAGAGAAGATAAAACCACATAGATATACATATAATATAGTGAGACGAATGTAGGAACAAATAGACTCACTGAGATATATTATTTTGCAGTCTAGTTTGGTAGACCATTGTATAAGAAAGTATAAAAGTAAACTTTTAGTGGAGAAAATATCTGCATATGAATGAAATGATCCCACTATCTTTGAGGCTATTCATTCCCCCCAATTTCATACCTTACCTGAGGTAATCATTTTTTTTATTACTCTTTCTCCTAAATTTGAATCCAATAACTTCTGATAACTTAATATTACTAAAATTATACAGGGTATAGTTTTAGGTTATTTTTATCTATCAACAACCACGTACCACTATGTTGTGATGGGTACATTGTATAATATCCCAGGAGACAAGCTATCTAATCAACCACTCCCAAAAAATCACATGACTGTGGGGATCAAGGTAGCTTATCAGTCGACTGTTGAGTTACCTATTCCAATCGATGGTCCAGATATTACAGTGGTTGAAGCTTCTATTAGATCTTTCATAGCTTATTCTTCTAATATTATAAAGAAACATATGGTATTTCATAAACAATCATATGAAAAACATGTATTTTATGATTATAATTATGAAGTGATGTATGATATTACATATGAATGAAGAGATAGAGAAACGAAAGGTGGAATCAAGAAAATGTTTTGAAAAAACCAAGAAAAAATGACCTTTGGATAGTACCTTCTCCTTTCTAGTTCTAAATAAATATTTATTATCATTAAAAGTTCATTAAAATACCACATTTAAAGATAAAACTATGTCCCACATTGAATATGATGAAAACATATATGGAGAATCCTTCACAGATGTAATTGGTCTCAAGACTCTAACTAATATTATCAGGCATGAATAGTTGGGCGTCTCAATTATGAAAACATATATAATGTACATTATCATAATACGTCTATCCAAATAGTGAGATAAATATGTTTATTAAAGTTTATAATTATTCATATTTTGTACAAGATTTTATATTACAACTATATAAAGGTATGATCATATGAATCATTGTTTGGATTCATTAATCCATGTATCATTTCTATGCCAAAAATTACTTTGGATAATGAAGAAATATAGATTAAAAAATATGCGTTACTCAAAGAGTTTAATAAAAAAGTATCGGAGGATAGAATCTTTTGGATACCAATAATGGAAAGTTAAAAATCTACAATCGAATCACATAAAATATATTTTTTAGTTTTTTAATTACTTAATTGTTTTTGTGTTTTAGGCAACACTGGATGCTGATAACAATAAACATAGACACCCCATATATTTATTTTCTTGGATTCAATGAATTGATTTCCCACAAACCGAACACACATGATTTTTATTAGGAATATTCAAAACACTACAATCAATATTTTTTAGATAAAGACAAAATTATATTTTTGGACACTGTATTAATGAGAATTTTTTTATAATTAGGCGGTATCTTAATACAGGATAGATCATGGCATGAAGTAGTTGTCTAAAAAGCTAAAGCATTTGTATGACTAAAATTGGGAAAAATTTAACGTATATATAGAAATATTTAACTATCAAAACAATTTACTTATTTTTTTCAAGGATTATATAGTGTCTGAAACAATATAATGACATTGATTGTGGATATTATGTGTGCAAATATTTGAGAGAAGTCATAATGTATCGAAATACATGCATCCCCCAACTATTAATTTCAAGAGGTAATTAAAACTTCATTAAGTATATTTGATAATCATTTTGTCTATATTTTTTCTTATTACTATCATGATTGCTAACAATAGAGTTACTCAAAAGAAGAAATCATTTTTTTAAAGACAAGTGGGAAGCATAATTTTTGATAGAATGTATGCTGAAAACAAATATAGGTGGTTACCTGCTATGTTTGTGATCTATTCTGAGTTATGAATATCAAAATGTGTTTGGGTTGTGAAGAATTAGTGTTATAATACTTATATATTATCTGTTACCTCTTCCTTGAGGATAATACTAATGGAGGAAATCAATTTGTTTAGACGATCTGACCTACAAATAATAAAATTATTGGGAAATTATAGAGGTAGAGGTGAAGACAAATGTGGAGGTGAAGGTAAAGGCTAAGGCAAAGGATGAGGTGAATTCAAAGGTGGATGTAGAGTCAGGGTCCAAGATCGACGTGCAGGAGGAGGTAGAGGAGAAAACTTAGGGGGAGACTGAGGAAAAGGACAATAAGAAACGTTGACTTACAAACAATAAAATTGTTCGTAAATTAAGTACAATAAGTATCATACAATTATTGTGTTTGAGAAAAATTATTTTAAGGTGCACAAAAAACTTTTTATTTAATATATGATTCATTATGCATCTTTCTAGTTTAAAATGACATTTTAGTAGAAAACAGACATGGCATACTCAAAAAAAAAAAGAAAACACTTTTGAATTGTTTTGTTAATTTTAAAAAAATCATCCATACTTCATTTTTAAAATATAAGAATTAGCTGCACCTCAATTTGATTCACAGTTTGACCAGTATGACTCAAAGTGTCTATTATTAGATTAAAATTAACATTTTAATAATAAAAAGTGTCACTCACTGAAAATTGGGAAAACTTGCTCGGATTTTCTGGATAATTTGGGATAATGATTCATATTTCACTTGTGATGTGTATGAATCAATATCATGAAAAACATACACATGATATCACCTTTATGGATCAAAGTGTGTGTTTCTTATTTAATATTACATTTTAGTAAAAAACACACATGAAATACTCAATACTGAAAAAACACATTCGAACTATTTTGGTACTTTAGTGCAATGATCCATAAGTCACTTTTGACATTTAGGAATTATTTAGACCTTAATACAATGCACAACATGACCAGTATATGACCAAATGTGTCATTTTATTCAAAACTAATATTAATTTTAATTAAAAAAATGACTTACTAAAAACCAAGAAAATGCATTCTGATTGTATTTTTACTTTATGAAAATGATACCTAAGTCAACTATGATGTGTTGGATTTTTTCACACCTCAATTCAACTCATAATGTGACCAGTAATACTCTAATTGTACCATTTTATTAAAAATTTACATTAATCTTAGTAAAAAAAGCTTAAAAACTCTATAATAGTGTTTTATTTTTCTTTTATTTGTGTTATAAATTTTATTTAATTTAAATTAAGTAATTGTATCTTATTATTGTAATTTTTCTTGTTGTTTATGCTGATGCACTGTGTTGTGGAAGCACACTGCACCTATTTCTGGTGATGTAGTGTGCTTCAGCATCTCAGCGTAGTTTTCACCTTTATCAATGATAATAAATACGCTGATAAAAGTATGATTTATTAGTGCTTTAGAAATTATAGGTAAATTGTACTTTTATTAGTACAACTAGAAGTGTTGATAAATCAATATTTTATCAGTGCTTTATAAAGAGTTGATAAAGGGTGTATTTATCAAATGCTATATAAAAGCCCTCATAAATAGGGGATTTTATTAATGTTAATAAAATACATGGACTTTTACCTGTGCTAATATAGTCAGAACTTTTCTGGAATTGATAAAAGATGATTCTAGAACTATTAAAAGAGTGTTTCATAGTAGTGTTATTGGTTTCTATTCCTTGGTCCGGTCATAATATCCATTTTTAATGTCAGATAACCTACTTCCTTACCACATGGCATTAAAATCTATAGCTAATTTTCTTTCCACATGACACTGAACTACATGGTTTCCTCAATAACTACATGTGGATTCATTCTCATTCAAATGAGATATGTATTTATTCCTAGCCATAATGTACTAGTCTCATACATGGGGTAAAACCCCCTCTTCTCTAGCATACAAAAAAATATATATGCATGATATCCTAATTTGGGTTCCCTCATTTATGGGGTCCATCAAGTATACATAACATCCCCCTCATACATATGTGTTGGATCTATTTACAAGACTCAACACTTTATGGCCCATTCCTGTCCAAACTCATCATTTATCCTTGTATATATTCCTTTTACATTTTATTCTCATAATCTCAAGGCTTTTCAGATCTTCATAATCATTTTTCAAAAACAGGTAATATAATTTTTAATGGAGACCTTCGTTTTCTTATGTAGTATCACACCTGAATTGGATTTTCATAAGTCTCCCACTAAAAGGTCCTATCTTCGCAAGGATGTCACAGTTGACTATGCAGTAATACATCCTCCCAGTCTTTGCATAAAGTTACCCACAAAATGGGTTTATCTACCAGTAACACATTCTTCCTTCAGAGAATCCTATTCTAACTCTATAAGCCTCAAAGACATCATAATGGAACCCGCTATTTGATCATGGTCTTCGGTTATCCCTCACATGACTTTCCCATGTCACTTCTCCTAATCTAATAACCCCAAAGATCATAGTTTAAAATCTCATCCCTCATGAATGAAGTATTCAGAAATAACCATAGTCTGGTAAGCCACATATTACCCATTATTTCCATAATACTATGGTCATAGTCATATTACCAATTAACTACATGAAATATATCATCCTAATTTCCTGATGTTAGAATGAACAATAAGTCCTAACAAAAATACTTTAAACTTCATGGTTTTCTTAGAACAACATTTGTTTGTATTCTCATTCAAATGAGATAGTAGAGAAATCTGGACCCAATTATTTAGGCCTAGCCTCAATAAAATAACTCCCACCCCTTTTATATGTGTGGGTCAGACCTATGTATGAATCCTTTTCCCCATTCTTGGGTGATTCTGAATCTAAATTCATATTCTATATTTAGGAACATCCCTACCAAAAACCAAACTATATTTCCATGAAAATATGAATCTCTATAAACATTCTTCGTTCATTACTAAAATAATATATGAATTCCTGAGGAAGGTTTATTTTTTACTATGCATTAATATACCCCAGTTAAATTTTCATAATTCTCCCATCAAAAGGTCCTTTCATCTAAAGGATTCCACCATTTGAATATGTAGTAACACACCCTAGTTGGACTTTCATAAATTCTTCCACAAAAACAGTTTTTCAACTAGTGGAACATTCATGATCATGAGATACATATTCTATAATAATAATCCATTTCCCCTATACCACTCTTCATATCTAGATATCCAAGATTATAACTTACATCCTTCCTCATTTATACCTAAAAATAATGTCACATTCATAGACAGATTACAATGAATGGGAGTTTTTCTAATATGTTGGTCATAGATAAAGGACTTTAAATTGTATCCTAGATTACCTTAAAGTATGAAATGAGATTTTATGGTACAACATTTTAGTTATAATAATTTTAAATATATAAAAATTTCCTCTCTATAGGATGTTAATGTTCATGATCCATGTCCTGATTGCAATGACATTAAAATGATTGATGCCTCATCCCTTATCAGAGATGGGCCTCCCCCTGACGTTGGTTATTTAATATAATTTAATATTCTTTAAAAAACCCAAATTCTTGTATCAGTGGTTCCCCATTCATTCCAATTGGTAATATAGATGCTCTCTTCATTCTTAGACACCTTCACTTGGGAAACCACCCTTCAAGATCTTGAGAAATATGGATCTTCACTGACTTCATTTCCATTAGTAATAGAATGTAGAAATTCTAGAGGATTCCTTTTTTGACTATATAGTAATATGTCTAATTTGGATTTTCATAAGTCTCCCAAAAAAGGGACTATCAGCTAGAGGATTCCACTATTTGACTATGTAGTAACACGCACCAATTGTATTTCCATAAAGTCTCCCTTAAAAATTGTTTTTTAACCAGTGGAACATTAATCCTTAAGAGATACATCATCTACTCCTATAATCCCTAAAAGTATTATGTTTTAAACTACTTTTCGAACTTGTTTTATAAAAATTCATCACATATATGCCTCAAATATAGTTTTAGATCTGAGAATCATAAAACCTTTATGCGAAATTCCGCTTCAGGTTAGATCATTCTTGGATAAAAATCCTAGTTTGTTTCGTCATTCCAAAACTCATAATCAAACATTTTAGAACTGAAACACCAGTCAAATTTTTCTGGCTTTCCAAACCATAAACTACACATAAAAAGTGACACAGTACTCACCAGGTTGAAATCCATGAAGGTGAACCTTGGTAAAAGATGAATCCCAACTCTCTAGAACAATTATCTCCATGGTTTGGGCATGAATTGAGTAATCAAAAGATAATAAACACAAAATTTGTTATGATGAAAACCCAAAAAGGGATGCCTATGAAAAATATAATTCTAATCCACTAAGTTTTCCTTAGATCAAAATTTGGGGAAAAATTAGGGTGGTGAAAAAAAGACACTAAGTTTGTAGTGTTTACTATCTAACCCTAGAAATAGTTGAATTATTCTCACTGGGCTCCATATATTATTAAAAAAAATAGAGGGTCACCTCAGAGTTGAGATAGATCCAAATCCCACCAAAATATGTTGGAATTCATCAAAATAACTTATAGTTAGCATAAGAAATGGATTCTATTCATTCCAAACAAATCTAATTCTAAGGGTGGTATTTCTTTGAAACTGTGAATTTTATTCCGTGCACTTTTATATAGAATTGTTTATGTTATTCACAATTAAACATAAAATGTTATTTTTTTAGAAATATGTCTTTATTCTAGAAGAAGGATAAGATTACATTTTCATGTTCCATAAGAATTCTCACACACCGATGGATGGAGGATTCTCAAAAACATTTCCCAATCTAATGGCAGGGTGGTGAGGACTTCCCTCTACGATAATCTCATAGATTGGGAATGAGAGGTGGGGTTTCATGTTTCATGACCCAAAATGTCCTCAAAATGCCCAAAAAGTTAGTGGTGAAACTCTTTTTTTTGTAGGGTTTAGTGATGATAGTTAAGGGACAAATTCAAATGGTAAGAACTGTATCTGGGCACTGATCATGAGCAGGTGTGTAGGGTTTAATCCCCCACGATTTTGAGTAGTGGGTTATCCCAATTTGTTCTTCTAGGTGGTCATATGTGCACAAACACTTCAAACCAAAAGGCTAGTACAACCCTGCCTATGCGGCCAAGAAGGTCTGGACACCAATTTGCAAGGAACCATTATAAATCCAGTCTGGAACCATAAGTCTTGAATACGACCACCTACGTCAATTTGAAAGATAAAACACCCATGTATGAGGTAGCTACACTAGACACTTATGTCAGATACCTACGTGGACAACCTACTTTGACCAGGGTCCCATACTTTCCTACAAATAGGTCCATATGGCTCCTCATTTGATATACTAGAAAATGGAAGAAGTCTCCAAGCTCTGGTCGCACTTCCGCTTCACCCAGATCCTCAAAAATCCCTCTTGTATCTCTCCAAAACCCCATAGAATATGTAATTAAAGTGAATAGTGGGATAAAAGTCTCTTAAGAATATGTAACACAAGAAAAATGTGTGAGGACCCCTTCCCCTAAAGTTGATTATCACTAGCATGAAGGTCCCTTTCCAAACAAGAGACATGCATGAGGCCCTTCTAAGGACACCTAAGGAAACCTTCAGTGCCTAGATCAAGGTATCTCCTTAGTGTTTTTACCCTGGTTTCCTTCACTTAAGGAATATCCATCCTACGCAGTCATGCCCACTACAAATCACTTTTATCTCCTCCTAGGTCTCATTACATGAAGCATCATCTCTTCACATATACTTGAACTATGTGAGACAGCTTCCAAGTACTATTTCAAGACATTAATGGTAGGGATCCTATTATTTTGGACCCCTTAAATTTGGGGGGCTAAATTGAATCCTCCATTAAAGCCTCTGAACTTACAATACCAAGGAAAGATATACACCAACATTTCTTATAACACCTCGACCCTAGTTACCCAAAGTCGGTGCATTATTGCATAACATTGGCATGATCACAAAAGATCAAGTCTCGAAATACCGATTAGTTTAGTATCCTTGGAAACACTAGATACAATCATAAGTCTTACATTACATCATAAAGTAAAACAAAACTTCAACAACATCTTGTCTTCATATCCCCTCATACTATCCCTGCAGGTCATTCATAATATACTTCTTCACATCCTGGAAAAATTAAAACATTGGAAGGGGTGAGCTCAGATGCTCAGTAAGTATAACAATATAGCGGAAGCTTTCATAAATAATCATTAACATGTAAGGCAATGTATAACTAAAACAAAAGCCTTTTAAACTTGAAATTCAGCACAATATGGAAAAAATAAAATGAAATAATTCCACTTACATATTCATATGGATATTCTACTAGTAGAATAATCACATGCAATATCAATAACCACTTTCATAATGATGGAATGCATAATGCCAGACTATCATAACCACATATCCAAGGCCTCGTGCCAAGACTACAAATAAGATTTTTTCAAGGCCTCATGCCAAGACACTAGTTTGTCTCATGATACCTACTGATGCATCGAGGAGCTATAGCGGGCTCCACCCGTCACATATTAAGTCCAATGCATTCCTCAAATGAAAAGTTTTAAAAATATCATAAACTATAACATAATTGTTTCACATAAAACATGCATAAAGGAAATATAACATTTCCACATTTCAATCACAAGATATCAATACAACACATTGATATAATAAAAACATTATCAAAACCATTTTCAATACCAAAATAAAAGAAAATTAAAACATGGTATTTATTTTTCATTCAAAAAAAGTTATGGCTTGTAGAGGAAGCTGAAATTCAAATAATGGTCACGGTGGTGAAGAATTCATTCTTGCCGCATACGTATGACAAGAAAAACATTCCTTTTTTTCATTTAGTAAAAATATTCAGATAAAAATATTCCTTTTGAATAAAAGTAAAAGTCAAAGGGGTTTATACACCGTATAAAAGAAATTTGTATATAAAACAAAATATGACTCAATGAATGGAGATTGAGACAAAGTCCCTTAAAAAGATCAATTTTTAAATAAAATAAATATATTATGTGTATTAACTATAAGTACACATAAAAAATGTACAAATACAAGATACGAAATAATAATATCATGACATAATTTGAAATTAGTAGATTAACCCAAAGAACAGAAATTGGGTTTAGAAGTTCCCTTACCTCGTGTCTGACTTGACTCAATCATTCTTTAATCTCCTGAATAACAAACTAAAGTTAATTTCTATTTGATAAAGAACCTTTCCCATGTTTATTATTCCTTTTATATCACTTATTACCATTTTATGAACATTATGTAATTATTTATGTTAATAACGGTCGTTTTGTCGATCTTTGGTACTTGAGTCAAAAATAAACTTCTTATAATTACAAGTTTTTCATGTGGTAAAATATCCATTATATCCAGAATTATATTCACGATGTAGATATAATATATATCATATATATCCAGTATATACATTCATTCATAATATTGCGTAACATTTAGAGGTAAGAAATGAAATGCACCGTTCATGGAGACGGTAAGCCGTACGTACGTATGAACGCTAATTTCATTTATATTTCATATTTAATGGAATTAAATCTTTATTATATAAAGGTTTATTATAATTCCAGTATAATATAATATATAATATCATTTAATACATCCATTATACATCCCACATATGGCATTAACGATTCAAATCACTTGAGGGGGCGGTAGTCCACACTTCCTAAAATGAAATTATCACGTTTACCAATAATGGAAATCATAAAGGTATGCCATAAATGAGAACTACAGAAGAATAAAAAAACATAAACATAATATATTTATCATATATGAAAATAGTTTCATCATAATGTCCACCATGAGAGGTGTTACTAGTAGATTGAACAATCATCGTTTCGTGAGGCAGTAATTCGCCACCAACAGAAACAGTATGTTCTTTAACCATTAGACGAAGGTGTGTGTAAGTGTAAATAAAATCCTTCTCATAAAAACATCATAGTATATTGAAGATACTGGTTTTGTTACAAAATAAAATAATAAATAGAGTTTAGGTGGTTGGAGAAGTAAAATAAAACAAAACAACAATAGAGAATACATTACCTTTAAATCGAGTAACTCCCCTCGGTTTGAACCAAAATGGTGTCTTGAAGATCTTTCTGTGTAAGTTAAGAATTCTAGGATGAAGGGAGGAATGTTTAGAGAGTATTTGGGAAGTTTTTTTCCAAGCCAAAAGGATTTTAAGGTGTGAATAAGGTGGTAGAGGTGGGGTCCTTTTATAAGAGGAGAGGAGAGGTACTCTTGGATGGTCATGAAATGTTACATTATTATGAAGTAATTTTCAGATTTAGAAGGTCCCACAAATATATATTTCTAGAATAAGGTTATAAGGGTTCTAAATATACAAATCCAATTGGTTTTTTACAAGTGTATGTCTTAAATTTTACATTTTCTTTTCATTTTATTTAAATCGTTAATTAATGAGGTAATCGTTGCATCATCATGGTGTCATAAATAATTTAATTTATTTAATGTCTAAAAATTATAAAAAAATTACCATGATGTATGAAATATTTTTAGCATTCTACTGAATATTTATAGTTTGAAAAGATAACTTATATAACTCCAAATAATAATTGTTTTAGTAAAACAACACATGTTTGTGACAATTTTATTTTTACTTTAAATAAAAAGTCAATAATGTCATTTCCTTACCCAAGTGGATCCATGGGGTCTCCAAGTTGACTCATGGATTGTCTTGGTCTGCCATGACTCATATAATAATGGTATGACAAGTGTCAAGATATTTTAATATTCTTATAATATCATTTTTACCTTAAATTTCACTAATTACCTTTAATCGTGATTAATAAAACATAAAAGTTACTATTCACCAAAAAATTATTTTAATCCCACTGAACCAAATTTTACATCCTAATGAAACCATGTATGTTGGATTTTTTAAAATCAAATCATAGAAGTGGTAGTGTTTCATTTACATGAAAAAATAGTTTTCAAACTACCATTTAGTGGTTTCACTATTCACCAAAAATTGAAGTTTTTCAGAAAAATACCAAAAATTCACCCTAAGATATAATTGATATTCTGAATTCAAAAATGGTTTATATTTTAAAAAATTCCAAACATATAAGTTGCATTAATAAATTTTATAATCAATTCCCGTTGTCAAAACAAATAGCGTGTTTTTAAGAAACAATATCAATCAAAAGATTTACAATTGTTTATGTCCAATTTCAAAGTGAAATTAATTATAATGACCACCATTGGATAAAATGGTAAAATTATATTATAATTATACTTTAAAACCACTCAATATTATAATTTATCACTATTCATTATTTTGATTTAAAAAGTTGTTTTTAATTAAAATTTAGTAATTTTCACTATTGATCAAAATATAAAAGTTATCTGAAAAGTTCCAAAATTTCACCCTAGGCTAAATTCGATATTACAAATCCAAAAATGAAGTCCATTTTGAAAGATAAAATGTAGAAAATTTCAAAAATTATGTATTACTATTCATAACGGCAACTTTTATTGATCGCGGTGTGTTAGAATCTCGAACTTGCGTATAATGCAAGCTATTGCATTATTGAAAGAGAAGTGTATCGTGGAAGCTTGGGGTGTTACATGTCTTGCATTTAGATATGTTTTCCATCATTCAGAGGTGTATTGAAATTTACATACCAGAAATGAACAGTCATTGGGGTGTATATGGATATGAATCCTATTATTCATGAGGACCGTGACCTTGGGGGAATTTGCAGTTACCTCCTAGTCTCAAACATGAGGGTTATAAGTTCTTCTTTCTATTCTAGTCTCTGAGACTATGTACCCTCTATTCTAGGTGGGGATGGATAGGATCAACATTTTTTTCCTGTTAAGGGGAAGTGTTGTATCCTCCTATCTTTTCTAGAAATAGGAGTAGGGAACCCCTCCTATAGTAATCCATTTTCCTTTTAATTAGCACTAAAACTAGATGGGTAGTCCAACATGATTATCATAGATAAAAAATTGGAGAGGTTTCAAGAATAATAATGACATTTCTTCTTCTCACACAGCCCTAGACTCTTCTAGTAGTGAAAGAAGAATCGTGCAGTTTGATGGATCTTCTACTTCCTCTTATTTCTCTCATTTGGCCCTGACTCACATGGGCTTAAATGTTAGATACCATCATGACATCTGCACATTGAGAAACATTTTTTGACATAAAATATATTTTTGAATCTTCATATCACATTCCTTTAGAGGGATTCCATAGGCATGAGTACTTAATTCCATGTATCCAACTCAAAGGGAATCTTCTTCAATGTAATCCCCATTTTAAATCTATTAAAGGGCCACATTCCATGTTATACAAAGGGCCTTATATTTAGTGTAATCCCAATCTAAATTCTCTCAAAAGGACACATTCCCTATGAGACAAAGGGCCTCATATTTAGTGTAATCCCCAACTCAATTCTCTCCAAGGGCCACATTCACTGTGAGACAAAGGGCCTCTTGTTCATTATAATCCTCAACTCAATTCTCTTAAGGGGTCATATTCCATGTGAGACAAAGGGCCTCTTATTTTGTTTAATCCCTAACTAAATTATCTCAAAGTACGGCATTCTAGTTGAGACAAAGGGCATATTATTCTATGTGACCCTAATTCAATTCTCTCAAAGGGTTATATTCTTTGTGAGACAAAGTTTGTCCCTTTTTTGAAATCCTAAACTAATTATCTAAAAGGGAGACATTTCCATTAAGATAATGGGCCTCCTATTCAGTGTAATCCCTAACTCAATTCTCTTAAAGGGAAACATTCTGATTTAGAAAAAAGGGCCTCATATTTGGTGTAATCCCCAACTCAATTATCTCAGAGGTCCACAAGACCTAAGACACAATGATCCTCATATTCAATGTAAGCCCCAACTCAATTATCTCATAGAACTACATTCCCAAAAAGACAAATGGCCTCCTATTTGTTGAAATCCTCAAATTAGATCATTAAAAGAACCAATTTCTCTATGATACAAAGTGTATCCTCTTAAACAGTGTTATACTAAACCCAATTCTCTCAAAGGTCCACATTCCCTATGAGAAAAAAAGAATCCTATTTGATATAATCCCCAAATCAACTCTATTAATGGGACACATTACCAATGAGACAAAGGGGCTCCTATTTCGTGTATTCCCTAACTTAGTTACCTTAAAGGACCACATTCCCCATGAGACAAAGCTCCACCTATTTTGTGTAATCCCCAACTAAATTACCTCAAGGGGTCATATTCCCTACGCGACAAATGGCCTCCTATTTGTTGAAATACCCAATTCAATTCTCTAAAAGGGACTCAACCCCTTTGATATAATGGGCCTCATATTCACTGTAACCCCTAAGTCAATTCACTAAAAGGGCCACATTAGATACAAGACTAAGGGACTCCTATTCGGTGTAATCCCTTACTCAATTATCTAAATGAGGCACATTCCCTATGAGACAAAGGGCCTCATATTTGGTGTAAGACCCAACAAAATTCTCTCAAAGGGCCACATTACCTGTGAGACAAAGGGCCTCTTATTCTGTGTAAACCCCAAATCAATTCTTTCAAAGGCCCACAGTCCCTATAAGGGAAGTGTAATCCTCATAAAAAGTATAATCCTCAGCTCAATTCTATCAAAGGGACACATTCCCTTTGGGACAATGGGTATACTCATAAATGGTGTAAGCCCCTAAAATCATTCGCATATCCCCTAAGTGGGCCACATTACCAAAGAGATAAACCTTTATAGGGTCCCCATAGGCATGGGTCCTCATAGTTTGATTACAATGGTTTTAATTACCATTCTAATGGGATACATAGGAAGCCCCCATGAGGTCCAAACCCAACACCCTCAATTCTATCCTTATCCTCTCTAGGACATTTTCCCATTATGGTGATATCTAACCTTGGAGTCCATACCACATCCAGGTTCTTTGGTCTGCCTCAGTGTAGGACTCACTACAAACCATGACTAGGAACCTTTCACCTATACGTCCTTTCTGCATGACATTAAACTTCATAATTTTGCCCTTATTACATGACCATAAAACGTATTATGTGTCTAGTTAAGTGGAACCAAACTACGTGGGCTATGATTCCCTTAACAAGGATACATAGGAAACCCATCTCATGGGAATGATCCTAACATCAAAAAAACTCCCATCTCCCTAGATGATGATAAAATCTAGAGCGCCACACTGTGTGGCTTAAAACCAGAATCCTAATAATAAATAGAAAAATAATCTCTAATTTATACATACACAGGTACCAATTATAGAGAACCTGAGATACATACAGATATCTACATCTATGAAGAACCTCAGATTCATACGAATGATTCTAAATTACATTAATGCAAGTAATTAAGTGTTAATTAAAGGGTTACCTATGTCATACATTGGTTTTAATGAAGGATTCACAAAAATGTCTTAAATATATAAGAGTCCTAGAGTAGGAAATAATTTCCACTAAAAGGGTTTGGTGAGACCAAATTCTCATTCTCTTGACCAATGTGAATCCCTAAGTGTTTTTGGACCATTTCCCAAAAACTTCTTAACTTTGGAATGAATGTTCAAATACGGGAACCATTTGGTTTTTCAAACTCCATGAATGAAACCTATTGGTAGCTATTTGAAAAGTATAAACTATACGTGAATGATTTTGAAAACATCACCCCCCCCCCCAATAAAGCATATTAGATCTATGATTCTCATTATAAAGGTAAAAAATCATACATATATACTCAAAATTCCAATAATCATCCATATTTGAATAGAAATATACTGAATGAAAATATTTTTCCTTATATCAACAGACTAGCATTCCTTCTCGGTGAATATGACTCAATCTGAATTATATAATATGTGATGTTCCCACCATATAGAGTAATGAGTATATGGGTAAGTTAATACTTGATTAATATGATCATAAG
Organism: Viscum album; assembly: GCA_963277665.1. NCBI lineage: Eukaryota > Viridiplantae > Streptophyta > Magnoliopsida > Santalales > Viscaceae > Viscum > Viscum album. Next base: position 226,208,300 of record OY728159.1, on the reverse strand, counting down.
ACGTCTATAAAAGGAAGGAGTGTGGTTTTAATTGAACATAACCCTAGTATGATAACGGAAATATTGATGTATATTGACATAGGTGAAAACAAATCCTTGCAAAATAATGCCTAAAAGATTCCACATTAGAGCGGATCCGAAATTTTATTGTTTGGTACCATCATTTAATTCCCACAAAAATATAAATATATATATATATATTAGATTGAAAATAGTGAAATATAAACCTTGTTGGGGTAAAAAAATTTAATAATGAAAAAATAACTGGAAGTGAAAACTTTAACGTTATTTTATAATATGTGTATTATATTGACGTAAAAGATGAAGTAATAGTTCACCTAGAAAATACTTTTTCAAAAGGTGAAGTGAAAACACTTTAGAAACCATTACTAATAAAAATAATAATCAATAATAGGTCTATAAAATATATAATGTTTTCCTAGTAGAAATGTGGAGATGAAGACAAATCATATGATAAAGAATTGATAAAAACCATTTAAGATATTTTAAAAAATAACTTTTTCATAACCAATATTTTTACATCACTAACCAAATATTATTTTTATTAAAACTTCATTTTCCCAAATATGATTATAAAATAACATAAAAATTTAGGTTGGTTGAACCCAATAATGGATGAATTATGTTCAAGATAAAACATTATAACTTAATGAAGGGAATTTGAGTTACTCAAAATCCTTACAAATGGGGAAAAATGTATCAATAAACACTTAAATAAGGGAATGTGATTTGGAAAATAAATACCATGAAATATAAAGAGTGTGATAAAACTATATCCTTGTTTTTTCAATACACTATACAAATAAAACATTGCGCATAACATGTATCATGATAAAAGAATTTCAATTGAGACCATGAATCCCCTTCATGTATTAGAAACTTTTGAATCAAAATTACTTGAAATATGTGGATTAAAATTAAACATTAAATACCATGATTAAAAGATATTTAATGATATTATATCTCAAATAGGTATTATAATATCCATAAAAATTAAATTAGGTGCACAATACTATACATGTATCTAGGAGATGAATTTGAGTCAAAAACCATTACCTCTTATCCTGAACTCCTTTAAATTATTTAAACAGTATTTATCATAATCATAGATATATTAATAAATTAATTCATAACCATAATAATATAAATTCTCATTTATAAACTTCATATGTTTTAATTATAAATATTAATTATATGAGTTTTCCACATCTGGTGTTTATAGTTTTGATTGTTTGTACTAGTTTCATAATAGTGTTGTATGTGTTCATTATCATTTTAAATTTTGTTATAAAATATATAATTAAATATACTTTTAGGGATTACTTATAGTTCTTTAGGATGTTTAAAACCCCTTTTCTTGAGTTTCTTATTCTTTATCCTTGAAGATGAAATCAATAACATGCAGTTTCAAAGATTCTTGATGATCGATTTGTGTTTTCTTAATTAATGAGCTAAATAATGATACAAATCACCAGAACCAAAATATTTATTTACATATATATATCATATTATGACAGAACTTATTTTACGATGTCTATTCACTATATACATTCATATTATTTATCAATTAGGTGGTTAAACTGACCCAAACAATAATATAACATGATTTAATGAATGATTATGAGGTGATTTTGTTCGAATATAATTATACTAGAAGCATAATAATATTAATTTATTTTTATCATTATGATATGTAATAATTGGATTTAATTATAATAATAATTAATTTATATTAAAATATTACACAAATTGAAAAATAGATCATCCTCTTACAACACTTGTTTTAAATTATTAAATTAACGATTATCATTTGGTAATCATATCATTAATATTTTCTTCAATTTATCATACCAGAACACTAATGATATGATAAAAAAATAATTTTCCATTAATACCATCCTTATATCCATCATTATATAGAGGTGAAGGAAAACAAAACATGTTATGTCGTGGAGGCAGTAATCTGTACAACATTAAAATTGAGGTTTTTTTCATAATGGATATTTTATATGAATAAAAATTGATAATACCTAAATTATATTAATATTAAAGTATATAAATGAGACTGATATAATTATATTAGTGTGTTCAGAATAAATTTTAAAGAATATAATTAAGGATAAAATCAATGTAGTTGATAATACTCAAGTTAGGGACTTGAATTTTCCTTAAAAGTCTCCTTGAATTTTAAAGGATTATGATAATTATGTCTAGCCTGTATTTCTGTGGGATCGAGATATAGGTATATTCAAATTTTTTTTGATTCTAGGAGAAATTATATGGTGCATGGAAACTTTAAAGGGAATTATTATAATATTTTTATTAGTGAGAGTAAGTACGCTTTTAGAAACACCTTTACATTTTTCAATAATGTAAGGTCCTTTTCAAATCCCTATAGAATAAAAATATTCAAAAAATTTTGGTTAAAAATGTATACTTCAATATAAAGATAAACTATTCACTTAATGTGATTTTGTTTGAATGTTATTGTACTTTTTCACTAGGTTAAACTTAATTTACTCTTTTTCTTTTCCAATGATAATTAATTTTAAAAATTAGTCATTAATTTTATTGAGAAAAATTAATATTGTGGTTTTATCTAATTTTATAATTCTAATTTAAAATATAAATATCATTTTTTTCAAATAAAATTTCAAAAGGTGTGAGAATTTAATCTAAAATTTAATATAATTAATCACATAAAAACAGTTTTTTGAGAAATAATGTTTTTAAGATTTAAATTTATATATAAGGTAAAATTATCTTGGATACTAGTTTTTAATGACATAAATTGATTTATTATCAATAAAATAGAATTTATAAGGCCTTCAAGGAAATTAAAATTTTAATTTACCATAAAAATACATGATTTAATTAAAATACTAAAAATAATTTTTTTAAGTATCATTTAAATTATTTCATTTAATAATGGACATGGGATTTATAAGATTAAATAAAATTTTAATATGAATATTTTTATTCAATAAATTCATATATTAATTTTTAATGTATTTTTTAAACTTTTGAGTTATTCTTTTATAATGTTAATGTCATAAAAATTACAATTTTTGTGAAAGCTGTTATTCTTGACTAAAAATTAACATTTTTTTAAAAACCTAAAATATATATAATATGTAAAATTATATGAGAAGAATTAAAATATTATTACCATTTTATTTATTTCAAATTTAAAAAATCAAAAAAAAATATTTTTGAATGAAATCATAAAATATAATGAGAGACAGTTTTTATTAAAAAAAGGAATTTTCAAATATTAACAATTATTATTATTATTTAATATCATTTACCATATAAATTAGTGATAAAAATTATTATTATCAAACATAATTTATCATCATTAGTCATATTTTTCTTTAAATATAAGTATATAGTTCATAAAAACATTATTTTTTAGAAAACTTCTTTGATAAACAATAGATGACCATAATAGTCATTTTAGGTAAAATAATTCAATTTATTTTATATTAATATTACCTTTTTTATTTTTATACATTTATTTCATAAATTGGTTACTCTTATTAATTCGCATTAATTAAATGGCTAGGTTGTTACCATTCATACTTAAATATTTATATTTTATCTCAACATATTGTGGTTTCCTTTAAGTTATATATTGCATTTGGATAAATCCTTTATACAAATTTACTTCGGTATAAGTAATAATATATTTTGATCTCTTGGTGAAAACATTATACCGCCTTAAATAATGGGTATCCTTTCAATTTAACTCATAATATTTTCTAAATGGAACTCATAATTATTCATACATTGAAAGATGGTCATGGGTTTATTTAAGACGTGGAATGAGATTTTTCCATATGGAAAATTTTTATAATTTATTTATAAAGAGAGTTTTCCAATTCCTTATTTCTCATAGAATTTCACTTAGGGAATAATATATGTATACATAAAAAATAACTTCACAAAGACCCTAAGAATGATTCAAATTATATTTATACACTAAATATACAGTATTTGAATAAAACTTAATGACCTAGGAAACAAGAAAATCTAGAGTGAAATGTCACTATTTAATATTATTGTAGCATTTCAAAGGATTTCCTTTATTCTCATGGTTGTTAGTGACATTATATCTTGTTTGTCCTTGTATTTTTATGTTGACATTTATAATTCCTATACCTCTTTAAATTGATGCAACATATTTTTATAGATATTCTATTTCCCTTGTAAATGTGAGTTTAATGACCTTTAACTTTACACTTATAGAATTTACCTATCCCTTTAAAGAAATTATCCCCATTATTCTTCCTACTTAATTGAAATTTATAAAATTGAATCTTCTTTCCTTCACCATTTTAATCGCTAGATCTTTTATGACACTCCATATTTATCTTCGTTTTTTGTCTGGGACTTCTAATATCTTAACATTATTATTTATATTTAATGCTACCCACATTAGAAACTCCAAAAGGTTTCTCACTAAATCTCTCATTCTTACGGGTTGTTCGTCGAGGAAATATCTTCATTATCTATCTCACCCATGGTTCCTTATAGTTCCAACCATTACTAAAACCAAAAGACCAAACATGATTGATGATCATTATTTTTAAATTATCATAATTAACCATAAAAAAATTTATCCTCAAGATATCTCACATTATAACATTATCATGTTAGTGTATAGTTCATGAAACTAAACTTTTATTAAACTCAATTAAACCTATATCACTATAAATTTAACATATATTATTCTTGGTTAAACCTAGGTGATATTTTAGTGGTTTATCTCATGGTTATAAACATAATCCTCAAAATAGTCATCCCAAATTACAAGTAACATTCTTAAAATATTCTTAACCTAAAAATAATTTAAATCTATTCTCTCAAAAAACAGTATTCATTACTATAATCATACACTCTCAATAACATACCTTTCCCAAAAACTATTTGAATCAAACGGCATTAGGCAAAAATTATTTTAAATATTCCTAAAAAAATTAACCTTATATTTAACCCTAAAATAATAATAACCACTAGTTTATAAGGTCACATGATATTAACTATATAACATAATACCAATAATGAGGTGAACATATCTAAATATAAAATAAATAAATTATGAATCCCAAAGATAGAAATTAATATCTAACTTACATATTAAAAATCAAACCATCCATTATTATCTCAATGTAATGTGTATATTAAATTTAAGAGTTATATATACCTCAATCATTTGTTATCCAATAGTTCTATATAAAAATTTAACCATGATATAAAATCACATTTCAAGGTTATTTATACCATTTTACAAACTTTTATAAAACATTAATGTATTATTACTATTAAATAATTCTTAGATGTTTTATATAATCCTCAATAATAAATTTAATATTCCAAGATTACATCGATAAATATCACTTAACTAATTAAAATTGCTAATATTATCAAGAACTAATTTCTATTATTATATAAACCTAACTACCATAGGTAATACTGATAAACTCACCTTTTTCATCACAATAAGAAAATAATAAGGTTATGAAACACATGTGTATGCTCTATAATTCATTTATTAGAATTAACTAATTCTTGGTATATACCTATCGAAGCTTAATTATTTGTGATCATGATTCAACCATATACTAAAAACAAAATGGTTATGATAATATCCAAAATATTAACATGAAACTAACATTTATAATATATTTTACATTATAAAAAATGATTTTAACTGCTGATATTTTAGATCAACTTATGGCCCTCCTGGTTCAATCCTTGGTTATTCATGGTAATTTTTCAATTATTTTCTCTATCATAATTCGTTAAAATAATTCTTAAATTATTTATAATGGTTCGTAAATAAAATTTTATTACCAAAATCATATCTTATGGGAGTGACTAGCCAGGTGTATAATAAGTCCTCGTTTCAATGAACTAGTCCTTGTTTGAGTTAATCCCTAGTATTCAGTCATCAAGGTTATAAGGTATATATGATCTAGAATCACATTCTTATTCTAGTATCTAGACATGGATATAATTGCTTTGAAAACCACATAATCAATATATTACCAAAACATTAGGATTTCATTATACACTTAGACTTATTTCTAATATTTTAATTGAATTTCTATTATCTTATTCACTGATTAAAATTTGTTGTATTACACTAAAAATAAGTCCTATACATTTTCCAAAGGGTTATATATACCTTTTAACTTATGATAGATTCTAACATATCAACCATTAAATAATCCTTAACAAACATATTATTATCCAATGTTATCTAAACATTTACTTTGATATAATCTATGATTCCCTAGACCTACACTTCTATATCAAATCTCATAGATGAATTCCTTACATAAATTCTTTGATACTAGTAGAAAAATCCTCGATATGACCATCATTAATTACAAAATAAATTACAATTATTTAATCTATTACATACGAATAGTCTTTTTAGGTTTGGAGAATAAGAGAATTGGGAAAAAATATAAACTAATAAATCGCATTTCTTTCCCAAATAATGGAAATTTTTTCTATTATATATAAGAAAATAGATAATTCATTGTAAGTCTTAAATATCTCCCATAAATTCTTCCACATGTGTTATCCTTCTTAACCTATCATGTGTACTACTTTTCTCAATAACCAGTGGAAAGGACACATAAGAGAGGGGTGAACTCAAATTATCATAAAGGGAAACATATAACTGAAGAAATAATTGCATAAATATAGAATAAATATTCATGTAGGAACAGTTAAAACACATGAATCCATAATCATCATGAAACTAAGATCATGCTATATCCATGAAAAAAATTAAAATATTGATATAAATAATACTAATACCATACTTATGGAATGAATAATGTCCAAAATTGAAAACCTATTGTAAATTCCTTATTCCAAGACACTTTAATTTTCTTTGATAGTGCATTAAATACATCTTGGTTCATTGGGAAGGAATAAACCATGTACTTAAATATGTTATGTATCGTGAGTCCTTTCAATGCATTGAGGGATAATATAATTTTCATCCCCACCCATCACTTGATCATATACAATGAATTCACCATAATATTAATCTATAACTTTCATACCAATACCTGAGGATCATCTTACTCAATAAAACATGGAAATATATATAATGAACTATATAAAATAAATACTTAATCACACATCTTTATCAATCAACAATTATCAATAATTTCTACCCTTTTCCATTTCAATATAAATCATAACATGATAATAACTCATCCATAGAAAAAAATTGGATAGTAAACACATACAATTTTAACTTTACAATAATCGTCTATATTTGAACTAATATGTATAATATAAATATTTTTCCCCATCTCATTAGAATAACATTCATTCAAGGTGAACATTAACCAATATGAATTATGTAAATTGTGATGTTCACACCATAAATATAAATGAGTATATAGATAATTGAATAATATAATAACATGATCATAAGACATCCACAAAAATTATATGTATGGTTTCAATAAAACATACATTTATTTTCATGATGGAATCATATAAGGATGTTGACGTAGATGAAAAATACCCTCACAAAATATTTCTTGAACAATACCATCGAAGAAAGTCTCTAAAATTGGATTGTTTTTTACTATGAGTTAAATACCCAAAAATATAAATATATATGTGAGTAATAACAATAATAACTAAAACCTATTTTGGAAAAAAAATTAAAATGGAAATGGAAATTGAAGTGAAAACTTAAAAGATATTTTTGAAAATTGTTTTATTGTTGATGTAAAAGATGATGTTTTTTTTCACTTCTAAAAAAAGTTTTTCAAAATTTTACATGAAAACACATTAAAAAATTAAATTGAAAAAAGTTATCAATAATAGGTCTATTAAACACATAATCATTTTCATTTATAAATGTTGAGAGGAAGAAAAAATATATGAAAATGAATGGACACACCCCCCCATTTTTTTATTTTCAAAAATAAATTGTTCAAAACTCAAATTATAAAAAGTGTAAGAAAAAAATATTTGTATTAAAATATCTTTTCGCAAAGGGTATTATAAAATAACATAATTTAATTGGGTTTTAGAACCCAACAATGTAAGAATAATGTTCTATAAAATACATTATAACTCAAATAAGGTGATTTTAGTTGTTTGAAATACTTACTAATAGGGAAATGAATGTATCAATAGCAACTTGAATAAGGGATATTTATATGTTTTTTAATCACATGAAATAAACATTTTATGAAAAATTATATACATGAGTAGTAAATACACCACTCAAAGAAAATATGGTGCATAACATGTAACATGTATCAAAAAATAAGAATAGAGACCAAGAAAACCCTTATGACATTAAAAACATTCGTATCAAAATTTCTTGAAAGATGTGAATTCAAATTTAAATTAAAATGACAATATTAAAACATAACTAATGATATGATATCACAAATAAGTATTATATAGACCCAAAAATTAAACTAAGTTCACAATACCTAACATTCCTACAAGATAGTAATTTGAGATGAAAACCCTTACCTATTGTCCTGAATTCTATGAACATAATTTATCCTATTGTATAAAAAACATATAATTATTAACAAATTAATTAATAAAATTAATAATATCTATTTTTTTATAGAGTTTTTAAATTTTTATTCTATATTTTAATTATATTATTTTCCTTATTGTGTGTTTTTTATATCAATTGATTATACATGTTTCATAATATTGATATTTCTGTTAAGTATGCATTAATATTTCATAGTTACAAGATAATTAATGTTACTATTATGAATAATTTATTATTTTTTATTATTTTTTAAACTCCTTTCATCAGTTTCTTAGTCTATAACTATTTAGATATAATCTATTACAAATAAGTTTCGGTTATTATTTATGATCTAAGTGTCATTTCTTGATTAATGAATTAAATATTGATTTAAAATTCCAAGAACCTAAAAATTCAATATTTACATATTTATATAATATTATACCTATAATTATGTTTCTATAGTCACTCATGATAAAAATTCATAATATTCTTCAATTGGGTGATTAAACAAACCCAAACATGAACATATAATTATTTAAGGAATGAATATGTGGTGTTTTGGTTGTAATATCATTATACCATGAGAATAATGATATTATTTAGTGTTTATTAGTATCATATATCATAATTTTAAGTAATTATAAGATAAATTAATGTATATTAAATTTTATATAATTTGAATAAAAGATTATCCCCCTAGAACACTTATGTTCAATGATAAAATTAATGACTATTATTTGTTGATCAAATCATTAATGGTTTCATGGATTTTTAATAAAATATCCTTAATTGTATCATAAAAAATATTTATACCTCATTTAAATCCTTATATCTATCCTTACAAAGTGTTAAAGGAAATTAAAATATGTTATATCATAGAGACGGTAGTTCTCACAACACATGAATATCGATTTAATTTTTCTTAATAGATGGGAAATATGAATAAGAAATGATAATAATCTTAATATAGTAAAATTAATTTAAATAAATGATAAAAATAACATTACATTAGTGTTTATATAATAAATTTTAAATGATATAATAAGGGATAAAATCTATGTAGTTGTTTATACCCACATCAGGGACTTGAATTTCATGTGATGTCTCATTGAATTTGCGGGTCTTTGGATTTCTATGAGTGAATTGTCTCTTATTTTCAAGGGAGTGGGTTATATGGAGGGAAAATGGAATTTTTCAATTTTTAATTAAATTTTTAATTTTATATTTAATGGTTATAAGTGGTATATTTATTTAAGTGGAAGTAATAACACTTTTAGAAACACATTTACATTTCCCAATAATTAAAAGTTATTTTCAATGTTGGAATGCATAAAAATGGAAAAAAATTGTTTGGAAACATTTATATGTAGAGAAATATCTCAAAGAAGAAATATAATTAAGCTTTATAAAAAAAATATTTCATTTTCACTTGATTAATCTTAGTTTACACCTTTTACATTTACTATGACATTTATTTTTTTAATTGTATTAATTAATTTTAATGATAATGATAACGATTACTATTTTAATTTTTACAAAATTTGATACTTTGAATTAAAAATTTAGTTACCATTTTACTAAATAATATTTATAATTTCGTTAGAATTCAATTTTAAAAGAAATAAAATTAATCATGTAAAAGATGATTTTAGAGAAATGACAATTTAAAGATTTATATCTATATTAATGGTAAAATTATTTTGGGTACTAATTGATTGTGAAAAAAAATTGGTTGATTTTAAATATTAAAAATTATGGTGATTTTAATAAAATCTTGAACATAATATCACTTAAAAATACTTTATTTATATAAAATATTGTATAAATTTTTTTAATTAATATAACATTTTCATTAGTTCCACAATTATTAGACATAAGATTTATTTGTTAAAAGAATATTTTATAATTAATATTTGTATTACTTAAATTAAGAATTTATTAAAAAATTATTTAAACTTCTTGGTTATTATTATATAACAAAACATTTATATAAATTATATTTTTTCTAGAATTATATATTTGACTAAAATCCTACATTTTTAGAAAAATATCAAAAATTCATAAAAAGTCAGTTTTGATACAAGGAATTTAAAAATGAATATAGTTTTATTAATTTTAATTTCACATAGTTATAAAATAAATTTTTCAATAAAATCATAAAATATAATGAAAAAAGTTTTAATTAGTAGATTTTATTTTTAAATATAAACTACCATTAATCTTATCTCAAATCATTTTTCCACTATATTGGTGTTGAAAAATGGTTAATATTATATATAATTTATCATTACTAATAATATTTTTATTGAAAAAAAATTAATATCACGTAAAAGATTATTTTTTAGAAAAATTAATTTTTTTGTAAATTAATTACCTTATTGGTCATTTCAGGTAAACTAATAAATCACATTCATAATAAAAGTATCATTTATTATCTTTTACATATATTTAATGAATTTGTTTCTCATATTTATTCAGGACAATTAAACAACATGTTTTTTAATGGTAATACATAAATATTTATATTTTATCGAAATATATCATGGTTTCATTTATCATCGGTGTTGTGTGTGGAGAAAGCTATCAAAAAATCAACATATTTAAAGGTAGTAATATATTATGATCTTGGGGGTGTTATAGGAATCATGCTAAAAAAGTTCTAAGGTACATAATGAGGGTAATTAACATGATAATGTAATGTAATATTCCAATCAAACCTCAACCCTTGGTCCAATGTATCAACTATAAGGGACAAGAACACTCTAAAATTCAATGAACTAATGCAAGGGTTATTAACGATAACTCACAAAAAAAAACATCTAAAGAAAATAGATGAAGGAATAGATTATACTATCAATCCCATCTAGTTAGATCATAAAAATTAAGTGGAAACAAGAATAATTTTAATTCATTCAAAAATAGAAAACATTTTATTTGATTCTATTTCTACACATCCATTTATATAATTTTTATCTAATAGAAATATTCAAAAACCATCTAAAAACATAGAGTTCATAATATTAGTCGATAGAATATTTAGTGAAATCATTACATCACAAGTATATAAATATTCTCCAATAAATATTTTTTGGATTTATCTTCCATAGTATCTAATTTTCCAGCATTATGAGAATTAAATGTTATATCAAGCATAGATTGGTATCCTTAAATAAAGCTAATTTTAACATCCAAGAGAAGGAAATAACTTTTCATATCTCAAATGATCCTTTGGTTTTATATAAGTGTAAGTATAAATTAGAATTTATTTTGGTAAATTTTTATTAATTATAGATTTTATTTCATTATGAGAAAGAATATCTACATCAATTGATTGAGATAAAGGAATAAATTGTCCTTAAATACAATCCTATTGTGAGGAAATATTTATATGTATTCTCAAAAATATTTATACGTCCTTTCTCATAATCAAGTGGTTTAGATCAAAATAGAGATTATACCTAGATATCTACCCTTATATAATTGTATCTATCTATAATATCCATCATTAAATATGAATTGTTAAATAATATACTTTAAAAAATATTTCATGTGTGTTTTATATTCCCTTGTGCTTCTCTAGGGGATTCACCAATAATCATTTCCAAGAAGACTGATTGGTCAATAAATCATTTAATTTATTATCATGGTCTTAATAATTAATTACATAGATAAAGTCGACACTTCTATACATTGATTACTTTTAAAATAACTACATGGGGAAAAGTACTTCTCTAAGTTGGATCTTTAATCACCTTATCAATAATTAAAGGTGAAAACGTTGGATTTTCCAAAGACTTCCTTACATATAAGATATGAAAATTATGAAATCGAAGTACTATAATTTGGACACACTAATTCTCTATAAATTTACATGGACTTCATGAATATATGCTTTTAAGATTATCTTAATAACATTACAGTGGTCTTTTTCAATTCTTTTATCATATATTCTAAATTCAACAATGGAAATAAAGATCATTTGAGTATTATAAAAATTACTTTCCAAAAATTAATTTACCTAAAAATTATAGAAAATTTGGCTTCTAGATAGAGAAATTCATATTCATTGGGGCATATATCACTTAAAAATGGATATCTAGGCATCTTTTAAAGACTAACTCAATTGAATAATAACTCAGCCAAACATATGAGATAGAGATCTATATCTTCCTTAGACTAGGTGGGTATCATCCATATTTTTTTGTAAATTTACAATTATATTAAATCCTAGTAACCAATACAAGTCAAAAGTTAGTAAATTTAGTTTGTATATATGAATAGGAATATATCATTAATGAGTTGAAGAAGATGGTAGTCATTGTAGCTAACTCTCATAGCCCGCAATTGGGGAGGGTTTTATGAGATATATTGAAGCTTTATTGAATTCATTGGGGTGTATACTCTTGAAAATGATAATATGATAGCATCTTCCAAAATACTATTGAAGGTATATGAGAAAAATTACTTGAAATATTATCTGTAATTATAAGAGGTGACCTTTGAGATGATGATTTGGAGGCAGTATATCAGTGAATAAAATGGTGAAATATATACTAATAAAAACTTCTTAAGTATAAATTCACATATAAGTATTTCAATATGGGAAAATAAATATATTTATAGATGATAAATATATTTTAAAAATCAATATATAATCATATGGAATGAAAATTAATGTGTAATACACTCTAAGAAGAAAAGGTCTTGTAACAATATCCATTACACGGAGTAATAATGATCGAATATTCATAGAAATATAATATAGAGACATTGGAATAATTTAAAAAATATAAAATAACAAAACTTTATCAAAAGATTTATTAATTATATATATTAAATAATATTAAGGAATCATAAAGGGATAATTTGGGGTAATAAAAAATATAGGGGAAATAAGGAAGGGATAAATCTAAGAGTTTAACCTTAATACGGATAAAGTGGTAACATTTGGGATAAGATTAGGTGTATCATCAAAGAATAAGATAATAGAAATGTTATAAGATGATGTCCATAACTCAAAATTATTTATTTACCTTTGGATAATAAGGATGTATTGAGATATCTGATTATTCTTATGGTGGGATAATATGATGAAAAAATATTGTTTAATATACAAAAAAATATACCAAAATTTTATGTTGTAATTCAAGAAGATAAATTAGATTATGAAACAATTACCCATACCAATATGAAAATGTGAGGATATCATTATGGAATTTATCATATGGTTTATAAAGAAATTAAAAAAAATCCATATGGGTAGTGGTGGATCATCTTATAAACACTACTCACTTTTTTTCATTCAAGAAGATTTATCAATTAATTAACATGGTATGATATATAACATAGATGTGGTGAGGATTTTTGGAACACCCATATAAATTGTAACAGACCAATTTGTGATGTTAACATCATTTTTATATAGAGTCATTAAAAAGGAATCGATCACATAGTTAACATTTAGTATAGTATATCACCCTCAAATAGAGGGCCAATATAACAGGGCCATTCACACACTGGAGGATATACATTGAGATTTATTAATAGAATTAAAAGGTTTTTTGATCAAAAATATCCTATGATCAAGTTCTCAAACAATAATATCTCATATTCAATTATACAAATGGCCTTATAAAAGGTTCTTTATTAAAAGAAATGTTGGAATAAAATAACCATGGATGAATTTTGAGAAAAGAAACTATTGGGAGAAAATATAGTCTAATATATGATAGATATGGTTATAATAATTCAACAGAACACTAGGGAATCATGTTTTAAAAAAATATTAATGCTAAAAATCAATGATGTTACATAGATTATGAGGAAAGTGATAAATTATACTTCATAAAATCTATATGGAAGTGATTTATGGTGTTTAGGATGAAGGGAAAGCTATGTCATATGTATATTATACCCATATAAATTATCTATGTATTTAGAGTTGTATCCTATCAAATTTATATTCCACTAAACCTATCTCAACTACATAATATGTTCCATGTATCCATATTAAATAATTACATGACATTTTCTCTCATCTAAAAAAATGGTGGTGGTATAGTTGGAACATGGTCTCTCTAATTAGGATCATCTGGTAAAGATCTTTGAAAATAGAAGTAAAGTGATATAGAAAATATATCCCATATTATCAGAATACTATGGAAAATTATAAGTAAGTTGGAAAATTAGAAACTAAGGATTTAATAAAATATATTTTCCCGCATATAATTTAGTATATGGTTGTGATTTAATATTTTAAAATGAAATTTACACAGGGATAAAGTATGTAATGACCCAGAGTTCTTAGTATTGAAAATATTTCTTTTTAGTAAATATGTGTAAGTTTTATTATACTTCACATAAATCAAAATGCATCATTTTCTTTCACCAACATAGAACATTATATACAGCTATAAATACACTTCATAAAATTAAAAATAATATAATTTCCTAATAAATAAAATAAAAAATGTAAGTATAATTTAAAATTTTATCAGGCCATGTTGTCTTATATATATCAAATACATAAACAATGGTAATAAATTGAAATTATATAATAAAAATAATAATGGATTTTTTTAAAAATTTATTGAACATTGATAGATTATTGAGTAAATATATAATGAATGAAATACTAGGTGTTTATATAAAGTATAATAAATAACTAATTTTTAGAATGATGGTCTTATAATTAAAATTAGTAAAACGTAAAATAATAATCCTTACCATAAATATAATTAGTAAATATAAATATTTTTATATCAAGAAATTATTTCTCAAATTAGGTTACATAAATAATTAATAACTATAAATTTATATTATTTATTCCAAACTTATTTAGTGTAACATTAATTTTATGTTCAAATTTAAAAATTAAAATTAAAATATTAATAAAGTTATTTTCATTAAATGAATTTTATTTTTTGAATTAGTTCGTTAAAATTAGATTAAATTTAATTTTTTATATTTTTTTGAAAAAGATAAAATTTAAGTGAAAATTAAATAAATTATATAACATATATTTCCTGAAATATTTAAAGAGTTAAAATGATAATAATTTATAAAAAATTGAGGACATAAATTTTATTTAATTATTAGAATATTTTTTTGAAAATAAAAAACATAATTTATAATCCTGTATATATGTTTTCAAAAACTATGTTAAATTTCCTACTTATAACATCTTTTGATACTTTTTTTATAGAATATGTCAAAGTATCCATTATATTTTGGATGTATTTAAATTTCAAAGAGGTAAATATTTTTTAATTAAATACTATTAAAATTAATAATAACCAACATTATTTATAGTTATAAAACTAAATAATAAATTAATCTATATTTTATTCTATGATACACCTTGGATATAGAAACACATCTCCTCAAACCCTTTCTACTTACAACAAAAAAACATTCCTTTTCAAAACTTGTTCCCAAATACGTCACTAAATGTTTTTTAGTAAAGTTTCTAAGGGGTTGTTCTAGCCAAAATACCCTCTTTTAAAAGATTTAGATTCAATATAAAGGAGGTGGATCAAAGATAAATGTAAAGGTTTCAAAACACTAGTCTTTTAAATTACCATCTCAACCCTTACATAAAATAAGTGTCATTTAAAAATTAATTTTAAATTTTATTACAATTTTACTATAATGTTTTTATAAAAATGAAATATTTATTTTTTTTACTTTTTGAAACATCATTGAATACACTATTCACCCGTTGTACTTTTAAACTACTTAAGAAAATGCTAACATTTGGATTTCAATTTTTTCACCATGGATTATTTTATAGTGATTTTAATGTATAGATATAACATTAATAATTATATTTTTATATTTTTAAGATTCTGAAATAAAAAAATAGGAATTTTATTAATAATATCTAAGATAATTCATCAAAATCAATTGAAATATATGAAATATTCTTATAGAGAAAGATTTTTTGAATTTAAAATATATATTTAACTATTAAACTATGTTAATTTTCGAATGACACAGATAATATAGCTTTACCCTTATAGAGTTAGGGAACTATTGGATAGTTTCCATCAATTATTATCACGACATCAATCTAGACATGGAATTTTGAATTTAAAAACTTCAAAATGTTTGACGTGAGCATTATTATTTTTATAAATTAATAGAACAATATAATAAATTTATTATGAGATTCAAAATAAGTATGAAAAGGTTTTAAAATTAATTAATTAATAAATGTATATGTACTATTCAATAGGTTATATAAGCATCGGGACCATGTCGGGAATCGGGGTAAGGGTTCTCTCGAACTATTTGTTTATCCTTATAGTTATATTTTATATAACTCGATGCCTATTTATTTATCTATCAGTATTTTTATTATCAATCCTTTATGTTATTTATTATTCCATTTCATTTATTTTTATTGGAATTTTCAAATAATTAGTATTCATTTCTATTTTATAAAATTAAAACCCTATGAAATTTATAATGTAAAATTTTGCATTTTATTTCCACTTCCCATTTCATCTTGTGTTGTTCCTAAAAATTTATTACCTACTTAATTTAGTAAAATATATTATTAAATATTGATAATAAAATTTGAGAATAATATATGATATATTCCACTCTAATATTTATATCTATATGATTCACCAGTTGACTAAGTATTTTAACATCCTTATATAACCCATTTCTATCTCATTGGTTTATTTAATGTTTATGATTGATGTAATTTTTTTAATGTTTTATAATGTGTGGGATTAGGATTATGCATTCCTATAATCAATTGGGTAATTCTTAAATCTAATGAATGTTATGTATGGTTCTCAAGTAGTGATCCTTTCATATTATGTATTATTTTCTTGGTATTAATCCTTTACTTTTGCTTAGGATGAAATTACTTATGTTTGTACCACATTAATATTATTCTCATAATCATATTTCTCTTATGATATCATTTCTCATGTTTCGTGTTTCTATTTGATGGTTTTTTATCATTCCCTTTTATGATTCCAATGTTATGATTATTTAATCTTATGATATCTTACCGTATGTTTATCACATGTTTACCCTACAAATATTTTTATCTCACCCCTTGTTTTATGTATATCATTATGATATCCCATGAAGTCATAGATTTATAGTGAGTTTGAGAATCATATTATAAATACTTGGATAACGGATTATATTGATAATTTAAAAATATTTTTATGAAAATAATTTATTAAAGAAGTTGGGCATATATACTTTTGTCGATGATATATATTTTTCATGAGAAAAAAGTTGTAATATTATGTGTATAATATTAATTTTATTATATATACTACATATATTTTTCATTATCAATTTTATTATTCTTTACTTAAGGTTATATTACTTTTTTACATTATATCCCTTTTTAATATATTTTTTTCATAGTGAAGTGATGTCAGTGGTTGGGGTACTTGTAAGAGGTCACAACCAATCTAAATTGTGATCTCTAGTAAATTTATATACTTATATATATTATCCCATTGTATATTTTTAATATTTTGGAATACATTCATAATTAATTTTAATTTTTCTATTAAAAAATAAAATTATAGTTACCTTTTACCTGGAATGTACAATTTGTGTATATTGTACTATTATACCCTATATTCTGAAGGATAAATTAAGAAACATATAAGAATAATGAATTAATTTTCCTATAAAAACAATAAATTTTACTTTTAGTATTTCCCATTTTTTGGTCAATACATGGTCTAAAGAATGTCTCATGATTTTTGGTGTCTGATAACTAGCATTGAGGATATGTATTGATCACTGTGAATGTTTTATACTCTTGATATAAAAATAATAATTAATGATAACTTATCAATAAATAACTATCATCTAAAATATAACCCCTCCTTACTCTATAAATAAAAAACTCACATGTATATTTCATATAATAATTTTAAATGGTATAACCTCTTATACATAATATATATATATATAAGTAGGTTATTATTGACTCAATAGACATCCTATATAACACCTCCTAACTTCCAAATTTGACCTTATTCTAAAAAAACACAAATAAATTCTTATTCCAATCTATAGAGATCTATCTCATACCTATGGTAACATAATAAAGGTCTCATGTCAATGATGTACACATATAGGGTGTGAGAACTCATCTTATTAGACAGTACTTTGATAATCTGAATAGTCATTAGTATTAATATTATATATATATATATATATTCTATATGATTCATTAATAATTGAAAAAAATAATATATTCCACATGTCATGTAAGACATAGAATAATAGTCATATAATTCAAATAAATAATAATAAATGATCAATGTTATTACATTGTTTACTTAACAAGTCACAACAATCCCTCCCTATATTAGCTTCATCCTACACTGGTATATCTATTAAATAGGGATCTTTTTATGATCAATTGTTATACACCTAAATCATTGTCCCACATTAGATATCATTTTTCTTAAAAAACATTCAAATTATATCCCACTTCAATATAATATTAATGAACCCATAGTCCAAATGTTATACATACCCTTATATCCTATAATACTAATAACCCATTGATATTCATATTAAAATGGCCCCACTATACCACAATATAAATTACCCCTATTTTACATGTCACACTTTCTATTTTACCCCATAATAGGAAGGATCACCTTGTCCATACATCATCTGACCCCACTGGAACACAATATCAGTGAACGCTTGGTACACATATAACATTATCCCTACTAAACCACAACAACCACGGATCCCTATTTCACATTGTAATATTATGACTTGGTTTACTATGAAGACTATATAGACCGATGGTTTCACATGACCTTAGGCCCACCTCCACATATGTCAAATGTTGTTGACTAGCAGAAGGGTAATATAATGGTAATGTGGGAAGACTATAACCCTTGTATTAGAGTACACAAAAATTGGTAAATAACCATGTATTATAAAAAAATTAACCATTAATGTGTAAAAATTATAAATTAGTGGAATTATATGATAAAAATAAAATACTAACATATAGGCATAAAAGATTTATCTCCCACTGGATCGATTACATATATAGAATGAAAAAAATATTAGAATTCAAATAATAACCTAGTCATAATTAGGTGCCTCACTTCATCCAATCCTCCAAGCTCTGATCTATCCCAATTTATCGTGGAAAACTAAATCTATGTACTATCTTTTTTTTAAAACCAATTGAGAGTCTCTTTAGTTACCCATGTGCAATGGAGGCCTGAGCATGGTGTGAGTAAAAAACTCTATAGGGAACCACTAAATTTTTCCATTACATGCCCATAAATAGAGTGATATGTGCATGTGAAATACTCTGAATAATAAATAAACTAATGGAAATATAAACAATAAAAAACTTTTTGTACTCAATTATGTGATCTTCATCAACCATACCTGCTTTATCTAGTACCAGAGTGTCTTTAAGCATGTCACAAGGACTGTTACAACCACAATAAATACCTAGGGGTCTATCACACCAGTACACAGTGATAAAGACAATGGGATAAACTCAACCTAGTATATAGTGTAACAACCTGGGGAATGCTCTATCCTAGTATCACAACCTTGGGAATAATTTGACCCAGTATTTGATGGTTCCTAGAAGTTTATCCCCAATAGTGTTGGATACTCAAAATCTTTCATCGAATACCATATGTCCCCATAATCTTTCACATCTTCAGACATGTACTCTTCTCAGAATTAATATAATATCATTTCAAAATTGATAGAATCTCCATAATCATTATCAATAATATCCCTACTAGGGGGGTTTCTTTAGAATCCTAGATCATCCTACAAAGGTATTTTTTGTTTCAAGAAAATAATACTCTAAGGGTGTTTTCTATATGGATCTCAATCCCCTAAGGGTACATGCCATACCACATAATAAACACCTATATAGTTTATTATTATAATATCACCCCCACATCAAGGTATTTTTCCATATCAATTATAAAAATAAAGGAAACAAGGTTTCTAAAAAATCATAAATCCATAATTACAACCTACAACCCATTGGATCATGTGCAATGTACATGTTCCAAGATGACATCTATAACCATATCTACACATATCTTACACACCTTCATACAGGTTAAATAAGAGTAGTTGAACCAACTTAATTCCTATGGGTCAACACTATAAGATATATTTGTGTACCCCATCATATAAACTATATTGGGATCACCCGTCAAACATGTTTTATCAGGACCACCCATCATATAAGTTTTATTAGGCACACCAATCGCATACCCTTTATTGGGATCACCTCTTATCATTTATAATGCTCATGTATCGAATCATATAATAAACTATTTAATATTGCACCTTATCATCTTATAATCCTTAAAAATATATTTTAACCTATATGAAATACATTTTTTGATATTGAAATACTATATCATTTTAAAACCACATTTTCAATGCTAAAATGACCAAAAAAGAATAGTAGATTTTATTTGAATAACACATGTAATCATGAAAATTAATCTAACTTAAAAATAACGGTGATGGTGGTGAATAAATTATTTGACTCTATATATGTTAATATAGAACGTTCCGTTTTTTCTTTTTTAATGCAATTCAAAATTGTCCATAAAAATAGGTTAAAATTTTCATTTTTAAATCATTTTTACAAAATTCATAATAGACCGATAATTTTATATGTAATACATTTATATCCATATAAATATATTCATAAAATAATACTAATAATATGGAAATAGATGAAAATAATTTATAAAATAAATCTTTAAATCATTTAAAAAGTGGTTTTAAGTTAAAGTGTCCATTTTTCAACTATGAATCATTATTTACATTGTTTATCAAAAAAAATAAACATATTTTAATTATTTACATGATTAAGAACCTTTTTCATTCTCATTAAATTATTATTATCCCTTTTATATCATTTAATATCATGTTTTATTTATTTACATCATCGATTAAGATTGTGTTAGATGTTTGGAGGATGTTTGGTTCATAATCCCAAAACAACATCTATAGAATGAACATTGTCAAAGAGGTCGTAATTCTATAATCTATAGAAAAATATTATTTACATAATTATAAATTTTATAAATTAATTTTATTTTAAAACTAATTTTTAATGATTTCTATAAAAAATTAATTATGTTACACGCATGGAGACAGTATGACATACATGGACTTGGGTAATGCTTCCATTTTTCAACAAACATGGTGTAAAGAAAGTAACATTTATTTTGTTTATATTTAATGATTATAGTATTATAAATTGCATATTATCTTTTTAAATAAACTTATATATATCAACCATGTGACGTGGTGATGAATAATGAATTACATCACTTCATGGAGGTGGTAATCTATATATAAGCAAGAACGATGTTATCATTTTTCAGTTAATGAAATGATATGAAAATCGATTATATATTATCTCTATATAATGATAATTATTTCATTAATAATTTGAATACATATATTCATAAAATATATCATCCTAACCATCCATGAGAGGTGGTGATGGAAAATTAGTTACATTAGTTCTCGAGAATATAGTTTGTTGTACACATGGATGATGGTTTCATTTTTCCATTTGATGGAAATGGAGTTTGATATAGGTTATTACATTAAAATAATTAAATCTCAATATTTTAATGGTAATTATGTTATTATTTCATCTTTTTTATGAATATTTAATGGAGGAATAAAAATAATAAAGCTAAAACCTTCTGTTAAAAGTTATACATCTTCATCGAACAGCCTCCTTTTTTACTACTTAAGACTTATAATGTTGGTATTCCACCAAAAAAACCCTCTAAAAAGTGGGAAGTAACTTGATCAATATATCTGGGTAATTATTTTCCAAAAAAGGGTGATCAAAATGTGTGAGGAAAATAATATTGTTGTTTCCTATTAATAAGTTAGGGGAGATACATTATTAGAATTACTTAAGGTACTAAAATAATTTAATTTAATTTTCCGTGAAAAATGATAGGAAATTGATATAATTAAAATATATTATTTTAATTAGAATAAATAATCTCATAAAATAAAATTTTTACATGTGTAAGTGATGTTTTCGTTGTTACCTCGATGTTTTAACCCCTATTAACCCTTCAAATATTATCACAAAATCCATTTTGTTTACATTTTAAGGGTAAATACAATTTTTATAAATTAATAATTGACCCAAAAATGTATTATAGAGGTTTTATTAGACCCTATTCCATTCACTTGGATAATAATAATATTTTTTTTGTATTTCAAATCATTTAATATAATATTTTTTATTAAAAGTTATCAATAATTCTATTTTTTACTATTTATTTAATTTGAAATTAATTTCATCATGATAGTAATTAAATATAAATAAAAAAACTTTAAAACATCCATAATATCATATATTTATCTATAAAATTCATATTAAACTATAAATAATACAAATAATATATTACTCTTAGTGTTTCTAAAATCATTTACTTGGTTTTTATACTCCTTGAAGAAGAACTATATCGATGTTGTGTAAGTATTTAAGGTAATTATTTCTTCACAAAAAATTAAAAATAAATACATGATAAAAAAAGTAATTAATATTTCAAATAATCTTTTATTACTAAACATACTTTTTCTTTATAAATTTCAAAAAATGTTACAAATAATAAAATAAATAGAGTTACAATATTTGACTCTATCATTTACTTGATATAATATGTATTTAGTAAAATAATGGTGTAATATGTTGAAATAGTGGGTTCCTTAGCCCCAACTATTCAGTGATTTTGATTATTATATCATGTATACAGTTAGTTATACATGATTTCATCTTACCGTTATAGTGTATACTTTTCTACATCCACTATTCAAATGGTAATGTCAATAGATAAATTGTCGTGTCAAGAGGTTATAGTAGTTCCCTAGCTAAAATGAGAACCTCAAGATACTATGACATTAATCTTAAATATATATTCTATGGTATATATACATCTTATAAATTTTACACAGGATATGTATGACTATAAGGTGTTGGGGGATCATAAGCGTTGAGACTTCTTCTCATGAAGTTTTCACTCGGTGATTTCTAGTAGTGAGATCATGAGGACTATCCCGCCAATGGGAACACGACATTTTTCAAGTGTCATTGGATGTTCCTATCTACGATCATGTGTAATGGTCTCCTGACTTGAGATAATTACCAATATAATTCATTCGATTTTGTTCTTTGATGCAAGATGAAAACAATGTCAATGAAGTCGTGGTGAGGTAGTTTGTGTTGGGTGCGTCATTAGTGGCATGAGATTAGTTTAATTGTAAAGAAATGATTTGTCACATCTAGGACATGGAAGTAATATATCTCAGTCCATGTTGATAAGGATGGAAGTACCTTTATATGTCCATGGCCATGGAAGTCAAAGGTAAATCCATCCAGTAAAATCAACAAGCAATAAAGAAAGATAAGGTTGATGAAATGTGAGTGCGTCTTATTTTATGAGAAATTACTGAACAAGAGATTATATTACATGTTGTGTGTTCATAGGTTGGTTGTCACTACTATGTAAATTCTTATCTCTTCAGGGGCAATGATGGGTTTCTAGGTCCCTCTCTTGGTCTGTGAATTTTATTCAATAATATCAAGATATGGGCATATAGGGTCACACACACAATAGTGTATTCAATAATCTTCCCTATTGAGTTGAATAAGAGTTTTGCACATGGTGGTCCCCACCATAGGGTTCTGGGATTTGTCCAAGGAAAAATGATCACCAATAAAATAAATAAATTCATATTATTCAAGTTTATAATAATAAATATTGAATTTATTTATTAAATGTATTTACGAGTTTTATGTAAAGACATGAAAAATATTAATTGACAAATATTATATTATTCAAGGTTCAATTAATATTTATGGGAATGAAGAGTCAAGTTTTGGACTCAATTATTATCATGTAATATATTTTAATATATTACAAGTAAGTGATAATAATATTTATGAATTATATTAGTAGTCATAAAATTACTTTAATAGTGTTTTGATTATTCGGGGGTTGGGTTGGCATTTCGGGGTAAATACGTGACACTATAAATATAAGAGGATGGGATATTTCTAAACACTATTCATGGAACTTCTCAATCATCTCTTTTCTCCGATGATCTTGAGAGAAAGGATCTAGATACAAGGATCATAGATCAATCACTCTCTCAGGCATTGCTAGTGAAGCGATGCAGTGATCATTGGATCATTGCAGGCTTCATCGCGATTCCGTGCTAGCACCTGGATTATGACGAACAACACTCCTGTGGATTCCTTGAAGCATGTTTGAATGATCTAGAGGAATTTAACTTCGGATTCTTTGAGAAATGATTTCCAACGATGAGAATACATCATGCATAGTTTTGGATTAATCTAGGTATTTTTATGGTTTATTTTTGTTCTTAAGACCGTTCATGTATGGTCCTCGGCTTTGACCAGCATGCTCTTCGCCGATGCCGAAAAAAAAGGGGAGATAACCCACCTTTGTGGGTCAAGTTTTTTAAAAAAAATTATGGTAAGGGTGAAAGACTTGAAAATAATGTCTTGAAAAAAAGGGGGTGCAAAGGGTGACCTGCAAAGTAGGTCACATATTAATAAAAAGAAAAAAATAATGGGGCCATTGTTGGGAAAGAAAAACCAAAAAAATGGTTTTTCATGGGCCGAGTGGCCCCCTGACTTCTTCCCTCTTCTCGAATCGGTGCCTCGTAGGCCGTCGCACCCAGCCCCCCCCCCCCCCCCCCCATGCTATGTCTCCTTATTAGAGGCATTTCTCGCACATGGCCTTCCTACTGGAGATGCCTCTTGCGGCCGACTCTCCCATTGAGCCAAACACAGTGCACCACCCAGGTCAGAAAAACCAGCACCAGTGTCACACCTAGTAGGCGCTTCCAGATCCGCATACACCCTGCACATGCCAACCTCCCTCTTCCCATGCATGTGTCAGCCGCTCCTCCCCGTGGAGACCCAGCACACCAGGCCTCACCCAAGTTCCCCATACAGTGACATCCCACACTAGAGGATGCGGCTCCAAACCACACCTACCACCTCACCCCATATGGTAGACCTCTTCACCTCCAATCCTTGGGTGCCTCACCCCCTGCTGGCTGTGGATAGCCCCGCTGGTCTGTTTCCCTCCACCCTGTTACCTTCTCTGGCATCTCCTCCAACCAACCACACATCACATGCACCCTCCGATGACCTCTCGCCTCTACTGCGGATGCGCCTCTTCCGCCCTAGCAGGCCACCCAGAAAGCCACCGCTCAAACTAGACTTCCACCTCCCGAAGTGGTTTCCAATGCCTCTTATGTTAGGATTCAATGTGTGTGCCTATGGGGCAGTCCTATCCCATGACACAATTGGGAGGTAACTATCTGCACAAAATGGGTATGCCCTGAAATAGGTCTAGGCAGGTTGGCCAAGCCCGGGATGGGCTTGAACAGACCTGATCGGCCCAGAACACCTTTCCATTGGGTCAGAATAACCCATATTGGGAATGTGCAGGTCCACTTTGACCCACATAGGCCTTGCCCAGTGTTTATGGGGCTCAAGTATTTTTTATTTGAATAAAAATTTAATTAAATTAATTAATTTAATTTTGATTCAGAATCTAATTAATTAAATATTAACATTGGTTTATAATTATTGCAGCATGATTAATTTATTTTGAAGTTTAGTAAAATTAATTAAATAATTTAATTTTTAGTTTTAAAATTAATTTAATTAATCTGGACCGAACGACAACATTAGTTGAATAAAAAATAGACTTAGATTTTAATTCAATAAATAATGCCCTCAGAATTTATTTTAATGCATGATTAATTTAATTATGAATTTATTTTATGTATGCGAGTTAATTTGTAAGATGATCATGAGCTGGAGACCGACCAATGTATGTCTGGTTCCTTTTATTTAATTATTTATTTAATTATTTCTTGTAGTTTTTGTAATAATTATTTTAGTTAAATAAAAGGTGATATGCGTATAATCTCGGTGTCATTATATATATAAAGACCTACATGTCCATTTCTCTGAGTTGTATTTTTTACCCCGAGACCCCCTCTCTTACGTGCGAGTAGTGTTGTATAATGACGAGACAAGGTGTGACACGCTTTGTGCCATGTGATGGAGACACACCAGACAGAAGTTAGATGCATTGGATGAGAAAACATTGTTATTCAAGTTGGAAGCTATGAGACTAAAGGTACTTACCCCTAGGGTTTTGGTTGGTCTTTTATTCACTCAATATATCAACCAATAGTATCGGCTCATGATCATGTGGTTTGTTTTGTTTTTCATGGTTTTTTTTGTATGTGTAGCTTATTATGTGCTCACATAGAATAATATTAAATAAGCATGCAAGATAAAAATGAACATGTGACATGATGATTTTTTTATTTCATGCATGGTTAGTTGTGAGTAAGATCACATAGTACATGCTTATAAAAATATAAAAGGATTTATTTTGTCACATTAAAAATAATAAAACTCTTAATGATATATTTAGTCATAACAGCCTTCCATCATTCAAATTTGTAAAAACTACCTATTTGAAGTGCCGATCATGCCATAGCTGAGGGTGCCTCTTACAATTAGGGAGTCTCATAAAATGGTGGGTTGAATTAACTAAAATATTCAGTATAGAAATACCCATTTCTATATTTTTGTAATTTTAGTGGAAAGCATTGAGTAAATCATGTTCTGATTTTAGAAGTTGGGACTTCCCTCAACAGATAAAGGAACTACAAGTTAAAGTTGTCATCCAGCCAAAATCTCACCTTAAACCCTCCAAGTAGTGGTATAGCCATATCTTGTAGACTATGAGGTGTAGTTCCCAGATCCTTTATACTAGAATACTCAACTGACAGAGTGCTCTGATTCTAGCATTGAGGGTTCCTAGAAACCGATAAAATAAAGGGAGAGATTAAATGATTTATGTAATTAATAAAAATGTCTAAAACTGTAATCTAGATAAAAGGCACTAATCTGCTAAAATTAATTTTTGTAGAAAATAGAAAGATGTACCACAATATTAAAAACTGTGATATTATATTGGAGAAAGTAAATTTCCTCACTGACATGAGTATCCATGAATAGTACAGGTGCGTGCGCATAGTACTATGATATAGGAAATTCAGGCATCTAGTATCCCTGATACTATTAACTACCTCAAGAAGAGAGGGTGAAACTTTTTATATGTGACTAGTGTACAAATCATATGATGGTTATATCATTATTCTTTCATCAAAGTCTGGTGTCATTTATAGTCGCTACACCAGGACATTGATAACATAACAGAAATTCTCATCTTTGAGATGTTATCAAGGAGAAAGTGAATTAATGATATAAATAAGGCGATGTTACACCTGCATGTGTGACGTTAATGATTGATTATGAAATTTAAATGGATCCCTTTCTTATATAATTTTCACCCCTTTACTCAAATTTCATTTTATGTTACAAAACAA
This sequence comes from Viscum album, assembly GCA_963277665.1. Taxonomy (NCBI): domain Eukaryota; kingdom Viridiplantae; phylum Streptophyta; class Magnoliopsida; order Santalales; family Viscaceae; genus Viscum; species Viscum album. Next base: position 226,180,234 of record OY728159.1, on the reverse strand, counting down.
ACAAGTATTGAGTAAAATATCCATTACCAATTTAGGTATGGTTTGCCAAGTTAATATCAATGATAATTTATCATTAATTAATTTGGTTAATAAATGGAAAGTTAATATAAAAAGTAAAAAATTCAAGTAATTCCAATGGCACATTCACAACTTCATTCAAAAAATGATGTATTAACAATGGTTATTTGCATTTACATATTATAAAATAAAAAATGGAAGCTTAAAAGTAATGAACTGATTTAAAGAAGTGATTTTCTACTTCTACATCAAGCATATTCATCAATGTAATGTTTCATTTTTACTACTTGGTTATTTAATACTATATTCTTTTTACATATGTGTATTTAAATACAGTTACCATGTATGTGTAGATATATTATTAGAAGCCAGGTGTATTCTCCAAATGGATGTGAAAGGGTGATACCTAGGATCGTGGTGAGAAGTACACGACCTCTTTAATTTCCATGTGAAAGATTCGTGTTGAACTGTAATTGGGTATAAACAAAAACATTAATATCATTTGTCCTTAGATGTAAGGAGAAATTATTTCAGGTTCTGGAATGAATGTTGTTTTTGGTAAACTCAATTACTTGTTCACTAATACATGAATCATAGGAAATTATTAACGAATATAATTTTAATACTTACACCCAGTTGTGAGAAGATAATTCTTTGTCAAGTAATACTAAAATTGGACTTCATTAATATTCCAAGTATGGTATTTAGGCATGTCGCAACTAAATACTTTTGGTATTATCAACATCTTTAGTTTGGACAAAGGAGACATTAGTAATAAATTTATGTCACAAAGCATATGGAAATAGTTCAACAAGTAAGAATGAACTATTCAAAGTAGAAGCTAGAGGTATATATAATTAATAATATTCCTTTAAGTAATTAAGGAATAATAATGTGAAGTATATGCTTGGTCAAGAGATATGAGTTACTTTATGTGGGAATACCAAAGAATTTATTAACCAAGCATTCATCAATCATGATAATGTATTTTGGATCAATTCCTTAACACGCATTACAATATCGAAATCGTGACATTGATGTTGATGAAGAGGATTGATGATTAAGTCTTACATATCAACATTGATCAACAAAATGTAGTGTGGATTAATTCCTAATTTCACATTTAATACATCAAAGTAGTGATGTAATTAATATCAATGTTGCAACTAGCAGAATCTCCCATTATATTTCATGAGATTATTTTCAAATAATGGCATAATCCATTAATTATATGCCAACTAAAATAAAAAATGGATATTATATGAGTAATAGTATGATGTAAATCTTTTATGTCATAATGACATGTGTTTGGATGCAAAGGTTTGGACATAAAAAAACAAGCATCAAGTTAAACACATGGTTCATCTATGTAACTACCCTAACATTTGTTTAGGATATTACATAAATTCCTACCATAGAAAATATATAGTCAAGTTATAGACTGTATTTCAATAAGAGGGTGGACATCTCTATTAGAGATAGTGAGAGCCGTATTGACTTGTGTTTGGTCAATGATCAAAATGCACAAATAGTTGGCATAGGAACTAGTTTCACAAGAACATGTGGAATAAAGTATGTTCCAGAGACACATACTGGGTTGGAATGATTAAACCATATTGATGGTATTATATTCACCACGACCAATGATCTATTATTTAATGTGAATAACATTTCCTACAAGTAATCAGTATATAGAAATTATCTAAAATTGATAAGACCAACTAAAATTCAACTAATGGATTCCATGTATCAAAGTGAAAAGGGGATTATTATTACTATGGTGGGTATTGAAGTGAGTTGATACATGGATAGCACAAGCTTGGTACAAATAAGGCATGATAGGTTTGACTAAGTCGTTATGCCTAAATCGGTTATAATTTTACTTTTCATAGATAATATCTATGATCAAACTATTTAGCATTGGATTTCATGACCACCAATCATGGATGGTGTCCATAAAATGAAACCAGAAAGGGATGGTCAAGTCACAGAATGCTAATAAAGGTTTCAAGTCACAAAATACTGATTTAGGATTAAAGTAAACAACATGATCATAGAGTATACAATTGAAAAAAATTAATTCCATGTGTATATGATAGGTTAGTGGGATCATCAATGTTTTCCATGTCAATTAAGTTCAGCAACATATGGAAAAAAGTTTAGTCTTTAAGTTAGTTAAGACCATGATGAAATTTATTCTCTAGTGATTAACTTAAAGTTGCAACCTCGGTTATAGGGAACAAGATCTACTAAGGTAGATCTACAGGTTTCTTGGTCCAAGTTAATCATACATATCATGACATTGTATTGAAAAATAAAAATTGGAACAATTCATGAGTTGAATTATTTCCTGTAACAGGACATAATATCTTCACGTTGACATGTTCATGACATGGGAAGAGATAAATGTGCTGAGTTACAATCCATAAGTCGAGGTGATGTATCAATAACTTATTCCATGATATGTACAAAAATTAATATTTCCAAGGTATATTTTATAGTATGCAAATATCAGTTATATCCAAGAGCACTATAATGGATGTAGTTAGAACTATCTAATTTTACTTTGTCAAGTACAAAAGATATGTACTTGTTAAATGGAGAAGAAGGGTAATATTTTTTAAAAGGACATAAACTAGTCTTCCATAGATCAATGTGATATGGTATTGCAGTTAGGCTAAAGGAGATAATAGATTCAAGATCATATCATCCATTGGTATCCATACATATAAATACCGAGTACGTTGCATCTTCTAAGGTAGGTAAGAAGAAAATAATTGCAATATTTTTTTCTAGTTCTTGGAATCACACCTATTGAGAAAAAGTATTATCATGATGTAAATTATGATATTATTACTAGCCAAGATGTCATGTTTTAATAGTGGAGAAAAAGATATACTTGGGATACCATCACATGAAAAGTTTTACTCAAGGATATGAGGTCTCTATATTCGAATTTCCATGCAGTGAAACCATGGTGGACCCAGTATCTAAATACATTACTTAGCAGAACCATGATATTTATCATTTGAGTATCTAACAAGTTTAGTTTGAAAGTTAGCTCTAGTGCAGGTGGGAGTTTTGAAATAGTGGGTTCCCTAGACCCAACTATTCAGTGCTTTTGATTACAATATCATGTATATAGTTAGATATACATTATTTCATCTTACCAGTATAGTGTATATTTTTCTGCATCCATTGTTTAAATGCTAATATCCATAGATTAATTTTCATGTTGAGAGGTTATAGTAGTTCCCAAGCTATAATGGAAATCTCAAGATACTATGACATTAATCTTAAATATGTTCTATGGTCTAGGTACATATTTCTAATTGGAAATAGTAGATGTATGACTATCAGGTACTGAAGGATCAAAAGAATTGATAATTCTTCTCATGAAGTTTTCACATGGTGATCTCTAATAGTGAGATCATGAGGACTGACCCGCTAATAAGAACACAATATATTTCAAGTGTCATTGGATGTTTCTATCTATGATCATGTGTAATGGTCTCCTGACATGAGATCATTACCAATGTATGTTATTTGATTGCGTAATTTGATGCAAGATGAAAACCAGTGAAATGAATTCGTGGCGAGGTAGATTGTGTTGGGTGTTTCATTGGTGGCATGAAATTAGTTGAATGGTCAAGAACGGATTTTTTGATTTTCGTTCATGGAAATAATATATATGAGGCCATGTTGATAAGGATAGTGGTACCTTTATAAGACCATGGACATGGGATTCGAAGGTAAATCCATCCATTTAAATTAAAAAACAATAAAGAAAGATAAGGTCAATGACACGTGAGTGCGTCATGCTTTATGAGATATTACTCAAAAAGAGATTACATTACAATGTGCGTGTTTGTAGATTACATGTCGCTGTTGTGAAAATCTTTATATCTTCAGGGACCATGATGGGTTTCTAGATCTTGTTCTTGGTTTATGAATACTATTCATTGTTATCGATATAAGGTCATAGAGGGTCACACATAATATTGTATTCAAGAATATTCCTTATTCAGTTGAATTAGAGTTTTGGACATGGTGGGCCCCACCACAGGGGTTCTTGATTTTTCCAAGGAAAAATTATCACCAACGAAATAAATAAATTCATACTATTAATGTTTTGAATAATGAGTATTGAATTTTTTTATTAAATATATTTATGAAATTTAAGTAAATACGGGAAAAATAATAATTAGCGAATATTAAATTATTCAAGGTTCAATTAATATTTATGGGAACAATGAGTCTAGTTTTAGACTCAATTATTATCATCTAATATATTTTAATATATTAAAATTAAGTGATAAAAATATTAATGACACAGATTAGTAGTCATAAAATGTTGTTAATAGTGAATTGATTATTCGGGGGCCAGGTTGGCATTTCTGGGTAATTACATTCGCCTATAAATATAAGAGGATAGGAAAATTTTAAATAATATCCATGGAGCTTCTTTCTACTCTCCTCTCTTACAAGATCTACATAGAGGCTCTAAATTTAAGTAAAATGGATCATGTACTCTCTCAGGAATCACTAGTGAAGCGATGTAGTGATCGTTGAAGTGTCTAAGGTGTCGTCACAATTCTCCACAAGCACTCAAATTAGGACGAATGTAACTTCTGTGGATTCATTAAAGCATGTGTGGATGATCTAGAGGAATTCGACTTCATATTATTCAGTAAGTGATCTCCAATTATGATCATACATCATGCGCGGCTTCAGATTAAACCAGGTATTTTTAGAGTTTATTTTTGTTCTTAAGACCCTTAACATGTAGTCCTCGGCTTCAATCGGGTTGCTCTTCACTGATGTTGACAAGGTTATGTCGATCATCAGTGGAAACTTTTTAAAATCCCACCTGTTTGGGGCATCCACTATAAATCTGGTTCTAACATCATAATGTTTCCAAAATTTTATTATAGGATGATCATGTCATAAAAACACTTATAAAATAAAATTAAGACCATTTTTGTGGATGTTTCTAGGCCTTATTCTGTAGTTTTAACCTAATTTTACCTGTATTACACTTACAGAAAAGAGAAATGTTTATTAAAGTTACTATTCATATGACCTAAACTAAAAGAAATATATTTTCAATATTTTGACGTAATGATTCAAAATATGGAATCCATTTTTAATAATTTAATTTATATAAGTCTATATGATATTAATTTTAATATAAATTAAAAAAACACAACAAATATGGTTTTTAGAAAAATTAATTTTTTAAGATAAAAAATAATCATATACCAAAATTAATTATGAGTTTTATTACTATGTAATTAATTAGATTATTTCTAAATAAATGGGAATTTTTTTACTTTTAGATAAAATTAAAATCACAACGTTACATTTTAATAAATATAATTGATAGTTTTACAAAAAATTGGTATATTTCACTTTTCATGGAAAAATCAATATTTTTCAAAAAATAAAAATATATAATCCTCTGAAAATATTTATATACTAATTTCAAAAATGAAATAATTTTTTTCAAATAAAATTTCAAAATTTTTTAAAAACTAATTATAATGTTTTCTCAAATTATTAATCAAACCAATTTTTGAAGAAAATGTATTTTAATGCTTAAAATGACATTACTAAAAATTATGTAATCATTTCATAATAATTCAATCAAAAAAATTCCCCTATATATATATCATAATTTTTATAATCATGTTCATACATTATAATGAAATATTTAGTTTATAATGATATAATTTAGATTATAATATATCATGGTTCGTTTAAGCATAGTGTAACGTGCTATGTACAACATCAAACATAGTGTTATTCTATTATAAATTAATATTAAATTCTCCACCATTAATAAATAGAATGCTCATAATTTTAACTTGAGCTCAATAATCAAGGTTTTGACATTTGAAAATAACTTTTTTGAAAACCAACATTGTAACAAGGGTTAATAAAACACCTATTTGAAAAGAATGAATGATAAATATGGTGTTCATCTAGAATAATACATAAACAGGTTTCCAAATACGAAAAAATTAGTAGGAAATGAAAATATGTACATGGATAAAAAAATGTAATGTTTAAATAATGATGGAGATAAATATAGAACATTTATCACAATAAGGTGAATGATCATGAGAAAGTCAATGACCACAAAACCATAAATCAATAAGGTGTGAAAAACATCGTCGATTCATCATAAATGAATGTTATAGGATAATATTTTGGTTTCATGATTCAGTTCCTGGAGTTGAGGAATTCCTTTTCAATCTTTACTAAGAGTATAACAAAATATACTTTCTTGAGTTTATTTAAATTTATAAAATCAATTTACTCCTTTGGTTTCATTTTTCCAAAATATTCCATCTTTATCTCATATTTTACTTCAACTAATGGGTATGAATATTTTATTCCTAAAGAACTATAATAAATGTCAAATTGACCAAGTGGTATATAAAAGATGAAAATCTATCCTTCATATCTTTAAACATTAACCAAAACCAAATATTTTATAACATGGTAATATAATACACAAAATGAGTAAACCTTTATATGAAGAAATGAAACATTATTCTTCAAATCCTTAACAGTTACACCCAAAGCATAACGTAAATTATTTCATAATTTACTGACCATAAAACTCTTCATAATATTCTACAAATCCATAAATCCCACATAATATTATAAGAATGATTTAATATTTATATCCTAAAAATAATAGTTACTAAATATTTCACAAACCCACAAATGTATATACCATAATATTATAATCTGTAAAATATTATGATCATCTAAATCAAAAACCTAAATCACAGTAAATCCACTATTGATTCTTAAAAAATTAGTATCAAAAAATCAAAAGGGAAAAAATACCTGAGTTGTGGGTATTATTTTTCCCAGAAAATAATGGAAGAGAAGGTGTCCAAGATGATGTAGATTGTGTAAACCTCTAAATTCCATGTGATCACATAACCTTTTGGAGGTCATGAAAATGGGTCATGCTAAGCACATGACCTATTAGAGATCACATTGTCCCCCATTGAAAAAGCCTCTTTTTTCATGAGTAAGGGTCCAAGACACTCACTGATCATGTGGTGGTTTCCAGATAAGCTCCCCCAAGTCAATAGACATGTCAACAAGTCAATCCCAATAACCATCCCAAAATCCTTACAAAATAAATGATATAAATATTCAATATATGGAATCCTCTTTCCATCATTGACGGTTAGGTGACACACTGCCATGATTTGAATGCCTCTATTGAAGCTTGGGAAACATGTCCATGTTGTCGTGCAAAATCCAATTTACATGTTACCCTCATTAGGAAAAGAGATTTAGACATGTCTAGTTGACTCTATGATTCCCTTTCATCTCCATAGAAAATAAAATGGTTTTTCCATGACAATACATGCACATAACCACAAGACCCATTATTGGTAATGTGGTGAATCACTATTAGGGAGAGTGATTATTATCGACAACACTCTTACTCCATCAAGAGATCACCATCATTGGTAAAATAAATTGGGAAATAAAAGGGGAAAAGGAGAAAGATTATTTTGGAATGAGGATACATTTCCTTCACATGAATGGGTTCATATGACCTATAATATCACCATCGATCATATGAGTCCCCCATCAACAATCCATCATAATCCTGCAAGTCCCCTTAGAATGTTAGATTGATCTTGTGAATCCCCCTGGCAAGCCACCTTTGTCTCTCAAAAGACACCTTACATACCACCTTTGGTCATGCACAAGCATTTCCATAGGCATCCTGATTATGAAATGGACCCTATAAATATCTTCCTAACTATGTGTAATCTCCTTGAAATGTCAACCTGGTTGTGAAAAATCCCTTTGATCGGTATGGTTCCTATAAAAATGGAAAAGGGGGAACACTCTTGTGATCAAGAACATCAGGTGGTGCCATAGATCACCTATGGCAGGATCATAAGAAACATGTGACACCAAATCACTCTAAATAATCCATCCTAATTATAAGAAATACACTCCATTAAAAAAAATTTATAACTAGTCCAGTGAGGTCTATAAAAACCTCCCCCTCAACGCAAAAAAAATCCATCGATAATCCCTAATGAACATGAGCTTAAGAGTGGACTTCTCATAGTGTCATATCATGCAATCACAAGGTCTTACAGTGGATAAAAATAAGAGGAACAACTTAAGGGGTTATTTGGAATGCATATTATCTTCGTTTGGTAACTCATAGATCAGGCAAAGGACTTCTGGCGGATCAGGCTAGATTAAACGAAGGTAGTCATGCATGAAAGTTGGATCATGCATAACCTAGTAATAAATTAATGATGGATAAAATCTAAGGGAAAAGCATAATAAATGTTGGACTAAAATAATATAAAATATGGGATACTTATATTAATATATATACATTGATCATTATTCACTTCTCATGACTAACTTGGATCATGAGATAACACTAGGACATGTCACCAAAATCATGAGACGTTCCCTTGACATACCATTTAGATCATATCATGTCCCTTTTACATATCATGAAAAGTCATGTGATTCCTTTTAGGCATTAAAATCAAGTCTTACAATGTACCCTAGTCTTTCCATCAAAATCTTGGGAGGTCCCCCAAACATGTCGCCCAAATTATCCAGCAACACCCAGAAAAGTTAGCTAAATCTCACATTGAAACCAAGAAATGTCATCCAAGTCATACGAAACTTTACAGAAATGTTAACCTAGATAATGATATTTCATCTATAAAATTCATCCATTTCATGCATCACTCTTCATAAATTTCAACTTGAATCTTGCGATGTCCTCTGAAAAAGTCATCCAGGTCATGTGACACTCTCCAAACATGTCATCTTTAGTCATGTGATGTCCTCTGAACAAGCTATACAAATCATGCGATGTCCACCAAATATTTCACTCATAACATAAAATTTACATTGTATAAGTAAACCAAATCATTTTATTGTCATTGGATAACTCATCTAGTCAACCAGGACATGTCCATACATCTTTAAACATATTAGGCAGCCAATCTGAACATGTTCGACAAATAATCATCCCATGTCCAGCAGACATCCCAGGACATGATAACCTTGTCTAGTGAATATATAAGGTAAAACATAGTGTGTATTACCCTATGAAACTAAACTAATATGACTCTAATTATTTCCATAACTTGTATACGTAGGATGGCTTCATAACATCCATGCTTCATATCAAATAGTCAGGGCAACTTCAGTGTGAATTTCATGATCAAAATAAACTATGATAACTCAAATTCCTCCTATAATTTGGATATATAGGATGCCTTCCTATGTCTCTATATCAAATAGACACCACTTTAGTGTACGTTCTCCCATGTCCCCTACATTCCAACCATCGGGACCAAATCAGTCCCATGGGCTAATCATTTTTTCTCATCCACCATCATATTGAGAAGGAGACTGAACATTGATGAAAATGATTCCTTCTATAACCAAGATACGTATGATTCCTTTTTTAAGTCTTGATACCTATATTTAAAATTTGAAGGTATGTGCCAAAAAATAATTCCCACACCCAAATGCATTGAAATTGGTTACATTATATTCCTTGTTCCCCACAATGAGCATGGATTATGTGGTCTTAGGGAGTTGAATTGATCCCAACATTTACATCAGGAATCTCTACCAGCTAGGGAAACCTCAATGTGTAAGCCCCAATAATTTTTATGATATTAATACCTCTATTTAAGTTCTTAAACCATGATTTATTTCCCTAGGGAGTGATCAAACTATGATTACTTTGATTCCTTCTATAACTTTGATATATATGATGCTTCTTCGTGGTCTAAAATAAATTCATGGTGCCTAATTTCCATCATATATTTCATTTCTGTATGACGTTAAACTGCATAGATTTAAATAACTACATGGGTTTTGATTCCTATTATAAATAGATTATGTAGGATGCCTCATAATAGCTCAATCCCATCCTTAAATTATTAGTCGCCTCCCTAGATGATAGAAAATTATAGAGTGCATGGTTATATTTCTTTAAAATATACGAAGATACCCAATAATGGGGAAAAGAATGAATAGCCTATGAAACATATATATGTACTCTTCAATAGATCCATCTCTTCACATATGAAAAGGTTTACTACTTCATCATTCTTATAGGGTAGCTAGTCCCATATTAGGATTTGGAAGATACTTAAAAACATGCCCTAAATCTATAATAGAGTCATGGAGTAGGAAAAAATCCCCCCCCCAAGTGTTTGATGTTCTCAACCACCCATATTGTCAACCAATTTGAGTTCGTATGAATTATGGGGTCAAAATCCCCAAAGGAAAATCTGCCTTCAGAATGTTGGTTTAAACTTAGTTATGGATATGGAAACCCTGGGGAGTTTCTAAGAAATATAAAAATGGTGGACCCCACATGAGGTTTTTAGAAACACATTCAACCCCCCCCCCCCCCACATAATCAATCATTGGGAAAACCTGAAGCTTCTTCCCATGAAAAAGTAGTGAACCTAGAATAAAATCAATTTACTACAGAATTTACATTATATGTTAAAAATGATAGACTGTCTGGTTCTTGTCTGGCCATTCTGTTCTTACCAAGGAGTCCCCTGATATTTTTTACAAAACAGAAATTGTGAACCAAAATTGAAACTCTCAAATAACAAGATGATTGGTTTACCATGTTTTGGGCCATTTTTTAATATCCTATATAAAAAACATGTGATCCTAACATGAATATATCAAATGAGGTTAGGGTTCTCAAGAAATAAGTCCATCTTTGCTGTTACAAGTCCACATGAGTAGAATATCTGGATCAGGAATAAGAAAGAACAGTTTTATTTCCCATGAATATTTGATTGTTCATGTATCCTACCTATAATGATTCAAGTATCGGTAACCTAGTTCTTTATTATATGAATGACTATAGAAGCTAATCTCACAAGAAACACTCCATCCTGTGAACATATCCCCATTCATTGACTGTTTTGGAAAATCAGCTATGGCTGTAACCCCTACGGTTTTTAGAATTACCTCACATACCCAACATCTTCAATGTCAAGTGGAGAATTTACTAGTCTAATAATACCAATTACATGGTAAAATCCTGACCCTATAAGATGAATGAAAAGTTATCTATTATCTAAAACCTATGAATTCGTATCGTCTGAATGACTCTATAGTAAATTTGATGGCACTCATTCCCACCACGAACCACTTCATAAGTTTATCTTTGAATCATGACAATCACAACCTTTAGTATATGATAAAGCTATACCAAGGAACCAACTATATATTCTTCTATTTTAGGGTCCAATGAGGAGGATTCATATCAACCACCATTGTTAGTTTCATCCCATTATGGTCATTTATTCACCTACTAAGGGTACCACCAGATACACTTCCACCTCTGAAACCCATAAACTAGCAATAATGAAGAAACATGAAGCATGGATAGATCTATAAAATTATGATTGGGCTCATGTCCCCACCTCCACACAAAAATACCACATGCATATCTGAGTATTATTCAACATGCATGCTCATAACCTTGATCACTCTAAATAATTCTATAGGAATATTCCTTCATCATGCATGCGAAAAGCGTATATTCCTACCACTGTGCCAGAAATGATTTGGAATATTTTAGTGGCACAAGGTTGACATAAGTGTGTGCATATACAAGATTTACTAAAAGATATCTTCCAGTATATAGTGGAGAAAAAAATGTGGAGGCTTAAATTTCAACACACACTTTTCTACAATTCTATTACATATTAGAAATGGTTGAAGAATTAAGTAGGCATATTCCGACACTGGTATAGAGATAGGTACATATTCCTAACCCTACAGCTAGGGCAACACAACACTCTGATAATTATGAGAATGTGGTTTCTCCGGAGAAATAATATATTCTAGCTCTCATCCTGGAGGATTATCTGTATATTTCAGTAAAGGACAAGGCACCAGATTGGGCTCATATTCACATTCAAACCGAGGATCAACAAGTCAGAGTATAACTAGCCTAGAGATAGGCTTCTATCCCTATTGAAAAGGACTAGAATTATATTCCAAAGGCCCGAGATTGGTCTCATATCACCTTTATAGTCGGGGTTCACTATGTGAAAGTGGAACATGCCACAGGACAGGCTCATACCCCTATCATAAAAGACTAGCATCATATTCTAAAGGTCCAGGATCGGGATAATCTTCCCATTTTGGTTGGGGATATCCAAGTGGTATTGGAAAATTACTCATGATAATCTCATATTACTATTGAAAAATACCAATAAAATACTCTAAAGGCTCAAGATCAGTCTCATATCTCTGTTTTGACCCATTTCCATCATTTGAGAGTGGAACACACCTTGGGTTGGGCTCATATTAATTCTAGTGAAGCTACTCAGAATATTCCATCAACTAATGGATGCTATGATCATATCCATACTTTCTATAATGAATGATTTCACCAACAACCTTTAAAGGCTAGACAAGAGGAGGTTCATACTCCTCCCATTTCATAGGTCTATTTGCCTATTCCTATGGGGAATGTATATTTGGACTTGGATCATACTCCTGTTCCAACTAGAGCTCACTATGTGAGAGGATAACATGCCTCGGGATAAACTCGTATTCCTATCAAAAAAATACTTGATGAAAATTTCAATGTCTCTGGATCAGGCTCATATCCATGTCCTGGATGACACTCACCAAGTGAGAGTGGAACATGCCTCGAGATAGGCTCATATTCATGTCAGGGAAGCTACATGGCATATTAAAGCAGTTTATTAGGAGCGGTATCATACTCCCAATACACCAGATGATTATCAATATATTCTTTCATCCATCATATTATAGGCTCATCTCCCTACATAGGCCCATAAGGTAGGTCAGAATATTCCTTTAATAATGTTGAGCGATGATTGTATCCATAATATTCTCATTGACATTGTCTTTTAGTTTGTTCAAGACACATTCTCAATGCCCCAAGGGTCCATCAACCCTATAGCTAAAATATAAAAAATCATTACTGTGATTTTCCTCCACATGGTAGTGTGAATATGGTTCAAATGTACTCTACTCCTTGCATATATTTTGTTCAACCTCCCCATGATGATAACTCCCACGAATATGGAAATACTCCCCTTTCCCATAAACCTCTATATAGATAGGTTCTCAAAACATAAACACAGTCGTATATAGAGGCTCTCAACACAACTTGGTTAATCATTTATAGTTCCCCATTAAATTCTATAATCACGCCACTTTGGTTAGTAGGCGACCCCTAGAATCACCTTTTCTGGTCTAATGAGATAGAGGCATGTAAGTCTGATGAAGAGGAAACTGACATTGATATGTAGAAAGTTTTGGCTAGACAAAGCATCCCCACCATATTTTGGACCCTTTATACATCTGAGTATGATATCATAGATGATCTAGAAAAGGAGTATATTCCTTACCTACACAAAAATATGTTGGAAACACATCAGTGATTGAAGGTTTTGAACCTCTTTTATCCGAGATATAAGGTTCTCTTTCAAACCATCAAGATAATTTGTTTTCATCTAGACCTAGCTGCTATATTCATGTACCAGGACCTAAAATCATAAAATCATAGTGAAAATATCTATCATACTTTCCTCTATTATATTAAAACTCTTTTCTATTTGTTCATCGAAGCCTCTTTATGCATCTGTATTCAATGATGGGGAATGTATGGAGAGTTACACTTTACCAAACCATTAGAATAAAATAAATCCCTACATTTGACATACTATAATTTCATATCCTTCATCAAAATCAAGGGATTGGGAAACACATGATACAATTGGTCATTACAATTGAATTCCCTTGATTCAATGATTCCAAGACATCACGATGGAGGGGAGAGGATAGCTAACAGATCTTTAAACTGTGCTACTTGAAGGAATAAGAATTCATTTCAAATAGGGAATATGAATTTTTAATCAACTAGACAACTTCCTATAGAAAATGAATCATGTCATGGACTTACATTATGTCTATATTCTACACAAGAATAGTTTTCTCAAATCAAAATGGTCACAATATTAGGTTTTATAGAATCCATCCATGAGAAAACCCAACTAATTGGGCTGAGAGATACCATCGCCTCCACACCTCAGATCATCAATACCTGAGAGGATTCAAGAAATATCTACAGTATCTAGAAACAAACCCAATCCCACTAGTCTTAGAGAATTTTTATCTCAATTTCCATCATCAGGTTTATCATTCCCTGGGAGGGTCTTGGGGAAAATCAATGGTGGTTCCATATCAACCCCATCCTGATGGGATGAGGGCATTTATATGTCAATTCCCATCCCAGGAATGATCAAATCCGAAAATTTAAGCATCATATCCTCAATAATTGGATGAAAATATTCCAATGGTGGCCCTGAATAGTCCACATCCCACAGGGATGGGGGAATTTTCATCATCATCATCACCCCAGAGGGAATCATTTTTCTCATAGTTTGGGGAAAATATATATGGTCAATATCCTATGTATTCCTCCCTCTATAAGAAAAACCTATAATATTTAGGGTTCATTTTTCTTTCATGACCCTTATGGTCACTACTAATAGACAAAAAAAGGAGGAACGTGCAGAGAAGGAAATCAAACCACATAGGATCCATAAGCCAAAATGGTCTAATATGGAAAATGTTTTGAAAAAATGACCCAAATGAAATCATTGATGATTCCTCATGTTATATTGAAATTAATGGGAAAAATAAAATTTCTTAGTATACCTATATAAATTTGACCATGATCAACACACACAAAAATTAGATAAAAATGGAAATATAGAGGGTAGAAATACAGAAAATATACACTAAGAGTAAGGTGATATGCATGCACCATCTACGGGTTTAGGTACCCAGAACTAGGGAAGGATCAAGAATCCTAGCACCTCCAAATATCTAGATTCTTCCTATATAGAATGACACTATGAATGATAATGGTAAATAAGTATTCATATACCTCTCATCACCTATAAGATCTACAATTCCTTCCATGGAGGAGAATTTGGCACAATATGAGAATGAGATATAAACTCTCAGAAAACTCAATGAGGATCTAATTTGGGGAAACATTCCCATTGGGTATCATATTCATGATTTGGAAAATTTCCCTCCTCCAATATACCTAGAAAGATCCAATCCTCCTATAATGTCATCATTTGAGCATCATACCAGCTCCAGATCTAGGCAGTTGGTCTACATAAATGATGAAGTCAAAGATGATCAAGATTTTCCTCTATTACAATGACAGACTCTCCATCTCCAGATAAATAATTCAATATTCACATAAATTAAGAATCTATGAGGGACCAAAAAAGGTCACATCATAAATCCACACCCCCTCCTTATAGTAAGAAGGTGACTCATATTGCAGTACCTCTAAAATAGATCAATGCCATCGAGACCCTAGCTACTTGAATGGAAGACATTAAAGGAAAACATGTATAAATAAATATTGAGAGGAATCCATATCATAAATGGGTGGATGAAACTTTTCCCCACCTAATTTTTGAAATCCTACCTTCTCACATTTGATGGAAAAGAGACCTAGAACAGTATCTCATGCAGTTCGTATCTCAATGTGGTCCAATGATGGGGCCTCGAGATCAACAGGAGGTAGAAAAACTATGGTTTTTTGTACAGATTATAATAGGTGCATCCTTTTTTGGTATATTATATTTTAGAAATATCCATTATAGGATGGTAATTCCTTCATCATCAGTTACTTGATCAATTTAGCTTTATGATGTGAAAAAAGACAATTTTCGACCTGATAGACTATAAGAAATGAAAAAATGAAATGGTATCTAACTTAATTTCATATGGAATGGTTTAATGTACTCACTCATAATCACTCTCTCATAGGAGAAATTGTAAGATCCCTATGCTGAAAATATCCAGAGTGAGTTGTAGACACCTATGATCCCAATGAAGATCGAGGTGGGTTCCATAAGTTTTCATAAATGGAACAACATTTGGAAGAATCTATATAGAGAACCTAATTTAAATATCAGTTCATGCCTTCATGAAAAGGGAAAGGGATCCAAAAGGAAAAGACTATATTATTCTCCCTCAAACCAGTAGAAATGCCTATTCAATTATCTAGGCAGGTCCCAAACCATCAATAACCTCCTATTGAGTGGAAAGGACAACAAAATCACCTATATCCATATGAAAAAAGATAATAAAGATGTCCAATATTAAAGGAATGGATGAATAAAAAATAATTCTTCTAAAACAAGATATTATTTGGTTATTTCCTTGCATCTGTGGTTAGTAACCTAATCAAGAAACTGCATCCTGGGAATCCCAATGTTTCCAACCCCACTAATCATCCTGAAATCTATCCTTTCTATATAAGGCTTGGTCATAACATCCAAGATTTCTTCATCTTCAAATAAATCCTTTAAATAACGGTCTATTTCAGATAGTTAATGTTGGATAACTCCACAAAAAAGGTAGCCTTCTTAACCAATTCCTACTCAGAATAATAAGGTTATTGTAAAAAAATTTATTTCTAAGTGCAGGCAGAAGTTCAACAACTCGATGACTCGAAAGATGGTCGGATGAGATCTTGCTAACCAGAGAGAACATATTTGAAGACCCATAAATGTCTCGTAATCTATGTATGTGACATAAAAATATGCTTCTTGAAAGTGGAAGCATCCATAAGACACAAAATGAGATGGAATATAAAGATTCATATTCAGCTCTGGTGCATGCTCCGACTCTTGCAAATTTCTTCCCAACAACATCTAAATCATGATCATCACCCCACCCAACCGAAACTTCATTAGAATAATAGCTCATATTTTGTTTTTTAAATGTGATACACTTGGAAGAACCCTTATTTGATGATTAATATTCCTTCAAGTATGATTTCCCAACACCTTATAGGGGAACAAGAGCCTGTATACACAGGAACTGAGGAAACAAAGGAGAATGTGGGCATGGTCAGACATAATATTTTAATTAAATACCAAAATATGACATTTATGTTATTGAGACACATGGTAAAGTAATATATAAATCCTAAAAGAGACATAAAGGTGTTTTACAACCCTTTGGTGGTCGTCCACTCCCAATTTCTTTACATGATCGGTTGGAGGGGGTGTAATTGTCTGGTCAGCCTAGAAAATTGAGAAGGTCCTTGCGATCTACACTACTGGAAGAATATTCTCCCTCAACCTCTGCACAAACAAAATGACCATATACTAAAAACACCTCATATCTTGATCCATATAATAAGTATCAAAACCACATCAGGAATCATCGACCTTTGGCACTGAATTATGACATTTTAAAATAGATGGTGATTGTCCCAACCAAGATCTCAATCCTAGATGTTCTCGATATTTTATAATAACTTAGATAATCACTTATTGAGTCCCCTAATATCTCATAATATTTTGTGAAATAATTCATTATATCCAAGGTTTATCGAGTGGTGACTATGTGATCAAAATTTCATATCACCATCCCATTCACAAAACAGGATTAGAAAGAGGTTATCCAAGGAAACATCATACCCCTTTATGTTTCTAGAAGAATTAATAATGATTGTTTCCAAATTGGATTGATTGGAAATGGTTCTAGGATCAACCTCATCCCAATTCAGTACCTCTGATGTTTTGGATATAGAAAATGGTATTTATCTCCCATAAATATGACCATTCAAGGGTATGAAAATGTGATAAAAACTTCATGAGAATATAAATATCAAAGTTAAGTTTGGAGATCCAACATATAATTTTGTGTTCATAGTTATCCATAATGTCATTATATATGATGTCCTAATCATAACTCCTTTTCATACAAACAATGTGGTGGTACCTTCAACATTTTATTAGTTTTTGATATACCTAATGATGGAAAGGTTGGAATACTATATGGTGACATTACCCCCTTGGAGACATGAGACTATACATGACTTGAAGTTGGATTCTATAAAAGAGAAGGAAAACAACCAATACAATATGAAAAAATATAGGTTTCTTCCTTTAATGTCTTGGGGATTGCCCCAAAAAATCCTTGGATTATGGTTGACAGTGAATATGTTCTTCCTATAAACCTGATTGATGAAGTAGACTTAACCCCAAATGTCCCTACTCCATCTGTCCCTAGTGATAGAATGAAATATAATCATCTTTGGAATATTTCTATAATGAATCTGGAATAAGGGGATGATAGTGTATCTTCCCATGGACTCTCTCATTTTGATAGTGATAGATAATCCCCAACATTTCCAACTTTATCAAATAATGTCTCCACAAAAACATAAGTGGAATAAGAAGAGGATGGTCTTAGGAAATCCCCTTTGGCATTTGAGGAAGGCGTCTCTACCACCATTGATGATCTTAGGTAGTTAAATCTGTGAGAAGAAGAAGGATCATGGACTATATTGGTTAGTTCAGTCATGCCTCCCAAATAGAAAGTGATATACATCGTATTTATAAAGAAAAACTAATATGTGTTTTCTTGTAATTTTATAGAAATTCCCAAACTGAATCCAAATGTGAAATTCACCACCCCAGCTTACATGATGGCCATCAAGGCATTAAGCGGGTAGTTAAGAGGGTGCACTCCTATTTTAATACTAATATAGAGAATAAAGTTGAAAATTGATCAAAAACAGTTTTTTATGAGAAGTGAAATACCCAAGTCTTCTCTCCAACATTATCCCTATCGAGAAAAAAATGTTATGATTAGGGTCTGTGTTGATTTCAAAAACCTTAATCGATACTTCGCAATGGAATGTATCCCATTGCTGATATCGTAAATCTTTGTCGATGAAACATCTATATTCAAATCCCATTCCTTCATGGATGGATATTTAGGGTACAGTTATATAAATATGGCACCTGAAGATGAAGAATCCACTCCCTTCATGGCACCCCAAATGATCTTTTACTATCAGATCATGACCTTTAGACTAAAAAATTTGTCTCTATGTAACAATGCACTATGAATCATAGATTTAATCCCTTATTAGAGAGAATATATAAATGATATTTCAACAACCTGGTGGTAAAATACCAATAGTGATGTTATCACTTCATGGATCATCAAATAGTCTTCAACAAGCTATTCCAACACAGTCAAAAGATGAATCTGCTAAAATGTTATTTTGGGGTAACATCAGGGATGTTCCTTAGCATTGTGGCCTTCCACCATGGCATTGAGTTTTCCCTAGAAAATACTAGTGTTATTATATAAATTTCACCCCTAGTAATATAAAATAACTAAGGGGACTCAAAGGGAAACATTCTTACATTTAAATTTTCATATCCAAGCTAGCCACCAAATATGTCCCCTTCGCCAGGATAATAAAGAAGGTAATTGACAATCAGTGGGACAATGACTTCCTAGAAGCCTTTAAGAGTCAGAATAAGTATTGTCTACAACCATAAGTCATGGTGAAGATGTTGGAATGGAAGCCACTCATCATATATGTGGCTTCCATGGAATGATATCTTAACACTCTCCTCATACAGATAAATTATGTGGGGAATTAGAATAGTCTCTACTACCTCAACAAAATGATGTTGGGAACTGATACCTGGTATTATGACATCGAGAACCATTGCCTTGTTCTTATCTTTTCAATTAAAACTAAAGAATTGTGTGTATCAAATCAAACTCAATGTAATCTCTCATATTGATCTAATCAGGTACATCCATCTATGTCCCATGTTGAATCGAAGCTTTCCTCGATGTGCAGTCATTCTATAACAATACGAAATTTAGCTTGTGTGACCGAATGTATTAAAAGGTATGGCCCTGTATGATTTTATTTTGGAACATCTAGACATAAAAAGTACACCATTGGACACCGAGCTTCCAAATGAGAAGGTTTTCTATGACCATGACACTCCTCAAACCTGGGAGATGTATTTTGATGCTTCCTCCTGAATTATTATGGAAAAAAGGATGGAAAAAATAAATCTCAACTAATATGGATTAAGAATTATATTTTTCTCACCATAATTTGTTTCCCCTACTCTTTATCACTATCTGAAGGCTGCAAGAATAATGATGTAGAATATCAAGCTATCATCATTTGCTTGGATCTAGACTTACAAATATATATATCTTAACTGAATATAAAAGGATATTTAATGTTAGTGATAAAGAATATCAAGGGAAAATATTCCATCAAAAGGGAAAAATTATCCCCTCACTGGAAACATTAGAGGAATAATGGCATATTTCATTTTTGATCCCATGTTACATCATCTCTCCCTAGCACAAAATGCTCACACTGATGCATTGGAGAATGCATCCATAGTCTTGGACAACCTTGATTAGGAGGAAGTGATCTTCTACACCACGCACCGAGTGATGGTATCATCAATCATCTTCTGTGACGTGGAAGAAATCAATCAGGTCAACACCACCCAAGAGCATGATGAACCAATATCTACCACTATATGGATAAGGCCCATAATTTATTATCTCCAAAATTGGACTCTCCCGATAGACTAATCTGAGAGGGAATATATTAGATGGAGAGTGGCGAACTTTACCCTATGATATGGTCCAAATTCAAATAAATCCCTCTAAATGATTTTATTTGATAGAATCAACCTCAGATACATAGTAGAAAGGTATATTCTCTCAATCATAGTAGAAATCCACATAGGATCATGTAGAACTCATTGATGTGGGACAAGGCTCTCCCATAAAATTAGGAGGATAGGTTACTACTAGGAACCCATGATACAAGGCTGTTTTGAATTCACCATAAAATATAATTCATTCCAAATTCAAGAAAATATAACCCTTCAAGCCCCAAAATTGATACATATATCTAAATATTGATAGCCATTTTTAGTATGGGGAATTTATGTTTTGGGTCCATATCCACCAGTCACAGCTCAGTAGTTCAAGTACATCCTTACTGCTACAGACTAATTTTCCAAATGGGATAAATAAATACCCCTCAAGGATGTAGCGATAAATAATATCATAAAATTTTTAAATTTTTATATCATCACTAGGTATAGAGTCCCTTATACAATATTGATAGAAAAATTCACAAACATCTATTCTATAGAGTTGAAGAAATGGTACCCGGAGAACAACATCTAGTCCCATTACTCATCCCGCTATCATGGAATAGAAAATGAAAAAATATAAGCCTTCAACAAGACTATAAAATATAATCTAGAAGATTATGAATTAATAAAATAATTCCTAACCAAAAAATAACTTCCAGACTTTAGGGGACTACTGTACCACCACATGAACTGTTATACAATCAATTCTGTATTCATCAGTATATGGGACCAATTCATTATTTCCTATAGAATTCAAATTACCATCACACCAAATATCCATTTGTAGAAAACTCATAGAAGTTTATAGATAATTAAAATGCCTATATGAATTATAGTGACTTGATGAGAGTAGGTTTCACACATTGTATGACGTCAAAGTTCATCAAAATTGGATCACACAAGCCTTCAATCAAAAGGTACACCTTTATTGGTTCTTTCAAGGAGAACTGGTATTAGTTATTAGAACCCCAAATATACTAGGAAATTATCTTCCTATGCATGAATGTAAATTTGAATTGACTTATATAATACAAAAGGTACATCACAATAGATCCTACACACTGGACACAATGGATATGGAATATGTCACAACCCCCACAAAAGTGAGGACTATTAAAAAAAATACATTGTGTAGAAACCATAATGAATATCTCATCTGACCATACAATAAAAATCTAAATATATATTGTCCTAAAAGAAATAGGATAAACTGCCCAACATCCTTCATCCTTATCGCATAACGTAAAACTACATGAATGATTTCCTCACTGCATTATGTTAAACTGCTCAGAACCCCATTACTCCTCTTTTTTCAGATGTGGTGACCCAATTCATTACTGCATGATGTCAAACTGCATGGATAACATCCTGGTCACATGATGATAAACTAAACAACATTTCCTTACCACATATTTTCAAACGATACCAAAGTAGTCATGATTGCAATATGTTAAACTGTACGGTGTCAAATGTCTTTATTGCATGACATTAAACTTCAAGAAATACGTCATTACAGGATGGTTGGAATTGTATCACCAACGACTAATAAAACACTATTTTATTCAATATTTTATTGATAATAAATTATATAATTTCCTCACATTATGTTAAATATGTACTATTAGAAAGTATTTGGGATTAGATCATTCATTTGAATATTTCATGAAAATCCAGTTTTACCATTTATAAATCACTGTAGTATTTGAATCATAAATATTTGTATTTGAATTATCTGAACTTAAAATTTTGTAACAATGTTTATTACGTCATGGGATACAACTTTTATTCAGGACAATAGATCAAAATAATGAATTTGGATGGAGTAATTGGGCCATAAACTCAAAGATGGGATGGACACGCCAGAATGGAGAAGCTTCTATATTTCGGCCATAACTCTTTCATCTAAGTATTTAATGAGCCCAAATTTTGAGAGGAGATAGAGTAAGAATATACTCACATATTATACTTCTGGAAGAAGATATGATTCACGTGTTTCTGTGGTCAAATGGGCGGTGAAAGGTGGATTAAAATATATGGCCGAATTTTCACATTCACACTTGAAACCACTTGTAACCTATCCTCCCCTACCCTCTATAAATTAGAGTTTTTATAATTTTTAAGGGTTGTTACGTGCATTTAGGAGTTGAAGGAAGAATATAAGAGGTTTCATTCTAATTCTCCAACCATTGTAAGAGGGGTAGTTCTTGAATAAAGGATCCCCTCAACAAGCCTTCCTCTTCTCCTCCTTCTTCTTCATGTTGTAATGCATTTATTATTTCAATAAACTCTTAGTTTGTCTTCCATTTATTCTGTTATTTTAAATTTTATTATTCTCTTAATCTTCCTAATTGGGTTGGAATCAATAGTGGAGATGATATTGGTTTCTACCCTTTCAATCTTTTGCTCATTCAATATGTCTCCACGATGACCACACCATCCATGGAAGAGTAGTTTTTTTAATGATTGATCTATCTTCTAACCTCTTCATTTAATTATTCTGAATAATTGAGCTACTGTAATTAACATAATATTATCCATGAATTGTGTTTTTAAATTATAATAAACTAATCAAGCAATTGAACAATTAACACGAAAACTCATGAGGTCGAGATTTTGTGTAAAATGTGAGAGCGTGATCTTAATCGGTAATACAAGACCACACGTGATAAATTTGTAGAGTTAAAATATAATCCCTAAACACAATTAATCCTCATTTCCTAAATGGATATGTTATATAATTAACCAATTACTATAAGATAACATTAGAACAAAAAATCAATGCAGGGTGCTGCGATTGCGTGTTCCGAAGCTAGCCTAGGGTTTAAGTAATTTCATCTTTGTGGTTAAGTTAACTCTCTTAGGGTTCAAGGGTTAAAAAATTAGGGGATCATAATTAATTGAATATTTATTTAAAAGATAATTATTAATAAGTAAATGAAGAGGTAGAGTTTTATCTATTACACCTTTTAAAATATTTTCTAAAAAAATATCTTCTCGTTGTATTTTGTTAATCAACTTACATTTCAAAATTAAAAACAAAAAAAATACAATCTTCTTCCAGAAAAATTATTCTAGATTATTAAACTATAAAAAACCCCCATCCTTTAAACTATTGTTTAAATTATATTCAATTTTATTTTTATAATACCTTTAATAAGTTATTAAATTCACTTCTTCCTTGGAGAGACGACCTTGGTCAGCCACTCTACTGCACCTACGTAACCTAAAACTGAATATCATTTGAGGGCACCCATGATAGTGCTCTTTCAAATTGGCATTGTTGGCAGGGAGGCAAGTAATTTATTCAAACATTTATAGGTATTTATTTTATTTTTCATTTGATTATTTTCTTCACCTCTCTCTTTCATATTTTCCCTTTCTCGAGTTTTCATTTTCTTTTCTTTCATCCTATTCTTTTCTTTTTGGACCATCAACTCAAACTTATAATTTTTCTTATGGTCCCCTTTTCCTATTTTCATTTTTTGATTTATGACACGAATTAATTCGAAGGATATCTTAGTTATTGACCTTGATATTGAACATAGCCTTCGAGCTCGAATCAGACAGTCTCAGTCTACGGTAAGTTCCAATATTCAACAATTTGGTGAATTCATATCTTCTGGAAACATTGAAATTCGAAGCAATTCAAATTCAAACATGAAAGAAGAGCCAATGGCTAGAAATAATAATAATGAGCTAAATAGAACCATTCAAGAATTGGCTGCACCAGATATTAATTATCAACCAAATTGTATTGCATACCCAAATCTCAAATCAGACTTTGAACTAAAATCTGGGTTAATTCACTTACATCCAAAGTTTCATGGCCTCTCTGGTGAGGATCCCAATAAACATTTTAAATATTTTAATGTGGTTTGCTCAACCCTAAAACCTAGAAATGTCTCTGACAATCAAATCAAATTAATAGCATCCCCATTTTCACTTGATGGAGCTACAAAGGATTGGATGTAATATTTACAACCTGAAGATGTAACATGTTGGAACAATTTGAAATGACTTTTCTTGCAGATATTTTTTCTAGCATCTAGGACCACTTCCATTCATAAGGAGATCTTGGGGATCAAGAAAGAAAATGGGGATTCAGTGTATGAGTACTGTGAGAGATTCAAGAAGTTGTGTGCAAGCTGCCCACATTACCAAATCAGTGAGAAACTACTCATCCAGTACTTCTATGAAGGACTCACACCTATGTATAGAAGTTTGGTGGATGTTGAGGCTGGAGGAGAATTGGTGGAAAAGACCCTAGTAGTTGCACGTGCGTTGATCAAAAAAATGACCCAAAACTCCCAACAATTTGGTGATTGAGGTACACCACATGTCCGGGGAGTAAATCATGTATGCCCTTCTTCTCTTGAAAATCATTTGATTGATACCATGTTGGAAGAATTGACCACTATGGTGCGGAAGATTTATTTGGTTATAAAGAAATCCAAACCCCCTCCTTCAAGGCCTTGTGGTATTTTCACTGAGACAAGCCACCCAACTGACTGTTGCCCACAACTCCAAGAAACAGATGATTGTACAACTATGTTCCCTAGGAGACCATATCAGCAAAAACAAAAACCACTATATCCCAAAAATAAGTTTGATCCAACATACAACCAAGAGTGGATGGATCAATCAGACATGAGGTATGGCTCTGGGCAACAACAAAGGCCCACTTTTCAACCAAACTTCCGGAAGCCTCCACCTTACCAACAGGGTTTCCAACAACCCCAAAAGAGATTCAAAGATCAAACATCAACAAGTCATAAACAAGGTAATCTACAACACAAGGTAGACTCTAACACTGATTATATTTTGAAAAAAAAAATTCTTAATCAACAGAATGAGCTGAAGAATCAAGGTTCAGAGATGAGGGAGTTGAAGACTCAAATGAGTCAGATTTCCACTGCCCTCCATGAACTGGTAAGTAAGAATTCTAGAAATCTTCCATCCCAACCTACACCCAATACAAAGGGGAATGTCAGTGACATTACATTGATATGTGGAAAGCAAACAACTGATGATTCTCCACCTATCATTCAACCGGGATTCACCTCAACTCTAGAGAAGCCCCATTCCCTACAAACTGATGATAAACCCAAGGAGAAAGGTAAAGGTAAGAAAAATATTGATGATGTTCCTCATACACCTATTCCCTTTCCAAATAGGGTTGTTCAAACCAAGAAGATGGATGAAGAGGCGATGTAAAAGGAGGTTTTGGACACATTCAAGTGTGTGGAGATCAACATCCCTCTACTTGATTCCATTAAGAAAATTCCAAGGTATGAGAAATTCTTAAAAGAACATTGTACCAATCAAATAGGGCTCAAGGGAAATGAGAGGATCAACCTTGGAAGGAATGTCTCGGCACTCATTACACCAACTCTTGCAATGCCGACAAAGTGCAAGGATCCAGGGAGATTCACTATCCCATGAACCATAGGGGAGTTTCACTTTTATGATGCACTTTGTGATTTGGGAGCTTCCATAAATGTGATGCCTCACTCTGTACTCTCTTCCTTGCAGGTTGGTGAGATAAAACCGATGAGAGTAGTGGTGCAGTTGGCGAATAGAGCTACGGCATATCCAGCGGGAGTCCTTGAAGATGTACTTGTCTGGGTAGAAGACATGATCGTCCCAGTATATTTCTACGGGCTTAACATGGAGGATGATCAGGTAAGTTCTCATTCCCCAATTATCTTAGGTAGACCCTTCCTCAAAACTGCAAAAACTATCATAAATTTCAATGAGGGTACACTTTACATGGAATTTGGGGATGATGTTGTGATATTTAATGTTATGGATTCCATGAAGTACCCCTCAGAGGATCATTCTGCATTTTTTATCTCCCATTTTGAACCACCAAGTAAAAACCCCATGGAATTTGATTGTCCTATTCATAGTGAGATTATGAGTATTGGTTCTGATTTAATGTCTAAGAGAACTTACACACCCGTTTCTAAGGAACAAGACTCTCTAAGATTTGATTTTGAAATGGAATCATATTCTAATTTTGATCATGTGAACTCTAATTATGATATGGCTATTGATTATTCTAATGGATTTGAGGCTTTATTCTCTGATTATGATGATTTCTATTCTGATATTGATGCTATTTGTGTGTATATTCCAGTTCCTTCTATGTCTATATCCATACACCACCCCCCTACACTGGAACTCAAGCCATTGCCACCAAATCTCAAATACTCATACTTATTAAGTGGTGACAAATTACCTTTTATCATTTCTAACAATCTCCCTTTTGAACATGAAGAAAAACTTTTCAGTCTTTTGAGGGAGAACATCAGGGAAATCGGGTGGACCTTGGAAGACATATTAGGTATTAGCCCCTCCATTTGCATGAATAGGATTATTTTGGAGGATGGGGCTAAACCGGTGAGGTAACCAAAAAAGAGACTAAATCCAACCCTTATGGAGGTTGTTAAAAAAGAGGTTGAAAGTTTTCTTGAGGTAGGTATAATTTACCCTATTTCTGACTCACAATGAGTTAGCCCTGTCCATGTTGTACCAAAGAAAAATGGTTTCACTGTTATAAAAAATGAAAATGATGAGTTAGTTCCTGTGATATTACAAAACAGTTGGCATGTGTGTATGGATTATAGGAAACAAAATCCATCCACTCATAAGGACCATTTACCACTTCCATTCATTGACCAGAAGTTTGAGAGACTTTCAGGTAGGACACATTATTACTTCATGGATGGTTTCTCTGGCTATTTTCAGGTTCCAATTGCAGCAGAGGACTAGGAGATGATGTCATTCACCTGCCCATTCGGTACCTTTGCTTACAGAAGGATTCCATTTGGACTTTTCAATGCCCCAGGTACCTTCCAAAGATGCATGGTGATTATTTCCTCATATTTCATTGAGACCTACATGGAGGTATTTATGGATTATTTTACAGTTTATGAATCCTCATTTGATGAATGTCTCTCTAGTTTGGGTGTTGTGTTGCATAATTGTATTGAGAAAAATATGGTCTTGAATTTTGAAAAATGATATTTCATGGTAGAAAAGGGAATTTCATTAGGTCATATAGTCTCACAACATGGCATTGAAGTTGATAAATCTAAGGTAGAAATTATATCATCCCTGCTATATCATACATGTGTGCATGATGTTTGATCACTCCTTAGACATGCTGGATTTTATCGACACTTAATCAGAGATTTTAGTAAGATCCCTCTACCCTTATCACGATTGCTTCAAAAAGATATTGACTTCAATTTTGATGATTCATGCAGGGTATCATTTGATGAGATAAAGAAGTTTCTGACCACTCCACCGATCATACAACCCCCATGGTGGGACCTTCCATTTGAGCTTATGTGTGACACCTCCAACTTCGTTGTTGGAGTCGTCTTATCTCAGAGGGTGGAGGGACATTCACATTTGATTTCATATACATCGAGGACGTTGGATTATTCCCAATCAAACTACACCACAATAGAAATAGAGTTTCTGCTATTATATTTTCATTAGATAAATTTCATTCATATTTATTGGGATAAAAAGTAGTTTTTTTTCTGACCATTTAGCTTTGAGGTACCTCATAAAGAAGCCAGATGCAAAGCCATGACTTATCCATTGGATGCTCCTTCTTCCAGACATTGACATTGTGATAAAGTAAAAGAAGGGGTTAGAGGATTTGGTGTCAGACCACATGAGTAGGCTTACTCACACACCAGAGGGTGACATCTTGGACTAGGTACCATTTCGGGACACTTTCCCCGATGAGCATCTCTATACCATCTCAGGTATGCATCCTTCGTATGCTGATTCACTTAATTACATTGTTTCCTCGGAAATCCTAGAAAATTTGAAGAAGCATCAAGTCCAAAAATTAAAAAGTTAGTCTAGGTTTTATGTGTGGGATGATCCAAACATGATTGATGATCATTATTTTTAAATTATCATAATTAACCATAAAAAAATTTATCCTCAAGATATCTCACATTATAACATTATCATGTTAGTGTATAGTTCATGAAACTAAACTTTTATTAACCTCAATTAAACCTATATCACTATAAATTTAACATATATTATTCTTGGTTAAACCTAGGTGATATTGTCGTGGTTTATCTCATGGTTATAAACATAATCCTCAAAATAGTCATCCCAAATTACAAGTAACATTCTTAAAATATTCTTAACCTAAAAATCATTTAAATTTATTCTCTCAAAAAACAGTATTCATTACTATAATCATACACTCTCAATAACATACCTTTCCCAAAAACTATTTGAATCAAATGGCATTAGGCAAAAATTATTTTAAATATTCCTAAAAAAATTAACCTTATATTTACCCCTAAAATAATAATAACCACTAGTTTATAAGGTCACATGATATTAACTATATAACATAATACCAATAATGAGGTGAACATATCTAAATATAAAATAAATAAATTATGAATCCCAAAGATAGAAATTAATATCTAACTTACATATTAAAAATCAAACCATCCATTATTATCTCAATGTAATGTGTATATTAAATTTAAGAGTTATATATACCTCAATCATGTGTTATCAAATAGTTCTATATAAAAATTTAACCATGATATAAAATCACATTTCAAGGTTATTTATACCATTTTACAAACTTTTATAAAACAGTAATGTATTATTACTATTAAATAATTCTTAGATGTTTTATATAATCCTCAATAATAAATTTAATATTCCAAGATTACATCGATAAATATCACTTAACTAATTAAAATTGCTAATATTATCAAGAACTAATTTCTATTATTATATAAACCTATCTACCATAGGTAATACTGATAAACTCACCTTTTTCATCACAATAAGAAAATAATAAGGTTATGAAACACATGTGTATGCTCTATAATTCATTTATTAGAATTAACTATTTCTTGGTATATACCTATCGAAGCTTAATTATTTGTGATCATGATTCAACCATATACTAAAAACAAAATGGTTATGATAATATCCAAAATATTAACATGAAACTAAGATTTATAATATATTTTACATTATAAAAAATGATTTTAACTGCTGATATTTTAGATCAACTTATGGCCCTCCTGGTTCAATCCTTGGTTATTCATGGTAATTTTTCAATTATTTTCTCTATCATAATTCGTTGAAATAATTCTTAAATTATTTATAATGGTTCATAAATAAAATTTTATTACCAAAATCATATCTTATGGGAGTGACTAGCCAGGTGTATAATAAGTCCTCGTTTCAATGAACTAGTCCTTGTTTGAGTTAATCCCTAGTATTCAGTCATCAAGGTTATAAGGTATATATGATCTAGAATCACATTCTTATTCTAGTATCTAGACATGGATATAATTGCTTTGAAAACCACATAATCAATATATTACCAAAACATTAGGATTTCATTATACACTTAGACTTATTTCTAATATTTTAATTGAATTTCTATTATCTTATTCACTGATTAAAATTTGTTGTATTACCCTAAAAATAAGTCCTATACATTTTCCAAAGGGTTATATATACCTTTTAACTTATGATAGATTCTAACATATCAACCATTAAATAATCCTTAACAAACATATTATTATCCAATGTTATCTAAACATTTACTTTGATATAATCTATGATTCCCTAGACCTACACTTCTATATCAAATCTCATAGATGAATTCCTTACATACATTCTTTGATACTAGTAGAAAAATCCTCGATATGACCATCATTAATTACAAAATAAATTACAATTATTGAATCTATTACATACGAATAGTCTTTTTAGGTTTGGAGAATAAGAGAATTGGGAAAAAATATAAACTAATAAATCGCATTTCTTTCACAAATAATGGAAATTTTTTCTATTATATATAAGAAAATAGATAATTCATTGTATGTCTTCAATATCTCCCATAAATTCTTCCACATGTGTTATCCTTCTAAACCTATCATGTGTACTACTTTTCTCAATAACCAGTGGAAAGGACACATAAGAGAGGGGTGAACTCAAATTATCATAAAGGGAAACATATAACTGAAGAAATAATTGCATAAATATAGAATAAATATTCATGTAGGAATAGTTAAAACACATGAATCCATAATCATCATGAAACTAAGATCATGCTATATCCATGAAAAAATTTAAAATATTGATATAAATAATACTAATACCATACTTATGGAATGAATAATGTCCAAAATTGAAAACCTATTGTAAATTCCTTATTCCAAGACACTTTAATTTTCATTGATAGTGCATTAAATACATCTTGGTTCATTGGGAAGGAATAAACCATGTACTTAAATATGTTATGTATCGTGAGTCCTTTCAATGCATTGAGGGATAATATAATTTTCATCCCCACCCATCACTTGATCATATACAATGAATTCACCATAATATTAATCTATAACTTTCATACCAATACCTGAGGATCATCTTACTCAATAAAACATGGAAATATATATAATGAACTATATAAAAGAAATACTTAATCACACATCTTTATCAATCAACAATTATCAATAATTTCTACCCTTTTCCATGTCAATAAAAATCATAACATGATAATAACTCAT
This sequence comes from Viscum album, assembly GCA_963277665.1. NCBI lineage: Eukaryota > Viridiplantae > Streptophyta > Magnoliopsida > Santalales > Viscaceae > Viscum > Viscum album. The sequence goes on along the minus strand of OY728159.1, from coordinate 226,149,027 downwards.
CCATAGAAAAAAATTGGATAGTAAACACATACAATTTTAACTTTACAATAATCGTCTATATTTGAACTAATATGTATAATATAAATATTTTTCCCCATCTCATTAGAATAACATTCATTCAAGGTGAACATTAACCAATATGAATTATGTAAATTGTGATGTTCACACCATAAATATAAATGAGTATATAGATAATTGAATAATATAATAACATGATCATAAGACATCCACAAAAATTATATGTATGGTTTCAATAAAACATACATTTATTTTCATGAAGGAATCATATAAGGATGTTGACGTAGATGAAAAATACCCTCACAAAATATTTCTTGAACGATACCATCGAAGAAAGTCTCTAAAATTGGATTATTTTTTACTATGAGTTAAATACCCAAAAATATAAATATATATGTGAGTAATAACAATAATAACTAAAACCTATTTTGGAAAAAAAATTAAAATGGAAATGGAAATTGAAGTGAAAACTTAAAAGATATTTTTGAAAAAAATTTTATTGTTGATGTAAAAGATGATGTTTTTTTTCACTTCTAAAAAAAGTTTTTCAAAATTTTACATGAAAACACATTAAAAAATTAAATTGAAAAAAGTTATCAATAATAGGTCTATTAAACACATAATCATTTTCGTTTATAAATGTTGAGAGGAAGAAAAAATATATGAAAATGAATGGACACACCCCCCCATTTTTTTATTTTCAAAAATAAATTGTTCAAAACTCAAATTATAAAAAGTGTAAGAAAAAAATATTTGTATTAAAATATCTTTTCCCAAAGGGTATTATAAAATAACATAATTTAATTGGGTTTTAGAACCCAACAATGTAAGAATAATGTTCTATAAAATACATTATAACTCAAATAAGGTGATTTTAGTTGTTTGAAATACTTACTAATAGGGAAATGAATGTATCAATAGCAACTTGAATAAGGGATAATTATATGTTTTTTAATCACGTGAAATAAACATTTTATGAAAAATTATATACATGAGTAGTAAATGCACCACTCAAAGAAAATATGGTGCATAACATGTAACATGTATCAAAAAATAAGAATAGAGACCAAGAAAACCCTTATGAAATTAAAAATATTCGTATCAAAATTTCTTGAAAGATGTGAATTCAAATTTAAATTAAAATGACAATATTAAAACATAACTAATGATATGATATCACAAATAAGTATTATATAGACCCAAAAATTAAACTAAGTTCACAATACCTAACATTCCTACAAGATAGTAATTTGAGATGAAAACCCTTACCTATTGTCCTGAATTCTATGAACATAATTTATCCTATTGTATAAAAAACATATAATTATTAACAAATTAATTAATAAAATTAATAATATCTATTTTTTTATAGAGTTTTTAAATTTTTATTCTATATTTTAATTATATTATTTTCGTTATTGTGTGTTTTTTATATCGATTGATTATACATGTTTCATAATATTGATATTTCTGTTAAGTATTCATTAATATTTCATAGTTACAAGATAATTAATGTTACTATTATGAATAATTTATTATTTTTTATTATTTTTTAAACTCCTTTCATCAGTTTCTTAGTCTATAACTATTTAGATATAATCTATTACAAATAAGTTTCGGTTATTCTTTATGATCTAAGTGTCATTTCTTGATTAATGAATTAAATATTGATTTAAAACTCCAAGAACCTAAAAATTCTATATTTACATATTTATATAATATTATACCTATAATTATGTTTCTATAGTCACTCATGATAAAAATTCATAATATTCTTCAATTGGGTGATTAAACAAACCAAAACATGAACATATAATTATTTAAGGAATGAATATGTGGTGTTTTGGTTGTAATATCATTGTACCATGAGAATAATGATATTATTTAGTGTTTATTAGTATCATATATCATAATTTTAAGTAATTATAAGATAAATTAATGTATATTAAATTTTATATAATTTGAATAAAAGATTATCCCCCTAGAACACTTATGTTCAATGATAAAATTAATGATTATTATTTGTTGATCAAATCATTAATGGTTTCATGGATTTTTAATAAAATATCCTTAATTGTATCATAAAAAATATTTATACCTCATTTAAATCCTTATATCTATCCTTACAAAGTGTTAAAGGAAATTAAAATATGTTATATCATAGAGACGGTAGTTCTCACAACACATGAATATCGATTTAATTTTTCTTAATAGATGGGAAATATGAATAAGAAATGATAATAATCTTAATATAGTAAAATTAATTTAAATAAATGATAAAAATAACATTACATTAGTGTTTATATAATAAATTTTAAATGATATAATAAGGGATAAAATCTATGTAGTTGTTTATACCCACATCAGGGACTTGAATTTCATGTGATGTCTCATTGAATTTGCGGGTCTTTGGATTTATATGAGTGAATTGTATCTTATTTTCAAGGGAGTGGGTTATATGGAGGGAAAATGGAATTTTTCAATTATTAATTAAATTTTTAATTTTATATTTAATGGTTATAAGTGGTATATTTATTTAAGTGGAAGTAATAACATTTTTAGAAACACATTTACATTTCCCAATAATTAAAAGTTATTTTCAATGTTGGAATGCGTAAAAATGGAAAAAAAATTGTTTGGAAACATTTATATGTAGAGAAATATCTCAAAAAAGAAATATAATTAAGCTTTATAAAAACAATATGTCATTTTCACTTGATTAATCTTAGTTTACACCTTTTACATTTACTATGACATTTATTTTTTTAATTGTATTAATTAATTTTAATGATAATGATAACGATTACTATTTTAATTTTTACAAAATTTGATACTTTGAATTAAAAATTTAGTTACCATTTTACTAAATAATATTTATAATTTCGTTAGAATTCAATTTTAAAAGAAATAAAATTAATCATGTAAAAGATGATTTTAGAGAAATGACAATTTAAATATTTATATCTATATTAATGGTAAAATTATTTTGGGTACTAATTGATTGTGAAAAAAAATTGGTTGATTTTAAATATTAAAAATTATGGTGATTTTAATAAAATCTTGAACATAATATCACTTAAAAATACTTTATTTATATAAAATATTGTATAAATTTTTTTAATTAATATAACATTTTCATTAGTTCCACAATTATTAGACATAAGATTTATTTGTTAAAAGAATATTTTATAATTAATATTTGTATTACTTAAATTAAGAATTTATTAAAAAATTATTTAAACTTCTTGGTTATTATTATATAACAAAACATTTATAGAAATTATATTTTTTGTAGAACTATATATTTGACTAAAATCCTACATTTTTAGAAAAATATCAAAAATTCATAAAAAGTCAGTTTTGATACAAGGAATTTAAAAAGGAATATAGTTTTATTAATTTTAATTTCACATAGTTATAAAATAAATTTTTCAATAAAATCATAAAATATAATGAAAAAAGTTTTAATTAGTAGATTTTATTTTTAAATATAAACTATCATTAATCTTATCTCAAATCATTTTTCCACTATATTGGTGTTGAAAAATGGTTAATATTATATATAATTTATCATTATTAATAATATTTTTATTGAAAAAAAATTAATATCACGTAAAAGATTATTTTTTAGAAAAATTAATTTTTTTGTAAATTAATTACCTTATTGGTCATTTCAGGTAAACTAATAAATCTCATTCATAATAAAAGTATCATTTATTATCTTTTACATATATTTAATGAATTTGTTTCTCATATTTATTCATGACAATTAAACAACATGTTTTTTAATGGTAATACATAAATATTTATATTTTATCGAAATATATCATGGTTTCATTTATCATCGGTGTTGTGTGTGGAGAAAGCTATCAAAAAATCAACATATTTAAAGGTAGTAATATATTATGATCTTGGGGGTGTTATAGGAATCATGCTAAAAAAGTTCTAAGGTACATAATGAGGGTAATTAACATGATAATGTAATGTAATATTCCAATGAAACCTCAACCCTTGGTCCAATGTATCAACTATAAGGGACAAGAACACTCTAAAATTCAATGAACTAATGCAAGGGTTATTAACGATAACTCACAAAAAAAACATCTAAAGAAAATAGATGAAGGAATAGATTATACTATCAATACCATCTAGTTAGATCATAAAAATTAAGTGGAAACAAGAATAATTTTAATTCATTCAAAAATAGAAAACATTTTATTTGATTCTATTTCTATACATCCATTTATATAATTTTTATCTAATAGAAATATTCAAAAACCATCTAAAAACATAGAGTTCATAATATTAGTCGATAAAACATTTAGTGAAATCATTACATCACAAGTATATAAATATTCTCCAATAAATATTTTTTGGATTTATCTTCCATAGTATCTAATTTTCCAGCATTATGAGAATTAAATGTTATATCAAGCATAGATTGGTATCCTTAAATAAAGCTAATTTTAACATCCAAGAGAAGGAAATAACTTTTCATATCTCAAATGATCCTTTGGTTTTATATAAGTGTAAGTATAAATTAGAATTTATTTTGGTAAATTTTTATTAATTATAGATTTTATTTCATTATGAGAAAGAATATCTACATCAATTGATTGAGATAAAGGAATAAATTGTCCTTAAATACAATCCTATTGTGAGGAAATATTTATATGTATTCTCAAAAATATTTATACGTCCTTTCTCATAATCAAGTGGTTTAGATCAAAATAGAGATTATACCTAGATATCTACCCTTATATAATTGTATTTATCTATAATATCCATCATTAAATATGAATTGTTAAATAATATACTTTAAAAAATATTTCATGTGTGTTTTATATTCCCTTGTGCTTCTCTAGGGGATTCACCAATAATCATTTCCAAGAAGACTGATTGGTCAATAAATCATTTAATTTATTATCATGGTCTTAATAATTAATTACATAGATAAAGTCTACACTTCTATACATTGATTACTTTTAAAATAACTACATGGGGAAAAGTACTTTTCTAAGTTGGATCTTTAATCACCTTATCAATATTTAAAGGTGAAAACGTTGGATTTTCCAAAGACTTCCTTACATATAAGATATGAAAATTATGAAATCGAAGTACTATAATTTGGACACACTAATTCTCTATAAATTTACATGGACTTCATGAATATATGCTTTTAAGATTATCTTAATAACATTACAGTGGTCTTTTTCAATTCTTTTATCATATATTCTAAATTCAACAATGGAAATAAAGATCATTTGAGTATTATAAAAATTACTTTCCAAAAATGAATTTACCTAAAAATTATAGAAAATTTGGCTTCTAGATAGAGAAATTCATATTCATTGGGGCATATATCACTTAAAAATGGATATCTAGGTATCTTTTAAAGACTAAATCAATTGAATAATAACTCAGCCAAACATATGAGATAGAGATCTATATCTTCCTTAGACTAGGTGGGTATCATCCATATTTTTTTGTAAATTTACAATTATATTAAATCCTAGTAACCAATACAAGTCAAAAGTTAGTAAATTTAGTTTGTATATATGAATAGGAATATATCATTAATGAGTTGAAGAAGATGGTAGTCATTGTAGCTAACTCTCATAGCCCGCAATTGGGGAGGGTTTTATGAGATATATTGAAGCTTTATTGAATTCATTGGGGTGTATACTCTTGAAAATGATAATATGATAGCATCTTCCAAAATACTATTGAAGGTATATGAGAAAAATTACTTGAAATATTATCTGTAATTATAAGAGGTGACCTTTGAGATGATGATTTGGAGGCAGTATATCAGTGAATAAAATTGTGAAATATATACTAATAAAAACTTCTTAAGTATAAATTCACATATAAGTATTTCAATATGGGAAAATAAATATATTTATAGATGATAAATATATTTTAAAAATCAATATATAATCATATGGAATGAAAATTAATGTGTAATACACTCTAAGAAGAAAAGGTCTTGTAACAATATCCATTACACGGAGTAATAATGATCGAATATTCATAGAAATATAATATAGAGACATTGAAATAATTTAAAAAATATAAAATAACAAAACTTTATCAAAAGATTTATTAATTATATATATTAAATAATATTAAGGAATCATAAAGGGATAATTTGGGGTAATAAAAAATATAGGGGAAATAAGGAAGGGATAAATCTAAGAGTTTAACCTTAATACGGATAAAGTGGTAACATTTGGGATAATATTAGGTGTATCATCAAAGAATAAGATAATAGAAATGTTATAAGATGATGTCCATAACTCAAAATTATTTATTTACCTTTGGATAATAAGGATGTATTGAGATATATGATTATTCTTATGGTGGGATAATATGATGAAAAAATATTGTTTAATATACAAAAAAAATATACAAAAATTTTATGTTGTAATTCAAGAAGATAAATTAGATTATGAAACAATTACCCATACCAATATGAAAATGTGAGGATATCATTATGGAATTTATCATATGGTTTATAAATAAATTAAAAAAATTCCATATGGGTAGTGGTGGATCATCTTATAAACACTACTCACTTTTTTTCATTCAAGAAGATTTATCAATTAATTAACATGGTATGATATATAACATAGATGTGGTGAGGATTTTTGGAACACCCATATAAATTGTAACAGACCAATTTGTGATGTTAACATCATTGTTATATAGAGGCATTAAAAAGGAATCGATCACATAGTTAACATTTAGTATAGTATATCACCCTCAAATAGAGGGCCAATATAACAGGGCCATTCACACACTGGAGGATATACATTGAGATTTATTAATAGAATTAAAAGGTTTTTTGATCAAAAATATCCTATGATCAAGTTCTCAAACAATAATATCTCATATTAAATTATACAAATGGCCTTATAAAAGGTTCTTTATTAAAAGAAATGTTGGAATAAAATAACCATGGATGAATTTTGAGAAAAGAAACTATTGGGAGAAAATATAGTCCAATATATGATAGATATGGTTATAATAATTCAACAGAACACTAGGGAATCATGTTTTAAAAAAATATTAATGCTAAAAATCAATGATGTTACATAGATTATGAGGACAGTGATAAATTATACTTCATAAAATCTATATGGAAGTGATTTATGGTGTTTAGGATGAAGGGAAAGCTATGTCATATGTATATTATACCCATATAAATTATCTATGTATTTAGAGTTGTATCCTATCAAATTTAAATTCCACTAAACCTATCTCAACTACATAATATGTTCCATGTATCCATATTAAATAATTACATGACATTTCCTCTCATCTAAAAAAAATGGTGGTGGTATAGTTGGAACATGGTCTCTTTAATTAGGATCATCTGGTAAAGATCTTTGAAAATAGAAGTAAAGTGATATAGAAAATATATCCCATATTATCAGAATACTAAGGAAAATTATAAGTAAGTTGGAAAATTAGAAACTAAGGATTTAATAAAATATATTTTCCCGCATATAATTTAGTATATGGTTGTGATTTAATATTTTAAAATGAAATTTACACAGGGATAAAGTATGTAATGACCCAGAGTTCTTAGTATTGAAAATATTTCTTTTTAGTAAATATGTGTAAGTTTTATTATACTTCACATGAATCAAAATGCATCATTTTCTTTCACCAACATAGAACATTATATACAGCTATAAATACACTTCATAAAATTAAAAATAATATAATTTCCTAATAAATAAAATAAAAAATGTAAGTATAATTTAAAATTTTATCAGGCCATGTTGTCTTATATATATCAAATACATAAACAATGGTAATAAATTGAAATTATATAATAAAAATAATAATGGATTTTTTTTAAAATTTATTGAACATTGATAGATTATTGAGTAAATATATAATGAATGAAATACTAGGTGTTTATATAAAGTATAATAAATAACTAATTTTTAGAATGATGGTCTTATAATTAAAATTAGTAAAACGTAAAATAATAATCCTTACCATAAATATAATTAGTAAATATAAATATTTTTATATCAAGAAATTATTTCTCAAATTAGGTGACATAAATAATTAATAAGTATAAATTTATATTATTTATTCCAAACTTATTTAGTGTAACATTAATTTTATGTTCAAATTTAAAAATTAAAATTAAAATATTAATAAAGTTATTTTCATAAAATGAATTTTATTTTTTGAATTAGTTCGTTAAAATTAGATTAAATTTAATTTTTTATATTTTTTTGAAAAAGATAAAATTTAAGTGAAAATTAAATAAATTATATAACATATATTTCCTGAAATATTTAAAGAGTTAAAATGATAATAATTTATAAAAAATTGAGGACATAAATTTTATTTAATTATTAGAATATTTTTTTGAAAATAAAAAACATAATTTATAAACCTGTATATATGTTTTCAAAAACTATGTTAAATTTCCTACTTATAACATCTTTTGAAACTTTTTTTATAGAATATGTCAAAGTATCCATTATATTTTGGATGTATTTAAATTTCAAAGAGTTAAATATTTTTTAATTAAATACTATTAAAATTAATAATAACCAACATTATTTATAGTTATAAAACTAAATAATAAATTAATCTATATTTTATTCTATGATACACCTTGGATATAGAAACACATCTCCTCAAACCCTTTCTACTTACAACCAAAAAACATTCCTTTTCAAAACTTGTTCCCAAATACGTCACTAAATTTTTTTTAGTAAAGTTTCTAAGGGGTTGTTCTAGCCAAAATACCCTCTTTTAAAGGATTTAGATTCAATATAAAGGAGGTGGATCAAAGATAAATGTAAAGGTTTCAAAACACTAGTCTTTTAAATTACCATCTCAACCCTTACATAAAATAAGTTTCATTTAAAAATTAATTTTAAATTTTATTACAATTTTACTATAATGTTTTTATAAAAATGAAATATTTATTTTTTTTACTTTTTGAAACATCATTGAATACACTATTCACCTGTTGTACTTTTAAACTACTTAAGAAAATGCTAACATTTGGATTTCAATTTTTTCACCATGGATTATTTTATAGTGATTTTAATGTATAGATATAACATTAATAATTATATTTTTATATTTTTATGATTCTGAAATAAAAAAATAGGAATTTTATTAATAATATTAAAGATAATTCATCAAAATCAATTGAAATATATGAAATATTCTTATAGAGAAAGATTTTTTGAATTTAAAATATATATTTAACTATTAAACTATGTTAATTTTCGAATGACACAGATAATATAGCTTTACCCTTATAGAGTTAGGGAACTATTGGATAGTTTCCATCAATTATTATCACGACATCAATCTAGACATGGAATTTTGAATTTAAAAACTTCAAAATGTTTGACGTGAGCATTATTATTTTTATAAATTAATAGAACAATATAATAAATTTATTATGAGATTCAAAATAAGTATGAAAAGGTTTTAAAATTAATTAATTAATAAATGTATATGTACTATTCAATAGGTTATATAAGCATCGGGACCATGTCGGGAATCGGGGTAAGGGTTCTCTCCAACTATTTGTTTATCCTTATAGTTATATTTTATATAACTCGATGCCTATTTATTTATCTATCAGTATTTTTATTATCAATCCTTTATGTTATTTATTATTCCATTTCATTTATTTTTATTGGAATTTTCAAATAATTAGTATTCATTTCTATTTTCTAAAATTAAAACCCTATGAAATTTATAAGGTAAAATTTTGCATTTTATTTCCACTTCCCATTTCATCTTGTGTTGTTCCTAAAAATTTATTACCTACTTAATTTAGTAAAATATATTATTAAATATTGATAATAAAATTTGAGAATAATATATGATATATTCCACTCTAATATTTATATCTATATGATTCACCAGTTGACTAAGTATTTTAACATCCTTATATAACCCATTTCTTTCTCATTGGTTTATTTAATGTTTATGATTGATGTAATTTTTTTAATGTTTTATAATGTGTGGGATTAGGATTATGCATTCCTATAATCAATTGGGTAATTCTTAAATCTAATGAATGTTATGTATGGTTCTCAAGTAGTGATCCTTTCATATTATGTATTATTTTCTTAGTATTAATCCTTTACTTTTGCTTCGGATGAAATTACTTATGTTTGTACCACATTAATATTATTCTCATAATCATATTTCTCTTATGATATCATTTCTCATGTTTTATGTTTCTATTTGATGGTTTTTTATCATTCCCTTTTATGATTCCAATGTTATGATTATTTAATCTTATGATATCTTACCGTATGTTTATCATATGTTTACCCTACAAATATTTTTATCTCACCCCTTGTTTTATGTATATCATTATGATATCCCATGAAGTCATGGAATTATAGTGAGTTTGAGAATCATATTATAAATACTTGGATAACGGATTATATTGATAATTTAAAAATATTTTTATGAAAATAATTTATTAAAGAAGTTGGGCATATATACTTTTGTCGATGATATATATTTTTCATGAGAAAAAAGTTGTAATATTATGTGTATAATATTGATTTTATTATATATACTACATATATTTTTCATTATCAATTTTATTATTCTTTACTTAAGGTTATATTACTTTTTTACATTATATCCCTTTTTAATATATTTTTTTCATAGTGAAGTGATGTCAGTGGTTGGGGTACTTGTAAGAGGTCACAACCAATCTAAATTGTGATCTCTAGTAAATTTATATACTTATATATATTATCCCATTGTATATTTTTAATATTTTGGAATACATTCATAATTAATTTTAATTTTTCTATTAAAAAATAAAATTATAGTTACTTTTTACCTGGAATGTACAATTTGTGTATATTGTACTATTATACCCTATATTCTGAAGGATAAATTAAGAAACATATAAGAATAATGAATTAATTTTCCTATAAAAACAATAAATTTTACTTTTAGCATTTCCCATTTTTTGGTCAATACATGGTCTAAAGAATGTCTCATGATTTTTGGTGTCTGATAACTAGCATTGAGGATATGTATTGATCACTGTGAATGTTTTATACTCTTGATATAAAAATAATAATTAATGATAACTTATCAATAAATAACTATCATCTAAAATAAAACCCCTCCTTACTCTATAAATAAAAAACTCACATGTATATTTCATATAATAATTTTAAATGGTATAACCTCTTATACATAATATATATATATATAAGTAGGTTATTATTGACTCAATAGACATCCTATATAACACCTCCTAACTTCCAAATTTGACCTTATTCTCAAAAAACACAAATAAATTCTTATTCTAATCTATAGAGATCTATCTCATACCTATGGTAACATAATAAAGGTCTCATGTCAATGATGTACACATATATGGTGTGAGAAATCATCTTATTAGACAGTACTTTGATAATCTGAATAGTCATTAGTATTAATATTATATATATATATATATATTCTATATGATTCATTAATAATTGAAAAAAATAATATATTCCACATGTGATGTAAGACATAGAATAATAGTCATATAATTCAAATAAATAATAATAAATGATCAATGTTATTACATTGTTTACTTAACAAGTCACAACAATCCCTCCCTATATTAGCTTCATCCTACACTGGTATATCTATTAAATAGGGATCTTTTTATGATCAATTGTTATACACCTAAATCATTGTCCCACATTAGATATCATTTTTCTTAAAAAACATTCAAATTATATCCCACTTCAATATAATATTAATGAACCCATAGTCCAAATGTTATACATACCCTTATATCCTATAATACTAATAACCCATTGATATTCATATTAAAATGGCCCCACTAGACCACAATATAAATTACCCCTATTTTACATGTCACACTTTCTATTTTACCCCATAATAGGAAGGATCACCTTGTCCATACATCATCTGACCCCACTGGAACACAATATCAGTGAACGCTTGGTACACATATAACATTATCCCTACTAAACCACAACAACCATGGATCCCTATTTCACATTGTAATATTATGACTTGGTTTACTATGAAGACTATATAGACCGATGGTTTCACATGACCTTAGGCCCACCTCCACATATGTCAAATGTTGTTGACTAGCAGAAGGGTAATATAATGGTAATGTGGGAAGACTATAACCCTTGTATTAGAGTACACAAAAATTGATAAATAACCATGTATTATAAAAAAAATTAACCATTAATGTGTAAAAATTATAAATTAGTGGAATTATATGATAAAAATAAAATACTAACATATAGGCATAAAAGATTTATCTCCCACTGGATCGATTACATATATAGAATGAAAAAAATATTAGAATTCAAATAATAACCTAGTCATAATTATGTGCCTCACGTCATCCAATCCTCCAAGCTCTGATCTATCCCAATTTATCGTGGAAAACTAAATCTATGTACTATCTTTTTTTTTTAAACCAATTGAGAGTCTCTTTAGTTACCCATGTGCAATGGAGGCCTGAGCATGGTGTGAGTAAAAAACTCTATAGGGAACCACTAAATTTTTCCATTACATGCCCATAAATAGAGTGATATGTGCATGTGAAATACTCTGAATAATAAATAAACTAATGGAAATATAAACAATAAAAAACTTTTTGTACTCAATTATGTGATCTTCATCAACCATACCTGCTTTATCTAGTACCAGAGTGTCTTTAAGAATGTCACAAGGACTGTTACAACCACAATAAATACCTAGGGGTCTATCACACCAGTACACAGTGATAAAGACAATGGGATAAACTCAACCTAGTATATAGTGTAACAACCTGGGGAATGCTCTATCCTAGTATCACAACCTTGGGAATAATTTGACCCAGTATTTGATGGTTCCTAGAAGTTTATCCCCAATAGTGTTGGATACTCAAAATCTTTCATCGAATACCCTATGTCCCCATAATCTTTCACATCTTCAGACATGTACTCTTCTCAGAATTAATATAATATCATTTCAAAATTGATAGAATCTCCATAATCATTATCAATAATATCCCTACTATGGGGGTTTCTTTAGAATCCTAGATCATCCTACAAAGGTATTTTTTGTTTCAAGAAAATAATACTCTAAGGGTGTTTTCTATATGGATCTCTATCCCCTAAGGGTACATGCCATACCACATCATAAACACCTATATAGTTTATTATTATAATATCACCCCCACATCAAGGTATTTTTCCATATCAATTATAAAAATAAAGGAAACAAGGTTTCTAAAAAATCATAAATCCATAATTACAAACTACAACCCATTGGATCATGTGCAATGTACATGTTCCAAGATGACATCTATAACCATATCTACACATATCTTACACACCTTCATATAGGTTAAATAAGAGTAGTTGAACCAAATAAATTCTTATGGGTCAACACTATAAGATATATTTGTGTACCCCATCATATAAACTATATTGGGATCACCCGTCAAACATGTTTTATCAGGACCACCCATCATATAAGTTTTATTAGGCACACCAATTGCATACCCTTTATTGGGATCACCTCTTATCATTTATAATGCTCATGTATCGAATCATATAATAAACTATTTAATATTGCACCTTATCATCTTATAATCCTTAAAAATATATTTTAACCTATATGAAATACATTTTTTGATATTGAAATACTATATCATTTTAAAACCACATTTTCAATGCTAAAATGACCAAAAAAGAATAGTAGATTTTATTTAAAGAACACATATAATCATGAAAATTAATCTAACTTAAAAATAACGGTGATTGTGGTGAATAAATTATTTGACTCTATATATGTTAATATAGAACGTTCCTTTTTTTCTTTTTTAATGCAATTCAAAATTGTCCATAAAAATAGGTTAAAATTTTCATTTTTAAATCATTTTTACAAAATTCATAATAGACCGATAATTTTATATATAATACATTTATATCCATATAAATATATTCATAAAATAATACTAATAATATGGAAATAGATGAAAATAATTTATAAAATAAATCTTTAAATCATTTAAAAAGTGGTTTTAAGTTAAAGTGTCCATTTTTTCAACTATGAATCATCAGTTACATTGTTTATCAAAAAAATAAACATATTTTAATTATTTACATGATTAAGAACCTTTTTCATTCTCATTAAATTATTATTATCCCTTTTATATCATTTAATATCATGTTTTATTTATTTACATCATCGATTAAGATTGTGTTAGATGTTTGGAGGATGTTTGGTTCATAATCCCAAAACAACATCTATAGAATGAACATTGTCAAAGAGGTCGTAATTCCATAATCTATAGAAAAATATTATTTACATAATTATAAATTTTATAAATTAATTTTATTTTAAAACTAATTTTTAATGATTTCTATAAAAAAATTAATTATGTTACACGCATAGAGACAGTATGACATACATGGACTTGGGTAATGCTTCCATTTTTCAACAAACATGGTGTAAAGAAAGTAACATTTATTTTGTTTATATTTAATGATTATAGTATTATAAATTGCATATTATCTTTTTAAATAAACTTATATATATCAACCATGTGACGTGGTGATGAATAATGAATCACATCACTTCATGGAGGTGGTAATCTATATATAAGCAAGAACGATGTTATCATTTTTCAGTTAATGAAATGATATGAAAATCGATGATATATTATCTCTATATAATGATAATTATTTCATTAATAATTTGAATACATATATTCATAAAATATATCATCCTAACCATCCATGAGAGGTGGTGATGGAAAATTAGTTACATTAGTTCTCGAGAATATAGTTTGTTGTACACATGGATGATGGTTTCATTTTCCCATTTGATGGAAATGGAGTTTGATATAGGTTATTACATTAAAATAATTAAATCTCAATATTTTAATGGTAATTATGTTATTATTTCATCTTTTTTATGAATATTTAATGGAGGAATAAAAATAATAAAGCTAAAACCTTCTGTTAAAAGTTATACATCTTCATCGAACAGACTCCTTTTTTACTACTTAAGACTTATAATGTTGGTATTCCACCAAAAAAACCCTCTAAAAAGTGGGAAGTAACTTGATCAATATATCTGGGTAATTATTTTCCAAAAAAGGGTGATCAAAATGTGTGAGGAAAATAAGATTGTTGTTTCCTATTAATAAGTTAGGGGAGATACATTATTAGAATTACTTAAGGTACTAAAATAATTTAATTTAATTTTCCGTGAAAAATGATAGGAAATTGATATAATTAAAATATATTATTTTAATTAAAATAAATAATCTCATAAAATAAAATTTTTACATGTGTAAGTGATGTTTTCGTTGTTACCTCGATGTTTTAACCCCTATTAACCCTTCAAATATTATCACAAAATCCATTTTGTTTACATTTTAAGGGTAAATACAATTTTTATAAATTAATAATTGACCCAAAAATGTATTATAGAGGTTTTATTAGACCCTATTCCATTCACTTGGATAATAATAATATTTTTTTGTATTTCAAATCATTTAATTTAATATTTTTTATTAAAAGTTATCAATAATTCTATTTTTTACTATTTATTTAATTTGAAATTAATTTCATCATGATAGTAATTAAATATAAATAAAAAAACTTTAAAACATCCATAATATCATATATTTATCTATAAAATTCATATTAAACTATAAATAATACAAATAATATATTACTCTTAGTGTTTCTAAAATCATTTACTTGGTTTTTATACTCCTTGAAGAAGAACTATATCGATGTTGTGTAAGTATTTAAGGTAATTATTTCTTCACTAAAAATTAAAAATAAATACATGATAAAAAAATTAATTAATATTTCAAATAATCTTTTATTACTAAACATACTTTTTCTTTATAAATTTCAAAAAATGTTAAAAATAATAAAATAAATAGAGTTACAATATTTGACTCTATCATTTACTTGATATAATATGTATTTAGTAAAATAATGGTGTAATATGTTGAAATAGTGGGTTCCTTAGCCCCAACTATTTAGTGATTTTGATTATTATATCATGTATACAGTTAGTTATACATGATTTCATCTTACCGTTATAGTGTATACTTTTCTACATCCACTATTCAAATGGTAATGTCAATAGATAAATTGTCGTGTCAAGAGGTTATAGTAGTTCCCTATCTAAAATGAGAACCTCAAGATACTATGGCATTAATCTTAAATATATATTCTATGGTATAGATACATCTTATAAATTTTACACAGGATATGTATGACTATAAGGTGTTGGGGGATCATAAGCGTTGAGACTTCTTCTCATGAAGTTTTCACTCGGTGATTTCTAGTAGTGAGATCATGAGGACTAGCCCGCCAATGGGAACACGACATTTTTCAAGTGTCATTGGATGTTCCTATCTACGATCATGTGTAATGGTCTCCTGACTTGAGATAATTACCAATATAATTCATTCGATTTTGTTCTTTGATGCAAGATGAAAACAATGTCAATAAAGTCGTGGTGAGGTAGTTTGTGTTGGGTGCGTCATTAGTGGCATGAGATTAGTTTAATTGTAAAGAAATGATTTGTCACATCTAGGACATGGAAGTAATATATCTCAGTCCATGTTTATAAGGATGGAAGTACCTTTATATGTCCATGGCCATGGAAGTCAAAGGTAAATCCATCCAGTAAAATCAACAAGCAATAAAGAAAGATAAGGTTGATGAAATGTGAGTGCGTCTTATTTTATGAGAAATTACTGAACAAGAGATTATATTACATGTTGTGTGTTCATAGGTTGGTTGTCACTACTATGTAAATTCTTATCTCTTCAGGGGCAATGATGGGTTTCTAGGTCCCGCTCTTGGTCTGTGAATTTTATTCAATAATATCAAGATATGGGCATATAGGGTCACACACACAATAGTGTATTCAATAATCTTCCCTATTGAGTTGAATAAGAGTTTTGCACATGGTGGTCCCCACCATAGGGTTCTGGGATTTGTCCAAGGAAAAATGATCACCAATAAAATAAATAAATTCATATTATTCAAGTTTATAATAATAAATATTGAATTTATTTATTAAATGTATTTACGAGTTTTATGTAAAGACATGAAAAATATTAATTGACAAATATTATATTATTCAAGGTTCAATTAATATTTATGGGAATGAAGAGTCAAGTTTTGGACTCAATTATTATCATGTAATATATTTTAATATATTACAAGTAAGTGATAATAATATTTATGAATTATATTAGTAGTCATAAAATTACTTTAATAGTGTTTTGATTATTCGGGGGTTGGGTTGGCATTTCGGGGTAAATACGTGACACTATAAATATAAGAGGATAGGAGATTTCTAAACACTATTCATAGAACTTCTCAATCATCTCTTTTCTCCGATGATCTTGAGAGAAAGGATCTAGATACAAGGATCATGGATCAATCACTCTCTCAGGCATTGCTAGTGAAGCGATGCAGTGATCATTGGATCATTGCAGGCTTCATCGCAATTCCGTGCTAGCACCTGGATTATGACGAACAACGCTCTTGTGGATTCCTTGAAGCATGTTTGAATGATCTAGAGGAATTTAACTTCGGATTCTTTGAGAAATGATTTACAACGATGAGAATACATCATGCATAGTTTTGGATTAATCTAGGTATTTTTATGGTTTATTTTTGTTCTTAAGACCGTTCATGTATGGTCCTCGGCTTTGACCAGCATGCTCTTCGCCGATGCCGAAAAAAAAGGGGAGATGACCCACCTTTGTGGGTCAAGTTTTTAAAAAAAAATTATGGTAAGGGTGAAAGACTTGAAAATAATGTCTTGAAAAAAAGGGGGTGCAAAGGGTGACCTGCAAAGTAGGTCACATATTAATAAAAAGAAAAAAATAATGGGGCCACTGTTGGGAAAGAAAAACCAAAAAAATGGTTTTTCATGGGCCGAGTGGCCCCCTGACTTCTTCCCTCTTCTCGAATTGGTGCCTCGTAGGCCGTCGCACCCAGCCCCCCCCCCCCATGCTATGTCTCCTTATTAGAGGCATTTCTCACACATGGCCTTCCTACTGGAGATGCCTCTTGCGGCCGACTCTCCCATTGAGCCAAACACAGTGCACCACCCAGGTCAGAAAAACCAGCACCAGTGTCACACCTAGTAGGCGCTTCCAGATCCGCATACACCCTGCACATGCCAACCTCCCTCTTCCCATGCATGTGTCAGCCGCTCCTCCCCGTGGAGACCCAGCACACCAGGCCTCACCCAAGTTCCCCATACAGTGACATCCCACACCAGAGGATGCGGCTCCAAACCACACCTACCACCTCACCCCATATGGTAGACCTCTTCACCTCCAATCCTTGGGTGCCTCACCCCCTGCTGGCTGTGGATAGCCCCGCTGGTCTGTTTCCCTCCACCCTGTTACCTTCTCTGGCATCTCCTCCAACCAACCACACATCACATGCACCCTCCGATGACCTCTCGCCTCTACTGCGGATGCGCCTCTTCCGCCCTAGCAGGCCACCCAGAAAGCCACCGCTCAAACTAGACTTCCACCTCCCGAAGTGGTTTCCAATGCCTCTTATGTTAGGATTCAATGTGTGTGCCTATGGGGCAGTCCTATCCCATGACACAATTGGGAGGTAACTATCTGCACAAAATGGGTATGCCCTGAAATAGGTCTAGGCAGGTTGGCCAAGCCCGGGATGGGCTTGAACAGACCTGATCGGCCCAGAACACCTTTCCATTGGGTCAGAATAACCCATATTGGGAATGTGCAGGTCCACTTTGACCCACATAGGCCTTGCCCAGTGTTTATGGGGCTCAAGTATTTTTTATTTGAATAAAAATTTAATTAAATTAATTAATTTAATTTTGATTCAGAATCTAATTAATTAAATATTAACATTGGTTTATAATTATTGCAGCATGATTAATTTATTTTGAAGTTTAGTAAAATTAATTAAATAATTTAATTTTTAGTTTTAAAATTAATTTAATTAATCTGGACCGAACGACAACATTAGTTGAATAAAAAATAGACTTAGATTTTAATTCAATAAATAATGCCCTCAGAATTTATTTTAATGCATGATTAATTTAATTATGAATTTATTTTATGTATGCGAGTTAATTTGTAAGATGATCATGAGCTGGAGACCGACCAATGTATGTCTGGTTCCTTTTATTTAATTATTTATTTAATTATTTCTTGTAGTTTTTGTAATAATTATTTTAGTTAAATAAAAGGTGATATGCGTATAATCTCGGTGTCATTATATGTATAAAGACCTACATGTCCATTTCTCTGAGTTTTATTTTTTACCCCGAGACCCCCTCTCTTACGTGCGAGTAATGTTGTATAATGACGAGACAAGGTGTGACACGCTTTGTGCCATGTGATGGAGACGCACCAGACAGAAGTTAGATGCATTGGATGAGAAAACATTGTTATTCAAGTTCGAAGCTACGAGACTAAAGGTACTTACCCCTAGGGTTTTGGTTGGTCTTTTATTCACTCAATATATCAACCAATAGTATCGGCTCATGATCATGTGGTTTGTTTTGTTTTTCATGGTTTTTTTTGTATGTGTAGCTTATTATGTGCTCACATAGAATAATATTAAATAAGCATGCAATATAAAAATGAACATGTGACATGATGATTTTTTTATTTCATGCATGGTTAGTTGTGAGTAAGATCGCATAGTACATGCTTATAAAAATATAAAAGGATTTATTTTGTCACATTAAAAATAATAAAACTCTTAATGATATATTTAGTCATAACAGCCTTCTATCATTCAAATTTGTAAAAACTACCTATTTGAAGTGCCGATCATGCCATAGCTGAGGGTGCCTCTTACAATTAGGGAGTCTCATAAAATGGTGGGTTGAATTAACTAAAATATTCAGTATAGAAATACCCATTTCTATATTTTTGTAATTTTAGTGGAAAGCATTGAGTAAATCATGTTCTGATTTTAGAAGTTGGGACTTCCCTCAACAGATAAAGGAACTACAAGTTAAAGTTGTCATCCAGCCAAAATCTCACCTTAAACCCTCCAAGTAGTGGTATAGCCATATCTTGTAGACTATGAGGTGTAGTTCCCAGATCCTTTATACTAGAATACTCAACTGACAGAGTGCTCTGATTCTAGCATTGAGGGTTCCTAGTAACCGATAAAATAAAGGGAGAGATTAAATGATTTATGTAATTAATAAAAATGTCTAAAACTGTAATCTAGATAAAAGGCACTAATCTGCTAAAATTAATTTTTGTAGAAAATAGAAAGATGTACCACAATATTAAAAACTGTGATATTATATTGGAGAAAGTAAATTTCCTCACTGACATGAGTATCCATGAATAGTACAGGTGCATGCGCATAGTACTATGATATAGGAAATTCAGGCATCTAGTATCCCTGATACTATTAACTACCTCAAGAAGAGAGGGTGAAACTTTTTATATGTGACTACTGTACAAAGCATATGATGGTTATATCATTATTCTTTCATCAAAGTCTGGTGTCATTTATAGTCGCTACACCAGGACATTGATAACATAACAGAAATTCTCATCTTTGAGATGTTATCAAGGAGAAAGTGAATTAATGATATAAATAAGGCGATGTTAAACCTGCATGTGTGACGTTAATGATTGATTATGAAATTTAAATGGATCCCTTTCTTATATAATTTTCACCCCTTTACTCAAATTTCATTTTATGTTACAAAACAAACAAGTATTGAGTAAAATATCCATTACCAATTTAGGTATGGTTTTCTAAGTTAATATCAATGATAATTTATCATTAATTAATTTGGTTAATAAATGGAAAGTTAATATAAAAAGTAAAAAATTCAAGTAATTCCAATGGCACATTCACAACTTCATTCAAAAAATGATGTATTAACAATGGTTATTTGCATTTACATATTATAAAATAAAAAATGGAAGCTTAAAAGTAATGAACTGATTTAAAGAAGTGATTTCCTACTTCTACATCAAGCATATTCATCAATGTAATGTTTCATTTTTACTACTTGGTTATTTAATACTATATTCTTTTTACATATGTGTATTTAAATACAGTTACCATGTATGTGTAGATATATTATTAGAAGCCAGGTGTATTCTCCAAATGGATGTGAAAGGGTGATACCTAGGATCGTGGTGAGAAGTACACGACCTCTTTAATTTCCATGTGAAAGATTCGTGTTGAACTGTAATTGGGTATAAACAAAAACATTAATATCATTTGTCCTTAGATGTAAGGAGAAATTATTTCAGGTTCTGGAATGAATGTTGTTTTTGGTAAACTCAATTACTGGTTCAGTAATACATGAATCATAGGAAATTATTAATCAATATAATTTTAATACTTACACCCAGTTGTGAGAAGATAATTCTTTGTCAAGTAATACTAAAATTGGACTTCATTAATATTCCAAGTATGGTATTTAGGCATGTCGCAACTAAATACTTTTGGTATTATCAACATCTTTAGTTTGGACAAAGGAGCCATTAGTAATAAATTTATGTCACAAAGCATATGGAAATAGTTCAACAAGTAAGCATGAACTATTCAAAGTAGAAGCTAGAGGTATATATACTTAATAATATTCCTTTAAGTAATTAAGGAATAATAATGTGAAGTATATGCTTGGTCAAGAGATATGAGTTACTTTAGGTGGGAATACCAAAGAATTTATTAACCAAGCATTCATCAATCATGATAATGTATTTTGGATCAATTCCTTAACACGCATTACAATATCGAAATCGTGACATTGATGTTGATGAAGAGGATTGATGATTGAGTCTTACATATCAACATTGATCAACAAAATGTAGTGTGGATTAATTCCTAATTTCACATTTAATACATCAAAGTAGTGATGTAATTAATATCAATGTTGCAACTAGCAGAATCTCCCATTATATTTCATGAGATTATTTTCAAATAATGGCATAATCCATTAATTATATGCCAACTAAAATAAAAAATGGATATTATATGAGTAATAGTATGATGTAAATCTTTTATGTCATAATGACATGTGTTTGGATGCAAAGGTTTGGACATAAAAAAACAAGCATCAAGTTAAACACATGGTTCATCTATGTAACTACCCTAACATTTGTTTAGGATATTACATAAATTCCTACCATAGAAAATATATAGTCAAGTTATAGACTGTATTTCAATAAGAGGGTGGACATCTCTATTAGAGATAGTGAGAGCTGTATTGACTTGTGTTTGGTCAATGATCAAAATGCACAAATAGTTGGCATAGGAACTAGTTTCACAAGAACATGTGGAATAAAGTATGTTCCAGAGACACATACTGGGTTGGAATGATTAAACCATATTGATGGTATTATATTCACCACGACCAATGATCTATTATTTAATGTGAATAACATTTCCTACAAGTAATCAGTATATAGAAATTATCTAAAATTGATAAGACCAACTAAAATTCAACTAATGGATTCCATGTATCAAAGTGCAAAGGGGATTATTATTACTATGGTGGGTATTGAAGTGAGTTGATACATGGATAGCACAAGCTTGGTAAAAATAAGGCTTGATAGGTTTGACTAAGTCGTTATGCCTAAATCGGTTATAATTTTACTTTTCATAGATAATATCTATGATCAAACTATTTAGCATTGGATTTCATGACCACCAATCATGGATGGTGTCCATAAAATGAAACCAGAAAGGGATGGTCAAGTCACAGAATGCTAATAAAGGTTTCAAGTCACAAAATACTGATTTAGGATTAAAGTAAACAACATGATCATAGAGTATACAATTGAAAAAAATTAATTCCATGTGTATATGATAGGTTAGTGGGATCATCAATGTTTTCCATGTGAATTAAGTTCAGCAACATATGGAAAAAAGATTAGTCTTTAAGTTAGTTAAGACCATGATGAAATTTATTCTCTAGTTATTAACTTAAAGTTTCAACCTCAGTTATAGGGAACAAGATCTACTAAGGTAGATCTACAGGTTTCTTGGTCCAAGTTAATCATACATATCATGACATTGTATTGAAAAATAAAAATTGGAACAATTCATGAGTTGAATTATTTCCTGTAACAGGACATAATATCTTCACGTTGACATGTTCATGACATGGGAAGAGATAAATGTGGTGAGTTACAATCCATAAGTCGAGGTGATGTATCAATAACTTATTCCATGATATGTACAAAAATTAATATTTCCAAGGTATATTTTATAGTATGCAAATATCAGTTATATCCAAGAGCACTATAATGGATGTAGTTAGAACTATCTAATTTTACTTTGTCAAGTACAAAAGATATGTACTTGTTAAATGGAGAAGAAGGGTAATATTTTTTAAAAGGACATAAACTAGTCTTCCATAGATCAATGTGATATGGTATTGCAGTTAGGCTAAAGGAGATAATAGATTCAAGATCATATCATCCATTGGTATCCATACATATAAATACCGAGTACGTTGCATCTTCTAAGGTAGGTAAGAAGAAAATAATTGCAATATTTTTTTCTAGTTCTTGGAATCACACCTATTGAGAAAAAGTATTATCATGATGTAAATTATGATATTATTACTAGCCAAGATGTCATGTTTTAATAGTGGAGAAAAAGATATACTTGGGATACCATCACATGAAAAGTTTTACTCGAGGATATGAGGTCTCTATATCCGAATTTCCATGCAGTGAAACCATGGTGGACCCAGTATCTAAATACATTACTTATCAGAACCATGATATTTATCATGTGAGTATCTAACAAGTTTAGTTTGAAAGTTATCTCTAGTGCAGGTGGGAGTTTTGAAATAGTGGGTTCCCTAGACCCAACTATTCAGTGCTTTTGATTACAATATCATGTATATAGTTAGATATACATTATTTCATCTTACCAGTATAGTGTATATTTTTCTGCATCCATTGTTTAAATGCTAATATCCATAGATTAATTTTCATGTTGAGAGGTTATAGTAGTTCCCAAGCTATAATGGAAATCTCAAGATACTATGACATTAATCTTAAATATGTTCTATGGTCTAGGTACATATTTATAATTGGAAATAGTAGATGTATGACTATCAGGTACTGGAGGATCAAAAGAATTGATAATTCTTCTCATGAAGTTTTCACATGGTGATCTCTAATAGTGAGATCATGAGGACTGACCCGCTAATAAGAACACAATATATTTCAAGTGTCATTGGATGTTTCTATCTATGATCATGTGTAATGGTCTCCTGACATGAGATCATTACCAATGTATGTTATTTGATTGCGTAATTTGATGCAAGATGAAAACCATTGAAATGAATTCGTGGCGAGGTAGATTGTGTTGGGTGTTTCATTGGTGGCATGAAATTAGTTGAATGGTCAAGAACGGATTTTTTGATTTTCGTTCATGGAAATAATATATATGAGGCCATGTTGATAAGGATAGTGGTACCTTTATAAGACCATGGCCATGGGATTCGAAGGTAAATCCATCCATTTAAATTAAAAAACAATAAATAAAGATAAGGTCAATGACACGTGAGTGCGTCATGCTTTATGAGATATTACTCAAAAAGAGATTACATTACAATGTGCGTGTTTGTAGATTACTTGTCGCTGTTGTGAAAATCTTTATATCTTCAGGGAACATGATGGGTTTCTAGATCTTGTTCTTGGTTTATGAATACTATTCATTGTTATCGATATAAGGTCATAGAGGGTCACACACAATATTGTATTCAAGAATATTCCTTATTCAGTTGAATTAGAGTTTTGGACATGGTGGGCCCCACCACAGGGGTTCTTGATTTTTCCAAGGAAAAATTATCACCAACGAAATAAATAAATTCATACTATTAATGTTTTGAATAATGAGTATTGAATTTTTTTATTAAATATATTTACAAAATTTAAGTAAATACGGGAAAAATAATAATTAGCGAATATTAAATTATTCAAGATTCAATTAATATTTATGGGAACAACGAGTCTAGTTTTAGACTCAATTATTATCATCTAATATATTTTAATATATTACAATTAAGTGATAAAAATATTAATGACACAGATTAGTAGTCATAAAATGTTGTTAATAGTGCATTGATTATTCGGGGGCTGGGTTGGCATTTCTGGGTAATTACATTCGCCTATAAATATAAGAGGATTGGATAATTTTAAATAATATCCATGGAGCTTCTTTCTACTCTCCTCTCTTACAAGATCTACATAGAGTCTCTAAATTTAAGTAAAATGGATCATGTACTCTCTCAGGAATCACTAGTGAAGCGATGTAGTGATCGTTGAAGTGTCTAAGGCGTCGTCGCAATTCTCCACAAGCACTCAAATTAGGACGAATGTAACTTCTGTGGATTCATTAAAGCATGTGTGGATGATCTAGAGGAATTCGACTTCATATTATTCAATAAGTGATCTCCAATTATGATCATACATCATGCGCGGCTTCAGATTAAACCAGGTATTTTTAGAGTTTATTTTTGTTCTTAATACCCTTAACATGTAGTCCTCGGCTTCAATCGGGTTGCTCTTCACTGATGTTGACAAGGTTATGTCGATCATCAGTGGAAACTTTTTAAAATCCCACCTGTTTGGGGCATCCACTATAAATCTGGTTCTAACATCATAATGTTTCCAAAATTTTATTATAGGATGATCATGTCATAAAAGCACTTATAAAATAAAATTAAGACCATTTTTGTGGATGTTTCTAGGCCTTATTCTGTAGTTTTAACCTAATTTTACCTGTATTACACTTACAGAAAAGAGAAATGTTTATTAAAGTTACTATTCATATGACCCAAACTAAAAGAAATATATTTTCAATATTTTGACGTAATGATTCAAAATATGGAATCCATTTTTAATAATTTAATTTATATAAGTCTATATGATATTAATTTTAATATAAATTAAAAAAACACAGCAAATATGGTTTTTAGAAAAATTAATTTTTTAAGATAAAAAATAATCATATACCAAAATTAATTATGAGTTTTATTACTATGTAATTAATTAGATTATTTCTAAATAAATGGGAATTTTTTTACTTTTAGATAAAATTAAAATCACAACATTACATTTTAATAAATATAATTGATAGTTTTACAAAAAATTGGTATATTTCACTTTTCATGGAAAAATCAATATTTTTCAAAAAATAAAAATATATAATCCTCTGAAAATATTTATATACTAATTTCAAAAATGAAATAATTTTTTTCAAATAAAATTTCAAAATTTTTTAAAAACTAATTATAATGTTTTCTCAAATTATTAATCAAACCAATTTTTGAAGAAAATGTATTTTAATGCTTAAAATGACATTACTAAAAATTATGTAATCATTTCATAATAATTCAATCAAAAAAATTCCCCTATATATATATCATAATTTTTATAATCATGTTCATACATTATAATGAAATATTTAGTTTATAATGATATAATTTAGATTATAATATATCATGGTTCGTTTAAGCATAGTGTAACGTGCTATGTACAACATCAAACATAGTGTTATTCTATTATAAATTAATATTAAATTCTCCACCATTAATAAATAGAATGCTCATAATTTTAACTTGAGCTCAATAATCAAGGTTTTGACATTTGAAAATAACTTTTTTGAAAACCCACATTGTAACAAGGGTTAATAAAACACCTATTTGAAAAGAATGAATGATAAATATGGTGTTCATCTAGAATAATACATAAACAGGTTTCCAAATACGAAAAAATTAGTAGGAAATGAAAATATGTACATGGATAAAAAAATGTAATGTTTAAATAATGATGGAGATAAATATAGAACATTTATCACAATAAGGTGAATGATCATGAGAAAGTCAATGACCACAAAACCATAAATCAATAAGGTGTGAAAAACATCATCGATTCATCATAAATGAATGTTATAGGATAATATTTTGGTTTCATGATTCAGTTCCTGGAGTTGAGGAATTCCTTTTCAATCTTTACTAAGAGTATAACAAAATATACTTTCTTGAGTTTATTTAAATTTATAAAATCAATTTACTCCTTTGGTTTCATTTTTCCAAAATATTCCATCTTTATCTCATATTTTACTTCAACTAATGGGTATGAATATTTTATTCCTAAAGAACTATAATAAACGTCAAATTGACCAAGTGGTATATAAAAGATGAAAATCTATCCTTCATATCTTTAAACATTAACCAAAACCAAATATTTTATAACATGGTAATATAATACACAAAATGAATAAACCTTTATATGAAGAAATGAAACATTATTCTTCAAATCCTTAACAGTTACACCCAAAGCATAACGTAAATTATTTCATAATTTACTGACCATAAAACTCTTCATAATATTCTACAAATCCATAAATCCCACATAATATTATAAGAATGATTTAATATTTATATCCTAAAAATAATAGTTACTAAATATTTCACAAACCCACAAATGTATATACCATAATATTATAATCTTTAAAATATTATGATCATCTAAATCAAAAACCTAAATCACAGTAAATCCACTATTGATTCTTAAAAAATTAGTATCAAAAAATCAAAAGGGAAAAAATACCTGAGTTGTGGGTATTATTTTTCCCAGAAAATAATGGAAGAGAAGGTGTCCAAGATGATGTAGATTGTGTAAACCTCTAAATTCCATGTGATCACATAACCTTTTGGAGGTCATGAAAATGGGTAATGCTACGCACATGACCTATTAGAGATCACATTGTCCCCCATTGAAAAAGCCTCTTTTTTCATGAGTAAGGGTCCAAGACACTCACTGATCATGTGGTGGTTTCCAGATAAGCTCCCCCAAGTCAATAGACATGTCAACAAGTCAATCCCAACAACCATCCCAAAATCCTTACAAAATAAATGATATAAATATTCAATATATGGAATCCTCTTTCCATCATTGACGGTTAGGTGACACACTGCCATGATTTGAATGCCTCTATTGAATCTTGGGCAACATGTCCATGTTGTCGTGCAAAATCCAATTTACATGTTACCCTCATTAGGAAAAGAGATTTAGACATGTCTAGTTGACTCTATGATTCCATTTCATCTCCATAGAAAATAAAATGGTTTTTCCATGACAATACATGCACATAACCACAAGACCCATTATTGGTAATGTGGTGAATCACTATTAGGGAGAGTGATTATTATCGACAACACTCTTACTCCATCAAGAGATCCCTATCACTGGTAAAATAAATTGGGAAATAAAAGGGGAAAAGGAGAAAGATTATTTTGGAATGAGGATACATTTCCTTCACATGAATGGGTTCATATGACCTATAATATCACCATCGATCATATGAGTCCCCCATCAACAATCCATCATAATCCTGCAAGTCCCCTTAGAATGTCAGATTGATCTTGTGAATCCCCCTGGCAAGCCACCTTTGTCTCTCAAAAGACACCTTACATACCACCTTTGGTCATGCACAAGCATTTCCATAGGCATCCTGATTATGAAATGGACCCTATAAATATCTTCCTAACTATGTGTAATCTCCTTGAAATGTCAACCTGGTTGTGAAAAATCCCTTTGATCGGTATGGTTCCTATAAAAATGGAAAAGGGGAAACACTCTTGTGATCAAGAACATCAGGTGGTGCCATAGATCACCTATGGCAGGATCATAAGAAACATGTGACACCAAATCACTCTAAATAATCCATCCTAATTCTAAGAAATAAACTCCATTAAAGGAATTTTATAACTAGTCCAGTGAGGTCTATAAAAACCTCCCCCTCAACGCAAAAAAAAATCCATCGATAATCCCTAATGAACATGAGCTTAAGAGTGGACTTCTCATAGTGTCATATCATGCAATCACAAGGTCTTACAGTGGATAAAAATAAGAGGAACAACTTAAGGGGTTATTTGGAATGCATATTATCTTCGTTTGGTAACTCATAGATCAGGAAAAGGACTTCTGGCGGATCAGGCTAGATTAAACGAAGGTAGTCATGCATGAAAGTTGGATCACGCATAACCTAGTAATAAATTAATGATGGATAAAATCTAAGGGACAAGCATAATAAATGTCGGACTAAAATAATATAAAATATGGGATACTTATATTAATATATATACATTGATCATTACTCACTTCTCATGACTAACTTGGATCATGAGATAACACTAGGACATGTCACCAAAATCATGAGACGTTCCCTTGACATACCATTTAGATCATATCATGTCCCTTTTACATATCATGAAAAGTCATGTGATTCCTTTTAGGCATTAAAATCAAGTCTTACAATGTACCCTAGTCTTTCCATAAAAATCTTGGGAGGTCCCCCAAACATGTCGCCCAAATTATCCAGCAACACCCAGAAAAGTTAGCTAAATCTCACATTGAAACCAAGAAATGTCATCCAAGTCATACGAAACTTTACAGAAATGTTAACCTAGATAATGATATTTCATCTATAAAATTCATCCATTTCATGCATCACTCTTCATAAATTTCAACTTGAATCTTGCGATGTCCTCTGAAAAAGTCATCCAGGTCATGTGACACTCTCCAAACATGTCATCTTTAGTCATGTGATGTCCTCTGAACAAGCTATACAAATCATGCGATGTCCACCAAATATTTCACTCATAACATAAAATTTACATTGTATAAGTAAACCAAATCATTTTATTGTCATTGGATAATTCATCTAGTCAACCAGGACATGTCCATACATCTTTAAACATATTAGGCAGCCAATCTGAACATGTTCGACAAATAATCATCCCATGTCCAGCAGACATCCCAGGACATGATAACCTTGTCTAGTGAATATATAAGGTAAAACATAGTGTGTATTACCCTATGAAACTAAACTAATATGACTCTAATTATTTCCATAACTTGTATACGTAGGATGGCTTCATAACATCCATGCTTCATATCAAATAGTCAGGGCAACTTCAGTGTGAATTTCATGATCAAACTAAACTATGATAACTCAAATTCCTCCTATAATTTGGATATATAGGATGCCTTCCTATGTCTCGATATCAAATAGACACCACTTTAGTGTACGTTCTCCCATGTCCCCTACATTCCAACCATTGGGACCAAATCAGTCCCATGGGCTAATCATTTTTTCTCATCCACCATCATATTGAGAAGGAGACTGAACATTGATGAAAATGATTCCTTCTATAACCAAGATACGTATGATTCCTTTTTTAAGTCTTGATACCTATATTTAAAATTTGAAGGTATGTGCCAAAAAATAATTCCCACACCCAAATGCATTGAAATTGGTTACATTATATTCCTTGTTCCCCACAATGAGCATGGATTATGTGGTCTTAGGGAGTTGAATTGATCCCAACATTTACATCAGGAATCTCTACCAGCTGGGGAAACCTCAATGTGTAAGCCCCAATAATTTTTATGATATTAATACTTCTATTTAAGTTCTTAAACCATGATTTATTTCCCTAGGGAGTGATCAAACTATGATTACTTTGATTCCTTCTATAACTTTGATATATATGATGCTTCTTCGTGGTCTAAATTAAATTCATGGTGCCTAATTTCCATCATATATTTCATTTCTGTATGACGTTAAACTGCATAGATTTAAATAACTACATGGGTTTTGATTCCTATTATAAATAGATTATGTAGGATGCCTCATAATAGCTCAATCCCATCCTTAAATTATTAGTCACCTCCCTAGATGATAGAAAATTATAGAGTGCATGGTTATATTTCTTTAAAATATACGAAGATACCCAATAATGGGGAAAAGGATGAATAGCCTATGAAACATATATATGTACTCTTCAATAGATCCATCTCTTCACATATGAAAAGGTTTACTACTTCATAATTCTTATAGGGTAGCTAGTCCCATAGTAGGATTTGGAAGATACTTAAAAACATGCCCTAAATCTATAATAGAGTCATGGAGTAGGAAACAATCCCCCCCCCCAAGTGTTTGATGTTCTCAACCACCCATATTGTCAACCAATTTGAGTTCGTATGAATTATGGGGTCAAAATCCCCAAAGGAAAAACTGCCTTCAGAATGTTGGTTTAAACTTAGTTATGGATATGGAAACCCTGGGGAGTTTCTAAGAAATATAAAAATGGTGGACCCCACATGAGGTTTTTAGAAACACATTCAACCCCCCCCCCCCCAACATAATCAATCATTGGGAAAACCTGAAGCGTCTTCCCATGAAAAAGTAGTGAACCTAGAATAAAATCAATTTACTACAGAATTTACATTATATGTTAAAAATGATAGACTGTCTGGTTCTTGTCTGGCCATTCTATTCTTACCAAGGAGTCCCCTGATATTTTTTACAAAACAGAAATTGTGAACCAAAATTGAAACTCTCAAATAACAAGATGATTGGTTTACCATGTTTTGGGCCATTTTTTAATATCCTATATAAAAAACATGTGATCCTAACATGAATATATCAAATGAGGTTAGGGTTCTCAAGAAATAAGTCCATCTTTGCTGTTACAAGTCCACATGAGTAGAATATCTGGATCAGGAATAAGAAAGAACAGTTTTATTTCCCATGAATATTTGATTGTTCATGTATCCTACCTATAATGATTCAAGTATCGGTAACCTGGTTCTTTATTATATGAATGACTATAGAAGCTAATCTCACAAGAAACACTCCAGCCTGTGAACATATCCCCATTCATTGACTGTTTTGGAAAATCAGCTATGGCTGTAACCCCTACGGTTTGTAGAATTACCTCACATACCCAACATCTTCAATGTCAAGTGGAGAATTTACTAGTCTAATAATACCAATTACATGGTAAAATCCTGACCCTATAAGATGAATGAAAAGTTATCTATTATCTAAAACCTATGAATTCGTATCGTCTGAATGAATCTATAGTAAATTTGATGGCACTCATTCCCACCACGAACCACTTCATAAGTTTATCTTTGAATCATGACAATCACAACCTTTAGTATATGATAAAGCTATACCAAGGAACCAACTATATATTCTTCTATTTTAGGGTCCAATGAGGAGGATTCATATCAACCACCATTGTTAGTTTCATCCCATTATGGTCATTTATTCACCTACTAAGGGTACCACCAGATACACTTCCACCTCTGAAACCCATAAACTGGAAATAATGAAGAAACATGAAGCATGGATAGATCTATAAAATTATGATTGGGCTCATGTCCCCACCTCCACAAAAAAATACCACATGCATATCTGAGTATTATTCAACATGCATGCTCATAACCTTGATCACTCTAAATAATTCTATAGGAATATTCCTTCATCATGCATGCGAAAAGCGTA
This sequence comes from Viscum album, assembly GCA_963277665.1. Classification (NCBI taxonomy): domain Eukaryota; kingdom Viridiplantae; phylum Streptophyta; class Magnoliopsida; order Santalales; family Viscaceae; genus Viscum; species Viscum album. Next base: position 226,116,598 of record OY728159.1, on the reverse strand, counting down.
TATTCCTACCACTGTGCCAGAAATGATTTGGAATATTTTAGTGGCACAAGGTAGACATAAGTGTGTGCATATACAAGATTTACTAAAAGATATCTTCCAGTATATAGTGGAGAAAAAAATGTGGAGGCTTAAATTTCAACACACACTTTTCTACAATTCTATTACATATTAGAAATGGTTGAAGAATTAAGTAGGCATATTCTGACACTGGTATAGAGATAGGTACATATTCCTAACCCTACAGCTAGGGCGACACAACACTCTGATAATTATGAGAATGTGGTTTCTCCGGAGAAATAATATATTCTAGCTCTCATCCTGGAGGATTATCTGTATATTTCAATAAAGGACAAGGCACCAGATTGGGCTCATATTCACATTCAAACCGAGGATCAACAAGTCAGAGTATAACTAGCCTAGAGATAGGATTCTATCCCTATTGAAAAGGACTAGAAGTATATTCCAAAGGCCCGAGATTGGTCTCATATCACCTTTATAGTCGGGGGTCACTATGTGAAAGTGGAACATGCCACAGGACAGGCTCATACCCCTATCATAAAAGACTAGCATCATATTCTAAAGGTCCAGGATCGGGATAATCTTCCCATTTTGGTTGGGGATATCCAAGTGGTATTGGAAAATTACTCATGATAATCTCATATTACTATTGAAAAATACCAATAAAATACTCTAAAGGCTCAAGATCAGTCTCATATCTCTGTTTTGACCCATTTCCATCATTTGAGAGTGGAACACACCTTGGGTTGGGCTCATATTAATTCTAGTGAAGCTACTCAGAATATTCCATCAACTAATGGATGCTATGATCATATCCATACTTTCTATAATGAATGATTTCACCAACAACCTTTAAAGGCTATACAAGAGGAGGTTCATACTCCTCCCATTTCATAGGTCTATTTGCCTATTCCTATGGGGAATGTATATTTGGACTTGGATCATACTCATGTTCCAACTAGAGCTCACTATGTGAGAGGATAACATGCCTCGGGATAAACTCATATTCCTATCAAAAAAATACTTGATGAAAATTTCAATGTCTCTGGATCAGGCTCATATCTATGTCCTGGATGACGCTCACCAAGTGAGAGTGGAACATGCCTCGAGATAGGCTCATATTCATGTCAGGGAAGCTACATGGCATATTAAAGCAGTTTATTAGGAGCGGTATCATACTCCCAATACACCAGATGATTATCAATATATTCTTTCATCCATCATATTATAGGCTCATATTCCTACATAGGCCCATAAGGTAGGTCAGAATATTCCTTTAATAATGTTAAGCGATGATTGTATCCATAATATTCTCATTGACATTGTCTTTTAGTTTGTTCAAGACACATTCTCAATGCCCCAAGGGTCCATCAACCCTATAGCTAAAGTATAAAAAATCATTACTATGATTTTCCTCCTCATGGTAGTGTGAATATGGTTCAAATGTACTCTACTCCTCGCATATATTGTGTTCAACCTCCCCATGATGATAACTCCCACGAATATGGAAATCCTCCCCTTTCCCATAAACCTCTATATAGATAGGTTCTCAAAACATAAACACAGTCGTATATAGAGGCTCTCAACACAACTAGGTTAATCATTTATAGTTCCCCATTAAATTCTATAATCACGCCACTTTGGTTAGTAGGCGACCCCTAGAATCACCTTTTCTGGTCTAATGAGATAGAGGCATGTATGTCTGATGAAGAAGAAACTGACATTGATATGTAGAAAGTTTTGTCTAGATAAAGCATCCCCACCATATTTTGGACCCTTTATACATCTGAGTATGATATCATAGATGATCTAGAAAAGGATTATATTCCTTACCTACACAAAAATATGTTGGAAACACATCAGTGATTGAAGGTTTTGAACCTCTTTTATCCAAGATATAAGGTTCTCCTTCAAACCATCAAGATAATTTGTTTTCATCTAGACCTAGCTGCTATATTCATGTACCAGGACCTAAAATCATAAAATCATAGTGAAAATATCTATCATACTTTCCTCTATTATATTAAAACTCTTTTCTATTTGTTCATTGAAGCCTCTTTATGCATCTGTATTCAATGATGGGGAATGTATGGAGAGTTACACTTTACCAAACCATTAGAATAAAATAAATCCCTACATTTGACATACTATAATTTCATATCCTTCATCAAAATCAAGGGATTGGGAAACACATGATACAATTGGTCATTACAATTGAATTCCCTTGATTCAATGATTCCAAGACATCACGATGGAGGGGAGAGGATAGCTAACAGATCTTTAAACTGTGCTACTCGAGGGAATAAGAATTCATTTCAAATATGGAATATTAATTTTTAATCAACTAGACAACTTCCTATAGAAAATGAATCATGTCATGGACTTACATTATGTCTATATTCTACACAAGAATAGTTTTCTCAAATCAAAATGGTCACAATATTAGGTTTTATAGAATCCATCCATGAGAAAACCCAACTAATTGGGCTGAGAGAATATCTACCATCGCCTCCACACCTCAGATCATCAATACCTGAGAGGATTCAAGAAATATCTACAGTATCTAGAAACAAACCCAATCCCACTAGTCTTAGAGAATTTTTATCTCAATTTCCATCATCAGGTTTATCATTCCCTGGGAGGGTCTTGGGGAAAATCAATGGTGGTTCCATATCAACCCCATCCTAATGGGATGAGGGCATTTATATGTCAATTCCCATCCCAAGAATGATCAAATCCGAAAATTTAAGCATCATATCCTCAATAATTGGATGAAAATATTCCAATGGTGGCCCTGAATAGTCCACATCCCACAGGGATGGGGGAATTTTCATCATCATCATCACCCCAGAGGGAATCATTTTTCTCCTAGTTTGGGGAAAATATATATGGTCAATATCCTATGTATTCCTCCCTCTATAAGAAAAACCTATAATATTTAGGGTTCATTTTTCTTTCATGACCCTTATGGTCACTACTAATAGACAAAAAAAGGAGGAACGTGCAGAGAAGGAAATCAAACCACATAGGATCCATAAGCCAAAATGGTCTAATATGGAAAAGGTTTTGAAAAAATGACCCAAATGAAATCATTGATGATTCCTCATGTTATATTGAAATTAATGGGAAAAATAAAATTTCTTAGTATACCTATATAAATTTGACCATGATCAACACACACAAAAATTGGATAAAAATGGAAATATAGAGGGTAGAAATACAGAAAATATACACTAAGAGTAAGGTGATATGCATGCACCATCTAAGGGTTTAGGTACCCAGAACTAGGGAAGGATCAAGAATCCTAGCACCTCCAAATATCTAGATTCTTCCTATATAGAATGACACTATGAATGATAATGGTAAATAAGTATTCATATACCTCTCATCACCTATAAGATCTACAATTCCTTCCATGGAGGAGAATTTGGCACAATATGAGAATGAGATATAAACTCTCAGAAAACTCAATGAGGATCTAATTTGGGGAAACATTCCCATTGGGTATCATATTCATGATTTGGAAAATTTCCCTCCTCCAATATACCTAGAAAGATCCAATCCTCCTATAATGTCATCATTTGAGCATCATACCAGCTCCAGATCTAGGCAGTTGGTCTACATAAATGATGAAGTCAAAGATGATCAAGATTTTCCTCTATTACAATGATAGACTCTCCATCTCCAGATAAATAATTCAATATTCACATAAATTAAGAATCTATGAGGGACCAAAAAAGGTCACATCATAAATCCACACCCCCTCCTTGTAGTAAGAAGGTGACTCATATTGCAGTACCTCTAAAATAGATCAATGCCATCGAGACCCTAGCTACTTGAATGGAAGACATTAAAGGAAAACATGTATAAATAAATATTGAGAGGAATCCATATCATAAATGGGTGGATGAAACTTTTCCCCACCTAATTTTTGAAATCCTACCTTCTCACATTTGATGGAAAAGAGACCTAGAACAGTATCTCATGCAGTTCGTATCTCAATGTGGTCCAATGATGGGGCCTCGAGATCAACAGGAGGTAGAAAAACTATGGTTTTTTGTACAGATTATAATAGGTGCATCCTTTTTTGGTATATTATATTTTAGAAATATCCATTATAGGATGGTAATTCCTTCATCATCAGTTACTTGATCAATTTAGCTTTATGATGTGAAAAAAGACAATTTTTGACCTGATAGACTATAAGAAATGAAAAAAATGAAATGGTATCTAACTTAATTTCATATGGAATGGTTTAATGTACTCACTCATAATCACTCTCTCATAGGAGAAATTGTAAGATCCCTATGCTGAAAATATCCAGAGTGAGTTGTAGACACCTATGATCCCAATGAAGATCGAGGTGGGTTACATAAGTTTTCATAAATGGAACAACATTTGGAAGAATCTATATAGAGAACCTAATTTAAATATCAGTTCATGCCTTCATGAAAAGGGAAAGGGATCCAAAAGGAAAAGACTATATTATTCTCCCTCAAACCAGTAGAAATGCCTATTCAAGTATCTAGGCAGGTCCCAAACCATCAATAACCTCCTATTGAGTGGAAAGGACAACAAAATCACCTATATCCATATGAAAAAAGATAATAAAGATGTCCAATATTAAAGGAATGGATGAATAAAAAATAATTCTTCTAAAACAAGATATTATTTGGTTATTTCCTTGCATCTGTGGTTAGTAACCTAATCAAGAAACTGCATCCTGGGAATCCCAATGTGTCCAACCCCACTAATCATCCTGAAATCTATCCTTTCTATATAAGGCTTGGTCATAACATCCAAGATTTCTTCATCTTCAAATAAATCCTTTGAATAACGGTCTATTTCAGATAGTTAATGTTGGATAACTCCACAAAAAAGGTAGCCTTCTTAACCAATTCCTACTCAGAATAATAAGGTTATTGTAAAAAATTTATTTCTAAGTGCAGGCAGAAGTTCAACAACTCGATGACTCGAAAGATGGTCGGATGAGATCTTGCTAACCAGAGAGAACATATTTAAAGACCCATAAATGTCTCGTAATCTATGTATGTGACATAAAAATATGCTTCTTGAAAGTGGAAGCATCCATAAGACACAAAATGAGATGGAATATAAAGATTCATATTCAGCTCTGGTGCATGCTCCGACTCTTGCAAATTTCTTCCCAACAACATCTAAATCATGATCATCACCCCACCCAACCGAAACTTCATTAGAATAATAGCTCATATTTTGTTGTTTAAATGTGATACACTTTGAAGAACCCTTATTTGATGATTAATATTCCTTCGAGTCTGATTTCCCAACACCTTATAGGGGAACAAGAGCCTGTATACACAGGAACTGAGGAAACAAAGGACAATGTGGGCATGGTCAGACATAATATTTTAATTAAATACCAAAATATGACATTTATGTTATTGAGACACATGGGAAAGTAATATATAAATCCTAAAAGAGACATAAAGGTGTTTTACAACCCCTTGGTGGTCGTCCACTCCCAATTTCTTTACATGATCGGTTGGAGGGGGTGTAATTGTTTGGTCAGCCTAGAAAATTGAGAAGGTCCTTGCGATCTACACTACTGGAAGAATATTCTCCCTCATCCTCTGCACAAACAAAATGACCATATACTAAAAACACCTCATATCTTGATCCATATAATAAGTATCAAAACCACATCAGGAATCATCGACCTTTGGCACTGAATTATGACATTTTAAAATAGATGGTGATTGTCCCAACCAAGATCTCAATCCTAGATGTTCTCGATATTTTAGAATAACTTAGATAATCACTTATTGAGTCCCCTAATATCTAATAATATTTTGTGAAATAATTCATTATATCCAAGGTTTATCGAGTGGTGACTATGTGATCAAAATTTCATATCACCATCCCATTCACAAAACAGGATTAGAAAGAGGTTATCCAAGGAAACATCAAACAGCTTTATGTTTCTAGAAGAATTAATAATTATTGTTTCCAAATTGGATTGATTGGAAATGGTTCTAGGATCAACCTCATCCCAATTCAGTACCTCTGATGTTTTGGATATAGAAAATGGTATTTATCTCCCATAAATATGACCATTCAAGGGTATGAAAATGTGATAAAAACTTCATGAGAATATAAATATCAAAGTTAAGTTTGGAGATCCAACATATAATTTTGTGTTCATAGTTATCCAGAATTTCATTATATATGATGTCCTAATCATAACTCCTTTTCATACAAACAATGTGGTGGTACCTTCAACATTTTATTAGTTTTTGATATACCTAATGATGGAAAGGTTGGAATACTATATGGTGACATTACCCCCTTGGAGACATGAGACTATACATGACTTGAAGTTGGTTTCTATAAAAGAGAAGGAAAACAACCAATACAATATGAAAAAATATAGGTTTCTTCCTTTAATGTCTTGGGGAATGCCCCAAAAAATCCTTGGATTATGGTTGACAGTGAATATGTTCTTCCTATAAACCTGATTGATGAAGTAGACTTAACCCCAAATGTCCCTACTCCATCTGTCCCTAGTGATAGAATGAAATATAATCATCTTTGGAATATTTCTATAATGAATCTGGAATAAGGGGATGATAGTGTATCTTCCCATGGACTCTCTCATTTTGATAGTGATAGATAATCCCCAACATTTCCAACTTTATCAAATAATGTCTCCACAAAAACATAAGTGGAATAAGATGAGGATGGTCTTAGGAAATCCCCTTTGGCATTTGAGGAAGGCGTCTCTACCACCATTGATGATCTTAGGTAGTTAAATCTGTGAGAAGAATAAGGATCATGGACTATATTGGTTAGTTCAGTCATGCCTCCCAAATAGAAAGTGATATACATCGTATTTATAAAGAAAAACTAATATGTGTTTTCTTGTAATTTTATAGAAATTCCCAAACTGAATCCAAATGTGAAATTCACCACCCCAGCTTACATGATGGACATCAAGGCATTAAGCGGGTAGTTAAGAGGGTGCACTCCTATTTTAATACTAATATAGAGAATAAAGTTGAAAATTGATCAAAAACAATTTTTTATGAGAAGTGAAATACCCAAGTCTTCTCTCCAACATTATCCCTATCGAGAAAAAAATGTTATGATTAGGGTCTGTGTTGATTTCAAAAACCTTAATCGATACTTCCCAACGGAATGTATCCCATTGATGATATCGTAAATCTTTGTCGATGAAACATCTATATTCAAATCCCATTCCTTCATGGATGGATATTTAGGGTACAGTTATATAAATATGGCACCTGAAGATGAAGAATCCACTCCCTTCATGGCACCCCAAATGATCTTTTACTATCAGATCATGACCTTTAGACTAAAAAATTTGTCTCTATGTAACAATGCACTATGAATCATAGATTTAATCCCTTATTAGAGAGAATATATAAATGATATTTCAAAAACCTGGTGGTAAAATACCAATAGTGATGTTATCACTTCATGGATCATCAAATAGTCTTCAACAAGCTATTCCAACACAGTCAAAATATGAATCTGCTAAAATGTTATTTTGGGGTAACATCAGGGATGTTCCTTAGCATTGTGGCCTTCCACCATGGCATTGAGTTTTCCCTAGAAAAGACTAGTGTTATTATATAAATTTCACCCCTAGTAATATAAAATAACTAAGGGGACTCAAAGGGAAACATTCTTACATTTAAATTTTCATATCCAAGCTAGCCACCAAATATGTCCCCTTCGCCAGGATAATAAAGAAGGTAATTGACAATCAGTGGGACAATGACTTCCTAGAAGCCTTTAAGAGTCAGAATAAGTATTTTCTACAACCATAAGTCATGGTGAAGATGTTGGAATGGAAGCCACTCATCATATATGTGGCTTCCATGGAATGATATCTTAACACTCTCCTCATACAGATAAATTATGTGGGGAATTAGAACAGTCTCTACTACCTCAACCAAATGATGTTGGGAACTGATACCTGGTATTATGACATCGAGAACCATTGCCTTGTTCTTATCTTTTCAATTAAAACTAAATAATTGTGTGTATCAAATCAAACTCAATGTAATCTCTCATATTTATCTAATCAGGTACATCCATCTATGTCCCATGTTGAATCTAAGCTTTCCTCGATGTACAGTCATTCTATAACAATACGAAATTTAGCTTGTGTGACCGAATGTATTAAAAGGTATGGCCCTGTATGATTTTATTTTGGAACATCCAGACATAAAAAGTACACCATTGGACACCGAGATTCCAAATGAGAAGGTTTTCTATGACCATGACACTCCTCAAACCTGGGAGATGTATTTTGATGCTTCCTCCTGAATTATTATGGAAAAAAGGATGGAAAAAATAAATCTCAACTAATATGGATTAAGAATTATATTTTTCTCACCATAATTTGTTTCCCCTACTCTTTATCACTATCTGAAGGCTGCAAGAATAATGATGTAGAATATCAAGCTATCATCATTTGCTTGGATCTAGACTTACAAATATATATATCTTAACTGAATATAAAAGGATATTTAATGTTAGTGATAAAGAATATCAAGGGAAAATATTCCATCAAAAGGGAAAAATTATCCCCTCACTGGAAACATTAGAGGAATAATGGCATATTTCATTTTTGATCCCATGTTACATCATCTCTCCCTAGCACAAAATGCTCACACTGATGCATTGGAGAATGCATCCATAGTCTTGGACAACCTTGATTAGGAGGAAGTGATCTTCTACACCACGCACCGAGTGATGGTATCATCAATCATCTTCTGTGACATGGAAGAAATCAATCAGGTCAACACCACCCAAGAGCATGATGAACCAATATCTACCACTATATGGATAAGGCCCATAATTTATTATCTCCAAAATTGGACTCTCCCGATAGACTAATCTGAGAGGGAATATATTAGATGGAGAGTGGCGAACTTTACCCTATGATATGGTCCAAATGAAAATAAATCCCTCTAAATGATTTTATTTGATAGAATCAACCTCAGATACATAGTAGAAAGGTATATTCTCTCAATCATAGTATAAATCCACATAGGATCATGTAGTACTCATTGATGTGGGACAAGGCTCTCCCATAAAATTAGGAGGATAGGTTACTACTAGGAACCCATGATACAAGGCTGTTTTGAATTCACCATAAAATATAATTCATTCCAAATTCAAGAAAATATAACCCTTCAACCCCCAAAATTGATACATATATCTAAATATTGATAGCCATTTTTAGTATGGGGAATTTATGTTTTGGGTCCATATCCACCAGTCACAGCTCAGTAGTTCAAGTACATCCTTACTGCTACAGACTAATTTTCCAAATGGGATAAATAAATACCCCTCAAGGATGTAGCGATAAATAATATCATAAAATTTTTAAATTTTTATATAATCACTAGGTATAGAGTCCCTTATACAATATTGATAGAAAAATTCACAAACATCTATTCTATAGAGTTGAAGAAATGGTACCCGGAGAACAACATCTAGTCCCATTACTCATCCCGCTATCATGGAATAGAAAATGAAAAAATATAAGCCTTCAACAAGACTATAAAATATAATCTAGAAGATTATGAATTAATAAAATAATTCCTAACCAAAAAATAACTTCCAGACTTTAGGGGACTACTGTACCACCACATGAACTGTTATACAATCAATTCTGTATTCATCAGTATATGGGACCAATTCATTATTTCCTATAGAATTCAAATTACCATCACACCAAATATCCATTTGTAGAAAACTCATAGAAGTTTATAGATAATTAAAATGCCTATATGAATTATAGTGACTTGATGAGAGTAGGTTTCACACATTGTATGACGTCAAAGTTCATCAAAATTGGATCACACAAGCCTTCAATCAAAAGGTACACCTTTATTGGTTCTTTCAAGGAGAACTGGTATTAGTTATTAGAACCCCAAATATACTAGGAAATTATCTTCCTATGCATGAATGTAAATTTGAATTGACTTATATAATACAAAAGGTACATCACAATAGATCCTACACACTGGACACAATGGATATGGAATATGTCACAACCCCCACAAAAGTGAGGACTATTAAAAAAAATACATTGTGTAGAAACCATAATGAATATCTCATCCGACCATACAATAAAAATCTAAATATATATTGTCCTAAAAGAAATATGATAAACTGCCCAACATCCTTCATCCTTATCGCATAACGTAAAACTACATGAATGATTTCCTCACTGCATTATGTTAAACTGCTCAGAACCCCATTACTCCTCTTTTTTCAGATGTGGTGACCCAATTCGTTACTGCATGATGTCAAACTGCATGGATAACATCCTGGTCACATGATGATAAACTAAACAACATTTCCTTACCACATATTTTCAAACGATACCAAAGTAGTCATGATTGCAATATGTTAAATTGTACGGTGTCAAATGTCTTTATTGCATGACATTAAACTTCAAGAAATACGTCATTACAGGATGGTTGGAATTGTATCACCAACGACTAATAAAACACTATTTTATTCAATATTTTATTGATAATAAATTATATAATTTCCTTAAATTGTGTTAAATATGTACTATTAGAAAGTATTTGGGATTAGATCATTCATTTGAATATTTCATGAAAATCCAGTTTTACCATTTATAAATCACTGTAGTATTTGAATCATAAATATTTGTATTTGAATTATCTGAACTTAAAATTTTGTAACAATGTTTATTACGTCATGGGATACAACTTTTATTCAGGACAATAGATCAAAATAATGAATTTGGATGGAGTAATTGGGCCATAAACGCAAAGATGGGATGGACACGCCAGAATGGAGAAGCTTCTATATTTCGGCCATAACTCTTTCATCTAAGTATTTAATGAGCCCAAATTTTGAGAGGAGATAGAGTAAGAATATACTCACATATTATACTTCTGGAAGAAGATCTGATTCACGTGTTTCTGTGGTCAAATGGGCAGTGAAATGTGGATTAAAATATATGGCCGAATTTTCACATTCACACTTGAAACCACTTGTAACCTATCCTCCCCTACCCTCTATAAATTAGAGTTTTTATAATTTTTAAGGGTTGTTACGTGAATTTAGGAGTTGAAGGAAGAATATAAGAGGTTTCATTCTAATTCTCCAACCATTGTAAGAGGGGTAGTTCTTGAATAAAGGATCCCCTCAACAAGCCTTCCTCTTCTCCTCCTTCTTCTTCATGTTGTAATGCATTTATTATTTCAATAAACTCTTAGTTTGTATTCCATTTATTCTGTTATTTTAAATTTTATTATTCTCTTAATCTTCCTAATTGGGTTGGAATCAATAGTGGAGATGATATTGGTTTCTACCCTTTCAATCTTTTTCTCATTCAATATGTCTCCACGATGACCACACCATCCATGGAAGAGTAGTTTTTTTAGTGATTGATCTATCTTCTAACCTCTTCATTTAATTATTCTGAATAATTGAGCTACTGTAATTAACATAATATTATCCATGAATTGTGTTTTTAAATTATAATAAACTAATCAAGCAATTGAACAATTAACACGAAAACTCATGAGGTCGAGATTTTGTGTAAAATGTGAGAGCGTGATCTTAATCGGTAATACAAGACCACACGTGATAAATTTGTAGAATTAAAATATAATCCCTAAACACAATTAATCCTCATTTCCTGAATGGATATGTTATATAATTAACCAATTACTATAAGATAACATTAGAACAAAAAATCAATGCAGGGTGCTGCGATTGCGTGTTCCGAAACTAGCCTAGGGTTTAAGTAATTTCATCTTTGTGGTTAAGTTAACTCTCTTAGGGTTCAAGGGTTAAAAAATTAGGGGATCATAATTAATTGAATATTTATTTAAAAGATAATTATTAATAATTAAATGAAGAGGTAGAGTTTGATCTATTACACCTTTTAAAATATTTTCTAAAAAAATATCTTCTCGTTGTATTTTGTTAATCAACTTACATTTCAAAATTAAAAACAAAAAAAATACAATATTATTCCAGAAAAATTATTCTAGATTATTAAACTATAAACAACCCCCATCCTTTAAACTATTGTTTAAATTATATTCAATTTTATTTTTAGAATACCTTTAATAAGTTATTAAATTCACTTCTTCCTTGGAGAGACGACCTTGGTCAGCCACTCTACTGCACCTAAGTAACCTAAAACTGAATATCATTTGAGGGCACCCATGATAGTGCTCTTTCAAATTGGAATTGTTGGCAGGGAGGCAAGTAATTTATTCAAACATTTATAGGTATTTATTTTATTTTTCATTTGATTATTTTCTTCACCTCTCTCTTTCATATTTTCCCTTTCTCGAGTTTTCATTTTCTTTTCTTTCATCCTATTCTTTTCTTTTTGGACCATCAACTCAAACTTATAATTTTTCTTATGGTCCCATTTTCCTATTTTCATTTTTTGATTTATGACATGAATTAATTCGAAGGATATCTTAGTTATTGACCTTGATATTGAACATAGCCTTCGAGCTCGAATCAGACAGTCTCAGTCTACGGTAAGTTCCAATATTCAACAATTTAGTGAATTCATATCTTCTGGAAACATTGAAATTGGAAGCAATTCAAATTAAAACATAAAAGAAGAGCCAATGGCTAGAAATAATAATAATGAGCTAAATAGAACCATTCAAGAATTGGCTGCACCAGATATTAATTATCAACCAAATTGTATTGCATACCCAAATCTCAAATCAGACTTTGAACTAAAATCTGGGTTAATTCACTTACATCCAAAGTTTCATGGCCTCTCTAGTGAGGATCCCAATAAACATTTTAAATATTTTAATGTGGTTTGCTCAACCCTAAAACCTAGAAATTTCTCTGACAATCAAATCAAATTAATAGCATCCCCATTTTCACTTGATGGAGCTACAAAGGATTGGATGTAATATTTACAACCTGAAGATGTAACATGTTGGAACAATTTGAAATGACTTTTCTTGCAGATATTTTTTCTAGCATCTAGGACCACTTCCATTCATAAGGAGATCTTGGGGATCAAGAAAGAAAATGGGGATTCAGTGTATGAGTACTGTGAGAGATTCAAGAAGTTGTGTGCAAGCTGCCCACATTACCAAATCAGTGAGAAACTACTCATCCAGTACTTCTATGAAGGACTCACACCTATGTATAGAAGTTTGGTTGATGTTGAGGCTGGAGGAGAATTGGTGGAAAAGACCCTAGTAGTTGCACGTGCGTTGATCAAAAAAATGACCCAAAACTCCCAACAATTTGGTGATTGAGGTACACCACATGTCCGGGGAGTAAATCATGTATGCCCTTCTTCTCTTGAAAATCATTTGATTGATACCATGTTGGAAGAATTGACCACTATGGTGCGGAAGATTTCTTTGGTTATAAAGAAATCCAAACCCCCTCCTTCAAGGCCTTGTGGTATTTGCACTGAGACAAGCCACCCAACTGACTGTTGCCCACAAATCCAAGAAACAGATGATTGTGCAACTGTGTTCTCTAGGAGACCATATCAGCAAAAACAACAACCACTATATCCCAAAAATAAGTTTGATCCAACATACAACCAAGAGTGGATGGATCAATCAGACATGAGGTATGGCTCTGGGCAACAACAAAGGCCCACTTTTCAACCAAACTTCCAGAAGCCTCCACCTTACCAACAGGGTTTCCAACAACCCCAAAAGAGATTCAAAGATCAAACATCAACAAGTCATAAACAAGGTAATCTACAACACAAGGTAGACTCTAACACTGATTATATTTTGAAAAAAAAAATTTCTTAATCAACAGAATGAGCTGAAGAATCAAGGTTCAGAGTTGAGGGAGTTGAAGACTCAAATGAGTCAGATTTCCACTGCCCTCCATGAACTGGTAAGTAATAATTCTAGAAATCTTCCATCCCAACCTACACCCAATACAAAGGGGAATGTCAGTGACATTACATTGATATGTGGAAAGCAAACAACTGATGATTCTCCACCTATCATTCAACCAGGATTCACCTCAACTCTAGAGAAGCCCCATTCCCTACAAACTGATGATAAACCCAAGGAGAAAGGTAAAGGTAAGAAAAATATTGGTGATGTTCCTCATACACCTATTCCCTTTCCAAATAGGGTTGTTCAAACCAAGAAGATGGATGAAGAGGCGATGTAAAAGGAGGTTTTGGACACATTCAAGTGTGTGGAGATCAACATCCCTCTACTTGATTCCATTAATAAAATTCCAAGGTATGCGAAATTCTTAAAAGAACATTGTACCAATCAAATAGGGCTCAAGGGAAATGAGAGGATCAACCTTGGAAGGAATGTCTCGGCACTCATTACACCAACTCTTGCAATGCCGACAAAGTGCAAGGATCCAGGGAGATTCCCTATCCCATGAACCATAGGGGAGTTTCACTTTTATGATGAACTTTGTGATTTGGGAGCTTCCATAAATGTGATGCCTCACTCTGTACTCTCTTCCTTGCAGGTTGGTGAGATAAAACCGATGAGAGTAGTGGTGCAGTTGGCGAATAGAGCTACGGCATATCCAGCGGGAGTCCTTGAAGATGTACTTGTCTGGGTAGAAGACATGATCGTCCCAGTATATTTCTACGGGCTTAACATGGAGGATGATCAGGTAAGTTCTCATTCCCCAATTATCTTAGGTAGACCCTTCCTCAAAACTGCAAAAACTATCATAAATTTCAATGAGGGTACACTTTACATGGAATTTGGGGATGATGTTGTGATATTTAATGTTATGGATTCCATGAAGTACCCCTCAGAGGATCATTCTGCATTTGTTATCTCCCATTTTGAACCACCAAGTAAAAACCCCATGGAATTTGATTGTCCTATTCATAGTGAGATTATGAGTATTGGTTCTGATTTAATGTCTAAGAGAACTTACACACCCGTTTCTAAGGAACAAGACTCTCTGAGATTTGATTTTGAAATGGAATCATATTATAATTTTGATCATGTGAACTCTAATTATGATATGGCTATTGATTATTCTAATGGATTTGAGGCTTTACTCTCTGATTATGATGATTTCTATTCTGATATTGATGCTATTTGTGTGTATATTCCAGTTCCTTCTATGTCTCTATCCATACACCACCCCCCTACACTGGAACTCAAGCCATTGCCACCAAATCTCAAATACTCATACTTATTAAGTGGTGACAAATTACCTTTTATCATTTCTAACAATCTCCCTTTTGAACATGAAGAAAAACTTTTCAGTATTTTGAGGGAGAACATCAGGGAAATCGGGTGGACCTTGGAAGACATATTAGGTATTAGCCCCTCCATTTGCATGAATAGGATTATTTTGGAGGATGGGGCTAAACCGGTGAGGTAACCAAAAAAGAGACTAAATCCAACCCTTATGGAGGTTGTTAAAAAAGAGGTTGAAAGTTTTCTTGAGGTAGGTATAATTTACCCTATTTCTGACTCACAATGAGTTAGCCCTGTCCATGTTGTACCAAAGAAAAATGGTTTCACTGTTATAAAAAATGAAAATGATGAGTTAGTTCCTGTGAGATTACAAAACAGTTGGCGTGTGTGTATGGATTATAGGAAACTAAATCCATCCACTCATAAGGACCATTTACCACTTCCATTCATTGACCAGAAGTTTGAGAGACTTTCAGGTAGGACACATTATTACTTCATGGATGGTTTCTCTGGCTATTTTCAGGTTCCAATTGCAGCAGAGGACTAGGAGATGATGACATTCACCTGCCCATTCGGTACCTTTGCTTACAGAAGGATTCCATTTGGACTTTTCAATGCCCCAGGTACCTTCCAAAGATGCATGGTGATTATTTCCTCATATTTCATTGAGACCTACATGGAGGTATTTATGGATTATTTTACAGTTTATGAATCCTCATTTGATGAATGTCTCTCTAGTTTTGGTGTTGTGTTGCATCATTGTATTGAGAAAAATATGGTCTTGAATTTTTAAAAATGACATTTCATGGTAGAAAAGGGAATTTCATTAGGTCATATAGTCTCACAACATGGTATTGAAGTTGATAAATCTAAGGTAGAAATTATATCATCCCTGCTATATCATACATGTGTGCATGATGTTTGATCACTCCTTAGACATGCTGGATTTTATCGACACTTAATCAGAGATTTTAGTAAGATCCCTCTACCCTTATCACGATTGCTTCAAAAAGATATTGACTTCAATTTTGATGATTCATGCAGGGTATCATTTGATGAGATAAAGAAGTTTCTGACCACTCCACCGATCATACAACCCCCACGGTGGGACCTTCCATTTGAGCTTATGTGTGACACCTCCAACTTCGTTGTTGGAGTCGTCTTATCTCAGAGGGTGGAGGGACATTCACATTTGATTTCATATACATCGAGGACGTTGGATTCTTCCCAATCAAACTACACCATAATAGAAAAGGAGTTTCTGCTATTATATTTTCATTAGATAAATTTCGTTCATATTTATTGGGATAAAAAGTAGTTTTTTTTCTGACCATGTAGCTTTGAGGTACCTCAAAAAGAAGCCAGATGCAAATCCATGACTTATCCATTGGATGCTCCTTCTTCCAGACATTGACATTGTGATAAAGTAAAAGAAGGGGTTAGAGGATTTGGTGTCAGACCACATGAGTAGGCCTACTCACACACCAGAGGGTGACATCTTGGACTAGGTACCATTTCGGGACACTTTCCCCGATGAGCATCTCTATACCATCTCAGGTATGCATCCTTCGTATGCTGATTTACTTAATTACATTGTTTCCTCGGAAATCCTAGAAAATTTGAAGAAGCATCAAGTCCAAAAATTAAAAAGCTAGTCTAGGTTTTATGTGTGGGATGATCCTTACCTCTGGCGCTTGTGCAGTGACCAAGTCATTATGACGTGTGTTCCCGATCATGAGTTTGAGTCAGTTTTTCATTTATGTCATATACTTTCTTGTGGTGGACACTTTGGACCCCAACGGACAGCTAGGAACGTTTTGGACACTGGATTATATTTTCCTAGCTTATTTCATGATGCCCATGTGTTTTTTAAGTCATTCCCTCATTTCCAACACACTGGGAACATTTCTTGGAGACATGAGATTCCCTAAAAACCCATACTATTCTATGAGATTTTTGATGTATGGGGTATTGATTTTAAGGGTCATTTTCCTAGTTCATTTGGATTTTTGAATATTTTGGTAGCTGTTGATTATGTGAGAAAATGGGTGGAGGCCAAGGCCACTAGGACTGACGATTCTCATGTTGTACTGGATTTTGTTAAGACTCAGATTTTCTGCAAGTTTAGAGTACCAAAGGCCATCATCAGTGACCAAGGGACACACTTTTGCAATAGGAATTTTTCTTCCCTCCATCAAAAGTATGGGGTGACACACAAAACATCAACACTATACCACCCCCAAACAAATGGTAAGGCTGAGGTTTCAAATCATGAGTTGAAACAAATATTGGAGAAAACTGTGTAGCCAAGTAGGAAGGATTGGAGCAAGCGCTCTGACGATGCATTGTGGGCTTATAGGACAGTATACAAGACACCCATTGGTATGTCCTCATTTCAGATTGTTTTTGGGAAAGTGTATCATCTCCCCATGGAAGTAGAACATTGGGATTATTGGGCTATAAAGAAATGAAACATGGATTTGGCCCATGATAGAATCCTAAGGAAGCTACAAATTCATGAGCTTGAGGAGATTATATTATCTTAATATGAGAACTCAAGGCTCTACAAGGAAATATCAAAGGCAGCTCATGATATAATGATCCAATAAAGGGAGTTTCATGTTGTAGAGAAAGTCCTTCTCAACAATTCACGACTGAAGCTGATGCCTGGTAAGTTGCGTTCCAGATGGTTAGGTCCTTATGTTGTGACTAATTTTTTTTCTTATGGTGCAGTGAATATCACACAAGAGGACACAAGAAGGATCTTTATAGTCAATGGAAAACATTTGAAGAGATATATTGAGGGACTTCTTACTGATGCAGTGGATTTTATCACACTGTATGACCCCATCATCACTTGAGCAGATCAGGCTGTTTTAACCCCTTGACTTTTTTTTTCTTTGACCTATTTAAAATTATACATTTACTATGAATATATCATCTCATGGGTTAACATTGAGGACAACGAAATATTTTAAGTGTGGGGGAGGGAACCTTTTATTTTAGTAATTTCAATTTTTTTCCTATTAAAAAAACAAAAAAAGTGTGTTTTTCAAATTTTGTGTGTTTATTTTTCAATTTTCTATGTGCTTTTGAAACTTTTGAGCTAAAAGGATTCTCAAAAAAAAATTGAAATACATATCAATAAGGGAATAAATTTATCCCTCGAATCTAAGCATAACTTAATGCTGAAATGACTTTGTTTCAAGTTCAAATATTTAGTAATTTCACGAAAAGTACATGGAATTTTGAATCCCATACCACATCTCACTATCTTTATATTTGAAATCACTTTCCTTTGAGGATTCTAAACCATTATTTACATATTCTTTACATTCAACTCACTTCTTGAGATAGACAAACCATGCTTAATTTAACCATAATTTGATTTATTCCTGTAAAAACATGAGAGTTTGAGGTTCTTATGTTTAAATGATTGAGGAATTTGTTTGGTATTAAATCCCTTATTTCAAAGAATCCATTTTTATAATGGCCTACCTTGAAAATTTAATCCTTTTATCCCTTATAATCCATGCACAACCTTTTAGGTTATCCATATTACAAGACAATTTTCCCTATCCAACCAAATCTTGAAGTGAAATTGCATAATCTAGTGGAGCTTAAGTGTGGGGGAAGTGGTCTTATGTTGTACTAAAAAATTTTGTGATACTTTGGGTGAAAAATAAAATTCTTAAGAGATGTGTCTGATACTGAATAAAAAAAATGCACTGAAAGATGTGCCTTTCTAGGGCTTTCATGATAAAAGAAGCTGTGCCTTTTTGGAGCTTCGAATAGAGGGGGAAAGTTGTGCCTATATAGAGCTTTCAAGAAAATCATGTTTGAGAAGATTGACTTTTTTTATACTGAAATGATGAATGGTGTAAACTTTCCATGACTTTTCATGATGATGGAGGTGAATTGATACTATGGGGATTGAGGAGAATACCATATTTAAGTGAAAATTTTATTAATGGAATTTTGCTTCAAAAAGAGTCAAGCCCTCCTCATTCAGCCTCAGAATCATTCACACCTTAATCCAACCAACCGAAAGCCACAGAACAACCCTGAAAAGTCCTCATGATAATCATATGTCTTTGAATCAAATAAGTTGGCAATGTAGGAATTTATCAAGCCTTTTGTGACCCTTGTATGAGTTTGGATGAGAAAGACATAGCAAAAAAATTGATATTTGACTGATGAGAGAAAATTCAAGTAAGGTAAGTGTTTTGTGCATGGGATGATAAATGAAGTGGAAATATATTGAATGATATAAATGGAGAACTTTAAATAAGGTTTTTTAAGAGGAATGATGTCTTTTGATTCTTGGTGTGGAATTGATTGATCTCAATGATATGTGTTTTGAAATTTGTTTTGATTTGATATTGATGTTTACTTGATATGTGGTTTTTCCCAGGAGTGCAAAAGGGTAAGTTCAGGGTAGTTGATAAAACACTATTTTATTGAATATTTTATTGATAATAAATTATATAATTTCCTCACATTGTGTAAAATATGTACAATTATAAATTATTTGGGATTATATCATTCATTTGAATATTTGATGAAAATTCCATTTTTACCCTTTCAAAATCATTGTAGTATTGCAATCATAAATATTTTTATTTGAACTATTTGAACTTAAATTTTTGTAACTGTGTTCCTTACTTCATGTGATACAACGTTTATTCAGGTCACTAGATCAAAAGAATGGATTTGGATGGAGTAATTGGGCCATAAATTAAAGGTGGGTTGGACATGACAGAATGGAGAAGCTTCTGTATTTTGGACATAACTCTTTCATCTGAGATTTTAATGAGCCCAAATTTTGAGAGGATATAGAGGACCCATATACGCACATATGATACCGCTGGAAGAAGAGCTTATTCATGCGTTTTGGTGGTCAAATGGGCTGTGCAATTTGGATTAAAATATTTTTCCGAATTTCCACATTCACACTTGAAACCACTTGTAACCTCTCCTCCCCTCCCCTTTATAAATTAGAGTTTTTATCATTTGTAAGGGTTGGTACGTGCATTGGGAACTTTAAGGCAGAAGAGAAGAGGTTTCACTCCAAATCTCCAACCATTTTAAGAGGTGTATCTCAAGAAGCAAGGATCCCATCATCAAGCCTTCCTCTTCTCCTTCTTCTTCTTAATGTTGTAATGCTTTTATTCTTTCAATAAACTCTTAGTTTGTCTTCCATTTATTCTGTTATTTTCAATTTTCATCTTCTATTAATATTCCTAATTGGTTTGGAATCAATAGTGGAGATGAGATTGGGTTCTTCCCTTTCAATCTTTGGTTCATGAAAAACGTCTCCACGATGACCACACCACCCATAGAAGAGTAGTTTTTTTAGTGATCGATCTATCTTCTACCCTATTAATTTAATTATTTTGAATCATTGAGATACTGTAACGACCCGAAATTTTGAATAAATCATGTTTCCTAATTTTGTGTGTTATTTTATTTTTTTATATACTTAACAAAACTGTTTCATTTGATAACATGAGTATAATTAAAATGAGTCCATTGGGTTTTAACTGTTATATAACCATTGTTCAATATGACCGCTGGAAACTAAATGTTTCGATTATTGTCTCTAAATACAAGTGATCTTTGTTAATTAATATAGAAAGAAGATTCTATGGCCTCACCGAGTAGTGTTGGACCGATCAAAACCCATCTAACAGAACTTGGGAAGGAGGTAGCACCACTGGGATTTTCTCTGGACCAAACCCAAGCCGAACTTCATCGTGTCAAGCTATAATGGAATCGCCTTTGCGAGAAGTTCAAACTTATTAAAATTACTACTAATGCGATGTTGGTCGAGCCTCCCTCGGATTCTCTCACCTTAGCACACCTTACACTTAGGTCCTATGCTAGTGTGATAAAGGGCTATGTTAGGAGACCGTAACTGCCCTGGGTAATCCTTTTTTTTTAATAAAAATTTTAATTTCTTCTTATGATGAAGTTTATGAATTTTCAAATGTCCGAATAAATATAGTATGCATATTTTTGGTGAATTTTAGAGGAAGGATATTTTAAAAAATGCTTATGTAAACCTTAAATAATTAAAAATGTGTAATGATTTTCAAAAAATGATCTTCTACAATTATGTTCAGTACAAAATTTAGACTCTAAAAAGATCAACTTAATTTTTTATGAATAGTAAAATATGAATAGTGATTTTATGCTTAGGATTAGTAATGTGACCAAATGGATTAGTAATCTCACTTAAAAAGTATTAATATAGTCTAGGAACCTTGATTAAGTAATGTGATTCAATAAAATGGTTAAATAACGGTTTCATAAATTATTATTCAAGTATTAGTTTTTTTAGGTGAATAGTGTTTTTAATTAAAAATTAAATTAAAAATATTTAGAAAATTATTTTTATAAAATGGATTTCATTTTTGAACTTAGAGAAACGATATTATGTTAAGGTAATTTTTGGTGATTTTTCTGAAAAAAATGAATTTTCGGTGGATAGTGTATTTATTTAGAAATTAAATGAAACTTATTTAGAAAATTATTTTTATAAAATTGAGTTCATTTTTGTAATCATATCATCAATATTTGGTTAGGCTGAAATTTTGGGATTTTTCAGAAAATGTTGGATTTTCAGTGAATAGTAAAAATATAGTTTTAGGGTTTCGGTATGTTTAATGACAACATAATTGTGTCATGATGATGTCCTGAGATATTTTAAGGGTTTTCCGACCAAATGTGCTGAATTATTGTATGGGGGCCCCAAGTGGCCTAACTCCATGGGAAATTTCATGGGAGAGCCCATGGTTTTGAGAAAACCACTTATGAGGTGTCCCTTGAAATTATTAAAGTATCACCTCCCCTTCCCTATAAATACCCACCCTTTCCTCCTTTATTTTTCACTCCAAACTCTCCCCCAACGAAGCTCTTCTCTCATTACCAACCAATGAGTCCTCCTAAGGTTCTCCCAAGCCCTCAAGGTCCCAACCTTTGAGTTTTAAGAGTTACGTTTTAAGGTAAGGGATCCTACCTCCCTCTTTCTTTCCAAGTACTCTCTTTTATGTCATTTCTTTTATGCTCTATGTTATTATGTTGGAGGATGTTATTTTATATTCCTCTTACTTACCTTTTCATGTTCATATGATTAGATATCCCATCTTACTCTCATCATTTCGTTTTATTAATGTTTAAGTGGCGTCGTTAGGCTGCCGAAATGTTTGTAACGGATTCATTCACCCTTCTCATTTTCATGTTCTATTTTCTTGTCAAGTCTTTCAATTTCCTTTTTATTATGTTGTGGTATGATCTATATATCTATCATACTGATTTTTTATGATCATATGTTGAGATACCCTATTTAATCTCTTCAATTCATTTTTTTAAGTTTAAGTGACGTCGTTAGGTTGCCGAATTTTTAAGGGATGCTTTCACCCTTCTCGTTTTCATGTTCTATTTTTCTTGTCAAGTCTTTCATGTTACTTTTTATTATGATGGGGTATGATCTCTATATCTATCATACTGATATTTTATGTTTATATGATGAGATACCCTATTTTATCTTATAAATCCAATTTTTTGAAGTTTAAGTGATGTCGTTAGGATGCCGAATTTTCATAAGAGAAATCTTATTTTTGTCTTCCTTTCATGTACATTATTTCATATGGTATATATTTCAAATTTCATTACCATTTTGATATATCCTCTATATTATTTCCATCTACTATTTTATGGTTCATTTATGAGTGGGTGACCCATGTCCCCTCTCTTTTCAATGTTTTCTAAAACCCTGTAACACCGTCGTTATGCTGCAGAATTTTCGTCTCAAAATGTCTCTCTCTTTTTCTCAAATTCTTTTATTTTTTATGTGAATACTCAAAGATCTTTCTTCTACAGGGGTATTCGCATATATATCAAGTTTTTCTATTTTAAATTCTGGGATTTACATACATGATACCCTCTTTCCTTTATCTGTGGGTTTAAAGTGACATAAAGATCATGTCTTAAAAGCAGTTTTTAAAATGTTATGATTATGAAAGGAAACCCATTTCTTTTATGATATATGGGTTTTTTATGAAATGATTGATGATGATATATTTGGATCACATGATAATAAAGAAAATTTTAAGGGTGCGCCCTGATAGCACTCCAATGCATTGGGTAAAGACTTAATCTCTAGAGATGATCATTTTTAACGACACCTTGGTGAATAACCTTGGTAATTTTTAATGACACCTTGGGGATGGACCTTGGTGAAATGGAAATGATTGTCAATATTAAATTTTGTGGCCACATATTCAAGTTATGAAATACGTTATTTTTATTATGATATGCCTAATGATTTCTTTCTCATGCCTTAAAGTTCTTTTTCATGACATTGTTGATGTATCTCAATTTCACATGTTAAATGTTTCCCCTTTGTTTCCCTTACTGGCCCTTCTGCTCACCCTTTCTTTTGATGTATGTCCCCAGGTTATGAGATGCAATAATGAACCTAGGATGAACATAAGGAGAAGGCTTTCAAGTGTTTAAGAAGAATATTTTATGTTTTCATGTTTTAAGTTCCATGTTTCCAAGACACTAAACCATAAAGATCCTTAGTTTTGTAAAATGTAATGAAAGTTTATGTGATAAAAAGGTGGGATGCTACAGTTGGTATCAAAGGATGGTTTAGTTATTTGTGGAAATTAGGATATTAAAACTTTAGGAAGAACCCGATAGAAAAGTTTAAATATAGGAAATCTTCCTCGTATTTTGGTGAGTATTGAGTAAGGGGTTGCCAAGAAAATACATCCCTCTCTAGATACGAGCAGGTAGAGGTGGCTCTGGCACAGATGTACATAGGGGTAAAACCCGAAAACACCACTTTGAGCTAGACTCAAACGGGAACTGGTACACGACAACGAGCCTTGTTTCCCTCTTGGTTACAACACTCCCGGGGGATATGCTTTGTTAAATTCATAAGCTTAGTATGAACCATTATTAAAGGAACAAAGATAAAATAAAATAAAGATTCACATAAGAATATATGATCATGGATAACCTAGATTGGAACCTAGGGGATCACAAGTTAGGTTATACTTTTCTTCTACAAGTTTATCCTTCTATGCTTAAAGATTCCTTTTCATGATTATTGGATAAGTATTTAGGCCCCTAATTATACTTTCTTTTCTTAGTTAATAGTGAGAAATGGAAGAACATGTCCCAACAACCAGGGTGATAGTAAATGTGATGATTTCCCTATTAATATGACAGAGATGACGAGAGATCAAGTTGAACATATTGTGATTATTCCAAACCAGCTATCAAAAATCACAATTAATAATTGGTACCTGGTTGAAATTCATCAAGGAAGAAGAAGACAAAGTCTCAAGGATGTTCATCTGAAAATGTGATTAGGGGATTAAAAGATGATTACTATTTTTGAAGACATTTACTATTTTGGGAACCCTATTTGATCGAGGTAAATAGATTACTATGGTATTTTCTTTGAGGATTAAATGTTGACTTATATTATGATGAATAGATGAATTTAGGGTGAACATATGGTAATATAGGTTACTTATGGAAATGATTAACTTATCTTGGGGAAAATATGTTTAGGTTAGTTATATTTGTTATAAGATGTTAGGAGTGGTTTATGTTGTTTGGAGATGAACGATGAAGTTTATTTTGGAAGACTATGTTATCAAATCCTTCTTGTATTTGGGTTTCAATCTTAGTTTGGTTTATTTCAAGGAATTTTAAGGACAGTTATTTATTGAATGGTCTATGATGAACTTTGGGTAGTACCATGGAACTTTGAAGATTTAAAAGTAGTTTCCCTTCCTATGAGAATCTTTCTTTTTAAAGAGTAGTTTTATCTTACCCTTTCTGTTTTTGGGATAATATTTAATGGTAGAAGAAATTGATAGTTAATATTGTGTGGATTACGTGACTCTCAAGAAGATGATTCTTGTGTTTTGATGAGACCAAGTGTTTTTTAATGCTCATAGTTTGGAGAAAAGATTAGTTTTGGTAGAAACTTATTAAAGCATGAAACTCTAAATGAAGGTAGGTATGTTTCCTTATGTTTTTTTTCTATGTAGTAAATGAATTCCTCAAAATTATGAAAAGGAATGTAAAACAAAAATGTTTTTGGTTTACGTTTCCTACTAGGTAATCAAATACCGTTTACACACATCATAAGTTTGTGATTTTCTCGTGGTTAACATTCTCCTAATCGTGTTTTTTATCACTCTCCCTCAGAAAATGACCCTTTGTTTTTCCTCCATGTCCATGTTTTCTTACATGGAATCCTAGTGTGGGTTAACTCGGGTGACCTATGTACTTCCCTTTCTTCCTTTTAAAGTAATAGTTTTACTGAGTCCTTTTCCTATGTAGGAATTTCAATTGCAAAAACCAATTTTAAAAATTGTGAGGACACAATTTCTTAAGGGGGGAAGATTGTAACGACCCAAATTTTGAATAAATCTTGTTTTCTAATTTTGTGTGTTATTATATTTTTTTTATATATTCAACAAAACTGTTTCATTTGATAACATGAGTATAATTAAAATGAGACCATTGGGTTTTGACTGTTATATGACCATTGGTCAATATGACCACTGGAAACTAAACGTTTCGATTATTGTCTCTAAATACAAGTGATCATGGTTAATTAATATAGAAAGAAGATTTGATGGCCTCACCCAGTAGTCTTGGACCGATCAAAGCCCATCAAACAGAACTTGGGAAAAAGGTAGAACCACTAGGCTTTGCTCCAGACCAAACCCAAGCCGAACTTCATTATGTGAAGCTAGAATGGAATCTCCTTCACGATAAGTTCAAACTGATAGAAATTACTACTCGTGTGATGTTGGTCAAGCCTCCCTCGTATTCTCTCACCATAGAACACCTTACACTTAGTTCCTATGCTGGTGTGATAAGGGGCTATGTAAGGAGACCGTAACTGCCTTGGGTAATCCTTTGTTTTGAATAAAAATTTTGATTTCTTCTTATGATGAAGTTTATGAATTTTCAAATGTATGGATAATTATAGTATGCATATTTTTGGTGAATTTTAGTGAAAGGATATTTTAAAAAATGTTTATGTAAACCTTCAATAATTAAAAATGTGTAATGATTTTCAAAAAATGGTCTTCTACAATTATGTTCAGTACAAAATTTAGAGTCTAATAAGATAAACTTAATTTTTGATGAATAGTAAATTATGAATAGTGATTTTATGCTTAGGATTAGTAATGTGACTAAATGGATTAGTAATCTCACTTAAAGAAAGTATTAATATAATCTAGGCACCTTGATTATGTAATGTTGTTCAATAAAATGGTTTAATAACGGTTTCAATAATTATTATTGAAGTATAAGTTTTTTCAGGTGAATAGTGTTTTTAATTAAAAATTAAATTAAAAATATTTAGAAAATTATTTTTATAAAATGGATTTCATTTTTGAACTCAGAGCATCGATATTATGTTAAGATAATTTTTGGGGTTTTTTCTGAAAAAATTGAATTTTCGGTTGATAGTGTATTTATTTAAAAATTAAATTAAAAATACTTAGAAAATTATTTTTATAAAATGGAGTTCATTTTTTTAGTCAGAGCATCGATATTTCGTTAAGGTGAAATTTTGGGATATTTCAGAGAAAGTTGAATTTTCAGTGAATAGTAAAAATAAAGTTTTAGGGTTTCAGTATGTTTAATGACATCATAACTGTGCATGATGATGTCAGGAGATATTTTAAGGGTTGTCCGACCAAATGTGATGAATTATTGTATGGGGGGTCATGTGGCCTAACTCCATGGGAAATACCATGGGAGAGCCCATGGTTTTGAGAAAACCACTTTTGAGGTGTCCTTTGAAATTATTAAAGTATCACCTCCCCTTCCCTGTAAATATCTACCCTTTCCTCCTTTAGTTTTCACTCCCAACTCTCCCCCAAAGAGGATCGTCTCTCATTACCTCCCAAGGGGTCCTCCCAAGGTTCCCCCAAGCCCTCAAGGTCCCAACCATTGAGTTTTAAGAGTTACTTTTTAAGGTAAGGGATCCTACCTCCCTCTTTCTTTCCAAGTACTCTCTTTTATGTCATTTATTTCATGCTCCATGTTCTTATGTTGGAGGATGTTCTTTTATATTACTCTTACTATCCTTTTCATGTTCATATTATGAGATATCCCCTCTTACTCTTGTCAATTCGTTTTATGAATGTTTAAGTGGCGCCGTTAGGCTACCGAAAGTTTTGTAACGGATTCATTCACCCTTCTCATTTTCAAGTTCTATTTGCTTATCAAGCCTTTCAAGTTACTTTTTATTATGTTGGGGTATGATATCTATATCTATCATACTGATATTTTATGATCATATGATAAGAGACCCTATTTTATCTCTTCAATTCAATTTTTTTTTTAAGTTTAAGTGACGTCGTTAGGTTGCCGAATTTTTAAGGGATTCTTTCACCCTTCTCATTTTCAAGTTCTATTTTTCTTGTCAAGTCTTTCACGTTACTTTTTATTATGTTGGGGTATGATCTCTATATCTATCATACTGATCTTTTATGTTCATATTATGATATACCCTATTTGATCTTATAAATCCATTTTTTTTTTGAAGTTTAAGTGACACCGTTAGGCTACCGAATTTTCATAAGAGAAATCTTATCTTTGTCTTCCTTTCATATTCTTCATTTCATATTATATATCTTTAAAACTTTGTTACCATGTTCATATATCCTTTATATTATGTCCCTATACTATTTTATGGTTCATTTATGAGTTGGTGACCCATGTCCCCTCTCTTTTCAATGTTTTCTAAAACCCTGTAACATCGTTGTTATGCTGCAGAATTTTCGTCTCAAAATGTATCTCTATTTTTCTCAAATTATTTTATTTTTTTAAGTGAATACTCAAAGATCTTTCTTCTACAAGGGAATTCACATATATATCAAGATGTTCAATTTTAAATTTTGGGATTAACATACATGATAACCACTTTCCTTTTTCTATGGGTTTAAAGTGACATAAAGATCATGTCTTAAAAGCAGTTTTCAAAACGTTATGATTATGAAAGGAAACCCATTTATTTTACACTATATGGGTTGATTATGAAATTTTTGATGATTATATATGTGTCTCACATGATAATAAAGGAAAATTTAAGGGTGCA
Source organism: Viscum album (assembly GCA_963277665.1). Classification (NCBI taxonomy): domain Eukaryota; kingdom Viridiplantae; phylum Streptophyta; class Magnoliopsida; order Santalales; family Viscaceae; genus Viscum; species Viscum album. The sequence continues at coordinate 226,088,218 of OY728159.1, read as the reverse complement.
CCCTGATAGCGCTCCAATGCATTGGGTAAAGACTTAATCTCTAGAGATGAGCATTTTTAACGACACCTTGGTAAATAACCTTGGTAGTTTTTAATGACACCTTGGGGATGGACCTTGGTGAAACGGAAATGATTGTCAATATTAAATTTTGTAGCCACATCTTCAATTTATGTAATATGTTTTTTTTATTATGATATGCCTCAAGATTTCTTTCTCATTCCTTAATGTTATTTTTCATGACATTGTTGATGTATCTCAAGTTCACATGTTAAATGTTTCCCCTTTGTTTCCCTTACTGGGACTTCTGCTCACCCTTCCTTTTGATTTATGTCCCCAGGTTATGAGATGAAGTAATGAAACTAGTATTAACATAAGGATAAGACTTTCAAGTGTTTATGAATAATGTTTTATGTTTTCATGTTTTAAGTTCCTGGTTTCCAAGACACTAAACCTTAATGATCCTCGGTTTTGTAAAATGTAATGAAAGTTTATGTGATAAAATGGCGGAATGATATAGCTACTGTAATTAACTTAATATGATCCATGAACTGTGTTTTTAAATTATAATAAACTAATAAAAAAATTGAACAATTAACATGAAAACATGCGAGGTCGATATTTTTTGTAAATTGTGAGAGCGCGATCTTAATCGGTAATACAAGACCACACGGGAAAAATTTGTAGAGTTCAAATATAATCCCCAAACACAATTCATCCTCATTTATAGGAAGGATATGTTCTATAGTTAACCAATGAACATAATCTAACCTTGTAACAACAATCAACATAGGGTGCTGCGATTGCGTGTTCCGAAGCTAGCCTAGGGTTTTAGTAATTTCATCCTTGTGGTTATGTTAACTCTCTTAGGTTTCAAGGGTTAACAAATTATGGGATTAGAATTAAGTGAATATTGATTTAAATGATAATGATTAATAAGTAAATTAAGTGGTATAGTTAGATCTATTACCCCTTTTAAAATGTTTTCTAAAAAAACATCTTCCCATTGTGCTTTGTTAATCAACGTACATTTTAAAATTTTAAAAAAAAAATCTTCTTCCGGGCATACATCTTCTAGATTTATAAACAATAAACAACCCCCATCCTTTAAACTAGTGTTTTAATTATATTCTATTTTATTTTTAGAATACCTTTAATAAGTTGTTAAATTCACTTCCTCATTTGAGAGACGACCTTGGTCAGCCACTCTGTTGCACCTAAGTAACCTAAAAATGAATATCATTTGAGGGTGCCCAAGACAGTGCTCTTTCAATGACCCATCATACATGAGATAGATATAAATAAAAGAGAAATGAATTTTCCCCTTCCCTATGTGTGAGTCAGATCCACATAGGAAACACCCTATTCCATAACTACTTGTGGTTTGATTCCTACCATTACAGGATGTGTAGCGATAATTGGATCCCCAATATTGGATTCAGCTACATTATTTATTTTTTACATTGGGTAAACTTCATACTCACCATAGGATGTGTAACTACACAAATAACAAATATTACTTTTCTTCCATGTTGGGAAACCCTCATCCTTATTATAAGATGTTAAACTACATTGTTGATATCCTCACCACATGACACTAAAATGCATGGTTTCCCATAACTATGTGTGCCTTGATTGCTGACATAACAAGATATGTAATCACACCCAAACATCCATTCTTGGTCCCATCCACAATATTCCTCTTTTTCCATGTCGATTCACCTTTTTCCTTACTATATGACATCAAACTTCATGGATGATGTCCTTACTACATGACACTAAACTGTACTTGTTTCTACAACTATGTACAACTTGATTCTCATTCCAAATGAGATATATAGGGATTCCTAGATCCTATATCTCGGCTCAGTGACTCCATGATACCAAATTACCCTGTCCATTCACTAATTTACCTCTATGTCTGGAGAAGAACCTTTTCCACTCTTTATTTCACACACTAGGAATATCTCACGTGGGATTAATATTTTTGGTAAGGTCTTACCTACATGATAGATACAAATTAGTTCATGAAATGGTTATCATGGTCCTAGATGAGAGAAATTAAAATAAACACCATGGATCCTCACTGCATGATGTTAAACTGCATAGTTGTTGTCCCTTTCATGAAATAAAACTGCACATTACTACAGACCTCACACGAAAGGGATATTATTATTAGTGTTATCCTCCCAACACACCTTCATACAAGAACTATGTGTGGATTTATTCTTATTATCTTGGGATACTTAGTGATGCTTGGTTCACCAATCTTAGTCTATCTACAATAATCAATAAAAACAATTCCTCCCACTATGTATGTGTCAAAACTATATAGAGAGTTTCTCACTCAAAAACTACATATGACTTGATTCCTTTCATCATAGGATATGTAGTGACTCACAGACCTCTACTCTTGGACCTAGTAAAACTATTCCCTTTTCACTTAAGGGATCCCATGTCCTTATCGTATGACATTAAAATTCATAGCTTTTCAAAAACTATGTGTGTCTTGATTCTTGTTATCATAGTATACATAGTGAAACCCAGTTCTTTGACCCCAGGCCCAGATAAAAAAATAAACGGTAACAATACTCCCCAATGTGTATGGGTCATACCTACGTAGAGCATTTCCCATTCAAGAACTATATGTGTCTTGATTCCTACCCTCATAGGATACATAGTGACACCCAAATCTTTGATTATTAGTCCAACTATGATAAAAAAAAGTCCCTCGTCCCTATATATGGGCCAGAACTTCCAAGGGAACTTCAATACATAAACTATGTATGGATTGATTCCTAACATCATAAGATATGTAGAAACACCTATATCTCTAATTATATGTTCATACACAATATATAAGGGGAAAATGAATCCCTGAAAACATATTTTCTAGACCAATGCATTAACAATCATTAATGAATTACACTAAACTTCATGGAAAGGAACTTCTATACCGCATGATGTTAAGCTATGAGGAAAATGCCTTAGTTACATTACATTAAAACAACATAAAAAATCAACACAACTAAATGATGATAAAATGTGTATATCCATCACCCATCACCATTCCTTATCAGAGAACTGTAAGAGCCTCACCCTAGTCAACCAGAGTGTGGGGTGATTTCATCATATTTTAATCACCTAAATCTATAAATAACACTTCATGTATTGAACTCCTTGGGTTACTGAAAAACATTCATGGCCCTTATAAAGGAAAATAGATCTCTCATTTTGACCTTCCTATAGATGTATAAGGGGTCAGAACCACCAAATAGAAACATCTTGGCTATATATAGTGGGATTTCTCATCATTGTAAGCTTGACATCACCATGGAATGACTCAGTAGACGAAGGTGGTGTAGGTTATCCCCAACATGATTTCACAATATCATTACCCATGACCTGAAAACATCGATCCTTGGTTTATGAGATTTTATCTCTCACTCAAAAGAATGTTGAGAAAATCTTAACACTTGGTATCCTAATTAGGATCTTTTGTAATATTCCCCCATATAAGTTCCTTCTGTTTCATGACCTTAAACTTCCTACACTTTGGTCAATGTTTTACATCCTTAAGTTATATCATTTGATGGTATAAGTTGATAAAATATAAACTAATAGTAAAAGAAACACAAAACATTTCAATTTAAAACCCACAAAGGGAGGCCTGGAAAAAACTCCGGTATCCACTCACTAAAATATTCATCTACAAAGTTGAGTAAAACTTTTGGAGGACAAATGAATAAGGCATAAATCTCATAGAGACCACTTTATAGATTTTGTAAAATCCAAGATATGATCCTTAACCCCTTTTGTCCAATAAAATGTTAATGTGATGCTTTTTCACATCTCCTCACTACAAGAACATGTTCTCTATTTGGAAACACAACCTTTAGGGTGATCAAACCCTCCATGAAAATTACATTTTACATGAATAAAAATTCAATATTTGAGTGCCTTGGGTTGTAGAAACCCTTTCATGGCCCTTTTAAAGGAAAATAGATCTCTTTGTTTGTCCTTTATATAGTTTCATAAAGGGATCAGAACTACCAAATAGAGACAAATTATACGTATATAAATGGATTTATTATCCTTGTGATACCTGATGACATCATGGAAGAACTAATTACCTTTGAGGGGTATAGACCATTCTCAGTATAATTGTCTCATACCATCCTCATGAACCAATCACTTTTGACAATGATTTAATATCCTCATAACCAGACAATTAATGTGGATCCAACATCCTCAGTGTTATTTCACCATGTGTTTTCTCCCTTTCTCAATGTAAGAATGTGACACTCCATTCCTGATCCTTTTAGTGTCCCTCACCCCAAGACTCGAAACACTAGAGCATATGGATCGAGCTTCCCAATTGAAATCTAACCATCCATAGGGTACTAGATCCCTTCCTACATAGATTTTATTTTATACCCAACTTTATTGACCAAAGGTTTGAGCTTTCACAAATATTCTATGGCCCTTGGAAAGGAGTGGTGATCAAATCTACTAAACCATGCATGTAAACCCTATAAATTCATACATAAGGTCTTTTACCTATGAATTAGAGGTATCTCATCCTTATATGAAAAGACATCCAGTCCTCATGAGATCCGATGACACCGTGGTGGAACTCAAAAATGTAGGGTGTTTTGTGTTTCCCCTAGCATGTATGCCCCTTTCCATTATTCATCCATTAAATCTCTTGGGAACTTAATTTACACAACCCATATTCCAGCTATCCAGGTAGAATCTATCTTCCTGGACAATTTTTCTATCCCCTGATGATATCCCCATAAATCTTCAATAGCCCTTGGAAAAGACTAGATAAACCTATTTTTGAAAATTATAATAATTCATAAGGTCATTGACCTACCAACCGTATGTACCTCCTCCTTGTAAGAAAGGAACATAAATCCTTGTGAGCCCTAGTAACACCACATCAAAACTCAAAACCTTAGGCTATCTTGGTTCATACCTGGACTATCATTCTGAGAGTCTATATTCATCAGTAAAATACTAGAATCAAGAATTTAAATTTCATGGCCTCTCAGAGGTCTGAGATAAAAGAACGTAAACTAAAGCGATAGAAGGTCTGAGTTAAAAGGCCCTAACCTACAACAATAGAATGTCCATGCTAAAAGACCATAAACTACAATGATTGAACGTACAATCTAAAATACCCAAAACTATATTGATAAGTAGACTAATCTAAAATTAATTAAACTAAAATGATTAAAGTTTCATGCTAAAAGACCATACACTACACCGATAGAAGGTCCAAGATAAAATACCTTAAATTATAATGATATAAGGACCAAGCTAAAATACCATAAAATATAATGATATAACTTCCAAGATAAAATATCATAAACTAAAGAGATAAAAGTTAAAAGATAAATGTCCTAAAACTATAGAAATAGAAGGTCTGAACTAGAAGACCTTAAAATATAGCACAAAAACAATTTAGTTTGCAAGGCCAAAAAAAAGGCACAAAACATGATAGGAAAAAAATCGATAAGAATGTGTTCAGAGAAAAATATGAATCCATTCTTATTAATTCTTACCCTATATGAAGCTTATGAAATATTCGGGGCCATATAAAATTATAAAAACTTTTGGGTCCTACCACACCGCCTTATAAAAAATCAATCTATGTGTGATAATTACACTAACTTCAGGTGAAGTTAAGAGAACTCTCCCTTTATGAAATATATTTTACCCAAACTGACCTTATTGAATTAAGTAATATCAGGATAATTGGATAAGATACATCAATAAGTAATCTTGTGTTGGTGGTAATATTTGAGAATTTATTTAGAGAAATTTATCATGATTTAATCATTCAAATACAGAAATTTAGGTTTATATGATACTATGAAAAGGATGGGTATCAGTGATGATTCATATAATGTTAGATCAATGTGATGTCATGAACATCATGAATCTATGAAAGATGGACAAAGACATAAAAGGTTTGGATGATCTACTCATTAATTGAATACAGAATGATGGATATCCAAATTTTAGAGCCTATTTGAAGATTAAATCAAAACAAAATATACATCAACTATAAAACTACAATAATACATTATTGGATTAGTTAGCTAGGATGGAAAGTGTTTCGTGAGAAGCATTGTTTGATCTTTGAAGTTTCTCATTCCCCACTTCTGCCATTGTTGCTCGAGTGAGAAAGGTCTCAATAAGAGTATACATCTTTTGAATATATTTGAGTGGTTTTGAGTAAGGATGATGATGCTAAAAGATCATACCTTAATCAGGCTAAAATCTCCTCATATTTTCTTATAGTATAGTCAAAAAATTCATTTGGTCATTCAACTTAAATATGAATAGATGGATCTATTACAACACCTCTAAAGAATCCTTCATCTATTTATCTAGGGGAGTCACATCTTCAATATCATGAAACCCCTATCGATGGTATCTAACTCTTTCCGAATCAGGATGATTTTTATCATGATTTCATATAATGGATAAAGATCAAATTATTGATCCCCCAATTCATGAAATACTCAAAAAAGTTGTTCTTCTTGATCGTGAAATTTTTCTAAGGGAGTTTCGTTTAACAACGTATGAATCTTCCACCCAATCACCTTAATTTGTGTCTAATAATCTTATGTGGCTTCTGGATTGGTTACATTAGAGTGGGAAATAGCTGGCTGAGATAATGAGGATGTTAGATAGGAGGCCCCATAAATGATTCTCTTAATTGATGCATAATTTATTTCTCATATTCAAGGATCATATCCCTTGAAAGATTCTGAACCACTGATGGGATAGTCATTACTAAAATTAGAACACTTCCTCAAAGACTCTCCCAAGTCTTGAATTGGCTCCATCATTGCAACACCTAGAGGGGTCAATGTGAAAAAGGGGTTGTCACCTGGAAGACCAGTCTGTTAAGCACACATCTTAAGCAGGCTTCCACCCAATGCTACACTTAATCATAATAAAGGAATATAGGGGCACCAACTAAAATATGGATAATCTCAACATTGGTGTTCGTGCATTCCAATGATAAGAAAAACTGGAGGATAACTCCAGGTTGTCATTCTCCATGAACGCCAGGCGAGGTGAGTGGAGAGACCCTTTCGATGAATCCAAACTGGAAAGTGATCTAGTACGGGGTATAAAGAATTCAAATGACCATCTCATACATCCTATATATAACATCATAATCCCAAATGAAGATCTTGTATGACCTATAATCAATAGAACCACCACCATTATCAATAATTGGCCCAATCGGTGCAGGATAAGGAGTGTAATCAAAGAGATTAGGTCAGATAAAAATATTAACAACCTCATCAAGGCCTAACGACAAGGAATTTACTTCAAAGATGTCCTAAAACGTTGGGATAAACAAGGAACCAGAAATTCTATTTGTATTGAGGTATCTATAGTAATGAAAATTCTCCAAATCTAATAGAATATGAACAATAAAGGTCCACTGATCCTATAAGGTATGTTTCTATTATGAATATGGACTAGAATCTAGTAAATACATGAATGATTCAAAAAAAATCTAGATTAAGAGGTTGTCCCTCTATTAGTCGTGTTGTCATCACCAATTTGCTAACTCAGATTCCCAAGTGTGCATCCCTAACTAGGAAAAGACACCTATTTAACAACATATCCATAAAACCCCTCATCATAAGGCTCATAGATATTTCTATCCTCACTCGTTATCCTCGTGAAATGTGTTATTAAGCTTCCAAGATTGAACAACATGAATCATCACTTTTATGGACCTTCCTAGAAGGGCACCGATGAGGGTGTATAGTGGTTGGACAAGCTCTAATGCGTTAGAGGAAAGCATTGATCCAGTATTTCAAGAAGAAGATTGATCACATATTCACCTCCTTCCTTAAATTTTATTTCACAATATTGATCATATACCTTACCAAAACTGGATACTTTTGAGGTTCATCCCAGTCATCCACAACATGAAGGAACTGGTCATACTTTTCCCTAAGGGGGAATATATTATATTTGATAGATGTACCATACACTGGTTCTTTCCTTGTCATGGTAAAATGGAATAAATCTTTACCAGGGAACCAACAGCTAACCAGTTCTCCAAGAAGATTATACTTACAATATAAGATGAACTACAAAACACGTACTACTTCATAATGATGGATAGTCTGTAGCTGGTCTGAAAATTCTAACTATCTCTTCTTAACCTAGAATGGACACATTAATTCTTCATAAAATCTTCTACCATGTCCCAAATACCATTTAAAGATCAATTATCTGCCCTTATTTTTCAAAGAAGAGACGAATATTCTAGAGTAGCTTAGAGAGATAGGTTGGTGGCTGAAATAGCATCCATCTTGACCTAGAGAGGATTTCTCCAACATATTGGAAAACCCTAAGACCATGTTTTAACTAGTTTTACACCCTAAAAACCATAATTTAATTATAATAAAGGATATTGGAACCCATAAAAATGGTTGATTATGTTCAGGAGAAGGTATGGAAACATCATCCATTAGGTTGTATCCATACAGGGAAAGCCGGTGTGAAATTAATTTCTTCGATGTTTGAACAAGATAAACCTATCCAAAACATTTTTATCAAAATTCACATGATATTGTGGGTCAGAATTATGGTTTATATCAATCATGTCCCTTTGGATAGCCTTATTGAATGATGAATGGGATCTAGAATCTATATACACAAAAGAATATTGCAGTCAAATTAGTGAGAAACCCTGTAAAAAAATACAAAACTCAGGTAGCATCCTGATAATCACATGATCCATTAGTGGATTTGCAATCACATAACCTAATACAAGTCTCACAAATTGGCCCATGCAGATCTCACGCACCACATAAATTGTAACGCCCCAAGTTTCAAAAAAAGAATAAGTTTAAATAAATTATAATTTAAAATGAATAATGATATAAATAAACAATAAAAGAAGGCATTTTCTAAATGGTTACTGATAAATACTTTGATTAACAAAAAAATCATGTTTTTAATATGTGACAACATCAAATATATTTTCAAAGACGTTGTGTTAATAAATGAAATAATTAAGAATTATTTTTTATTATAAATAATGTTTTGAATGAATGTATGTCATATATATATATATATATATATATTTACATAGATAAAAGAATAAAACAAGATTAATAAAAATTAAGTGTTCAAAAAGAATTACTAACATGCAATGAATTTGTTAAGATCATTATTTCTTTTTAAACTAAAATAAATATTATGTTAAAGTACAAATTTTAATAAAAGTTGTTTTAATGAAATAATTGTTGGTTCATAAAAATTTATTTTACATGCTAAATAAATGTGTAAATCAATTTATTAAAATAAATGAATAATGATGATAATATAATAATATTTTAATTATTAATTTTTAAATTCAAAGTATATATATGTTTGTGTATGTAATATATTTACATATAAAAACATATTTAGTAACAAGAAATGTATTTTATATATGTAATTGTTTTATTAAAATATAAAATTATTCTAATTAGGTTGATAAAAATATTAATCAAAATATTAGTTTTGAATTATTACTATTAAGAAATTATAAATTCTGATTAGATTAATTTGTTATAAAATTGTTAATAGTGTGAATTTTGTTTAATAAAATTATAGTTAAATAATGAAACGAGTTATAATTTAAATAGTTAAAGATGCATAAGATTTCATTTAAGAAAAATGAAAATTTGATGTTCTTATTTGTATTAGTTTTCAAAAAAACGACACTTTTTAGTGAAAATTAAATTTATTGTTAAATAATATTTTTATGAGTAGTATATTAATATATTTTTTTCAAACAAAATGCTGTTACATGTATTTATAATTATTTATAGGTATAATGAATTTTTTCTACAATGAATTATATATATTATTATTAATTTTATTGTTTCAAATTATAAATATTTTTTACTAATTATGGTAATTATTATTTTGGTATATTTTTGAATTATTAATTTAATTTATAAAATTTTAACTATATATATATATATATGTTTTATAGATAAACATAATAATAATAATTGAATAAATATATTTTTATAATTAAAATTTTATTTAATTTATAAATGTATTAATATTGTTGTCTTATATAATTTTCAAATGATAAGATATATATATATATTTAAATATATAAAGTAAAAAATTAGATAAACGTATAATTTTGATAAGTTTCATTTTTATAAACTTATTAATCTTATAATATATATATATTTGTTTATAAATGAGTATAATAATTAAAGTATTAAAAACATTACTTTTTAAAATATATTGTTAAAATATTTAATAACTTTTGACTTTCTTTGGGATATATATATATATATATTAAATTTGAAGATATAATAATAATATTGTTTAAATAATAAAAGTGTTTTAATGGTGTTATGGGGAGAGTCACAGATTGCTTAAACAAAGGAAAAAAGACAAAAAAATATAATATTATGATTTTAAGATATAATAGTTAATAAGATAATTGATAAAATAGTAAAGGATAATAATAATAAAAATAAGGAAAATCGTGAATGGGTTGAGGAGATTTTCACTGGTGGAATAATTGGTAAAATAGGATTAGGGTTTAGGGGTTCGGCCTTCGGGTGGTGTGTACTACTGTGGGTGTGCGCCGTGAGCAGGAGTCGCGCAACATGCCACTATTGAAGGAGGCCAGACCAAGGTCGTGCGCATCGCAAGGTGTGGTCGAGGTCGAGGTCGGGGACAGGCTGTTGGTCAGAGACGTCGTGTCGGGCTCTATTGCGAGTCCGTCCGGTTAGGGTTCAGTCATGTCTTAATCCGTGGTAGTTTAGTTTAATTTTGTTGAATCTCTGGATCTTAGTCATACTCTGTTTATCCTATTACAATTGTCAGTTTCTAAATAGTTGATACGTTATTTTTTTCCCCTCCAACTTCCTGTTTAATGTTTGGATGTTTTCTTTTGTCTGCGGAAGATTTTTCCTCCAACATCCTGTTTACATTTTTTCCATTGTGGTCATAGCTTGCACAGCAAGCCTTTTGAATTTTTGTTAGAGGTTATAAAGACCAGAAACTTTATCTTGTATTCTTTCATTTTCTTCACACTTGTTGCCTTCTTGAAATCCTCCTTTTTTTTCAGTCCTAAGAATGAGAGCCTCCTCTCCTCGTGTTTTGGTTCCACAATATCCAAGTAAGGGAGTTTTTCCTTTTTATTCTCTTTTATTTTTACACAAACCAGGTTATATATATGTATATGGGTTATATACATATATGTTTATATATGTTTTTTTCAGTTCTGGATTCTTCCCTTGTTTCTTATAAAAATAGGATGCTTGGGTTTGTCAAGGTTTTTTTAAAAGGGATTATTTTAATTCGGTATTATGTTACAAAACCACTAATATATATACATTTATGTATATGTAGTTTGAAAATATATATATATATATATATATATATATATATCCTTTCTATTTTTGAATGTTTTAAGGGGATCTTGATATTTTATTAAGGTACACATATTGGAAATCTGTGTGTAAGGGATTATTTTAAATTAATTTTATTATACAAAACCACTGATATATTTATATTTCTGATTACGCAGTCTTTAAATATATATATATATATATATATATATTCATTTCAAATCCTTTATGTTTGAAAGCTTCTCAAAATGGAGATGTGTCCTTTAATGATTTTCAGGTTTTGAATAATTTAAGGATTCATTAACATGGATTTTGTAAAACTAAGTATACATATATATAATATGTGTATTTGGATATGTACAAGTATACATATGTTTCAATATAAATCCATTTTATAAATTTTAAAAGATAATTTTCAACCCTCCAACAATGTCTTTGATGCGAATTATGTTTTGTGTTCAATTGGATTTATACTTATTATACAAGACCCAAATTTTTATATATATTTGTATACATTTATATTAGGGTATACTTGGGTAATTAATTAAAAATCTGTTAATTATTTTTAAAAGGGTGAATATGAATCTTTAAATAATGGGTTGGATGTGAAATGTATTTTGAATTCAATCGGATTTATATTTAGTATGTGAAACCTTAATTTTTTTACATATGGATATACTTTTGGTCACACAAGTTATATACCTAACATGGTTTGGTTTCTAATAAAGTGATAATGTTGTATTAAAAATATTTTAAAGTATTTATTACGTTAATAAATTAATAAACATGGTTTAATTATGAGAACCCATATATACACCTTATGTATATACGGTTGTATATATATATATATATATATCATATAGTTTTTAAAACACTAATTTCAAGTATTGATCTTTAAGATTAGTGTTTTAAATGAAACCAATACTTGAAGGGTAATTAATAAATGTTAATTTTGGTGTTTGATAAATCAAAATGTATTTATGTCAAACATACATTAATTTAAAAAGTTTTAATTATATTAACTTCATATGTTCTGAATTTGTGACATTAGGTTAAAAATGATTTAAAGTAACTGGTCCAAATGGTGCTTTACCTAATGCAGTGAATGTTGTTGATAAATCAAGTTATTTTTGAATCTAATTTAATGTTCATTGCCAATTTTACCATCATAATGAATGACATTTATTTTTAGTATTCACTTTTAAGGTTCTCTAATAAAGATGCTATCATTTCATGTGGCAAACCCTAATCATCTGTCATTTTATGTACTATTTTATGTGCAAAGAATGTTTACTAAACCATGTTATGCTTAAAATTCATTGTATAATTCATGCAATTTTGATACAAAAAATTCATTTAAGACCATAATGAATGCTAATTTTTGTGGTTAAACCAAAATGTGCTTGTTTCAAACCTGCATTGATTATATTAACTCCATTGTTATTTGGTATGATTTTGTAAGGGATAGTTTTCAAGTAGTTTTAATCATCAAACCCATGTTTTACATTTCTACATATACAATATATATATATATATATACGTACGAATATGTATATGAAATACTTATGAATCAAATGTTGTTTACAAGTTTTATTATATGAAAACCCAGTGAAAATGTATACATATTTAATGCAAGCTTAAAATGTTTTCAGAAAACCAGACTCTCGAGTGTGGTAGACAGGAAGGGATTGGTCATGGACTCATCATGGCCTGTCTTTAGTCGAGCAGTCACAGACTTAGTTATTTTATTTTCAGAAGCTTTCCTAATGTTTTCAGAAAAAAACAGGTGTGTCTTTGGGTAATATCAATTGAAAATTAAATATTCAAAGTGGTATGGTACACCTTGAATATCAGACCTTATTTACATATGAGGAATGTATTGGACTGCTGGGTTGGGGTCTAGTTAAAAGAAAGCCGTCAAAAAAATGCATGTAAGACCTTAATGAATGCTAATTTTAGTGGTTAAACCAAAATGTTCTTGTGTCAAACTTGCATTGATTTTATTAACTCGATAGTGATTTGAAATGATTTTTTAAGGTATAGTTTTCAAGCGGTTTTATTCATCAATCCCATGTTTTACATTTCTACATATAAATTATATATATACGTACGAATATGGATATGCAATACTTATGAATCAAATGTTGTTTACAAGTTTTAATATATGAAAAACCAGTGCAAATGTATACATATTTAATTCAATCTTAAAACGTTTTCAGAAAACCTAACTCTTGAGTGTGGCAGACAGGAAGGGATTGGGCATGGACTCATCATGGCCTTTCATTAGTCGAGTAGTCTCAGAATTAGTCATTTTATTTTTAGAAGCTTGCCTAATGTTTTCAGAAAAACACTGGAGTTTTGTTGGGTAATATCAATTTAAAATTAAATATTCAAAGTGGTATGGGACACCTTGAATATCAGACCTTATTGACATATGAGGAATTTATTAGACTGCCAGGTTAGGGTCTGGTTAAAACAAAGCCCTCCGGGTTGGAGACTAGTAAAAGTAAGCTCCTCGATGAGTAGATAGTTCTTGAGACAGTCAGATTGGGTTTTTACCTATAGGTCAATGCACGAGGCCTTAACACATATACCATGATTCCTTCAGTATACATTTTCTAATTATGTTTTAGTATATGACCAACCATGTGATTATTTTGACTAGAGGGATATCCTTGGTTAAAGAACCATTACCTATGAGTGTGTGATTAAGTGAACATGGTATATGATGAGATAGTGTTGTAGTATGATCAGTTTTCCTTTCCAGGATTTTAATGAAAATTTTAGCATTACTTTTATCTTGTTATAATGTTCATTTTTATAATTTTCAGTGAAATTGTTTATGTGAAACTCTGATAATGTTCATGCTCTGTAGTATTTTCATACTTTTCATGTTATGATTCTTTATACCAGCACGCTTTCTTTCTAAAATGATCTTTTAGTAGTCTTTAGTAGAATTCTTAAATGCTTTTGTGTAATTTCCTAAATGGTTTCCAGCATCCTTTGAAAAGTGATGACATTTTCTTTAAAAGAATTATTTTAAGTATGTGAAAGTATTTTCAAAGTATGTTTTCAAAATCCATATTAAGTATTTTCAAAACCCCTTACTGAGCATCTTTTTTGCTCACCCCAAGTTTTTGATATATTTTTCACAGGTTGTCAGATTTGGTCATCGTTGTTGTAGCGTGTGGAAGCAGTGATGATCTTGCAGTTTGTTTAGTTTTTCATTGTAACTTTGATTTCTTTTGCATGTATCTATTTCCAGAACCTAAACCAGAATAAGTTCCTCTTGTATGACTTTTCTAAAGCTGGGTCCTTACACTTGGTATCAGAGGAATGGTCTAGACATCTTTGGAAATAGATGTTGTCGTTTAACGTTAGTGTCTAGGAATCTAGAGGTCTTATTTTTCTAAATTATGAAGACAAAAATTCAAAATTAGTTTCATTCCGACGATAAAATTGCGAGGACGCAATTCTGTTATGGGGGAATATTGTAACTCCCCGAGTTTCAAAAAAATAATAAGTTTAAATAAATTATAATTTAAAATGAATAATGTTATAAATAAACTATAAAAGAAGGTATTTTCTAAATGTTTATTTATGAATACTTTGATTTATAAAAAAATGTCATGTTTTTAATATGCGACAACATCAAATATATTTTCAAAGAGGTTATTCTAATAAATGAAATAATTAAGAATGGTTTTTTATTATAAATAATGTTTTGAATTAATATATGTCATATATATATATATTTACAAAGATAAAATCTTAAAACAAGATTAATAAAAATTAAGTGTTCAAAAAGATTTACTAACATGCAATGAATTTGTTAAGATCATTTTTTTTAAAACTAAAATAAATATTAAAGTTTGAATTTTAATAAAAGTTGTTTTAGTGAAATAATTTTTGGTTCTTAAAAATTTATTTTTCAAGATAAATAAATATGTATATAAATTTATTAAAATAAATGAATAATGATGATAATCTATTAATTTTGTAATTCTTAATTTTGAAATTCAATATATATATATGTGTGTGTGTTTGTAAAATATTTACATATAAAAATATATTTAGTAATAAGAAATTTATTTTATATATGTAATTGTTTTATTAAAATATAAACTTATTCTAATTAGGTTGATAATAATATTAATCAAAATATTAGTTTGGAATTATTAGTATTACGAAATTATAAATTCTAATTAGATTAATTTGTTATAAAATTGTTAATAGTATGATTTTTGTTTAATAAAATTATAGTTACATAATTAAACGAATTATAATTTAAATAGTTAAAGTTGCATAAGATTTCATTTAAGAAAAATGAAAATTTTATATTCTTATTTGTATTAGTTTTCAAAAAAAATGACACTTTTTTGTGTAAATTAAATTTATTGTTAAATAATATTTTTGTGATTAATATAATAATATCTTTTTTTCAAACGAAATGTTATTGCATGTATTTATAATTATTTATATGTATAATGACTTGTTTCTACATTGAATTATATATATTATTATTAATTTTAATGTTTTAAATTATAAATATTTTGTACCAATTATGGTAATTGTTATTTTTGTATATTTTTGAATTATTAATTTAATTTATAGCATTTTAACTATATATATAAATTTATTATAGATAAACATAATAATAATAATTGAATAAATATATTTTTATAATTAAAATTTTATTTAATTTATAAATGCATTAATATTTTTGCCTTTTCTAATTTTCAAATGATAAGATATATATATATATATATTTAAATTTATAAAGTAAAAAATTAGATAAACTTATAATTTTGATATGTTTCGTTTTTATATACTTATTAATCTTATAATATATATATTTGTTTATAAATGAGTATAATAATTAATGTATTAAAAACTTTACTTTTTAAAATGTATTGTTAAAATATTTAATAACTTTTGACTTATTTTGGGATATATATATATATATAATAAAGTTGACGATATAATAATAATATTGTTTAAATAATAAAAGTGTTTTAATGGTGTTATGGAGAGAGTCACTGATTGCTTAAAAAAGGAAAAAAGACAAAAAATATAATAGTATGATTTTAAGATATAATTGTTAATAATACAATTGATAAAATAATAAAGCATAATAATGATAAAAAATAAGGAAAACCATGAATGGGTTGAGGAGATTTTCATGGGTGGAATAATTGGGGAAATAGGATTATGGTTTGGGGGTTCAGCCTTCGGGTGGTGTCTGCTGCTGTGGGTGTGTGCCACGAGCAGGAGGCGCGCAACATGCCGTCGTCGAGGGAGGCCAGACCAAGGTCATGCACGTTGTGAGGTGCGGTCGAGGTCGAGGTCAGGGACATTCCATTAGTCAAGGATGTCATGCCAGGCTCTGTTGCGAGTCCGTCTAGTTAGGTATTGGTCATGTCTTAATTTTTGGTAGTTTAGTTTAGTTTTGATGAATCTATGGATTTTAGTCATACTCTATTTGTCCTCATAATTATTTTCAATTTCTAAATAGTTGATACGTTATTTCTTTTCCTCCAAATTCCTATTTAATGTTTGGATGTTTTCTTTTGTCTGCGAAAGATTTTTCCTCCAACTTCCTGTTTAATATTTTTCCATTGTCTTCACAGCTTGCACAACAAGCCTTCTGAATTTTTTTTAGAGGTTATAAATACCAGCAGTTTTCTCATTTATTCCTTCATTTCCTGCACACTTTCTGCCTACTTGAAATCCTCATTTGTTTTGAGTCCAAAGAATGAGAGCCTGCTCTCCTCATGTTTTTGTTCCAAGATATCCAAGTAAGGGAGGTTTTCCATTTTATTCTCTTTTCTTTTTATGAAAACCAGGTTATATATATGTCTACGGGTTATATACATATATGTTTATATATGTTTTCTTCAGTTCTAGATTCATCTCTTATTTCTTATAAAAATAGGATGTTTGGGTTTATCAAGGTTTTTTTAAAGGGATTTTTTTCATTTGGTATTATGTTACAAAACCACTAATATATATACATTTTTGTATATGCAGTTTGAAAATATATATATATATATCCCTTTTTTTTGAATTTTTTAAGAGGATTTTGATGTTTTATTAAGGTACACATATTGGCAGTCTGTGTGTAAGGGATTATTTTCAACTAGTTTTTTATAAAAAGCCACTAATATATATATATATATATATATTATTATGAAGTCTAAATATATATATATATACACATTTCAAATCCTTTATGTTTGAAAGCTTCTCAAAATGGAGATGTGTCATATAATGATTTTCAATTTTTGAATAATTTAAGGGTTCATTAACATGGGTTTTGTAAATCTGAATATATATATATATATATAATGTGTGTATTCGGGTATGTACAAGTATACATACATTTCAATCTAAATCCATTTTATAAATTTTAAAAGATAATTTCCAACCCTCCCACAATTTCTTTGATGCCAATTATGTTTTGTGTTCAATTGGATTTATAATTATTATACAAGACCCCAATTTTAATATATATATATATATATACACTTATATTCAGATATACTTGGGTAATTAATTAAAAATATATTTATTATTTTTAAAACGGTAAATACCAATCTTTAAATAATTTGTTGAATGAAAAATGTATTTTGAATTCAATCGAATTATATTTAGTATGCGAAACCCTAAATTTTTTTATATATGAATATACTTTTGGTAACAAAAGTTTTATACCTATCATGGTTTGGTTTCCAATCAAGTGATAATGATGTAATAAAAATGTTTTAAAGTATTTTTTACGTTAATAAATTAATAAACATGATTTAATTATGAAAACCCATATATACACCTTTTGTATATACGGTTGTATATATATAAATATATATATCATATAGTTTTTAAAACACTAATTTCAAGTATTGATCTTTAAGATTAGTGTTTTAAATGCAACCAATACTTGAAGGGTAATTAATAAATGTTGATTTTGGTGTTATATAAATCAAAATTTATTTCTTTCAAACATACATTAATTTAAAAAAATTAATTTTATTAACTTCATACGTTTTGAATTTGTGATATTAGGTTAAAATTGATTTAAAGTAACATGTCCAAATGGTGATTTACCTAATGCAGTGAATGTTGTTGATAAATCAAGTTATTCTTGAATCTAATATCATGTTAATTAACAATTTTACCGTCATAATGAATGACATGTATTTTTAGTATTCATTTTTAAGTTTCTTTAATTAAGAAGCTATAATTTCATGTGGCAAACCCTAATCATCTGTCATTTTATGTACTATCTTATGTGCAAAGAATGTTTACTAAACCATGTTATGCTAAAAATTCATGGTAGAATTCATGCACTATTGATACAAACAATGAATTTAAGATCTTAATGAATGATAATTTTAGTGTTTAATCCAAAATGTGTTTATTTCAAACCTTCATTGATTATATTAATTCCATTGTGACTTGGAATTATTTTGTAAGGGATAGTTTTCAAGCAGTTTTATTCATCAAACCCATGTTTTACATTTATGCATATAATATATATATATATATATACGTACGAATATGTATATGAAATAATTATGAATCAAATGTTGTTTACAAGTTTTAATATATGAAAACCCAGGGCAAATGTATACATATTTAATGCAAGCTTAAAAACTTTTTCAGAAAACTAGACTCTCGACTGTGGTAGACAGGAAGAGATTGGGCATGGACTCATCATGGCATGTCATTAGTCGAGAAGTCTCAGACTTAGTTATTTTATTTTCAGAAGCTTGCCTAATGTTTTCATAAAAACACTGAAGTATTTTTGGGTAATATCAATTGAAAATTAAATATTCAAAGTGGTATGGGAAACCTTAAATATCAGACCTTATTGAAAAATGAAGAATTTATTAGACTGCCGGGTTGGGGTCCAGTTAAAATAAAGCCCTCAAAACAATGCATGTGAGACCTTAATGAATTCTAATTTTAGTGGTTAAACCAAAATGTGCTTGTGTCAATCCTGTATTGATTATATTAACTCCATTGTGATTTGAAATGATTTTTTAAAGGATAGTTTTCAAGCTGTTTTATTCATCAAACCCCTGTTTTTCATTTCTGAAAATACAATATATATATATACGTATGAATATGTATATGCAATACTTATGAATCAAATGTTGTTTACAAGTTTTAATATATGAAAACCTAGTGCAAATGTATACATATTTAATGCAAGATTAAAAAAAATTCAGAAAACCCAACTCTCGAGTGTGGTAGATAGGAATGGATTGGGCATGGACTTATCATGGCCTGTCATTAGTTGAGTAGTCTCAGAATTAGTTATTTTATTTTCAGAAGCTTTCCTAATGTTTTCAGAAAAACACTAGAGTTGTTTTGGGTAATATCAATTGAAAATTAAATATTCAAAGTGGTACGGGACACCTTGAATATCAGACCTTATTGACATATGAGGAATGTATTGGACTACCGGGTTGGGGTCAGCTTAAAACAAAGCACTCTGGGTTGGAGACTAGTAAAAGTAAGCTCCTCGATGCATCAATAGTTCTTGAGATAGTCAGATTGGTTTTTTACCTGTAGATCAATGCACGAGGCCTTGACATAGATACCATGAGTCCTTCAGTATACATTTTCTCATTATGTTTTAGTATATGACCAACCAAGTGATTATTTTGACTAGAGGTATATCCTTGGTTAAAGAACCATTACCTATGAGTGTGAGATTAAGTGCACATGGCATATGATGAGACAGTGTTGCAGTATGATCAATTTTCCTTTCCAGGATTTTAATGCAAATGTTAGCATTACTTTTATCATGTTATAATGTTCATTTTTATAATTTTTAGTGAAATTTTTTATGCGCAACTATGATAATGTTCATTCTCCATAGTATTTTCATACCTTTCATGTTATGATTCTTTATACCAGCATGTTTCTTTGTAACATGATCTTTTAGTAGTCTTCAGTTGAATGCTTACAAGCTTGTGTGTAATTTCCTAAATGATTTTCAGCAACCTTTGAAAAGTTATGACATTTTCTTTAAAAGAATTATTTTATGTATGTGCAATTAATTTCAAAGGATGTTTTCAAAATCCGCATTATGTATTTTCAAAATCCCCTTACTGAGCATCTTTTGTGCTCACCCCAAGTTTTTAAAATATTTTTCATAGGTTTCCAGAATTGGTCATTGTTGTTGTAGTGCGCGGAAGTAGTGATCATATTGCATATTGTTTAGTTTTTTGTTGTAACTCTGATGTTTTTTGTAAGCATGTATCTATTTCCAGAACCTGGACCGGAATAAGGTCCTCTTGTATGACATGTCTAAGGCTAGGTCCATACACTTGGTATCAGAGGAACGGTCTAGACAACTTTGAAAATAGATGTTGTCATTTTATTTTAGTGTCTAGGAATCTAGCGGACTTAGTTTTCTAAATTATGAAGACAGAAATTCAAAATTAGTTTTAGTCCAATGATCGAATTACGAGGACGCAATTCTGTTGTGGGGGGAATATTGTAACACCCCGAGTTTTAAAAAAATAATAAGTTTAAATAAATTATAATTTAAAATGAATAATGTTATAAATAAACTATAAAAGAAGGCATTTTATAAATGGTTATTTATGAATACTTTGATTTATAAAAAATGTCATGTTTTTAATACGCGACAACATCAAATATATTTTCAAAGACGTTATTCTAATAAATGAAATAATTAAGAATTATTTTTTATTATAAAAAATGTTTTGAATTAATGTATGTCATATATATATATATAAATTTACATAGATAAAAGCTTAAAAAATATTAATAAAAATTAAGTGTTCAAAAAGATTTACTAACATGCAATTAATTTGTTAAGATCATTATTTCTTTTTAAACTAAAATAAATATTATGTTAAAGTACAAATTTTAATAAAAGTTGTTTTAATGAAATAATTTTTGGGTCATAAAAATTTATTTTACAAGATAAATAAATATGTAAATCAATTTATTAAAATAAATGATTAATGATGATAATCTAATAATATTGTAATTATTAATTTTGAAATTCTAAGTATATATATATGTATGTGTATGTAATATGTTTACATAAAAAAATATGTTTAGTAATAAGAAATGTATTTTATATATGTAATTGTTTTATTAAAATATAAACTCATTCTAATTAGGTTGATAATAATATTAATCAAAATATTAGTTTGGAATTATTACTATTACAAAATTATAAATTCTGATTAGATTAATTTGTTATAAAATTGTTAATAATATGAATTTTGTTTAATAAAATTATTGTTAAATAATTAAAAGAATTATAATTTAAATAGTTATAGTTGCATAAGATGCCATTTAACCAAAATGAAAATTTGATGTTCTCATTTGTATTAGTTTTCCAAAAAATGACACTTTTTAGTGTAAATTAAATTTATTGTTAAATAATATTTTTATGAATAATATATTAATATCGTTTTTTCAAACGAAATGTTGTTGCATATATTTATAATTATTTATAAGTATAATGACTTATTGCTACATTGAATTATATATATTATTATTAATTTTATTTTTTCAAATTATAAATATTTTGTACCAATTATAGTAATTGTTATTTGGGTATATTTTTGACTTATTAATTTAATTTATAACAATTTAACTATATATATATATAAATTATTTATAGATAAAAATAATAACAATAATTGAATAAATATATTTTTATAATTAAAATTTTATTTAATTTATAAATGTATTAATATTTTTGTCTTATCAAATTTTCAAATGATAAGATGTATATATATATTTAAATTTATAATGTAAAAAATTAGATAAACTTATAATTTTGATAAGTTTCATTTTTATAAACATATTAATCATATAATATATATATATATATATATATATTTTATAAATGAGTGTAATAATTAAAGTATTAAAATATTTACTTTTTAAAATATATTGTTAAAATATTTAAGAACTTTTGACTTGCTTTGGGATATATATATATAAATAATAATGTTGACAATATAATATTAATATTGTTTAAATAATAAAAGGGTTTTAATGGTGTTATGGGGAGAGTCACGGATTGCTTAAACAAAGGAAAAAGACAAAAAATATAATATTATGATTTTAAGATATAATAGTTAATATGATAATTGATAAAATAATAAAGGATAATAATAAAAAAATAAGGAAACTGTGAATCGGTTGAGGAGATTTCCATGGGTGGAATAATTGGGGAAATAGGATTTGGGTTTGGGGGTTCGACCTTTAGGTGGTGTGTGCTAATGTGGGTGTGCTCCGCGAGCAGGAGGCACCCAACATGCCGCCATCGAGGGAGGGCAGACCAAGGTCGTGCGCATCACGAGGTGCGGTTGAGGTCGAGGTCGGGGACATGCCGTTGGTCAGAGACGTCATGTCGGGCTCTGTTGCGAGTTTTTTTGGTTAGGGTTTGGTCATGTCTTAATCCATGGTAGTTTAGTTTAATTTTGATGAATCTATAGATCTTAGTCATACTTTGTTTGTCTTTATACCTAATGTAAATTTCTAAACAGTAGATATGTTATTTTTTCCTCCAACTTTTTATTTAATGTTTGGATGTTTGCTTTTGTCTGCAGAAGATTTTTCCTCCAACTTCCTATTTATTTTTTTCCAGTGTGGTCATAGCTTGTAAAAAAATCCTTCAGAATTTTTTTAAAGGTTATAAATACCAGCAGTTATCTCGTGTATTCTTTCATTTTTTTCACACTTTTTGCCTACTTGAAATCCTCTTTTGTTTTGAGTCCAGTGAATGAGAACCTCCTCTCCTCATGTTTTAGTTCCATGATATCCAAGTAAGGGAGGTTTTCCTTTTTATACTCTTTTCATTTTATGCAAACCAGGTTATATACATGTATACGGGTTATATACATATATGTTTATATTTTTTTTCCTGTTCTGGATTCATCTCTTGTTTCTTATAAAAACAGGATGTTTGGGTTTGTCAAGGTTTTTTTTAAAGGGATTATTTTCATTCGGTATTATGTTACAAAACCACTAATTTATATACATTTCTATATATGTAGTTTTCAAATATATATATATATATATCCCCTCTGTTTTTGAATTTTTTTAAGAAGATCTTGATGTTTTATTAAGGTACACGTATTGGCAGTTTGTGTGTAAGGTATTATTTTCAACTAGTTTTATTATACAAAACCACTAATATATATATATTTCTGATTATGAAGTCTGCAAATATATATATATATATATATATATATATGCATTTCAAATCCTTTATGTTTGAAAGCTTCTCAAAATGGAGATGTGTTATTTAATGATTTTAATGTTTTGAATAATTTAAGGGTTCATTAACATGGGTTTTGTAAAACTAAATAAATATATATATATATAATGTGTGTACTCGGGTATGTACAAGTATACATACGTTTCAATCTAAATACTTTTTATAAATTTTAAAAGATAATTTCCAACCCTCCAACAATGTCTTTGATGTGAATTATGTTTTCTGTTCAATTGGATTTATAATTATTATACAAGGCCCCAATTTATATATATATATATGTATCCACTTATATTCAGATATACTTGGATAATTAATTAAAAATCTGTTTATTATTTTTAAAAGGGTGAATACCAATCTTTAAATAATGGGTTGGATACGAAATGTATTTTAAATTCAATAGAAGTTATATTTAGTATGGGAAACCCTAATTTTTTTTACATATGAATATACTTTTGGGCACAAAAGTTATATACCTAACATGGTTTGGTTTCCAATCAAGTGATAATGATGTATTAAAAAAATTTTAAAGTATTTATTACATTAATAAATTAATAAACATGGTTTAATTATGAGAACCCATATATACACCTTATGTATATACGGTTGTGTATATATATATATATCATATAGTTTTTAAAACCCTAATTTCATGTATTCATCTTTAAGATTAGTTTTTTAAATGCAACCAATACTTGGAGGGTAATTAATAAATGTTAATTTTGGTGTTTTCTAAATCAAAATGTATTTATGTCAAACATAGATTAATTTAAAAAGTTTTAATTATATTAACTTCATATGTTTAGAATTTGTGATATTAGGTTAAAAATGATTTAAAGCCACATGTCCAAATGGTGTTTTACCTAATGCAGTGAATGTTGTTGATAAATCAAGTTATGTTTGAATCTAATTTCATGTTCATTGACAATTTTACCATCATAATGAATGAAATGTATTTTTAGTATTCATTTTTAAGGTTCATTAATTAAGAAGCTATCATTTCTTATGGAAAACCCTAATCATCCGTCATTTTATGTACTATATTATGTGAAAATAATGTTTACTAAACCATGTTATGCATAAAATTCGTGGTATAATTCATGGAATTTTGATACAAACAATGCATGTTTTTCTTAATGAATGCTAATTTTAGTGGTTAAACTAAAATGTGCTTGTGTCAAATTTGCATTGATTATATTAACTCCATTGTGATTTGGAATGATTTTGTATGGGATAGTTTTCAAGCGGTTTTATTCATCAAACCCATGTTTTACATTTCTACAAATACAATATATATATATATATATACATACAAATATGTATATTAAATACTTATGAATCCAATGTTGTTTACAAGTTTTAATATATGAAAACCCAGTGAAAATGTATACATATTTAATGTAAGCTTAAAAACTTTTTCAGAAAACCCGACTCTCGAGTGTGGTAGATAGAAAGGGATTGGGCATGGAATCATCATGGCCTGTCATTAGTCGAGCAGTCTCATAATTAGTTATTTTATTTCCAGAAGCTTTCCTAATGTTTTCAGAAAAAACTGGAGTATTTTTGGGTAATATCAATTGAAAATTAAATATTCAAAGTGGTATGGGACACCTTGAGTATCAGACCTTATTAACATATGAGGAATGTATTGGACTTCCAGGTTGGGGTCGGGTTAAAATAAATCCCTCCAAAAAATGTATGTAAGACCATAAAGAATGCTAATTTTAGTTGTTAAACCAAAATGTTCTTGTTTCAAACTTGCATTGATTATATTAACTCCATTATGATTTGGAATGATTTTGAGGGATAGTTTTCAAGCGGTTTTATTCATTAAACCCATGTTTTACATTTCTGCATATATAATATATATATATATATATACTTACTAATATTCATATGCAATACTTATGAATCCAATTTTGTTTACAAGTTTTAATATAAGAAAACCCAGTGCAAATGTATACATATTTAATGCAAGATTAAAAACATTTTCAGAATACCCGACTCTCAAGTGTGGTAGACAGGAAGGGATTGGTCATTGACTCATCATGGCCTGTCATTAGTCGAGCAGTCTTAGAATTAGTTATTTTATTTTCAGAAGCTTGCCTAATGTTTTCAAAAAAACACTGGAGTATTTTTGGGTAATATCAATTGAAAATTAAATGTTCAAAGTGGTATGGGACACCTTGAATATCAGATCTTATTGAAAAATGAGGAATGTATTGGACATCCAGGTTGGGGTCCGGTTAAAAGAAATCCCTCTGGGTTGGAGACCATTAAAAGTAAGCTCCTCAATGCATCGATAGTTCTCGAGATAGTCAGATTGGGTTTTTACCCGTAGGTCATGGCACGAGGCCTTGACAAAGATACCAAGAGTCCTTCAATATACATTTTCTCATTATTTTTTAGTATATGACCAACCAAGTGATTATTTTGACTAGAGGGTGTCCTTGGTTAATGAACCATTACCTATGAGTATAATATTAAGTGCACATGGCATATGATTAGACAGTGTTGTAGTATGACTATTTTTCCTTCCTCATATTTTAATGAAAATTTTATCATTACTTTTATCATGTTATAATGTGCATTTTTATAATTTTTAGTGAAATTGTTTATGTGCAACTCTAATAATGTTCATGCTCCGTAGTATTTGCATACTTTTCTTGTTATGCTTTTTTATACCAACATGCTTACTTTGTAACATGATCTTTTGTAGTCTTCAGTTGAATGCTTAAATGCTTATATTTAATTTCTTAAATTATTTTGTGTAACCTTTGAAAAGTGATGACATTTTCTTTAAAGAAATTATTTTAAGTATGTGAAAGTATTTTCAAAGGATGTTTTCAAAAGCCATGTTAAGTATTTTTAAAAGCCCTTACTGAGCATCTTTTGTACTCACCCTAATTTTTTGAAATATTTTCCATAGGTTTCCATAATTGTTCATCATTGTTGTAGCGCATGGAAAAGGTGATGATCTTACTGTTTGTTTAGTTTTTCGTTTTAACTCTGATGTTTTTTGTAAGCATGTATCTATTTCCAAAACCTAGACCAGAATAAGGTCATATTGTATGACATGTCTAAGGATGGGTCCTTACATAAACCAACGTGACATTTCATGACTGCACATCCATTTATAATACTCATGATCACGTGACCTTGACATGGTAACATGATCAGCATAATAGTCAAATGGTTATACAATCAAACCAGTTCATCCAAAAAACCTATAATATAGAAATTTGGATAAGGCTCAAGAAATCACCGAGATTTTATTCATGATTGACCCTAGATTTTTTTGTGTATAATTTATATCCCATTAAATGGTTCTCATGAAGTGGCCTTTTCAAATAGATCATGTAAGATGTTCTTGAGGATGGGTCTCACAATCTATTCTTTTGGACAGTATGGTGAAGGATCTATGTGATAGAGGTAGATCACAAGATATTTAGTGATTAGGAGTCATTGGTGAACGAGATCCCCTCATCTCCCCTATTTATAGGGAATTCCATGAAATAACAATGGCTGATCAAAAGTTTGAAAGTCTCCCATGACAATGATTAGTGACAACCACAAAGACATTAGTGGGAATTTATATTCATAAAAAGTTCATCATTGTCCCTATAGATATCTCTACTGAGGGTAGGTGATTTTTTGGAACCCAAAAAATGAGCATCAGAAAATATAAAAAGGAAGAAATACTTGATTTATGGATATTATTTTCCACATTAAAAAGGTTGATAAGGTGATCAATATCCCTTGGATCACATAAACCTCTAAAGAACACGCAATCACATGTCCTTAGAGAGGTCATATGAATGGGTCATGCACAGTGCATGGCTAGCTGGAAATCATATATATCCCCTTTGGAAAATCCTCCATGTTAATGTGAAGGTGTTAGAGACACTCATTGCTCATGCGGCGACTGCAAAATGAGATCCCCCAAGTCACATGACTTCTCAAAATAAAGTTGCCTAACAACCATCCAAAAATTCATGTAAAATAAAGGATACCAATATGAAAAGGATATAAGACTCTTGCATTAATTTACCTTCATGTGATGCACCCCCTTGTGGTTATCAAGATACCATGGAATCCTAATGAATTTTTCCATCATATCATCTGGAAGCTAGTTAACATGTCACCCTCGTCATATAAAGGGTTTCAGACATGTCTAGTTGACTCTACGCTACCCCTTTGTATCCATTAACAATCAAAGTGTTTTTACATGATAATAATTTCACATCACCATAGGAACCTTTATTTGTCACATGATTTATCACATCTAGGGAGAGTGATTATTTTTTACAACACTCGCACAACTTCATGAGATCCCTAGAATTTGTAAATAAAGAGGGAAATAAAAGGGAAAAAGGTGGAAGCTTCTTGACGAATTAGGATACACTATACTTCATAAAAAAGGAGACATATTACCTATGTGATCACCATTGATCATTACAGACACCCCTCTACATGCCAATATGATCTTGTGAGACCCCTTGGAATGTCAGCTCGATCTCATGATGCCCCCTATAAATTCACCACTATCTCAATGAAGACCCAAAAAAATTGTATTTTATCACACACAAGCCTTTCCATGAGAATCCTGATCTTACGAAGGACCCTAAATATATCACCTTACCCATGTGGAAGCTCCTTGACATGTCCACATGGTTAAGAAAGATCCCTTCGATTGGACTAGGTCCAGTAAATATGGAAAATACGGTACACTCCTATGATCACTAACATTAGGCAGTGCTATATATGACCTATAAAGAGATAATGAGAAATGAATGACACTAAATCCCTCCACTGAAACTAGACCAAATCTATAAGATATGCACCATGAAAGGTGTAATATAATTGGGCGGTGAGGCATATAAAGTCATCCCCCTCTACACAAAAAAAAAGCATCCATCGGTGATCCCTCATGCATGGGATCTCAAGAAAATACTTCTCTGAGTGGCAGATCATGTGATAGAAAATTATTTCACCTGGTAAAAATATGGAGAATGACATATGGGATCACATTAAATGAATATGTTCTTTACATGATCACTCATATATCATAGGAAGTATATCTGGGGGATTAATCAAGATTATGTGAAGGAAGTCTCACATGATTACCAGATCATGCACAACCTAATAATAATCTAGCATTAGACAAAACTTAAGACACACGTTTTATAAAGGCTATACTAAAATAATATAAAATATAGGAGAATTAGGTGAATAAATATACATTGATCATTATGCACTTCATATGACCAACTTGGATCATGCGACAACACCAAGACATGTCTCCTAAATCGCGTGACATTCCCTCAAAATACCATTTTAATCATATATTGTCCCATAGACATGTCATGAAAAGTCATTTAATGCCTTCTGAGCATGAAATCCAAGTATTTCGAGGTCACCAGACCATACTAAACAAATATTATGATTTCCCCTAGACATGTCACCCAAATTTTGTGGAGGCACCATTAAAAGTCCACTTGCTCCCATGTTGACACCAAGAAATGACTTCCACTACCACAAAATGGGCCAACTCCAGCGCCACCCTTTATCGGTGCTAACGAAAAGGAGCTGATAAAGGGGGGGTACCTTTATGAGTGCTAAAAAGAGTGCTGATAAACATAACCTTTTATCAGTGGTTTTTTTCAGCGCTGATAAAGGTACCCCCTTTAACAGTTCTTATTTTTAGCACTGTTAAAGGGTACCACTTTATTAGCGCTTTTTTTAGTAGTGCTGATAAAGGGGGGTCTTTATCAGCGCTTTTGTTTAAAGAGCTGATAAAGGGTCTACTTCCAAAAAAATAATTACAAAAATATATTAATATTTAAATATATAGATATAGTTATATTGATATAAATATAATATATATTTTTAAAATATAATTTTAAATCTATTTTAGATAAGTATAAATATACAGTTACACTTAATATATAAGATATTTAGTAAAAATATCTTATAAAAATTTAGAAAAAATATTTTTAATTAATATTTTTCTAATTATTATGGATTAATAGTCATTTAATAACAATTTGAAGACTAAAAAATTAAAAAAAATTAAAAAAGATCCAATATATGTTGAAAATGCAACTCAAACTTTAAACGGCCATAACTTTTGATCCTGGTGTCCGTTTCAGCTCTACCATATATCAAATTGAAGCCTGTGATGAAAAATACACCAATATAATTAGGGAACCATCGGTAAAGGTTTTTTCGAGGCCAAAAAACGCCTAGAAGCCCTCCAAAAATGAGTTTGTAGTCGGGATACCCTGATTTTTTAACATTTTGTGGATTTCCAGCCTCGTTTAAGAGGGTTTATTGGCTTTTTTGGTGGGGACTGAATTTATTCCAAGGTATTACATTCATATTGATATTATGTTTTTGAAATTTTATCATTTTTTGAATTCACTGCTATTTATAATCAAATATATAACAATACATACATATTTTTTATATATTCACACATACAAATTTAATTATAAATATAAATAATAAAATATATTTACATATAAAATATATTAGCTTTATCTAAATAATAACAAATATCCATTTTATTTAAAATAAAAATATATTAATATTTATATACATATATTAATATAACTATATATATATTAATATAACTACATATATATATATATTAATATAACTATATATATATATATTAATATCACTATAAATATATATATTAATATAAATATATATATATATATATATTAATATAACTATATATATATATCATGAAATGGAAAACAAATCAAAATAGAGGAGTGGTAAGTACTTAGATGCGCAGGGGGGAGGTCTCGAGTTCAAACCGTGGTGGAGGTAGGGGTTCGCATGCATGTGGGAATATGGGAGCTAGCGCTGATAATAACTGGGGGATAGCAATGATAAAGTGTGGTGGAGGGTGCGTGGGGGCATTGGAGGTGGAGGAAGGCGCTGATAAGGGGGGGGGCTCAAGCGCTATAAAAAGCCCCCTGAGATTGCCAAAAAAAAATTAAAGAAATTTATTTTTTTTTTACTTTTATCAACGCTAAATATAAATCACTGATAAAGGACCCTTTTATGAGCGCTTCGTTTTAGCATTGATAAAAGACCCCTTTTATCAGCGCTTTTTTAGCTCTGATAAAAGCGATCTTTCTCAGTGCTTTTTGGAGCACTGATAAAGGGGACCCCCTCCCCCTTTATCTACGTCGGATTTAACAGCACTTTTCTATCACTATTAAAGGTCATTGTTAGTGCTGATAAAAGGGGTATTTCTAGTAGTGTGCCAAGTCATCCATCACTC
Source organism: Viscum album (assembly GCA_963277665.1). Taxonomy (NCBI): domain Eukaryota; kingdom Viridiplantae; phylum Streptophyta; class Magnoliopsida; order Santalales; family Viscaceae; genus Viscum; species Viscum album. Next base: position 226,057,221 of record OY728159.1, on the reverse strand, counting down.
TCCAGAAATTTCAAGAAATATCATGTGATATCCTCCAGATAATTCATCCAGTTCATGTGGCACTCTCGAGAAATGTCAACCTAGATTATGTCACAACATCCAAAAAAGTAATCCAGGTCATGTAAAAGTATCTAGACATATCAACCTTGGTTATGTGATGTACTTTAGAAAAGTTATCCAAATCATGTGATGTCCTCAAAATATGTCACTCGGATCATGCAATCACCCTCATATAAGTCAATTGGATCATGTGATTGTATTTTTTCATGTCCTCTTGTCAAATAGGACATGTATATACATCTTCAAACATGTCAAGTAGACAATCCGAACATGTCAAGCAGACAATCATCCCATGTCAAGCAGACATCCCTAGACATGATAATCTTGTCCATTTGGAAATATAAGGGAAACATCACCCTGAGCAAACAAAACTACAATGAATCTAATTCCTTCTATAACTAAGATACACAAAACACCTTATTAAGGCCAGAGATCTATATCAAATATCCAAGGAAACATTAATGTATAAGCACTGATCAAAGTGATCTATGATGACTTTTATTCCAACTATAATTAGGATATTTAGGAAACCTTCCTAAGGCCCAAGCTCAAATAAAAATTCACCTCAGTGTAAGCCCCTCCATGTCTCTAACATTCTAACCATTAGGACCCAATCACTATCATGGGCTGATCATTCTTCCTCATCCACCAGTGGATTGAGAAGGAAATTGTACTACGATGACTCTGATTCCTATTATAATCAGGATACATACGAATCCTTTCTATGTATAGAGTTATATGTTAAAATTTTAAATGGATGTATGAACACATAAGTCTCACGCCCATATGAAGTGAAATTTAATACTTTCTATCCCATATTTCCCACACCTATCATGGATCACATTGGTATAGGGAGTTGCAATGATCACATCATTTTCATCATGAGTCTCCACCATCTAGTGAAAAATCAATATGTATGCCTCGATTAGTGGCATGAAATGACTACCTTCATATAAGGGAATCCACCTTGGGATAAGTCCAATGTTATGAATGAATTATAATGAATTTAATTCTTCATATAAATAGGATACGTAGGATTCCTCCTCGAGGTCTGATCTCAAATACCTAGTCTATAAGGGCCCTCAGATATGTCATTTCCTCGTGATTATAAACTGCATGTGTTTAATGAACTGTGTGGGTGTTGATTCCTATTATAAATAAAATATATAAGATTCCTTATAATGGCTCAATCCCATCCTCAAAATATTAATTGCCTATTTGGATGTCATCATATTCCATAGTGACTAGATATATAGCTTTAAAATATTAGAATCATCCCATTAATGGGGAAACAAATGAAGAAAATTAGATACATATAGATGGAAAAATCAATATACCCCTCTCTTCACATATTAAAGAGTTTACCACTTGATCATTTTTTAGGGTAATCCATCGCATATCGAGATTAGGAAGATATTTGCAAACATATCTTGAATCTATAAGAGAGTCAAAGAGTGGGAAACAATCCCCCCCCCCAAGGGTGCGATAAGTCTGACCTTTCATCCTCCCGACCAATGTGATTTACTAAGTTCCATTGGTTTTGAAACGCCAAAGGACCACCTTCATTTGGAAGGAATGTTTGTACTCAATTATGGATGTGAGAACCATTGGTCATTTCAGGTAACGATAAAGATGGTGGACCCCACATGACGGACTATGAAATATATTCAAACCCCCAATCAATCACTCAAAAAACCCAAAGCATATTCCTACAAAACAAAAGTGGTAGACCCGAAATAAAATCATTTAAACACGGTATCTACTTAAAATGTTGAAAATGATAGACTGATCTATTCTTGTTTTTCCATTTTGTTCTTATTGAGGTGTTCTATGATCTTTCTGAAAAACAACCACAATAAAAACTTGTATGCTTCCAAAAGATAATTATACTTTTGTCCCTCTAATAAAACCCCATTTTAGTGAAATTTAATTCCTTTTACCTTATTCATTTAATGTTCCCAAAATATTGAAATTATTCAAAAATGGCATTATCCACTTTTTTACAAAATCACATCTCAATCTCTTGGTTAACTATATGATAAATAATATGTTCCTAAGTTAAAATAACCATTTATCCCAATTAACCATAATTAACTCCACATCGAAGATCATTTTAACCCTAATGGTTATCAATACCTTAAAACCTATTATCATAAATTATAAATGATTTATTCCTCAAATATCCTTAATGATAAAAAATACTAAAACCAAGAGTTTTATTACCCTAAATGTATTCCAAAATAATACTCATCAGCTTAAAATACAACCCCTTAAAACCACAAAAGGGGTGTCTATTACATTGACCTTATGATCAAACATAAACTTATAAATTCATGATGGTATCCATAACTCTTATGTTAACCTCACATGAAATAAACATAATCTCCAAATTTATATGAATACTACTCTAATACCAAATATAATAGCCATGAACCCTTCCTCTCAGATCTGGTTTAAAAGATATAATATTAATATTTTTTTCTTTGATACCAATAAAGGTGACCCAATTTTATCCATCCAAAATTTATAACATCATAAAAAAGATTTGATAACTTACATACCCATGTACCTTTTATTTTTAAATATTTAGAGAATTATGAAAAACACTTTCAAAGTGGACACTTTCATGTAGTATACATTTCTTCCACCAAATAAGTTCTTTATAATAACTTTATTTATTTTTTTAGGTTCAAATCTATATCTATAACTCTAAAATTATTATATTTTATACTCATACTTAATCAATATGAAAAATCATTTGAAAAAATGGCATACAAAATCTATATGGGACATAAATGCAAGAAATTCCATAGTCTATTGAAAAATATGAAAACCCCTAATTTTTTTACCTTTATCACAAAAATAATTGAGAGTATGAAATAAAATATACCAACATGAAAAGACACATTTTTTTCAATGGAATACTTTAAAAACAATTGGATGAAAATATAAATACCTTTTTGGGAACTTCAAGCATTATATTCCTAACTTGTTTAATAAATAACTAGAGTCTAAATAATACATAAGATAAAACTCCCTAGTCATCCCCCTCCTTTTCAGCTTTAATGAAAATGAATATTATTTGATACATTGGAATGCGATACCAGGATCTCCTGTCAAATAATCTATATCAGGCTCAATCATCGTATAAGCATTATCGGGCTCACCCATCATATAACTTGTATCAGGCTCACCTTTCATATACACTGTATCAAGATCACTCATCATCATATATAATTATAAATTACCATATCAGAAATTAAATTTTTATTATTTTCATTTTCATCATAATCCCCTTGAAAAGCTATTTTTACCCCATATTCAAATCATTTTTGGTTGTCAGAATACCCTTTTATTTTAAAAATCCAATTTTGAAATTAAAATAAACAAGAAAAAGGGAAGACATATTTTTCATTGAAGAACTTATAGAATATTATAATGGAATAAAAACATCAATTAATGGCTATAGTGGTGGAAAATCCAGTGAATCTATATACATTAAAATTGAGCATTTGTTTTTCTTTTTATAAATAAATTTAAAAAATTCTATCTGAAATTGGTAAAAATAATCCTTTTGAATACATTTGTAAGAAATTTAAAAGATACATAGAATATAATTTATAATTATTATATCTATATAAATATATCCATAATATAATTTAAAGACTATGAAATTAGAATAAAAATATTTAAAAAAAAGTATCTTTAAAGCATTTAGAGTGAGGTTTTAAGTAAATGTTTCCCTTACCATGACTCTAACTGGTTCTCAAAATTATTTATCTTCCTGAATAATAAAATTGTATTTATTATTTAATTTATTAAAAACAATTTTCATGTTCATTTTATTATTATTATCCCATTTATATAATATGTGATAATCTTTCATTTATTTACATCATTAGTTATGTATATGTCAAATATTCTGAGGTCATCTGGTCCATAATCCCAAAAAAACCTTGGTCTGATAATCATTTTCAAAGAGTTAATTAGTTCATTATCTTTAGAAAAATAATACTAACAAAATTATCATTTTTATATTTTAATTATACATTTTAAAAACCAATATGTATGGTTATAAAAAATGAAATACGTTATAATCACAGAGATGGAAGGTCATCCATACACATCAGTAATGTTTTCAATTTTCAACAAACATGAGGAAAAGAAGGTAAGTATCTTTTTTCATTATAGAATTATTATTTTATGATAAATATCATATTAACTCTTTAAATACGCTTATATATTCATATCTTGTTATACAGTGATGAAAAAATAATCACAAGCCTTTGTGGATGTGGTAATCCATTCATACTAATGAACGATGTTATCATTTTTTAATGGATGTAAATGTAAAATAATATTTCATATAATATAATTATATCATTAAAATTATATCATTTGTTATATATATATATATATTAAATCCATCATTATAACCATTCGTGATATGTGGTGATGGAAAATGAATTACATCAGTTCGCAAGACGGTAGTCCACTTTCCACATGAATGATGATTTAATTTACCAATAAATTAAAGAGGATATGGATGTATGATTAATATAATAAAATATCAGTATATTTATGATACTTATGTCATTATTTCATCAGGGTTTAATAATATTTTAATGAGTTATAAGAACAATTAAAACTAAATCATTTGGTAAAAGCTATACATATTCTTCAAATAACCTCCTTTTTTTACTCCTTGACCCCTATAAATTTGGTATTACTCCCAAAATAATACATATAAAATATGGGTATGGATATTTTAAAGGGACTTGGATATGGATATTTCAAAATATTTTTATCAGAATGTGTGAGAAAAAGAGTGTATGAGGTTCCCTTTTATAAGTTGGGGATGGGCACTCTTGGAATTAGATAAATTATAAAATTAATATAAATTAATTTTCATTTAAATATGGAACCAAATTGATATATTTTAAATATATTATGATTATGAGTTGAAATAATCTCATAAAATAATATTTTCCAAGGTTTATTTGATGTTTCCCCCATATCTCATTGTTTTAACCCCTCATTAACCCTTTTGATGATTACCACTATGTGAAAAATATTTAGATTTTATGTGTGAAAAAAATTAAATAAAAGGAAAATTTACCAATAAATGTATCATTGATTAAATTTAAAATCATATCCCATTTACATGGCCAGATATATGATTTGTTTTTATTTTAAATAATTTAATAAAATAGTTTTATTATAAAATATCATTAAATTCCTTTTTCTTACTTTTCATTTAATTTTACTCTAATGTTCTTGTGATAGTAATTTAATTTTAATATAAACCTTTCACACATACCTAATATTTAATATTTACTTATAAATATTTTGGACACTCTATCTCTTAAAAAAATAATTATATATCTTTTAAATTCCATTACTTGATTTTTCTACAGCTTGCTCAAGAACTATACTAGTTTTGTGTAAGAATTTACGTTAATTATTTCATCCTAAAAAATTTAAAAAAATTATAGAAAATTAAATTATTTTTCAAATAAAATTTTATAACAAATCATAATTTTTATTTATCCACATCATAAAATATTATAAATATTAAAAGAAAGAGAGTGATGTTTTTTACATTATCCTTAACTTAAAATAATATAAATGTTATAGTCAAAGGAAAGTGGAACCAAATTTCCCAATTTAGAATATTTTATGTTATTGATTATAAAAAACATACCCAATAAAATTAATGCACGAGTTATGGGTATTTTTAGGCCTTATCCCATAGAATTAACCATGTTTTACCAGTTTTACCCTTATTGAGGTAAGAAATGGTTACCATGTAATTAATTATATTATTTATAAATAAATTAGCCTTATGTTACTTCAATATAATATTAAATTCATAATGAAACTTATCAATGAAAAAATATTTGAAGAAAAAAGTGACTTTACACAAAAATTACTTGCTCATTTCATAATAATTTTAACAACACATTTTTATTGAGTATGAACCTTATGTGGATCATAATTTATTTAATCTTATTCATACTCTCCAATTAAATATCTAGGATATAACTTTGTCATTTAAATAATAATATATTCTGGTATATTAAAATTCAACATTGTGTGTTGTGTGTTATATAAGCTATCAAAGATAGTTTTTTAAAAAATAAAAGTATATTAAAGATTTATAGGAAAAGAACCCCACAATATGTTACTTAGGTGAATACACCATAATATAAAAATATTAAAATCCCCCTTTTGAACAACTCGTAATAGGGTTATACCCATCACTCATGGGTGGAACATCCCACACACAATTCATGTCACACCTCTACAAGGAATTTTCCAGAGGCTCTTATACAAGGTTCACTATATCATGCTAATACTGATCACACTACTCGTGGGTATCAAAATGATATAATGTGTCATTTAATTATTCAATCCATTATACATTGGTTTCCATGGTATGAATACGGTTCCTTGGGGTCTGTAGTATCCCCAGAACCCATGAATAGTCTATAAGTAGGTACATTAATTTCATTAAATAAAAAATAGTTTAATGAACTAATTTAATTATTCAATTTTTCTATTTAAAAATTTATTTTACTTTAGGTTGATCACCCATGGTGGAATGATCACATAACACATTCCACTAAAAATTAATAAACTGTATGGAATGTTATAAGGACGACATAATCCTTTTATGAAGATTTTCCTTTTTAATTCATATCCTGATAATTACTGCCCATATAACCCATGACCATCCCATCATAAAAAAGTACATATCTCTTGGTGAAAAATATAATAATTAATTATTTTACTCATTTTACAACCGTATATAATTTAAATAATTTTAAATGGTTAGTATCAATTTATGGAAAACACATTTGTTGTCATTGTCACACCGAATATATGTCCAATTACCTATGGTAGATTCACAACATACTCCTAGAATTGACTCAATCCAAATACCTAATAAGAAATGGAAATTCAGTTTCCAAAATAATTTAATTTTAAGAAAACACCCAATTAAAATTATTAACTCGGTTTATCTTCATTAAATTAGACGTTGGTGATGGTATGCCCATTAAACAAGAATCTTTAAATACCCTACATTTATAGATGATTTCACCATATTCTGGTTGAATGGTCACCAAAAACATAAATATAAAGGGGTAAAAATACTAGTGATGGATGTGAGAACCAAGTAATGATAAATAATGGAAGGTCTTAGGATAGATATCTACTAGAATCTATCAGAAATAACCCCTTAATAAGTGTATGAAAAGGGTCAAGGGGAGGGATTGTTATCATGTGGGCACAAGAAAAGGGGTAGAAAGAGGGTACTTATTAAAATATATAGGGTAATAGTTGTAATTATTCCACCAAAACCCCACATGAACGGGCTTGTGGCTTACTTACATGTGGCTAACCACTGTCTTTCAGGATAATGGTTCTGTCACCATTTATCCAGTGGCTATATACTACTACCAAATAGAGGCATGGCCACCACAAAATGGATCTTATATTCTACCAAATACCAAGGAAACTATTTGAGCCTCATTACTCACACAAAATTCATGTTGAATATGCTAAAAAACTCAGAATTACAATCCGAATCCAAATTTAAAATCCAACCACTCAACCAACTAAAAATAAATGTTTTGTTGAACCCTACTACATATAAAAATATAGGTTCTTACAACCTTTCCAATATAATAATTATCCTTATTTAAAAAAAATGTGTTTTTTAAACACACCAAATGACCTATATTAGTTAGAAAATCAAAGATAAGTGGTCTAGTTCCACCCTCAATTTCCAAATAGTCCTCCCAAGGAAATTTCTGAAAATATTGTGTATTTCACATAAATAAATTACGCAATAACTCTAATTCATCATCAAAACACTGAGATTATGATTATTGGTTCATGTCTACCTAGAGACACAAGATTTTTTATCACCAAAATAATTTTTTTCTAATGGTGTTCTACATCAAATGTCCTAGATTATAATAATTTTTTGAATCATCGTGCTCCCTAGTATTTGAATTTCCTATGATAACATAATTCATGAATTATAGTGATTCTTCCCTTATGAGTCCCAACACAAAACACATAATCATAACTAAGACATTATTTAAGCATCGGTATGAAACCTCTTCATGTTTTCCAAATTTAAAATATAATCCCCATTGTCTAGGTTTAATCTTATATACATAAACTTCTTATAAAAGACATGCCAATACCCAAAAATACCAGTTGAATGCAAAAGGAAGTGAATGATTTATTTTCCAACCCACCAAACCTAATTACATGTGAACATTATTTCCATGCCTCTGCAGGCCAAATTCTAAAGAAAAAAGCTTAGATACACTTGTCTATGTGTCCTTAACATCTAATTATAATGGCTTAAATCTAGGAGGCATCCCACGAAATCTGAGCACATTAACCATAGTCTATTCCCAATTATTAGTGAAATTACATGGTTGAACCATTAACCATCCTATTTTACAATTATTCCATATTGTGATCACTGACCTGTCCCTAATCTGAATCATTCATGGATTACAAAAATCCACCTTGATCCTAATTCCATCTTTCGTACTCCATGTAATTAAACATTTGAATTCACCTCTAAAATTCCACTAGGTATCGAGGAAAATTGATATATATCCACACACTATATTATGATTACCATAATTATTGTTCAAGACCAATTCATACTTTGTTATGACCATATAAACATAGGGTTGTACTGCTTGTGACTGATTCAATACCTCTATCTTGGAAGCATGTCCATCACCACCCTGATAAAAAAATCTCAATCAATATTTCATATGCTCCATTTATCATAAAAAATTATGATTGGATGTGGATGGTCCCGATCATACCCAAGAACCAACATGTAACATAACTCACTACCCAATCCTAGCTAAGGCTCAGTACATGCTGAGAATCATCAAAAGTGAGGATCATAACCTCCATGATCCTATGGTATACTCCCCCTCAATATATATTTCATCGTGTAAATCCTAAATATTAATTACTAATGGATCCCAAAATAACATGTGTTTCACTCCTCCCATGTCAGACTCATCATATAGTCAATACCTGATCGTTGTCAACTTTCTGGATTAACCATGTCCCCTAAACCCGATCTAATTACAATATATTCTCTACAATGGATGGAAAATTAAAAAAGAAATTCAAAACCCCATTATTCTATTACTATATGAATCACATCAGATCCCTTGGTTCTTATCTCACACATGAACTCCCACCATTTCACAATTCAATAGCACCATATGTACATAGAACATGCTACTGAATCATATTTAAAAGAAATGGATGTATTCTCTTGTACTACCTGATCACATATACTAACTCATTCTCACATGATCAAAAAATCATAAAACCATGATTGCATTTCTCCATTTAATTTCATCTCATCAAACTCTATGTATCCTCATTGCTACATCCAAAAAGGAATGAAATACCACTTATATCAAGGCTCAAAAACCAAAACATAAATAAAATCCTACTACACATAAACCCCATCTAACTTGGAGTCCCTTAAGTACTCCTCCTCAATTATCAGTCATTTCACAAGTTCCATGGTCTAACACAAACTCACCCACCACCCATGGAACATTTTTAAAACTTACGTGTCCGCCCAAGTTCTAACCATGGATAGAACACATCCAAAAAAAGAAGGATCAGAAAACTAAATTGTTCTCCCCTCAAAACAATCCTTGATATCAAAAATATATATCACTCATGCTTAATAGTCTCTAGAAGATAAATAATCACTATACCAGAACCATCAATTTAATGGAACATCCCATGCATTGATCTCAAATGCATTCACCTACCCATGTTTAATGTCTTCATACCACTAATAAACCTAGGATAACCCTTATAAAAGGTGACCCTCAATCATCACATCACATTGGATCACTAAAATATTTAGTTGTATGTCATGGTCACTGGTTTCTTTAACCTAGTCAGTAGTTCATGTCTTAGAAATGGTCACATCTCATGGGATGTCATTCACACTCTCATCTTGAATAATACACAACATTGAACATTCCTAACCAACCACTCATGAATCTCACACAAACACATCTATAATCACATACCAAAATCATAAACCTACTAGAGACCTAATTCTCTTTGGGAATATGTAAAACAACAACCACTCATGAATCCAAATCCTCATCCATGGTTATATATATATATGTACTAATACCACCATACAACAATTTTTATCCCCTGAATCATTATCACATTGTTTTTTTAGGTAGAATTTCATTACAAATGAGATGGGAAAACATGATATAGGTTGTTCTAAACACTTTAATTAATTGAAACTAAATAATAACCACCCATATGGGTTTATCAATAAGGCATTACATGCCTTTATTGACCCACAATGGCCACCACATGCCCCATGCATGAGGGAGCATGTCATCATTATCATCAATTTCAATCTCACAATATATCCACATGACCTATCATCAAAATGAATGAGATTCACATGTTGGTCCACCCGAGTAGAATACCACCAAGAACTTATATGGTAAAATTCCAAATGAGGTATTATTAACACTTTAAAAATCTATACCACAATCATCAATGATAATCACACTAACATTACCTTATATGTATGGTGATTAATATGTTCCTAATCATGATTCATAAGACTCACCTTACCTCTATGGGACAATCCAAATCTATATAAACCCATAAATCTATACATTATGTGTTTTACATGAGGAAAAAATCATATAATCCAAATAATAAAAATCTAAAACATAAATCCCATCACTGGTGACCTTGATTTTCCATCAGAAATGGTGTTCATGATGCACTAGAATATGGTACATTAGAAGCATGGAAAAATTCACATCTATTGGATACCACAATCGAAATAGCAAGAAAAATAAAATAACATATGATACTCATTTTTTACATCCCAACTTATTTTACTATGATCAGTAACTAGATTGATAGATCTACATGATCTCAGGCATTCATCCTCATATTCCCAAGGATACTGACAAAAAGTGTGGTTCTAAGGTGGTAATATGAGGACTTTATACCCCTTTGTATATGAGTGTGAAATAATTGATAAAAAAAATTTATTATGCACAAACTATGACCATCAGAGTATGAAAACAATAATTTAGAGGAAATATGTACTAAAAATCAAATGATGGCATACATAAATATTAGAACAATCACCCACAAGGCCGATCACATATATAGAATGAAAAAAAAAGAAATAAAATAAAAATGAGACCCTAATACCAATGCCAAACCTCACCTCATCCTAGCCACTAGACTCTATGTTATCCAAATTAATTATAGAAAACTCATCCCCTACACATCTTGTACTAGTAACCAAGAGTTGTTATACTCATGTACATAAGTGTAATGGAAACTCGAGCAAGGTGTGAGTAAATAACTCAATATGAAACCACTGACATGTTCTCATACAGAACCAAAAATGTTGTGATATGTGCATCTGATAGGCTATAAATAATAATTAAACTACTTTAAAGGAATAGAACCACATTCAATCCCCAATTACATGACTCTAATCTATCATACTTGCTTCTACTAGTATCAAAGTGTCTCTGAGTACATAGTGGTGATCTTTCTTACCATAAAAAGGACATGAGTTTCTTTCACCACATTTATATGGTGATAATGACATGGGTACTAAACTCACTGTAGTAATTAGTATAACAAAATTTAGAATACTTTACCCTGATATCCTAACATGGGAAATTCTCTATCCAAGTATATAATGGTTTCTCTCAGTTATTCCCCAATAATACCCAAGACTCAACCATGCCAATCAAAGACCCCACAAGACCTAGATGTTATCAAATTGAAATACATATCTAATGTTTGAAACCAACATAATCCTAAATCTAAGTTCATGGATGCCCCACGTGTGGTAACATAGACCTCCCCAATTTGGAAGTTTACTTTAGTATGAAAAACTAACTTACAAGAGTGTTTTCCACTTCGATAAAAGATAAATACAAGTGAGTTCCCCATATATCTACAAAGATCAAAAAGTGATAATTCCCTAAAATATCATTACCCTCTCTAAGGAATATACTAATTATATCACTACTACCTTATAAGAGTTTTTTATTATGACCAAAGCTACATAAACACATTTATTTAATTATTTTACATGAATAAACATTTCTTATAAAAAAATGGAAAAAAATAGAGGATCATAATTTTTTTATCCTATAAGATTAGTAACATAAACAATATATATTAAAATACTCATCAAAATTTCTTCATAATTTCACCATACTAGACCATATTTTAAATGTATAATTAGTAAAAAATGTCCTAATAACATAATAAATTAAGACCAAAAAATTTTTGAACTCAAATGATAATTAAGGGGGTCAATAAACCTTTATTCAAGGATTATTTCATATTTAACATCCCATTAAACTCTATTAGGTATTTTACTTCCCTTTATTCTTTTTCCTCTTCATTTGGGTGCATCATAGGACTCCCAAGAATGGAGAGAATTTACAGAGTAAATTACATAAAGCTCAAGGATGTATGTTTTTTTAATTAATGAATCATAGGTATAAATGTGTAATGGATAAATGGTGTTATCCCCAAGTTTAATTAACACATGAGATAGTTTGGTGTTTTTCTGCAAATAATTGGAGTTTTATTTTTCTACTGTGAATTTACACATCGTGTAATAGGAGATCAAGATGTGTATTTTTTTCCCTGATAATTTTGTGAGATTAATACACAATGTGAACTATTACATGATTTGTAGTTTTTAAAAACTAATTTTTGTGAAAAGGTGATGGGTTTTTTGGTGTATATGGACCCCATGGATTACACTACGTATAACGGGATTACACACCTTGTAATTTTTATGAGGGTGGATTTTACAGTATTATTACATGTTAATTCCTTGTTAATTCAACATGAAACCTATTTGATCTTGACCCAAAGCTCTTCCATAGTGATTTGGGTAACCTCTGCTCCTTCTGGATTTATTTGTTTTTCATTTGATCATTAGGGTTGTACATGGTGTCTCTCTATGTACTGAAATCCTTCTGCCTCTTCGTTTACTTTGAACGTAGTAGCAATGTTGTGTGGATTTATTTGATTTATTGATATATAATAGTAATTAAAATGTTTTCCATTATAGATGCATCATGTGATATTCTTTTAGGGGTGATTCTCTGTTGGTTGCGGGAGGTGGGTGTGCAATTTTTGAGTTAATTTTTGGTTTTTCTTCTCTGATGACTATAATATTATTTGAATTAAATCTAATGCATATATTTATTATAGTTAATCCTTAATTATTTTTCTATTTTTCATTATTGGTGGATTCCATTATGAGCGTGTGCAGCCTGAGTTTGAGGTAGCTAGTTTTATCTCTAGTTTATATTAGATAACTATATTTCTTTAGTTTTGATAAATTGATTTATAAATGAAATGGAATGATTGATTAATCAATTTTTGTATGTTTAAAAATGTTTTTTCAATAAATTAAGGATTTCCCCATGTTTTGGTAAAATAAATGATAGTTTTAATGCATTATGAAATGGATTTCTAAAATTGTTTTCATAGTATGGTTCTGATGAATTTGTTTGAAAAACATAGCACTTGGGAAGCCTTATGGTACATATATGGAAGGTATAGTAATAGTCCTCATCCATTGATACCCTTAGGGGGTTCACTCATGGGGCATTCTCCTGCTCCATAATCATGTTGTTCTAGGGACATAGTTGACACTGTTGGGAGGGTTCAGTTTTTGGGGATTTTCTCTACTCTCTAGATTCAATACATATATCTTGGATCATGATTCATGTGATTTTCTATATTAGGGGTATGAGTGTCATAGCTAACCTTACTTGGTGTGATCCTTGGTGTGATATTACATGTTATTTTGGCTTGTACTATTTAATTTGTACATCCATGGATTTGATATGATATGTGATACAAGATTTGGTTTTATTTGTTATATCTTCTTAGATATATATATAAAAATGATTTGATACTATTTTACATGGATTTATTTGGAAATGTGTAAAAAGGGATAATTAAATGTCCCCCATCCTTTTGATATAAAAACAATAACTTTTATATCATACTTTGTTTTATTTAAAGTTGATTGTGTTCAAATTATTATAAAGTCACTTATTTTGGAACACTTGTGGGGGATCCTACTGATCCTATAATCTCATACCCATTTTACCCCTTTGGTAGTGTTTATAAATTTTTATGTCTTTCGATGTAGGGAAAGTAAATCCACCACAATGAGGTGATGAGGTTTCTATCAGTTTTTCTATGTAGTTTGTGGTGAGATGGTGGGAGTATTCCCACATTATCACATGGATTATAAGTTTTGGTTATGTTTTATTTTTCTGTTGGACTTGTCTCTTAGAGTTTTTTTCAACTTTTGAGTTGTATAGTTTTGATTATTTTTTCTTAATTATGGAATATATTTATCTATTTTATAGTTTATCTCTATTGTGTTTGTATATATTCCATAGTGTTCCTCAGGTGGGTGAAAAAATTCCCTCTATTTATTATTTTAATCTTGGGTGATAGTATCCATCCCATGGGGATCAAGAAAACCCTTCATGTATGTGGAAAATTTTTGTTGGGATCCAGTTTGAGAGGGTATCTGAGCCAGGTTCATCACAGTTTTGTATCTGAGGTGGTATGACCTCGCGATTCCTTATCTTGAGATATCTAATAGACTGGAGATAATATTTTAGGGACCTGATAGGTAGGTTTCATTTAATTCCTAGCTATCTCTTACTATAATGATACTCGAGTAACCATATGATTTTAGGATGTCTGTCTCCTATTTTTTAGTTCTTGATCTTAATATCATTTTTTTCTAATAGTTTTCTTGTTTGAAAAAATATTATTCTATTGTCTGGCCATTTATTCTATTTCATTGTGCAACATTATACCTCTAAAATGTGTTCCACGAGTCCTTGGGAGGGTTTTACTGATGATCCTTAGGGGAATCCTCTTATATATCAAAATCTTGTAGAGTCCATCTTGCAGGTATTTCGTGTTATCAACCAAAATGTAAAGTAGGACCATAACATAGTTTTTGAGGTATAACTATGAGCTAGAGGATAAATGGGTCAATCATGGGAGTTCATGAGTGAGAATACAACATACTTTAATGGTATGGATGAAACTCAAGAGGCAGAGGACATGTAAGACATGATCAATCAGATCATTGAATTTATGGATACACCTATGAGAATCAAGGTGAAGTGTGAAGTTTTAACACTTGAGGGTACTAGAAAGAGATATTGGGATTCCATGGTATAGGCAGATAGGCATGTGGGTTTACACTGGAAGGATTTTAAGACTCTTTTCATTCAGTAATTCTTTCCAGAGTTGCTGATGTTTTAAATGTCTTTGGAGTTCCTCTCATTGCAGTAGTGATTGTGTATGGTGATGTTGTATAAAAATTATTTTGCTTAGATGGCTCGTTTTTCACCATAGGTAATAAATAATGACTAGATAAATGATTATAAGTACCTACATGGTTTTAGACTAGATATCATATCATAGGTATTTATGATGAATCTTTCACCATATGTAGAGATGGTAGATAAATCTTTGATTGATGGGTTGAATATGATAAAAAAGGTTGGTTATTCTACCCATTCTCTTCAACCCAGTGGAAGAAACAGTGGATCACAAGAGAAAGAGACTAAGTAGAATGATCATTATAGGATTGGTGGAGGTGGCTCTTAATAGAAATCCTCCAGTACACCTTTAGTTATAGCTAGCTATGTTCCTCTGACTTGCTATCATTGTAGAGAGGTCAAAATCACTTGGTGTTTTTTCCTACACCTATGATGATGTGTAATAATTGTGGGAATTATAATCATTTTCATAATTTCTTTCAGGCTATTTTTATGCCGTGATTTTTTAGGGATCATCATATCTAGGGTATATTATAGCATATTCAGATGCTTTAAAGACTATAGGGATCCAGCCATAGGCATCAAGAATGAAGCGCCTTCATATAGTGGATGAGATTCTTATAAAGGTATATTTAGGTCTGGTTATAGTGAGTGGTACCATATTTATTTCATCATCAGTAGGAATTGATTATTATTATACTCGTATATCCAACTCATTTATATCAGGTTATTTTTTTGATATGCTTAAATTTCCAATGGAAATCATGTCTTTTATTATAGAGTTAGTGATGCCTCTAGGGAAGAGGAAAGAGAAGTGATTTTTGTGTCCTTGTTCATTATTGATAGATAATGCTTATTTTATCTAGGATATTATTTTTATCAATCTAGATTTTTTTGAAATTATCATTAGGATGGATTATATTGTTTATCCTCATTACTAGGTTGATTATTTTCATTGGAGTGTCTCATTTATTATAGATGATGGGAGACCATGGGTGTTTCTGGGAGAGTGATACCTGAGGTTAGGTTTTGTAGGACCCTCCTACACAAAGATCAAGAGTATTTTTTCCACTATAGTAGTTGATCCTAATGTGTTTTCTTCTGTGGTTGATCTTATCATTTTTGGGGGGTAATTTCCTGATTTTTTCCTAGATTATTTCTCCAGTAATTCTCCGAAGAGAGATTTAGAATTTATGATTAACCTAGTTCTAGGCACACAACTGATTTCAATACCTTTTTATCACATGGAACAAGGAATGCTGAAAGAGCTCAAGATTCAGTTGGTTGATCTGATGGTGAAAGTTTTTTTTCTACAATTATTTCTCCAGGGGTATCCCCAATGATATTTTATAATAATGAAAGTGGACCACTTTGATTGTGTTTAGACTATCAGAAGTTGAACTAAGTGAAAGTTACGAATTATTATCCTTTGACTCTTATAGATGATCTGTTTGTTCAGTTAATATGGGAAAATGGGTTTTTGAATATTGATCTTTGATTAGGTTATCAATAGATCATATTTTTGGAATAAGATGTACCTAAGATGTATTTTAGGAGCAGGTATGACCATTATGAATATCAAGTGATGTCGTTTGGTCTGATTAATTCTCCAAAAATATTATGGATTTAATGAATTGGATATTTTCTTAGTATCTTTACACTTTTTTTGTAGTTTCCATGGTTGAAATTTTTCTTTATTTGAAATTTCAGTATGATCATAAGAACTATTTTATATTGGTTCTCAAAATCCTAATAAGTCACCCTTTGTATGGAAATATTCTGAAATGAAATTTTTGGATTCAATAAGTGATTTTCATGGGGAATGTGATTTCTGAGCATGGATTGTTATTTGATCTAGAGATGGAGAATGTTCTTTTTTCATGGGAAGAACCATTGAATTTATTTGAGACTCGGAGCATCCTTGCTCTTATTGGATAATATTGATGGATGGTAATGATTTTTGCAAAGTTTTCATCACCTTTGACTACTCTTAACAGGAAAGGGATGAAATTCATATGGGATGAAAAGTGTCTATCTTCTTTTAATGATCTGAAATGACATTTAACATCGACTCGTATTTTGATCTTACTTGGTCACAGTAAAGGGATTGTGGTTTTTTGTGATGATTCTAGAATTGGTTTGGCTTAGGTTATTATTTAGTACAACCATGTGGTGGCTTATGGTTTTCATTAACATCGAATACATGAGAAGAACTACCCAATTCATGATTTAGTGATTCCCATGGTTATTCATTCACATAAATTTTGGTTACACTATCTTTTTAGGGAGTGGTTCATAGTCTCTTCTGACCATAAGATTTTGAGTTATATGTTTTCTTAGAAAGACTTTAATCTTATACATAGGTATTAGGTGGAATACATTCAGATGTTAGAATTTTATATCTCCAACACATCGGTGAAGGGGAATGTTGTTGAAGATTCTCTTATTAAAATATTAATGTCTCAGGCTATTTTAAAATCTAATGAATATTGAAATCTTATTGGACTCGGCACTTAGTTTCACCTAGATTAATTGGAGTATATTTTGGGTATAGTTCTAACTAATGTTATTTTATCATCATCTCACCTTTATTTTATTCTGAAGTTCATTCATCACAATGATGAGTTCAGAGGAATTTGACAAACCCTTTATAGTACTGAGACTATTTAAGGTTATTCTATCTCTTCGAATGGTATTCTCAAATAAGGGGGAATGTTCATTATCTATTCCTTAGTGAGGAGAATCTTTTTTTTATCTTTATAGTTCTTCATGGTTTGTTATTTTGGACACTATGATGATGTATTATGACATGAGATTGTGATTTTTCTATTCAAGTATGAAGCATGAAATTTATGATTATGTGTCCCATTGTTAAACATCACCACAGATAAAGGTATATAATATTAAACCTTATGGTTTATTCTATCCTATTTTAGTGGTGATTAGGAAATGGGATAAGTTGTTCATAGAATTTTTATTAGATTACCATGGACTCTCAGATTAAGGAATGTTATATGGGTGGTGATTGATCAGTTGAAAAATTCATCTCATTTCATTCTAATCAGGGACACCCAAAAAGTTGATGATCTTAGTATGTTATATGTGTAGGAAATTATGAGGTTACATGTTATTCCTTCTACCATTTTTTCATATAGGGTTCTTGAGTTTACATCGAGATTCTAGAAGAGTCTCCAAGAGGTGACATGGACTTAGGTCATATTGATTACACCTTACCATCCACAGATAGATGGTCAGATGTAGCATGCTATTCAAATCCTAGAGGATATGCTTGAAACTTGTGTCTTGGATTTCGGTGGATTTTGGGATAAACATCTGGTACTGATTGAGTTTTCTTATAAAAAAGGTTATCAGTCATCGACTAAAATGTCTACTTTCAAGGAATTGTATGGTCACCCATGTAGTTCACCTATTGGTATGGAAAAGTTGGGTGAATAATCTTTTGTTGGATCAAGTCTTGTTAGGGAGAAGATTGTTAGGATTTGGGATATACATATGTTCATAGTTGTAATGTTGTGATGAAATAAATATTATGCAAATCATTAGCACCATTCATTGTAGTTTTTCTTAGGTGGTTGTGTATTCTTTCATTTTTCTCATTAGTTGGCTCATCGGTAGCTTTGAAAATAGGGAAATTTGGCTCTAGGATATACTGTACCATTTTTTGTCACTGATCAGATTGGGTGGATTTATTATCGGTCGAAATTACCGATTCAATCGATAGGAACTCATGATATTTTAAATATATTTTAGCTTATGAAATACCATCCCAATCCCTATCATATTTTTAGTTGGTAGGATAATATTTTAGGTAAATATGTTTCTGTTATAGAATATCCATCATACATCATTTACTCTCAAATGAAAATCTTGTGGGGGAAGTCAGTTCCATTTGATAGTGTGTTGTGGTAGAATAGATCGTACTCTCATGAGACATGGGAGCACAAGTCTTTGATGAGGGAGTAGTGGCCTCACCTCTTTTCCAGACTTCATTCTTCTAAATTACTTTATGGAAAATGAATGTTTTGTGGTGGGTATTTTTTAACATCCATGTACCCAATTTCAATTATTTCCCTTATCTTTATTCATTTTATTCTTTATTTGGGTGTGTCTTCAGAATCCTAACGATGTAGATAATTTTATAGGTAAAATGAAATAACATTTAGAGATGTGTGCTTTTTAATTAGTGGAGTACATGTATAAATGTGAAATGGCTTAATGGGGTTCTCCCCAAGATTTGAGAACTCCTAGGGTAGTTTGGAGTTCTTCTACAAAAAAATGGAGTTTCCATTATTTGTTGGGAATTTTCATAATGTGTAATGGGAGTACATGACATATATTGTTTTTCAGGATCATATTATGAGATAAACATGCTGAGTTAGCATTTACACTCCATAAAAATGTTTTACACGGTATCTAATGTTTAATGATTATTTTTTTTAAAGTTTATCAGTTTTTTGGAAAATATGGACCACGTGGATTACACGATGTGTAAAGGGATTACACACCATGTAATTCTCATGAGGGTTTCTTTTTAAGGAATATTATGAGTAATTTCATTATTCAATCAATATAATGATTCTTTTATCTCAACCCAAAGCTCTTCCCTAGTGATTTTGGGAACCTTTACTCCTTTTGGATCGATTTGTTTAGCATTTGATCATCAGGGATATGTGTGATGTCTTTCTAAGTAAGGGAATATTTTTACTTATTCATTTCCTTTTATCATAGTTGGGATGTTGTGTTTCATTATTGGATATGTTAAACTTTAATTTTAATTATCTTGTTTCATTTTTAGATCAATCATGTGATCTTGTTCTGGGGGATGATCCTATATTGATTTTATGGTGGTGAGTGTATGTTCATTGAGTTAAGTGGTGTTTTTTCTTCTAGGATGACTTTTTTATTTTTTAAATTGATTTTTATGTTTGTATTGATTCTAGTTCTTCCATCATTTTCATTAATTTTTTCCTTGTTGGTAGATTTAGCTGTGGTCATGTGCGACCTGAGTTTGAGGTATGTGGTTTCTTCTCTAGCCTATGTGGGATGAACTTTATTTATCTATTTTTAATAAATTGTATTATAATTGAAATGGGATGATTGATTGATTGATTTTTGTGTGTGTGGAAATGGGTTTTTTTATAAAATATGGTTTCCCCTTGTTTTGGTAAAAGAAAATATTTTTTTTCAAATAATTGTGAAATGGTTATGTAAAATGGTTTTCAAAGTATGGTTTTGATAAAAAAAATTGGAAAAAGTAGAGAATGGTAATCCTTGGGTGCTTCAATTGAAGGGGTAGTAATTAGCCTCATATGTTGATACAATCAGGGGGTTCACTTGTGGGGTGTTATCCAACTCTCTAGTCCTTTTTTTCTAGGAAATTGGTAGAAACTATTGGGAGGATAAACTTTCTAGGGGGTTCCTATGTTTCCAAGATTCGATTCATATATCTAGAATATTTATGTGTGTGATTTTCTATTTTTGGGGTACAAGTGTCCTAGCTATCCTAACATAGTTTGATCCTTGGTGTCGTGATACATATGCTTTTGGATTGTACTATTTTAATTACACTTCCATATATTTGATATGAAATATAATGCATGTTTTGGTCCTATTTGATATATCTTATTTGATATATGTATATGAAATTCCTAGAAACTATTTTACCTAGATATATTTGGAAATTTGGAAAAATGAAAAACTAAAAGTTTTATGGTGCTTTTGATATTAAAACTATAATCTTCTTATAATTCGTTTTTTCTATAAAATATATAATGTTTAATTATTTTATACATAATTTTTATGGAAAACCTAGGTGGGATCCTACAGAGAATTTTATATTATACCTTGTGCACCCCTTCACCGGTGCGTAGACCATTGTAATTATGTTGATGTAGTGAAAGGCAAGGAATCTTAGTGAGGTAGTGAGGTACCAGTTTGAGATGGTATCTGGGTTAGGCTCATCACATCATAAGTATAATAAAAAACAAGATCATAAGAAAAATAAATTATCAAAATGAGTGATAATCAAAAAACCTATGTGAGCTTTAAATGATAAGGAATATAAAATTAAATCCAACAAATATCAAAAAGAAAAAAATATCCATTTCATGTCTTAAAAAATCTAACATAAAATTTTTCTCATGAGAGAAAAAGATCTTTATGCATTAAATCTTTCAACTAAGATATAAAAATTATCATTAGGATACATTACATTCATGATACATAAAATTCCACCCATTCTTGTGAGATAACATAATTTTACCCGGGTATACATCACCTTTACGAGTCACACACTTTAACCCACACTTGTAAACAACTAAATTTTGTGCATGTATAAATATCTCATAAGATTTAAAATATTAAACAATACATTAGAGGGTGATATAGAACCAAATTCATCAGCATACACACTTACGATTTCCACTTTAAAATCCATCCCTAATCACATCATAAATAAGCCATTCACATAAAATGGGATTCATAAATAATTTAAATGAAATAATTCATTTTTCATAATGATCATGTGGAAATAAAAAAATGGGTTTCAGAAAACATTCAAATGAAAATCATTCACCATTCATAACAAAAATATCCCAGTGAAATAAATGTGGTTTCATAGTAGTTCTAAATCATATATCAATATTAAATAGGTCTATTAATAATTAAAACATGATCACCAGAAAATAAAAACATAATAAGAGAATAATGGAGGGTGAAATATAAAACATAACCTTATTAGTAGTGGATATTTTTAAATATAGGGAGGAAAATGAAAATAAAAAAATATATATTTCTTCAAAAAATTGAAATCATCAAAGTGAACTTCATAGTTATTAGTCTTTTTCAAAAGTTTGCCTTGGTTTCCTTTAAAGGGTGAAAAGAAAACATTTCATGGATGTTAATTTGGATTAAAAAAACTTTTTCCACAAATATATGTGTGATATAATCATTAAAAATGGAAAATCAATAAATTTAATATACTTAGGGGAAATAAAATAAAGAACAAGTCATATAACTCAGAGGAATAAGTTTGAGTTACCAAATCTCATACCTACACTTCTTGATTACCATGGATGTGATTTAACTCCTTTATAACAAAAATAATTATCTTAATCACAAATTTCATAACCTTATTGATACCCATTACCTTATATATGTTTAATTTATAACTAAAATTCTTTTTTATATTAGTTACTTCTTATCCATTTTTAATCTCATGTGTGAGAAATCTTGATCATTTTGATCTAGTTTCCTAATCACATTTTTTTAATTGTTATTATAATAAATTTTATCATTACTAGATTATAAATGGTAAAATAATTTATTAATTAAAATTATTTATAATTTTTGACTTTTATTCTGAGGGATTTTTTGCTATAAACCACAAATATAAATTCAACAATAAGTAGGTTTTAGTGTTTTTTTAAAAAATGAGCATTGTTATTCATTTAATGTGTTTAATATTATATTTAACATTACATAATGAAAATAAAATATTTATTTTCTTATTTATATCATATAATATCAGTAATTAGGTTTTCATATTAATTGATGATAATATTTTATAGTATTTTCTTGTATGTAGTCAATCCGACTAACAAGAACATATCAGAATTTAATGGATAAGGATGATTATAGGTTAATTTTGTTATAAAATCATCATTGTAGAGGTATAATTATATTATTTAGATTTTATTAAAAATTTTAATTTTATTTTAAAATAATTTAATAAATATAAAAAATATTGGATGAAAATTAAAAAACATTAATTCATGGAGGTGAAAGTCTACATGTTGACACGGTAATTGTTATAATTTCTCAGAAAATGAAAGAGGATAGAGGTACATAATAAATTTATTTATTAGAAAAATAATTATAATATATAAATCATATTTTTAAACATTCACATCCTTAAAATCATCCTTGAGAGATAGTAGTGAAAAAACAGAAGATTTTGCTTTGTGGAGGCAGTAGTTCATAAGACACATGATCGACATACATTTATTTTTCCATGTGGATGGGAAGGAATAAATAGGTACTGTTCAGTTAAAATCTAAATATCTTGGTATATTGAATATATAAATTTCATTATTCTATTTTGGTTGTAAATATTTTTAAGGAGGAATATTAATAAGAAATTATTGTTAAGGAAGTAATACTTATGTCATGATCATGAGTTTTCTCTTAGATATATCCTTGATAATGAAGCCCTTAAGATCACTAAAATTTACTATAGACTTAAATAAGTGGGATAGGGTTCTATGATGAAAAAAATTATTGTTCTATAAATATATTCTTAGTGAAATGTGAAAAGTGGTTGAAATATTCCCATTTATAATTGAAGAGGAGAGAAATTTTAGAAGTGAGATTCTAATTTTCAATAATTTAAAGTTATTATTCAATGAAAAATGTATCATAAAGGGATAAATATAAAGGGTATGTGAATTTTTGTCAATAAATGCCTCAATAATCTATTATAAAACATGTTATTAATCTATTTTGAGTTATTTCCTCTTAGTAAATCAATTTTTACTTTTACTGGGGTAATTAATTTTCTAACATAGTAATTAATTATATTGAAAAAAATAAAATTGAATTTTTTATAGATTATGAAACATATTATTTAAAATTTAAGAAAAATATCATATAAAATTTCTA
This sequence comes from Viscum album, assembly GCA_963277665.1. Lineage (NCBI taxonomy): Eukaryota > Viridiplantae > Streptophyta > Magnoliopsida > Santalales > Viscaceae > Viscum > Viscum album. The sequence continues at coordinate 226,033,042 of OY728159.1, read as the reverse complement.
ATAATGTAAAAAAAGATGAATTTAAAATAAATGCACACAATGCATAAAAAACATTTCAGGAAAAGTGTGTTTTTAAGTATAAAATTTAGGTGAAAGATAAAATTATTAATGGTTTTTATTTTTAATAATTAATTTTTATTATTATAAAACATATAATTTTTTATTTAAAATCAATCCGTAATATAATTTCATCAAAATAATGTTTTTAAATGAGAATAAAAAAATGTTTTTTATTAGAATTAAAATATTTCTTGTGTTTTATAAGGACAATCATAAGATTAATATATTTAAAATAAAATATTAAATATTAATGAAAATATTCCTTATGTACATATTTTATCAATTAAATGGTATTATAAAATTTTATGCTTTTATTATATACTAATAAAGTAATAAATGTCTTTATTTGGAAATAACTATATTTTTCAATATTCATCTAAGAATAAATTATATTAAATTATACAAAAAAAATATAAGACTATTTAGAATATGTGGAATTAAAAATTATATTTAATTTAAAAAATTAAAATTATATACTTTTAAAATAAAATATATAAATAAAAATACTTTTTTTAAAAAGTGAACTGTTTAAACTTTAAGTTTTCCTTGCTTATTATGTATTCCTAATTGATTGAAAAAAATTATATATTATAGGTTTTATTACAATTTTACTTTCCTTATATACTATTTCAGGGGTCCTTTTATTGGTATTTCACATCAACAAACTATCAAACACAATATTTATTTAAGGTGGGTCATTTTACTACAATCTTGGGTAATTTCATTCTCCCCCCTCCCAAGAATTCTCTCCTTTAAATTTTTATTAATAGGAAAGAAAATATTTCATGGTACTTTTTCCTCATTATATCCTTCCCACCTAACTTCTTATAACATAGGAGTCCTCAATAATCATTTAACTAGATGAGTGGTCTTGTTCTGAAACACCTTATCTCTTCGATCCAGAATTTCCACTGGTTGTTCCTAAAAATATAGATCATGTTCAAGTTTCATGACTTCTAATTTCTGTAATTGTGATGGTTTTGGTATAAAGGCCATGAAAAAAAATTTAGGGAACACATCTTACACTCGAGAGAGATCTAGAAGATATTCCAAGCGATAATCAATTTTCCCAGCATAGTCATGGATCTTGAAGTGGTTTATATACCAAGGGGTCAACTATCCATTCCTTTAAAATTTCATAAAATGATTCCATGGTGATATCTAGAGAAACAAGATGTCACCAACTTCAAAGTCGAGATCATATTGATGATTTTATTAATAACACTTTTATCAACATTGTGCTTCTTTCACATATTTCTAAATGGTTTGAACCATATCCATTATTTCTTGGACAAGGTCAAGACCTATCAGATCCCTCTCTCTAACTTCATCTGAGCATGTAAAATTCTTACATCTTTTCCCATAAAATCCTCACATGGTTCCATCTAAATGTTATAATGGATACCATTTTTATACGGCAACTCTTCTAAGGAATTTTTTTGATCCAAAATTCCTTGAAAATATATCGAATAGGATCTCATCATATACTCTCTAGTTTTAATAGGCTTATCAAACTGTCCATTTGTATTAATATTACTAGTAGTACAGAGACATAGATCTATATATAAATATTTCTAAATACTTCTTTGAAACCATGAGGTAAACCTTACATACCAATCAGATATAATGGAGAATAGTAATCCATTCATCCTCACCACTTTCGTTATGTATATCATGCAAAGTCAGTCATGAGAGGAATCTTCTTTGATGGTAATAAAATGCACTAACTTAGTAAAGTGGTTGAAAATAACTCAAATAGCATTAATTTTTTTAGATATTTTGGTAGTCATATGGTCAAATACATGGTAATGTTTTATTATTTCCATTCTATTAGAAGTAATGATTTCCACATAAACATATACTTTTTTTATTTACCCTTAATTTTATGGAATACCAATAATTAGGATGTCTATTCTGTGATCTCCCTCTTTATTTTATACCACCATTAGTTTCTATTTATATCATTATAAATATTTACTCTTCCTAGATGAACAGAAAATAATGATCTATAATAATCATTCAAACATTCCAACTTATGTTATGGTTTTTATGGAATTCATATATAATTTCCAAGCCTTATAACTCGATCTTTACATAAGTTGAACTCCATAACACTCAGTAATGTTTTTTTGTAGTTTTCAATTGTCTTTCTAGGAGTCTTTTATGTTTTTGATAATTGATACATAATAAGTCATTTGGTAAAGCTATAATTTCTCTCCATACATTATGAATTTAAGATTCAAACTATTCATATCCATGAATATTATTTATTTTTACATCTTAATCCTAGATAGAGTACGATGAACATTATTTTTTTGAGCATCAACTACATTGTTTTCTTTACTATGGTGGTAATGTATTGTGAAATCGTGATCTTTTACAAACTCTAACCATATCCTTTGGAAAATGTATCACTCCTTTTGTGTTATTATAAATTTCAAACTCTTATGGTCGGTGTATATATCATACTTTTCACCACATAGATAATGTCACCACTGTTTTAGTGCAAATTTCACTACTTCCAACTCTAAGTCATGTGTTAGGTAAATTTTCTTATTAGTCTTTATTTAAAATTTTGAATAAAAATTTACCTTTTCATTTTGAATTAAGAAACATTCTAATCTATTTTTTGAGGAATCACTAAATATTACAAACCCTCCCCCAACTCATGGTAATTTATATATAGGTGTTTTGAAGAACCATTTCTTTAGATCATTAAAATGTTATTTACATTCCTCCATCCAAAGGAACTTCACTCTTTTATTTTTAAGATCAGTTAGTAGATTTGATATTTATGATAAATTTCTTATAAAGAATATATATTATTCAAATAAACAAGTAAAACAATGGATCATGGTTACTATAGTAAATTTGGTTCATTTCTCAATAACTTTCATATTTGAAGGATCTACATACATTCCCTTACTGGTGATTACATGAACCAATAATGATACTTTCTATAGCTATATTTTTTTATTTCTAAACATGGTATATAGTATCTCATTTCTTAGTCTTTTTGACATAAAAAAATGATCTTCACGATATTCCTTTCTCTTTGAATATATCATAATATAATATAAATATACAACTTTGAATTTCTCACGGAAATCTATAAATTAATCAAATCCATGAAGACTTCAAGAGAATTCATAAGTCAAAATTGAATTAATATAAATTTATAATTCCCATAACTTGTGTGGAAATATATTTTGTATATATCCTCCACTTTGACCCTTAAATAATGATATCCAGATCAAAGGTCAATATTTTAGAAGTATTGATCTCCTCAAATTTAATCAAAATAATAATTTTTATAGGGTTGAGGATAAATGTTCATGATCATGATTTTAAGTTTAATATAATAAATTAAATGTTGTTTTGATCCATCTTTATTTTTGACAAAGAGGACTGGTTCACCCCCTAAAAAAGAACTTCTAAAAATGAATCCCTTATCCAGATTCACTTTAAATTGCTTCTTTAATTTCTCTAATTTATTGAGGGTTATTCTACATGGACTCATTAAGATAGGAATGGATTTAGGTATTAGTTTAGTTTAAAAATAAACCTTACTCTTTAGGGGAATACTGGGTAGTTCATCTTGAAAAACATCAGTATTCTCCCATATAATATGAATGTTATAAATTATCACTTCATGACTGATAATTTGATCCTAGTGTCCCTCATTTCTAGGTATCATAACCCAAATGATATAAATTTATTTAGTAGGGATATCATTATAATCCTTGTATAGATATTTGATCATAGGGTGGTTGGGGATATGAATTGAGATATCCTTATCTTAAAAATTCATATGTTCTCTATGTAGGGATAGAAAATCCATGCCCAAAATCACATCAAATTCAAACAAGGGTAGAATAACATGATTTTAAGGAAATAACAACCAAAAATTTTTGATTATAGATGAGTTATATATCTAATAAGATTTCATAATCTCGTCAAGGTTTTTCATTGATATTTCATTATCTAAGGTTTTCAATGGTGAATCATCATTCCTAAAAAAATGTATGGTAAAAATATGTGAAGAACCAAAAAAATATGTCATTTTTATCTCAAGTAGAGAATTAGTTACCCATTAACCACTTCATTATCATACTCCACCTAGGAAGAAGTGATAACATATTCACTTCCTTTATCCCTTGGTTTTAGAGGTTGTTAAGGCATACTCTCTTCAATAGATCTAGGTTCACAGTAGTTATTTTCATAATTCCCTTACAATTTTAACTTCAATAATTAAAATGGGGGTGGGTCATTGGTTTGGATCCCCATCTCCTTAGTTTCATTAATTGGACAATAAGACTTAATTTGGCAGTTGTGGGATTAGTGAGCCACTTTACCACACTTAAAACACTTCCATAATCCTCTATATAAATTAACAATGTGCTTATTCACACACATTTGGGAATTAGGGGTTGAAACTTCTTTCCCCCTTGTGACTTTCAATGGGAGTTATATTTATATACAACCTTTGTGTTATTTTTCTTAAAATAATAGCAATCCATAATTTCCATCTCCACATTTATCACACATAAATCAATCTACTCATAACTCTTAGATTCTCTTATGATTAACCCCCTTTGCAGACATGGATTTAATCCACCAAATAAAGGGTCCATCATGATTTTATATTGGGATATATAACTAGAGGCATACCTCACATGACTCATGAATGTTTCTTCATATGTTCCAATAGAATCGTCCTCATTTTTTAAGAACCTAGAATTATCACTTCTTCCTCATTTAGACTGTTCAATGAACATTCTTGATGATGAATACTTTTTTGAACTCCTCTTATTCCATATTTTTTGTTTACTCTTTCTCTATTATGTTATTAATATTATTACACCATTAATTATCCTCTACTTCAAAATTATAGATAGTCAATAAAACCATTTCATGCTCTAAGTACTGGAGAATGGAAAATTTTGTTTCCATTACACTGGTCCATTACTAAAATATAAGTGGATTGGAAGACTAAGTGAATGAGGGTGGACATTGTCACATGAAACACTCGATATAAATATTATCCTTACTTTGTGATTTTAGGTCCTCAAAATGTTTTGTGTAATTATCCATAGATTTTTATAGTTATACATCGGCTACCATCCCATTTAGTAGCACATTATGTTAAACAATACATTACCCACCTCATATATTATTAACCCAGTTTCTCCTTTCTCTGTCCAATTCATAAATAAAATAAATTTAAGGATAAAAATACATATTTGAAAAATAAAATTATTAATATAATAGGGATAAATAATGAATTTCATGTGTTCTTTAACATATAAATCTTAACTCTTAAATATAATTTATTTATGGTAACTTTCAATTAGGTTCTCTAGACCAAACATATTTAAATGCCTCATAATTTTTAATAAATATATTTATAATTAACTAAATCATATCCCTTGAGGGTATAAAAATATGAGTGTAGTTAATATTCCTTGTCATGAACCAGATGATGATTGATTAAACACCAAACACTTGGTTTTTATTTATATTACCTCTAGTTACATTTATCCCAAATCATGAATCCACTACAAGTATCTATACTGGGAAATTATTTCAATAATGACCACAAAATACCTACATTGCCAAAACATTGGGATGTTATCATATATTTAGACTCATCCCTTGTACATTTACCTAGGTTTTCTCAAATGTTCTCTAAACTAATCCCCAAAATGACTAAACCCTAAATTGATAAAAAACTATATCACCCATACTAATTAAATGATTTTTAATAATTATTTTCCATAAATAAAAATTACATATCACACATGGAAATCCAAACTAAAATAAAAAAGTTTTATTATCCTAGAGGTTTACCTATATAAACAACTTATTTTACTATACTCATAAATATTCCATCATAAATTCATCAGTCTTGACAATTATCTAAAATGTGTCATTTTTAAAGATCGTACTCTTAACCTAGTGAATTAAAACATACGAATAGTTTGAGATCAAACACTCATTATGGGTGTGGATAAACATTTCATCAAGGATGAGTTTATAAGAAAATGAAAAATAAATGAGAAAAAGAAAAATATCATATCATCATGAGTGATAGTAAAAATCATAACTAAGACTGAAATTACATAGAATAAGAACATAAATCTATAAAATATCAATAAGTAAATATAATAACCATATTTTGGGTAAACATATTTAATATAAACTTTGGATCATGATATCATAAGTTTATAATACATAACATCTTTAAATTTTTTCACAAAAAATAGCATAGGGAAACGTTACATTTATGATTCATACACTTTCACCCATTCATGAAAGAAAAAATTATTTTACCCATGTATACATCACCTTTATGAGTCACACACTTGAAACCACACTTATAAACAACTAAATTATTCCCACACATATATATCTCATGATATTTAATCTTTTAACCAATTTATTAGAGGGTTTGATACAACTCCCTGACTGTTTTCATCCATAATTATGAGTGCCACTTTAAAATTATTCACATATCACATCGTAAAGAACCCTTGGTAAAAATTGGTTTCATAAAATATTTCAATGAAAGTAATTCACTTTTCATAAATAACCTATAGAAATAAAAAATAGTTTTCATAAAACATTAAAATGAAAATCAATCATCGTACAAAGTCTAAAGAACCCATATAAATGAAATTGGGTTTCATAGTATTTTCAAATTGTATACCAGTATGAAATAAATTGATCAACATCAAAAACCTGATGACCCAAAAATAAACACATAATAATATAATAATATATGGTAAAGAATAAAATGTAACTCCATTAGAGATATATCTCATTGAATATGTAGAGTAAAATGAAAACCATCTCAAAAAATTTAATTCTTGAATTTTTTTTGAAATCATCGATGTAAAATTCATAGTTATGAGTGTGTTTTCAAAACGAGTCTATTGTTTTGTTAAAAAATGAAAATAAAACACTTTGTAGAAGTATGTTTGAATTATATACTCTTTAACCTCAAATATATAATAGCTAACATCATTTTAAAAGTTAAATCAATGAATGCAGTAAATATATTGGAAAGTAATTCAAGAATAAGTCATATAACTCAAAGGATGATGTTTGAGTTTCCAAATCCCTTAAATTTAATTATTGATTTCCATGAAGGTGAATGAACCTCCTGTATAACAAAAACAATTATCTGAATCACATATCTCAGAACCTTATTCATATCCCCACCCATTAATATGAAGGTACCCAAGAGCATAGTGGAAGCTGGTGGGATGGGGATTTAAAAAATTTATCACTAAATTGATGGAAAATATCATCTATCATGATCCAATACCCTGTAGAGGTCCTAAGATCTCATTTGAATTTAATAGGCACCAAAGAATTAACCTGAAGAAATACCTTGTTCGATAACGAAGTGTGCTCAACTGTAGCTCATTGCTGAAAAACTTTTCATAAAGGATCTGAATATGAACCCCTCGAGATCATCCACACATTCTCTAATAATCTATTTTCTCACCATTTATCAAATTCTGGGTGCTACAATGGAGCATTGAAGAATAGTTCGATGTTGCGGTGATCACCTAGATCCCATCACTTCGATTTGTCAAAGGAATTCTTGGATTAGTTACTCAAAGGTAGACTTTCTATCTCTATAAGGAAAGAGGATAGGGAGGATCTCATTCCATTGGAATTAATGGTTCTCTATAAATGAGCTCCTCTCTCTTAATTTTATAGTGGGAGGTTCAAATATGTATAACAAGTTCCCCATACCCCCAGAAATAAAATGCCCACTAAATAAGAGAAAAAATAGTAATGATGAAGTAATTGTGTCATAAATATTATTTATCTTCTATAAAATAATTGTAATATAATTTAAATATATTATGCGATAAAACCAAGACATTTAACTACACTCATAATTGCCATTAATATTAAATGAACCATTAATATTAAAATAATATTCTTTTGTATCTTATTATTATTATATTTACTAGATACCTCATGAATAATTTTAATAAATAAATTAAACCTAATTATTCTATACTCTAATAATAATGAATTTATTTACTCATCAATGATGGATTTTATGTAAAAATCTCAGACTCTATAGTCGGGACCATCATGTCTTATATACTTATTCACTAGAATAGGGAAGAATATTGAATATGATATTATGTGTGACCCTCTATTCCCTTATCTTGATAGAAGTTAATATTATTCACAGACCACAAGTGGAGTATAAAAACACATCAAGGCCCTTAAAAAGATAGGGAGAACCCAAAGCAATGACATCCATCCTCCAAACACACATTGTGTAATATAATTTATTTGTCTTTAGATATCTCATAAAGAAAGTTGAACACTTCTGTCATCATCCATTCTTGTTTTATTGTTTGTTGATGTAACTATAAAAACATACCATCGACTACCTCGACCAAGGATTTATGAAGCTACTGCCATCCTAATCAACCAGACCTGAGATATTCACTACTAGAGAAATGGTCTTTGAAGCCCCCTGACACAGGCGAACCCCTTTGGCGGTTGATGGGCTTTAAAAAAATGCTTTAGCCCCCCCCCCCCCCTCACGAAACCCTACACGTCCCCTCCCCTCGATCGCCGCCGCCTGTCCCCTATCACCCTCCGCCCTCACCACCCATCCCCTAGCTGCCCTCCACCCCTCTCGGCCCATCCCCTCAACACCCTCCTCCCTCCGCCCCCTCCGACCTCCACCCCCTCCGGCCTCTGCCCTCTGGCCTCCGCCCACTCCAGCCTCCACCCCCTCTTCCCTCTGACCTTTGGCCTCCTCCCTCCACCCTCCTCCCTTCGCCCTCTGTCCTCCGGCATTCACCCTCCACCCCCTCAGCCCTTCGCCCCCTCATCCCTCTGCTCTTCGCCCTCCGCCCCTTCATTTCTCGTCCCTCGTCCCCTCACCACCTTCCACTCCGGCTCTCCGCCATCCTATGTCCCCTCCCTCTTCATCCACCTCCCTTGCCTCACCATCACTGCATGTCCCCTCCCTCACTGTCCCCTCCCATGAGGCACCGCCATAGCCTGGTCCCCTCCCTCCCCGCACAGATGTTGCTCATCCCCTCACCGCTTCCACTCGTCCACTCTGGCTTCCCACTATCCTATGTCCCCTCTCTCATCATCCCACCCTCGCTCACCATCTCCACCTCACCGCCTCCTCTCCTCCGGCTCACCGTCGCCACTGCCACCCGTCTCATCCCCCATCACACCGTCTCTGGCTCCGGCTCCCCACCACTACCTCTCCTCTCCCCCACAGCACCGCCTTCGGCTCCCATCCCCTTCAGGTTTGTAGCGTAATCAGGTATGACATGAGATTTCACTTATATTATATTTTCTATTATCTTGTTTATTATTCAGAGATATAATTTGATTATTTTATCAATGGTCCAAAATCAATTGGTTAGTATTTATTTTAAATATATTTGATATGAAAAATTCATGTAATAAGTCTTGTGTAAATGTTTGTTATACAGATATTATTATGGATAAGAGTTGGATTGATCTTCCAAATCGAACGTCTAGAGAATATTTCAATGGAATTATGCAATTTATTGACTTCACCAGAGGATTTGAAAGTGACTATATTAGTTGTACATATATAAAATGTGCTAACAGATATCAATTAAAACGAGATACTATGAGGAAGCACCTATTCTTTAACAGATTCCTGAAAAATTATAAGATTTGGACTCGTCATGGAGAAGAATATGTTAGTTGTCAAAATATGGATGCAGTTAAGATGGATGTTGATTCAAGTATGAATGATCCAATGCATGAAATGCTTTATGAAATCGTACGTGGGTAGGATCTTGAAGTCATTGACATCTATAATCTTGAGACCGGTGAAATAAATCTTCTCTATGGTGCAGATCTTGATTATATGAGGTTTTATAAAGTACTTGATGATGTACAAACAGAATTATATTCTAGATGTACTTCTTATAATAAATTTTCATTTATCGTGGATTTGTTGCATTTGAATACTTTGAATCAGTGGTCAGACACATCATTCGACATGCTTTTGGTGTTATTGAAAAAGGTTTTTCATGTCGACGTTAAGATTCTCGAGTCATATTACCATGCTCGTAAGTTGACAGAGAACTTATTTTTTACATATGAGACCATAGATGCATGTGAAAATAATTGTATGTTGTTTAGAAAGTAAACTTCCCATTTGGATATTCGTACGGTTTTGTGGCGCTTCCACGTGGAAAGAGAACTGGGGAAATCAGACTCATCAAAGTCAGATTGCGATACATGGGAAACTGATTGTAGTAAATAAAATGTGTTACTTTCCCCCTAAACCGATGTTGAAAAGATATTTTATGTCATCTAAAGTTTATAATTTATTGATACGGCATGCAGAAAGAATTGATGAAAGTGATATGTTAACCCACCCTACAGACTCTCATGCATGGAAGGATTTTGATAAGAGACATCCTGACTTTCCTAAAGATGTTTGTAATGTCCGATTGGGGTTGATAACAGATGGTTTCAATCCATTCATGTCTACGGTTGGTGCAAATCATAACACATGGCCCGTGGTGTTGTTTCCATATAATCTTCCTCCGTGGCATTGTATGAAGCAAAAATTTATATTAATTTCCACTCTTATGATGGACCTAGAAGTCTGGGGGATAAGATTGATGCTTAGCTTCAGCCATTGATTGATGATTTGAATGAATTTTGGGGTGATGGTGTGATGACTTATGACTGTGAAATGAATATAAGGATCAAACTATAGGATTCTTTATTGTGGAAAATCAATCACTTCTCGGCTTATTCAAATTTATCAGGCTAGAGTACAGAAGGGGAATTTTATTTCCCATGTTGCAATAAAAGTAAAAAAAATTTGTATAGATTAAACATTCCAAAAAATGGTCATACATGGGTCACATACCTTTTCTCGCCCCTCAGCATAGGTTCAGAAAGGACAGAGTGGCATTTTATAGTTCAAGAGAGTTCATCCTAGCACCAAAGATCATAACATGAGTTGAAATGTTATCATAGATTGAGTAAGAAAACATATGCATGGTATATGAAATTCAGGATTTGGTGTCTCATCCATTATGTAATATTTGTGCTGCGGGTAGGCAGCAAAGTCACAATTGGAAAAAGAAAAGTATTTTTTATAGTCTTCTTTATTGTAAAACTAACATGCTAAGGCATAATTTGGGTATCATACACTTTGAAAAAAAATGTTTGTGATAACATATTGTGGGCCATTTTAGGTGTTAGTGGAAAATCAAAGGACTATGTTAATGCACGTCGTGATTTGGAAGAAATGGGTTTAAGGAAATAGTTTCATTTACAATTAGCTGAGGAAAATAAGGCATATATGTCTACTTCATAGTATACGATGACTACAAATGAGAGAGAGACATTTCTTTCCATTTTGAAGATGTTTAAGGTGCCTGATGGTTACTCTTCTTATATTTCATAGTCTTTGAATCTGGCGAGTAGGACATTTCAAGGGTTGAAAAGTCATGACAATCAGATACTACTTCAGCAGTTGATTCCAATCGCAATTTGTGATTGTTTATCCCCCAATGTTGTTCATCCGTTGATTTAGATGAGTAATTGTTTTACATAGTTTTGTTTAAGAAATCAACAAATAAGTGATTTAAAAAGTTTACAAGACCGAATTGTAGTTATGCTTTGTCACTTTGAGAAACTATTTCCCCCCTCATTTTTCGATGTTATGGTCCACTTGAAAGTGCACCTAACTGAGGAAGTAATGGCTGCTCGTCCAGTGAAATTCGGGTGGATGTATTTTATTGAGCGGTATTTGAGTACATTGAAATTATTTTTATGCAACAGAGTTTGTCTAGAGGCATTAATATCCAATGGTTATTTGATGGATTAGTGTACTAGTTTTTGTACAGAATATCATACATATGCTGAAACAAAATTAGATAATCCCTCTTGGATTCATGATGGTACAGTTGGAGAAGGAACCATATTTGATATGGACAACATCGAGTGGATACAAGCGCATCGATATATCTTGTCCAATACTCCATTAGTTTCACCATTAATGCAGTAAGTGTATTATCACTTTTATTGTTTAACTTTTACATGTTTTGTTTTCATAAATTGGTCATTTAAACATCGTGTTATCATTTATAGGAAACACATTAATTAGATGAAAGAAGAGATGTATTGTGCGACTGAGTATAAAATTCAAAAATCTCATTATACATCATTTCATGATTGGTTCAAGGATTATGTATGTATAAATTGATTTTCATTATGAGTAAAGTATTATACTAATTTATTTCTTCATAAATTATTATTGAATTCTATTAATTATGTAGGTTCATAAACTGAGGGAGTTAGGGGACCCCATGCTAACTGATGAATTTATCAAACTGGATGAGGGTCCATCTATAACGTCTCGTCATTATAAAGCTATAGATGCTAAGGGTTTTCTATTTTGCATTAAATATGTAGAAAAAAAATTAGAAACACAAAATAGTGGCATTTTTTGTCCATTCGTCTATTTTGGTTATTACCATTACGAATTTATAGACATCATTGAATTTGTATACACACATGGGTTGAAGTACATATTGGTAAAGTGTAATTGGGTTGATCGAGTGCGTAGATGTAAAGTAGATCAATATCAGTTTTCATTGGTGAATTTTAACTATATGTTATAAAAAAATGAACGACTTGATAATGAACCTTTCATTTTGACATCACAAGTGGAACAAGTATTCTTCTTTAATTTTCCTTCGAATCCAAGTTGGAAAGTTTTTGTGAGAATTTCCCTGTGAGGAGTGTTTCTATTTAAACAACATGAACCTGAGACTATTTTGTTTGTTTCCCTAAAGCTTGACCAACATACCGTAGTTCAACATAAATAAGATATTTATTAGGTCAGAGAATCCATTGAAGGAGAAACGGTCGATTGGCATGCCTAATTAAAGGTATAATTGTTTTCCCGCTATTCAGTATTGAACGTCCTAGGATATCACAAATTAACTAACCATTTTATAAATCCTTATAATTTTTAATCCTCACTTTTGGAAGTTTATTCATTTATAGATATTTAGGGTTATTTATCTTTTGGTATCTTCATGTTATTGTCAGTGTATCTTCCCATTGAGGTATTTTTCATTTGTTTCATATGTTGGTTGAATTTTTATTAATTCAATCTAAAATTTAGCTATGCATTTATTGGTTTTGTACGTAATTTGTTTACTTGTTTTGTTAACTTTCTGATTTTTTAAAATCCACTCACAACTATTTATTCAATGCATTTTTGTTTTATTAAGAATTGTAAAAGTTTTATTTTTTTAAATAAAATCCAATTTATATTTTGGACACTTTGGATAGTCCCCTTACTAATGTTTTCTATGACTACAGGCGTGTCAGGGGAAGAGGCAGCAGATCCACATCATCCATCTGAGCCATCTACATCTCAGGGTCGAGTTATGTTTGAATTTCATTGTGTCTATTTTGTATGTAATTGATAATATATATATATATATATATATATATATATAATATTTCAAATTATATATAAAATTGTTTTCAATAGGATTAGACTCGACTGCTTCTCCCTCTTGTAAGAGAGGTCCTGGTCGTGGAATTTTATCATAGAATTCTGACATAACGTTTGGTGTTTCCTATTATGATATATTTCATCTTGTAGGATTTAATTTCCCTGAATTTATTCGTCAGCTGGGTCATATCATATGTGACCCACATCTATTTTCATTGACCACATGTGACTGGGCTTCTATCCCTCAAGACACATTAGATCGTCTTTGGAGGGAGGTTAAAGTAAGAAGACAATTTTACTTTCTTCCCTATGTATAAAAAATACTAACATATGTGATTTTTTTCATTAACAAAAAAATTTGGAAGTATTCCATGATGAGTTTCAGCCTATGTGTATGAGAAAATGTCGTAATATGTGGAAATATTAAAAAGGAAAAGTCAAGAGGGACCACTAGGTACCAAATGTGGGTGCCCCAGACATTCTGGAAAAAGTCCTGAGAGGTGTCCTCCCAGATCAGTGGCATGACATAGTTTCATATTGGTCTATTGAGGGTGTTTCAGTTTTTTATATTTATTTTGGTATATATATTTTCAATAATGTCTTATTTGTTTGAAATTTGTATTAATTGAATGTAGGAGGTGTCATCATGCCATTCAGAGAATCGAGCATTGCAGGGACCACCTCATAGGATCGGGACTCATCACATGTCTTAGATCCAATATGAGGTATTTATTATTCATTTTTTAATTTATTAATTAATATGGTTTTTTGTTTATATTATATTCATATATATTTACGGGAGCAAGGTGCACCGACTGATAAATTGTCGGTGTGGATGAGGACTCGTGATCGAAATGATCCAGAGGTTTTAGCAATGATAGTAAGTGATTTTACTCATTAACAATACTTACATAAATCTGTATATTAACATATATATTTATATATATTTAAATATTTCACAGGCTCAATTTGAAGCTGAGTTAGAACAGCTGCCAGAGGACCAACGACAGCTTCCCATGCGAAGGGATGAGATCTTCCATCACATTATTGGTTAAGATGGGCATGGATATAGTTTGACCTATAGAATAGGTATTAATCATTCTATAGTATCACGTGTTGCGGTTGTCAGTCCTTTTGTTTCTCAGATGACATAGCAATTGTCAGATTTCGAGGCACGGTTGCACGCTTCTGAGGAGGTAAATACACAATTAATCGCTGAGGATATAGCACTGTGGGAATATGTGTGTCCAGTTGATGGTGCAGAGGATCATACGACGTGGGTTTATACTATATTTATTTATTTAAATTCTATTATTTTTATTATGAAAATATTTATAATTTTTATTTTTTATAGGCCCCTGGCCCACCGGATGGAGGTAGGAATCATGACCACGCATGACACATCATATTCACGAGGTGTGTTTCTTTTTTTATTGGTGGGGTTTTTATTGATGTTTAGGTTGGGTTCCAAGTGATATTTTTTAGATTTGGGAGTATCATGTGTGTTCTGGCCTTATGAAATGTTTGTGTGCATGAATTGAGAAGTAACCATGAAACTAATTAATGATTTGGATATTTTTAGTTCATTTTATTCTTTAAGGTTTTCAATTGCATGTTCTGTAAATAGTTTGTAAAAAACAATGTGTTTTTAATTGAAACCATGGAAGTTGTTTTTGGTGAATGAGTTCAGGTTCACTATTTGTAGGCCCCTGGCCCACCCTAAATACCCCCCCCCCCACACACACACACACTGTAGAGACCCGTATCTTGACGTACATGGACATTACATTACTTTTGCGGAATACTTAGTACATAACAAAAACACACACACAAGGACCGTAATAGTTTAGTGTCTTTGGAAACTCGGAACGTAATCTTCTAATCGTGGTGAAAGATCCTCAATATCTCCCATAAAGATCTTCCCTTTTTTTTACCTAAAACCATTCCTTATATCCTGGGGAAAAGAAAACATAAAAGGGTGAGCTCAAATGCTCAGTAAGGGTAAACAAAAGAAAATCAATCACATCATATTCATAAGAACATAACTTTTGGAAATTTTAACCTGCAAAAGAGAGCATAATTTCATAACATGGGATAAATCATAGAAGTGAAATGTAATCCCAATAATCATAACTTAAAACATGAAACTTTGTGGCATACACACATAATCATAGAGAATCATTTCTTGTTAGTCCAGACTCATTGCCAAGACTATCTTAGTGGACAAAGTCCCTTTCTGAATCGAGTGACCCTCGTTTCAGTCCTGTTTCACTGAACCGGTATAACCTACCATTCCAGCCATGTCTATCTCATGAGATATAAAATCTTTACCCAATGCATTGGAGGGAGATATAGGTCCCACCCATCTTATAATGAATCCTTTCTTATGTGTGCCACATAATCATAAATCATACATCATCGCATAACCCATGTAATAAAAATGGAATTCTTAAACAACATGACATCATAAAACAATTCATATAAGATAAAGGAATTCATAAAAAAAAAATTTCATCACAACATGATCAAATCCATGTAATAATAGGGATAAAAACAGAACTCTTTTATTATCTTAGATGGAAAATAATTTTGATAAAATACTTGAACTCTATTCTTGAGGAAAATATCATTTCTTCTTCAAAAACATTTTTCCTTTCTTAACATGTCATACAATTATAAACTAAAAGAAGTTGATTAAAAATAAACTTGAAAACTTGTAAAGGAAGCTTCTTGGAAAATAATGTTTTAAAAATCCATTCATGCCGTATAAGTTAAAAAAAACATTCTTCGTACTTTTGTCGGAAAAGTCAAAAAGTACCTCGTACAAAAAAACGACAAAAGATTCCTTTCATATTCTTTACTAAAAACTCACCGAAGGGTAAAATTGGATTTAAACTAGTGTAAGTGGATGAAAAAAAATATTACATATTGAGGGAACATGTATGTGGATGATAAAATACACCCCAGTAAATACTTACGAATAAACAATCTCTTATAAAAATGAGATTGTGATATTTCCCTTACCTTAGGTCCGATTTGCTTTGTACGTGTCCGAAGCTCCTGTATAATGGTTTAAATAATGTCATTGACTTATTACAGAATCATATTCGTTGTTATGATATCATATATGGTTCACTTATGACATTATATTACCCGTTCTTTTGTAAATTCCATGTTAAAGAAGCGTTTTGGGTAAAATCGTTTCATTTATCGTAGGTGTTTTGACTTGTTGTTCTTGACATTATTATTACTTATATCATGATTTACTTACTTCCAGAATATAAAATATGATTTATATATCATATATATTCAGTATATATATATATATAATAGATAGATAAATGAAATGAAAGACACCGTTCATGGAGACGGTAGTCCGTACGTACGCATGAACGATGTTTTCCTTTCCTTATTGTCTTGAATGGAAGTAAGTAGATGACATACAAATATATATATATAAATAAATCCAGTAGCTTTATAATGTCATATATTTCATTATTATTTCTTATATATACTTTATAATCATTCTTAAATGGTTAACATGGAGAATGAATCTCATCGCGTCGTGGAGACGGTAGCCCGTACGTACGCACGAGCGATGATATCATTTCCATAAATATTGAATTGAATTGGAGTGGATTATACAATTTATCAGAATCAATATTATGTTGTAATAACTATGTATAGTTATTCTTTACACCATTATACCCATCCATGTAAGGGGGTGGTGGAAAATAGATTACACCACGGCGTGGAGACGGTATTCCGTACGTACGCACGCGCGGTGATTTCTTTTTCCGTAGGATGGATAGATGGTGAAATAGGGTTGTTTCATACTTATAATAACATATCAGTATATGAGTGATACTGATGTTATTACTTCATAATGAAACAACATAAGAAGAAGAAGTGTAAGAAGAAATAAAGATGAAAGAATTGGTAACGGTAATTACCTCTTCTTTGAAGCACCTTTTGGAGACCTCCTCTTAGGGAACTAAAATTGGTCTTTGAGGAAGACCAGAACCTCTAGGATGTTGCTAGGGAAGTGGAGAAGAGATTTTGGCAGGGGTTTGCCGAGCTTGAGTGCTCAAATTGGTGTTAGGAGGAGGGGGAGGAGGTGTCCTTTTATAAGGGAGGAGAGGGGCACCTTAGGAATACCTCAAAATATTATTTTATATTAATGTCAAAATCGGTTTATAATGGTTCCAAAGGGTCTTATTTCGAAGCTAAAGTGGGTATGGGTCGAAATCCTATCAACCAATAGTATTTAGACAAGTTTAGGGTATTATTTTAACCTTATCAATTAGATTTAACTCTAAGTTAAATAATTTAACTTTTACCGTGTCTTTTTGTTTTCTTTCACTATATGGTTAATACACTTACTATAACATGCCAAACGAACCCCAAAATGTTTATTATTAATATATTTATCCTTATCTAAGTTATTTGGCCGAACCTTAGATTTTTAGGAATAGAATAACAATTAATAATATAATATTTGATTTAAAAACTATTTTGTGTCAATTTTGACACTATTTGATATATGATTTTTGTGAAAGTCATAACAGAATTATATGTTCGAACCAAGTTGATTAAATCAACACTAATATATCATAGTAACCTATAAAATTAGTGTAATTCATAAAAAGTCTCAAATTACATTCATTTGAGCATTTATAACATCAATTATGTTAATATTTTCTTAAAAGGGTAATTATTGCATCATCGTTGTGTCATAAATAAATTAATTTATTTAAAGTATAAAAATTATAAATAAAATATAATTATGTAGGAAATCTTTTTATATTTCTAATGAATATTTACAATCGAATTTATCTTATGTATAACCCTATATTAAAAATGTTTTAGTAAATAAACTTTGATTTTAACTCTTTTAACTCTTCTTTGAATTAAATAATAATAAATGTCCTAATCTAATCCAAGTGGGCCTAAATGATAATATTTTACACCTAAGGTTGTTTTTGGTCGAGATACACTTGTCCAATAGAATTATTACATGTGTTAGGGTAATATTAAAATCATTCTTACCCTTAATTACCTTATTTACTTTTAACCGTGGTAAATAAAAGTAAAAAGTTACTATTCACCAAAAATTATTTTCATCTCATTGAACCACATTTTACTTACTTACATCAACCGTGTCTCTCGGATTTTTGAAATTCCATTCACAGAAGCGGTAAAATTAAGTTTTATGAAAAATTCAGTTTTTAACCTACCACTTAGTGGTTTCACTATTCATCAAAAATTGAAAGTTTTCAGAACAATGTCAAAATTTCATCCTAAGCTATATTTCATATTCCGAATTCAAAAATGAATTCTATTTTACCAAATTCATAACATAGAAGTTGCATTAATTAATTTTATAATTAAATCCCGCTGTTAAAACAAATAGCGTGTTTTTAAGAAACAATATCTATCAAAAGATTGACACTTGTTTATGTCTGGTTTAAAAGTGAAATTACATCCAATGACCAACATTGTATTAAATTGTAAAAATATATTCTAAATATACTTTAAAACCACTCAAATTAATAATTTATCACTATTAATTATTTTGATTAAAAAAGTTGTTTTTAATTATAATTTAGTAATTTTCACTATTCATCAGAATATGAAAGTTATCCGAAAAGTACCAAAATTTCACCTTAGGCTAAATTCGATACTCCGAATCCAAAAATGAAGTCCATTTTGAGAGCTAAATTTTCTAAAATTTAAAAAGGTGGTTATTACTATTCATAACGGCTAGTTATAATAATATTTTAATAGCATATCGTTGTTTAGTGAAACGCGGTATTGCGTACTACACACGCTATCGAGGAAGGTCGTGATTGCGTGTAATGCAAGGCAAGTTAAGGATGTGTGTTGTGCAAGCTCCTTTTGGTGTAGCGTACAACACAAGACATTAGTGAAATAAAAAGAATATTTTTCATAAAATCTCGGGCTGTTACATTCTACCCCCCTTAAAATGAATTTCGCCCTCGAAATTCGTCGGGGTTATAAATGGTTTACTATTCGAAAGTTTCTTTAATAGAAACCCACATCGTAAAAGGGAATACCAAAACTTATCTTTAAAAACAAAAGTATAAAACATAACGGTTACCCAAATAAACTAATCACTGGGTTTCCACATAGGTGAAAATATGGATATGGAAGAGAAATCTAACCATCATGTTCTGATGGAGAGTGGTAGAGAACATGGCTATGGAAAAGCCAACAATCACAAAGCCATAAATTTGTGACGATCTAGGGTACCATCTGATTCATCGGATATAAGGGCACTAGGACAACATTTTTGGTTTTCAAGATCATTTCCTTAAAGTTGAAGAGTTTGAATTAGAATAAATACTTACATTATTTTGGTACAATCTCACTGTTGTTTGTGCCTTGAACAATTTCCACTTCATCTCTTAAATAAATGAAGTTGAATTTGTTATTCGTGAAGTGTTAGCAGATCATGTGATAGAATGACGGGTCATTCCATCTGTCTCAAACAAAAGGTTAGAAAAAATTATATACATAAGTCGATCTATAGTGAGATTAATCATATATGGTTCCTAAAATGGACTTTATACTTCATATATCATACTGCTTAATATAATAAAACTAGTTTCTAATAAACAGGGACTTCCTGTAGGCCAGTGGTAGGCGATAAAGGCCAGTCGCACTTCGGTTGTGGGTTCGATTCCCACATCCTTGTCCGAAGCGATGGGATGTCGCCCGTCCTGCAGGTTGTCCTTTTTCTAAAACTATATTACTATAACATCTCATCAATAATATAGAAAAAACTTCTATCCTTAAACAATACTAACTTATGTCCAACATAATCCATTCCAATCTTTAGGCTTATCCATAATACTGCAGTCCACTCTCATAACATAGTGAAAACGATTACCAGAGATTTAATACCATCGTTGATCCCCATATATCATAAGATATATCTTGTTGGTCACATTCCAAACATTCAAAGGCCTTAATCTTGTACTCTCTTGAATACCCATTGAACCTTATTGAAAACATGAATTCTATTAAAAGTTAACTCTTTCCACATACCAAAATCCTCAAAATTCTATATACTCAAACCATGATATCACTTAGTCCTTATATCAATCATGAGATCATGAATACTATTAAACATTCCATTTTCTCATTTTCCCTTCATTATGCGCATATCATCTTATTTCCAAAAATACTGGTACCATTCATCACATACTTTCAAAACTTAAGGAAAGACAACAATGTAACAATCCTTAGATGTCTCTTTATCCCATAGTACCATGAGATTACTTATACAACATTACACTTGATAAACATGTAATCATTCCACTACATTCTTAAACCATTGACCGAGCTTCAACAATTCTTTCATCTCACATATCATTTGTAGTCTCATCATCATCATCAACATAAATACTACCCATACGACGATACTGATTCTCTTCATGAGACTTTCCCTTAGGGCATTGGTTTGCATAATGCCCGTACATTCCACATTTAAAACATTTAACCATTGTTGATGTCGTAGCAATACCATTATCCTCATCCCTGGTGTTAACTGAACCTTTTCCTTTGCACTTACTGGCTTTGTGTCCTTCTTTTCCACACCCAAAGCATCTTCCAATTCCTTTGAAACATTCTCCTTGATGCCTCTTCCCACATGATTTACATAGGGGAAATTGAACTTTCTTTCCTCTATGATCATCATAAAACTCCATCTTTCTCTTATTGTCGGAGTCAGGAAACTTACCAAATTTTACTTTATTGATCATATTATGAGATTGCTGATTCGGCATAATAATTATGTTTGGACTTCCAAATCCCATTTCATTTGGTTGCTCATGAAGAATATCATTCCATTGTCCATAATATCCTCCATTATCGTGAATCATCTTGTTTCCAGCCATTTTTCTAAAACCCAAAAAGAATAGTGTTAGAGGCAAAAATCATAATAAAGGGAGAGTAACTTCAATATCTAACATCTTAGGTTAAATTATAAGATCGTTACCATAGTTCTAGTACTATATCCTATACGTATACTTATCCTTAGGGACATCCCTAGACATACCTTCGAAATATCTCTAGGGATCTCACTAAAGTTCTCGCATCCTAGTTTCCAAAGGTTGACTAAACCTTTCCTATGATACCAACTATAACGACCCATACTTTACATACATTATTAATACTTCAAAATTGAAGCACACTTATTACAACATATGACAAAACCACAAAGGACCGTATAGGTATAGTGTCTTTAGAAACTGGGAAACATAAACAACTGGTTCATAAATCTTCTACAGTGTCTCCCATTTATTTCATCATATCTAAGGTCCCTTTTTAGCATATTCTACTTAATATCCATCTTCCTGACCTGGGGAAAAGAAAACATAAAAGGGTGAGCTCAAATGCTCAGTAAGGGTAAACAAAAGAAAATCAATCACATCATATTCATAAGAACATAACTTTTGGAAATTTTAACCTGCAAAAGAGAGCATAATTTCATAACATGGGATAAATCATAGAAGTGAAATGTAATCCCAATAATCATAACTTAAAACATGAAACTTTGTGTCATACACACATAATCATAGAGAATCATTTCTTGTTAGTCCAGACTCATTGCCAAGACTATCTTAGTGGACAAAGTCCCTTTCTGAATCGAGTGACCCTCGTTTCAGTCCTGTTTCACTGAACCGGTATAACCTACCATTCCAGCCATGTCTATCTCATGAGATATAAAATCTTTAACCAATGCATTGGAGGGAGATATAGGTCCCACCCATCTTATAATGAATCCTTTCTTATGTGTGCCACATAATCATAAATCATACATCATCGCATAACCCATGTAATAAAAATGGAATTCTTAAACAACATGACATCATAAAACAATTCATATAAGATAAAGGAATTCATAAAAAAAAAATTTCATCACAACATGATCAAATCCATGTAATAATAGGGATAAAAACAGAACCCTTTTATTATCTTAGATGGAAAATAATTTTGATAAAATACTTGAACTCTATTCTTGAGGAAAATATCATTTCTTCTTCAAAAACATTTTTCCTTTCTTAACATGTCATACAATTATAAACTAAAAGAAGTTGATTAAAAATAAACTTGAAAACTTGTAAAGGAAGCTTCTTGGAAAATAATGTTTTAAAAATCCATTCATGCCGTATAAGTTAAAAAAACATTCTTCGTACTTTTGTCGGAAAAGTCAAAAAGTACCTCGTACGAAAAAACGACAAAAGATTCCTTTCATATTCTTTACTAAAAACTCACCGAAGGGTAAAATTGGATTTAAACTAGTGTAAGTGGATGAAAAAAAAAATTACATATTGAGGGAACATGGATGTGGATGATAAAATACACCCCAGTAAATACTTACGAATAAACAATCTCTTATAAAAATGAGATTGTGATATTTCCCTTACCTTAGGTCTGATTTGCTTTGTACGTGTCCGAAGCTCCTGTATAATGGTTTAAATAATGTCATTGACTTATTACAGAATCATATTCGTTGTTATGATATCATATATGGTTCACTTATGACATTATATTACCCGTTCTTTTGTAAATTCCATGTTAAAGAAGCGTTTTGGGTAAAATCGTTTCATTTATCGTAGGTGTTTTGACTTGTTGTTCTTGACATTATTATTACTTATATCATGATTTACTTACTTCCAGAATATAAAATATGATTTATATATCATATATATTCAGTATATAAATATATATATATAATAGATAGATAAATGAAATGAAAAACACCGTTCATGGAGACGGTAGTCCGTACGTATGCATGAACGCTGTTTTCCTTTCCTTATTGTCTTGAATGGAAGTAAGTAGATGACATAAAAATATATATATATACATAAATCCAGTAGCTTTATAATGTCATATATTTCATTATTATTTCTTATATATACTTTATAATCATTCTTAAATGGTTAACATGGAGAATGAATCTCATCGCGTCGTGGATACGGTAGTCCGTACGTACGCACGAGCGATGATATCATTTCCATAAATATTGAATTGGAGTGGAGTGGATTATAAAATATATCAGAATCAATATGATGTTGTAATAACTATGTATAGTTATTCGTTACACCATTATACCCATCCATGTAAGGGGGTGGTGGAAAATAGATTACACCACGGCGTGGAGACGGTATTCCGTACGTACGCACGCGCGGTGATTTCTTTTTCCGTAGGATGGATAGATGGTGAAATAGGGTTGTTTCATACTTATAATAACATATCAGTATATGAGTGATACTTATGTTATTACTTCATAATGAAACAACCTAAGAAGAATAAGTGGAAGAAGAAATAAAGATGAAAGAATTGGTAACGGTAATTACCTCTTCTTTGAAGCACCTTTTGGAGACCTCCTCTTAGGGAACTAAAATTGGTCTTTGAGGAAGACCAGAACCTCTAGGATGTTTCTAGGGAAGTGGAGAAGAGATTTTGGCAGGGGTTGGCCGAGCTTGAGTGCTCAAATTGGTGTGAGGAGGAGGGGGAGGAGGTGTCCTTTTATAAGGGAGGAGAGGGGCACCTTAGGAATACCTCAAAATATTATTTTATATTAATGTCAAAATCGGTTTATAATGGTTCCAAAGGGTCTTATTTCGAAGCTAAAGTGGGTATGGGTCGAAATCCTATCAACCAATAGGATTTAGACAAGTTTAGGGTATTATTTTAACCTTATCAATTAGATTTAACTCTAAGTTAAATAATTTAACTTTTACCGTGTCTTTTTTGTTTTCTTTTACTATATGGTTAATACACTTACTATAACATGCCAAACGAACCCCAAATTGTTTATTATTAATATATATATCCTTATCTAAGTCATTTGGCCGAACCTTAGATTTTTAGGAATAAAATAACAATTAATAATATAATATTTGATTTAAAAACTATTTTGTGTCAATTTTGACACTATTTGATATATGATTTTTGTGAAAGTCATAACAGAATTATATGTTCGAACCAAGTTGATTAAATCAACACTAATATATCATAGTAACCTAGAAAATTAGTGTAATTCATAAAAAGACTCAAATTACATTCATTTGAGCATTTATAACATCAATTATGTTAATATTTTCTTAAAAGGGTAATTATTGCATCATCGTTGTGTCATAAATAAATTAATTTATATAAAGTATAAAAATTATAAATAAAATATCATTATTTAAGAAATCTTTTTATCTTTCTAATGAATATTTACAATCAAATTTATCTTATGTATAACCCTATATTAAAAATGTTTTAGAAAATAAACTTTGATTTTAACTCTTTTAACTCTTCTTTGAATTAAATAATAATAAATGTCCTAATCTAATCCAAGTGGGCCTAAATGATAATATTTTACACCTAAGGTTGTTTTTGGTCGAGATACACTTGTCCAATAGAATTAGGACATGTGTTAGGGTAATATTAATATCATTCTTACCCTTAATTACCTTATTTACTTTTAACCGTGGTAAATAAAAGTAAAAAGTTACTATTCACCAAAAATTATTTTCATCTCATTGAACCACATTTTACTTACTGACATCAACCGTGTCTCTCGGATTTTTGAAATTCCATTCACAGAAGCGGTAAAATTAAGTTTTATGAAAAATTCAGTTTTTAACCTACCACTTAGTGGTTTCACTATTCATCAAAAATTGAAAGTTTTCAGAACAATGTCAAAATTTCATCCTAAGCTATATTTCATATTCCGAATTCAAAAATGAATTCTATTTTACCAAATTCATAACATAGAAGTTGCATTAATTAATTTTATAATTAAATCCCGCTGTTAAAACAAATAGCGTGTTTTTAAGAAACAATATCTATCAAAAGATTGACACTTGTTTATGTCTGGTTTAAAAGTGAAATTACATCCAATGACCAACATTGTATTAAATTGTAAAAATATATTCTAAATATACTTTAAAACCACTCAAATTAATAATTTATCACTATTAATTATTTTGATTAAAAAAGTTGTTTGTAATTATAATTTAGTAATTTTCACTATTCATCAGAATATGAAAGTTATCCGAAAAGTACCAAAATTTCACCTTAGGCTAAATTCGATACTCCGAATCCAAAAATGAAGTCCATTTTGAGAGCTAAATTTTATAAAATTTAAAAAGGTGGTTATTACTATTCATAACGGCTAGTTATAATAATATTTTAATAGCATATCGTTGTTTAGTGAAACTCGGTATTGCGTACTACACACGCTATCGAGGAAGGTCGTGATTGCGTGTAATGCAAGGCAAGTCAAGGATGTGTGTTGTGCAAGCTCCTTTTGGTGTAGCGTACAACACAAGACATTAGTGAAATAAAAATAATATTTTTCATAAAATCTCGGGCTGTTACATTCTACCCCCCTTAAAATGAATTTCGCCCTCGAAATTCGTCGGGGTTATAAATGGTTTACTATTCGAAAGTTTCTTTAATAGAAACCCACATCGTAAAAGGGAATACCAAAACTTATCTTTAAAAACAAAAGTATAAAACATAACGGTTACCCAAATAAACTAATCACTGGGTTTCCACATAGGTGAAAATATGGATATGGAAGAGAAATCTAACCATCATGTTCTGATGGAGAGTGGTAGAGAACATGGCTATGGAAAAGCCAACAATCACAAAGCCATAAATTTGTGACGATCTAGGGTACCATCTGATTCATCGGATATAAGGGCACTAGGACAACATTTTTGGTTTTCAAGATCATTTCCTTAAAGTTGAAGAGTTTGAATTAGAATAAATACTTACATTATTTTGGTACAATCTCACTGTTGTTTGTGCCTTGAACAATTTCCACTTCATCTCTTAAATAAATGAAGTTGAATTTGTTATTCGTGAAGTGTTAGCAGATCATGTGATAGAATGACGGGTCATTCCATCTGTCTCAAACAAAAGGTTAGAAAAAATTATATACATAAGTCGATCTATAGTGAGATTAATCATATATGGTTCCTAAAATGGACTTTATACTTCATATATCATACTGCTTAATATAATAAAACTAGTTTCTAATAAACAGGGACTTCCTGTAGGCCAGTGGTAGGCGATAAAGGCCAGTCGCACTTCGGTTGTGGGTTCGATTCCCACATCCTTGTCTGAAGCGATGGGATGTCGCCCGTCCTGCAGGTTGTCCTTTTTCTAAAACTATATTACTATAACATCTCATCAATAATATAGAAAAAACTTCTATCCTTAAACAATACTAACTTATGTCCAACATAATCCATTCCAATCTTTAGGCTTATCCATAATACTGCAGTCCACTCTCATAACATAGTGAAAACGATTACCAGAGATTTAATACCATCGTTGATCCCCATATATCATAAGATATATCTTGTTGGTCACATTCCAAACATTCAAAGGCCTTAATCTTGTACTCTCTTGAATACCCATTGAACCTTATTGAAAACATGAATTCTATTAAAAGTTAACTCTTTCCACATACCAAAATCCTCAAAATTCTATATACTCAAACCATGATATCACTTAGTCCTTATATCAATCATGAGATCATGAATACTATTAAACATTCCATTTTCTCATTTTCCCTTCATTATGCGCATATCATCTTATTTCCAAAAATACTGGTACCATTCATCACATACTTTCAAAACTTAAGGAAAGACAACAATGTAACAATCCTTAGATGTCTCTTTATCCCATAGTACCATGAGATTACTTATACAACATTACACTTGATAAACATGTAATCATTCCACTACATTCTTAAACCATTGACCGAGCTTCAACAATTCTTTCATCTCACATATCATTTGTAGTCTCATCATCATCATCAACATAAATACTAACCATACGACGATACTGATTCTCTTCATGAGACTTTCCCTTAGGGCATTGGTTTGCATAATGCCCGTACATTCCACATTTAAAACATTTAACCATTGTTGATGTCGTAGCAATACCATTATCCTCATCCCTGGTGTTAACTGAACCTTTTCCTTTGCACTTACTGGCTTTGTGTCCTTCTTTTCCACACCCAAAGCATCTTCCAATTCCTTTGAAACATTCTCCTTGATGCCTCTTCCCACATGATTTACATAGGGGAAATTGAACTTTCTTTCCTCTATGATCATCATAAAACTCCATCTTTCTCTTATTGTCGGAGTCAGGAAACTTACCAAATTTTACTTTATTGATCATATTATGAGATTGCTGATTCGGCATAATAATTATGTTTGGACTTCCAAATCCCATTTCATTTGGTTGCTCATGAAGAATATCATTCCATTGTCCATAATATCCTCCATTATCGTGAATCATCTTGTTTCCAGCCATTTTTCTAAAACCCAAAAAGAATAGTGTTAGAGGCAAAAATCATAATAAAGGGAGAGTAACTTCAATATCTAACATCTTAGGTTAAATTATAAGATCGTTACCATAGTTCTAGTACTATATCCTATATGTATACTTATCCTTAGGGACATCCCTAGACATACCTTCGAAATATCTCTAGGGATCTCACTAAAGTTCTCGCATCCTAGTTTCCAAAGGTTGACTAAACCTTTCCTATGATACCAACTATAACGACCCATACTTTACATACATTATTAATACTTCAAAATTGAAGCACACTTATTACAACATATGACAAAACCACAAAGGACCGTATAGGTATAGTGTCTTTAGAAACTGGGAAACATAAACAACTGGTTCATAAATCTTCTACAGTGTCTCCCATTTATTTCATCATATCTAGGGTCCCTTTTTAGCATATTCTACTTAATATCCATCTTCCTGACCTAGGGAAAAGAAAACATAAAAGGGTGAGCTCAAATGCTCAGTAAGGGTAAACAAAAGAAAATCAATCACATCATATTCATAAGAACATAACTTTTGGAAATTTTAACCTGCAAAAGAGAGCATAATTTCATAACATGGGATAAATCATAGAAGTGAAATGTAATCCCAATAATCATAACTTAAAACATGAAACTTTGTGGCATACACACATAATCATAGAGAATCATTTCTTGTTAGTCCAGACTCATTGCCAAGACTATCTTAGTGGACAAAGTCCCTTTCTGAATCGAGTGACCCTCGTTTCAGTCCTGTTTCACTGAACCGGTATAACCTACCATTCCAGCCATGTCTATCTCATGAGATATAAAATCTTTAACCAATGCATTGGAGGGAGATATAGGTCCCACCCATCTTATAATGAATCCTTTCTTATGTGTGCCACATAATCATAAATCATACATCATCGCATAACCCATGTAATAAAAATGGAATTCTTAAACAACATGACATCATAAAACAATTCATATAAGATAAAGGAATTCATAAAAAAAAAATTTCATCACAACATGATCAAATCCATGTAATAATAGGGATAAAAACAGAACCCTTTTATTATCTTAGATGGAAAATAATTTTGATAAAATACTTGAACTCTATTCTTGAGGAAAATATCATTTCTTCTTCAAAAACATTTTTCCTTTATTAACATGTCATACAATTATAAACTAAAATAAGTTGATTAAAAATAAACTTGAAAACTTGTAAAGGAAGCTTCTTGGAAAATAATGTTTTAAAAATCCATTCATGCCGTATAAGTTAAAAAAACATTCTTCGTACTTTTGTCGGAAAAGTCAAAAAGTACCTCGTACGAAAAAACGACAAAAGATTCCTTTCATATTCTTTACTAAAAACTCACCGAAGGGTAAAATTGGATTTAAACTAGTGTAAGTGGATGAAAAAAATATTACATATTGAGGGAACATGGATGTGGATGATAAAATACACCCCAGTAAATACTTACGAATAAACAATCTCTTATAAAAATGAGATTGTGATATTTCCCTTACCTTAGGTCCGATTTGCTTTGTACGTGTCCGAAGCTCCTGTATAATGGTTTAAATAATGTCATTGACTTATTACAGAATCATATTCGTTGTTATGATATCATATATGGTTCACTTATGACATTATATTACCCGTTCTTTTGTAAATTCCATGTTAAAGAAGCGTTTTGGGTAAAATCGTTTCATTTATCGTAGGTGTTTTGACTTGTTGTTCTTGACATTATTATTACTTATATCATGATTTACTTACTTCCAGAATATAAAATATGATTTATATATCATATATATTCAGTATATAAATATATATATATAATAGATAGATAAATGAAATGAAAAACACCGTTCATGGAGACGGTAGTCCGTACGTATGCATGAACGCTGTTTTCCTTTCCTTATTGTCTTGAATGGAAGTAAGTAGATGACATAAAAATATATATATATACATAAATCCAGTAGCTTTATAATGTCATATATTTCATTATTATTTCTTATATATACTTTATAATCATTCTTAAATGGTTAACATGGAGAATGAATCTCATCGCGTCGTGGATACGGTAGTCCGTACGTACGCACGAGCGATGATATCATTTCCATAAATATTGAATTGGAGTGGAGTGGATTATACAATATATCAGAATCAATATGATGTTGTAATAACTATGTATAGTTATTCGTTACACCATTATACCCATCCATGTAAGGGGGTGGTGGAAAATAGATTACACCACGGCGTGGAGACGGTATTCCGTACGTACGCACGCGCGGTGATTTCTTTTTCCGTAGGATGGATAGATGGTGAAATAGGTTTGTTTCATACTTATAATAACATATCAGTATATGAGTGATACTTATGTTATTACTTCATAATGAAACAACCTAAGAAGAAGAAGTGGAAGAAGAAATAAAGATGAAAGAATTGGTAACGGTAATTACCTCTTCTTTGAAGCACCTTTTGGAGACCTCCTCTTAGGGAACTAAAATTGGTCTTTGAGGAAGACCAGAACCTCTAGGATGTTGCTAGGGAAGTGGAGAAGAGATTTTGGCAGGGGTTGGCCGAGCTTGAGTGCTCAAATTGGTGTGAGGAGGAGGGGGAGGAGGTGTCCTTTTATAAGGGAGGAGAGGGGCACCTTAGGAATACCTCAAAATATTATTTTATATTAATGTCAAAATCGGTTTATAATGGTTCCAAAGGGTCTTATTTCGAAGCTAAAGTGGGTATGGGTCGAAATCCTATCAACCAATAGGATTTAGACAAGTTTAGGGTATTATTTTAACCTTATCAATTAGATTTAACTCTAAGTTAAATAATTTAACTTTTACCGTGTCTTTTTTGTTTTCTTTTACTATATGGTTAATACACTTACTATAACATGCCAAACGAACCCCAAATTGTTTATTATTAATATATATATCCTTATCTAAGTCATTTGGCCGAACCTTAGATTTTTAGGAATAAAATAACAATTAATAATATAATATTTGATTTAAAAACTATTTTGTGTCAATTTTGACACTATTTGATATATGATTTTTGTGAAAGTCATAACAGAATTATATGTTCAAACCAAGTTGATTAAATCAACACTAATATATCATAGTAACCTAGAAAATTAGTGTAATTCATAAAAAGACTCAAATTACATTCATTTGAGCATTTATAACATCAATTATGTTAATATTTTCTTAAAAGGGTAATTATTGCATCATCGTTGTGTCATAAATAAATTAATTTATATAAAGTATAAAAATTATAAATAAAATATCATTATGTAGGAAATCTTTTTATCTTTCTAATGAATATTTACAATCAAATTTATCTTATGTATAACCCTATATTAAAAATGTTTTAGAAAATAAACTTTGATTTTAACTCTTTTAACTCTTCTTTGAATTAAATAATAATAAATGTCCTAATCTAATCCAAGTGGGCCTAAATGATAATATTTTACACCTAAGGTTGTTTTCGGTCGAGATACACTTGTCCAATAGAATTAGGACATGTGTTAGGGTAATATTAATATCATTCTTACCCTTAATTACCTTATTTACTTTTAACCGTGGTAAATAAAAGTAAAAAGTTACTATTCACCAAAAATTATTTTCATCTCATTGAACCACATTTTACTTACTGACATCAACCGTTTCTCTAGGATTTTTTAAATTCCATTCACAGAAGCGGTAAAATTAAGTTTTATGAAAAATTCAGTTTTTAACCTACCACTTAGTGGTTTCACTATTCATCAAAAATTGAAAGTTTTCAGAACAATGTCAAAATTTCATCCTAAGCTATATTTCATATTCCGAATTCAAAAATGAATTCTATTTTACCAAATTCATAACATAGAAGTTGCATTAATTAATTTTATAATTAAATCCCGCTGTTAAAACAAATAGCGTGTTTTTAAGAAACAATATCTATCAAAAGATTGACACTTGTTTATGTCTGGTTTAAAAGTGAAATTACATCCAATGACCAACATTGTATTAAATTGTAAAAATATATTCTAAATATACTTTAAAACCACTCAAATTAATAATTTATCACTATTAATTATTTTGATTAAAAAAGTTGTTTGTAATTATAATTTAGTAATTTTCACTATTCATCAGAATATGAAAGTTATCCGAAAAGTACCAAAATTTTACCTTAGGCTAAATTCGATACTCCGAATCCAAAAATGAAGTCCATTTTGAGAGCTAAATTTTATAAAATTTAAAAAGGTGGTTATTACTATTCATAACGGCTAGTTATAATAATATTTTAATAGCATATCGTTGTTTAGTGAAACTCGGTATTGCGTACTACACACGCTATCGAGGAAGGTCGTGATTGCGTGTAATGCAAGGCAAGTCAAGGATGTGTGTTGTGCAAGCTCCTTTTGGTGTAGCGTACAACACAAGACATTAGTGAAATAAAAATAATATTTTTCATAAAATCTCGGGCTGTTACACACACACCCCGGGCAGCCCCCCTGCACCACGAAAATCCCTCCCCTCGCCCCAGACAGCCCCCCGCACCCCGAACAGCCCCCCCCCCCCCCCCCCTACACACCAGAACTCATTAGGACAATTGACCATTAGTTCATTAGGAAAATTGTTCATTAGGGTGTTAGGCCATTAGGGAAATTGACCAGTTGGCCAATTGTCCAATTAGATGTAGGCCAAATGGCCATTATGCAATTATGCCTTTATTCTGATTGTACAACTAGACAATAGGACATTATACCAATTGTTTGTTAGGCCACTACGACATTAGGTCATTAGAGAATTAGGTGAATTGGTAAATGGTACAATTTGACATTGGTTCATTAAAAAAATTGACCTTTAGGCCATTAAGATTATTGATCATTACGCCGTTAGGCCAATTAGTCGTTATTCCCCCTCCCCCCCCCCCCACTACCAAGCAGCCCCCCCCCCCCCCCCCCACTGAACACCCCCCCCCCCATGCACGCATTTCAAACATGGTAAACACCTAAAAACACATATTCAGCTGTTCTGTGCAAACCACGCGGCTGAATGACGTGTCGTCTCCTTGTACACATGACGAATAACAATTTGGGTGTTTTCTTGTGTTATCAAGTCATACCGTTGTTGTTCGGTATGCATTTGACCTTTAAACGCATGTTATGGAAATTTATGACACGCGTTGTGCACTTCCGGTCACTGTGGTCAAACGACACCTCCAATTGACATGTCGTCTGCCCGACCATTTCACAATTCACCCACCCTTTGTTGTCGTTCGATTTCATGGCATTCTGAAATCTTTCAGCCGGTTTTGATCACCCCATGCACGCTTTTCAAATGCACCAAAATGACATGTAACGGTCTAATTCAGATAAAATGTGCTCATAATGACTTGAAATCACATGAAAACAATAGGAAAACTATTCGTGACATGTAGGAGGAGACTTAACGTCAATCAGACAAATGGTTTGCATGGTACAACTGAATATGTTGTTTTGAACAGTTTGGTGTGCTCTAAAAGGGTGCGTTGGGTGGAAAAAACTAGTCGAATGACCTCAAAATGATATGAAATCATAGGAAAAAAACTGTGGTGTGAATTGAGAAATGGTTGGGTAGATGTCACATCCATCAGAGGTGTCTTTGGATAGCGGTGACCATAAACACATTTTCAGAGTCATAAAACACCAAAACTACGTGTAACGTTCAAATTCATAGAAAAAATCCTCATAATGACTTGAAATCACATGAAAACAATGTTAATACTATTCGTGACATGTATATGGAGACAGAACATCAATCGGACGTGCGGTTTGAGCAGTATGACCGAATATGTTGTTTTGAACAGTTTGATGCACTCTAAAAGGGCGTGTTGGGTTTTCAAAACCAGTCAAACGACCTCAGAATTCCATGAAATCATACGACAACAACCATGGTGGGAATTGTAAAATGTTCAGCCAGACTTCATGTCAATAGGAGGTGTCGTTTGACCGCATTGACTGGAAACACGTTTCCAGAGTTATAAATCTCCAAAACGATGTATAAAGGTCGAATTCAGAGAAAACATGCTCATAATGACTTGAAATCATACAAATAAAATTGGAAAACTATTCGTGACATGTAGGAGGAGACAAAAAGTTAATCGGACGTTCGGTTTGCACGGTATGACCTAATATGTTGTTTTGAACAGTTCGGCGTGCTCTAAAAGGGCATGTTGGGTGGTCAAAACTAGCTGAAAAACCTCATAAGGCCGTGAAATCATACTACAAGAACTGTGGTGTGAATTTTGAAATGGTCGGGTAGACAACACATCCATCAGAGGTGTCATTTGACCACGGTGACTGGAAACACATTTCCGAAGTCATAAAATGCCAAAATGACGTGTAAGGGTCAAATTCAGAGAAATCGTGCCCATAAAGACTTAAAATCATAAGAAAACAATAATAATACTATTTGTTAAATGTAAGAGGAGATGTCATGTCAATCGGACGTGCGGCGTTTGCGGTATGACCGAATATGTTGTTTTTAACAGTTCAACGCACTCTAAAAGGGGGCGTTGGGTGGTAAAACCCATCCAAAAGACCTCGGAATGCAATGAAATCATATGAAAACAACCTTTGTTTGAGTTTTGAAATGTTTTCATAGAAGGAATGTCCATCGGAGGTGTCCTTTGACCGCGGTGACTAGAAATGCATTTCCAGAATCATAAAACACCAAAACGTCGTGTAACGGTCGAATTCATAGTAAACATCCTAAGAATTACTTGAAATCACATGAAAGAAATATTAATACTATTCGTGACATGTAGGAGGAGATGACACGTCAATTGGATGTGTGTTGTGCATGGTATAACCGAATATGTTGTTTTTAATAGTTCGGTGCGCTCTAAAAGGGCGCGTTGGGTGGTCAAAACTAGCTGAATGACCTTAGAATGTCATTAAATCATACGAAAACAATCGTGGTGTAAATTTTGAAATGGTCGGGCAGACAGGACATCAATCGGAGGTGTTTTCTGATAGCGTTGATCCGAAACGCATTTCCAGAGTCATAAAACACAAAAACGACATGTAACAATCGAATTCACAGCAAACGTCCTCCGAATGACTTGAAATCACACGAAAACAATAGGAATAGTATTTGTGACATGTTGGAGCAGACGAAATGTCAATTGGACATGCGGTGTGCACGGTACGACTGAATATGTTGTTTTTCACAGTTCAGTGCGCTCTAAAAGAGCGCGTTGGGTAGTCAAAACTAGTCGAACGACCTCGAAATGACATGAAATTGTATAATAGCAACTGTGCTGTGAATTTTAAAATGTTTTCATAGACAGAACATCCATTAGAGGTTTCGTTTGACCGCGATGATCGAAAAAGAATTTTCAAAGTCTAAAAACTCCAAAACGACGTTTAATGGTCGAATTTAGAGCAAACGTCCTCAGAATGACTTGAAATCACACAGAAACAATAGGAATAGTATTCTTGACATGTATAAGAAAATGACAGGTCAATCAAATGTGCAGTGTGTGTGGTATGACCGAATATGTTGTTTTTAACAGTTCGGTGTGCTCTAAAAGGTCGCGTTGGGTGGTCAAAACCATCAGAATGACCTCGGAATGCCATGAAATTATACAAAAACAACCGTGGTGTGAATTTTGAAATGGTTGGTTAGATGGCATGTCAATCATAGGTGTTGTTGGACTACAATGACCGGAGACACATTTCTAGAGTCATAAAACACCAAAACGACGTGTAATGGTCGAATTCACAGCAAGCGCCCTCAGAATGACTTTAAATCACATGAAAACAATAGTAATAGTGTTTGTGAAATGTAGGAGTAGACGACATTTAAATCCGACAAGATGTGTGCATGGTACGACCAAATATTGTTTTTAATAGTTTCACACGGTGTGCGTGGAGAGCATTCCTTTTTGTACCACAAAACTCTTCCATAATCTAAACCAAAGACTCCAAAACAATAAAAAAATACTAAAATGATAACATTTCTTAAATTGGGGGTTTAAAATTATTATATCACCTATAATTTGATATAAAATTTAATATTATTATATATATATATATATTTACTGAATGAATATGTTTAATTTACATTTTTTTTGTTTAGTTTTTTCTTTGTATCTAATTGTAGGTTTATTGAAGTAGGAGATTGAAAGGGACTGAACCTATTTGGATCATTGAAGCACGTCTGTCATTTTTTGTTTATGACAATCTTGATGTTTATGCTATTTGGAATTGTTTCCTTTTTTATGATTTATTCCCTATTTTTGTTGATTGGTGGTTGTTATAGCTCGACCGAGCATCAGAACTACGACTGCCACTGGCGGTCGCTGTAGCTCAGCCGAGGATCAGGACAGCGACCACCACTGGTGGTCCCTCTTGCTCGGTCGAGCAATAGGTCAACAACCGCCAGGCGGTCGCTATAGGCCGGATTTTGGGCCTCCTTCAGTGACTGCCATTGGCGGTCTCTGTAGGCCTACGACGATGGTCCAAAAGCGACCGCCAATGGCGGTCCCTAAGCAGTCTCTGTATAAAACATCTTTCCTTTTTATTATATAACTTTTTATTATATTTTACAAACATAGGATCTTTAAAAGTCTAGTGTCTTGGAAATCAGGAACATAATACATGAAAACAACATAAAAAATTATTCTAAACCACTTGTAAAGCTTCATCATAGGTTCTTCCTTTGTTCAATTAGTGCATCTCATATCCTGGAGACATACATCAAAAGAAAGGGTGAGCAGAAGGCCCAGTAATGGTAAACAAGGGAATCAATGTACTTGTGATATCAATAAGAACTTGAATAAAAACATAAAGATATGAGAAATGGAAGTATAGGCATCTCATAATGAAAATTACTTGAAACATAACATGAATATGTGGCTACAACATTACATTTAGATATTCATTAACATATAACCAAGGTCCATCCCCAAGGTGTCATAAAAATTACCAAGGTTATTCACCAATGTATCGTGAAACTTGTCATCTCTAGAGATTAAATCTTTACCCAATGCATTGGGGCACTATCAGGGATCACCGTTAATATGTATTTACGTACATGTCAGACACCTAGATCATATTCCAACATTTCATAAATAACCCATATAGAATAAAAGAAATGGGTTTCATTTCAAGATCGTGACGTTTTAAATGTTTAAAAAAAGATCAATATGTCATTTTTAACCCATGGAAATGAAGTGAGGGTTATATGTATGTCATTTCCAAAATCAAATACATAATCTTTATATTTTTATGAACACCCAAAAAAAAGAAAAAGTTCTGGGTATTCACATAAATAAACAAGGGAATTTCTTGACAGAAAGTGATAGAAATTTCGAGATGAAATTTCTACAGCATAACAGCTATATAACATGGTTTTAGAAAACATTGAAAAGAGAGGGGACAAGGGTCACCCACTCATAAATAATTCATAATACAGTATGGTTACTAAAAAATATGATGGTATGGATATTTTAATGAAATACCACATGAAAAGGAAACTTGAAATAAAAGAGAAGATGTGATTTTTTTACGAGAAATTCGGCAGCCTAACGGTGTCACATATAAATTCAGAAAACAAATTGATGAGAGAAGAAAGGGTCTCTCATCATTTGGACATGAAATTGGAATCAATAAAAACATGTAAGAACATACCCTCGACATAAATAAATGGATAATATAAGACACAACATAAAGGAAGTCATGA
The DNA here is from genome assembly GCA_963277665.1 of Viscum album. Taxonomy (NCBI): domain Eukaryota; kingdom Viridiplantae; phylum Streptophyta; class Magnoliopsida; order Santalales; family Viscaceae; genus Viscum; species Viscum album. The sequence goes on along the minus strand of OY728159.1, from coordinate 225,995,368 downwards.
CTTAAAAGAGGAGGGTGAAAGGATCCCTTACCTTGAAGTGTAACTTCAAAAGCATGAAGGTCGGGACCTTTAGAGGATTGAGGGCTCATTAGGAAGACTCCTTGGGAGTAAAGTATACTAGAAATTAATTGGGGAGGATTTGGAAATGAAATTAATGAGGTAAAGGCTTGGTATTTATAGGAGAAGTGAGGGGACAAAGCATTAATTGCTAAGGGACACCTCATTGGTGGTATTGGAAAAACCATGGGCTTGCCCATGGTATTTGCCCATGGTATTGGCCACTTGGGACACCAAATATCTTATCTTACTATTCATTATTCTACTAGAATTATTTCATAATTATTACATCCATAATGATGTCATTAAACACCCGAAACTCAAAAACTGTATTTTCACTATTCACCAAAAATTCATTTTTTTCAGAAAAATTCCCAAAAATCACTTTAACCTAATATCGATGCTCGGAATTAAAAAATGAACTCTATTTATAAAAAAAATTTCTAAATATTTTTAATTTACTGTTTAATTAAAAAACACTATTCACCTGAAAAAACTAATACTTGACTAATAATTTCCGAAACAGTCATTTACCTATTTTATTGATTCACATTAATTAATCAAGATGCCTAAATTATATTAATAATTTCTTTAAGTGAGATTACTAATCCATTTGGTCACATTACTAATCCTAAGCGTAAAATCACTATTCATAATTTACTATTCACAAAAAATTAATTTGATCTTATTAGATTCTAAATTTCATACTTAACACATTTCCAGAAGACCATTTTTTGAAAATCATTACACATTATTAATTATTTAAGGATTAAATAAATATTTTAAAATATCCTTTTTTTTAATTCATCAATAATATGCATACTATATTTATCCAGACATTTGAAAATTCACAAACTTCATCATAAGAAGAAATCACAATTTTATTTATCTCAAGGATTACACAATGTAGCTATGGTCTCATTACATAGACCCTTATAACCCCAACATAGGACCTTAGTGTAAGGTGTGATAAGGTGAGAGAATCTGAGGGTGGCTCGGCCAACATTGTCCGAGTAGTGATTTCTATAAGCTTGAACTTCTTCCGAAGGCGATTCCTCTCCAGTTTCACACGATGAAGTTCAGCTTGGGTTTATCTAGAGTAAATCCCATTGGTGCTACCTCCTTCCCAAGTTTCGTCAGATGGGCTTCGATCGGCCCAAAACTACGAGATGAGGCCATCGAATCTTCTTTTCTGTATTAATTAACCTAGATCAATTGTATTTAGAGACAACAATCGCAACATTTAGTTTCCAACGGTCATATTGACCAATAGTCATATAACAGTCAAAACCCAATGGTCACATTTTAATTATACTCACATCATTAATTAAAGAAAATAGTTTTGTTGAGTATAAACTAAAATAACACACAAAATTAGGAAACAAAAATTCATTAAAAATTTCAGGTCATTACATTCTTCCCCCCTTAAGAAATTTCGTCCCTGAAATTTTAACTCGTATCCTTAGAAAAGAAACGGTGTGGGTACTTCTTCCTCATAGACTCCTTTGGTTCCCACGTGGCTTCTTCATATTTGTGGTTTCTCCACAACACCTTAACAAGGTGGGTAGTCTTGTTGTGTAGAACCTTTTCTCTACGATCCAAGATCTCCACCGGTTACTCCTCATAAGAGAGGTCATGTTCCAATTTACCACCTCTGGGTTTAGTACATGTGGAGGGTCAGGTATGTACTTCCTCAAGAGGGATATGAGGAAGACATTGTGAACGTGTGCTAGATTTGGAGGAAGTGCAAGATGATAGGCCACTACTCCCACGCGATGAAGGATTTAATAGGGGCCAGTGTACCTAGGGATGAGCTTCGCTTTCTTCCCAAACCTCATGACTCTCTTCCAAGGTGAAATTTGAAGAAAGACCTTGTCACTGACATCGAAATCTAAGTCCCTTCGATGGTTGTCGGCATAGCTCTTTTGCTGACTCTGTGAAGCCTTAATGTGTTGTTAGATGGCATGGACTTTTTCTGTCATCTCTTGCACAAGATCAGGCCGAAGAATCTTTCTCTCACCAGCTTCATCCCAAAGAGTATGAGTTCTATATTTCTTCCCATAAATAGCTTCATAGGGTGCATTTGAATGCTCTAGTGGAAGCTATTATTATAAGAGAACTCAACTAAAGGGAGATGTCGATCACATCCACCCTTAAATTCCATTGAGCACGTTCTCAGCATGTCCTCACGTGTTTGAATAGTCCTTTAAGATTGGCCATCAGTTTGGGGGTGATAGGCCATACTAAAATTCAATTCAGCGCTCAGATCTTGTTGATGAAGTCTCCAGAATTTTCATGTGAACCTTAGATCATGATCAGATACGATAGAAAGTGGAACTCCATGTAGCCTTACCACTTCCTTCACGTAAATCCTGGCAAGTTGATCAAGAGAGAAATCTTCCCGTATAGAGATAAAATGGGCAGTCTTGGTGAGACGGTCCACAATGACCCATATCACATTGTTTCCTTTGGAAGTTATCAGAAGACTAGTGACGAAGTCCATAGTGATATTGTCCCACTTCCATGCTGGTGTGGGTAGTGGTTCCAATACCCGATTAAGAATTTGTTGCTCTTCCATCACTTTCTGACATACTAGGCACCTTGAAGTGTATTCAACAATCTCCCTTTTTATATTATCCCCCCAATAATTATCACGAAGGTCCCTATACATTTTTGTGCTTCCAGGATGTATAGGGATAGTAGAGTTATCAACTTCATCCATCAGCTCCTTCTTTATTTCTGGAATATATGAAACACATAGTCTTGTACTAAATCTTAGCACACCTTCTTGATCAATATTGAACTTAGAAAACTTTCCATCCTTTACAACCACAAACTTCTCTTGTAATAAAGTATCTTCTTTCTGAGCCTTCTTGATCTTCTCTAGTAATGAGGGTTGAGAAATCATTTGGGTTAGGGTTGATGATGTCCCTTTCCTTATAATCTCTATGTCCAGCTTTACTAGGTCATTGATCAAAGTATCTTTTTGAATCCTCATCATGTAAAGAACAACTGGGTCTTTCCTACTTAATGAATCAGCAACTCTCTTTGCTCTTCCAGGGTGACAATGAATTGAACGATCATAGTCTTTAGGATGTTCCAACCATCTCCTTTTTCTCATGTTTAATTTCTTTTGTGTGAAAATATACTTCAAACTTTGATGTTCTGTGTACATATCACATTTCTCCGCATAATGATAGTGCCTCCATATTTTTAGAGAAAAAATGACTGCAGCCTGCTCTAGATCATGCGTAGGATAATTCTGCTCATGAATCTACAACTGTCGAGATGCATAAGCAATGACCTTTTAATTTTTCATGAGGATGCACCCAAGCCCTTTTAAAGATGCATCACTAAAAATAACGAATCCTTATCCACTTGAGGGTAGAGTTAACACATGTCCAGTAACCAATCTATTATTCAACTCTTAGAAACTTTCCTCACACTCCTTTGTACCGATGAACTTAATCCCTTTTCAAGTTAACATGGTTAATGGATTAGAAAGTCGTGAAAATTTTGTCATAAACCTCCTATACTATCCTGCTAATCCAAGAAAAATACGAATCTCAGTTATGGTTGTAGGTTGAGGCCACTCCTCTACAAATTTTGTCTTTGTACGGTCAACAGTGATTCTCTCATTAGATATAATGTTCCCTAAGAAAGAAACTTGATGTAACCAGAAATCACATTTATTGAACTTTCCAAAAAGATTCTCCTTCCACAGAGTTTTAAAAATAACCCTCAGATAATCTTTGGGCTCCTCATGACTTTTAGAATATATCAGAATATCATTAATAAAAACAACCACAAAGTTATCAAGGTATTCCTTAAAAACTCTATTCATCAAATCCATAAAAATAGCAGGTGCATTAGTCAGTCTGAAGGGCATAATAATAAACTCATAATGCCCATGTCTTGATCAGAATGCAGTTTTTAGAATATCTTCATTCTTCACCCTCAATTGATGATAACTAGATCCAAGGTCAATCTTAGAGAAGAATTGGTCTCCATGAAGTTGTTCAAATAATTCATCAATTCTTGGAAGAGGGTATTTGTTCTTCACTGTGATCCCATTCAGTTCTCTATAATCAATGCATAGCTGCATCGATCCATCCTTCTTCTTCACAAAGAGAACATGTGCTCCCCAAGGAGACACACTTGGTTGGATGAACCCCTTCTCCAAAAGATCTTCGAGTTGTTTCTTTAATTCCTCTAGCTCCACATTTGCCATCCAATACAGGGTCTTTGATATCAGATGAGATCTAGGTACGAGTTTGATGTAGAACTCTACCTCTCTTTCTAGGGGAGGTCCAGGCAACTACTCTGGAAATATGTCAACGTATTCATGGACGATGGGGACATTTTCTATCATAAAACTCTCATCTCCTTTTTCTTCTTCACCGATCAACTCCATAAAGAGGGATATATGGGGTTATTTTAGACAAAGATGAGGTTGAGATATCTCTCTATGGAAGATAACTGGAGGTTTTTCATTTAGTAATATTGATATTTCCTTGTTTCTGCAATTGATCTTAGCATTATACATTGAGATCCAGTCCATCCCTAGTATAATGTCAAATTCCAGCATGGGAATGAATACTAGATTCATGATAAGATTTTTCTCAGTAAAGTAAATACTAGAGTTTCTAAACACTAACAATGCTTGGATAGCCCCACTAGGAGTCTTGACTGAAAACTCTACTTTTAGCAATTTGGGGGTTGATTCTAAATTCCTAGAAAACTTGGAGGAAAAAAAGAAAATGTAGAACCAGAATCAAACAAAGTACTTTCTAGCATTGAGAGGACAACAAGAGTGCCTACTACCACATCATTCGGAGCATCGACTTCAGCTGTCGCAATAGAAAAATCACGGCCTTGATCACTTGGCCTTTGCTGAGGCTGGTGGTGGTTCCCCTCCACTGGCCTCGGATTTGGACAGTGATTGGAAAAGTTCCCATGTTTTCCACACTTGAAGCACTGGATATCAGGTAGGTCCTGCACTATCTTACCCTTGTCATTTGTGTTTAGAAGTTGAGGTTTCACCTCACCATGGAAATTCCTCACAATGTGTCCATCTCTTCCACACTCGTAGCACTTCCTACTCCCAAGCATGTAGTTCCCCAAATGCTTCTTCCCACATTTATTACACGTGGGAAGTTTCACTTTATTTCCTCCTCTTCCTTGATCAAATGTCCTCCCTAAGCTGGGCTCCATCAATCTCTTCTTATCATTGGATTTATGAGACCATTGTGTCTCACCAAACTCTAGCTCAACTTTCATCACACTCTGCACGATCTCCTCGTAGGTACCATAATCTTGGTTGTCTATATTCTTCCGCCGATGAGGTCTCAGTCCACCGAATAATCTCTCAACCTTACCATTTGGATCCATGATAAAGCTATAGGTATATCGTGAAACCATTGTGAAGTTCATCTCATAGCTTCCCACAGATTCATTCTCTTTCTGCTTCAGCTCGAGAAACTCCTTCTCCATTCTTTTTCTCATGGAACGAGAGAAATACTCACTAAAAAAGGTCCCTCTGAACTCTTACCACTCCATAAATTCAACTTCCACTCTTTGGATTGTGTTTTTGATTAGTTCCCACCACTGATAAGCTTCTCCCTCTAAGCGATAGACGGCCAGGGTGACCTTCTCTTTCTCTAAACAACATAGCACATAAAATATATTCTCTATAGAGCTGATCCATTGCTCAGCAATCAATGGGTCAGTCGATCCACTAATGGTTGGTGGTCATTACTGCATAAAGTAATCAACAGAATTTTGTTCCCTTAATGGTTAGATCGTCCTCTCAGCCTTATTCAAGTTATTATTCATAACATGAGTCAGTTGGTTCTTCATTCGCATGAATGTTTCCATTCTGGCTTCCATTATAGGGTCGTCAGCACATGGTCCATTGCATTCACCATTTTCTTGGTTCCTCCTATTGCCCGCCATTTTCTAAAAGAATAAAATCATAGTGAGAAACTTGTTTCATTTATGAATCTTTTAACTATAAAGGATTATACATCTCAAAACATCATTCTTAAACAATTATATTTGTCTATAATTCCTTCATAATGATTCATAAAAGGCTTTCGATTAACCAAACATATCCCCGGGAGTGTCGTAACCAAGAGTGCAGCAAGGCCCGTTTTAGTGCACCAGTTCCCATTTGATTCTAGCTCAAAGTGGTGTTTTCGGGTTTTACCCTTATGTACATATGTTCCAGAGCCGCCTCTACATTCTTGTATCCAGATAGGGATGTATTTGTTTGATAAACCACTTACTCAGTACTCACTAAAATACCATGAATTTTTACTTATATTTAAACTTTTCTATAGGGTTCTTCCTAAAGATTTTATAGATTAATTTCCATAAATAACTAAACAAACCTTTGATACCAACTGTGGCATCCCGCATTTTTATTACATAACTTTTAAGTACATTTTACAAATATAGGATCTTTAATGTATAGTGTCTTGGAAATCAGGAACATAATACAAGAAAAAAACATAAAAAAATTATTTTAAACCACTAGTAAGGCTTCATCATAGGTTCATCCTATGTTCAATTACTGCATCTCATATCCTGGAGACATACATCAAAGGAAAGGGTGAGCAGAAGGCCCAGTAAGGGTAAACAAGAGAATCAATGTACTTGTGATATCAATAAGAACTTGAATAAAAACATAAAGATATGAGAAATGGAAGTATAGGAATATCATAATGAAAATGACTTGCAATATAACTTTAATATGTGGCTACAACATTTCATTTAGACACTCATGAACATATCACCAAGGTCCATCCCCAAGGTGTCATAAAAATTACCAAGGTTATTCACCAAGGTATCGTGAAACTTTCCATCTCTAGAGATTAAATCTTTACCCAATGCATTAGATCGCTATCAGGGCACACCATGAATATGTATTTACATAAATGTGAGCCACATAGATCATATTCAAACATTTCATAAATAACCCATATAGAATAAAATAAATGGGTTTCATTTCAAGATCATGACGTTTTAAAAGTTTTAAAACAAAAAGATCAATATGTCATTTATAACCCATGGAAAGGGAGTGAGGGTTATATATATGTCAATTTGAGAATCAAATACATAATCTTTATATATTTATGAACACCCAAAGAAACAAAAAAGGTCTGAGTATTCACATAAATAAACAAGGGAGTCTCTTGAGAGAAATTGATAGAAATTTTGAGACGAAATTTCTACAGCATAACGGCTATATAACATGGTTTTAGAAAACATTGAAAATGGAGAGGACAAGGGTCAAACAGTCATAAATAATTCATAATAATTTATGGGTAAAGAATATGATCATTGTATGGATATTTTAATTACATACCACATGAAAAGGAAACATGAAAGAAAAGAGAATATGCGATTTGTTTTACGAGAAATTCGGCAGCCTAACGACGTCACATAAAAATTCAGAAAACAAATTGATGAGAGAAGAAAGGGTTTATAATAATTTGGAAATGAAATGGGTAGAAATAAAAACATATAATAATATAACCTCAACATAAAGCGATGGATAATATAAGACACAATATAAAGGAAGTCATGACTTAAAAGAGGGGGGTGAAAGGATCCCTTACCTTGAAAAGTAACTTCGAAATATTGAAGGTCAGAAACATGGGAGGCTTGAGGGAACCTTGGGAGAACTCCTTGGGAGGTAAAGAGACCAGAACTTCTTTGAGGAGTATTTGAAAATGAAATTAATGAGGTAAAGGCTTGGTATTTATAGGATAAGTGAGGGGACATAGCATTAATTGCCAAGGGACACCTCATTGGTGGTATTGGAAAAACCATGGGCTTGACCATGGTATTTGCCCATGGTATTGGCCAAACGGGACACCTAATACCTTATCATACTATTCATAAGCCGACCAGAATTATTTCATAATTATTACATCCTTAATGATGTCATTAAGCACCCGAAACTGAAAAACTGTATTTTAACTATTCACCGAAAATTCATTTTTTTCAGAAAAATCCCCAAAAATCACTATAACCTAATATCGATGCTCTGAATTCAAAAATGAACTCCATTTTATAAAAATTATTTTTGAAATAATTTTAATTAAATTTTTAATTAAAAACACTATTCACCCAAAAAAAACTAATACTTGACTAATAATTTCTGAAACAGTCATTTACCTATTTTATTGAATCACATTACTTAATCAAGATGCCAAAATTATATTAATACTTTCTTTAAGTGAGATTACTAATCCATTTAGTTACATTACTAATCCTAAGAGTAAAATCACTATTCATAATTTACTATTCACAAAAAAATTAAGTTGATCTTATTAGATTCTAAATTTCTTACTGAACACATTTCCAAAAGACCATTTTTTAAAAATTATTACTCATAATTAATTATTTATAGTTTACATAAATATTTTAAAATATCCTTTTTCTAAAATTCATCAATAATATTCATACTATATTTATCCAGACATTTGAAAATTCACAGACTTCATTATAAGAAGAAATCACAATTTTATTTATCTCAACGATTACACAAAGTAGCTATTGTCTCGTTACATAGCCCATTATAACCCCAGTATAGGACCTAAGTTTATGGTGTGCAAAGGTGAGATAATCTGAGTGTGGCTCAGCCAACATTGCCGAGTAGTGATTTCTATAAGCTTGAACTTCTTCTGAAGGCGATTCCGCTCCAGTTTAACATGATGAAGTTCAGCTTGGGTTTGGTCCATAGAAAATCCTAGTGGTGCTACCTCCTTCCCAAGTTTTGTCCGATGGGCTTCGATCGGCCCAAGACTACTGGATGAGGCCATCGAATCTTCTTTCTGTATTAATTAACCAAGATCACTTGTATTTAGATACAACAATCACCGCATTTAGTTTCCAACAGTCATATTGACCAATGGTCATATAATAGTTGAAACCCAATGGTCTCATTTTAATTATACTCACATCATTAATTAATGAGAATAGTTTTGTTTAGTATGAACTAAAATAACAAACAAAATTATGAAACAAATATTCATTCAAAATTTCAGGTCGTTACACTATAGGCCCTTAGCAACTGCCAATGGCAGTCGTTAATGGACAAATTTTTAGTGGTGATTACCTTCTCAACTCGAAAGAAACAAATTCTATGTTGACGTTTCAACCAATTTCATACCACCAATGACGCACCCAATATAATATTCCTCGCCACGAATTCATTTTCATGGTTTTTACCTTGAATCAATAAAAAAGAAAAAATGTTACCCATTGATAATGATCTCATGTCAAAAGACCAATACAGATGCCTATAAATAGGAACAGCCAATGAAACCTGGAATATGTTGTGTTTTTATTGAAGTTCTATCCTTAAGATCTCTCATACTAGAGAAAACTATGTGTGGAATTCATGAGAAAATTTATCAATCCTTATGAGCCCCCAACACCTCATAGTCTGAACTCATCTGTGTCTAATAAAAATGACATATCTATTCCATAGGAAATTTGATTAAGATTAATTTCTTAGTATCTTTTGGTTCTCATTATATAATGGGATTGTCTATAAACTTTTGATACTATAATTAATCTATGGGAATTACCATTTAAATAGTGGATGTAGAAAAATATACACTGTTATGGTAAGTGTGAATCATGTATGACTCAATGTATTCATGATATTGTAAATTAAAATTAATGTTAAAGTATGATTCAGGGAACTCGCTAATAAAACACTCCCACTTTCACTAGAGATAACTTGATAACTATCCTTTTTAGATCTCATGTGATAAGACCATGTTTCTACTGAGAAATGGATTTAGTTGTTGGGTCTTCCATGTCTCTATTTTGTGGTTATTCTTCTATGTATGACCTCACCTCCTTATGTAAGACTTCTCAAGAGATTTAATCCCCAAGTGTATTTCCTTTTCTAATTCTTAAACTTTACATCTTGGATAGTAACAATAAAATAATTATCATAATGGTAAAATGTTACTTATTAGGATTAATTCCAAAAACATGAACAAATTGTTGTGTATTTTAACTTCTTCCTAGCTACCTTAAAAGGAAAAAATACACTCGGTATTTGTATATATAGATACCATGGATTTTTATTAGTTTTTATTGCTCATTCCCTTATCCTGACAGTGATATTAGATTGCATTGATTTAAGGAATACTAGTTGTTTTACCTTCAAAATTAGAATCCCTTCCACACCACAGACCATGTATATATCCTTTATATATCTCCAAGAACAATTTTATCATTCTAACTGATTACCTTGCAGTTATCCTGGATATAATTGATATATTCCAATCATAAATTTTATATTGGAAAAATCATTTCTTGTATATATTGTTGAATACATGATTAATCCATTGTATAAGAAGATGGAATCCAACTCGCCACATTAGTCACCTCCTATGCACATGCATGAATTCTTGGAGATATTTATGCAATTTGAAATTTTTAACAATTCTCTATCGAATTATTCCAATATTTTATTTTTAAAACCATGTCATTATACGTTCATTTTTTACCTATGTAACCTTTATATGTACCTCAGTATATTACATCCACTAAAATGTTGTTTTCTACTTTCAAAAAATATTTTTATAGATTCTTTCTTCCTGGACTTAAATAACTATAAGACTAATAATTGTTTTCCATATGTTATATAATATATTTTACTTGGAAAACAATGGATCTACCACTAACCAATTGAAGAATCAAAGCATTAATTCATTCCAAATTAATATTATATGATCTAGTTTCTTATTTTAATCCTAAAATGGATTTCAATAAATTACCACACATATTTTCATTCTATGATGTCACCATCCCTATCTAGTTGCATCGTATTGGCACCTTCCACGATTGGTGATCTTGATATTCAATGCTCAATAAAATGATCATATAAAGTAGCTATTATAAATAAAATTCTAATTTAATTATTCATAATGAAAAGGTATATTAAATCGAGCATTATTGGTACTGTGATTGTATCATCCATGTGTAGACTCACTTGAATACCCACCATAGTTTCCAAAATAAGAAGCCTCTATTCTTTGATACATGGAATCCATTATTGAATTTCAATTTATCTTTTCAATATTATCTAGTTTCCATATACTAATTACTTTTGGGAGTTATTATTCTCAAGGAATAATGTATCATTGGCCATAGTGAATAAAAAATAATTATAATGGTTTTATACTTCCTATGAAGTATGTGTCTCTGGAACATTCCCCTTCCACATGCACTTCTGAACTTTGTTATTATGCCAACTACTTATATATCGTTATCATTGACTAGTCCCAATCCAATCTTGCTCCAACTATCTGAAATAGAGATGTGGACACTTTTATAGAAATTAAATATTTCACTTGACTATAGGTTTTCTATCTTAGGGTATTTTGTAATTTCCAAATAAACATTTAGGATAAGTACTTTAGATGAACATTTTTTATGCAGGTTTTTATTATATCCTTAACAAACACTTTGCATTGAAATACATGTTCTTATGACATTATGGATTTCCATCATTCTATAACTCATATTATATCCATTTATAATGATATTTGGAATGATGTTTTAGGATAACACCATTATCTTCAATGATTATATTGAAAATTATTGTATTATCTCCAATGCATTTTATTTTTAACATTGATGCTCATTTTACTCACATCATGAATCTAATGTGTATAAATAAATGTGTGCTTTTTAATTAAAACATGCTACATTTTTTATCAATGTTAACATGTAAGACTCATCATAAATCCTCTTTATTGGAACCATACCTTTTATGTGGATAAGCTAATATGCATTTAGGAATTACTCCACGCTACATTATATAGATCGTTGAATGATTGGCCAAGATATTCTTCAGCAGACTAGTTTGATGGAACACATATCTACTGACCATTCATATACAATACTTCATATTCATATTCCTTAATTAAAAATTAAATTAATCTTATAAATTATAGGAATATACCTTGAGTTTCTACTTGTAATAGTTCATTCTCTCTAGCTGAAATAATTCTGAAAGGTTTCTTACTTTCCGTTATTTAAAAATGTATAATTATCAAACTAAATAAGTATATACCTTGATAATACCTACAGTTTTTAGCTCCACTGAGTTTAAATACCATATTGGGTATATAGTTGTCTTATACTTTTAGTTTTTCTTGAAAAATTATTATCTTTCTATAACTGAGTATATAAGTAATAAATTTTATATTCATCATGTATTTCCAATTATGTATATATCACTGAACTATTGGTTGACTGTTAAACACCACACACAAAATATTCATTCCAAAATTTGAATATTGTCTCCTTGTTTTCAAAGGGAATGTGAGATTAATGTTCTGGTAATACTTAACAAAAGTTCTATTAGAACCATTTATTTCACAATTAGAAGTTTTGTGCTTCTCACCGCTAACATAGGAATCACCCTTTCTCTGTCATTTGGAGAACACACATTACTTATAATGACATTTTTTTACATAGTTGGTTAATGCATTTATATAAATATTTTTAATTGGTATATTTTATTTAATACCCAAAAATTATAACCAAAAAATTACTTGTATTTGTTGATTATATCTAAAGAAGATGAAACTAATTTCTTTTTCAATTCAGTTCATTGTGTTTAAATGTCCATATATTTATTTCATGAAATGCTAAGAAAATAACCTCTTGTTTAATACCTCTTTATTTCATGGAAATTGTGAAGGTGCCTTTTTGGTTTCTCTATCCAATAGCCAACTCACCTTGTCTTTCAACTTGTTAAACCTAATAATTAAAAATAAATCTTTCTTAACTATTCTTATTGAATGGTGAACCTTATCAAAAAATTAATGAATATTTTCCTCCATACTTCTTATTTTTTCAGTATTAAATGAGACTGCAGTATATGGGTTTAAATGATATATGTCACGACCCGCCCTCGGGGCCCGTGCCGTGACTACCCCAAGCCCGCCTTCCATAGGCCAGGGGCTGGCGACTAGCACCAAGGCGAAAATCCCAACAAAAAGGGAAGGCATTGCCTTTGAAAAGTAAACAAGCACCACAGAGTAAGAAAGCGGAAAAGTAAACACTAAGTAAAACTGTACAAGCTGTGCTGAAAGTAAAAAGGGGCCGGAAATACAAGCCCAGCTGTAAAGTACAACTGAAAGGAAAAACAGCAACTAAAAAGGGAAAACTGAAGCGTCGGGCCGTCCTCCGGAAGCCCCACCTGAAGGGTGGGTACAGATAGCCTCCACTGCTCCTCAGGTCCACCTAACCGCTCCGAGTACGTCCCGCCCAGTGGTCCACCTCCAGGTACTATCTTGCTCTGCACGCCTCCTCCACGATCAGCGATGTCCGTCGTCTGCAACCAACACCACGAAGTGCGGGCATAGCCCGTGCAGGGGTGAGTATAAGCTACTCAGTAGGGACCCCGAGACCCCCGAAGGTCTTCCGAAATCCACAAAGGATAATCCACAAAGGAAAGATACAATCACGAAGTAACATCTGACACGGCTTAGGTATATGCCCATACATATACCTAAGTCGTCAATTCCCCGATCGGCTCCAACGTCCGAGCCCAAGCACAACCCAGTCCACACAGGAAAGCAAAACGCATACCCACGCAGAATAGAACAACACAAACCACAAAGGAGAGTAACACAAGATTCAGCTCACACAGGTATACTTCTTCGGATGACGATAAAGATGATCATTGAACCATCTAAGTCGTCGGACCCACGAAGGATCGATAGGTACTAACCTTGTAGTGACCCACACAGGATCGGGCCCACGCAGGACCTGTAGAAGTTGGCTCACACAGAACCGCTGAGAGATGACCCACACAGGATCGGGCCCACACAGGACCGGGCCCACGCAGGACCTGTAGGCGCTGGCTCACACAGAACCGCTGAGCGCTGACCCACGCAGGATCGGACCCACACAGGATCGGGCCCACACAAGACCTGAAGCACTGATCCACGTAGGATCGCTGAGTGCAGGAGTCGTCGTAGTCCGCTGAGGATCTCTGCACAGTTGTCGCCGCAGTCCACTGAGGATCTCTGCACGGTCGTCGTCGGAGTCCACGGAGGATCTCATCACAGTCGTCGCCGCAGTCCACTGAGGATCTCTGCACAGTCGTCGCTGTCGAAGTAGTAGTCGCAGCCAGCACTAGGGTTCCCGCACACAGCAAGCTCGTTCGGGAGGGTCCGCTTCACGATCTGAGAGGCTGATACATCAACTGACACGAAGTCCGAAGTTGATGTATCCAAAAGTTCCGTATCGTCAACAGGAACTCAACGTCGCAGACGGCGCGTCAATCGGACGCCCGGTCTGAGAGATATTGGCATTTTCGTCCTAGGGGCCCGGTTGGTTTTTTAGGCAAAACCAACCCGACCGCACTCCACCTGCGTCCAAACCTCGGGCGGAGTATGCCAAAAGATCCGCCTCACTTAGAGGAATTCAACAAAGCCGACGACACGTCAATCGGACGTCCGTAGCTCAAGATATGAGTGTTTCCGCTCCGAGGGCCCGGTTGGTCTCGTGTACGAACCAACCCGACCGAACTCAAGGTATTCCGAAACCTTGAGTGCGATATACCGAAACGACCGTCTTGATCCAAGGATCGCGTTGCCGCTGACGGCGGGTCGTTTGGAGGCACGAAGCTCAAGATACGGGCGTTTGAAGGAAAAACGTCCGAAGATGGGGGGTACGGGCCCGGGCCGACCCGGCTGGCCCGGCCCGGCCCGGCCAGGGCCGGTCCGGCTCGGCCGGCTCGGCTTGGCCGAGCCGCGCGGGTGGAAGCCGCGGGCGCTAACCCGCGGCTTGAGGAAGGACCGCGGCCCGCGTGCGGGCCGCGCTGGCGAACCGCGGACGCGCTGAGCCGCGTCCGCCTGGACGAACCGGACTCGCCGCCGTGGGTCCGTTGGCCGCCGCCGCCGCGGCTAAAGCCGCGGCGGATCTCGTCTGGCGGCGCGCCGGGGCGCCGCCACGCCGGTGACCCGCGCCGCCGGCGACTTCCGCGGGCCGCCGGCGTCGCTCCGGTGGCCCGTTTTCCTTCCCGTCTGCGCCGTTGCTCCTCCCGGGATCCGTTCTTTACTGCGGGATCGTCAAACGTCCGCTGCGGCACGTTCCGTCGTCGACCGTCAAATCCGCACAAAACAAGAACGGCGGAGGGTCGTCGGGCCGTGTTCGTTTGGCCCGCGCCCTCCGCGTTAGAAATAAACAACTGGGAGAAAAAATTCCACACAGGAAACAACAATTTTGATAGGATTAAAATTTTTCACAAACGGTTCTTTAATCTCTTTAAAGAAACAAAGGCAGGAATTAATTTTAAAGGGGTAACTCCCATAAAGAAATCCCTACCTTGATGATGGACGTGCGCGGGCGTTCTTCGCGGAAGAGATCGTCGCGGACGAGGTCGATCGTCGCGTCGTCGCGGGGAGGCGTCGCGTCGTCGCGGAAACCGGCGTTGAGTCGGTGAACTCAACGAACCAAGAACAACAGATTTAAATTATAATTAATTAAATCTGTGTTTAAAACCAAAAAGAACCTTGAGCGGAAATCCGAAAGCACTTACCTCGAATGGTCGGTGATCGGAGATCGGAGATCGGGGATCGGAAGAACGTCTCGGACGAAGGCGTCGTCGATTTCTGGGTTCGGCGTTCTTCGCGTTCTTCGCGTTCTTCGCGTTCTTCGCGAGGGAGCCGAAGAAACAGGGATCCTCTCAATCTTCCCAAAGGATTTTTAGGTTGGTCTTATTTTATTAATATGCCAACACACGAAACCGGTTAAGAAACGATTGAATTAATTCGTTGAATTAATTCAACGAAAGAAACAGGTCATTTAATTCACGAAAGAAACAGCCCATTTAATGGTCTGTTAAGAATTTAGAAAACGCGTCAGTTGACTTTCATTAAGACGGGTTTTCACGGGTGCGTTTCTTAGCGGAAAGAAACGGCGGGGTTCGTGCGGGCCCCACCTCACAAATATCCTACCAAGGGGGTAGGATATTTCTGGATAGCATCCTATCCAGTTCAACTCAGTTCAAGCTGCCTTTAAGTGGCTTCAAGTGGCTTCCAAGTGGCTTAAGTGAAATAAAATAAAGTTGTCGCAAAATTATTTTATTTCTTAACTTTAAGCCCGAAAATTAAAAACCATACCCGAGCAAACGCAACTCCGGAAGAGGAGTTTCTAAGCGAATACTGGCGCTGCGATTTCATCGGTGCCCTCAGAATTCGATTCCGGGCACCGGTTCAAAAGTTAGAAAAACCCGCTCGTCCGTTCACTGAACGTACCCGAGCCAAACTTCGGAAAATGATTCCGGGCACACCGGGCCTCGGAATCAGGCGCCGTCAGAAACTGCGTTCTTGTAAAATTCCAAAGAAAATTAAGAAAAATAATTTCCTTGAAATTTACGGGTCTTTACATTACTCCCACCTCAGGACTTTACATCCCCGTAAAGATACATCAAAAACTAGGGAAACAAAAGTGGGTACTGAGCACGCATCTGAGCCTCCCGCTCCCAAGTGCTCTCCTGGAGGTTCCCGTGCTGCCATCTGATGCGCACAAGAGGAATCGATCGCCCATGTAGGACCCACTCCTGTCGATCCTCTATCTCCACTGGGACCTCCGCAAAAGTCGCTCCATCATCCACGTCTAGCTCCCCATAGTCAATGATGTGCGTCGGGTCGTGCACGTATCTCCTCAGCTGGGATACGTGGAAGACGTCGTGCACCCGGTGCAACTGAGGTGGCAGAGCCAGGCGATAAGCCACCTCGCCAACCCTGCTGAGGACCTGGAAGGGTCCGATGAAGCGTGGAGACAACTTGCCGCCTCGGCCAAATCTCCTCAAACCACGTCGAGGTGAGACCCGCAAGAAGACGTGGTCGCCATCCTCGAACTCTAGTGGCATCCGCATCCTGTCAGCATATGACTTCTGCCGGCTCTGTGCTGTCCTCATCTGCTCCTGGATGACCTGGACCTTCTTTGTCGTGGCCCGGACCATCTCTGGTCCCACAAGTGCTGACTCTCCAGGGTCTGTCCAGCACAAAGGAGATCTGCAAGGCCTGCCGTACAACGCTTCGTAGGGTGCCATCCCGATGGTGGAGTGGTAGCTGTTGTTGTACATGAACTCCACCAAGGGTAAGTGGTCCTCCCAGCTGCGACCAAAGTCGAGGACACATGCACGGAGCATGTCCTCGAGAGTCTGAATGGTCCTCTCCGTCTGACCATCCGTCTAAGGGTGAAAGGCGGTGCTCAGACGTAGCCGCGTCCCGAACGCCTCCTACAACCCCTTCCAAAGCCAGGAAGTAAAACGAGCGTCCCGATCGGAGATGATAGTCGATGGCACACCGTGAAGTCGTATAATCTCCTGAACGTAGAGACGCCCCAAGCTCTCCACTGAGCCCTTCTCTCGAATGGGTAAGAAGTGTGCCGACTTGGTGAGTCGGTCAACAATCACCCAAATGGAATCGTGACCTCTGGAAGTGCGTGGAAGTCCAGTCACGAAGTCCATAGATATGTCGTCCCACTTCCACTCCGGGACCTCCAAGGGCTGCACCAAACCTGCTGGTACCTGATGCTCAGCCTTCACCTGCTGGCAGGTGAGGCACCGTGAAACGAACTCTGCCACAGCCTTCTTCATGCCCGGCCACCAGTGCTGTCGTCTGAGATCCTGGTACATCTTCGCCACTCCAGGATGTACCGCCAAAGGAGAAGTGTGATACTCTCTCAGCACCTCCTCTCGTAAAGCGACTGGTACCAAGGTACGTCCTCTGAAAAGGACTTCGTGCTCCACTCCAAGGGAGAAACCATCAGGTGCCTGTCCCGAGGATATCTGTACACGCCGTGTCTCACAGTCAACGTCCCCATGCTGTGCCTCTCTGACCCGCTGAAGAAGTGGAGGAGAGACTGTGAGAGACTGGAGGAAGGCTGCTCCGTCTCTATCCACGAAGGATATCTGCAAAGCGGCTAGCTGCTCTGTCGCCTCCTCAAGTAGCTGGATGCCCGTCCTCCTGCTAAGGGCATCAGCCACCACGTTCCCCTTCCCAGGAGTATAGACTATCTCAAAGTCATAGTCCTGGAGGAACTCGAGCCATCGCCGTTGTCTCAGGTTCAGCTCCTTCTGAGAGAAGATGTACCTGAGACTCTGGTGGTCAGAAAAGACTGTGAAGCGCTCGCCCATCAGATAGTGTCGCCATGTCTTCAGGGCGAAGACCACTGCTGCCAACTCCAAGTCATGGGTAGTGTAGTTCTGCTCATGAGGCCTCAACTGACATGATCCGTAGGCAATCACGGCCCGCTCCTGCATCAGGACACACCCGAGTCCGGTCCCTGATGCATCGCAGTAGACTACGAATCCAACTCCCTCCTCAGGCAACCTTAAGATAGGTGCGCTAGTCAACCTCTACCTCAGCTCCTGGAAGCTCTGCTGACATCTGTCTGACCACACGAAGGGTTTCCCCTTTTCGTCAACGCTGAGAGTGGGGCCGCAACTCTGGATAAGTCCGGCACAAATCTCCGATAGTATCCGGCTAGGCCCAAGAAACTCCGTACCTCTGTCACGCTCTTGGGTGGCTCCCAAGCTAGCATTGCCTCGATCTTCGCGGGATCCACTGCAACTCCCACCTCAGAAATGACGTGCCCCAAGAAGTGGACCTCACGTAACTAGAACTGACACTTCGAGAGCTTGCCATAAAGCCGGTGCTCTCGGAGTGTGTCTAGTACAACACGCAGGTGGTAATCGTGCTCCTCCTCCGTCGTCGAGTACACCAATATGTCGTCGATGAAGACCACGACAAATCGATCGAGGTATGGCTGGAAAATCCTGTTCATGAGGCTCATGAACACTGCTGGAGCGTTGGTCACGCCGAAAGGCATAACCAAGAACTCATAGTGGCCATACCGACACCTGAAGGCCGTCTTCTGCACATCCTCGTCTCGAACTCTGAGCTGATGATAGCCTGACCTGAGGTCTATCTTCGAGAACCATCGTGCTCCCTTGAGCTGGTCGAAGAGATCATCAATCCTTGGTAGCGGATACTTGTTCCTCACTGTCACCTGATTCAGGCGACGATAATTGACACACAGTCGCAAGCTCCCGTCCGCCTTCTTGGCGAACAAAATCGGGGAAGCCCAGGGTGAAACACTGGGTCGGATGAACCCCTTGCCCTGCAAGTCCTCCAACTGTACCCGCAGCTCTCGAAGCTCAGCGGGGGCCATCCGATATGCTGGAGTGGAAATCGGGGCTGTCCCGGGGTATAGGTCAATATAAAAGTCTACCTCCCTGCGAGGAGGTAGTCCTGGAACGTCGTCGGGAAAGACGTCCGCGTACTGATCCACCACTGCAGGAAAACTGGGACTCCGCACGTCAACTGCTCCCAGGATGAGGCTAGCCAACTGATGAGTGATGGGCTGACCTCTCCTCTGCGTGAGTCCATCCTGCGCTGCTAAGGCTCCCTTCTCGCCGGTGAAGGTGAACCTGCTCCCGTCGGTGCGCACACATCGCACCTTGCGCCTAATGCAGTCAATCTGAGCATGGACCGTAGATAACCAATCCATGCCCAAGATGACGTTGTAAGGCCTCGACGCTGCTACAAGAAGATCCCAGCCGAAGATCTCACCTCCTAGAGTAAGCTCACACTGCCGGCACCAGTGCGTAATCATCGAGTCTGCTCCCGTAGGAGTCTCTAGCCGTAAGGATCGAGCCAACGGCTCTGTCGGAATCTCTGAGCTCCAAACAAGGGCAAAGGCTATGAAAGAGTGACTCGCTCCTGTGTTTATCAGAACTGCATCAAGGGTGGAATAGACACAGATCGTACCTCGAATCATCTCTGGCGCGCCGTGGTCGTAGGCCTCCGCTGCCTGGAGCTGAGCCTGTCTCTGCCCGCCAGCTCCCTGTGGTCGGGGCGGGCCTCCTGGTGGTGGTGGTGGCAGAGCCTCAAAGCGTCGCCCACCAACTGCTGCTCGGCCAGCTCCTCTGCCTCGTCCGCCTCCTCCCTGCGGACCGCCACGGTCGACCCTCTGCCTCTGCCTGGGTGGCCCCTCCACCGTCTGCTGCCCCTCGGTACGACGGGTCGGGCAGTCACGAGCCATGTGGCCCTGCCCGCCGCACTCGTAGCACTGTCTGCCTCTCGGAAGGCTGGCTCCGGGCCGGGTGCCCTGCACTGCTGAGCCAGCGTCCCGAGGTCGCCTGCCGGAAGGTCTGGTCTGCCTGGAACCCTGAGTCATCCGTCGGCTACCAGCTGCCGAAGACTCCGCTATCTGCCGCCTTGCGGTGGGTCTCGCTGTGGACTTAGCCAGGAAGCTCTCGATCAGGAGGGCTCGCTCAAGTACTCCTGCCTGGGTCGGGATGCTGAGGGAGATCAGTGATGCCCTGATCTCGTGTCTCAAACCCTGCTCGAAGGTCTGGGCCCGGAAGAAGGGGTCCCGTACCATGTCTGTCGAGTACCGAGAAAGGTTTGTGAACCTCGCCGCGTACTGAGCGACCGTCAAGCTGCCCTGCCGCAGCTGAAGAAGCTCCTGGATGCGCACCGCTCGGAGGGTGGCCGGGACGAACTCTGAGCGGAAGAGGCTCTCGAAGTCCGTCCAGATGAGGGTGGCCACATCGTGTACTTGGAGCATCAGGCTCCACCAGCGTCCGGCTGCGGCGTGCAGTAGGCTCGCCGCGAGGATCACCATGAGGTCTGCTGGCGTCCTCACTAGCCTGAAAACTCGGACGACCGCCTCCAGCCAGTCCTCGGCTGCCTGGGGGTCCGACTCCCCACGGAACCTGGGTGGTCGCTGGCGCTGGAACTCGTGCAAAGCTTCGAGGCGTCGTGCGTCGTCAGCTGCCAGTGCTGGAAGCATCGGGGGCTCGGCGGGTAAAGGTACCGCCGGTGCCTCTGCTGTCAACGGGCCCTGTACTGAGGCCTCGTCGCTCGGCGGGCTGTCGTCGCGCCCTACTCTAGGAACCCTAGCTGGCTGCTGTCGTCGTGCCATCCTGAAAAGGAAACAAGTATGCCACGGTCAGAACAGTATACCTGGTGAGCTGACACAAGTAATCACAAAGAAAACTTGAAACACACATGCAATCAATGTTTTCGTGCATTAAGTCGGAAATCAGAAGTCAGGGTCCTGGTGTATGGATACGTCGGCCGCCGCACCAACACTGGACTCCCTGGACTGATAACCACACTCAATACGCTAAACACTATTGCTTCACATAGAAGAAAGATCAGAGTCTGCGGTAGAACCGACCACCTCTGATACCAATTTGTCACGACCCGCCCTCGGGGCCCGTGCCGTGACTACCCCAAGCCCGCCTTCCATAGGCCAGGGGCTGGCGACTAGCACCAAGGCGAAAATCCCAACAAAAAGGGAAGGCATTGCCTTTGAAAAGTAAACAAGCACCACAGAGTAAGCAAGCGGAAAAGTAAACACTAAGTAAAACTGTACAAGCTGTGCTGAAAGTAAAAAGGGGCCGGAAATACAAGCCCAACTGTAAAGTACAACTGAAAGGAAAAACAGCAACTAAAAAGGGAAAACTGCAGCGTCGGGCCGTCCTCCGGAAGCCCCACCTGAAGGGTGGGTACAGATAGCCTCCACTGCTCCTCGGGTCCACCTAACCGCTCCGAGTACGTCCCGCCCAGTGGTCCACCTCCAGGTACTGTCCTGCTCCGCACGCCTCCTCCACGATCAGCGCTGTCCGTCGTCTGCAACCAACACCACGAAGTGCGGGCATAGCCCGTGCAGGGGTGAGTATAAGCTACTCAGTAGGGACCCCGAGACCCCCGAAGGTCTTCCGAAATCCACAAAGGATAATCCACAAAGGAAAGATACAATCACGAAGTAACATCTGACACGTCTTAGGTATATGCCCATACATATACCTAAGTCGTCAATTCCCCGATCGGCTCCAACGTCCGAGCCCAAGCACAACCCAGTCCACACAGGAAAGCAAAACGCATACCCACGCAGGATAGAACAACACAAACCACAAAGGAGAGTAACACAAGATTCAGCTCACACATGTATACTTCTTCAGATGACGATAAAGATGATCATTGAACCATCTAAGTCGTCGGACCCACGAAGGATCGATAGGTACTAACCTTGCAGTGACCCACACAGGATCGGGCCCACGCAGGACCTGTAGAAGTTGGCTCACACAGAACCGCTGAGAGATGACCCACACAGGATCGGGCCCACACAGGACCGGGCCCACGCAGGACCTATAGGCGCTGGCTCACACAGAACCGCTGAGCGCTGACCCACGCAGGATCGGACCCACACAGGATCGGGCCCACACAGGACCTGAAGCACTGATCCACGTAGGATCGCTGAGTGCAGGAGTCGTCGCAGTCCGCTGAGGATCTCAGCACAGTCGTCGCCGCAGTCTACTGAGGATCTCTGCACGGTCGTCGTCGGAGTCCACGGAAGATCTCAGCACAGTCGTCGCCGCAGTCCACTGAGGATCTCTGCACAGTCGTCGCTGTCGAAATAGCAGTCGCAGCCAGCACTAGGGTTCCCGCACACAGCAAGCTCGTTCGGGAGGGTCCGCTTCACGAGCCGAGAGGCTGATACATCAACTGACACGAAGTCCGAA
The DNA here is from genome assembly GCA_963277665.1 of Viscum album. NCBI lineage: Eukaryota > Viridiplantae > Streptophyta > Magnoliopsida > Santalales > Viscaceae > Viscum > Viscum album. The sequence goes on along the minus strand of OY728159.1, from coordinate 225,972,711 downwards.
GTTGATGTATCCAAATGTTCCGTATCGTCAACAGGAACTCAACGTCGCAGACGGCGCGTCAATCGGACGCCCGGTCTGAGAGATATTGGCATTTTCGTCCCAGGGGCCCGGTTGGTTTTTAAGGCAAAACCAACCCGACCGCACTCCACCTGCGTCCAAACCGCGGGCGGAGTATGCCAAAAGATCCGTCTCACTTAGAGGAATTCAACAAAGCTGACGGCACGTCAATCGGACGTCCGTAGCTCAAGATATGAGCGTTTCTGCTCTGAGGGCCCGGTTGGTCTCGTGTACGAACCAACCCGTCCGAACTCAAGGTATTCCGAAACCTTGAGTGCGATATACCGAAACGACCGTCTCGATCCAAGGATCGCGTTGCCGCTGACGGCGGGTCGTTTGGAGGCACGAAGCTCAAGATACGGGCGTTTGAACGAAAAACGTCAGAAGATGGGGGGTACGGGCCCGGGCCGACCCGGCCCGACCCCCCCTGGGTCGGCCCGAACCGGGTCAACCCGAACCGGTTCGACCCGACCCGGCTGGCCCGGCTTGGCCGAGCCGCGCGGGTGGAAGCCGCGGGCGCTGACCCGCGGCTTAAGGAAGGACCGCGGCCCGCGTGCGGGCCGCGCTTGCGAACCGCGGACGCGCTGAGCCGCGTCCGCCTGGACGAACCGGACCCGCCGCCGCGGGTCCGTTGGCCGCCGCCGCCGCGGTTGAAGCCGCGGCGGATCTCGTCCGGCGGCGCGCCGTGGCGCCGCCGCGCCGGTGACCCGCGCCGCCGGCGACTTCCGCGGGCCGCCGGCGTCGCTCCGGTGGCCCGTTTTCCTTCTCGTCTGCGCCGTTGCTCCTCCCGGGATCCGTTCTTTACTGCGGGATCGTCAAACGTCCGCTGCGGCACGTTCCGTCGTCGACCGTCAAATCCGCACAAAACAAGAACGGCGGAGGGTCGTCGGGCCGTGTTCGTTTGGCCCGCGCCCTCCGCGTTAGAAATAAACAACTGGGAGAAAAAGATTCCACACAGGAAACAACAATTTTGATAGGATTAAAATTTTTCACAAAGGGTTCTTTAATCTCTTTAAAGAAACAAAGGCGGGAATTAATTTTAAAGGGGTAACTCCCATAAAGAAATCCCTACCTTGATGATCGACGTGCGCGGGCGTTCTTCGCGGAAGAGATCGTCGCGGAAGAGGTCGATCGTCACGTCGTCGCGGGGAGGCGTCGCGTCGTCGCGGAAACCGGCGTTGAGTCGGTGAACTCAACGAACCAAGAACAACAGATTTAAATTATAATTAATTAAATCTGTGTTTAAAACCAAAAAGAACCTTGAGCGGAAATCCGAAAGCACTTACCTTGAATGGTCGGTGATCGGAGATCGGAGATCGGGGATCGGAAGAACGTCTCGGACGAAGGCGTCATCGATTTTTGGGTTCGGCGTTCTTCGCGTTCTTCGCGTTTTTCGCGTTCTTCGCGAGGGAGCCGAAGAAACAGGGATCCTCTCAATCTTCCCAAAGGATTTTTAGGTTGGTCTTATTTTATTAATATGCCAACACACGAAACCGGTTAAGAAACGATTGAATTAATTCGTTGAATTAATTCAACGAAAGAAACATGTCATTTAATTCACGAAAGAAACAGTCCATTTAATGGTCTGTTAAGAATTTAGAAAACGCGTCAGTTGACTTTCATTAAGACGGGTTTTCACGGGTGCGTTTCTTAGCGGAAAGAAACGGCGGGGTTCGTGCGGGCCCCACCTCACAAATATCCTACCAAGGGGGTAGGATATTTTTAGATAGCATCCTATCCAGTTCAACTCAGTTCAAGCCGCCTTTAAGTGGCTTCCAAGTGGCTTAAGTGAAATAAAATAAAGTTGTCGCAAAATTATTTTATTTTTAACTTTAAGCCCGAAAATTAAAAACCACACCCGAGCAAACGCAACTCCGGAAGAGGCGTTTCTAAGCGAATACCGGCGCTGCGATTTCATCGGTGCCCTCAGAATTCGATTCCGGGCACCGGTTCAAAAGTTAGAAAAACCCGCTCGTCCGTTCACTGAACGTACCCGAGCCAAACTTCGGAAAATGATTCCGGGCACACCGGGCCTCGGAATCAGGCGCCCTCAGAAACTGTGTTCTTGTAAAATTCCAAAGAAAATTAAGAAAAAAAATTCCCTTGAAATTTACGGGTCTTTACAATATAAAAATGGGATATTTTGAAATATTATGATCTTCCTTTAAATTTACACAGTTAGTGAAATCATCACTCATTCATATATCACTTCACTTTCTCCTCATAATATTCTTGAAGATGAGAAAACATTTTTAATCATCCATGTTCTCATGTAGTATCAACAACATACATCAGACGTTGATGATAGCTTTATGACATAACTATAATATGTGTAATACATGATCCTCCTCTAATAATTTTTAACACACTCTTCTTGAGATGGATAAAATGTATTAGTGACACCAACACCCTGAATTTCTGAAATCGTAGTACTTTTTTCAAACATTTGTACTACTCTATGGAAACTCATACCAGTTTGGAAATTTTCATTGTCCAAAATTAATTGCATTGTACTTTTGGTATTACATTCCATTGTCTATAAAAAAATCTAACAGGTTAGTACTTTTATTTTGACTACTAATTTAGACATTATTTATTTATTAATTAAATCATTAAATACCTCCCACTGTTTTATCGAACTCTAGAAACTCTCTATAATAGAATCAGAATACTCTGTCACTTGAGTATTATAGTGGCAATGATCCTTGAACCTCTTCTCATAGTCTACTTGCTATGGCCATTCCACTACTCAGATAGTTCATGGTAGACATTTGAATGCAAAACAAAATTAACTCATAGTTCTTTGATCTGTTGAGAGAAGTCTTAAATTCTAAAATTATAAATTCGATTTAGTCAATGTTTCCCTCTATAGTTTTAATAAGCTAGAAATAGCTACTCCATTACTTCTAACTTTAGTTAAGTCGGACCATTGTTCTCATATGAACTCCTCAGTAGTACAAGGCACCCTAAACAATGGATGATGGGTACCCCTAACACCAGGATCTGTTTTAATTCAAACGATGGAAGGATTTTGCAACTTAATATTTCTATGAGGGTTTTGAATATTTTTCTGATTAATGTGATCCCTTTCTATTAATTTTTTCATTCTATATTTTCACACTCACAACTAAACATTAATTGAAAAAACATTCATCTCATCTTTATGCGTGTTACTTTTTATGATTTTTTATATACTGTCAGGAAAATAAATGAAATAATATACAATGCGTAATAGAAATAAATATATTCTTCTAGTCTTGAGCATCTAATATTGGTTGATACATTTAAACTTAATTGAACAACCATGAATTAAGGGAATCATACCGAAGTTGTGTCTTGACACATGATGCAGCTCTCCCTCATCCAATGTTCACAGCTTGTATGGGTTTTCCCTCTACTTGGCATTGTCTGTGACTTGCAACATGCCTATTGTAGTATTAAAATACCCACACACATGCGAGCAGGACTCGAGAGTGAATAATACATATAACTCACTTTTATCTTGGTGCACAAAACCTTATACATTTTAAATGAAAAAAAATGTGATATGTATACCGTCTTATTTAAAATTAATTGCATGCATCATACATACTTAAATAATTAAATAAATAAATAAAAATAGACATACATTATTGGTCAATGCTTAAGATCGGTCAACAGGTAAAAGAAAAGTGCAATAAATATTAAATACAATAAATTTAAGATTGTATTTATTAAGTTAATTTAATTATTTAAAATCAAATAATTTAATTCTATCATGTCATGATATTAATTTAATTTTAATTCTAAAAATTAATTTAGTTAACTAGTTTAATTTTAAAGCAAAATAAAATAAATTTTATAGTATTATTAAAAATTACTTAAAAAAACAAATACATATTGATTTTCTGGAAGGGCAAGGAAGATGCGAGGGTCGGGCTATTCCTGACCCCCCAAAATTTATTAGAAAAAAGATGCAGCAGACAAGAGAGGAGAGGGGTCAAATGACCTACACCCGAAAAACCCTTTACAAAACTAACTCCAAAAAAATCCCAAACTAAAGAACCAAAAACACATAAAGCAGAAGAACATAAAACACTCCAACATCACCTCAAAGCTTATCGTCAACCAGTAGCCATAAACACCAAACCATGTGCAGCAACTTCACCAACCCAACCTCACCACCACAGATTCACAAGACACTAGCCTCCAGCAGCCCTAAGAGAGCATCATCACCCCAATCACCACCAAGAAGCATCAACTTCCAGCAATCTGCAACCATCAACCAGCAACGGAATCTACAAAAGACACGCATCACAAAATAGAACAAAATAATTAGAACAAAGAGTGCAGGATACCAGAGGGAACAAAGAGCCGGGCCTCTCACTCCCGGCCATTGGAACTAGTCCCGAGCAGACCAGAGCACACTCAAACTGCTGTCTAGCCCTGAAGTGGTCGGGTTGGGAAATCGTGGTTGAAAGCGTGCCTAATGCCCAGAAAACCACGGCTGAGACCAGATACCGAGCTCTAGGAAGATCCATCTGCATCATGCAACAATAAATCTGGAGATAGCGGCAAACACACGGAGGCCACAACGAGATCCCGAGGATACTCCAAGTCGAAAACAAGTCACGCCAAGCCCAACATAAATCCCTCACAACCACAAGAAGAACCCAGATCTGGAGAGGAAGACACCGATTTGGAAGCCCATATCCAGACCACACAGAGCCGATGCAACCCGAAACTAGAAAGGGATCCCAAATACATGAGAGTCGAAGTCACCTCTGCCCAAACTGGAGCCAGCGACTAGAGAACCGAATCCGAAGCCAGATCCTGAAGTGGAAAGGTGTGACGAGGCCACCACTAGAATAGAAACAAAGACAGAGGAAATGTGAAGAACCTCCATCGATGCCAATCCAGGGAGGAGCCGCAGTCACCGAGGACAGACCACACCAGAGGGGGAGGGAAGAATATCCAGAGGAGAACCCTAGTGGTGGGAGGAGGGGAGAAGAGCCGCCGCTCTAAGGTCGGGTCTTTTCTCATTCTCTGGAAGGAGTCTACCTCATGAATGGGGCATAGATCATTAGGGTAACATCTGTATATGGTGTATTGGATGTCACATGTTATATCTGGTTGGGCTTGATCATGATGTAGTAGGTTTTTTGGTGGTGATGACCACTGGTGCTGTAAGGTGCGGTAGTGGGGTCTAGCGATACGGCAGGTGAGGGTTCCCAGTGAGGTCGACCATGAAGTTGGAAACCACGGTGGTGGTTGTGAGGGGAAATACGGAAAGGTGAGGATGGTGGGTGCACTACTGTATGTCTACGACCATGAAGGTGTGAGGGAGTGAGGGCCACAATGTTCTGGTCAGAGTGGCGGTGGTCCCATGGTGGCAGGAGGTGGGTCCGGTGGTTCTGGCAATAGGGAACCAGCGAGGGGGCTTTGGCGAGTAGGCGACTATGGTGGTCACCCAACCTGAATGGTGATCAGTGAGGCTTCCCATCGGAGGAGGAGGCTGCATTGGTGCCTGAATTTCTACTGAAGGAAGGAGGAGGCAGGGAGGCCAACCCTCTCATTTTTTAAAAGTTTTTTCTTAAAAATTCTTTAGCCTTGTTACCCATGTCGCCCCATATAAAGCCACCTATTTTTTCATTTTTTGTTTTTTTATTGAAAATCCTAAATTTAGGGTTTAGACAAACAATTTTCTACATTTTTTCATTCACTATTGGTCAAACTTCCCATTAAGATAATTGTGTTATTTTCACATTTCATTTATTTTTAAATAAAACAATTAAAATAATTCCCTAATTAATGGAATCCATGTCCGCCCAAAAAATACTATTCTATCTGGAAAATGGTATTCATCGGAATTTGTTGTAAAACTCCACTACTGAAACAAAAAATGAACACAAAAACACACACACACACTTGTGTGTGTGGGTGTGTTGGTGTGTGTGTTTGTGGGGGGGGGGGGGGGGTGGGTGGGTGTGTGTGGGGGGTGTGGGTGTGGGTGTGGGTGTGTGTGGGTGTGTGTGGGTGTGTGTGGGTGTGTGTGGGTGTGTGTGCGTGTGTATTTATTCATTTTTACTAACCCAAAACAGTAAAAAAAATCCATGTTAAATTTTTTTAATGGCCATTACCTGGTCATCCAAAATTTGATCAATGTGTGGTCTATTTATTTAGGACCGATTTAAGACCCCCTACATAATATAATGAAATTTAATTTTTTTTTTCTTGGCTCAAAAAATTTGCAGGATCCATTTGATATCAAATGAAGGTATCGAAGAACATAAAGGAAGCAGGTGGGAAAGGGATTTAAAATTTTTATCACCAAAGTGATTAAACATTTCATCTCAGGTGATCTGAGCCTCGGTAGAGGTCTGAGGATCTTGGGTGAATTTTATAAGAACAAAAAATTAAACTGAACAAATATCTTTTTTGATAACGAAGTGCGCTCGAAGACAGTTAGTTTCTAATGACTGTTGCTTAATGTATCTAAATCCAAATCCCTCTAGATCATCTACACATGCTCCAAGATTTTTCGAGTTCATCATTCATCGAATTACATGTGCTAGTGCGGAGCTATGATTAATCCTTCCGTATTATGATGATCACCTCCCTCCCTTCCCTTCGATACATCGAAGGCATTCTTGGATCTTTTTTCTCTAAGAGAGAGTTTCTCTCTCTAGAAGGCGGGAGAAGAGAGAGGGTCTCATTCCGTTGGAATGAACAATGCTATATAAATGAGCTTCTCTCTTTTTCTTATATATTGGGAGGTTAAAATACTTGAAAAGGGTTCCCCGTCCCTTAGGATATAAAATTCCCACTAAATAAGAGATAAATAAATAGATATGATGAACTAACTACGTTATAAATATTATTTATATTTTATGACAAACTTATAATATATATTAAATATATTACGTGATAAAATTGAGTCATTGAACTCAACTCGTAATTCCCAATAATATTAAATGAACCTTGAATATTAAAATAATATTTGTTCATATAATATTTTTCATGTATTCAATAAATACATCATGAATAATTTTAATAAATTTATTCAACCCTATTATTCAATACTAAAATAATAATGAATTTATTTTTCATCGATGATCAATTACATAGACAACTCTCTGACCTCTTGGTGGGGCCCACCATGTCCTATATAACAATTCACCTGAATATGAAAGATTATTAAATATTCTATTGTGTGGGACCCTCTAGGACCTTATCTTGATAGAAGTGAATTGTATTCATAGATTAAGAGTGGGGTATAGAAACAGATAAACTGCTTTAAAGAGATAAGAAGAAGTCATAGCAACGACGAACATCCTATGAACATTCACTATGTAGTATAATTTTTTTCCATTAGATATCTCATAAATAAGGATGCACACTTTTGTCATAATTCATTATATATTTATTATGTAATGATATAACCGGAGAAACTCACCTTCATCTACCTTGGCCATTGATTTATGAAGTTACTACCATCCTAATAAATGAGATCCAAGATATAACTTCCTCAATTCAAAAAATAAAAATTCTATCTTCAACATTCAACCAATGTCATACCATGAATGATGCACACATCACAAGATATGTTTCCACAACTTCATTTTCATGTTTTTTCCCTTGTGTCAAAGCACATGATCAAATGCAACACGTTGACAATGAACTTATAACAGGAGACCAATACACTTGATTTTAGATAAGAACAACCATTGACACCTAAAACATGTGGCATTCCTATTGGTCGATCTTTCCTCATGATGTCACCTACTAGATATCTTCATTTTGAACATAATGAGAAGAAGTCGCAAACCTTATGAGACCCCATCACTTGATAGTCAGACATCATCTATATCTAGTTATAATGATGTATCTGGAACATAATGAATATGTTTAAGATTAATTTCATAGTATCTTGTGGGTTTCATTATTGCATGGGAACTAATATAACATTTTTTATATGATATTTAATATATTGAAATTACTATTTAAATATTTGATGCATAAATCTCTACATTATTATAGTAAGCATGCATCGTGTATAACTCACGGTATCCATGATATGGTTCTTAAAGAGTACTATTCAAGTTGAGTCTCTCGAACCCAATATTACAATATTATAAAATTAATTTACAATTTTTCTATATATGTATATTAGTTATTTATTATACATTTTCAATTTTGAGTGTGATTATTCTTGATCATTTTGAACTACTTTAGTAATTGTGATGTTTTATTCATTATTCTCCCAATGTTGATCATTAATAGACCATGACGGGTGCTATAATTGATTCTTTTCAATTATATGTATTGTCATAATTTCAATTTATTTCATTTTTTAGGATCCTTAAATATGAAATCATCAATGTGTATGTTTTAGTGACTTTTAATGAACAAGAATTTGTGTATTAATTAATGAGTATAATATTAACTCTATCATTATATAACCAAAAATAATTTTTTTATTTATATCACATATTATTGTTAATTAATTTATGATAGTCATCCATTATAATATTTTATTACATTGTTCAAGTAGGTTGTCAAATCGACCCAATAAAAACAGACCATAATTTAATTGATAAACACGATTATAGGGATATTTGTTTATAATATCATTATTAAAGAAGTATAATGTTGTTATTAATATTTTTGATTTAGTATAATCATATTTTTAGAAACTATTATAAATAATAAAAATACTCAGTTAAAAATGAAAAATGTTTCTTCGTGGAGGTAGTTGTCTACACGTACACAGTGTAAATGTTATCATTTCTTTTAAAATGGAAGGGGATAAGGATAGATAATAAATTACATTCTAAAAATAATAATTAAATTATATATTTCCTATTTTTTCATAATTTCCATAATTAAAACCATTCTTTATAAATAGTGGTTAAAAAATAAAAGCCATCACTTCATGGAGGTAGTAGTTTGTGTAACACACGATCAACATTCTACTATTTTTTTGAGTGCATCAGAATGAAAAAATTCATGTTGTTTCATTAATAGAATAATATAATGGTATATGGATTATAGTTTTTTCATTATATAAAAGGTATTGGAAATGTACTTGAAAAATGATATTCAGAATAGAGGATTAAGAATGGGGTAATACGTACATCAAGAGTTTGAGTTTTCTCATTGAAATCTCTATAAAAATAGTGGACATATGCTTACTAATGGTGACTCAATGATTACTTAAGGGGGAGATACTTTTAGGAGGAACAAAATGGTATATTTTTATATGTAAAAAAATAATTTAAAGGTCTAACATGAAGTGGTGGAAGGTTTTACTTTTATAATTTAAGATGAGGTGATTTTTGGAATCACACCTTACATTTTCAATAATTTAATGTTAATATTAAAGGGTTAAAGGCTCTAAAATAGGAAATGGAGGTAGGGTAAGTGATTTTGGGAAGAATAAATCCTCATAAATCAATTTTGAAATATATTTTGAACATTTTTTGGGCCAACTCCCCTCAGTAAATCCATTTTTTCCATTTTTACTTTTACTAGGGTGATTAATTTTCAACTTTAGTAAACAAATTAAGAACCAAAATTAAAATTTACCTTCAAAAATAATTTGAAACATATTATTTAAAATTTTAAAAATATTTTATAAAATAAAAATTTTAATTATTTGAAACATTAATTTTAAAACAAACACGTATAACGTATAATCTAGTTTTTTGGAAAACAACGTTTTTATGCTTGAAATTTCTGTGTATGATAAAATTATCAATGGTTTTAATTTTTTAGAAAAAAATATTTTATTATAAAAAACTATATCCTAATTTGAATTATAATCAATCAAAAACCAAATTTTACCAAAATAAATGTTAATTAAATGAAAATACCAAAAACAGTTTTTATCATAACAAAAATATTAATTTTGTTTTATAAGGTTAACCATAGGTTTTATAATTTTTTTCAAAAGTATATTTTAAATGTAAAACATTATCCCTGAAATATTTTGTTTCTCAATTAAAAGGTTTTCCAAAATTCTATGTCCTATTTATATACTAATAAACTAATAGAAGTCACAGTTTGGGGGGGGGATGTATTTTCACTTTTTATATAAAAATCAATTGTTTTATAAATATAAAATAATCCCTATTAGAGTAGTTTTGATATGAGGAATTAAAAAATGATGTAAATTTTTAAAAATTAAAATTAATTATTTTAAAAATAATATAGATAAATAACAATTATTTTTATTGAAAAATGAATTGTTTATGCTTCAAGTATTGTTGATCTTGTTATATATTTCTAATTGATTACTATATTATTATTTATTAAAGGATTTATTATTTTTAAAATTTCCTTATCCAATATTTAGGGGATTATTTTATTTTTGTTTCATTTGAAACAATATATTAACCATAATACTTATTTAAAGTGGAATATTTTCCCTAAAATCCTCAGTCGTTAAATTTCCCATATCAATTATTAAAATAATTGAAACAAGGTTTGGACAAATGTATAAACCATTAATCGCTATCAACAACCCATCGAATAATTTTCTAGGTAAAATTTCCAAGGTAAAACCAATAACCATATCTACCCATGTCTCACCCACCCTTTTAACGTTAAGTATGGGTCAAGGCACCTAGTTAGGTCCCCTGTGTAAATACATAATAATGGTTCCCCACTTGGGGCAATTTAAGTAAACACACAAAAAAGGCACCCTACCTGGGGTCCCCTTTTGAAAAACTCACACTAAGGTCATACCATCAATGATGGGTAGCACAACGAACTCCCATGTCATGCCACACCTCTATATAGAGGTGGACTAGAAATATTACATAAGAATCACGATATCACGCTAATCCCATCCACACCTATCATGGGTGTACAAAGTTCATAAGGTATAATTTAATTATTCTACCCCTCGGTCATTGGTGACTAGGTTATCAAGTCAATGTCCTAATGTCTAAAATAGCCTTGGACACCTTATGTAGTTCATAAGTAGGAATCTTACATTAATTAAATCAAAATCATAATTAATAAACAAATTAAACAATTAAATTTATCTAATTAATAATCTATTTAACTTAAAGTTAGGTATAATAGGGTTTTCGGCTGCATGACGCATGCCACTAAGAAATTTATAAACCATATGGTGTGTATCAAGGACCAGTTTCCTCTTTTTTAAATTATTCCCTTTTTAATTCATAGCCCAATAGCTAATTCCCAAGTTCCTTAATATTTTACCAATATCCTAAGAACCTATCTCACATTGAAAATTATAACAATAGAATATAACTAAATTACAATTAATTATGTAACCCATTTAACAACAATCTATAATTTCAAAAAAAATTAACTGTTAGGCATATTTTCTAGAAAACTCGTCTATTTACACCATCACACCAAATATATGATGCACTGCCCATGAATGATATAAATCTGACTCCTTGAACTGACCCAATAAAAATCCCTAATAGTAAGTGATGATTAAGTTACCAAAACTATTTAATTTTAATCAAGAACCCAAATAAATTTTTCAACCTGACTTACCCTCATTGAAGCAACAAATGACTATGGGTGGACATTGTTTCGGGACACCCTTTACATATGTATGATGAAATTTACTTCATTTTGGGATTATTTTACCGTCTTATAATGAAATCATCACCATAAACATAAATTAAAATTCTTAAGATCAGATTTTATAGAAGGTTGAACCAAATGAAGAAAAATAATGGAATCTATTTCCATAGATCCACAATACATTCAATCACAAATAAACCCTTGATAATGGGTAAGTAAGTAGGCCAAGGCTTGGGGGATATCAGACCTTACACACCAAAATAGGGAGGGTAGTGGTGTTCCCCCTTTTAAAATACTAAGGGGAATAAATATAGTTGTCCCCCTATAAATTGTCACTAGCCAACCGATTTACAAAACTAGTTATACATTGGACACCTACAGCCTACAAGCCTACAAGAATTCTACTGGCTAACTGGTGGCTGCAGGTTACTGAAAAATATTTGCATAGAAAACACATGCCAATATTCATTATTATTCTAAATATTTATGATAAAATTAAATCCTCATTCCTCATTTAAAATATATTTTTTAACATGTTCCTAACTATGGAATTTACAATAGAATACCTATTTTAAATATTACCACTCAATAAAATAAAATTAAAATTTTTACTAGAACCCAAGACCCATACAAATGAGGGTTATTACACGTATACCACACTAGACCTACTAGCCCTCATTATTAATGATTTCATAGTCAATATGTCACATTAGCCCCACTAACCCCATTTGGTAATGATCAACTTGGTCCACATGTCTTAATAAACCCAACTAACCATAATTTTAATAACCCACTTAGTTTACAAATCACATTGTATAAAATTTCCCACAATAGCAATGATTCCCAAGTGTACCTATCAAACTATACCATTACCACACATCACCACAAAACCCCCTGACTCACTTAATTTAAAATCCTCTAAGTCCTAAATTTATCATCCATATGAATACTACCCATCCAAAAAATTCTAAAAAATCAACATTGGGGTATATCCTACTACTTAATGTTACCCATGATGAGTTAGATATTAATTGTTTTCTTGTATCATTATATAAATGCATAGAGATAACATTAAATGTATAAATATTTTTTTAATTATTTTATAACCTTATCATGTATTTGAAAATGTTTCTATAGAATCCTAATTTAATGTTTTTCTAATATTTTTTATTTACAATGATTTTTTGGAAAATATTTTTTTCTAAGGTTTTCTAAAAAACTTATCATGAAATAGAAGGATAAAATTAATATTAAAATTACCACTTAGATATTTATTACCACATGAATGTTAAAATAAAATTTTTTATGGTTTTTTAATAACACTTGTGATAGATATCAATGATTTTGATCCGTAATAAGATGTTTTGTAGTTCATTAATTAATGAGAATATTCTATCATTATAGAAACTTATCATTAATGAGAACTTTTTTTAAATAAATATATATAAATGTGGAAGATGTTCTTGAGATCTTGAATTACATGAATTATGAAATCTAAGAAATTGGAATAGAATTGAAGCAAGAGAGATTTGGATAAATGGATTGATCCATAAAATACTAGAGAATAAATACTAATATGTGTAGGATTGATATATGATTTTAAGAAGTTAACGTTTAGATACGAATAAAAGATTATATCTCCGAATTAATACAAACACTCAAAAATATAAAATTTGATTTTACTAATTATATACTAAATGAATAAACTCTTAAGGGGTGGAAGTTGGTGAATGGGTGATGTTATATGAGTGACTTTGTTGAGAAGGATTATAAAAACAATTTAGTTAATATTTTTATCCTAAAATGAAAAATATAAAGAAAAAAAGGGAATTTATTGATATGTAACATGGGATCATAAATATTATATATTATACAACTTATTTTATTATTTTTTGTTTTATTTTCAACATAGATAATAAAAAATAAAAAATCATAAGGCTCAAGGATTTTAAATAAGGAATTAGTTAAATTTTTTTCAATGTTTATATTATTTTATTTTCTAATCTATGTTAAATTAATAAATACGAAAGTAATAAAAGATGCTAAAATGATAATATAAAAAGGTTAATGAGCATTTATTACATGGCTAAGTTGATATACATGTTCATTTAGTGGGTAAAAGAAGAGGAGAAATGACTTTTAATAGGGATATAAATATAATAAATTACTAAAATTATATAATTCTCAAGAAAGTGGTTAGCTTAAGTGTGAAAATTCTATAAATGTAAGGTATGTTTAGTAGAATTATCTTAATGAACCTATGATACATAATAAGTATGTGAGGATGTGACATTTCAGGAAGTATTATACATATTTCTCATAAGTATCTAGTATTGGGTCTCATATCATGATATAAAGATCAAGGAATAAAGTTATTTCTTTACTATATAGATTTATATCTTATGTTAGGATGATTTTTAACACTTGGAAATTTCCATTTCATAAGAAATAGAGAAAATTGTTCTCTATGAATAATGGACTAGAGGATTATAGGGATAAACATATGAATGAGAGAGTTATAGTACTATTTAACCTTCTTGGAGATCTAAATGATATGATATGAGTTAATCTTATTTATTCATATCTACACACGTAGTAAATTAACTAGGATGGGGTGTGGAGTTTTTTCCTTATTCTATGAAGATCGATACACCCTATAGAGAAGGTTAAAAATGGGTTTAAATGATAATATTTTTATATTATGATATGAAACGTAAAAACTATATGGGGCTTTTAATTCATTGGAAGAAAACTTTTTGCCCAGTCATTGGAATGGACTAGTTAGTTAATCTTATAGGTCATATTGATTGATATGTTCATAGAGTTTTGATTGATTATATGGGATTATTTCCACATTTTTAGGAGAGTGGGATGTCACTGTAAACTAGGAATTCTCTATTACCTAGGGCCTCAATGATTTATCTTGTTAATTTATTATATTGGTTATTGTAAAAGTAGTGTATATGGATCAATACAAATTTCATGAAATAGAGGAAAAATATAATTATTTATTTCTAATGAATTTTTAGAATGGAAACTAAAAATTTATTTATAATTCTATATTATTTTTTTATCTATAACCAGTTTACTATTTTTTACCTTATTTAAACATTTCACATGATGAATTGTGAGAAGTGAAAGTGATACTATAAAAACTAGGAAAAATGATTTATTCGATAAGAATGTCCACTTTAGGAGGAATGGGTTTTATTTTCAACGAAATATAATGGTAGTTTTTAATTATACATGGAAAATTAGAAGTTTGATAAAGTTATAGTGATGAATAAATATCTTATACCTCACATTTATAATTTATTAAATTATAAAAAGGTGGAAAATGGGTTTTCATGATTGAATTAAGATAATGATATCAAGTTGAGGTTGATAGTGTAGGGTATTCCAAGTATGGTTTTCTAAATCCAACACCCACATATTAACTTTTTAGTATTTGGTAGTTTTCATGTCTTTAGTAATGATGAGAGGATTTTAACATGTACGGTTTAAGTTCAAAATGGGCACTGGTTTTTCTCATTCATTCATTACCAAGATAAGTATCAAGAAAGAATGAAATTATAGAAATATATTGAAATAATTAAGGGTTTTAAGGGTGATTCTTGGATTCATATTGGTGATATCAATTACATTATTTATACTATTGTGAAAATTGGTGCAATTCAGAATCCTATTTCCCTCAAAGAAGATAATTCCATTATGGAAGATAATTACCTGTTAGAAATTAACCAGGTGGGTTCCATGTATAATTGGTAATGAAGGTATCTCAACAGAATGGTTTCTAGTATGTCATACTAGGCATTTAACAATGGAATTGCTCATGAAAAATGATAAATGGACCCTAGTATTTATATCCACAAGATTAACTATTTCCATCACCCAATTTTGGAAGGTCTTAAATCAAGGGACTAGAGAATGCATCTCCACTCTAGGTTTAATAATGAATGGGACTCCCTTATAGATTACGATAGGATCATCAATGATTTTTGGACCTCTATGTATTTTAGTGACGATGCTACATCTTGTGCACTAAAATTTAAGCTATTGGAGTGTATATTAAACTGTTGGAATAAGTAAACATTCATAAATTTGGATAAGAATGTTCCTACTGTTGGTGATTCCCTTATTCAGGTTTAGAAAGAATCCAATAATAAAGACCCTGTGCTTGACCTCTCTCAAAAGTTTATAATTTCTTCCAAGATGAATCATCTTCTTTCAATAAAGTAAAGTATTCAAAAAACATTCAAAATAAGATGCATCAAATAGGGTGAAATAAATTAAAAATTATTCAAATCCCTACAAAGGGTCTAAAAAGTTTATAGACCGCTTGATTTTTTAAAAGTGGTGATCAAATAATTCATGACAAAGAGAGTCATTCATATTAAATTGTTTCATATTACTCAAGCCTCTTCAATGGATCAAACTTATTATGGAAATTTAATGATTATTTCATTCCAAGACTTGTTAATCTTGAGGAAAACTCCATGATCAATAGTTTACCTCTTGAATTTGAGATCAATCACATTGTTTTTAGTCTCTACTATAGTAGTTATACTAGCTAAGATGGTTTCACTAACTTATTCTTCAAAAGTTAGTAGGATATTCTTCATGTGGATGTCTTAAAGTTGGTCTCAAAATATTTTATTAGAGTATCTATTCCTCATGGTCCTAATGCACAATTTTTATACCTGATTCCAATGATTGATAATGCTTGTGATATTCATCTTTTTGGATTTTTTCTCTTGTTATTTACATTTAAAAGTTTTTATTAAAATAGTTTATAATATACTTGCTTATATCATTAATAGAATCATCTCATAGAATAAATTTAGTTTTTTTAAGGGTATATAAATTCATGACTGTATTTCCATGATGTCTTAGTCTGTATACCTTCATTGAAGATCAAATAGGGTTTGTAATTATTATCTTAATCTTTAAATAAGGAAACCCTTTAACACCATGGATTGGAATTTAATTTATAAACTTTTGGACCTCTTTGTGTTTAATTTCACTTTCATTAACTGGGTGAAATGTATTATTGGATATGCTCACATTTTGGTTCCTCACAATGGTTCACCTAAAGGTTATTTCAAATGCTTTATAGGGTTCAGGAAAGCGGATCCACTATCTGATATTATTTTTTCTATTGTTGAATATTATCCCAGTAGGTTACTCACTTGTATGGTGGGTCAAGGAAATATCAAACCCATTCAAGTACTGAGGTCTCTCACTGCTCTATCTTATCTTTTATATGGTAATAATATTATTCATTTCATTAAATAGTATAAAAGAAACATTAGAGTTATAAATAAAGTTATTAATCAGTATGAAAGTGTATCAGGGAAATCTATCAGTTGGGAGAAATCATTCATTTATTTTGGGGAAGGATTTTATCTGACCATAAAATCCATTATTTTGGTTGATTTTTAGATCTTTGAGGTGAATTTTACCTTTAATTATCTTTGAGTTCATTTATTATAGGGAAGACTAAAGGCTATTTTTTTTAATAGCATTTTTCATAAAATTAAAATCCAAATTTAAATTTAGTAATGGAAGCCTCCATCAATGGCTAGAAAAATTTGTCTTACCAAATTCACATGGTGTATTCATTCATGATTTATAAATGGCTTGGGGGATGACTAAAAATCTAAAATATTGTATTAAAAACTTATTTCGGAGTGGTATCATTCTTGAAAGAAAGATAGTGACGATTAATTGGAAAAAATACTGCCATCTAATTGTTAATATAGGTTTTGGGACTAAAAAGATAAAAAAAATTAATGAGTCCTTGCAAGAACAAATCACATGGAACCTTATTAAAAAATATATAACCCTTGAATTTCTCAGAGCTATAATCATGGATAGTTTGAAACAACGAAATTATTTATTCATGGGATACTCCATATGGTTGGTAATTAAATCAACCTATCCAAAGATCACGACGCATTCACACTAGATTTCCAATAAAAATTCCTCTCTCAAATTCCAGTTTGACAACTAGACTTTAATCCATCTTATTGAGGAATTTAATTCATGAAATTCTTGGAGGGGCCTACACTACTATATTAATGATTTCTTTGATGTTCATCCATGATTGCAGGATGATGTCAATGAAATTATTTGTTATTATACTTTTGTTTTAGGTTCGAACATACTGATCTGGGAATATTCAAGAGTGATATCCTGAACATCAAATTTTACTATAATCACAACACTGCATTCTCAAAATATGATTTTGTTTGGATCAAACACCTAAAAAATCTTTGATAAATCCCTCAGATTGGATTCTTATTTGTAGGATTTATCATAATATATTACCTATGGATATCTACTTTCAACGAGTTGGTGTTTCTTGGTTCTCTAGGTTCACCATTTGTAGCGAACACAGGGAGGACCCAAATCACTTATTCCTTAGCTGTGTGATAGATTCAGCTCTATGGAAGGAGATTTTTAGTTTTTATATCTTTTGTTACAAAGATTCAATTTATTGTAATACCTTTCTCATCTTTTCATTGAAGTGTCCCTCTCACCCAATCAAAATGGTCTTTTCTAGGTTGTGGTTGCTGAAGTTCTTCACTCAATTTGGTTCATCCAAGATGTGATATTGTATAATGGTACTGCATTCATCCTCTAATCCATAGACATAGGGATAATTGTCTCAATAAAATAATTCAACATGACTCATAATGATTATTATGATAATAGTGTTCATGAACATACTATTCTAAGTAGATTGGGTATTGCTAGAAACTATAAACCACCATTTGTTACTTTTGATGTTTTTTCAAATCCTCTAGTTGATAATTGGATAAAATTCAACATGGATGGGGTGTCAAAAGGGAACCCAATCCATTTTGGATGTAGAGATGTATTTCATGATAATGGTGGAAATGTCTATAGGTGTTTCTATGGCCCATGTGGTTTGGCTTTTTCACTTTAATAAGAAATTTAATTTATCACCCATGAAATATCTTTTTCTCATTCTAAAGGCTGGAACAACTTATGGTTGGAGTGTTATTCCACTACTATAATTAAATCCATCATAAATTATATGTTTCATTTTTCATCAAGACATACCACTTGATGGATGGAATTAGTAGACATTCTTATAGGTACTAATTTTATCATCACTCACACCTATCAAGGGGAAAAATATGTGTCAGGTGGTCTTCTCTACAAAGGGATTGATGTTGATATCACCTTTGTAGATGAGCTTCCACTGGGCTTAATTCCATTGAATTAAATGGATTTTAATATTTTTCCCCTCTTCAGATTCCTATAATTCCTCTCCTTTTATAAAATTTCGTCCTTGGCCTTTCAGGTTGAGGGACCTTTAAAAAATACACTCTTGGAAGAGATAGATGAATTACCCATTATATGATACATTTATGGTGTGTTTTACTCATAAAAAATCAAATTATATCTTCTGTTGATAGTACATGAATATAAGGAAATGGAGGATGTTTGAGTATCTTAAATTGTTTTTATTTGAATTTTTTTAGACACTAGGAAATTCTAATGTCATAGTGGATGGTTCGATCATAAAATATTAAAGTCAAGTTGTCAAAGAATGAGAAATACCATAGAAGTTGCTGTTTATGTTGGCATATTTATATTTGGAAGTAATAAAGGTATTATATAACATGATTTTATAATGGAAATATATTAATTAAATTCATGTGCATTAGGTGAAAGGAGAAAAAATTATGATTCTAAATATAATAAGATGTGTAACACCTTAAATAGTAGGGATACCATTAATTGGTTTAATCCTATAGATTAAACAACACAATTTGAAGGATCTAGTGGTGGTGTATATTAGTTTGAAAGAAGAAAATATGAAATAATTTCATAATTGAATTTCTTTCATTAACCCTAAGGATAAAATTATGTATCAGGTTATTAAATAAAAATTTTATTGTACAAAATTGGAAAAATAAATAGATTGTTTTTTCTTAGTGTTTTTCTACTCTATATGTGAAGTATAAACATCAATGACCAATGGGTTTCTTGGAATCCTTGTCTATATCGAAATGAAAATAGAAGAATATTGAGTTAGAATTTAGGTTTTTCTTCCAAAATATCTATGAAAGAGTGAAGTTATCAATGTAATTGTTGATAAATTTACTATATTTATACAATTTTTTTTATCCATGAAATATTTCTAGTGGAATATATGGATAGGTTGTGTATGAACGAAATTGTGAGACTTCAGGGATATATAAAAATAGATTTTTCTCCCTCCACAGGTTTTAATTTATTAGCATTGATTTAGATCAATAATCATTTTTTAATATTATAATAAAATATATGCACAAAAATTTGTTATTTTGGAATAAAATTAGTTGAAAATTATAAATTATAAATTTAAATGGATAAAATTTTATCCCGTGGTCATGAAAATTAGGAAAAATTTCAGTACCTATTAAATGTGTCCCTAGTAAAAAATAATTAATTGTAGTTTTTTGGGAATAAGGGGTTTTGGATAAGAGTGGTGTAATTTGATATAATATTTTTCACCCCATTCTGGGAAGATTTTTCATCATTAAATATTTTTAGAATATTCCATAACAAGGAACTATCCATTTTCTCATCGATTAAGGATTTTAGGTCTTGACATGTTCTTCAAGGAGAACAACCAGAGGTTTTTTGGATTGATAGATGACCCTATATGTATGAAATTATTTATCATTTTACATCCCATTATTCATTTTTATTTTATATAAAATACTTGTAATTATTGATTATAGCCATCAAATTTTTATTTATTCTATATAAAAATATAAAATTTGGTATTTTCTATATTCAATATTGTAGAAACAAAATAGGGAATAATATTGGGTTAAAAAATACACCAGTATATCACCCCTATCCTAAATCTAAAGTTTTCTAGTATGACCAACATAGGGAAATTTTCCCCTGGGCTAGTGGTAATTCAAAAAAGTTCATTTGGGCAACCATGACCACCACACATAGCTCCCCCTCCCACAAATCTATCCCCCAGTCTTCTCCCTCATTACACAAATTAGATAGATGAAGCCACTACCAACCTTTACAACACTCGGTGGGGATCATGATCATTAGAGAGGGAAATAAATCAGAATATCTTGGGAGGTATTGGACAATGTAATGTGTGGTCGGTGACAAAAGATTATATCTATAGAGGTGGTTCCATGCATCATGATGAATATCTCAATGTGTGGTGATCACTAGTATTTGGTCTAAAGCTTTGGGAGGTTGAAAGAATATATGAACACTAACTATTTCATCATTTAGGGATGGATATTTATTCACCAGTCTTGTGGAGTCAAACCAATGGTCTATTACCTATAGTTGGCTAAATAAAATTTCAAAAAAATTGCTCATATATGGGTGGTATGGTCTGATCATGTGGAAGGTCTAAGGTTTGACCTTGGGGACCTAAAAAGGTTATCTAGAGAGTCTAATCCTCAAACAAAACAAAATCTATTAGAGAATTCCTACAACTATACATTTTTATAAGGTAAAAATGTGTCATACTCTTTGAGTAGCCCTATTGACTTGTTTGGAAGGTAGTGGGTGTTTCTAATGTTCACAATAACATTACTCAGGAAGCAGTTCATGTACGGTGCCACATTTCCATGACTATATCATGACTCGTCCTAGAGGGGAAACTGTTGCGACTTCCCCATGCCCACCTCCAAAAGGCAAGGTGCTGGAAACCAGTGCCTAGTAGGTATATCCCAAAAATGGGAGGCATCAGCCAAAAGTTCTTACACACACACACACAAATATTGATCCCACTCAATGATGAAATGTAAAAAGAATGAAAGAATTCATGCATACATTTAAGGTCCCAAAACAGAGAATGACAGTAAAGTGATTAAAATAGAGAAGTGGACAAAAACAAGCCCAACCCAAAACTATAAAGATTTCATCCTACTATAAGGGTGAAGACAAAGTCAAAATCATGCTCTTGGTAAGCAACTCAGTCTATCAAGTTCCAGCTATGCTCCACTAGCTCCATGTCCTCATAGGATGTTGTCAAAAGGGTCATCATCTACACAAGACACGACACGTGTGAGGAAATCCCATATAGGCATGAGTATAAAAATACTCAGAAGGAAACCCAAAAAACACAAAACATGAAACACCAAGTATAGTCATATCAACATAAGATATAATAATAAATGTATAATAGTAGCAAAAAACACCCAGACATACTCAGGAAAACACCTCACCATCAGGTAGTCACAACCAACTTCCATCCAAAGGATTCTGCTCAAAGAAACACTCATTCCGGGAGGACTCACTCCATGATACATGCCATCATAAGAGACACTCAATGAAAGGTTATAACTCATTGGTCCCCACCTTAAGATAATTCAATGGTCTAATAAGACTATGATACATAGATAGAGGGTCATGCCCAGAACCGTTGGGGGACACCACGAACCCAATCTGGATCAACCCACTACATATGAGATCGTATGTCAACGATTCCAAAAAACTATACTGATACCACCCTCTATAAGGACGATAAAATCCCTACTCAGGTAGGTAATGCCAATTCCACAAACTCCAACTAGGGAAAAAAGGTTGATAAAGGATCGTACTCCAGTCTCACAGAGGGACACCACAACTCTATCTAATACTCGGCCTGTAAAAGGGATAAAAATATAGGGATGTGAATGTAATGACATATTGTACCCTCAAGGAAAAGGACCAAGGTAATGTAATAAACCAATACTATTCCAAACTAATAAGATGAAGATCTTATTCACTCTCAAAGGGAGTACACGACATGTCCCAATGGGTATACGGTGTGTATAGCTATCCCAAGTCCTGCCCATGTGTAAGATCCTCACACTGCATGTAGTCTCTATATACACAACATGTAAAAGGATATACATGGCATGTAGAGACACATGGTATCATGTTAGTGTCAGCTGGCCTGGTCTATGTACCAAAGTAGTGTTCATGTACCGATATGTGTATGTTAAACTATTTCAATGTGGGGGTATATGTTGTGTCTGTTCCCATGTACTCCAACTTGTGTCCATGTACTTATGATGTAAATGTTGAGTCAACCGGGGAGGGTCACACACCATGTGATAGGGGTCACACATTGTGTGATTGGGGTAACACACCGTGTGATAGGGGTCACATGCCGTGTGATCTGTAGCTTTCTCCAAACACTATTGTCGAATCTAGGGTGGCCACAAATTTTGTAACCCAAGATTACATGTCGTGTTCTTTGGGATTTTCTAGAAACCCAAGTTCATCCTACCATGTTACCCCTCTACCACTCTAACGTCTGATCCGACCATGCCTTGTTGGAAAACTCTATGAAACATTTAATCCAGGATTTTCCTCCAATAATTGAAAATTTTATGCATTATATATATTGGAATAATGGATCAAACCGTCATTCTTCATCGTGAACCAAATAACCTGAATTGGGAATCATCATCCTTATGATTCATATCTACTTATTTCATTAAACCACTATCACACCTTGCCTAACCTTGATCACTAATCATTGATTTTTGCACCAAGAACCTTACGTGCAACAATCGATTCATCAGAGTTCATTGAACCATGGACCAAGTGGTCACCTGTGATGAATGATAATGGAGGGATAAAATCACAATGAAAATTTATGAATAATGAAACTTGAACATTGTTTTATTTAGCCTTGATTTATTTCTATTATAATCATAAATGAATATGAATTGAAAAAACATAATAAATATCCCAAATAAATGATATAAATATGATCCCATCTAGAAAGGAAACTAATCCAAAAATCAATCCATTCCTAAACTGATTTGAATTTTTCATATAAATTAGGAATTTGGAAAATAAAAAACTAAAAACACCTCCTTCCATGATTTTGTTTGATCACTAATGATGAACAGTTGTCACGTCATGTTTGTTGGTGAGATATAACTAATTTTAGGTTGCATCGATCGATAGATCCACGGTCCATCTCCATTTTCTGGAGAGGATTATCTAAAGCTCTCCCTAGTGATCCTCTAGTGTCTAAAAACTTATACAGATAACCATGGATTTGAAAATCACTATATCTTTAAAGTAAAACTCATAGCTTCATCAATGAAATGAAATAAAAATATTTTTATGAAATTATTTTATTCAATTTATGCCTACTAAAATTATTTCACAAACAACCCATAATGACTAAAGTTATGTCTCACATAGGGTAAAAACATAATTTTGAACTCAATAGATCCATTAGTTTTCTAATCTGGGAACCTGTTTAAGAGTTATTCCACTTTTTCATAAAAATCTCATGCACATTCTACTTAATATATTTAATATTTCACACAATTAATCTAGGAACACCGGGCCTTAGAATCACTTTCTTTCTCAGATCCTGGTCTTAAAAAATCCATATAATATTTAAAAATAATACATGGAAAATATGAGATGTCACATTCTCCCCACCTTGGAGCTTTATGTCCCCAAAAAGGAAAAAACAATGGCTTCTCAAAAAGATGTGGGTACTGAGCATGAATCTGAGCCTCCCGCTCCCATGTGCTCTTCTGGATATTCCTATGTTTCCACTAGACACGCACAAAAGGAATAAATTTCCCATGAAGGAACCTCTTTTTCCAATCCCTGATCTCTACTGGGTACTTAACAAAGGTCGCTCCATCCTTGATGTTCAACTCTCCCCAATTGATAATGTGTGATGGGTCATGCATGTACCACCATAGCTAAGTCATGTGGAAGAGGTCGCGTACCTGGTCTAACTATGGAGGTGGAACTAAGCGGTACTCCACCTCACCAAATCTACATAGTATTTGGAAAGGGATAATAAACATCTGAGATATATTACCCCCTTGGTCAAATATCCACAATCTATATAGAGGTGAAACCCATAAGAATATATGGTCTCCTACCCTGACCTCCAAAGGCCTCCATTTCCTATCAACATAAGGCTTTTGATGGCTCTGTACAATATTCATCTACTCTGGGATGATATGCACATTCTCTATTATAGCTCGCACCAATTTTGGTCTCATGGGTGCTGACTCTCATAAGCCAATCCAGAAAAGTGGCAACCTATAAGGTCACAAGTACCAAGCCTCAAATTCTGTCATAAAAATGGTGTAATGGTAGAAATTTTTGTATAAAAATAAATTACTTGTAGTTGATCCTCCCAACTATGGGAAAAGTCTAATGTGAATGCTCATTTAATGTCCTCCGTAACCTGAATGTTCTTCTCAAATGGACCATTAGTTTGTGGGTGAAACGCAGTGTTCAAGTGTAATTAGGTCCCAAAAACCTCCTAAAATACCTTTCACAATTAGGATGTAAATTGGGCATCATGATCAGAATCAATCATCGATGGAAATACATGGAGTCAAACTATCTACTGCACATATAGTCATACCAATATCTCTACTGAACTCTACACCTTAACATCTAGGAAGTGGGATAACTTGGTGAGTTGGTCTATAATAACCGAAATGGAATCATGTCCCCTGGACATATGTGGTAATACCATCACTAATTCCATAGATATCTCATCCCACTTCCACTCTCTCACCCCAAGAGGTTGAGCTGAACCCATTGGAACTTGTTGTACAACCTTCACTTGTTGACAAGTAAGGCATCAAGAGATAAACTATGCAACTCCTTTCTTCATCCCTTACCACCAAACTAACATTAGAGGTCCTGATACATATTTTCCACACCTAGATGTAACTCGAAAGGAGATTTGTAAAACTCTCTCAATACCTCCTCCCTCAACGTCACTAGTACCATCGTGCGCCCTTTGAAAAGAAAGACATGCTCCCCACCTTTTTAAATTCTATCAGGAGAATACTCTGTGGATATATGAGCATGTTGGGTCTCACAGTCAATATTTCCAAGCTCTACCTCCCTGACTTGATGTAAGAGTGGAGGTTTGATAACCATTAATTGGAGTTAAACTACTCCATATCTATCCACAAAGGTTAACTACAATGAGGCTAAATGCTCTGATGCCTCGTTCAACAACTATGAACTAGATCTCCGGATAAGATAATCTAGTACCATGTTCCCATTACTAGGGGTATAGACAATCTCAAAGTCATAGTATTATAGTAACTCTAACCATTTACTCTATCTCAAGATAAGATCCTTCTGAGAGAATATATATTTGAGACACTTGTGGTTATAGTATATGATAAAATGCTCTCCTATTAGGTAGGGTTTCCCCATATTTAATTTAAAAACCATTGCTTCTAACTCAAGGTTGTGATTCGCGAAGTTATAATCATGCGATCTCAATTAGAATGAACCATAGAAAATAAATGATTACCTTTTCATCAAAACACAACCATGTTCATCCCCTGATGCATCACAGGACACTATGTATTCGACACACTCATTTGGTAACCTCATGATAGGAGTTCTCATCAACTTATACCTTAGATCCTAAAAGCACTCTAGGAACCTTTTCATCCACATGATAGGTTTCCATTTCCTATTTGATGATGTAAATGGTTCTACCACTCTGGAGAAGTTGGGTATAAACCTTTGATAATACCCAGAAAACCCAAAGAAACTCTGCACCTCAGTAACATTTATAAGGTGAATCCCAAGAAAGAACTAAGTCAACCTTTAATGGATCCACTAAAAATCTAGCCTCTAAGATGAAATGTACTAGATATTGGAACTCTCAAATATAAAAATAACACTTTGAGAGCTTCAAATAAATTTGGTTCTCTCGGAGTGTGTCCAGGACCATCCTCAAGCCACTCATGTGATCCTCCTCAGACATAGAATACACTGGGATTTGATCGATGAATACTGCAATGAACCGGTCTAATTATAGTTTAATGATATGGTTTATGAGTCCCATGAACACTTCTAGGAAGTTATTCATTCCAAAAGGAATCACCGAGTACTCATATTGATGGTAATGGCGTCTAAAGGCTGTCTTTGGTATATCCTCATCCCTTACTCGTAGCTGGTGATAGCCTGATATGAGGTAAATCTTCAAGAACAATCATGACCCTTTAAAATAATAAAATTGTTCATTGATACTTGGTAGTAGATATTTCTTAATCATGATCACCTAGTTCCAGAATCGGTAATCCACACCTAATCTCAAGCTACCATATTCCTTCTTGGAAAACAACACTGAAGCAGCCCCGGGGAAACACTGGGTCTCATGAATCCCTTATCCTGCAAGTCCTCCAATGGATTCCTTATATTTTGAATCTCTACAGGATGCATTTGATATCCTAGTGAAGATATTAGTTTCATCCCGAGATGAAAGTTGATGAAGAAATCTAACTCTCGATGGGGAGTTAAACCAGGTATGTCCTGAGGAAAGATGTCCCCGTACTCCGCCACCACTACAGGAAACTTATATCCAAAAGTATCCACTATCTTCATAGTCATGATGGAAAACTGGTGAGTACTCATTTGTACTATCCTATGATTTATCTCATCCTACTCTTATAATTTTTTACTTTTCACCCACAAAGGAAAACCTCATTCTGTTACTGCAGACACACCAAATCCTCTAACCAAAACAGTCAATCTGGGCATGAAATGTAGATAGCCAGTTAATACCTAAGATAAATTCAAAGGCCTCATTCCTGTACCAAATAGATCCCATAATAAACTCTTTCCTCCATGTTTCAGGTCACACTATCTGCACAAGTGCGATATCACTGATTCACCACCCATTAGATCCTCCAACCACAAGGTTCAAGTCAAAAGCTCAATCGGAATCTCTAAGTCTCAAACCAAAGATGTGTAAAGGAAGGGACAGATATCACCCAAGTCTATCAATACTACAACTAAAGTGAAAAATACAATGATTTTACCTCATAACATCCTAGTAGACTTGGGTTTATAGGCCTCCATATATTGATAATGACCATTTCCCTACCCACCAGCTCCCTAAGCCTTACGTAGACCACATGGGGGTGGTGGTGGTAATATCTTGATCCTATGACCACATTCTGATGCCCTATCGGCCCCTCTGTCACATCTTCCTCCATGGATAACACACTGATCCAACCTCTTTCACCATCCTAGCGGTTCCTCAACCGTCTCCCACTCAGATGTACAATAGGTCGGGAAATCTCATGCCAGATGTCCCCGACCATCACAATAAAAACTCTACCCGTCTCTTAACTAATTTGAGCTACTCTGAGAGCCCTAAACTACTGAACCAGAGTCCTGAGATCACCTCCTGAAGTGTCTGACCCAATTGGATCATTGTGACTGTCGTTAGCTACCTGCTACCGAGGTCTCAGCTACTGGGTACCCACTACTAGCTCCCACTACTGGTGTCTGCTCTTCCAGAAAACATTCCACCAAAAAGGATCGCTCAAGCACTCCAGTATAGGTTAAAATGCTAGGAGATAAAAATCATGCCCTAATGTCTTGGGAAAATCCCTACTAAAAGGTCATAGCTTTGAAGAACTAGACCCACACTATATACAAGGAGTAAAATGAGAGATCTTTAAACCTCACTGAATACTTTACCATGATCATACTTCCTTACTGCATATTCAGAAGCTCGTGTGTGTGTACTTATTGAAACATGAATGGATATAAATCTTCTACGTAGATATAATAAAATTTCATAAAGGAGATAGTAGTCTCGTCATGTGACTAATTCACTAAGATCAATCATCTCCCCCGTAAAGCCCTAAAAAAGACTTGTTGTAAGAACTTCCATTTGATCAGAAAGCATCCATACAAGGTAGAAAACACAAGTGACTACCTCTAGCCAATACTCATCCACTTGGGGGATGTATCTTCCCATAACTTGAGTGTTCTATACCTCTCAAACTCCTACAATGCACTCAACCTCCATGCACCCTTAACTGGTAGTTCTAGCACTAGCTACTACTCGACAGGTGGTGGTATAGATGGTAAACCACAAAGAGGTTCTATCTCTAGTAAAATCCCCTATAACGATGCATCATCACTAGGAGGATCATAATCTCCATTACATGGGGAATCCTGGATGGTTGTCTATGTGGAGGCATCCTGAAATAAAACAATAAGTACCATGGTTAAAAGACTATATATGGGGAGCTGACTAAAGAAGGACATCGAAACCACAACCCATTCCTATATGAAGCATGTACCACTATTTTTCCTACAACCAGTGTTCTCATATATTGAGTTAAAAGTAGGTGATCATAGTCCTAGGGTATAAATACGTTGGCCACTGCACCAACACTAGAGTCCCTGGCCAGAAAACCAAACTCGAAACACTTAACACTGTTTCGCCAAACCAATATCTCAGACACCCTATCCTAAAGTAGAATTGATAGATATGATACCACTCTATCATGGCCCATCCTAAAGGGGCTCATGCCAAGACTACCCCAAGACCTCCTCTAATAGTCTAGGGGCTAGTGACCAGTTCTGAGTAGATGTATCCCATAGATGGGAGGAATTAACCTAAATTACTTATATGTACAAACACATCTCCAAGCCCATACAATGATGAAATGTAAAAGAGATGAAAGAATTCATGCATACATCTAAGATACCACAATAGAGTATGAAAGTAAAGTGCTAAAAATCGAAAAGGGACAAAAACTAGCCCATCCCAAAACTATAAATATTACAACCTATTTTAAGGGAGAAAACTAAGTCAAAAGTACACTCTTGGTAAACACCTCAGTCCACCAAGCTCTAGATATGCTCCAAAAAATCCCTTTACTCATAGGACACCATCAATAGGTTCATATTCTGCACAATATGTGACACATGTAAGCAAATCCCATGTAGGTGTGAATATAAAAATACTCATTAGGACACTCTGGAGACATAGGACACGAAGCACCAAGTATAGTCATTTCAATAAAAGATATAAAAATCAATGTATAATAGATGAAAAAACAACCATATATACTCAAAAAATACACCTCACCATCAGACTGTTATAACCAACTTCTAGCCATATGATTTTTTCTCGAAGCAATGATTGTTCTGGGGGGACTCAGTCCATGAGCCATGTTATCATCAAAGAGACTCAATAAAGAGTTCTAGATCATTGGACCTCACCCAAAAAATGAACTGGTCTAATAAGACTATGATACACATATAGGATGATTCCAAAAACATTAATGATATGAAATTCTAGATAGATGATCAACCCCTTTATTATAGAGGTCACACAAATTCAAAAAACTCCAACTATGGAACAAAGGATTATGGGAAATAAAACTCCAGTCTCACAGAGGGACACCAAAAATCTATCTGAAACTCGACCTCTATATCTGATCACAAATCCAGTGACATGGATGTGATTTCAAACTTTACACTTAAGGAAATGGATCAAGGGAATTTAATCAACCTATACTAGTCAAAACTAGGAATACAAAGTGCCTCAATCACTCTTCAAGGGAGTACATGATGTATCTCAATGGGTACATGGTGTGTCCAGCAATCCTAAGTCTTACCCATGTGAAATAGTCTCACATGACTTGTAGTATCTATATAAATGACATGTAGAAGGATATACATGTTGTTTAGATAGAAATGGTATCCTTCCTCTATCACCCGACCATTTGCATGTACTGAAGCCATGTTTGTTTACTGGTCTGTGTATTCCAAGTCATGTTCATGTGGGAGTACACAACATTTCCATGTCCGTGTACTCTAACAAATGTATGTGTACTTATAATGTACACATTTAGTAAACCAGGGAGGGTCACATGCCGTGTGATCATTATCTTTGTCCAAACCCTAGTGTTGTTGCTACGGGCCTCACACTATAAGAACCTGGTTCTTGTTTTTGAGGTACGGGTTTCTTCGTTTTCTTTTTCCTTAAGTGTTTTTGAGAAAATAAGGAAAATGGGGAAAATACCAAATTTTGTAACTACATGCCATGTAATTTTTCACACGCCATGTACTTTGGTTGTGTGGGATGGGTACACAGGGTGTGTAGGCCTGTCGACAATGAAAATTGTAAAAACGGACTACATTCCATGTATAGGGTATTTACACGTTGTGTGTTCAGTCGGCTAGTGAATAGTATGGAGGTGGAGGTAGCTGCTAGCGGAGCGACAGTACACACCATGTAATCGAGAATACACATCGTGTACTCATGGCGACAGATAAACAGTTCGACGGTGAAATAGTATCCTCTAGAAGAATAGTTAAATGTGAAAATTACATGTCATGTACTTGAGAGTACACGCCGTGTAGTTTATTTCTTTCGTTTAAAATGGGTAGTATCCTCCTCTGTTCATAGAGGAAGCTTAGAATGTCGGAGATCTCCCGACCGCGCACTGGGAATCTGTTTCTGCTTCCACCGATCACGTTGGGACCGTACGGGTAATCTCTCCCTTCTCATTGCGCTGTTCTTACCAATTATTTCTATAAGGAAAGTTAATTAAATTTGAATGAGAATAATTTTATCCCAGATCTACATCATTCTTGGATGATTCGGGATGTGTCATTCATGTATACCGATCAGGGGTGATTGAGGTAGGTGGTCTGGTGTTTAAATTCCAACTGTTGTGCATTTTTATGTACCGATGTGCTACAAACCCATGTTTGGGGTGTCGTATGGATGAGGCCTTTTCTCAAAACATATCTAGAATTGTATTGATAATATAATGACACATTTAAACTATTTATTGGGATCATTGCTTGGATCCAGGACCACCCCTGGGGTGTGTTCCTCTGTTTAGCCATTTGGACAGGTTATCTGAGGGTAGACCATAAATTTTAGCTTGTTTTAAATTACTGTGAGAGGAACTGTATAAAAATTGATGCTTATATTTTGGGCATGTCCTGGTTACTTGTTTAGCCAGAGGGAAATGTTGTGATTAGCCTGAGGGTAGTGTCTCGTTTAGCCTACGGGCAACCTTTCTCATGCATGTGGGAAGTAGTTCCTGTGCCTATGGGAAATAGATTTTGTGCATGTGGGAGACACCTTGTACACCTTTGGGCATTATTAGATATTCCTATGGGCAGACTCCTACGAGTTTGGATTCTCTTTACCTGAGGGTAACAGTTATCATGTCTGAGGACACTGACTGTTTACATAGAATAATCACTGTGGTGATTTTATTAAATTTAATGATTAGATGAATATTAAAATGGAAGTATAAATAGTAGTTAGTTACTTTTGAGTACTGCATAGTTTATTGCGTTTACCTTTGCACACTGTTGTTGAACATTTTCACGGATAGTTGGGCACGAGCCTTTGGTGAGTGCCTACTAGGATTTATTTCTCACACCCTATTTGGGTCATGGCTTCGGCCTAAATATACTATATTTTTGCAGGTCTAGATAGAGGGATGGGTCCCCATACAGGTACATGATTGTGGTAGAGGAGTAGGAGAGCATGGGACTGAGCCTAGGCTTGCGATACTGCAGCATTTTGTATACTCTGCTTTGGTTTTATTTGGTTGTACCTCATACTAGACATGTATTGTATTGTATTGCAGTATATCCTTTTCTAGCTATTTTCATAGAATAGTGACATGCTGCATCTCATATATATGACTGCTGGTTCACTTTTAAATTACTTATCTATTTCAGTTATATATTATTTACTTCTTTCGCTGTTGTATGTTATATAATTCTTTTCCGTTGTGATACACTTTGACAAATGAGGCCATAGTTTCCCCACTATCAAACCTAGGCCCTCGCTGCTAGTCAATAGCCTTTGGCGTTTGGGGAAATGCGTTTGAGGCCATGTGACCAACTGGGTTCGGGGCACCCGTTGAGTGGAACCCGAATCTGGGACGTTACATAGTGGTATTAGAGGACGATTTCTTTTCTTTGACATACTATTTGGATACTATAGTCAGGGATAGGACGGAAATGGTATTTGGTAATAATATATTCCCAAGAGTAGCTAACCCGTGTATAGTGAAAATCCAATTTACCTTGTGTTTCAATTTTACTAATTTTTCAATTTACAGTTGATTTGATTTTCACCGTTGAGTGACACACTTGTGGTGTGTTGTTATATTTTTACACATTGTTCTATTTAGTTGCAACCCGATGAGATGAGGGTATTCCGTCTCATGTATCATTTAGGCACAAGTTAGAATCACATTCCATGCATATTTTCCTTGCCATATAGGTTCATTAGAAATTGCATGCTGTTGTGATAAATGATGTGCTAGTAAAAGCATGATGTTGTGATAGATTCCTTGGTAAAATACTTTTTATTTGATAGGGTATTATTATGTAATGATTGTGCAATGAACTCCAATCTTTGGTTCTTTATGAGTATGGTCCCACATTAACTGGTATTTGGTGGATCATTGACTATTTACCTTGTTTGTAACAAGTATAATATGTCAAGATTCGATTCGTGGGGAGTATGGGCCCTCACGGATTGTAATTTGGAACTTATGTGTTCATTTTAGTGTTTTCTGAGATTCTGAGTAGTTTCTAAGGCTTACTGTCTAGAAAAACCTAGAATACATGCCGTGTAGTTTTGATTACATGTCGTTAAGTCTTCTTTTCCGGAAGAAAGAGAAAACGTTAAGTACACACTGTGTACCCTAAGTACACACCGTGTACCCTATGTACACGCCGTGTAGTCTCTTCCTGTGTCATATGCTATGTGGGCGGGGACACAGGGTAGGGGATGGTTTGGGAAAACACACCTTGTACCAGTTTTCTACGCTGTGTAGTATTGACTCAGAGACCGATCGTGTAACTAACAACATAGATGGAGAAACCTTAAGACAAACACGTCGTGTCCACATTGAAAACTCCGTGTTGTCTGACCCAGGTAACCAGCTGTGTCACTAACAACACGGGTCAGTGTTACCCTACCTAGTACACACCGTGTTCCCATGGGACATGTTGTGTAGTCTTGACCGCTGAGAGACCATGTGGACTTAGCCGTGTGGCTGTGGAAAACGGGGTGATGTACACGTCGTGTGTGGTTGTAACACTCTGTGTAGTTTCATATAAGTAGTTGTCCATGTCACGAATGACACGGGTAGTTGGAAATTAAACCATACACACCATGTAGATGTTATACATGCCATG
The DNA here is from genome assembly GCA_963277665.1 of Viscum album. Classification (NCBI taxonomy): domain Eukaryota; kingdom Viridiplantae; phylum Streptophyta; class Magnoliopsida; order Santalales; family Viscaceae; genus Viscum; species Viscum album. The sequence goes on along the minus strand of OY728159.1, from coordinate 225,939,093 downwards.
CAGTCTTGTTCAGAAGAGAGCCATGTGGCTAAGCCGTGTAGGAGGACCTGGGCAGGGGAAGAAAAGTAAAGTACACATCGTGTATTTATTATACACGTCGTGTAGTCTTGTTCGGAAAATCATGAATGCCTTCTTCCTCCTTTTTCCTTTTTGGTTCTGTAGTTTTTAGTCTTTGGTAAACTTAAATCTAAGGCATGTTTTTTGAACTTGTAGAGTCATGCCGCTGAGACGAAAACCGATTGTTCGCCAAGAGAATGGAAACGATTATACTCCAAAAATGGTAGGACATGGGCTACCAATGTATCCTCCAATAGATCCAAATGCAGCACCAGCCATTATACCGGATATAGGTGAGGATGCACCGTTCCTTGAAGGCCTTATGTGATTCATATAGACCTTTCAGGGAGCACCGATGGCTGCCACATCTATGGCAGAGCTGACTCATATATTACAGCAGCAGCATATGCCTACGTTTTCAGGGGATGGAGGACCACTGGCTGTGGAGTCTTGGATGGGGTCTATGCAGACTATTTTCAAGAACTTAGATATGCCTCTAGAGTGGAGGGTCAAGCTCTCTACATACATGTTGCATGATTCCTGCAAGAGGTGGTGAGATGTTACCACCCAATCTGAGCATCACAAAGACATGGTGTGGGATGATTTTGAGACAGCATTCTAGAACTTCTTTTTCCCAGAGATTCTGAGGGTAGATCGAGCTTGAGAGTTCATGAATCTCCATTAGGGCACTATGTCAGTGATGGATTATTCTACTCACTTCACCGAGATTCGGAATTTTTCACCCGTTCTAGTGGGTGATGAGACGTTGAGGGCTAGACACTTTGAGGATGGTATTTGATATGACATCTGAGAACTGGTGAATGTTTTTAGGTTTCCTAATGTACATGCTATAGTGAACTAGGCACTTATTACCAAGCAGAACCTGCGAGAAGCTAGTGGTGTGGGCCAGGGTGGTTCGAAACCAGTTTCTGGTACCATTCCTACCAGTAAGAGGAAGAGATAGGTGGATTTCTCTCACGGTGGTAGTACCAGCCAGAAGAATGCTTTAGGTGGCTAGTTCATGTTCTACCAATATCATAAGGAGGGGAAGAAGAGACCACAGTGTCCACGTGACCCAGTGTAATGCCGAGCTTGCGGCAGGATGGGTCATCTGCAGTGGTTTTGCAAAGTGTATCCACTAGTGGCTTGTGGGGGGGGGGGGGGGGGTTGTGCAGGCTTCGCATGCGGGAGAAGGTATGGCAGCTTATTACCAGTTGGGAAACTGGAATACGTCAAGGCGTGTAGGAAGAAATGGTGTTCGTGGTCATGGTAGCCAGACACCAAGATCTCAGGGGCAATAGGGCGGGTCAGCTCAGGGTAGCCAGGCTGTGTCGCAGGACCGCGACACTGGGCATGCATATACAGTGCAACATACCAAATAGGGACAGGAACCTGTGCTTTCTACTGTCAGAGGTACTATTCTAGTTGCCTCTGTTTTATCTTCTGTACTTTTCAATACAGGTGATACACATAGATTTATATATGTGCACATTGTGGAAAGCCTTGGCCTTTGTGTTTCTACTTATTATGATGTTATGATGCTAGGAACTCTGTTGGGGACTAGAATGGCTGGTGTGCGTCAGTGTAGAGAGTTCCCCCTTTAGGTTGGTGGGTGTTACTTTCTATTGTACCTTTATATCCTAGAGATGATGGGCTATGATTCCATTCTCGGGATGGACTAGTTGGTACCCTTTCGAGACTTTGTAGATTTCTATTGTTGCAGAGTGAGTTTAACATCACCAGTGGGTGGAGAGATTCTATACAAGGGCGAATGGGATGTTCTGGCGAGTCGAGCTGGACCTGAGCATTGTGGGAAAGGTGGTTTGACAGCCCAGATTGTGAGTTTGTATCTAGATGACTAGGGAACTTTTCAGAATGATTTCCCTCCAGTAGTTGATCGTTTGAGGGATGTCTTCCCAGATGACTTTTCAAGTCTACCTCTGGAACGAGAGGTGGATTTCTCTGTTGATCATGTGCCAGGAGTGGCACCGGTGTCCATTCCTCCATATAGGATGGCTACACCGGATTTGTAGTTTCTCGAGAGACAGTTAGAGGAGTTGCAGGCAACGGGTTTCATCCGACCCAGTACTTCTCCTTGGGGTTCGTCTTTCCTATTTTCTAAGAAGCTGGATGGTACCCTCAGAATCTGTGTTTATTATCAGATGTTGAACCAGTAGATAGTTAAGAATCGATATCCCTTACAAGGATTGATGATCTTTTTTATCAACTTCGAGGAGCACGACTATTCTAGAAGATTGACTTGAGATCCGGGTATCATTAGTTATGCGTTAGACCATCAGACATACCGCTTACAGCTTTTCAGAGAAGGTGTGGTCTATACGAGTACTTTTTTAAACCGTTTAGACTCATGAACACGCTAGAAGTTTTCATAGCTCTGATGAATCGTGTCTTCCATCCTTATCTGAATTATTTTGTGGTTGTCTTCATGGACGATATATTGGTGTACTCTCGCACTCAACACCACCCTGCTACCCCTCTTGAGATCGTATTGAGTACACTGGGAGAGCATCAGATATATTCTAAGATCTGAAATTTATACTTTTGGATGGACCAGATACACTTCCTGGGTCATATTATCTCAGAGGCAGGAGTTTCTGTAGACCCAGAGAAAGTGAGAGCAGTAGTTTCCTGGGAGTATCCTATGAACGTGTTTGAGATACAGAGTTTTTTGGGGATGGCTGGTTACTACAGGTGCTTTATACAAGACTTATACCACTTAGTAGAATCGTTGAAGGGTTTGACTAAGAAGGGTATGATGTTATTTTGGTCAGAAGATTGTGAGACAGCCTTTCAGGAGCTGAAGGGATGGTTGACATCAGCACCAATCATGATACCTCCAGAGCAAGGGAAGAGCTATACAGTTTACTGTGATGCATCAGGTATTGGGTTGGGAGAAATGTTGATGTAGGGAGATCGAGTAGTTGTGTATGGGTCTCAGTAGTTGAGGCCACACGAGAGGCATTACTCGACGCATGACCTCAAGTTGGCTGTAGTTGTTCATCTGTTACACTGTTGGAGACATTACCTCTTGGAAGAGCATTTTTTAGTGTTTACAGACCATAAAAGTATTAAATATATCTTTACCCAGCGTGAATTGAACTAGAGACATCGAAGGTGGGTTGAATACCTTCAGTCCTTCTATTTTGAGCTTGCCTATACACCTGGTAAGGGTAATGCAGTTGCTGATGCACCGAGTATGAAGACTCAGACACATGCAGTTCATGAGGCCAGTAGTGAGTGGCAGCTTATGGCTTTGTTCTCTGAGATACATTTGGATGTGTACGATATTTAGGGGCAAACCTATATTTCTTCCATAGTTGTGACTTCTACCCTCCTAGGTAGAGTGAGGATGAGACAACTATCAGATTTGGAAGGCCTAGTTCTATGGGAGTTGGTGGCAAGTGAGGACCCTCCTTCTGGTTGGGCGATAGGAAATGATGAGGTACTGTGTTTCAATGGATGAGTATGGGTTCCAGGGGATATACAGGAGGAGATGATGCGGGATTTTCATGCTTCATCTTGTGCAGTGCATCCCGGAGTTACCAAGATGTACTGTGACATGAGATGTTAGTACTGGTGGCCAGGTATGAAGAAAGAAGTAGCTAGTTTTGTGATGATATGTTCCACCTATCAGCAGGTGAAGGTGGAGCATCAAAGGCCAGTTGGATTGTTACAATAGTTACCCATTCTAGAATGGAAATGGGATGATGTCGTGATGGATTTCATGATTGGGTTGCCGAGGTCACCTCGAGGCAATGATGTCATGTGGGTCATTGTGAAGAGACTTACGAAGGTAGATCAATTTTTGTTGATCAAGGAGACCTTCGGTGTTGATGAGATCGGGAAGATGTATATCTGAGAGGTCGTACGTCTTCATGGGGTCCCTATTTCTATTATTTCAAATAGGTATGCCATTTTTACGTCTCGTTTCTGGATAATTTTTCAAAGGGTACTGGGTACACAGGTTCTTCTGAACACAGCTTACCACCCTCAGACTGATGGCCAGTCAGAGCGTACAATATATGTTCTTGAGTAAATGTTGCGTGCATGTGTCTGAGACATTGGGGGATCTTGGGAGAATCATTTACCCCTGGCCGAGTTTTTTTATAATAATTTTTTTCAGCAAACTATTGAGATGACACCATACGAGGCTTTATATGGTAGGCCATGCCAATCACCTTTATGCTGGTTGAAGTTAGGTGAGGCAGCTTTACTGGGACCATGTCTCGTGTAGGAGGCTTCAGAGCAGGTCCAGTTGATACAGAAGTGGATGGGTACTACGCAGTCTCTTCAGAAATCTTACGATGATCGCCGCAGACAACCCTTAGACTTCATGGTCGGGGATCAGGATTTCTTGCATGTTTCAACGAGGTTGGAACACAGGTGAATCAGAAGACAGGGTAAACTTTTTCTGAGTTATGTGGGGCCATTTTAGATTCTGGATAGATTTGGGTTAGTTTCCTATTGGTTATAGTAACCACAGAGGTACCTGTCCATGAACGACATCTTCCATATATCTCAGTTACGTCGTTATCACCCAGACTCATCTCACATCTTTCAGCCCGAGGAGGTTGAGCTTCAAGTCGATGAATCCTTTGAGGAGCATCTGATTCATAATGTTGATAGGATCATGAAGGTTCTTTGAGGCTGGTCAGTTCCTCTCGTACGGGTGCTATGGTATCATGGCCGAGTGCAAGACGGAACTTGGGAGCGGGAGGCCAACAAACGTGCTCAGTGGCCAGAGTTTCTTTGAGCTTTATTTTCACCACCCTTAGACGGGATATTTGGGGATGAATTGCTTTAAGGGGGGAAGTTTGTAAGAACCCAGTTCTTGTTTTTGAGGTACGGGTTTTTTCTTTTTCGTTTTCCTTAAGTGTTTTTGAGAAAATAAGGAAAATGGGGGAAAATCCCAAATTTTGTAACTACACGTCATGTACTTTTCCACACATCGTGTACTTTGTCCGTGTGGGACGGGTACATAGGGAGTGTAGTCCTGTCAGTGATGAAAAGTCTAAAAAATGACTACACGCCATGTATAGGGTATTTATACGCCATGTATGTAGTCAGCAGGTGAATAGTAAGGTGGTGGAGGCAGCCGCCAGCTGAGCAACAATACACGCTATGTAATTGTGAATACACGTTGTGTACTCATGTCGACAGATAAACAGTTCAGCAGTGAAAAGATATCCTCCTGAGGAATAGTTAAATGAGAAAAGTAAATGCCATGTACTTGAGAGTACATGTCGTGTTGTTTGTTGTTTCAGCTTAAAATGGGCATTAGCCTCCTCTGTTCATAGAGGAATCATAGAACAACGGAGGAGCTCGAGAGGACGACCAGAACTTCAGATATCTCCCAACTGCGCACCGGGAATCCGTTTCCGCTTCCGCCGATCACATTGGGACCGTACGGTTATGATCTCCCTTCTCCTTATGTTGTTCTTACCAATTCTTCCTCTAAGGGAAGTTAATTAAGTTTTAATGGGAATTCATTTATCCCAGATCTACGTCGTTCTTGGACTATTTGGGAGGTATCGTTCATGTAAACTGATCATGGGAGATCGAGGTAGGTGGTCTGGTGTTTAAATTCCAACTACTGTGCGTTTTTGTGTATCGTTGTGCTATGAAACCATGTTTGGGGTGTCTTATGGCTGATTCCTTTGATGAAAAGATATCTATATTTTTATAGATAATCTAATGACAAGTTTAATCTTTTGATTGGGATCGCTTCTTGGATCCAGGACCACCCCTAGGGTGTGTTCCTCTGTTCAGCCATTTTTCTAGTTTACCCAAGGGTAGATCGTAAATTTTAACATGTTTTAAATTGCTGTGAGATGAAATGTATATAAATTTATTTCTTATATTTTGGGCATGGCCCAGTTACTTTTTTATCCTGATGGTAGTGTTGTGATTAGCTTGAGGGAAGTGTCTCGTTTAGCCTATGGGCAACCTTTCTCATGCCTATGGGTAGTAGTTCCTATGCCTGTGGCCAATAGATTCTGTGTATATGGGAAAAACCTCGTATGCCTGTGGGAATTATTCAATATTCCTGTGGGCAGACTCCTGTGGGTTTGGATTCCCTTTACCTGAGGGTAAGGGTTAACATGTCTAAGGACACTAACTGTTTACTTAGAATATTCACTATGGTGATTTTCTTAAATCGAATGATTAAATGAATATTAAAATGGCAGTATAACTAGTATTTAGTTACTTTTGAGTACTTCTTAGTTTATTGCATTTACCTTTGCACACTGTTGTTGCACATTTTCATGGACAGTTGGGCATAGGCCATTGGTGGGTGCCTATTGGGATTTATTTCTCACACCCAGTTTGGGTCATGTCTTCGGCCCAAACAGACTATATTTTTGCAGGTGTAGATAGTGTAATGGGTCCCCATATAGGTACATGATTGTGGTAGAAGAGTAGGAGAGCATGGGACTGATCCTAGGCTTGTGATGCCATTGCATTTTGTGTACTCTGCTTTGTTTTTATTTGGTTATACCTCGTACTAGACATGTATTGTATTTTATTGCAGTATATCATGTTCTAGCTATTTTCATAGAATAGTGACATACTGCATCTCATATATATGACTACTGGTTCTCTTTTACATCAATTATCCATTTCAGTTATATATTGTTTACTATTTTCACTGTTGTATGTTACATAATTCTTTTTCGCTACGCTACACTTTGACAAATGAGGGAATAGTTTCCCCACAATCAGACCTGGACCTTCCCAGCTAGTCGGTGGCCTCTGGCATTTGGGGAAATGTGCTTGAGGCCATGTGACCAACCGAGTTCGGGGCACCCATTGAGTGGCACCCGGATTCGGGATGTTACACACACGCTGTGTAATATCAGAATAAATGTTGTACTTTATAGCTTTTTCCAGAAACTATGGTTCTTCCTATCACATGCCTCCTCTACCACTCCATCCTCCAATCTAGCAGTGAGTTGCCATAAAACTCTTGGAATCACTTCATGTGAGCTTTTACATCAATAATCGACAAGTTATGGCCTCATAACTATTGGAAGAATGGTTCAAACCTTCATTCTTCATCATGTGCCGATGAATGATAATGAACACGAATCGGGAATCATCTGTCATATGATTCATCACCACTTCCATCATCACACCATAATAACATCATTCCAAACATAGATCTCTAATCTTGGATCAATGTGGCAAGAATCGTATGTGTAATGATTGATTCGTTGAATTTTTTTAAACCATATACCAAGGGGTCACCCGTGATAAATGAGAAAGTAGGGAGAAAAACACAAAGAACATTTATGATGAATGATCCTTGGCTATTGTTCATGTTGGCCTAAATTCATTTTTCTTAGAATAATAAATGAATAGGAATTAAACAACCATAATAAATATCACAAATAAAGCCTATAAATATGATTCCACTCTGCAAGGTGACCGATCCACAAATCAATCTATTCATGGATTGATTTACGTTCATCACAGAAATTAAGAATAGGGAAAATGACAAATTAAAACACACACAAAACCCCTATTCGGTTCAATTATTGTCGAATAATGATTTTTTCATCACATTTGTTGGTGAGATACGTCAAATTTGAGGTTGCATCTATCGAAAGACCCACGATATGTCACCATTTTTCCTAAGAGGATTTTCCAAATCTCTCCCTAGCAATCCTTTAGTGTCTCCAGGGTTATGTGGATAACCATATATTTCCAACATAATTGTCTATTTAAAGACAACACATTCACTACTTCAATGAAAATAAATAAATAAAATATCAAATTATTTTATTCATTTTACGCCTACTAAAACATTTTCACAAACGACCCATGCTGACTGATGTTATGTCGCTCCTAGGGAAAACCCATCTTTCTGAACTCAACGGTGACCTTGGATTTCTAATTTTTTCACCCATTTCTGATTTATTCCATTTTTTTTGGAAAACCATACATGAATTCTATTTAACACATTTAATTTTACAAAAATTTATTCTGAGCACAGCGGGCCTCAAAATCACACGTCGTCTCAGCGCTTGGTCTATAAAACAATCCATATAATATTTAAAAATAATATAAGGAAATTTTAAGATGTTATAGCCTACCTCATGCATGTTTATCCATGTGTGTCTCAAAGTCTACCCTTCCCCCACTATACACACTGAGTGGCATTCCTAGGAAAAAAAATTGGACCGGGTACACCCCCTCTCATATTGTTTTCACAAATTTACAACCATGCTCTAGAATTAAACAAAGCAATAGTATATTTTAAGATTTAGTTTCATGTATATTACAATTGAAAGTTTATCTTCACTATCAAAGGAAATTAACTAAGGATTTTAGTTGTTTAAGTATTGTGGAATCATAATTAATTGGTAATAGGTTCATGTGAGATATTCATAGTGGAAATTGGGTTAGGTGCACCCCAATTAACACAATGATAATATTGAATTCATCAACCATATAAATTATGAATTTCAGTACCCCCCCCCAATATATTAAGGTACAGGTCCCTTATCTTTTTATTGTGTGTGGTAATCCCTCAATCACTTATCTCACAAAAAGGCACAAGTCGCCCACATGATAATAGGGTATGAAACTCAACAAAAATATGGGTTGTGATACATTATATATGTATTTTTTACTACCTAAACTGATTTATTTATTATTAATTGGTCATGAGTCCTCTATTCATAGGGTTTTTACTCCAATGGATAGCTAGAATATCTTAGGAAAGATAATATATACCACTATCAATTTTGATACATGATTTAGATTTCATTAAGTATGATAGATTTCATGCTTTAGAGAATTATATATACCATGTATGTCTATTTTAATATGAGATATCATATTAAGGTATTGTGCAATGAATTTGGGGGATTAATATATCATTTATCATCACAAACCTAAATTTCATATATAATTTTTCCCTTATATTGTGATTTAATTTGTCTTTTATTTATTTATTTTTTATTTTTAGGACACCCTAATATGTATTTATATACACATCCTAACATGGGTAACACTTCTCACCTATATTACACATGTGCATATTTTGTGTAGTTTTTGGGGATATATTAGAGGACATGGTCTGGTGGAGTTTTGTCATAGCAGTGTTCATCAGTAATGACTATCAATGGAGTCTTTGTTGATAGTCATTACTATAAAGAGTACTCATTACAATTTATATTTGTTTTTATTTACTTTTGGAGGTATTTATCTTATATTTTTATTTCCTTTTTTTGTTATACATTATTACATTTCAATGAATGGATATATTATGTACACATTTTATTGTTTTTTGGATATTTAGTTTAGTATTACATTTATGATTGTTGGATTTATTATTATTTATAGATGTTTGGTTTTTTATAGGTTGTCTAGGATAAAGAATTATATTTATGATATTCCTTCTTGGTTCAAGTCATCAGACCTTAGATTATTAGAGATAGAATTAGGAGGGAACACCCATCGAAAGTATCATCCTATATAGGACCTTGATGTGTCGAGTTATGTTTGAGTGGTATTAGAGACATGATTTACATCATAGGTTCAGATTTTTGAAATAGAAACCTTAGAGTTTTTATAGAGATTGTAAGGAAAATTTTATAGGGGTTAGAGATCATTTTCATACTAGGGAACCCAATGATTTTTGTGGGAGTTTGACACATCCTAATACAATAGTTATAGTACTGGATACATTCTTCACTAGACATATGAGAAACATGGCATCAATCCATGGTTCTGAACAACAGATATCACTTCCATGAAAATGGATAGAGGGTTATCTAATTTTTATGTAATGGGGAAATTCATTAATGATTATGAAAATAGATGATCCTCTTCCATTTAGATAGTTTATTTGAGAAATATTAGAAAATATATAGGATAAAATCAATAAAAAAGTTCTTTTGTCATAGGCTATCTAGTTTTCAAGGTCAGCCTCATCCACAAGCTAAAAAGGAATAGCTAGTGGTAGTGACTCTAGTATTCATCTCAGTCTGAATACTCTTTGATTAGATTGTGATAATGTTTTTGATCCTCTTTCAGGGTATAGTGATCAATTTTTGGGTTTTGACAATTCAAATGCATGAAGAGGCACACTTATTATGGTCAAAGTTTGAGAACCTCCTTAAGGAGGAGTAGTTTCCAACCACCAATAGAATTGTTCAAGTAAATGAGTTATTTTAAATTCAATCTACAAGTATGATCATTTCTATTTACACATCATGTAATGTCCAAATAGTTTTTAAATGAAATTCAATGTTAAATGAATAAATTCATTATTAGGTATTGTAATAATAGAAAACACATGAACTATATTTCCTTTGATATTTTGGACCATTGTAAACTATAACCATAAGTTTTATGTTGAACATAAATTATAGTTAATAATTATAACCATTGATAATATAGTCATTCAATAGAAACCATTAATATTAGTATATATTAAGTGTTGTGATAAAATATAATTGACATAGATGGAATAACTGATGGCCTCAAGTAGTAGGATTGTACTCTATAAATCCAATTTATCTAAGCTTATCAGGAATGTGAAACCATTAAGACATTCCCTTGATTAATCCCATGATATTATCTAAAAAATAAAACACAAGAGAAACCATTTACAAGATAAGTTCAATCTTATTGGCATCACAACCCAAACCATATTCACCGTACAACCCTAAGAAAGTACTTCTATCTCACACCTTACCCTTAGGGAATACACAGGTGTAATAAGGGATTATTTATCTTGACCCGAGTATTATGAATTTATATATTTTCTTTTTAATGAAATAATGATTATATTAATCCCTTTTATTATTTTGATAAAAAAATATATTTTGATATAAGGAAACTAAAATTAATTTTTTTGGAAATATTTAGTATCACTTAAAACATTTTTTTTTTTGATAAATTCAAGCATTTTGAAAAAAATTTATTTTCAATCAATATTCTAATTTAATAATATTTTTTAAGCATATATTATTATATAATTTAATGAAGTACAATTTAATTTTTATAAGGGTAATAATGTTGTTAGTTTCTTAAAAACTAGTATTTTTAGTAATTAAGGATTTTTATTTAAAAGTGAAATCCTAATATTTATAAAATTATAATGGTAAAATAAATATCATTGTTAAAATTAGCACGTTAATATTATCTAATGATGAATTTTACATGATTTTTTGAGACCAATGAATTGTTGGGTAAGAATTAAATATGGTGTAGAAATATATATTTTATGTATTGAGAAATCATAATAGATCTAAAGTGATGTAATAAATACTAAAAATAGAATACGTAACCAAAAATATATTTTCCTATTAAAATATAATGTTCTTATGTTTTTAGATTTTTTTACAATCCTATAATGAATCCTCCAAAACCTATATTATATTTTGAGGCTTTAAAAAAATTCTTTATGAACATTACTAAGTTACACAAAATTAATGGTATTAATTTAAGTAGTTAGATTCTAATCCTAAAAAAATATTTTAAACCACTTTACTTTTTTAGAAACCATGGGAAAACCCCAAAGGATGGTTTCTAGTTATATTGTCCAAAACTTTAGTTTTGAAATTAATAATGAATTATCCTATAATTTTTCTATAAATACCCACCCAACATTACATTCTTCTTCACTCAAAATCCATTTAGAATTAATTTTTTCACCCTCACCCTCTCTAACTATCCATCAAGGTGTTCTGAATCCCTTAAAAAGATTTTCCCAAATCTAGAAGCAGCCTCTCAAATAAGGGATTCTCTTCCCCTTCTTATTGTCAAGTTCCTACTTTGAACATGTCCTTTTTATTTGAAATTTTTCATGTTTTCATGTGATTTTACACATAAATTTACTATCCTTATGATCCCCATGAAATTATATCTCACCTTTAACTCTATTTAATTCCTTCCATGAACCTTTATGTACACCCATTATGGTCCCTAAATTATCCCATGATTTTACATGTCAAACTACTATATTGTGAATACCCATACCTAATTTCACTTGATAGTATAAATATATATGTATTAATCTCTCACTTATTGAAGGCTTATATATATATTACACACACTCATTAATTATCGGATTAAATGTGTTAAAATACACTCTTATGTTTCATGATATGTTTGGAACACAAATGCATGTACATAATAGGAATGTGATGGGTGGTCCCTAGATTATATATCCCTCCAATACATTGTGTAATGTTTTTATCTCATGAGATACAATGTATGGTTAAATGGAAGTTATCATAAGTACAATATGTTATTATGTTTCAGTGGTTTTCCTTGACATGTTCTTATGATGTCATGTTTTACGTTGTATACACATTCATTTGATTTCTTGATGTTATAATATTATATCATTCTTGTATATTCATGATCATGATTCTCACCCTTAAATTTCATCATGTTATTCCTATTTATTAACATGTACTTATTTATTTTAGTTTATTCATTGATTATTCCCTTACTGGGATTTATATCTCACCCCATTATTTTATACATCTCCATGAAATCACGTGTATTTCTTGAATATTGATGTAATTAAAGGGAATGTTACGGAATTTTTAAATAATGTTGTTCTATCCTTGTTTCATGTTATTGTTTAGTTAATATAATTACCCAAAGATAATACTCTTATTGATATTTTGGGATTTTTTTAATTCAATATTCATGTAATAAATCATGAAATAAAATTTATTAATTATAGGGGTTTTCATATTTGGTATAAAATAAGTTATAGTTATAAATGGAGATTAAGATTAGAAAACAATAGTGAAAACCATAGGTATAAGACTAAATATAAAAAACATACATAAATATTGGTAAAGTATAGATTTATTGTTTTTTTGAGAAAATATATCCTTTTCTGGATAATGGAAAGTCGATTCATCTATAGAAAATATTTAACTAGGAGTAATTACTCTAAAAATGGTGCATTGGGTATTAATTTTATCATTACTTGGTGCACAAAAAGGAATCCTAAGACTACAGTCCTTGATAGAAACTCCCAGGGTATTTGACTTGGTTAATCATGTGGTTTTTGAAAAGTATTATGATGTAAGGAAAAATACACATGATTTTTAATGTTTGAACGTAGAACATGGATAACATAAATAGAATCCTATAAATTTATAGGTTATGGAATACATGTGATGTATAGGTTATCCCTTTGATGTTCATTATTCCCTTTATATGTTTAATAGTTTTAAAATTATCATCATTAATTGTCCATTAGTTTATTAAATGGATTGAAATAGGGGGAACTGATTCAATAACCAATGTGATGGGAAATGTGATGACTACACTAATGAGATTCCTAATATAAAGGGAAAATGAATTGATAACTACATAGAACTATATTCAAAATATACTGATCTTTTGAAAATAATTCTAAATATAGGGGAACAAAACCACCCCCTAAGAAAGTGTAATTTGAAAGTGTTAAAATTATGTGATAAAGAACTCATAATTTAAATGAATCTTAAGATCCCATTATCACAGAAAAATGGATCAACTCCATTGAAAATATCATCTCCATTATTTAATGATCTAAGTAAAATAATGTCATATTGGTTTTTTATCACATAGAGGTAGAAACTAATCATTGGTGAATTTTGAACAAGAATATAAATATCAAGGAATAAGTTTAAGTGATTCAGTAGAAATAATTCTGGAAATTGTTTTCCATAAATATTTTTCTCATACTCTCTGACTAAAAATATGGAGGGTGTTTCTTAGCCTCAAACCAAAGGAGGATAAATACATCATGGTTTACAAGGTGAACATAAAAAGACATTTAACTTACTTAATTGTCTTTTCATTGATCCTACAGTAAAAATTGACTTCTAATTTAGTGGGATGAATTTGAAAATAATAAAATATTTATTGATTCTAGAGCTTTTTAGATATGTGAAAATTGTACGATGCTTCCTCAAAATCAAAATAGAGATTGGTGAATCTCAAGGTTCTCATTGCTCTGGAGATAGTAAGTTGATAATGGATTTTAATTCAAACCAAATGATGTAGAAATATCATGGTGGTAAGACAGAAAAACATCCCCCTTCTCAAAAGTGTGGGAAGAAGCATCTTGAAAATTTATTGATGGGAGTAAATATATTCTTAATGTGTGGGAAGGAAGGTATCTGAGCTAGTGAATATCGATGGATAAAACCATGAATTTTATGGAATAAATGAATGCTTTAGTCTACCCTAAAAAATTTATTTAATGTTTCAACTACAAGGAATAAGGATGCTATATAGACCAAGTCACTAAAACAGGGTTTTTTTATGATAATTGACAACAAAAATCTACAAGGCTGAGGGAGAAAGGGAAAGCTTATACCGTCACAAATTCTGAGGTGGATCTAGGAAAATAAGTTGTGACATTTACTCTATTTATTTATTCATGGATAATGGATATAATATTTAATTTTATTTCCACACATTATTTCAGATCATGTATGTTTATTAGAAGTATTCAAACACCACCTTAAAACATGGAAGTTGATATATCATAAAAAATAGAAAATGGGGAAATTATTAAACCCCAAGTATATAACTTCTCCCCTATCTATATTTTAAGGTTTCATTTCGCATTGAACCTTTTGATAATATCTTTAGAATATCTTTATGTTATTATAGTTATGGAATTTCATTCCATGTATAGAGACAAAATAAATTGTTAGGAGAATGAAATTACCCTTTATATCATGAATCAACCTATTATTCAATACAAGTGTAATGAGAAGGTTGAGTATTATTTGGAATCATTATATCAATAAAGTATATTTTTATATTTTTATAAATAATATCTACCCAAAATGATTTATATTAATTAAAATATCACTCTTGGTGAGATTCCCATTGTAAGTGAACATATTGATGTGTTTTCTACAAATTATTTTGATCTTCCTCTAAGATGAGAATTTAAGTTCTCAATTGATCATATACCCATATATTTTCCAATAACAAACAATCTATATAGGATTACATTGTTGAACATGAAAAAATAAATAAGAAACTATGGTAAAATACAGATAAAGGGTTTTTATACCCAAGTGTTTCATGGTTGAGTGTGATGGTCTATTCTGTAAATAATAAGGATTTTTCCACACACTTATACACTAGTTATAATGATTTTAACAAGATAATGAAAAATAAAAAGATTCAACTACCTCACATTTCTGACTTATTTCATCATGTATGTGGAGATTAGTACTTATATAAAGCTAATTATTGGTTGGGATATTGTCAAGTAATTGTCATGAAGGATGATATCCCCAAGACTACTTTTCACACATGGTATGGGAACTATATGTAAATAGTGATTCCAATTAGACTCACTAATTATCCAACTATATTCATGGACGTAATGAATAGAGTATATAGAGATTACCTCAACAAATATTTGGTTCTTTTTATTGAAGATATTCATATCTAATATAAAATCAAGGTTGAACATGAGGAGAAATTAGATGTTGTACTAAAGACCTTCCGAAAGAAAAAAAGATACATGATATGTACACTAAATGGAAGTTTTGGATATATCGTGTAATATTTAGGGGGCATGTTATCACTAACAAATATATATTTATGGATCCTTCAAAAATATAGGTAAGTAAAGGATATCCTGAACTAACATCTGTAATGGAGATCCATAGTTTCCATGAATTATCTGTGTACTATCAGCAATTTTTGAGAAACATATCACAATTTTCAATACCACTAACCAAGATATCTTAAAAGGGAGTTAAGGTTTTATAAACTAATTAATTTTAGGAGATAACTAAAGAGTTAAATAGAAGGCTAACTATAATACAAGTTCTCACATTACCCACTAGTGAGAATTATTTTAATCTTTTCTGACGTGTCCAAAAATATCTTTTGTTATGTATTCATGAAAAATGAAAAGGTGATAACATATTCCTACCACCAATTAATGATCCATGGGAATAATTATCTATCACATGATATAGAATTGGATATAATTATCTTTAAATTGAATATTTGTTTACATTATCTCTACAGGGTGAAGTATTATATGTATACGTGTCATAAATAATCAATTATATATTCCCTCAAAAGGATCTCAATATTCACCAATTAAGGTTGTTAGATTTGATCAAAGATTTATACTATTCAATAAACAGCCATAATGGAAAGGTGAATAATGTGTAAGACTCTCTAGGTAGAAAGGATCCTAAAACCCTGTCCATGATGAGATTTAAAGTAATCCAATCTTCTTGAACATGAAAAGGATGGAAATAAGAATCATAAAAGGTATTTTATCCAAAATTTCTCAAATAACATATCAACCATAAATTCTTTAGAGGATCAGGGATGCATAAAAATACAATGAGAATCTATAGAGAAAGGTAATGAATATTCTAAAGTTTAAATTTCTAAAAATGGAGTTATTTGGTTTGGAACTCAGATATGTGTCCCATAAAAAACAAAAAAAATTGGGAACTTATAGATTATTTCCATAGATCATACTTCTTTATTTATTTGGGATTCACTATTTTGTATATAGATTTGATGAAACAATTCTGGGGGACAACAAGAAATCAGAGGCTATAGAATTTGTATCTTGATGTTTGGTATGCTAACAAGTGATGGATATATTTAATAAGTATAAAGGTATGGTGAAATCATTACCCATATTAATATGGAAATAGTAAAACATAACCATTGATTTAATCATAGTAATCCCCAGGACATCTAAACATAATAACACAATTTGGTTGGTAATTGATCACATTACATAGTCAGTGCCTTTCATTATAATCAAGGAAGACTTCTCTCTTTACCAAATTGTAATGATATACATAATAGAAGTGGTGAAACAGAATAGAGTACAACTCACCATTTTATTTAATTGGGATCTGAGGTTTAAATCAAATTTATATAGAATCCTTCAGTAATCATTGGATACAGATCTGAGTTTTAATACTGCTTATCACCCTATGAAATATGTTCAGTCTATGGAAACCATTCATACTCTAGAATATATAATGGTATCATTTTCATTGTATTTCAAGTATACTATGATATGAACCTTTAATTCATGTATTAATCATATAATAATAGTTTCTATTCAGTCATTAAAATGAAACATTATGAGGGAATGTATGGGGAGAGGTGTCAAGATTAACCATGATGGTATAATGTTAGTGAGAAAAAACTAATACGAAATGATCTTAACTAAGAGATGTAAAATAAGGCTAAAAAAATTCAACACCATATGAAATCCACATAGAGTCGACCAAAATGATACATAGACAATAATCGATGATACTTAGATTTTGAGATAGAGATAAAGTGTCCCTTCATATATCACTATAGAAGAAATTCACAAGGTTTGGGCATTAGGGAATGATTATCACTAGATACATTATCCCCTTTGATATCCTTGATCTTATCATAGCTTTTATCTATTATCTAATACTCCCACCTAAGCTATCTCAATTACATGATGTGTTCCTTGTATCCCTATTGGGAAATTACATATCAGGCCCCTCACATGTACTAAATCATTAGGTGGTACCTTTGGTGAATGATCTTTCATATAAAGGGAAATCAGAGAAGGTTTTAGATTTTATAGAAACAATTCAATGAAATAAGAGAACTCACCTAGTCAAAGTACTATAGGGGAATCAAAATTTTGAGGATAAAACATGGTTACCATAAGATGTGATGAAATAGAAGTACCCTCATCGATTTAATTTAAAAAATAAAATTTCCAAGGTGAAATATCTGAAAGAGGGAAGAATATAACATCTTTAAATTTTACAAATTAAATAACAATTTTAATGAATGAAATACATTTTAATTAATGAATATATATATATATATAACACCTGAACAATATTTAATTTTTTATTATGGACCATTAAAAATTATTTCCATACTTTTTCTTGCAAGCTAAAAAGACTATTAAACTTCCTAACAGTTGATAATATAGTTGCACTATAGTGACCATTAAAATTATTATATATTAATTTTCATGATAAAAAATAATTGAACTGATGGTGGTTTTAGTACCTTCTCTCACCGGTGTTGGTTTCTGTCATATTTCAGGTTCCTTTTTCTTCATTGAATACTTCAGTGGTTCTTACTGATGATATCTTGTAGTTTTCTTTTGGATTCCTTTTTTTTGGTTGTGATTTTGTTCAAATGTATTTTTCTTGGGATCTTTTATTCGGTTTTCTTGTGGTATGATGTTGGGACTTGGTCTTACTGTGAAGATGATAATCCTCTATTTGTGATGCCATCAATGTCGAAGATCAAGGGTTGCAAGATGCAGAGACTCGATGAAGGATCTGGTTTGTTTCTGTTTTGTGAAATGTTTGTCTCGAAAGGTTTTGATTCTAATATATAGATTTCAGTTATATTTCAGTTGTTTCTTGTATTGAGTATGGTGGAGATGATGAAGCTTATTTCGATGATGATGGGAGATACCAGTGGAAGCCTACCAATGATCTGGGTTGATGTGATAATGGGTGCATGCCACAAGGTATTTCTCAGAATGTTCATGGAGGTTGTCATGATGGGTGTGACACTCAAGGCAGATATGTGAATCGAGATGACTTGTTTACTGAAATGGGGGATGATACATGAAATTTGAAATTTGAAATTCATGGTTTTTGGGAAGGTTGTAGTGGCAGTACTTTGTTCATGGTTTTCTGTAGTGTATTTGGACTTTGAATTTTGAATTTATTATATTATATGTTGATAATATAAGTGGGGTTTCAATGGGTGCTTTGTGGAGGTTTTTGTATGGTACCATTTAACCAAAAATTAACTTCTTAAAAAATAAAAAAATGGATTGTGACAAGATAAAAAATAATTAAAACTGAATGAATTAGAGGGAACCTCAACTAGTATAATCATATCCTATGAATAACATTTATCTAGGATTCTGAGGGAGATGAAATCAATATGATTTCACCTTGACCAAGCCCATGTTGAGATATCAAAACTAAAACACATGTGAAACCATTTATGGGATAATTTCTTGTTTATCGATATGATGGATCAATGCATACTCATCAATCCACACAGAGAAGGTACCATCATTTCACACCATACCCTTACAACATATGTTGGTGTAATAAGGGGTTATATATCTAGAATATAATTTTATGAATATATATGTTTTATTTTTAATAAAATAATGATTATATTTAACCCATTTATTATTAATTTATATTTATAATTATATAATTAGTTTGATAAAATTTAGATTTTCATATAAAGAAGACAAAATTATTTTTTTGGGAAATAATTAATTTCAATTTAAAATTTTTTTTGATCAATTAATGAATTTAAAAATAATTTATTTTCATTAAATTTTATTATTAAATAATTTTTATTTATTTATAAATGGTAATATAATTTAATTAAGTCTAATATATTTTTTTAAGTGTAAGATGAAAATAAGTGTCGTGAGAACTAGGATTTATAGTAAATAATATTTTTTTATTAAAAATAGTAAATTTTCAAATTTATAAAATATTTTGTTAAAATAAATATCATTTTTTTATCAGCATGCAAAAATTTCCCCATGGGGACTTTTTCATAATTTTCATCGGTAAATGATTTCTTGGGTAAAAATAGATATGGTATATATTAGGACATCATAATATCCCAACAGTGATGTAATACATACTATAAAAGGCATCCATGACAAAAGAAAAATAGATTTCTACTTTAAAATAATATTATTTTGATGTTATTTTATTAATTTTACAAACCCATAACAAATCCTATAAAACCAATACTATATTTTTTGTTTTTAAAAGAAATTATATATAGACACGACTCACTTATAAATCATCATTCTTATTAATTAATGGATTTAAATTATTATACTAATAAAATAATGAAAACCACTCTAATTTGGTAGAAACCATGGGCATAACATATGCTATTTTTTGTGGTTTTGATTATTTTATAGCATAGAGTCTAAAAAAAGTTTTGAAATTAAAAAATAATTCCCCTCTTTTTTTCTATAAATACCCACCCAACCTCTCTTTCCTCCTCAATAAAAAACCATTGAGTATGAATTTACAATCCATATCCCTATATAAATCCCTCCTAAGGTGTTCCAATCTCTTAAGAAGCTTCTCCAAATATTTTGGAATAAACCTCTCAGATAAAGAATTATATTCTTCTTCATTGTATTCATGAACTTCCTCTCTATTTAGCCTTTTTATTTTCAATTTTTCATGATTTAATGTGTTTTACACATACCTTATTTGTTATTGTGATTCCCATGTAAATTAGTTACCAATTTTTTCATCATTAATCCCTTCCATGGACCTTTAAGTAAACCATCTATGATGTCTAAATTATTAAATTATTTTACATGTCCAACTATTGTATTTTAAATACACATCCCCATTTCAACTTAAGTGTATCCACATAGATGTATTTATCCTTAAATTATTATGGACTTCCATGCATGTAAACCAAACTCCATAAACATGGTATTAAATGTGATAATATTCATTCTTATGTTGTATGATCTATGTGGAATAAAAATGCATGTACATGATATGAATGTGATCGGTGGGATTGTAATTATCTAGCCCTCCAATAAATTGGGTAATTTTTTTTTATTTCATGGGATACCATTATGGTGAACGAGAAGTCAACCTAAGAAGACTATGTTATGATTTCTAAGTGGATATCCTTGACTTATGCTTATGATTTCTTATTTTATATTGTTTCCATATTCTTTTGATTCCATGATGTTATCATCTTATAGAATTATTTGATGTTCATTATTATAATTCTCACCATTATATGTAATTATATTATACCTCTTTAATCATATTTACTACTTTAATTTAAGATATTCTTTTATTATTCCCTTATTTATGTTCATAGCTCACCATTTTCTTATGTGAATCCCCAGGTTTTCATATGAAGTTTTAGATGATCAATGGAATTTAAGGTCATATTTTAGTTCTTTTAAATAATGTTGTAATATTCCCATTTCATGTTATCTTTATATGTATGTAATTACCCAAATACATGAGTAATATCAGTATTCTATTATTTTATTATGCGTATATTTATGTAATAAATCATGAAATAATGTTTATAAAAGATATTAGTTGTCATACATCAAGGTTCATAGACTTTTTGAGGTACTCTATTAATATGTTGAGATTTCTATGAGAATTGAAGTTTGAGAAGAGCCTATGTATATATATTCATGTTTGGGTTCTTTTAATTATGAATCCTCAACTGTATCAGATTCCTAAAAAGAGAGTTAGTGATCTAGAGTTTCATAGGATATGCGAAACTTTAGACTAGTATATGTCTTAGTTTTCCAAGGTTTGAGTAATTAGACTCAACCAACTGATGATAGACATAAAGATACATTTATTGAAGGAATATGCATTCATAGTCTTAGTGATTGGAATTAGTAATAGTGTATTCCCACTGAGGCTCAATTATATATATTTTTTTAAAGATGATTCCTTGGCCAAAAAATACTAAAGAATAAATGTTATAAAATAACGAGTTTATAGGAGTCTAAAATACAGAATCATATTACAATCTTTTTCATGAAAAGGAATAATATCAGCTAAAATATCATCAATCTAGTTATTTTCTTGATTTAAACCCATGATGGTCAGACCATCTACAACCATGTTTTCTTCACGATAATAATGGGTGATGATTTAGTTGATATCGACAAGTGAACAGGTGATGTCCATCTAATGGGTAGTAATAAGCCATAAAAGATGTGTTATGCCATTCCAAATCTCTTGCAAAATGGTTGTCGAATCACTTTCAATCCAAATATTTTTCCATCCAAATAGATTAGTGAATGGAATAGAATGTATCAAACTCATAATTTTAGCCTCAGGAGAGGAGGCAATGCCACAACAACCCATGAAGCATCCAAGGATCTGATCAAGGTGATTCCTAAAGATAACCCCACAAGGGAATACAATATATGAACCTCTATTTCGTACTAAACATCAAGACTATGTTCCTCCATACAATGTTAAAAGAATCCTTCTTGGAGTATGATTTGTAAAATAAGTTGGAGATGAAACATAAGTGGCTATTGATGAGTGAATCTTTGATCCACTACTATAACCACTACCTCTAGGTATTCCTCACCATGTATAGGGAACTAGATTCTAGGGCCATATATAGATACATGATATGTAGTATATTTCATCAAGAAGCATCAGATATTGTTTTAGGTAAAATATGTATCTTTTATATACAGTCACACACTCTGATAAATATTTAATTTGGATATTATTTTATCACTGCATTTATTGTCTAATTGTTATATATTCTACAGGGTTTTCTAGACTATCATGTTTATCTAATGATACCTACTATAGAAAAATGAATTCTCACCCAAATCATTCAAGAGTTCATAATTTTTCAATGTAAATGGTTTTTAGGGGTCCTTATTATGGTGAGAATGAATCCCTATAACCTTAACCATGGTATAGAAAATTCAAATTTCGTCTAAAATTTGGTGGACTATTATCTTCTGAGACTGGTGTGATTTTGATATGATGAGTATAGGTTTTATTTTTTAGGTAAGTAGGATCATTGAGTTGTATGTATAGGGGATACCCATATAAAGGTTTATCCAATCACTCACTAGTTGAAAATATTAGTTTTGTGTGTCTTGGATGAAATTAAGAATCATCTCCGAACAATTTTTAGGAGTACATTGATGTTTTTTAGTTGATGTTTCATAGTTTCCCCAATATTAATAAACTAAAATTTTCATCAGATTTTATCTTATAACTATGAAAATATCTTTGGAATCATATTATAGGTCCTTATCTGGGATCAGGGAGATAATGGTGATATTAGATCACCAATTGGAAAAAGGTTTATAAAGCACAACACTAAACCCTTTGAAACATCAATTTTATTCACCAAAAAGGAATAT
Organism: Viscum album; assembly: GCA_963277665.1. Taxonomy (NCBI): domain Eukaryota; kingdom Viridiplantae; phylum Streptophyta; class Magnoliopsida; order Santalales; family Viscaceae; genus Viscum; species Viscum album. The sequence continues at coordinate 225,916,067 of OY728159.1, read as the reverse complement.
AAGATCCTTGGCCTTTTTATTGAATTTTTTTTCTGAAATCATGTGACAATTAAAATAACCTCTATAAAGGATAAAAAATATAATAAAATAGAAAAAATCTGAATGGTGGTTCTCTAAAATCAACCATGAGTTAAATTATCATAGGTTTTATGACTATGTGAATGACACTATGAAGTCAACATATAGATAAATACATGGGAATTATGAGCTCATAGTGACAGAATTTAGGGTGAAAACTCCCCTTCCATATTCTGGGTAATCATAATCTATATAATCTATCCATTACAAGAATAATTTTTTGTTTTTTTATTCGTGAAATTCTCATATATTTTGGGATACATGAATTGTGTACTGAGAATTAAATAATATCCTAGAGCCAACTCTAGGTAACCAACATTATAGAGAACTCATGATGTTAGAATTCATGATTTTGGAACTTTACATTCTATGGAACATCATCTCGGAGGGTGGGGTAGTTTTTACAATATCAAGATCAATTACCCGGTCACTTAAGAGCCACCAAAGAATATGCTCAAGGTGTATAGTTTCCTTGGGCCTGAAATTCATTACTAGATATACATAAAAGACTTATAAAAGAACATAATAACCATCACTACCCTCACTGAGAATGGAAAACCATTCATATGTTGTAATTAATTCCAGTGAGAATTTGATGTGTGGATCTATAGGTTAAACAATGGTCCAGTTATGCGATTATCTTATGAAGGAGTTGAGTACATGGTGTTATGTGACTATTGACGATCCTTTCTATCACGTAGTCTAAATACTGAAAAAAGGGGAATAATATAGCATAAAGAGATTCATCCTTTTAAAAACATCAAAAATTTACAAAGGAATGAACAGGGATTACATTAAGTAAGGGTCGCGCAAGTTTCATCATGGTCATGAAAGTATACTTGCATGCCACCTATTGGGCGTGCAGGTGACTTGGGATCCCTATTTGATTTTCTCCCAAGGTCTTCAGTAGCCTATAAATACCCCTTTTGGGACCCCCATTTTGAGGACGAAAAATTCCAAAAGTCAGATTTAAGCTCCCGACACCCTAGTCTCTACTTGAAGCCTTCCGAACACTAATAAGGTAATATCGTACCTAGAATGGAAGATCTAAAGAGGGGGGAAAAGTCTTAAGTGTTAAAATGCACCAACACTTGTGCGCCTAAGTGTCTAACCCTTAAGGGAAAATGGACATACTTGTGTGTTGCCTTATCCCATCAATAGAACTTGTGCGCCACTCTTTTGGAAGCCTCCAGGGGTAATACTAAAGGCTTGAGCCAAGACTCACCCAAGTATTACCCTATGGGTTGACCGTCACTCAAGTATACATGTGTCAAGCAAGTATACATGCGTGACCAAAACTTGTGTGCCCCAACATGACTTGCATAGCTACCTCTTTTTGGGTGCCCCTCCTGATTATTCAACTCTTTTATTCAAATCCACCTCTCCTCTTCGCGATTTAGCCTTCAAAACCCTTTTCAAAGTCTTTTATGACATGGATCCTTTGTTGGATTCTTTATCTGAAAGGAATTCTATGGAACATCTTTCAAAACCAAGTGATTTACGTGTCTTTACAACACTAAGGTTAGAGATTTCATTTATTCAACCTAATTCTTTAAGATGAGAAGATCTTTAATCTGGGTATCCTTCATAGTAGTAAGCCCCAAGTCTTAAATTCTTTAACATGGGCCTCCATTTCAGGAGTAAGCCCCAGATCACAAGTCCCCTAACCTAGGATTCCTTTTTAGGAGTAATCCCCAGTCCAAGTTCCCTTAAAATGGTCATCCTCCTCAGGAGTAATCCCCAATCATAATTTCCCTTAACCTAGGCTTCCTTTTCCGGATTAAGCCCCAGTTCTCAAGTCCCTTTAACCTGGGCCGCCTTCTCAAGAATAATCCATAATCATAAGTCCCCTCTAATTTGGGCATCCTTCTCAGGATTAAGTCCTAAGTTAAGTATCCAAATCTCAATAAATCACATATACATTTATGGACCTTGTTCATGGGTTTCTTCCCTGAAGTAAGTCTCGATCTTCATCCTTCTGGGTAGTCATACGTATGTAAGCCCCATATCATTCCTTGTGATTGCATCTTTTGTGGCAAAAATCGTTAGGTTTAATGATACCTCTTGTTTCTCAAACCGAGCATGACTCATGTGAGATTAGAGAGTAAAAGTAACCGTGACACATCTCTTTAGGTCGTTAATCATAATTAAGCCCCAAAATTCTTAACCGAACTACATGAAATTTGATCTCTACCTTAATAGTGGAGAACATAGGAAGCCTTTCTAAGGTTCAAGCATACCATCCATTAATTCTCATCTGCCCCATATGACATTAAACTATATCTTAATTCACAAACTACATGGGTTACGATTCCATTTCTAAACAAGGATACATAGGTAGCCCATCTGCGGGTACGATCCCAACTCTGAAATAATCAATGTCCTTCTGAATGAAAATACACTTCAAGTGCCCCTCTGAGTGGCTTTAAAACTAGTATGGTTATCATAATGACCAAGAGATATTTATATAATGTGTTGAAGGATACCATTGACTAAGAATCTCTAACAAATATATATGATTCTCTATCTATGAAGAACCTCAAATACATATAATATTCTCTAAATCTCATACATATTAATCATTGATTGTCAGATCTTAAGGAAAGATCATTTTAATACTTGGTATGTAATAAGGATTCATGAAAATAACTTAAATCTATAAAGAGAGTCCCAGAGTAGACAATAATTCCCCCCAAAAGGTGTGTTGAGTCTGACCTCCCATCTTCTTGACCAATGAAAATTCATAAGCCTCATAGATCCACAACTAATGAGCACCTACCTTTGGAAAGTAGGTCCAAATAGATATAGAATTATTGGATGTTTCTGGTTCTATGAAAAAACCCATTAGAAACCGATTGGAATGTTTGAACCTTAAGCAAACAAGGTCATTCCCATTTCCATAGGAAACAAAAAATGGTGAACCCGATGTGAATCCTTAACCAAGTTAAATGATGTTTTACTTATTTGTTAGGCCCCTATTTAACTTAATTTGAGGGCCAACAAAGAAATCAATAACATATGTTCTCATCCAAAAGATGTAGTGGTTGAACTTATCTTGATTAGTTTTGTTATATCAAACAGGCACTCGTTTTCAAGATCTCTCTGCATTACAGAAATGGCTTCACTAAAGTTCACACATGTGAATGCATCTGCTGCTACTTCTGTTGGATCCTTGTCCTCTCTAAGGACAATGTCACCTACTCAGTGTCTTCAACGCAAGGTCTCGAATGCACAAGTTAAGGAATACTATCACCACAGTACCATTCCGACTATGGAGGCTACTCGACAAGACCTCCAAGTTAATAATTCACCTTGGTTGTCAGGACAATGACGACCAGTGATCAAGAAGCAGGTGGTGCCAACCACCGTCTCCAACCGTTTCGGGTCGTTATCCCCGGAACACAATCACTAATCCATCTGATTTTATGAGGAGGTGAATGATAAGGTCACTCAAGGCCTTAATTCAAAGGGATAGGAGTCCTTCTCGAGGACTACCATCAACAATTGCCTCTAGACTCATACGAAAGTGTGCCCTCAACTTGATGAGGGTATCGCCTTTAGGGGTTCAGCTCAGGTTCCTCAGACCTGAGCATGCAAGATGAACCGCAAGAGGAGAAATCCATCCAACAGGGAGCAAGTTTTTACCTCTTCCCCCTCCGTAGAAGTCCATAAACCTAACTTGATGGCAATAAAAGAGCTGGTACATACACCCGTCCATTATAATCCCGATGTCAAGCAGACTCGTCTGGCAGCAACTCAACAATCCCGTCATGAAATTACAGCAAAGTATTATATGTAGGAATATACACATGTTTATAATTAATCAACCACTCAATAGGCTCGTCTGACTACACCCAAAGAAGGTCGCCAATCTAATATGTTGGCAATTGATAAGCAGGCACATACACCTGTTTACAATCAACAATTCTATTAGCAGTATCGTCTGCCATTATTGAAGGAAATTCTTCAACCATACTTGATGAAGAATACATAGCAGGCACATACACCTGCCAATGTTAATCAAGCCTGCAAAAAGTCTCGTTTGGTAGAACCCAAAGAAGTCATTCGGAATGTTCCGATGACAAATTTGGAGTATACTCAACTCTCTGCCCCCCACACATGAGTACTGTCAGAACTCATTGACAGGAAAAGGAGGACAAGAGCAGGAACACACACCTACCGCAAGTACGAAATAGACGTATATTCCTGTTCCGGCTGCTAAAGTCACCAAGCACATTCTCACAGTGGTGAAAGAGCAGAAGAAAATCCCTACTCATATTCTGGATGCCTGCCAGAATATTATAATATCTTCAACAACATCACAGGGAAAGAAATGCAAATCTTTCCCTACCAGTGGAGTGACAAATCAATAGATCACTCCGGAACAGATACACAGCTCTGTTCCAGTCCAAGAGGGTTGTGGGGGCTTACTCCCCCATATCATACGGACAATCAATTCAGGAACATACACCTGATTTGAATGGAGATAATCAGCCTAACCTGACTATTTCTCCTCACTAGGAACTTACACCTACCCATAATAACCACTTTCTTCAACAAGTGGTTCCCAAAGTGAGTAAGAAGGCGCCTAATAAAAAGACCTATTTAGCAAAGTCAAGAAATCAAGAGCCAATTTGTAATAAGGCCTTTCTTGAAGCTAGAGTTCCTGAAGCCCTCAAAAAATTATCAGTTGGAACTCAAGATTCTACTCTTTAATTTCCCAATAGTGGGAACATTAATTCCAAAGGTCTACATCAGAGAATTCCTCATGAAGGCTCGATTCATGACAGTTTGGTCGATCTTAAAGTATCATCTTCAGATGGGAGTCATGATAACCCACTACGTGGCCAGAAGATCAAGGAGAAAAATGTTTCATCTTTTGTTGTAACCCACAATGGTGGTCCTCCCCATGATGATGAATTTAGCTGCGAAAGTCTTCTCTATAGTAGTAATTTGTGTTTCATGGAAAATTCTTCAAAGGACAATGCAGTAACGAGAAATACCTCTTATCTTGAGGCACTTGAAAATGTGAAGCCATTTATGTCTAATTATTTACCTCTGTCTGGTGAAATAATTTCTCAATCAGAAGATAGCCCGGGATGTAGGTCATTCTCTGAACCACCCCTGGGTCATTCATCTTCTAGTTTGATAAAGCAAGCCTCTACCAATTTTGTTGAATCTGATAAATCAACAAAGAAGCACCAGATTTGGTCTAAACCGGTAGAATAATATTCATCAAATGACAAGGAGGAATTACTGAATATGAGAAAACAACTGGTTAAAGGTGAAGTACCAGTTATGTTTTGGCCTTTGGATGACTCTCAGTATGATATTCATGAAATGTTGACAGAATATTGTATTCACGATATTCGTCTCAACATGTGGAAAACTATTTGTCAATTGAAAAAGAAAATATTAACTTAGGATGAATATGAAAATCATGTCAAGATAATAGAAGGGTTACAACGCCAAATTTAATTGGCATCTCTCTCAGTTTCTCAATATCTGAAGGTTTAAAAGTAGCAGAGAGCCCTTCAGCATTCATACCTTGGCACACTAAAAAGATTGCACCAATTAATTTCCAATTCCCCATCTGGTATTCATATCAGAGGATGGGGTGTTCTTGGATCACTGCATTTCACTGAAATCTCCAGTCAACAAAACCCTCCAAAAATGGTCTCATGCAATGCTATTGCCCATAACCAGCCACATACAATTAGTTTTGTTTGTAATCAAAGGCCTGCTCAAGAACATGCCTCAACTAGTTCTTCCCAGAATCAGGAATACATAGAAATTTTTTTCGAATTACTCTTACATCAAGAAAATGGGAATATATAATAGGCTTCTTGTTTAGATCAGACACACCATCAAGTGACAAAAGTGTCAGAAATCATCCAGTGGTCATTTGAGCCAGGTGATTTGAGTAGATGTAGATTGATGCATCCAACGAATTTTTGTACTAATGTCCGCAAGATCAAGAGAGATTTTAAGAAATTATCAGATATAATAGCTCAAGAACCACCCCATCTTGCCAAACTGTGGATTCTTTTAGCTCAACCCTCGGAATCAACAAATAAGATTTGAGGAGTTAATCAGGAACAACCCTAGTCCACCAGACGGGGGACATTTTCAAATCCTCAATCTCTTCCTCAGCGAAATTCGGTCTTCTCTCGATTAGGGAAGAATCCATAAGAGGAATAAAGATCCAAATTATCAGGAGACTCCCTCCAAATTACGGTTCATCAAGAGGTTCCTGAGGGGTCAACTCAACAAAAGGCAATGTCTCATCAAGGACATGGAAGAAGAAAATATCGCAGAAATGCCGATAGAAGGGATGAAATGCGTTATGCATCAATAAATGTCATCAATGTAGTTGTTGTTGATCCACCAGAACATGAGGCTCATTAAAAGGGATCAGATGAGGAAGTTCTTGCTCAAGAGGCTATGCACACAGATGAAAATGAAGAAGGTGTGTGTACCCAGAATCAAAGGCTTACCCAGAATCTAGGTATTCCTTCAAATAACCAACTCCCCCTCTTTGATAGGCGTCCAATAAGTGGAAAGGGAAGAATCAGGTTACATTCCATTATTCTTCTAGAGAAGGCCAATCACTCTCACTAGATCAATGTTTTGCACAACAGGAGGAATAAATGAAGGAGTTAATGAGGTTAAATGCAGAACTACTTCAAGGTAGTCTTCCTCCTAAGCGTGCTGGAGTCAGTCATCCAAGGGATTTTGTTGCAGCTACTGAGATGGATCAAGAGTATCCTCCCTTACCAGTACACCCTCATAGGTCTAATCCTATTGGTCATGTGAAACAAAAATCGGTGGTGCTACCATCAGTTGCAATGCCATCCACCACACCTGTCCATGCTCCAATTGTTGCACCTGCTCAGGTCCATTCTCTTCCAGATGTTTCTCAAAAGTTAATGACTACCATTGAGTCATTAACAGCTCGATTGGAAGATATGGAGGGAAAGTGTGCACAAATTCAACCAGAAAAGAGAGCTTACCCTAAATGGGTTGATTAAATTCCCCCCCTGTCAAATTTTGCAAGTACCACATTCCCAATTTTTAAGGGTTCGGGAGACCCAGAGAAACCCTTAACACATTTTGTTTCTCGTTGCAATCCTATGATGAGAACTCCTCAACAACAAGAAGCAGTTAAGCTCAAGTGTTTTGTACAGTCCTTACAAGGGCCTTCTTTTGTCTGGTATACAATCTTGGAATCCCAGTCAATTACCGGGTGGGAAGATCTCGGTCAATGATTCCTTCTTCAATTCAGCTCAACTTTTCCAAAGACAACAGTTTTTGATCTTTCAAATTGTAAGCAAAGGGAGAATGAAATGGTTTCATATTTCATTACTCGCTGGAAGGGATTAACATATTCCCTATGTTTAGCACTCCCTCAAGAAGAGTTGTTTCCAATCTATGTGGAAAATTTGCGTGATGAATTACGCACACCATTTATCCCTGTGAAATACACAGGAGGGTTTCAAGACCTTACTTCGATCTCACTGCAGATTGAAGAAACTCTTACAAAGACTAAGGATAAAACTCATGTAATTCCATCAGCTCCAGGAAGGAGAATGGGTAAAGGAGAGACTACTACAGTTACGCTTAAACAAGCACCTGTACCTACTTCTACTTTAAACCCTTCATCTTATCAAAGGGCGCCACCTTCTGAGCATCAACAACAGAGGCCATTTTTTCAAGATGATCAAAGAGATCAAAGATGGAAAAAATTTTAGGATCTAAAGAGAAACTTTTATTCTTTCTGAAATGAACACGTTCCTGGTTACCTCATTTCGGCTCTGGAAAATAATTTGGTTCAATTTCAAAGGCCCAAAAGGCTGAACAAGGAATGAGATGAAGACGATTCCAACTATTTCCCATTTCATAAAATGTTGGGGCATCTAATTCAGGAGTGTTTTTCTTCATGGACCTACTACAAAAGATGGTGTACTCGGGACAAGTCAAACTGAAAGGTTCTTCAACTCAGGTAGCATGTGTTACTGATACAAATCCATAGGAAGAAGGCGAGTGGCAAGAAGTAAAATGCGCAAAAATGAGTAAGAATATGATGATTGGATGGTCAGAAAAATGATCTATCGAAATCATGTAATTTTAAAGACGCAATTGAAGAAACTAGTTGTGTCTTCTGCTATGAATGCCACAACAAAACCTCCTTCAGCAAAAGAAAAATTCTCAAAGAAACTACATAATTCAAAGAAAGAGGAAAAATCAGAATAATATGAGATCGTGTCAAATCCCAAGTTGTCTTTGACACTGGAAGATTTTATGCCATATACTTCATAGCCATGGGCACCGCCACGCCAAAAGGCATAGCCTAAATGGGCTAATCAGGTAGAATCTTCATCATATGAAGATTTGATCTTTAGTTCAATTAATATGATTCATTTAATAGATCCTTATGCTAGTCATAGCTTCGATCATGATGAGCCTAAGTTCCCTATATCAAACAGAGGAATTCGAGGGAGTTCCAGAGGTATGGGATATAGAGGAAGACGTGGATATCCCAAAAAACACTATTCCAATTTTACCCATGCTAGAAATGTATATGCAACAGAAACTCGTGGTAGAGCCCTTCAGCAGACTCAACAAGAACAAGCATGATCATCCATGCAATGCAGATTCAGTCCTGGTATAGTTATTTTAGTGGATCAATTAGAGGTTACACCTTCTTCCTCCTAGAATGTATATAGACCTAGTTGGTCTAATCTTCCAAATCCAAGAGTATTTCCAACTCCTACCCCGATACAAGAAGAATCTACTTCCAAAGAATCAACTTATAAGGCACCTAAAAAACCACATGTTCCTGTTGGAAAACGCAGAACTTTGGATCAAATGTATGATTTCTCGAAGAATTTGTCCCAAGTACTGGCCAAGTTATGAATTTTGGATGCCTTGAATCTATCCAAGGATCTTCGAGAGGCACTCATTGAGGCTTTGTCAAGTCCTCGGGAGTTCGAAACTAAAATTGTTGTGGCTGAAGTCTACCATGAAAAGAATAATCCTGCAGAATGCCATGCAGTAATATCTTTTATAGATGAAGAAGAAGATGATGTCATGCATGGACATATTATACCTTTGTATTTATCTGGAAAGGTTAATGATGTAGACATCAGAATAGATTTCATTGATAATGGTTTAGGAGTCAACCTCATCCCCATTCGCACACTTTGTCGATTGGGCCTCACCAAATATGATTTATCTCCTTATACTTTGATGTTGCAAGGATATGATAAAAATGAACAAGAACCTCTGGGCGAGATCACAATCAGAACTCAGTTTGGAGATCTTGTATCCAATTCAGATATCATGGTTGTTCATCATGATACAACCTTCAATATTTTGGTTGGAAAACCTTGGCTACATCAACATGTGGCTATCCCTTCATCATACCATCAATGTCTCAAATATTGTTTCAATGGTCAAATTGGGATATTGTATGGTGATAAATCCCCATTAAAAACATGTGAATCTTAATACATTGAGGAAGAATTCTATCACATGGAAGGGAATGAGAAATCCAAGACAAAGGAGGTCACCAAAATTAATGCTCCATATGGTTTGGAAAATATTTCAGTAAACCCATTCATACATGCGAGTACAGATTATGTGTTACCTATCAGTCAAATTGATAGGATAGACCCAAATCCAAATAATCTTATAGAAACTTCCATAATATCAATTATGGAAACCAAGCCAGACAGCATGGGAGAAGTTGGTTATTCACCAAGCAATGATGAAGGCTCAAATGGAGATGTATTCATTTCATCTGGTGAAATACAGTAATTCTATACTTCATCAACCAAGACAAAAGAAGTTATAGAAATGTCAGAGATGAAAGATGATGTTGATTCGCAATCCATCATATCCTATTTATTACCCAAGTAAGATCATTCATCATCAATAGGGTCCGAAATGGAAGCTTCTTCCTCAAGATGGTCAAATTTTAGCATCTCTCATGATCATGGAAATTCTGCTTCATCATATACTATGTAAGTAGAAGCAGAAGAGATAACATGTGTTGAAGAAGAAGAGGAAGATCTTAGGTATGCTCCTCTATCTTTTGAAGAGGATATCTCTAGCACTTTGGGTGAACTCAGAGAAATAAATCTGGGTACAAAAGAAGGTCCACGCCCCACTTTAATTAGTTCATCCATGACTCTTGAAGAGAAAGAAATGTATACTTCCTTTCTAAAGAAAAATTGAGATATATTTTCTTGGAACTATACATAAATTCCAGGTCTTGATCCCGATGTTTCCACTCATCATTTGGGTTATCCAAAAGAACATCAAGGATTCAAGCAATCCTTAAGAAGAACACACCCAACTTATGCCGCCAAAATTGAAACTGAAGTGGATAATATTATCAAAGCTAACTTTGTCAGAGAAGTTAAATATCCAAAATGGTTGGATAAAATTGTTCCTATGAAAAAGAATAATGGAAAAATTAGAGTTTGCATTCATTTCAGATATCTTAATCGGCATTGTCCTAAGGATGATTTTCCAGTTCCGATCACAGAACTATTAATTGATGAAACAACTGGCTATGAAGCACTTTCATTCATGGATGGATATTCTGGGTATAATCAAATCTGAATGGATCTAGAATATAATGAATCTACAGCCTTTAGATCCCCTCAGGGTGTGTTTTTCTATTGGGTAATTCCCTTTGGCTTGAAGAATGCAGGTGCAACATATCAGTGTGCCATGCATCATATCTTCAAACCCTTTTTAGGAAAATTTATTGAATGTTATGTGGATGAATTGGTGGTTAAATCCAGGAAAATTTATAATCACTTGGATTATTTGGAAGTAATATTCTAAAAACTTTGACAACACAATTTGAAGATAAACCCCTTGAAATGTGCTTTTGGGGTAACCATAAGAAAATTTCTCAGCTTTGTTGTAGGCTATTATAGTATCTAAGTCGATCCTGAGAAGACAAAGTCAATCCTTGGTATGTCACCTCCTCGAAATATGAAAGAATTGAGAGGACATCAAGGAAACTTGGACTAAAATCAGAATTTCAACTTCAATCTGGCAGGCAAAAGTTTACCCATTACCAAATTGATGAAGAAGGGAGTCACTTACTAGTGGACTGAATAATGTCAAGAAGCATTCAATATTTTCAAGAAATGTCTCTTGAGTCCACCGGTATTAATGCCACATATTGAAGGAAGACCACTTATCCTCTATGTGATAGCTTTAGAGTGATCATTGGGTGCCTTCCTTGCCCAGAAGAATGATGCTGGGAATGAAAATAGCCTTTACTATCTCAGTCGGACTATGCTTGAAGCAGAAACCCGATATTCAAGTATTGAAAAGTGCTGCCTAGCATAAATATTTGCAGTTCAGAGATTGAGACACTACCTAGAACATCATGAGGTCCAATTAGTATCTCGCAATAACCCGCTCAAACTCATCCTTAGTCGTCCAATGCTTACAGGACGTCTGGCAAGGTGGGCAGTTATTTTGCAGCAATTTGATATCCAGTATGTGTCTCATAAGGAAATAAAGGGCCAAGATCTGGCTGATTTCATTGCTGAACATCCTTCAGTACAAGATACATCTTTAGATACTGAACTTCCAGATAAGGAAGTCTTTTCTATTCAAGATAATCATCAATCATGGGAAATGTACTTTGAGGGTTCTTCCAGAAGTCCAACAGGAAAGAAAATGGAAGATCCTAAATTCAACAAAGTTGGGTTAGGAATTGTACTTATTTCCCTAGAAAATGAAGTTCTACCTTATTACTTATTATTGTGGGAAGGTGGTACAAATAATGAATCATAATATCAAGCTCTCATCACAGGATTGGATTTGGCGCTTCAGGCACAAGTGGATCACTTATAGGTGAAAGGTGATTCAGACCTGGTAATCAAACAAGTCAATGGGGATTATGCAATCAGAAAAGAAGAGTTAAACCCTTTGTATGATTATGTAGAAGTGTTAATGGAGTAATTCCCTTTAGAACCGACATTTTATTGTGTCTCGCGATCACAAAATGCACAAGATGATGCGCTGGATAATATAGCCACATCTTTAGAATATCCAAATCAGGATGAGCCAATCATCAGTATTGCCCACCGTCATACAATTTCACTTTATGTTCAAACCAGAACATAGAAAATCAATGAAATTAGTCCCATTTCTGAACCATATGGTCATACTATGGGATGGATGACACCTATCAGGGAATATCTTCAAAATGGAACACTCCCACCTGATAGAGCCAGGAAAGAAACAATTTGGCGACGTGTGGTCAATTTTACTCTTTATTATAGCCCAGATCACCTAGAGAAAATTCTCTACAAAAGAGGTTCTGATGGAATTCTCTTCAAATACATTTACGGTGAAGAGATAATGGCTATAATGAAATAAGTGCATGAAGGAGTATGTGGTGCCCACTAGTCTGGATATAGACTATCTAATCAAATTCGAAGGCTTGGATACTTTTGACCTTCAATGATACGAGATTGTGTTGATTTCACCAAGAAGTGTCATTTTTTCCAAGTAAATGCTAACTTCATTCATCAACCCACAGAGTTTCTTCATACAGCTAAATACTCATGGCCTTTTCCACATGGGGAATGTATGTAGTAGGACCTTACCCTTTGGCTACATCTAAGAAGTTTAAGTATATTCTTACTGCTACTGACTTCTTTTCCAAATGGGTAGAGGCAATACCTCTCAAAGACGTTAGTTCTAAAAGCATTTTTAGCTTCATCAAGTCTAACATCATTACCATATTTGGTGTCCTGCATACCATATTGATGGACAATGGCACCAATTTTTGTTCATCCGAGGTAAGGAAGTTGTATCAAGAATACAACATCAAATATAACCATTCATCTCGATATCATGAAGTAGCCAATGGACAAATATAATCCTTCAAAAAGACTCTTTCAAACATACTGCAAAAGATGGTGTATAAATATAAGAAATCATGGTCTGATAAACTCTTTCATGATTTATGGGATTATTGGACCACCACCCGCACTGCAATGTGGTCAACTCCATATTCATTGGTATATAGAACAGAAGCAGTCTTTCCCATTGAGGTTCAATTTCCCTTGCTCAGAGTATACATTTTTGATCAGTCATCTATAGATGAACAATCTCAAAAGCGATTGGATGAATTGGAAGGATTAGATGAAAAAAGATTGTGCACCCTGCACTACTTGGAGGTTTATCAGAATCGAATAGCATGAGATTTCAACAAAAAAGTTTGTCTTCATTCATTCATTCAAGGATAATTGTTATTGGTTCTCAGAACTCCAATGCTTCTAGGAAAGAGACCTCCAAATCTTGAGCCAAAATGGGAAGGACCTTATTCAGGACCTAAGGTTTACTCCAATGCAGCTTATTATTTAATCTAAATGGATGGAGAAATCATCACTACTCCAACCAATTCCATATTTATGAAGAAGTATTTTGTGTAACACAAATACTTTCACATCCAGCAAGACGTTAAACTGCATAACTGACGTCCTAACTACATGATGCTAAACTATGTAGCACTCGTCCAACATGATGTTAAACTGTATTTTCCCCCTTACATCTAACATGACGTTAAACGGTGTCCCCATTCTCCTCACTGCAAGACATTAAACTCCATAGCCATATGTCCTAGCTACATGACGCTAAAATGTTCAACACTCGTCCTTTCTATATGACATCAAACTATACATCCCCTCTTTTGTCTTTACTGCATGACATTAAACTGCATAGTCCACCCCCTAAGTCCTTATTGCATGACATTAAACTGCACAGTCCCTTATATGTCCTACATGACATTAAACTGTGCATCGTTAGGGTAGATTGCTACCTCTTGTTTCTCACACTAAGTATGACTCACGTGAGCTTAGAGTAAACTTCAACCATAACACCCTTTATGGGCCGCTAACCATGTGTAAGTACCAATACCATTTTTTTAGATCGTTTTCCTCAAAAACAACTTGATCACCAATTCATTCTTTAATCGAACTACGTGAACTTTGAACTTGCCTTCTAGGTTGGGTACGTAGGCAACCTCCTGAGGTTCAAGCCCAAAACCAATCTCTTCACATCGGTTCACTTCCATCTCATATGATGTTGATTCGTGAAGCCGCCCCCATAACCAATATTTTTTATACATTGGTTCACCATCTTCCTTGCTATATGACATTAAACTATTCGCACTTTTTTCATGTATGACAATAAACTACAACATTCTTTGACACCCTCACCTGAGAGGGAATCATTATTTACATTGATATCCAATCATGTTATAGTCCAAAGACTACATGCATACATGGAAATTCCCGAACCATTAATCTTTGGTCAAACCATCATTGCACTAAATTCCCCTTTCACCCTTCACTTGTACGAACCAAATCTATACAAATGGTATTTCAAGAACTACGTGTAACTTTATTTCCATCCTTATGGGATACGTAGGAATGTTCAAGCATCCCTCGAATATAGCCCCAAGTCTTTGGGCCTAACCCCAAATTCCACTTTCAGTTTCTTGGATGAAAAGTCCTCTTGTGAAAATTTGAATGTGGTTTGAAAACCCTGGTCTTTATTCACATCAGGTTTATAAAACACACAACGTGTATCCCTCATTATGGTCTGAGATCTATGAACCTAAACTAATATCTCCTAAATTCTCGTCACACATGATGTTAAACTGTATTTCAAGAACTACATTTGGGTTGATTCTCATCCAAATGAGATTTTTAGTTAAATCTAGTACCTCAATTCAGGACCCAGCTACAACATGATTATGGTTATCATTGGTCTGTGTATCTCTACATGCATTAAAAATTACCCATTTTGATGTTTCATACTCCTAAACTTAAATACTTCAAGATCTCCAAAACCCTTTTCATGACTTCTGGTTGAAAAATGTTTGATACTCTAGAATTATTTTTGTTTGACTATGCAGCAAGTGCCCTTTGGCGTCCTTGCATAAGTAGTCTACATAACAGACCTGTCAACCGAAAGATGCTATTATTTGACTATGCAGCCAATGCCCTTAGGTGGCCCTGTATAATTCAACCCCCTAACGGGTTTTTTAAACAATGATAACTTCATTCTTGGGAGGAAAACCTCTTTTGTCCTTATTTTTCTTAAATGACAATATGTAGGGATCCACAAAAATACCCATACTTAACATATTTTTCCCATACTCTTTTTCATGATCTAAAAGTATTTAAGTCTATGGTTTATATTTCCTTTCCTTAAATATGGGCCAGACTTTCGTAGGAGTGACATTCATCCAATTCTTTGATAATATTGATTTGAAATATCCTCTCTATATTCAAGTACCTCTCTCCATACAACAGACTATGTGCTTTGGAAAATTTGAATCTCCATAAACTTTCACTGGCTTTTTAGCAATAGAAAAGTAAAATTTTTGAGGGTTCTCTTTCCTAACTATACAGCATGTTCCCTTAGGAGGCCTTGCATAAGTAGTCTACATAACGGACCTGTCATCCAAAAGATGTTATTATTTGACTATGCAGCCAATGGCCTTAAGTGGCCCTACATAATTCAGACCTCTAATGGGTTTGTTAAATCGTGGTAACTTCATTCTTGGTAAATACTTATTCTAATGGCTTTTAGCCCTTTTTTATATCATTCCTCAGATTCAAAATTTCTTAAGTCATAGTTTACATTTTTTTCCCTCATACTTGAATATGGTAATATGTTTTCAGCTAAATTTTCAAGGAATTGAGTCAATTTTAATCCATTCGGTCAATACTATTTCGACCCTAAACATTATCCTTTTTATGTCTGACATGCATGACTTTAAACTACCCACAAAAGACAAGGTGACTCTGAACAAAAGTCAACTCCCAGCTCACTAAATGTACATTTCATATGATTTGGGTAATATTGAGCAATAAAGAAAATTCAAAGTTTGTAGGGTTATTTTTTAATAATACTGGAAAAAATAAAAATATGAGTGAATATGAAAGTGTTTTTTATTTGATGCAAAAGAGTTAGAAGGATATCCACAAATTGGATTCTCTTTCCTTTTCCAAGAATTACAAGAGGATATCAACATAACTCTTCATTTGATTTACGGTATCCTTAGCTTCATCATCATCCACCTATAATTCATTCATTAAACTGGATATAATAAGAGACATAGTGATACCGGCTCTTCTTGGAGCAATTCCAAAAGAATGTTCTTGAGTGCAGTTTTAGAAAATTTTCTGCTGATCAAACAGTGACTCTATTTCTATCCATGAGACTTGGAAGATGGATACATGGATTTGAGAATAGATCATTGGAAGTAAAGATCCATTTGGAGAGAGTACTCTTTTCAAATATTGTTCTAATGTCATGATAGTCTCCTCTCCACCAACTGGCAGCGGGAAACATATCACCCATGGGTTATCCATTTTCATATCTGCATGGAAATGGCATGAAGAAAAAAAATTGAAATTTCACACCATTGTTGCTGCTCTTAATGCACAGCATAACCGAAATGGAGGAGTCGAAGTGCGGCTGCATCTTGGGAAAATAATTATTTGCATCTGGAATGTTGACTCCTTGTAGATGATCATGGCCATACAAAGGCAAGTATATGCTATGTGGAAAATTAAGATGATACTTCTTCAAGTACTTGGCCAAATCTGGGAGAGTGTTGTCATAGATATCATAGTAATCATGGCCAACAATGCTCATCATGTCATTAATCTGCTTTCTATCCAATTAATTAGTCGTTCCAATTCTTCTAGGAGCCATTTAATCTTCACAAAGGTCGAATAATTAACTTTTAAGTAAGATTATTTTTCATATAATTTTTAAAGAAATGTGAAAAAATGGCTAAGGCATTAAGGAACGCAAGTCTAATGTTGGACCGAAAGTGAAACTGTGTCGTGCATGTTTTGGCATGCAGGTATCATCGCGCAAGTCCAAATATCTCTGAAGAAGCGCGACATGAACAGAAGCAATGAAACCGCGGAAAACAAGTCACTTGCGCGACAAGAGAAACCTGCGCAACAAGAGCTCAGAAGCGTTCAAATCTGGGTTCTTAGCACGATAATGAGGCGCATATTTAAAGGCTAGGCCACACCCATGTATTCCGAAGCCTACGTGACTCTCAATTGCGCGTCTCGACCAGCGCGCTTAAAACTTGTGTGCCACAGTTCCTTGGTTTTCTCTTTTACCTCAGAGTAAAATCCTCCTTCCTTTTGGATCCAACTCTGAGGGGGGTCTTTTATTGACGCTACTTTCCATCATAGAGTCGAAAGACTGAAAAAATGGGGGTACCTTAGCACAAAGAGATTCATCCTTTGAAGAAACATCAAAAATTGACAAAGGCATGAACAAGGATTCCATTAAGTAAGGGCCAGACAAGTTTCATCATGGTCGCATAAGAATACTTGCGCGCTACATATTGGGTGTGCAGTTGACTTGTTCACCCTATTTGATTTTTTCCCAAGGTCTTCAGTAGCCTATAAATACTCCTTGTGGGCCCCCCATTTCAAGGATGAAAAATTCCAAAAGTCAGATTTAACCTCCCGGTTCCCTAGTCTCTACTTGAAGTCTTCCGAACACTTCTAAGGTAATTTCTTACCTAGAATGGATGATCTAAAGAGGGGGGAAATGTTCTAAGTGTTGAAATTCACCAACACGTGTGTGCCTAATTGTCTAACCCTTAAGGGAAAATGGACATACTTGCACACCGCCTTATCCCTTCAGCAGAACTTGCACGCCACTCTCTTGGAAACCTCTATGGATAATACTAAAGGTTTGAGCCAAGCCTTGCCCAACTATTACCCTATGGGTTGACCGTAGCGCAAGTATACATGTGTCTCGCAAGTATACGTAGATGAACAATACTTGCGCGCCCCAATAGGACTTGTGCACCTACCTCTTTTTGGGTGCCCCTCTTGCTTATTCACCTATTTTCTTCAAATCCACCTATCCTCTTGATGATTTAACCTTCAACACCCTTTTAAAAGTCATTTATGACATGGATCCTTTTTTGGCTTCCTTATCTGAAAGGAATTCTATGGAACATATCTAAAAACCTAGTGATTTACATGTCTTTATAACACTAAGGTTAGAAATTTCATTTATTCAACCTCATCCTTTAAGATGAGAAGATCTTTAATTTGGGCATCCTCCTTAGAAGTAATCCCCAAGTCTTAAATTCTTTTACCTAGGCCTCCTTTTCAGGAGTAAGCCCTAGATCACAAGTCCCCTAACCTAGGCTTCCTTCTCTGGTGTAATCCTCAGTCCAAGTTCCCTTAAAATGGACATCCTCCTCAGGAGTAATCCCCAATCATAATTTCCCATAACTTGGGCTTCCTTTTCAGGAGTAAGCCCCAGTTCTCAAGTCCTTTTAACCTAGTCCTCCTTCTCAGGAATAATCCCCAATCATAAGTCCCCTCTAATTTTGGCATCCTTATTAGGATTAAGTCCTAAGTTAAGTATCCAAATCTCTATAAATCACATATACCTTTATGGACCTTGTTCTCGGGTTTCTTCCCTGAATTAAGTCCCGATGTTTATATTTCTGGGCAGTCATACATATGTAAGCCCCATATCATTCCTTGTGATTGCATCTTTTGTGGCATAAATAATTAGGTTTATTGATACCTCTTGTTTCTCACACTGAGCATGACTCACCTGAGCTTAGAGTGTAAAAGTAACCGTGACACATCTCTTAGGGCCATTAATCATACGTAAGCCCCACAATTCTTAACCGAAATACATGGAATTTGATCTCTACCGTAAAAATGGAGTATTTAATAAGCCTTTCTAAGGATCAATCATATCATCCATTAATTATCATCTGTCCCATATATTGTTAAACTATATCTTAATTCCCAAACTACATGGGTTCTGATACTTTTTCTAAACAAGGATACGTTGGTAGCCCATCTGTGGGTACGATCCCAACTCTAAAATAATCCATGTCCTTCTAAATGACAATAGACTTCAAGTTCCCCACTGAGTGTCTTTAAAACTAGTATGGTTATCCTATTGACCAAGTGATCTTTATATTATGTGTTGAAGGATACCATTGACTAAGAATCTCTAACAAATATAGATGATTCTCTATCTATGAAGAACCACAAATACAAATAAAAGATTCTCTAAATCTCATATATATTAATCATTGATTTTCCGATCTTAAGGAAAGCTCATTTCCATACATGGTAACGTAATATAGATTCACAAACCATACTTAAATCTGTAAAGAGATTCCCAGAGTAGACAATAATTCCCCCCAAAAAGGTGTGATGAGTTCGACCTCCCATCCTCTCGACCAATGAAAATTCTTAAGCCTCATCTATCCACAACTAATGAGCAGCTAACTTTGAGTAGTGGAACATGCTAGAGTTGCTAGACTCAATTTATTTGGACATTATTGAATAGGCATACATCACATAAATTCATTAAATGATGGAATCTACTTTACATATTCACCGTGTGATAGAATAACATCCTGTAAACATTGATTGAAAATTCTTTCCTAAACAAAAATACTCAACTGATATTCCTATGGTGTGATTATCAAGTTATTGAGGTGATGTAATATGGGTTTAACGTCATCTAGATAATGTGTAATTAGATGTTTTTTAGGTTTTATATGTGTTATTAAAGGCTCATTAGATGTTCTAAACAAGGAGGTTTGGGTGTAAGTACTTTTGTATTGAAGACATAAGGAACAAGGTACCTGATTTACCAGTACCAAGTACATAGTTGGACCAAAAAAATTGGTAGTTTCCCAATGAGGTCCTCTAACACTTTGGTGGAACCATAGTGGGTACCTGGTGTTTAACATATACCTGGTTGAATGGGTCCTGGTATTTAGTTCCCTAATACTTAGTTTCTTTATTATAATTGTTTTTAATTTGTTTTATTAATTATACTAATGAGAGGGGGTCTCATTTTGATTCATGCATAGGGGAACTCACACATATCTCTTATCATTTTCATTCTCATATTACTAAATGGGATACTCATCTATCTAGTGTTTTCATTAGTTTATTATATTATATGAGGACGAAAAAAGTAAGGCTGACCCTCCTCTATTTATCTTCACTTTTAATTTTAGTTGTTGTCGTCATTGTGATGGATTTTTATTAGAATCATTATTTCATGGATCTTTCTCTAGTTTATTGGTTTCTTACTTTTTCGGCCAAATTAGGTTATGGAATTGAATTATTATGATATTTAATATAAAAGGTATATTGTTCCTAGATTTTTCCTTCATTATATGTTTCTTTAAGAATCATACGACTTAAGGGAGTGGGTAGGTTACTGTCTGTAACTAGGAATGAAATAACTAGTGGTTTTATTGTTTGTTTTGCATGCCTAGTGTAAGTCTCCTGTGGGTAATGATGGGTTTTTTTATGTATGTATTTTTCATCCTTGATCAAGTAGCTTTGGGGAATGGTTTACTTGATTTTTTGTGTTGTAGAGTGATGATACATGGGATGTGTTTCTAGATGTGGTTCCTTGGGAATGTGTTGGCGGTAGCATGTGTGCCTATGAGGTGATGTAGTTCATTTGAATGTTTGATGGTGGTATCTAATCCATTGATGGGGTAGTGGAGGTTCATTATGTTGTTTTAATAATTAGTTAGTGACTCCCCTAAATATAGGGATGATATTTTGGGGTAAAGTGAACACATGAAAGGTATATTAAGATATTTTTTACCACTAATTATTATTAGTATCCTCCCTAGATAATCCGTTGATGGTAAAATTCTTGCCCATCAATTAAAAGTTTGGTTTTTTCCAAAATTATTGGTTTTTTGTGGAAGAATGTTTTAAGTGTTAAGGAAACATCCAACATGACTCCATTAAAACCCTTTGAGTCGATGCAGACATTCTTTCCAAAGTTAGGTGGTCATAGGGACTTTTCCAAAACTCTTTGGAATACCTATTGGTTAATAATATTGGTGTTCGGGCTCGTCTGCACCTATTTTATAAGGAATTATTTCCAATTATTTTCTCTCGTATTAATTTAGTACATGTTTTTCAATCCTTACCAAATTTCTTTGTGAAACTGGTTACCCCTATTCTAACGATTGGTAATTTCCATAAATGTTTTAATGTGAACATATGATACATATTAGAGATATTCCATTGATGTGAACATATATATGTATTAAATTTAATCCATTCATGGTTATATATATTTGAATTAGAGTCTCTATTACTTGTTTTTATTGATTAGTGATGCTTAGTTCTAAGTTTTATATTTGTTAAATATATAGTTTAGCATCGTAGAAGGAGGAGATTGAAGTTTATTATATTGGGATCATTAATATGAAATGGGACACCTATGTATCCTTGAAGAATGAATTAGAACCCATTTAGTTTGGTTCCACATAATAAGAAATTTCATAACTTTGAGGGTCATTTTTATGGACTAATTCATATAAGTTTAATGTTATGTGGAGTGGAATTCTTCACTGAATGTTCCTTTTGATCACTGGTCTGGTACTTATGTATGATCGACCCTTTTTAATTAACATAAAATAGAGTGTGGTGCAATGAGGATGGGTTCCATTGGTAATATTTAATCATGGATGAGATTGGTTCAACTGTCATGAATATCATCAGTAATACCCCTAAAAATTTATTTTAAAATAATAATAATTTTTATGGATTTCTTAACATGAAACACTGAGTTTTAAGCGAAATGTAATATATTATAAATATGTCTATTCTAACATTACTGTTAAATTAATGGTTTGAATAAGAATAAAAATATTATGAAAACGATTTTTAAATTATTTATATAAAGTCAATGTATTGATTAATTCATAATAAATAAGTACTCAACTTTCATAAAAGTCATTTTATGCTTAAAAATAGATTTTCTTCACAAATTTTTTTTACTTTATTGTGTGTGTGGACATTATAATCAATTTATTAAATTTTTAAAAAAAATGATGAATTTTTTTAATTCATCATGTCAAAATTATCTTAGGGTGAATTTTTTAGATTTTTTATAAACAATTGATTTTTGGGTGAATTGGGTTAAAAACTGATTTTACAAAAAAAACTATCACTTTTATCACATTATAATAAAATATTAATAACATTGAAGATCAAGAAATATTTTTATAAGAACAAATATATATTTAATAATTAATATAATCTATATAAAAATATGATATTGATCTTAGAACTATATTCTTCTTATTTTTAAAGCATAAGTAATGTTTTTTCCAAATAATAATATTTTCCATTATGTTCTATTAATCAAATATATACAAGGTTTTATTAATTTTTGGTTTTTTTAAATGAAAATAAGTATCCTAAGATTAAAAATAATCATATTTACTCCAATATAATAAAAATTGTTATTTATTTTGCAGTAAATTTATTTTTATACTTAAAAACATTTTTTTAGAAATTGTTTTCATTGGTTTTTGTGCACTTATATTAAATTTAATATCTTGAAATTATAGGATTTTAATCATATAAAATTAATTCTATATTTTGAGTAATAATAATGATGATTAATTTTTGTTAAAAATGCCAATTTAGTTTGTGGTCATAATTAATGGTAGCCATGGTAAATATTTTTGACCTCGGCTAAGGGTAAATGGGTTCATATTGTTAAAAATAAAGCTTATGTGCTCCAATATAACATGAAACACAATATTATACTAAATTATTTGGTTTTATTCCAAATATAGCCTTATCATATTAGAATCTATAACAATTTTGAGTTACTTTCATAAGAAAATTACTTTATATAATTAAAATATTTTAATTAATTCTATGTGTGTCCTTTCCCTCACATAAAAAAGGTAACCACTTCTCATAAATTCGTAAAACCTCATAAGACACATAATATGATTTCCCAATCATCTCATACATAAATATGACTCCTTATTAGATAAAAAATCATTACATTATATAATATCTAAATCCACGTGAGTATCATTTATCTCTAGTTCATTTGGAAAAGTAAAAACATAAATAACTTATACATAAGTGATCTAATTCATCTCCAACTAAGTTATTCATAAGCAACACCCTTATAAATATCATACATAGTAACTTTCTTCATAACCTTGGGAAATAATAAAATAAAGGGTGACCTTAGATGCTTTATAATTATAAACATATGAGATACCAATATATTTTCATATTAAATAATATGATAACCATAAGGGTATATTAACATGAACATAAAATACCAATTTTATACGCCACCTTTCATAGATCATAAACATGAGTTATGTAATAGAAAATTATTAGTTCATAAGACATGGTCCATAATAGTGATAAATCATCATAAATAAATCATGAACTGTAAAATAATGACATAAAAGTATGTAATCATCATAAATATATAAAACCATTTATTTTTCAAGGATAACCATCATTACCATCAACATAGTGGATCTGAACTCATTACCAATTTTCCATTGTAGATCTTGACACAGCTGTTTCCCATAGTGTATTAGTACTCACCTATTTTCAATAGGGGATCAAGCCCATCAAATTTTTTCCAATTTTTATATAATGATATATAAAGATTTATACAATGAATTTGAGGGAGTTATATGTCCCACACACCTCATAATTAAAACCATACTTATGTATGGCATAATAAAATAATCGTCATATTATAACATCATGACCTATGTAAAAAAATAGGTTTTGTAAACATTTCATCATTAACCATATAATAACCCATGAAAAATAAATGGGTTTCCTGAAAATTTCATCAATTTAAACGTTAAACATATATAGAAACAATATGTATGGTATAATTAAATATTAGCCCTGGTAAAGAAAAGTTACCATCAAAGGAGGTCATCTTAGATTGAAAATTATTTTAAAAAATACCTTGGAATATTTCATGAGGAAAATATCATTTCTACTTTTTAAAACACTTTTTAAAACATAAAAAAAATTTAAAAAAATTTCTTTGAAATATAAATTTCTAATATTATAAAAGATGATTTCAAAATAATTTAAAACATTTCTTGAAGAAAATAAACTTTCTTGGAAAATTGGTTTTTAGAAATAAAAATTCATAAAACATTTTGGAAATACATTCCATTAAAAATAAACATGAAACATATAATTTTTTATTTAAAACATTGAGTGGACATGATGGCGGGAAATTCCATGTATGTTAAAATAAATATTCCTTTCACATTTTGTGAAAAAGACAAATGGGCCTTGTTTTTAAAAATTCATGATAATTAGATTAAAAAAATTAAAAAAATTAAAGATGGTATAAATTTATTTAAAAAATACCAAATTTATTTTAAAACATTTTTTAAAACAATTTTTGAAAACATGGGTATGAAAGAAGTGGGTTTTGACCATAGAGAGAATTAAAGTCAATTTTCTTTAAAAATATTATTTTTGAATCATGAGTACATAAGGAGATTAAAATGAATGGAAACATGTATTATCAGTAAATAAGAATAATATAAAAAATTTATGATTTTTTTATATATCTATCATTATATTTTATCATCAAAATCCTAAACATAAACAATCACAATAAACAGTGTGATTGTATAGTAAAACCCTAGCCACATTGGTAACTTTAAATCATAATACCCATTAAATACTAACATGAAATTCAAATTAAAACTTCATTATAATAATTAAATTATTGATATTACATGTCAAAGGTTCTATATATACACCTCATTGAGAAAGATAGGTTCATAACATAACATATATCCCAAGAAAAGACAATTTGAGACAAAAGTCTCTTACTGCTTTAATAGCCTATTGAATTGTATGAACCATTAAATAATAACATAAAATAAAATTTTAAATATCATTAAAATAATTTTATTCATTATATAACATTTAAAATGTTTATTATATACACCACACAAAATAAACGAGTGGTAAAAATGGAATAAGTCTCCCAGAAATAAAAGAGATACTCAAAATCCCTTACCTTAAGTATCAAATTACATTGAAAATGTTTGAACCCCCTGTTTAATAAATATAAGTTTATTATAATTTTTTTATAAATCCATAATTATATATATCATACTATATATTATGTAACTATCACTTTTTATTACAAATTTATAAATAATTCCTTTCTAAATCATGATTTTGGTAATAACTGGTTTGTTTTTCTTACATGTTTTGATTTGTTATCTTCATTACTATTACATTGATAAAAGTTAAATAATCTAATTTATTTTTAAAATTATATAAATATAAAATATATTCATTATATATGTATTTATATTAATCCATAATGTTAGATATAGAAAGTGAAAAACATCGTTCATGGAAATGTTAGGTCATACGTACACATGAGCGTTGTTTCCATTTTTTAGATGGATGAAACAAAAGAAAGGAAAATAATATATTACCTTTACATAATAATTTTTATTTTTTATATATAACATATATTCACAAAATTTACACTTATTTACTTATGTTTAAAATGTTACTGAAAAACAAATCGTATCGCTTCGTGAGGCTGTAGTTCACTGTACACACAAATATCATTATTGTATCCCTAGAGGAATAAAAATTAAGAAGGAATATGTGATATCATAATTAAATAAATATAATTATGTGAAAAATATAATATATATTCATATAATCTATCCTTATAACAATCCAAGTAAAGTAGAAATGGAAAACACATCACATTGGTTCGTGAGGCGTTAGTGTGTCGTACACAAAAGCGAAGTTATTGTTTTCCAATGGGTTCGTAGGTAAGAATTTATAGGTGGTATTGAAATTATATTGGTTTAATAATATCATAAATATCATATATAAACATTAAATACATCATTTTATTAAGATGTGAGATGTGGTGATAGAAATCAAATAACATTGGTTTGCGAGATGGTAGTCCATTGTATAAACGAATTATGATTTTGTATCTCATTTGATCGAAGAAGATATGGATTTTGGATATAACATTGAAACAATAAAATATCAGTTAATGTTTTATAATTTTTTTATTATATCATCATAATTAAATAATATTTTATGGAGTTTGAGGAAGAAGTAAAATAAAAACAAATAGTTAAAAAATTTACCTCTTCTTTAAACAACCTCTTTAGGTTTAACCTAAATCCTTACTAGAATAGATTTTGATCTCAAAAAAGGAATATATGTTGTTTTTATGGATTTAAGAAATGTATTTGGGTATTTATATGTTAAAAAATGTCTTTGTAAGTGTGAAAATGAGAGGATATGGGTGGCCTTTTATAAGTGGGGGAGTACACACACACAAAGATTTTTTGAAAAGAATAAAGTGTACCCATATTTTTTATATCTCACAAGACTCAAAAACGGTTCATTATCAAAATTTAGAGGTTATAAGTTTTAAATATGTTGATAAAATTATTTTTTGTCAAATATGTAGTACATTTTACCCATTATATTTTTAGTTTAACCACTAGTAAACATATTTTATCCTTAACCTCCGTAATTAATTTTTACTATTTTTACAATTAATTTTGATCAAAAATTAAGTTTACATTTTTATATAAAATAAATTAATCTTATTACAAATATTTAATCCATTTATATAAATTGTATTTATAATATTAGAATAATATAATTTAAAATTAATCTCGTATAACTGATAAAAAAGCCGTTTTTTAAATAGAAAACTTTTGAAAGTTTAGAATGTTTTTATATAAAAATTAATATAAAATTTATTAAAATGAAAAAAAATTATTAAAAGAATATAATTGAACTAATTTAAATTGAAAATCATATTAAAATAAAATTTAATTTATAAATTATCTGAATAAAATGGTATTTTATAATGAAAACTATTATATTTCACCATTCATTGAAAAATTTGTCTTCTCAGAAAATTATCAAAAATTTACTCCAAGATAAATTTGACATGGTGATTTAAAAAATTAATAATTTTTTTTAAATAAATTTTATAAAATTTGAAAATTTTATTATTAAATTAATTTTGAAAAAGGTAACATTATTATTTTTTAGAAAAAAAATCCTACTTTTAAGTGTAAAATAGAATTTATTCTTATCTCATTCTTAGAAAACACAAGAGATAAATATTAAAAACCTGATTGAATATATAATATATAAATTTAATGAAAATAATTCAAAAAATATATTTATTTAATTTATTTAGATAAAACATGATAGTGTGCATAAAATATTTTTCTGAAAAATATTTCTTTTATTTTAAAAAGGTTTTTGTTTTCATTTCTAATTAATTTTACACCAAATAATTCATCTTATATTCATGTTTAAATCATATATTTTTATAATTTAGTTAATATAATTTTTACCCTCCATTCCAATGGATATGTGATAACAATCATATAAAATAAAAATATTTTAATTGTATGTCGTGTTTAAATAAAACTCGATGTTGGGTATAATGCAGGCTATCAATGAAATTAAATTATTCAAAAAAATTTATAAAAAATCAGGATGTTACACTCTACCCCAATTGAAATTAATTTTCTCTTAAAAATTTTCAATCCAAAAAAACAAATGCGGATACTTCTACCTCAATAAATCCTCATGTTACCACATAACATCCTCAAGTTTGTGGTTTTTCCACAAAACTTTGACCAAGTGAGTGGTCTTATTTCATAGTAATTTCTATGTATGGTCCAGAATATCAAATTATTTTTCCTTATAAGTATAATCATTCTCCATTTATATGACTTCTATGTTCAGTACAAATTAAGGATAACATATGTACTTACTCAGGATAGATACATAGAACAGATCCTGAACTTGAGAGAGGTTTGGTGGGAGAACCAATCAAAAGGATACCATCTTTATTCAATAAAGAATTTTAAAGGGACTAATATACAAAGGGATTAACATTCCTTTATAAAGTAATCAAAATTTTATCCTTTGGATTTTATTTGATCAATTTCTACTTTATCTATTACTCCAAAAAATGAAGATAAATTTGTTAGCCCTAAATCACTAATGGGTCATAAGATGATAAATATAATGATAAGTCATTATTTATATCTGTAGCTATCATCATTAAAAAATGGTTAGGAAAATTTATTAAATATCCATAAATCATCATATAGTGGAATAATACATTAATCTCTAAAACCTCATCCAAAGTTTAACATATACCATTCCATAAATTTTTAACCTTACAACCCTTCCAAAATTCATAATTCGTAAATATGGTCACTAAATTTTCCAAAATAAAATTAACATTAATCCCCCAAAAAATAAATAAGAAGCTCTTAATGGTCACTTGAAACTATTTGAATACCTTGGTCATATATTCTTATGAATTATGGTAATGACCAGAATAACTATAAAACATCAATGAAAATATACATGATTCTTTATAACTTAAATAAAACCCTATATTATTGAATACAATCGATAAATCCAAAAACATTTTAAACTCCACAAAGGATTACATATACCAATTTATCAAGAAATAATTAATCAGTTCTGAGGTCATCAATGTTAACCAGTTTACTTTATCCATAGAATTTATCTAGTTATCAAAACTAAACATCATTTTCTAAACATTAGGAAGATATTAAGGGTTAATTATAACCTTATCCATGATTTTTCAATAAAATATAACCTTTCCAAGAAATCAATTTTCTAGGTCATCAGTACCGATCAACATATTCCTTAAAATACTTAATAAAAACATCTACTGAAAAATCCTTATATATTTTATGATTCATGTAACATATTTTTCTAAATATAATACATGGACATGTCAATTGTTCCACTTAATTCTTAAACCATTAACTAGGCTTCATCATATTATTCCTTAATACCTCTTTCCTATAATATGAAATATAAATCATTTCATAACATTTATTAACATTAATTTCATCATGCTTCTCATGTTTAACATAAAAAATACTGTTAGAACATCCCATTCCTTTCATATTTCATTCATGACCTCTTTGTCATCAGTAGTATAACCATTACTCATACTACCTTACTAATTATCTTCAAGATATGTCCCCATATGGCATTAATTTTTATAATTTCCATACTTTACACATGTAAATTATTTAACCTTTGAAGATACAATAGAGAGACCATTATTACCATCCATTTAATTAACCAAAACTTTAATTTTTCATCTATAAGCTTTTATCTTTAATTTTAATACTCAAAAAGATCATATAATTATTATAATATGACTACTTGGGTGATTATTTCTACCTTATTGAAATATATGAAATTAAATATTATTTTCTCTATGGTCTCTACCACTAAAACTCTCAATGAAATCTATCCCTATCTTCTTTGGTGAGTCCATGAGTTGGCTAATATGAATGTTGTTAATTATGTTTCATGATAAGTAATTAGTTAAAATAAAAATAAACATAACTCTAGTCATCATCCCATTTTGTTTCTTATCAAAACAATTTATATCACATATAATATTAAACCATTTCCTTATAGTTCCTACCATTTACTAAAACAAAAAAGAATAATGTTAGTAAAAATAATCATAGAGGAAAAACACATAATCATGAAAAATAATTTATAAGATGTATAAATAATGACACCTTATTTTCAATATATGAAACCTTAGGTTTATCCTTGGTTATTTCTGGTCATTATATATTCAAATCCTTTTGGATTGTTCACAAATAGTTTGTGAATTTTCAAACCATATCCCTTGGGAGTGTCAAACCTAGTGTGCAGTAATGCCTATTTACGTGCATCAGGTGATGATTAAGTCTATAAAAATGTTCCCTTTTTTATGTTATTACCCCTAGGTACCTTTGTGCTAAAGACACATCCACTTTTAGTATCCGAAAGGTGATATAATTTCATGGAAACCAATCACTCCATCCTTTACTAAAATTCCATTACATTTTTCTATACTATGCTTTATCATTAGAATTATCCTTGGATTTATCTCATGAAATATCCTTATAAATATCCATATTTATCTCTATAATGTTTTCCCATCCTAGTTTCCAAAGGATAACTAATCATTTTTTGGATACCAACTGTAAATACACAAAATTCTCATATATAAATATTACATCTTTGTAGACAGATATCCATTACATAACTTAATAATCTATGAAAGAATCATTTAGGTCCATTTCCTTTGGATAATTGGACACATAAACAACTAGTCTATAATTGATCCATGTCCTCTCCCACAACGTTATTCACAACTTTCACTATTCTTAGACATAACATACATAATACGTTTATTCCTAACCTCGGGAAAGAAACAAAAGAAAAAGTGAGATTAGATTCTCAGTAAGGGTAAACATAGGATATATCAATCTATGATAATATGAAATCATAATATAAACATAAGGATACATAAACATGAAAATTACTTATGAAGTTTATACCTAACTAATCATAGATCGTAAACATGATTCATAGAACAAAACTCTATCATTTGAGAAAACATGGTCCATAAGAGTTATAAATCTTTATAAATCAACCATGAACCATAGGCTCAAGTCATAAAATTATGTAACTCCATAAAAATAGAAACCAATTCATATTTCATGATTAACTATCAATACCATCAACATAGTGTATCATTACTCATAATATATTTCCCATTGTGGACCAGGATGCACCTATTTCCTATAGTGGATCTGTTGACGCTTCTTTCTATCACAGGGTCAAGGAATGGAATAGGGGAATAACTTAAAGCAAAATTAGGGTCACCTTTTTAAGAACATCAAAAAAATTGAAGAAGGCATGGACTAGAAGCCCAATTGGAGTGAGGCGCGTAAGTCACTTGCGCGTCGCGCAACTCTCTTTCGCGCCCTATTTATTTTTTCTCCCAAGGTTCAAGGTGGCCTATAAATAGCCCAGTGGGCCCCCATTTCAAGGACAGATTTTCCAAAATTCAAATTCAAGATCTGGTCCCCCCAAGTCTTCAACTCAAATCTTTTGAACGGTTTTAAGGTAAGTTTTTACCTAGAATGGAAGACTTGAAGGAGTAGAATAAGGCCTAAGTGTTTAGAATTCATCAACACTTGCACACCTAAGTGTCCAGACCTCCTTAAAAATGGAAACACTAGTGCGCCGCCCTACCCTTTTGATGAAACATGCACACCGCCCTTTTGGAAACATCTTAGGATAATATTAAAGTCTTGAGTTAAGTCTCACCCAAGTATTACCCTACATATTATCCATCTCCTAGGTGAACCCATGCCATGAAAGTACACTTAGGTAGTCAAGACATGCACACCAAATGACTTACATGACCTACACTTGCGGGTCAACTTCATTTGTGTGCCTCTCTTCCGTTCACCTCTCCTATTCAATATATTATCCCTCGAACCCCTTTTCAAATCCATTTATGGCAAGGTTCCTTTGTTGGGTTCCTTATCTAAGAGGAATTCTATGAGAACCTCTCCCAAAACCACGTTACTTACAAGCTTTATGTCACTACATTTAGAGGTTTTCTCCATATAACCTCATCCTTTAAGATGAGAAGATATTTTGATTTTGGGCCTCCATCTCCAGAGTAAGTCCCATGTTCCCTTAAATTGGGCCTCCTTCTCAAGAGTAATACCCAATCGTAAATTCTTTTAATCAGGGAATCCTCCTCAGGAGTAAGCCCCAAGTCCTCTTAACCTGGGCCTCCTTCTCATGATTAATCCCCAGTCATAAATTTCTTTAATTAGGGAATCATCCTCAGCAGTAATCCCCAAGTCCTCTTAACTTGGGCCTCCTTCTCAAGAGTAATCCCTAGTCATAAATTCCTTTAATTAGGGCATCCTCTTTAGGAGTAAGCTCCAAGTCCCCTTAACCTAGGCCTCCTTCTCAGGAGTAATCCCCAGTTATAATTTTTTTTGATTTGGGTCTATTTTTCAAGAATAATCTCCAATCATAAGTCCCTTTTAATTTGGGACTCCTTATCAGGAGTAAGCCCCAACTTATAAGTCCCATTTAATTTGGGCATCCTCCTTAGGATTAAGACCCAGGTTAAAACCCCATATCTCTATAAATTATAAATTCCTTTATGGACCCTGATCTTGGGATTCTATTAAGAATTCAGTCATGGTATTCATATACTTTAGAAGTCATACATACATAAGCCCCACATGATTTCTTGTGACTGCATCTTTCGTGGCACAATCGTCAGTATTACTGATACCTCTTGTTTCTCCCATCTAGCATGACTCACAAGAGCTTTGAGTAATAAAGTAATCACCATATCTCTTTTTGGGTCATTAACCGTACATCAGCCCCATATTTATTCACCAGAACTACATGGACTTTGATCTCTACCTTAAAAGTAGAGTATGTAGGATGCCTTTCTAAGGTTCAAGCCCATGTTTCATTAATTATTTTCTGTCACATATGATGTTAAACTATATCCTTATTATTGAACTGTTTGGGTTCTAATTCCTTTTTAACGAGGATACGTAGGTAGCCCATCTGCGGGTATGATCCCAACTTTGAAATAATCCATGCCTTTCTGAATGACAATAAACTTCAAGTGCCCCACTGAGTGGCTTTAAAACCAGTATGGTCATCATAATGACCAAGATATTTTTATATAATGTATTAAAGGATACCACTGAATAAGAATCTCTAATACATACAGATGATTCCCCATCGATGAAGAACCTCAAATACATATAAAAGATTCTCTAAATCCCATACATATCAATCATCGATTGCCAAATCTAAAGGAAAACTCATTTTCATGCTTGGTGAATTAATAAGGATTCGTGAACATAACTTAACTCTTTATGAGAGTTTTAGAGTAGAAAATAATTCCCCCCAAAAAGGTGTGTTGAACCTGACCTCCCATCCTCTCGACCAATGAAAATTCTTAAGCCTCATCAGTCCGCAACTAATGAGAACCTACCTTTGAAAAGTATGTCCAAATGGATATATAATCATTGGGTGTTTTCAGTTCTATGAAAAAACCCGTTAGAAACCGATTGGGATGTTTGAACCTTAAACAAACAAGGTCATCCTCATTTCCAGAGGAAAAAAAAATGGTGAACCCGACGTGAATCTATAACCAATTTAAATGATGTTTTACTTATTTGTTATGCCCCTATTAATCTCAATATGCGGGCCAAAAAAGAAATCAATAACATATATGCTCATCCATAAGATGTAGTCTGGCCAGACTTATCTTGATTATTTCTGCAATATCAAACAGGCACTCTTTTCCAAGATCTCTCTACAACACAAAATGGCTTCTTTAAGGTTCACACCTGTGAATGCCTTAGCCGATACTCCTGTTGGATCTTCGTCCGCTCTGAGGAAGACATCAACTACTAAGCATCTTAAACGTTGGGTCTCAAATGAATTGGTGAGGGAATACCGTCAACACAGTACCATCCCGACTCTGGAGGCTGCTCGACAGGCCCTCCAAGTTAAAAACTCACCCTGGTTATCTAGACAGCGACATCCAGTGGTCAAGAAGCAGGTGGTTCCAACCACCGTCTCCAACCATTTCGGATCTTTATCCCTGGAATGAAACAACCAGTTCCTCCCATATTACAGGGAGGTGAATCAAGAGGTCACTCAAGGCCTCAGTTCAAGAAGACAGAAGTCCTTCCTAAGGAATCCCACCAACAATCACCACCACACTCATGCGGTAATGCACCCTCAACATGATGGGGGTATCACCCATAGGTGTTCAGATCAGGTTCCTCAGACCTGAGCATGCAAGACGAACCATCATAGGTGAAATTAGGCCAACATGGAGTAGGTTCTTACCTCTACTCCCTCTGGATAAGTCCATCAACCTAACTTGATAGAAAACAACGAGTGGGCATATACATTCATCCGTCCTAATTTCACTTCCCTGCAGACTCGTCTGGAAGTAACACACCAATCCCATTAGGCAATTCCGATGGAGTACTATATTAAGGCACATACACCTATTTATAAATCATCAGCCAGTTAACAGGCTTCTCTGACTACATCCAAAGAATCCAACCAACCAAATGTGGTGACCACCTGCAAATAGGCACATACACCTTCTTACACTAATCAATTATGCCAGCAGTCTCTTCTGCCAGTATTGAAGTAAGTTCATCAATCATATTTGGTGCAGAACAATAAGCAGGCACATACACCTGCAATTCATCAAGATAACCAACATTATTTTTTGGTAGCACCTGGAGATTTCAATTGGAAAGATACAATGACAAACAAGAGGCAAACACAACTTTCTACCCCCACACATGAGTACTGTCAGAATTCACTGACAGGAAAAGGAGGACAAGAGCAAGAACACACACCTACTCCAAACACGGAATGGACGTATATTCCCATTCCAGTAGCTGAAGTCACCATTCACATTCTAACAAGGGTGAAAGAGCAAAATCAAATCCCTACCCATATGTTGGATACCTGTCAGAATATTATAACAACTTCAGCAAAATCACAGTGAAAGAAACATAAATCTATCCCTATTAGTGGATTGACTAATCAACATGTCACCCCATAGAATATACACACCTCTGTTTCAGTCCATGAGGTTCGTGGGGCATACTCTCTCATGTGATACGGACAATCAAGTATGGAACATACACACAATTTAAATAGAGATAGTCAGCCTAACTTGACCATTTATCTTGAGCAGGAACATACACCTGTCCATAATAACCACTTTGGTCAAAAATTGGTTTCCAAAGTGAGTAAGAAGGTTTCTAAGAAAAATAAACATCCAACATGGTTAAAAAATCAAGAGCCAACATGCAATAAGGCCTTGCTCAATGCTAGAGTTATTGAATCCCTCAGACAATTATCTGTTGCAACTCAAGATTCTACTCTCTCATTTATAAATTCAGTAAATAACAACAATAATTCTGAAGGTCTTCATCAGAAACTTCCTCATAAAGGCTTACTTAATAAAAATTCGGTCAATCTCGAAGCATCATCTTTAAATGAGAGCCACGATAACCCTCTTCATGGCCAAAAGACCAAGGAGAAAAAGGTTTCATCTTTTGTTGTAACCCACCATGGTGTTCCTCCTCATGATGAGGAATTTAGCTTAAAAGGTCCTATAATTAGAATTAATTTTCATTGCCTGTATAATTCTTCAATGGAAAATGCAATAACAAGAAATCCCTTTTATCTTGAAGAACTTTCAAATTCGAAGCCAGTCACGTTTGATGCGTTACCACTAATAGGTGAAATAATTTCTCAATTAGAAGATAGACCAAGGTGTAGGTCATTCTCCAAACCACCCCTGGGTCATTAATCTTTTAATTTGACAAATAAATTCTCTACCAATCTTGTTGAATATGATGAATCAACAAAAAATCACCACCTTTGGTCCAGTCAGGTAGAATAATCTTCATCAAATGAAAAATAAGAAGTGCTGAATATGAAGAAACAATTGGTGAAAGGTGAAATCCCAGTCATGTTTTGGCCTTTGTATGACTCTCAGTATGATATTCCAGAAACATTGATTGAAGATTGTTTTCACAATATTTTTCTCTACATATAGAAAACTCTCTGTCACTTAAAAGAGAAAATATTACCTTATGATGAATATCAAAATCAGGTTAGGGTAATAGAAGGTTTGAAAAGCCAAATTGACTTGGAATCTCTCCCAGTTTCCCGACATCCAATGGTTTAAATGTAGTAGAGATCCCTTCAATGTACATGCCTTGGTGCATTAAAAAGGTTGTTCCAGTTAATTACCAATGCTCCATCTGGTATTCTTATCAGGGGATGGGGTGTTCATGGAG
Source organism: Viscum album (assembly GCA_963277665.1). NCBI lineage: Eukaryota > Viridiplantae > Streptophyta > Magnoliopsida > Santalales > Viscaceae > Viscum > Viscum album. The sequence continues at coordinate 225,880,309 of OY728159.1, read as the reverse complement.
CATTGCATTTCACTGTGCTCTTACGTCAACAAATCTAGACAAAAGATGTCTCATGCAATGTTATTGCCCATGGCTGGCCACAGCTATATGGTTTTGTGTGTAATCAAAAGATTTATCAACAACAGGCCTCAACTAGTTCTTCCCAAAGCCAGGTATATACAGAACAAGTTATGGAATTACTCTTGCATCAAAAAAATCATAATATCGAACAAGATTCCAATTTAAATAATTCACATCATCAGGTGACAGTGGTGTCAGAAATAATCCAATGGTAATCTAATTAAGGTGATTTGAGTGGATTTCAGATGATGAATCCGGCCAATTTTCGGACTAAAATCTGCAAAATCATGCGATATTTTAAGAAATTTTCAGATGTAGCAACTCAAGATCCACCTCAGATTTCCAAGATGGGGAATCTTTTAATCCAACCATTGGTATCAATAGATAGGATTTGAGGAGTTGATCAGGAAAAATATGAACAGCTCTAGTCCACCAGACTGGGTAATTTTTCAAATTCTCAATCTCTTCCATATCAAAAGTCAGTCTTCTCTCGATTAGGGAAGAGCCACAAGAGGAACGAAGATCCAAAATATCAGGAAATTCACCCCAAATTACAGTTCGTCAATAATTTTTTAAGGGTTCAACTAAACAAAACTAAATGTCTCATAAAGGACAAAGAAGAAGATAGTTTTGCATAAACGCTGACAGATGGGCTATAATGCGTTATGCATCAATAAATGTCATCAATGTCGTTGTCAGTGATCCCTCAGAACATGAGGCTCACTCAGAGGAATAAAATGAAGAAGTTCCTTTTCAATAGGCTGTATGCACAAAAAATGAATAAGGTGTGCATACCCAAAATTAAAGGCTTACCTAGAATCTAGGTATTCCATTAAATAACAAACTCCCCCCTCTCAAAAACGAATCCAACAAGGGGAAAGGAAAAAAAGTCAAATTTTGTCTCACTTTTTAAATGGATAAGGTCAATATCTTTCACTTGAAGAGATACTTGCACAACAAAAATAGGAAATGAAGGAGTTGAAAATACTCAACACATAGTTACTTCAAAAAATCATTTCTGCAAGACGGTATCACCAGGAAATTCCTCAACTTGCAAATCCTGTAGGAGATCCTCAAAAAAGGGGATTTTTAGTAACTATATATGCATATAATTAATTCCCTTTGTTGGGTAAAAAATCAAGACAAGTTCGTGTACATCCTGATAGACCTATTTTTGTGGGTTGCCCAAGATAGATATCAGCACCACCGTCAGTGGTTTTAATGGCTATTGCACTAGATCAAGTTACAGTTGCAATACCTGCATAGAATCCAGCTCAACCGGATGTTTCTCAAACATTAATGAATACCATTGGGTAATTAACATCTCGGTTGGATGTTATAGAAGGACGAGGTGCACCAGTTCAACCAGAAAAGAGAGCTTACCCTGAATTGGTGGATACAATTCCTCCCCTATTTAATTTTTTGAATACCATATTCCCAATTTTTTTTGGTTCGGGAGATCCAGAACAACACTTAACAGATTTTGTTTCTCGTTGTGATCCTATGATGGGAAATAATCAACAAAAACAAGCAGTTAAGCTCAGGTGTTTTGTGCAGTCATTACAAGGACCTTCTTTTTTCTAGTATACAAGTTTGTAATCTCAGTCAATTACTGGCTGGGAAGATCTCCATAAAAAATTTCTTCTTTAATTTATCTCAACATTACCAAAGAAGACAGTTTTTGGTCTTAATAATTGTAAAAAAAGGGAAAATGAAAGAGTTTCGGATTTCATTGCTCGCTGGAAGGGATTAACACATTCCTTAAGTTTAGAACTCCCTCAAGAAGTGTTGTTCCCAATCTATGTGGAAAATATGTGTGATGAATTACGCACACCATTTATCCCTCTGAAATACATAGGAGGGTTTCGAGACCTTACTTCAATCACTTAGTAGATAGAAGACTCTCTTATATAGAATAGGGATAAAACTCGTGTAATTCCATCAGCTCCGGGAAGGAGAATAGGGAGGAAAGAAGCTGCTACAGTTACACTTAAACAAGCACATGTACCTGCTTCTACATCAAAACCTACATCATATCGAAGGGATCCACCTCCGGAGCGACAAAAAAATGGATGCCTCATCAAGATGATAAAAGAGATCAAATGTGGAAATAGCTTGATGATTTAAAGAACAAAGTTTATTCTTTCCAGAATGAACAAGTTCCTGGTTACTTCATCTCGGCACTGGAAAACAATCTAGTTCAGTTGCCAAGGTCGAACAAGGAAGGAGATGAATACCTCCCCAACTATTTCCTGTTTCATCAGATGTTGGGGAATCCCATTCAGGAGTGTTTTGTCTTCAAAGACCTCTTTCAAAAGATGTTGGACTCTAGACAAGTAAAACTGAAATGTTCTTCAGCCTAGGTAGCTTGTGTTACTGCTCCTGATCCAAAGAAATAATGCGAGTGGCATGAAGTAAAAAGTAAAAATGTACAGAAATATGATGATTGGATGGTCAACAAAATTATCAACTGAACTCATGCCATTTTACAAACACAATTGAATCAACCAATTGTGTCTTCTGATATTTTTTCCATAGAAAAACCCCCTCATCAGAAGGAAAATCCTCAAAGAACTGGCATAATTTGAAAAAATATGAGCAGTCATAAGAATATGAGCTCATGTCAAATCCTAATTTGTCTTTGACTTTGAAAGATTTTATGCCATCTGCTTCAAAAGCATGAGCACCGCCCCACCAAATGGCACAACTTGAACTGGTTCATCAGTTAAAATCTTCATCAGATGAAGAATTGATCTTTAGTTCTGTTAACTTGATTCATTTAACGGATCCCTATGCCAATGACAGTTTCGATCACGATGAGCCTAATTTACCTATATCTAACAGAGGAATTAAAGGAAGAGACAAAGGTCTAGGATACAGAGGAAGACATGGATATTCCAGAATCCACTATTTCAATCCTACCACTGCCATAATAGTATATGCATCAATAACTTGTGGAAAAGCACTTTAGCGGGCTCAACAAGAACAAGAAAGTTCTTCCACACATGGAAAATTCAGTCCCAGCACAGTTATTTTGGAGGGCCATTTAGAGGTTACACCTTCTTCCTCTCAGAAAATAGATATACCTAGTCATTCTAATCTACCAAATCCAGTAGTGTTTCCAATTCCTACCCAGATATGGGATGCATCTAATGCCTAATAATAAACTTCTAAAGCACCTGCAAAACCACATTTTCATGCTAGGAAACACATACCTTTAGACAAAAGTATGATGTCTTGAAACATTTGGCCCATGTACCAGCCAAGTTATCAATTCTAAATGCCTTGAGTCTATCAAAAGATCTTCGGAAGGTTCTTATTGAGGGTTTGTCAAGTCCTCAAGAATTTGAAACTGAAATTGCTGTGGATGAGGTCTACCACATAGAGAATGATCTTTCAGAATTCTATGCATTGATATCTTTTATAGATGAAGATGAAGACGATGTTGTACATGGACATATCAGACCTTTGTATCTATCTGGAAAATTCAATGACATGGACATCTGATGATCTTTCATTGATAATGGCTTAGGAGTCAACCACATTTCTATTCGTACACTTTTTCGATTGGGCCTCACCTAGTCTGATTTATCTCCTTATAATTTGATGTTGAAAGGGTATGATAAGAAGGAACAAAAACCTTTGGGAAAAATTACACTCAGAATTCTGTTTGGAGACCTTGTGTCTAATTCAGATTTCATGGTTGTTCGTTAGGACATAGCCTTCAACATTTTTTTGGTAAGACCTTGGCTACATTAACATGTGTTCGTAACTTTGCCATACCATTAATGTCTAAAATATTGTTTCAATGGTCAAACTGGGACATTGTATGGTGGCAAGGCCCAATTCAAAACATGTGAATCTCAATACATTGAGGCATAATTTTATCACATAGAGGGAAAGAGAAAATCCACGGAAAAGAAGAGCACCAAAATTAATGCTCCAAATGGTTTGGAAAAGATTATAGTTATCACATTCATACATGTGAGTACAGATTATGCGTTTCCTATCAGTCAAATTGATAGGATAGACCTAAATCCAAGCACTCTTATGGAAACTTTGACAATGTCAATTATGACAATCAAGCCTGACAGCATGGGAGAAATTGTTGATTCGAAAATCAGTGATGAAAGCTTAAATGGAGATGTAATCATTTCATCCACTGAAATCCAGAAATTCTATACTTCATCAACCAGGATAGAAAAAGTTATAGCAATACCAGAGGAAAACAATGATGTCGATTCTCAATCCATCATCTCCTCTGTATCACCCTTGGAAGACCCTTCATCATTAATATGGCCAGAAATGGCAGCCTCTTCTTTAAGTTATTCAAATTTTAACTTCTCCTATGACCATGAAAATTCTACTTCTTCATCTACTATACAAGTAGAAACATAAGAAGTAACATATATTGAAGAAGAAGAGGAAGATCTCAGGGATTCTCCTCCAGCATTTGAAGAGGGTATCTCTACCACTATGGATTAACTTGGAGAAATAAATCTAGGTACAAAAGAAGATCCATGCCCCACTTTAATTAGTGCATCCATGACTCTTGACGAGAAAGAAATGTATACTTCATTTCTAAAGAAAAATCGAGATGTATTTTCTTGGAATTATACAGATTTTCTAGGTATTGATCCCAATGTTTCCACTCATCATTTGGGTTTTCCAGAAGAACATCGAGGATTCAAGCAAGTAGTAAGAAGAACACACCCAAATTATGCCTCCAAAATTGAAGCTGAAGTTGATAATATTATCAAGGATAACTTCATTAGAGAAGTTAAATATCACAAATGGATGGATAATATTTTCCCTGTGAAAAAGAATAATGGACAAGTTAGACTTTTCATTGACTTCAGAGATCTTAATCGACATTGTCCTAAGGATGATTTTACAGTTCTGATCACAGAACTCTTAATTGATGCAATAACTGTCTAAGAAGCTCTTTCCTTCATGGATGGTTACTCTGGGTACAATAAAAATACAAATGGCCCCAGAAGATGAGGATTTTACATCCTTCAGAGCTCTTAAAGGTGTTTTTTTCTATCGGGTAATTCCCTTTGGCCGAAAGAATGCAGTTGTAATGTATGAATTTTCCATGCACCATATCTTAAAACCTTTTTTAGGGAAATTTGTTGAATTTTATGTGTATTATTTGGTGGTTAAATCCATACAATGTTATGATCACTTTGCTGATCTGAAAATCATATTCAACAAAATTTGATAATACAATTTGAAGATGAACCCCTTGAAATGTGATTTCGGGGTAACCTCAGGAAAATTTCTCATCATTGTTATACGCCATCGTGGTATCTAAGTCTATCCTGAGAATAAAAAATAAATCCTTGACATGTCACCTCCTAGAAATTTGAATAAATTCATAGGACTTCAAGGACACTTGGCCTATATTCGGCGTATCATTTCCAATTTGGAAAGTAAGTGTTTACCCTTCACTAGATTAATGAAGAAGGGAGTCACCTACCAGTGGAATGAAGAATATTAAGAAGCATTCAATATCCTCAAGAAATATCTCTTGAGTCTATTAGTATTAATGACACATGTTGAATGAATACCACTTATTCTCTTTGTGACAGCTTTAGAGAGATCATTGGGTTCCTTCCTTGCCCCAAAGAATGATGTTGGGAATGAAAATAGCCTTTACTATCTCAGTCAGACATTTCTTGAGGTAGAAACTCAATATTCAAGTATTAAAATGTGCTTCCTAGCATTAATCTTTGTAGTTCAGAAATTTAGACACTACCTGCAACATCATGAGGTTTAATTGTTATCTCACAATAACCCGCTCAAATTTATCCTTAGTCATCCAATGCTTACAAGACGTCTAGCAGGGTGGGCAGTTATTTTGCAGCATTTTGATATCCAATATATGTCTCAAAAAGCAATAAAGGGCCAAGCTCTGGCCAATTTCCTTGCTGAACACCCATCTATAAATGATACATCTTTAAATATTGAACTTCCGGATGAGGAAGTCTTCTCTATTCAAGATAATCCTCAAACATGGGAAATGTACTTTGATGGTGCCTTCAGAAGTCCAACAAGTAAAAAAACTGGAAGATCTTAAATTCAAAAAAGTTGGGTTAGGAATCATGCTTATTTCCCTAGAAAAGGCAGTGCTACCGTATTCCTTCTAATTGTTGGAAGGTGGTACAAACAATGAAGCAGAATATCAAGCTCTCATCGTAGGCTTGGAATTGGTGCTTCAGGCACAGGTGAATCACTTGAAGGTAAAAGGTGATTCAGATTTGGTATTCAAACAAATCAATGGGGATTATTCCATCAGAATGGAATATTTAATCTCTTTGTGTGATTATGTCAGAGAGTTAATGGCATAATTTCCCTCGGAAATGACATTTTATTATGTCCCACGAACACAAAATACCTAAGAAGATGCACTGGCTAATGTAGCCACATCCCTGGTAGATCCAAATCGGGATAAGACAATCATCAGTATTCCCCACCGTCTTATAGTTTCACCTTTTGTTCAAATCAGAACAGAGGAAATCAATGAAATCAGTCCCATTTCTGAACCATATGGTCATACTAAAGTATGGATGACACCTATAAGGGAATACCTTAAAAATGTAACACTCCCAACTGATAGAGATGGAAATAAAAATTCTGGTGATGTGTGGTAAATTTTACTCTTTATGATAGCCCAGATCACCAAAAATTTCTCTACAATAATGGTTTAGATGGAATTCTCTTCAGATGTATAGATGGTGAAGAGACAATGTCTATCATGAATGAATTGCATGCAAGAGTTTGTGGTGGCCACCAGTCTGTACGTAGACTTTCTGGTCAAATTCGAAGGCTTGGATACATCTGGCCTTCAATTATGCAAGATTGTGTTGATTTTAATATGAAGTGTCATTATTTCCAGGTATGTTACAACTTCAGTCATCAACCCCCGGAGTTTCTTCATACGGCTAAATACTCCTGGCCGTTTGCTACATGGGGAATGGATGTATTGGGACCTTATCCTCCGACTACAGCTAAGTAGTTTAAGTATATTCCTACTGCTGCTGACTTCTTTTCCAAATGGTCATAGGCAATACCTCTCAAAGAATTTAGTGATAAAGGTATTTTTAGCTTTGTCAATTCCAACATCATTACCAGATTTGGTGTTCCTAATACCATATTGATGGATAATGGCACCAACTTTTGTTCATTCGAGGTAAGAAAATTGTATCAAAAATACAATATCAGATCCAACCATTCATCTCGGTGTCATGAAGCATCTAATGGTCAAGTAGAGGCTTTCAATAAGACTCTTGCAAACATAATTTAAATGATGGTGGATAAATATAAGAAGTTATGGCCTGATAAAAAATTTCATGCTCTATGGGATTATCGGACTAACACCTGTACTGCTATATGATCAACTCTATATTCATTGGTATATGGAACAGAAGAAGTATTGCCTATTGAAGTCCAATTACCTTCACTTAGATTCACCATTTGTGATCATTTATCTATATATGAACAATCTCAAAAGAGATTGGATGAATTGGAATGACTATATGAAAAAATATTGTGCACACTTCACCATTTAGAAGTCTATCAGAATCTAATAGTATGAGCTTTCAAAAAAATGTTCATCTCCATTCATTCATTCAAGAAGAATTGGTGTTGGTCCTCAGAATCCCAATGATACTGGGAAAGAAGCCTCTAAATCTTGAGCCAATGTGGAAAGGACCTAACTCAACACATAAGTTCTACTCCAATAGAGCTTATTCTTTAATCTCAATGGATTGATAACTCATTACAACTCCAACCAATGCAAGATTATTGAAGAAGGATTTTGTGTAACACAAATACACCCATTGTCCTTGCTGCAAGACATTAAACTGCATAGCCCCCTCTATCGTCCAACATAATGTTAAACTGTGTCCCCATATTGTCCAACATTATGTTAAATTGTGCATCATATGAGCGGTAAAATGTTAAAATTCCAAGCACCCCATGTCTGTGACACATGACATTAAACTATGATCGCTGCATGTGAAATTGTCTTTTAATCTCTGTTTCCATGCATGTCCCGAGAAGCTAGCCATGCATAATCCCCACACCATCCTTCGTGGTCGAATCTTTCATGACACGATCATCAAGTCTGTTGTTTCCTCTTGTTTCTCACACTGAGAATGACTCATGTGAGCTTAGAGTAAGCTTCGACCATGACATCTTCTCTGGGATTCTAGCCACACTTAAGTCCCAACATCATCTTCGGGTCGTTATCCTGAAGTACACCCTAATTTCTGAATCCCTCTCAATTGACCTACGAGGATTTTGATCCTTGCCTCCTATGTCGGGTATGTAGGTAACCTCCTGAGGTTCAAGCTCGAAACCACTTTCTTCACATCGATTCACCTCCATACCATACGATGTTGATCCGTGAAGCCCCCATCAACCATCTTATTCATATCAGTTCACTTTCATCCTACATGATGTTAAAATATGTACGTCCCATCGTACTAGCTATATAATGTTAAACTATACAGCCCCCCATTATTCATGATGCAAGACATTAAACTTCATAGCATTGGTTCATGCATATGACCTTAAATTATTTTCACTTTTCTCATGTATGAAAATAAACTACAGCAATCCCCGATACCCTCACTCGAGTGGAATAGTCATTAACATGGTATCCAACCATGTCATATTTCAAGAACTACATATGGCTTGATTCTCATCCTTATGGCATATGTAGTGACACCCAAGTCTTTAATCTTAGGTCCATCCATAATTGCAATAAAGTCCTCTTTACCGCTCATATGTACGATCCAAATCGATACAAAGGGTATTTCAAGATCTATGTGCATCTTGATTCCCATTCTTATGGGGTACGTTGGAATTCTTGAGTATTCCTTGAGTCCATCCCCAAGCCTTTGGGCCTAACCCCAAACTCCACTTTTGGTCCCTTAACTGAAAAGTCCCCCTGGGAGCACATGGTGTGATTTTGAAGACCCTGGTTTTTATTCACATCAGGTTTATAAAAAATGCATGACTTGTCTCCCTCACTATGGTCCAAGCTCTACGACCCTAAACTAAGATCTTACATGCTCTTGTCCTGCATGAAATTAAACTATATTTCAAGAACTACGTGTGGCTTGATTATCATCCTAATGAGATATGTAGTGACATCCAGAATCCAAATTTAGGACCAAGCCGCAACATTATACAAATAATATTCATGGTCTCTATAACCCTTTTCATGACTTCTGGTCGCAAAATATCTGATACCAGAGAGTTCTTTTTCCCGACTATGCAACACATGCCCTGAGGTGGCCTTACATAAGTTGTCTACATAATGGACCTGTCAGCCAAAAGATGAAACTATTTGACTATGTAGCTTATTCCCCAGTTGGACCTGTATAATTCGACCTCCATAATGGGTTTTTCAAGTAATGGTAACTTCATTCTAAGGAGAAGCCTCTTTTGTCCCTGTTGGTCTTAACAGTGATATGTAGAGATCTGCAAAAAAATCTTCCATCCTTAACATATTTATTCCATACTCTTTTTCATGATCTGAATGTATTCAAGTCGATGGTTTACATTTTACTCTTTCTCCATATGTTCAGAGTAATATGAAATAACCTAGGACCACTTAACCATATGTCGTATAATGTTTCTATATTCGGTTTTAGTCATATGATTTAAAACTACAGATACCTTTTTTTCCTACATTTGGGCCAGACCTTCATAGAAGTCACATTCCTCCAATTATTTGACAATTATGATTGGAAATATCCTCTCCATATTCAAGTACCTTTCTCTATAAAGTAGACTCTATGCTTTGGAAAATTTAAATCTCCATAAAACTTTATTAGGATTTTAGCAATAGAAAGTCAAATTTCTGAGTGTTATTTTTCCTGACTATGCAGCACATGCCCTTAGGTGGCCTTGCATAAGTAGTCTGCATAACATACTTGTCCGCCAAAAGATACTACTATTTGACTATGCAGCATAGGCCCTAGTTGTCCTTGGATAATTCAGCCCCCATAACGGGTTTGTCAAGTAGTGGTAACTTCATTATTATAAAATACTTCCTCTAATGCCTTTTAGCTCTTTTCCCATGTCATTCCTCAGATTCAAAATTTCTCAAGTCACAGTTTACAATTCCCCCCCTCCATACTTGAATATGGTAATATGTTTTCAAACAAATTATCAAGAATTGAGTCAATATCATCCATTATTTCAAAGCTATTCAACCTTAAATATTATCCTTTTTATAGACCAACATGCATGACTTTAAACTACCAATAACCACATACCCTTGATTTCTCCAGCTTTACCTCAGAGCCAGATCCTCTTTCCTTTTCGGATCCAACTTTGTGGGGGGACTTTTGTTGATTCTCTTTTCCATAACAGAGTCCAATGAATAGAAAAGGGGAATAACTTAAGTACAATGAGGGCCACACTTTTAAGAACATTAAAAAAATTGGCGAAGGCATGGACTTGGAGCCCAATTGGAGTGAGGCGCGCAAGTTACTTGCGTGCCGCACTAGTCACTTACGCGCCACCTATGGGTCACAAATCTAACTTGCGCACCCTACTTATTTTTTCACCCAAGGTGAAAGGTGGCATATAAATAGCCCCTGTGGGCCACCATTTTGAGGATGGATTTTCCAAAAGTCAAATTCAATCTTTGGTCGCCCAAGCCTTAAACTCAACTCTTCTGAAATCTTATAAGGTAACTTTTTACCTAGAATGGAAGACTTGAAGGAGTATAATAAGGCCTAAGTGTTTATAATTCATCAACACTTGGGTGGATAAGTGTCCACACGTCCTTAAAAATGGAAACACTTGCACACCACCATACCCTTTTGATGAAACTTGTGCACCACCCTTTTGGAAACATCTTAGGATAATACTAAAGTCTTGTGTTAAGTCACGACCAAGTATTACCCTATAGATTCTATATCACCCATGTGAACCCATGCCTCACAAGTAAACTTGTACGGTCAAGACTAGTGCGCCAAATGACTTACATGGCCTACACTTGCGCGTCAATTTCATTTGTGTGCCTCTCTCCCGTTCACCTCTCCTCTAAAAGATATTATCCCTCAAACCCTATTTCAAAGACATTTATGGAATGGTTCCTTTGTTGTATTCCTTATCTGAATGGAATTCTGTGAGAACCTCTCCTAAAAACACGTGACTTACTTGCTTTATGTCACTATGGTTAGAGGTTTCCTCTATATAACCTCATCCTTTAAGATAATAAGATATTTTGATTCTGGGCCTCCTTCTCAGGAGTAAGCCCAAGTCATAAATTCCTTTAATTAAGGAATCCTCCTCATGAGTAAGCCCCAATTCCTCTTAACTTGGGCCTCCTTCTCAAGAGTACTCCCCTGTCATAAATTCCTTTAATTAGGGCATCCTCTTTAAGAGTAAGCCCCAAGTTCTCTTAACCTGAGCCTCCTTCTCAGGAGTAAGCCCCAATCATAAATTCCTTTAATTAGGGAATCCTCCTTAGGAGTAAGCCTTAAGTCCCCTTAACCTGGGAATCCTTCTCAGAAGTAATCCTGATTCATAATTTCCATTTGATTTGGGACTCCTTCTCAGGAATAAGTCCAAATCATAATTCCCTTTTAATTTGGGCCTCCTTCTCATGAGTAAGCCCCAAGTTATAAGTCCCATCTAATTTGGGCATCCTATTTAGGAGTAAGCCTCGATTTAAAACCCCAAATCTCTATAAAGTATAAATACCTTTATGGACCCTACTCTTGGGCTTCTTTCCTTAAGTAAGTCCTAGTCTTCATCTACTTGGGCAGTCATACATACGTAAGCCCCCACATCATTTCTTGTGACTGCATATTTCGTGGAACAATCATCTGGTTTACTAATACCTGTTGTTTCTCACACCGAGCATGACTCACATGAGCTTAGAGTATAAAAGTAATCACGACATCTCTTTTTGGGTCGTTAACCATGCATAAGTTCCATATTTCTTCACCTGAACTATGTGGACTTTGATCTCTTCCTTAAAAGTAGAGTATGTAGGAATCCTTTCTAAGGTTCAAGCCCATATTTCATTATTTCTTTTTCATCCCATATGATGTTAAACTATATTCTTCTTATCGAACTATGTGGGTTATGATTCCTTTTTAACGAGGATATGTAGGTATCTCATCTGCGAGTACGATCCCAACTCTGAAATAATCCTTGTCTTTCGGAATGATAATAAACTGTAAGTGCCCCACTGAGTGGATTAAAAACCAGTATGGTCATCATAATGTCCAAGAGATTTCTATATAATGTATTGAAGGATACCATTGACTAAGAATATCTTATACATACAGATGATTCTCCATCTATGAAGAACCTCAAATACATATAAAAGATTTTCAAAATCCCATACATATCAATCATCAATTGCTAAATCTAAAGGAAACCTCATTTTCATGCCTGGTGATTTAATAAGGATTTGTGAACATAACTTAAATCTATAAGAGAGTCCCAGAGTAGGAAATAATTCTCTCCAAAAAGGTGTGATGATAATGACCTCTCATCCTCTCAACCAATTCAAATTATTAAGCCTCATCGGTCCACAACTAATGAGAACCTACCTTTGGAAGGTAGGTCCAAATGGATATAGAATCATTGGCGTTTTCCGGTTCTACGAATAAACCAATTAGAAACTAATTGGAATGTTTGAACCTTAAACAAACAAGGTCATCCCCATTTTCAGAGGAAATAGGATCAAAACTCACATATTTCCAATACTATATAAAGCCCATTGACTTGTCTCCCATTGTTAAATCATGAGATAAAAATCTTTACCAAATGCATTTAGCGGAGATATATTCCCACCCATCTCATAATGAAAACTGTACTTATGTGTGCCACAATAAAACACTCATCATATCATAATATCATGATCCTTATAAATAAAATTGGTTTCATAAACATTTTATCAATTCAACATAACACAACTAATGAATAATAAATGGGTTTCATAAACATTTCATCAATATTAACATTAACCATATAGAGAAATATTAAGTATGGTATCATTCAATAGTATCCCCAGTAAAGCATATGTAACATCAAAGGATGTCATCTTGGATGGAAATTTTTTTTGAAGGATCACATGGAAATTTTCTTAAGTAAAATAGCCTATCCACTTTGAAAAGTACCTTTTATACCGTAAAAAATTTACAAAATTCTTTTCTCTATAAATAATCTTGGAAACATATAAATGAATATTTAAAAATCATTTAAAACATTTCTTGAGGAAAATAATCATTCTTTAAAAATTACCATTTAAAAATAAAAATTCATAAAAATATTCAAATTCCTTTCCATTAAAAATAATCTTGAAACATATAAACGAATATTTAAAATATTTAGTTTTTATTATGTAAGGAAATGTTTTACTTGTTAAAACAACGATTCCTTTTAAAATTTTAGTAAAATAAAAAAACACATTTTGAAAATCACATGAATATTCCTTTAAAAAAATATAAAAAGTAAAAACTTTGAAATAATTAATTTAAACAATACGAGAGGAAAATTCTTATTTTTTTTAATTTTTTTAGAAAACCTGTATATGGAAGAAAAAAGGGTTTTTGATTGAAAAGATAAATAAATTCAATTTTCATTAAAAACATTCTTTTAAAATAATTAGTACATAAATATAAATAATTGAATGGAAAATATGTATTTTAAATAAATAAATAGATGATAATAAATATCATGAGTTTATTGAGATATATATTATAAAATTTCATCATAAGAACCATAAATATAAACAATCATGATATATGATGAGATTGTATCAGAAAATAATTACCACTTTGTTAACATTGAATCGTAAGACATATAATGGAATAGAATTAAAGGAAACATAAAATGTAATTATAATAAATAAATTCATGGTATAACATTTTAAAGGGTATATATATACCCCTTATAAAATAATATAGATGGATAACATAATGTATGTCCCAAATAATACAAATTGAGAGAAAAACATCCCTTACCTCTTTGGTAATATATTGAATAGTAACACCCATTAAAGAAAATCCTAAATAAAAACATTTAATATCATGAAAATATTTATATTCATGACATAAAATTTCAAATGGTTAGTATATACACCCTATAGGACAAATGAGTGGGGAAGATGGCATAATTCTCCTATAAATAAAAGAGAGACATGAAATCCCAAACATTAAGTTTTGAATTCCTTCGTATATATTTGAAAATCTTATATAATAAATATAATTTTATTAGAAATATATTAAATATCAATAAATATCTATTTCATACCATATATGATATACTTATGGATATTTATTAATAGTTTATTAATAATTATTCGTTAAAAATCATGTCTTGGGTAATAAATGCTTTATTTTTCGTGTTTGTTTTGATTTATTATTTTATTTAATATTACCTTGTTAATTATTCAATAATCTCAATAATATTAACCATGATAAATATTTCATATATATTCAGTGTATATGTATTAATTCTAATCCATAAAGTTATAGATATAAAATGAAATACAATATTTATAGAGACGGTAGGTTGTACATACGCATGAATGCGATTTAATTTTCTAGAAAGATTAAACAAAAGAAAGTTAAATTATATATTACAATTATAGAATCATTTTTCTATTATATATATCACATATATTCATTAAATTTATTCTTATTACCTTCCATGAAAATAATTACTGAAAACAAATCACATCATTTCGTGAGGCAGTAGTTTTCCATACACACGAATGACGTTATTATATCTCCCAAAGAATGAAAACTAAGAGGGTATACATGATATAATAATTTAGGAAATATAATAATTTTACAATAATAATTTATATTAATTTAATATATTCTTATTACAGTCCAAATAAAATAAAAATGAAAAAAACATCACATCAGTTCGTGAGGTTGTAGTCCGCCATACACACAAGCAACATTATTATTTTAAAATGTATTGGGAGGTAATAATGTATATGTGTTACTAAATTAAAAAGGTATAATAAAATAATAAATATAATATATTAACAATAAATCCATCATTATATCAATCTTTTAGAGGTGGTGATGGAAAACAAATAACATTAGTCTGTGAGGCAGAAGTCTATCGTACACATGGTTGATGATTTTGTATCCCCTTTGATGGAAGTGGATATGGATTTAGGAAATTAAATCATCATAATAAAATATTATTATATGGGGATACAAATTGTTTTATATCATAATAACTTCAGAATATTTTTAAGGAGTTTGAAGATGAACTAAAACAAAAAAGTACAGTAAAAAACATTACCTCTTCTCTGGACAACCTCTTTAGCTTTCACCTGAATCCTTCCTAGATTGGATTATTGATCTCAAAAAGGCCTTCAAGATGTGTTTACTTAATTAATTAAGGTTTTTTTGAGTTATTTTCCAATTAAGGGTTTTTAATTTCAAAGAGGTGAGTATAGGGGGTGGACTTTTATAACTATAGGAGAGGACACACATGGTATTTTTAAAAATAATAAAGTGTACCTACATTTTTCTAATGAAAAATGATCTAAAATGGGTAAAATCAAACATTATAGGTTATAATTCCAACATATGTCCATAAAATGTGTCTTTTATAAGTTTATAGGTCATTTTACTAATTATCTATTTAGTTTAACCCCTACTAAACACGTTTTAACCTTAATCGTGGTAATTATTTTTTATGGTTTTTATTATTCATTTTGACCAAAAATTAAGTAGTCCTTATTATATAATATAAAATTATTTTATTCCTTATATTTAATCTATTTTTTAAATTACATTCATTGAATTTAGAAATTTTAATTTAAAATTAATCCCATGGAAGTGATAAAAAAGGGTTTTCCAAAGAAAACATTTTCAAAAGATTAACAAGTTTTTATCAATATTAAATATGAAATTGATTAAAATTACATAACATTTATTAAAATATATATAATTGATATAATTTTTCTTTTAAAACATATTAAATAAATTTTATATTTTAAATTCATTGAATGAAAAGGTAGTATTTTATGGAAAACCAATATTTTTCACTATTCATTAAAAAATTATTTTATTAGAAAATTTTAAAAAATTCACTCCAAGATATTTTTCATTGTGTAATTTAAAAAATTAATTTCATTTTTTTAAAAATATATCTTCTAATATAGGAAAATTTTATTTTAAAATATTTTCACAAAAGTTGATAAAACTGTTTGTTGGAAGAAAAAAAGTATAAGTGTGAAATTGGATTTATTCGCATCTCATACTTAGAAAACACATAAAATGATTATTAAAATTTTGATCGAACATATAATATATAAAATTAATTAAAAAAATCACTAAAATTTATTTAATTAATTTATTTTGGTAAAATACTTCTTTATACAAAAAAATTATTTTTTCAGAAAATATATTTTTCGTTTTGAAATTGTTTTTATTTTCATTTCTTATTAATTGGTTTCTAAATAATTCCTTTTATATAAATCTAGATAAAATATATTTTTCTAATTTAGTTAATCCTATTAACAATTTTACTCTATATTATATGTGATAACTGTCATCTTATATAATAATATTTTAATAATATGTCGTGTTTCATTAAAACTCAATGTTGTGTGTTATGCAAGAGATTAATGAAATTAAATTATTGGACAAAAAATATTTCATAAAACATGGGGTGTTACACATATCTTGAAAAAAAACATATATAATTTTCTTTCATACCTTCCTCCCCATAACCTAGAGGATCTGTTCCTATCAATGTACAAACCTATAGGGTTTGAGGGTTAAGCCAAAGGTGTTTTCCAAAAAATAGGTATAACATTTATCCGACTATTTTAATTTTATTTTATCTCTAAACTTATTCAGATAATCTAAAATGATGATAATATATAACATATGTACCACAAATATAATGAAATTTTATTATTCTTGTAGGACAACCAATATTCATCTCTTTTCCTTCCTATGGAAAACTAAAACATTTCTTGTGCATACGTATGACCTAGTATCACCACATGACAGTGTAATTCTTTTTTCATAACATATTAAGTTGGATGGTTAAAAATATTGAAATAATTAATATATATTATATTTTTGAAATAATTATGATTCTATAAATATATTATATAATTTAATTTATTACCCTTCCACCTATTAAAAAAATTATAATGTCAATCCTGTGTACATGTGGACTACCACATACACGAAGTAATGTGTTTCATTTTTCATGTATTAATTTCAAGGATGACTATAAATATTTATATAATGAATATATATGATACTTATATCATTATTAACATTTTTTATATGATGGAACACTGAGAAACATTCATGAACATAAACTACCAAACTAAAAATTACAAGAAAAATGAAACAATTAACACTCAGAAATGACAATTTTTATAAGGAATTGTTAATAAAATGGTTCTGAAATTCTATAAGTGAATCATATATAATATTATATTTTTTAATATATTTATGATATATATGTATAATAAATTTAAATTTATTACATAGTTGGTTAAAAAGATATTGGAAGGAAGTCAAACCACAGGTAAAGGTTTATTTTACAATCTCAACCTTATTTGGGATTTTTTGGTTTACGTTTACCATGGGTGAATTATATGGTATATCTATCATAAAAACATATATTTTATTCACCTATACTTATTTCTAGAAATTATTATTTTTTCTTTCATTTTCATCTATCTACTTACACAAAATTCAAAAATAATGTTTTTAAGAAAAACTAGATTTGTTTTTATATTCGATGAGGAATATTTTTATTCCTTTTCTGTATTTTATATAAAATGTTTCCAGTAAAATATTTTTATGATTCTCAAATGATTCCTTATTGTCATTTTTACTGATTTTATAGTTTCTATAAAATGTTTGAAAATTAATATTCTTATCATTTTTTTAATGAGACACTTGTTACCGAATGTGAAAACATGATATTTTTTTATGATTACCACATGAATTACTTTTACAACCATAATGACTATTATTCTACAGGAATATTCCCTTAAATGTATCGATGGTTCCATTAAAATAAATTTTTTATTAATATTATATAAATTTTTAGATTTCAAATAATTTATTTCAAAGGGAAATTGTACTTTCTTCAATACATTCTCTAGTGATATATTAAAAGAAATTTCATATAAGTCAAGATCCCTTGATGAATATTATGCTTTAATAGGATTATAATCTTTTGATACCATCCACCATATTTTTATGGATGGATGTTGATAATTTTGATTAGGTAATGTATTGACATTATTTATAATTTTTCTTCCAATATAGATTTATATTTATTATTAAGTCATGTGGATAAAGTGGTACTCTTTATTTATATTATAAATGCATTGGGATTAATAAGTGATGGTTGGGTCCTGGAATTATGTTTCCCCTAATGCATTGTTAGGTCTTATGAAACAAAAAGGGTTGGGTATTTGGCATATACCTTACCCATTTATGTATGATATCTTAACATGAGGCATCAATGGTAAATTTATTATGTCCCACCTTATGCAATAAATTATTTTTGAAATCGGTTATTTATAACCATGTGAGTATGAAAATAGTTATGACATCCATGGATAAGTTTCAATGTCATGTAATTATTTATATATTAATATTTGATCATTATTAATTCCTTCTATATTATCTATGCATTATTTATTCTATGATAGATTCCGTTATACTAATTTTCTTTACTAAGCATATGAGCACAGGATTTTATATTTTTTCCTTTCCAAATTTTCCCAAGAAGTGATCAATGAATGATTTTGGGGATATAATAGAAGAAATTATAAATTTATCACTATAATTTTTTGTTTTATTTAAATTTTTCAAATGTATTATGAGAATCATGCATGTATATATTATCACAAGACAACTAAAATATTTGATTCTTCCAGATACAATCACATGTATCATGCACCTATATAGTTAAATAACCACTAGTTATAGGTTACCAAATTTAGGGTGTTACAATTTGTATCATGGGGAGGTTTAGTAAAACCATTAGGAACTATATTTTGGAAAAAAATAGATTATAAAACATAACCCTAGACTAGATTCTAGTGTTAAGTTTAATAATATTATAATATATTTATGTTTTATTAAAGTATAGAAAGTGTGGTTTTATAAAAATTAAATCCGTATATAGATACTAGAATGTTGATTCAGTTGTGGTATAGATTCACTAAGGAGTAAAAACTCTAAATGAGGCATATTGGGTTTTAACTAAGTTTCCATCAACTCATGATTAGTGGTACAAATACTACTCACTTGGATAGACACTCCCAGGGGATATTATTTGAGTGATTCACATTATATTTATGAAACATTATGAAATATTTTATTATATTTTTATGATTTGAATATACATTAAAAAAACTAGGTTTATGATTCTATGATATCCTATGCATGAATTTTCAATTTATGTTAGGTATTGCACAATATTTTTAATTATACACTATGATTCATAATGTTATGAGATAATATACTGTATCAGTTTTTTTTATAAAATGTACTTAATGAAAGGATTGGAAAAAGTATCCGCACTCATAATATATATAGGTATATTCCTCCTAAGAAATTATATATAACTATAATTAGAGCTAGAAAGATTATAAATATATTCTAGAAAGTTAGGACTAGTAATATTAGCTATATGAATCTACCTATTTCTTTACTGCATATTAATATGATAATGGACTACATTGTATAGTAGAAACCTCTATCTTATAATGGAACTACTACTCTATTATCATCTAAAAAATCGATGAAGTCCCTTTTAATGGTATTTCATGATTTGGGATATAATGAATGAGAATGAAGAGACTAAAAGATTATTAAAAGGTTGACATTGTTTTCAATTAATTAAGAATACAAAATGTCAATTATATTTTTTAATGTGATGATTGTAGAACTCAAATTAAGTCCTAAATGAAATGTTTCATTGGTTAATGTGAATTTGAACATTGTTTTAAAAAATTGATTCAAATAATAATAATAATCCATGAAAATTTGTGGTTGTATATAATGAAATATATAGCCAATTGAGTGGCCCACATAGGTGGGAAGCTATCACCTCCATCATAGCCATCAGGTGGCATTAACTAGGAATACAGGTGCCTATAAGAGGTTTATAGTGTGAATAGTAGCCACCATGCATGGTTAGAATGATGTTGGAACATGGACGTGAACAGGGCGGTGCCAAGTTTTTAAAATAGCTCTCGGTAAACATTTTTTGACTATTAACACCTGCACATTATATTATAAGGTGGTGATTAAATGGATGCAATTTTGATGTGGGAACCAATTATTATATCACTAAAGTAATGATAACAATTATATCACTGATCTGATTTCATTTGGCTATCAGATTGTCTTAGAAATCTCTATGACCATAATATTGACTCGTTTTATTTTCTGAGCCGTGTGATCAAGCGATGGATGTCATCTTCTCCAACAAGCTTCGTCTGAATTGTGATGTGTAGCAGGATCTTAATGTGATATCAAATGAAGTTTGAACTCAAATTTTAGAGCTTCATTTGAGAGATCCTATGATCCAATCATGATCAAAATATCTTGAAACAATGTTTTTATTATAAAATTAAAATCAAATAGATGAGATAATGAGTGCAAAAATACCAAATGTTTGAGATGGTGTTCACTTGTGAAGATCGAAGTTTTTCTGTGATTCTATAAGGATCTATGATTAATGGGACATACTTATTCTATAAGGTTATGTGATGTTTTTTGTGGACTATAAATACCACCTGAGGATCTTGATTCATTTTCTTCTGAGTTTTTGAGAAGATCTCATTTCTAGAGAAACGAAGCCTTATGAATCAGTCTGTATCGCAAAATAAAGTCCCGTACAGATTTTTTTTCTGTGTAAAGTTAGTTTTTTGAACCTTTGAAAAGTTCATGGAACTTTCAAAGTGTTTCGTGAATGATTATGTGCACTTTATATTTTCACAAAGAAGGATTTATTCTATGGAAAACCTCTATGTGCATTTCATACTAGTTTTTCTTCAATGTGAACTAAGTTTTGAAAATAATTCGAGATAACACGATACAAATTATTGTGTCTCTGACTTGTGTTAAGGTTTTGAGGAATCAGAAACCAATGAAAATATTCAATGTGTTTTGTAAGTTTGGAAGAAAAATTTAAGGATGATGCTTTTTAATATTTCTTCAAGTATCACTTTTTTCTTCTCTGAAGTTTTTTTAGATTTGACATACTATTTTGGGAAGTGAAATAAATAAGGAGTAATAGATTTGTGAAGTATATAGAGAAAACATACTTTTTTGAAGTCTTTGACATTAAGATTACACATGTTACCAATGATCCAATACCCAAGTGGTAAAGGCTTCTGCTTGGCGTCCAAAAGACCCAGGATCGAATCTGGGCAGGGATGAAATTCTAGGGTACTGTAGCAGCACTACAATAGCGGTGGTACTATATCATCCTATGTACTTTAGCAGTACTATTCACTAAAGGGCCCTTTGGAAAAAATGGGCTTTCGAGCCTTGTATTCAAACCAATTGGTCTTGGGCCTTCGAGTAGTGAAAGATGTATTTTATTTAAATAATAAATGAGGCTTCGACCCCAACCTTTTAAATAAATGGGTATACATGTGTGCACATAACAAAGAAACACCACATATTGGATTGTCATATTTTTTTATGCAATAGTTTAGTGTGTGTGAAAGTGAGTTAACAAGGAGGAAAGTGTATGTGAATAGTTAGTGTGAAAACTAGATAGTGGTTGTGTATATATATTGTGAAAAAGTTTTTTCGGAATGCAATAAACATTATTAAATCCGTATGTTGTATAAGTCCTTCATGAATACACATGCATTGACTATTAAACAGTGTAAAATTTTTTCATGAAGAAATTTTTTTGAGGCATTTTGTAGTGCTTATGCAGGTTGAAATTGCTTGTTAGGGTGTTCTCTAAACTAATATTTACATGAATATATAATTTCATTGACATAATTCAATATGCGTGCACATTAATTAATGAATTCATAAGTTTACAAGACCATGCCCTATTTACACATGCATGAAGTTTGAATAAATTCACATGAAATATACATTACACAATGAGTAGTGATTTTTTAGACTAAATCTAGAAAAAAATTACTACTACTGATTCAGAAGAATTTTATTTTCTGCGTTTTTAGTGTTAAGTGATGTTATGTCTTTAGTAGAAGAAATAATTATTTCTTGGGTAGTTTTGTACTGGGTAATCTGATTATATTCAGTGATCATAATTATTTAAGTAAGTCTAGCATCAGTTCAAAGGTACATAATTTGTACATGATCTGGTATGATCCAGAAAACTCATAGAGGAGGATCATCAATTGATCATCCTATTTATAGATCATATATTTTATGAAGAAGAAAGATCTTGTGACTGGGGGGTCTAACTAGTTGCTAAAGTGGCTCAAGATACTCGAGGATCTAACCAGTCAAATGGTTAGGGTGTCTACCAAACTGAGGATGAAGAGTTAGATTTTGGGGGGGGCATAACCAGAATCAACTATAGGATCAATTACTGGGGTATATAACCAGTTTTTTCCCAAATAATTTTAATTGATAAAAATATTATAGTGGATAATCCATGTTGGGGGGCCTAACCAACATGTAAAGGGTGTAGGTATTAGTACCTAACCTTTTAAACATATTGTGTCATGTGTTTTATTTACTTTCAGTCTTCCAAATATAATCCTATTATCTTAAAAGGTGACAATGGCTTGTATTAAAAGGTGAAAATAATTTAGTAAAATAGGTCACACTTGATTCACCCCCACCACTCAGGGTGGCTGTACAATTCTTTTGACACTCAAATTAGTATTATATCATAGGCCACATCTGATTGGATATAATATGCTTGTCCAATTATTTTTATCCGAAGCATATGAAGTGTGGATTAAAGTTTGAATAAATTTCAGAATATATTCATATGGAGAAAGACTATCTCTACTCCTAATGTTTGAAATTTAGAAGTTTCTATCAAGTCTCATAAAAATTTGATGAAAATAGTATCAAAGAAGCTGAAGATAAATTCAAAGACAAACAAAGATAAACTACTAGTTGAAGGTACTCAGAGTGGAAATTGTTTAGTGAAATTAGTTTGTTATAATTATGATGAATCAATTTCAAGCTGTGATGATGATACGATCATTTTTAAAATAAGAAATCATCTAAAGAAACTTCTAAAAGAATTTGTCACATGTATGATCAAAGCCTTCAAGGTACTTCAGGATGAAAAATTACAGCTAGAAGAAGACGGTAGTTCTATAGAATAAGCATTCCCCAAAATGGTTGGCCTAGCCAACACCCTCACAAAACTTATAAAATTAAATGATAAAATAATATTTCTTCCTAGAAAAAGATATGTTGGAGGTATTAAATAATTTGAATGTAATTTTTGTGAGAAATATTTTTTGGAAATTGTTTTTATTGAAGTTATCCACACACTTAGAAAGATCCATATTATATATATTAATGTTAATGAGGATCAAGTAAATGATATAGCTGAAAAATCATTGATCTTGACTATTTCTTACTAATGTTAAATCAGATGCATGAAGGTGATATTTGGGAAATGAAGATTCAGTGGGAATAAATCATGAAATATGTTATAGATGAAAAGATTTATCTCAACCTAAAGTGACTTGAACTAGAAGTGAAATTGAAAAATATGGAAGAGAGACAAGATAAGACTTCACAAGTTGTAGAGAAAATAATTATTTCCAAGGATCCATCTAATAAAAGTCATATTTCCAAAAAAGACTAAATATTGTGACAACAAGAGGATGAGATTATCCAAGAAGAAATATACTACAAACTATTTAATGAAGTTAACTCGTATCCCTAATAAATCTATGTTTACTAATGTTGATTTCATGACTATTGAATATTTAACTTTAAAATCTAGACAAACATGGGTAATGAATAATTCTTGTTCCCCAAATAATGAATAGAATAAGAAATATAAAACTCATAAGAAAGAAAATGTCAAAGATAGTCAGAATTTTGTCTCAGTAGAAGAAGTCAATATTTTTTTTGTCTATTATTGGTGGTGTTGGATATTTTGAAATCAGAAATTTAATTGTTCTCATAATATTTCATTGTATGAAAATAAAAAATTGACTACATTTTGGGAGAGAAAAGATAAAGAGAATTTGAAACCTACACAACAGAAGTAGAATTCATAGAAAGAGAATCTATTTATCAAGAACGGATTTGATTACTTTTAAAAATTCTATGATTATTACAACATAATTGGTCACTTTTTTGATTAGTGATATTGTGTTCCAATCATGTATGAATCATATTTTGATGTGAATATAATACCACAAGAAGAAGTGGATCAGGTAAGAAATGAAGATGATAGGTTAGCCTTGGGATATGAAAAAAATAACAATGTTATTAGGCAAAAAACTCCCAAGAAGTTTTTGAAGGATGATTTGAAGAGTGTCTCGCCAAATAAAAGATGTTTCAATTACAGTAGGAAAGTTCACATCATGAATCATTGTGAATTTTACATGAACATTCATACTAAAGGAAGAAAGATTGAATCAAAAATAGAATCAATCTAGAAGAGAAACAACAAGATTGATATTGTGAAAGACATATCGATTGAAGTATTTAAAAAGTTTCCTAAAATAGGTAACCGATTGAGTTATAAATTTATTTTTGATAGGTGATTATATAAAAAGAAAGGGAAGTATTGGTTAATATAGTGTTGTTAAAACGAATTTTACACACAAAGTGAAGACTGAGAATCTACTAAAAGAGTGTTTAAAAATATGGTTGGAATAGTTGAAAGGGGAAATAAAATTGGAACAAGAAGAGAAAATTGAAATTGATTTGTTATCAAATGTGAAGAAACCATTTTAATATGTGAATATTGTTGGGTTGAAAAAAAAACTCTCAAGCCTATTGTTCTAACTATGAAATAATGAATAGTCACATCATTCCAAAATATATAGTGTATTTTATGTAGGTAATTGAAGGTGAAACATATATTTATGGGGATACCTGAATTTAAAAATTCATTGAACATATTATAGCAAGAAATATATAAACAAGGAAGAATATTAGCATCATGTTATCTCATTGAAACATCTCAAATAATTTTAGAAGATACATGGAGATTATTCTTAATAAATGTCTATCATGATGAAAAAATTATTGAGCATATCTCTTGTGGGGGATTATAGAAGATAGTCCATCAAACATTTCTATCTCATTTTGAATCATTTGAATATTAGAAATTTTGGTGAGGTATGAATTTTATAATTCTAATAAAATGGTAGGAAAATTAATCATTTCATCATTGAGGTATGCTGATTATATTCTCTAATTTTTATCATGAAAAAATATATTTTAAAAAGGTGAGTGATTTATTACATGGTGATAAATTGGGAAATGAATTTTTACATTAGAATTTTTTTTAAACTATTTGTTGAGATGTATTCATAGGATTTTTTTTTGAAATATGTTGAACAATACTTGAAAAGAAGTTCTGGGGATTGGTTTCACATGCTTGAAGTTTAATGATAGCATTGATGTTAAATTTGATCACTCTTATTTTCTACATAGATTATTTCTCATGTAGAATTATATTTGATTAATTTTAACTCTTTTATAATCTAGTAGTGATTCTATCCTTCTCAAAAGTAAATCAAATAATACAAGCCATATGAGAATACGTTTTTCTTATAATTAGAAATTTAAAAATGATAGTTCCTTCCCATGCTTATATATTTGGATTTAATAATGGGGAGAATATATCATTGAATTTTAAAATGAAATGGGTATTGAAAACAAATACAAAGGAGGTTATTGAATCAACCAAGTGATTTGGTGAAGTTGAAATTGTTGTTAATCAATTAAGAATATAAAAAGTTAATGAGTTTTTTTAATGTGACAATTTATGAACTTATCTTAAGTTCTAAAATATATGTGTCATTGGTTGAAGTGAATTGGAACATTGTTTTACATTATTAATTAAATGAAGAATAATAATCCATGAATATTTTTGGTTTTATATTAAAAAATATATATCTAATTGAGGGATCCACACAGGTGGGAAGGTACGACCTCTAACATAGCCAACAAGTGGAACAAAGTGAAAATACGAGCACCTGTAGGAGGTGCATAGCGTGCAGAGGATCAACCGTGCATGGGAAGAATGTTGGAAGAGCTTATCTTGGAATGGTGTGGTTATAAATAGTGATGAGAGCACTTAGTAACTATTCCTGGACTGTAAAACACTTCATCCAAAATTATAACATAGTGCTCAAATGGATGTCATTCTGATGTGGGAAGCAATTACTATAGTGTTGAAGGTAAGAAACCTGTTTGATCACTGATATGATTTCATATAGTTGTCATATTGTCTTAGAAATCACTTTTAATGATCGATATAATCTGTTTTTTTTTCAAAGATATCTGATCAAGTGCTAGATGTCACCTTCTACAACATGCTTTGTCTGACTTGTGTTGTGCAATGATATATCTATGTGACGTTGACCAAAGTTTTAACCGAAGCTTTAAAGCTTCATTTTAATCATCTAAATATCCAACCAAGTTAAAAATATCATGAAACAATTTTTTCAGGATAAAATAAGAATCAAATAGATGATATAAAGAATGAAAAAAATACTAGATATTGGAGATGGAAATCACTTGAGAAGCAGAAATTTCATCTTTTATTCTTGAAGGTTCAGAGATGAATGGGATATTGTAATTCTAGATGGTTATATGATGATTTTCATGGCCTATAAATAACACTTGAGGATGAAAATTCATTTTCTACTACATTTTGGAGAAGTTCTCATTTATGGAGAAACAAAGCACTATGAATTTGTCTGAATTGCAAGAGAAAAGTCTCGTACAGATTTCATGCTATGTGAAGGTGGTTCTGTGAGACTTAGATAAGTTCATATATCTCTATAAGTGTTTATCAAAGTATTCAACATACTTTTAGTTTTCAAAAATAAGGATTTATTCAGTGGTAAAAGTATATATGCATTTCACACTAGTTTTTCTTCATAGTGAACAGAGTTCTGTGAAGGATTAGAGATAGGGTGACACACATTTGTGTCTATCTGACTTGTGAAAAGGGTTTTAGGAATCATAAACTAGTGCCGATGTTTAATATATTATTTGAGGTTGGAAGAATATTTTAACCATGAATCAATTTGAATAGTTCTTTGAGAATCTCTTTTGTCTTCTGCAAAGTATTTTGAGATTTTATGTACTATTTTTGGAAGTGAAATAAATACAGTGTATTTCCTTTATAAAGGATACAGATAAAACATACTTGAAAGAATGTTTTGAAAGTATTAGTACACACGTGCACAAATATAATAGAAACACCACATACAAGACTATCATATTTTTATTTGAGCTAGAGGTTTGTGTGTGCAAAAGTGATTTCACAAGGAGGAAAGTTTGTGTGGATAGTTAATGTGAAAAATGGACAGTGGGTGTGCATATCTATTTTGAAAATATTTTTGAGAATGTTAAAATTCATTTTGAAAATAGTATGCAGTATAAGTCCTCCGTGCATATAGATGCATTTTTTTATCAAATAGTGGATAGTGTGTGCATGAAGTAAAATATTTTAGGTAGTGTGAAGTAATTTTAAAAGTGGACAGTGTGTCTATTAGGTTATAAATGAAACTAATATTTACATTCACATGAAATTTTATTGAAATAAGTAAATATTCATGCACATTAATTAGTGAATGAATAAGTTGACGTGATCATGAATTTTTTACACATGAATGAATTTTGAATAAATGAATGTGCAATATACATTGCACAGTGAGTAGTAATTTTTGAGACTGAAGCAAGGATAATATTACTATCAATGATTTGGAAGAATTTTAGTTTTCATGTTTTCAATGTTAATAGGGGCCAAGTCTCTATATGAATAAATAATTATTTCCTAAGAAGCTTTGTACTAAGGCAACTGATTATATTCAGTGATCATAATTATTTGAGAAAGATCCGCATCCGTTAAAAGATACTTAATTTATACATGATCTTTTTTGATCCAATAAGATCCTGGAGGAGGATATTTAATTTATCATCCTATATGTGGATAAAACATTCTTAGAAGAATAAGGAACTTGTTATAGGGGGTCTAACCAGTTGCTGAAGAGGCTCTAGAGACTAGGTGTTCTAACCAGTCGAGCAATTGGGGTGTCTAACCAACTGAGACAGAAGAGTTGGATTATTGGGGGGTATAACTAGACTCAATTGGAGGATCAATTACTAGGGTTTATAACTATTTGACACCTAAACCATTGTAATTGATAAAAATATGACAGGTGATAATCCTTGTTGGGGGGGTCTAACCAATATTACAAGGTTGTAGGTCTTAATACCAAAAATTGTAAAAATTATATGTGTTGTGTTCCATTTACTATCATCATTTCATAAATGATCCACTCTTCTAAATAGGTGACATAGGATTATATTAAAAGGTGAAAAAGATTTCAATAAAATTAGTCAAATCTGATTCAACCCCTATTAGTGTGACCACATGATCCTTTGGACAATTCATGGAGAAATTAGTTATAGTGGTGTTTTGTTAAATGATATATGATAATCAATGGTTCACATTGATTAAAAAATACAATGGAGGCTCTGTAAATAGAGGGTATAGACTGGGAAACATTTAAGAATGCATTAATTGAAAAATACATTCCTCTTGAGCAATGATTTTATTTTGAAATAAAAATTTAAAATTTTCGAAAAATTGAATAGGAATGTGTTATCAAGTATGAATAAAATATTAAAATTTTAGTATAGAATGTTTCAAACCAAGTATATAATCTGGAGAGTAATATTGATCATTTATTTAGTGGGATAAATCCAAGAAACTGAATGTTGTTACTCTGTCAAAAATTTTCAACATATGATAGTGTGGTATCAAGATCGCTTAACATTGAGAAAGAATTCCTAAGGACTTATATTTTTAAAGTAAAGGAATAGAATAGGATAATTGAGGATCTAAATGTTAAGGGAAATTTGTAAAAAATCAAAAAGGAAAGTCTTTAATTTCTCGCATGTAATTGTTTTGTGAAGAAACAACCAATTACTTTCTTAAATTGAATGGGATTTTTCTTTAAGTGTATAGAGAAAGGGCGTCAGGTGCATGAGTGTAAGGGTAAGAAAGAATTTATTAACTTCTAATGTTTCAACTATAAATATATAGGGATTTACACAAGAAAATTCTCCAATAATCACGGGATTTTACCTCTGAAAATGACAAAGGAGAAAGGATATGGTTAAGAAATGACTATAGTTGAAGTTGAAATCCCCTCAGCTGTGATATAAAGTACATTGATCATACTCTCAAATTTTTCTAATTATTCATTTGATTTTAGATCAATAGAGTATTTTATTTCTATTAAAAATATTAAATCATATCCTAACACTCTAAGGATTAAGTTTCCAATGAAAACACCATGTAGAAATTTGGATACAATAAGAATATAATGGTATCTCTCTAATATAGATACACATATATTCTGTAGCTTCAAACATAGTTATTATATCGATGTTTGAAGTTAAAATAATCCTTTTTTGGGTTTTAATTAGTTTTAAGGATTTATAAATTAGTATATGGATTATAAAATAATCTATGGTCAAATAGCGGTATTCTAATTTAATGGATAAAGTATTGTAACATTTATATGGATACTTATTATTTATGTTTTAGGAATTAATGTATTTCTTCTCCATGATGTGGTTTATTCATATTAGTTATTATATTCTCTTGTTCCAATCATTTTTTGGATAATTAAAATAACATTTCACTATTTTACGGATCTTATTATCCATTTAAGATTTTTTTGCTTCAGTATTGACAAATTTCTCTTATTTATTAATCATTTGAATCAAATGTGGAAACTGATAAAAATATTCAATCAAAAAAATCCTTGAAAGTTTATAGAAATCAACTTCATATGTTTTCACAAATTCACCATCTTGATATTATAATAATCCCTTAACTCTAAAAAAATGATCTTGAATTTTTTCGATCCTTTTACAATTATTTCTGATGGATCGATGACATTATCTATCCATTTTTTATTTATGGTTTTATCATACATAAATTTCTCATGATCATGTTCTCTATTACTCTCTATTATACCTTGGTAACTATTCGTTTTCCTTTATATCCATATTATCACTTCCCACTAAGGTTCTCCTTATCTTGGAACCTAATTATGATTTATTCTTGGTAACTATTAAATTTTCCACTTCCACTCTTCAAAGGATGTCTTATTCTTTCTTTGTGTGAAGTTGGTTTTCATAAAAATTATTTTAAAATATTAAACCCTTGATTACCATGGTAAATAATTGTGTGGGTTAAATTTATTTATGGAGGATAATGTAACCCCAAAAATAATATTTTAAAAAAAATAATAAAGTCAATATCTTTCTTAACAAACAACACAAAACTTTAATCAAAATACGATATACTATAACAATTAACATTATAACCTAGCCTCTAAATTAGAGAGGTGAATTAGAAAAACTTTATTATTAAAAATATTTATAAAAGTTTTATACAATTCAAATTTATTGATTTTTATATAATAAATAAGTACTCAATTTTCAGTATAATCATTTTATGATTAAAGAAATGTTTTTCTTCAAAAATGGTTTTTATTGAAATTTATGTGTGGAAATTATAATTAATTTACTCTTGTTTTATAAATTTTATTTGATGAAATGAATTTTATTTTTTAATTTACATTTTAAAATTATCTTGGTAGTAATTTTTGAGATTTTTAAAAAATAGTTAATTTTTAGATAAATGGTGAAAATTATTGATCTTACAAAAACTTCCACATTTATAAAATTTTATTGATATAAGAATAATGGTAAATGTCATGAACCCTTCTTATATATACGATGCAATGAATGAAGAGAGATAATAAATGCCATTTCCTACCTCTAGTAGTCCCCTGTTTGGGGAAGGGTACTAAGGGTATAAGACAATCTCACCAATGAGAGGCATTAATATTTATAGTATAAAACATGATCTGGATATTGGATAAACAACCACCAAGTAACTCTAGTTATATTGACCTTGGATTAACATAAAGGGATATTACATTTTTTAGATAAATATTCACCACATTAAAAAAAATACATGCTCAAGGACCATAATAGTTTACTGTCTTTGGAAAATTAGAACACAATAAAATCCAACTTTGTGAAATATATCTAATGTATCCCATAAATATCTTACCCTTTAGTACTCCCACATACAACATTTCTTTATAACCCAGATAAAGGAATCATAATAAAGGGTTATCTCATATGGTCTGTAAGGGTGAAAAAATGAGATATGTAAGCACAATCATGAGCATAAGGGCACGATAACATTATCATAATATTAAAAGATCATACCCTTCATATAAAATATCATAATCAAGAGTCATGGAATAAAGATTGCCCATTTATAAGATATGAATCATTAGATAATCATCAACATGAAAAATGTGAGAATATCATACACATAATACATAGATTTTTGGAATAAACTTCATCGTGTAACATTATGAACATGTATAATTAAAAATAGGTTCACTCATTAAGTTAAGAACATGAAATCAGACCCTCTCATAAACATAGGGACATGTAACTATGTCCATGCATAACATTATGAACATGTAATCAGCTTCGCAAATAACATCATCGTATTCAAGGTTCATTCCCAAAACTATAAACGTAGTGGATCAAGACACACCATATTCACATTATGGATCAGGAAACACCTATTTCATATTTTGGATTAGTAAACACTTATTTCCCATTTTGGATCACGTTACACTTGTTTCCCATTGTCGAACAAGACACACCGTTTTCCAATTTTTTGATAAATCCCATCAAATTTTTTCCGTAATTATCTAATGATATAGAAATATTTACCTATTCATTAGAGAAAGATATAGGTCCTTCCCATCATATAATTAAATCCTACTTACATGTTCTAAAATATAATAAACCATTCATTATATCATGACCCATAAAAAACTGGTTTCATAAACATCATATCATAACCCTTGAAATGAAATGGGTATTATAAAAATTTCAACATATCATAACCAATAAAAAACAAATATTATTCACAATAATTTCATCCTATAATAACTCAATAAAGAAATTGGGTTTCAAAATATCTTATATTGGTATAACCTATGAAAGATAAACCTATTTCATAAACAATATGTCATCAAAATTATAAAGCATTTAGAGAATGAATAAGAATGGAATAATTGGATAATAACCCCAATAATTAATGACTAATAGAAATAGATGTTATATTAGATGGAAAATAATTTTGAAATTACCATTTAAAAAATTTCTTGAGGAAAATATCATTTCCACTTTGAAAAATTATTTTTAAATAAAACATTATTCTGAAAACCTTTTTCTTTAAAAATAACCTTGAAGACTTATAAAGGAATATTTGAAACCCATTTTAAATTATTTAAAACATAAAATAGTTCTTTAAAATAATTTTACAAGAAAATTATCTTTTGGATTCATTTAAAAATCTTTTTGAAAACCTTTTTCTAGAAACATGGTTTTTAAATAAAACAGATTTCTGATCGAAGAGAGAGATAATGTGGGTTTTATCAAAAACATTTTCTTAATCAAATTAAGTACAAAATAGTGGAAAAAATGGTACCGATACATGAAGATATCATGAATACATAGTAGGGAAAAATTCCTACCAGTTCTTGAGTAATGGATCATATTATTTCATCAATAGAATTAAAATCATAAACAATCCTTATAGACGACGAGATTGTAGAAATAACATTTTACCACTTTGGTAACTTTGATTCATAATCACCAGAAAATAATAAAAATAAATTAATAATAATGTATAATTAAAATAAGTATAATAATGATATAATATTTCAAAGGGTATTATATACACCTCATACAAGAATATAGTGAATAACATAGCATGTGTCTCGAAGAAAGAAAATTGAGAAAAATTACATTACCGATTTGGAAACATTTGAACCATAAACCCCATAAAATAGAGATAATAAAATAGGTATTTAAATAACAATAAATTTATGGATTATAATCATATTATAAATTCATGGGTAGTATAAATACCACACAAAAATTGAGTGGTGAATATAGTATAAGTCTTAAAGAAATAAAAGTGAGACTAGAAATCCCTTTACTACATGAGTGACTTTTGAATTGTGATCCCCATGAAATAATAACATCCATTAATAATTTTTATATCATGAAATAATTTAAATTCAAGATATAACATTTATTATGTCATGATATACACAAAACAATAAGAATAAGTGGTAAATATAACATATATCTCATAAAAAAAGTGGGATGAGAAAACCCTTACCTTAAATCATGACTTTCCTCATACATGTTCAAAACTCATGCATAATAAATATAATTTTATTATAAATCTACCACAAAACCATATTCTTATATATAATAACATATATTATTTCATTGTGATTTTATATTACCTGTTTATTAACAATTCGAAGTTAAAGTTACATTTTTGGTAACAAAAAATTTGTTTTTCATATATATTTTTATTTTTTATATTTTTGGTCCTCTTACTTATATCATAATTTCATCACCTCCAGAATAATAGAAATGATATAAATATAATATATATTCAGTATATATATAATTTATAATAATATTTAAAATATATAAATATTAAATGGAATATGTCATTCATGGAGATGGTAGGTCGTACGTATGCTTGGACGTTGTTTCGGTTTTCTTATCATATTGAAAGAAATTATGTAAATGAAATATATGTGTACATATATATATAATAATAAAACTAGAATTATTATAATATATATATATATATATAATATTTTTACTAAACTAATCCTTAATATATTCCATGTAATGTGTGAACCAATCACATCGCTTTAGGGACGAGGGAGTCCACACGTCCACAAATGAAGTTATCATATTACCACAAAATGGAAAGAATAAAGGTATGTGTTATATAATAATTAAATCAATTTAAAGACATAAAAAAAATAATATATATAATAATAAAATAGAAATTCTATCATTATTACCAACCTTTAAAGGTGGTAATGGAAGAACAAGAGACATCAGTTTGTGAGGTGGTAGTATATCGTACACACGAATAATGATTATGTATCCCATTTAATGGAAGTGTGTGTAGGTGTAGGTCCAAACCATAAAATTATAACATCTTAGCATATTTTGGGTACTGGTTTTATTATATAGGCATGTAATTTTAATTATTGATGTGGTGGATAATGAAATAAAACAAAATCTCTTGTTGAAGGATGTTACCTCTTATTTGGGTAATTCATTTTGGTTCACACCAAAAGACTAACTTGGATTTATTTCTGACCAAAATGATGCTTCTAGTATGAGACTATAAAATTATATATCTTGTGTTTTTAGGGTTTTTATGATCCAAAGGTCTTTATAGGTGTGATGAAGTGAGGGGGTGAGTTCCCTTTTATAGTGGAGGGGAGTGGCATTCTTGTAAATATAAAAAGGTAAACACTATTGAGAGGTCTCTCTTATATCATGTGCCGCCAATAATGGTTCATGTTAGATATAAGGTAGGTTATGGTATAAATATGACCATAAAATTTTTTTTGGACATGTTTGAGAGTTATTGTTTCCCTTAAGTTAAATTTTAACCACTAATTAAAATTTTATTTTACCTTAATCATTTCAATTAATTTTAATTACTTTTACTAATGTTTTTGTTAAAAAAAATAATTTTACCTTACTAGAAATTATAAATTATTCTAATTCAAAATAGGGAATCAAATGTTTTAATATTAAAAACAAACAAGTTTCAAAAATCACTTTATAATTAATCCCACAGATGGGATGAGACAACAAGTTTTTAAAGTGAAAATGTTCAAAAGATTGAAATGTTTTTATATATAGTTTCAATGTGATATTTATTACAATAACATAAATTGTACTTATATATTTATAATTGATCTAAACTTACTTTAACAAAAAATTAATATATAATTTATCTATATAAATAAATTTGATGAAAATACAATTTTGAATAAAAATTATGGATTTTTCACTATTTGTCAAAAAATGAAACTTAACTAAAAATTATCAAAAATTTACCTAAAGAAAATTTTGGAATTAATATTTCAAAAAAAAAAATTATTTTAACAAATATTATTTATAAAAATTTCAAAATTTATATTTAAAATAGGTGTTTCATTAACAGAAAGAAAAATTACCTTTTGGAAAAATATATATCATTATACATAAAATGGTTTTATTCTTATCAATTTTCTAGAAAACATGTAAGATGAATTTTAATTAGTTTAATAAATATTATATATATATTTAATTAAAATCATTTATCAAAATTGGTTTAGATAATTTATTTAGGTAAAATGTGTTTGATTTCATAAATATAGTTTTCCAGTAAAAATATTACCTATATTTAGAAAAGGGATTTATTTTCATTTCTAATTAATTGGCCACTAAATAATTCTCCTTATATACATTTGTGACCCATATTTTCATAATTTATTTAATCCTAATCATAACTTCAATTCCAAAGAATAGGTGAAAACTATTATAATATTTTATAACAATATTAATAGTACATTGTAGTTTTATGAAACTAGGTTTTTCATGTAACACAAGCTATTGAAGTAAAATGGATTTGTGTGTAACACAAGACAAATATAGTGTTTCATGTACCACAACATAATCAAAGTGTTTCATATAGAACAATATCAACATTTTGTTTCATGAAAAGTAATAATTACTTGCTGATTTCATATAATACAATCTATATTTAGTGTTGTGTGTAATGAAAAATATCAATTATTTAAATTAATTCAAAAAAAATATTTCATAAAATCTCTAGGTGTTACATTTTACCCCCATTAAAACTATGTTTTCCCTCAAAATTAATTTGGGTTATCAAAGGATTAATAATTAAAAGTTATTTTCATAAAAATACACATCATGAAAATTAATACTAAAACATCCATTAAATAGAAAATTTAGAACCTTAATGGTTACCCCAAGTAACTCAAAAATTGGTTTCCACATAGAAAAAAATAGCTGGGATGTACATATTGGACATAGAAGAAAAGCATAAATAATAATAGAGAGTGATAAATATTATTGATCACAAGCTAGTGAATGATCAATGGAATGTAAATCCCCTAAAAACCATAAATATGTGATGATTTATAAGACCATTGGTTTAATAAAAATGAAGGTATTAGGATATATATTTTTCGATAAAATTTTTCTAGAGTTGAATAATTTTTCACAAGAAGATATACTTACTTGGTTTCCTTCCATTACATATGCACAATCTAACCCTTTGGTTATTCCTTCATCAATTCCCACTTTATATCTTACTCAAGGGAATAAAGGTGAATTTTTTATTCCTGAATAAATAAAAAATCATGAGATCCATAAATAGAATGATAAGTAATTACTTCTATCTTTAGTAAAAATTATAGTAAAATTGTTAGAATATGTTTTTTCATATACATAAATATTCATATGGTTAGATAATTATTTAATCTATAAAACCTCATCCAAATTTTAACTTAAACCATTCTATAAATGGTTAACCTTTTAGACCTTCAAAAAAATTAAAATAAAAATCTATAGAAAGATGTTCACTACATTTAAAAAAAATATTAACATTGATCCTCATATTTCATAAATTGTATCTTGGTTATCACATTATAAACATGTGAATACATTAATAATGTATTATCTTAAAGCATGGTAATAACTTTCATTACCATAAAACCACATTGAGAACATGCTTTATTTCCTTTCAAAATAATAATGAACATATTCCTTAAATCCAAAAAAATGTTGTAAACATCATCCATGATAACATAAACTATATTTTCAACAAATCAATAATTAGTTCCAGAGTAATCAGTACTATACAATTTACTTTATCTATATCAATCATCTCTTTATTTAAGATAAATATCATTTTATCAAACTAAGGGACACATTAAGGGTTAGCTTCCCCTAATCAAAATATCACCATTCAATTAAATCCTTTTTTTCTTTTTCATCAGCACCATTCAATATATTTTTTCAAATCATTAATGTAAAACATATACTTTATGATTCATTATTATTTCATTCCTATACATATACACTTAAATCACCTAACTTCATTCTTAAACCATTATTTAGGCTTCATCATATTATTCCTTAATACCTCTTTCCTAGAATATGAAATATGAATCATTTCATAAGGTTCCTCAACCTTAATTTAATCATAATTCTTATATTCAATGTAAAAAATTAATATTATAACATCTCATACCTTTCACATATCATTTGTGGTCGATTTATCCCCAGTAGTATAACCAATACTCATATCACCTTCCAAATTATTTTCATTATATTTCATCTTAGGTCATCAATTTTTAAAATTCCCATAATTTCCACATCTGAAAAATTCAATATTAACCCAGTTCCTTCTAGTTCCTTCTATTAACTAAGTTTAGAAAGAAAAGTGTGTGAAACACATATCATATTAGAAAACCACATAATCATGAAAAATTTCTTAGTGAATGCCTAAATCAGGAAACCATAGGATTATCCTTAGAGACATCCCAATAAATATCCTTAGAAATATCCCTAGTGATTTCACTAAATTTTTCTCATCCTAGTTTCCAAAGATTATCTAAACCACACTTTGATACCAACTATATCAACTGAGGATTAACATACCTGGATATTACATCATTTTAGATCAATATTAAGCACAGTACAAAAATACGTGTTTGAGGAGTGTAATAGTTTAGTTTCATTGGAAACCTGGAACACAAAATCTTATAACCTAGGGAAATATCCCCAAAGTATCTCATAAATATATTCCCCTTTAGTAATTATACTTAACACTTTTCTTCATAACCTGGGGAAAGGAAACATAGTAAAGGGTGAGATTGTATGAATAGTAATGTAAAAAAAGAATATAGTTAAGCATAACCATGTAAATTAGGGTATGAGAACATGATCATAACATTATATGATTATACCTTGTATATCAAATATCATATTAAAGAGTCATGGCATAAATATTTATAGTTCATAAGACATGAATCATAAGATAATCAATAACATAAACCATGTGAGAATATCATAGGAATAAGACCAAGATTTGTGGAATACACTTTATATTATAACATTGTGAACATGTATAAGTAGAAAAAGGTTCACTCATTAAGTTAAGGAAATGAAATTAGGCCCTCTCAAAAACATATAGACATGAAACCAAGTCCACGAATAATGTTCTAAACATGTAATTCTGTTCATTTATAACATAATAGTGGCCATAGTTAACACCCAATAATTTAAACATAATGGAAAAGGACACACCTATTTACCATTATGGATTAAGACACACATAACATTTTTGAATTAGGATACACCCGATTTCCATTTTGAAATAGGAAACACCAATTTCTCATTATGAATCAGGACACACATGTTTCCCATTTTGGATCAAGCTCGTAATTTTTTTTCCCATTATTCTCTCATGGGATATATATACTTACCCAATTAATTGGAGGTAAATATAGACCCCACCCTCCAAATAATGAAATATTATATATATATTCTACAAGATAATAAAACATTCATCATATCATAACCCATAAAAAGAGATAGGTTTCATAAACTTCATATCATTACCCATGAAAAAATGGGTATTGTAAAAATTTCTTCATATCATAGCATTTAAAAAATATAGGTTTCATAATAATTTCATCCAATAATTACCCATTAATTGAACCGGGTTTCATAGGAATTTATCATGGTATAATTCATTGAATATAAATGGGTTTCATAAACAATATGTCATCAAAATCATAAACCATTCAAATAAAGAATAATAATGGTATCCTTAGATCATAACTCTAGTAATGCATGAGTAACACCAAAATATGTTATCATAAATATAAAATAATTTTTAAGGGATAATTTAAAACATTTATTGAGGAAAATACCATTTCTTATTTGAAAAACACTTTTTAAATCATAAAACCTTTTGAAAAACTTTTTATTTGAAAGTAACCTTAAATAATTATAAAGAAATATTTGAAACCCATTTTAAAAACTATAAAAAATAAATAAATTAAAATAAATTTCCATGAAAATTTTATGAATATATCATTTAAAAACATTTTTTAAAACATTTGTTTTAGAAAACATGGTTTTTTTAATAAAACAGATTTCTAATTGAAGAGAGAGATAAAGTAGAATTTTCTTAAAAACATTATCTTAATAATATTAAGTACCAAAGAGCAGTAAAAATGGTAAAAATACATTATGATTTAATTAATAACTATAGGAGAAGAAAATTATTGATATTTAATTAGATATGGATCATAATTTTTCATCAACAGAAACATAATCATACACAATCTCTGTTGGTCGAAGTGGATACTCAAGAGGGGGTGAATTGAGTTCCAATTAAAATTTCTGTTTAAAATATTTCACTTAAAATCCCCCAATTTAAGATCAAAGTTAAATGTAGTGAATCTATACAGAGTGTAAATGTTCAATCAGTTTTCAAGGATTGATTAGGTCTCAGTTAACTTAATCTGAAGATTAAATTAACTTTTGAAACTAACTTATTGATCTACAATAAGTATAAACACTTGCTAATTTAACTATCAAAGTAGCTTTAAAATAATTTTGTATTTCAAAGTAACAGCAGCAGAATCTAAAACATATATATATTATACTTATGATTTAAACTGAAATGCACAGCGGAATTAACCAAGAGGTTCAGTCTCAAGCCGAGACTTAGTCCTCTAAAAAATTTATATAAACAGATCCACACCCTGGATCAGGGTAAACAACAGGGAACACACTATCCATGTAGAAATACCTCTACCACACTTCTTCATGGGAAAACAAACAACAACTTACAGCTGTCCAGGTATTACTTTGATCTCTACCACTATCCACAGTGGGAAATAAAGAGTTATAAAGTTTGAGTGAGGATTTATGAATCCTCCAGTTTAGCTCAAAAGACAGTGTGTGTGTAAAATAAACAGGGTACACACACTGCTCTAAAATTAAATGAAAGAATCACTAAAGTAAGTGAGAATGAGTTTAGAATAGATTTAGTGATTAGCAATGCATCTCTGGACTCGTTTGGTTGGTCAAACAAGCTTCTGAGTTCTTCTCTGGTTTCTTCTCAGAAAATAGAGTGTCATTTTCTTCTTTGTTCCAGGTATAGCTTATCAGCTTGATTGCATGATGTGTTTGTTGTGGTTCTTCACTCATGATGCAGCTTGTGGTTTCCTTTAGAAGAGTGGCTTCAAGTATATCCAGGATTCTTGGAGTATGGATGTCACCTTGTGTGAATGTACCATGATTGAATGATGATGAGCCTTTTTCTTTTTCACTATTTTTGTGGCTTCTTAGTTCCTTGGTTCTTGATGTTTCATCATGACAACACCACCACCACATTTCAGCTATGTCTTTATCTTCCTTTTTTATAGCTTTTAGCTCCGTTAAAAAGGAATGATCACCTTTTGCATGGGTACTAGGTACGGTTCCCTGACATGGAAACCGAGATCATTAAATAACATTAACTGCATTAAAAACAACAATTGTAACTGTTAGCTTAATAAATAAATAGTATTGAGAGTATAGAGTTTGACTGGTTGGTCAATAATTAGTAGCCTTCTGTTGGTAGACGTGTACGATGAATTTTTTGTAGCAGTCCTTCTATCGGTAGCTTCTTTGAACTTGCATCAGTAGCTCTTTGTGTCGGTAGATCTAGGTATCAGTAACTCCCTCTATCGGTAAACTTACTCTATTGGTAGCTCAATGTATTGGTGACTCTATACTTGTATTGGTAGATCAGTATCTCCTTGCATCGGTAGCTGTTTGCACTTGTATCGGTAGACTTACTCTATCTGTAACTGTCTGTGAACTTGTTCTATCGATAGACTTCTTCATATATGTATCTTTGTACATATTAGTGATCAAGTGTATACTATAAGACTTAAGCATACTGGTAGACCTATTCCATCGGTACCTCGGTTTCTGTCAGTAGCTCTGTACATATCGGTAGCCTTAGCTTATCAGTGACTTTGTCTATCAGTAGACTAAGTCTATCGGTAGACTGAGTACCGGTAGCTCTTTATCAGTAGCTATATGCAGATCAGTGTCTTAACACTTATCTATTTTATGAAAAACATATCCAATTGAGTTTGAATTAATTTATAACTTATATAAACATAGATAACCATTGATTAACATATCTCAAGGATTATTTTGACATTATGATCATCTTGATAACAGAATATCATATATTGAGAGATTTTTAATATAGATAAACATTAATTGGGATTATCAAAACATATGAAAGCATAATTGGGATTATCAAAACAGATGAGGTCAACAATCTCCCCCTTTGTGATAATTACAACTTATGATATTATCATTTTAAAAAAATGAATAATTGTATCAGAGGATATATTATTAAATTCAATTTTCTCCGAGAAAACAGAATGTTATAGAACATAATTTATCAGAGATAGAATTATATGTAATAGTATTAGAGAATTATGTAAATTCAATGATATCAGAGGTAAAATTTAGTGGTATCATAGAGTTAAATGAAATGGTATCGGAGAACTAAGTTTAATGGTATCATAGGGGCAAAGCATGATAGCTCTTCCTTAGAGAAAATTTCTCCCCCTTTAATATTTTCTCCCCATCATTTATTATTCTACCCATCATTTATTATTCTCCCATTAGTACTTCATCATCTTTT
Organism: Viscum album; assembly: GCA_963277665.1. Classification (NCBI taxonomy): domain Eukaryota; kingdom Viridiplantae; phylum Streptophyta; class Magnoliopsida; order Santalales; family Viscaceae; genus Viscum; species Viscum album. The sequence continues at coordinate 225,838,330 of OY728159.1, read as the reverse complement.
ATACATAGAGAATATTTCTCCCCCTTTTTATAATCTTGGTAAAATATTTCTCCCCCTTTGTGATAATCAAAAGGTGGGAAACAACAAAGAGAAGATGAACAAAATGAGAAAAGAGATAAAAGCCAGCTGTATTGCATAAATAAATAAAACAAAATACAATGGATGCCTATCAAAAATTATATCCACTTGATCAATCCACATCCTCAAATGTGAGATTTTCCCTTGGGAGTAGAAGAGGATTCATGTGATGTGGATGCAGGTGAAGGCTTAGGAATTCCGGAAATGATCATTGGAGGATGAGCCATAGAAACTGTTCCTGGTCTGTACTGAGGAGATATTTGAGTGATCATTGGTGTGAGGCTTTGAATTTCTTGGGCAGGAGTCATCTGAACTGGAGAAGCAGTAGGGGAAGAGGTTGGTAAAGCAGGAGGGACAATCACTGGCCAAGCATCAACATACAAAAAAGGAAGAAACATATTTCTGAAATCCATAATTATTCCTCCTCCTCTATCCATAGAAGATATGATGTCATCCTTGTTCTCCATGAATTTTTCCAACATTGGAGTCAATTCCCTTAGCTTACTAACTTATTCTCTGAAGGATTGATTGACATGAGGCATCTTCATATTCTCTATCAGAAGCTTGAAGTGACTGTTCATTTGGTTTTTCGTGTAAATATTTTGGAAATAGGAGTCTAATTTATCTTTCACTTCTTTATGAGAGGCAGATTCTTATCTCATATAGTCTTGGACTATCTTCATTATTTCTCAAGCTGAATCTCTAGTAGAAAGCACATATTTTCTCAGATCAGATGAGTCCACAGAGCCAATGGTTGAAGCTGAACCAAGCTCCTCCTTCATCATAGCTCGAATCTGATTCACATCTACTGAAGGTTTAGATGCAATAGAACCAACAGAGAAGGTTAATGTTTCCTTGATGTTCTTAGTCAACCCACTAATAAGATTTTGAACTTTAGAATCCTGGGTTTTAACATGATATTTCATGGAGGTTTTAAAACCGTTGAATACTGAAATCATCTGGCTTACCACACTCTTGAAATAGGCTAAGTCCTTGTCTACTTGGTATTTTGAGCTCATGTAGGAGTCCAAAGAGATAACGAATTTCTTTAAAGCTTCAAGATCTTCTTCCATCCTAGATACTTGAGTCTGGTAGTCTTTAACTTCTACCAATATTTATGCCATGAAGGTTGACAAATTAAAACCTAGAGAGAGTTCAAAATATCATTCCAACATCCTCAACTCTTCAGAAAAACAATGATTCATTTCAAAAACTAAGGCATTAAAATACTCTTTCAGGTCAGCCTTTAAGGATTCCAGATCAGCCCTTGTGATCATATCAGTAGGTGCAACTACAACAGATACTCTTTCAGATGCTAAATTGACCACTGAGCCAGTCATGATCGATTGAACTGAAGAGATCAGAGAAACTTCCATCTTCTTTACCTCTTCCACAAAACTGTCCTTAAGATTCTTATTTAAATTATCCATATCATGCATTCTAACCACATCTTTAGGTAGAAACTCAGTCTCAACATCCTAAACAATTTTTGGTCTATTTAGATAAGCTTCATTCTCAGAATCAGGATAGTCTAAACCACAAACAACAAAACCTGGGTCTTCTGCCCAGTCTTCAATATTAACAGCCACTGTAACACTTCCAAACTTGGTGTGATGCTCCCCCTCAACTGGTTCATCCTCAAGTAAAACAATAGCATTATCAGCAGCATTCTTAGCAGGTCTCCCTTTTTTAGGAGAATATTCAACTATCAATTCTTTCTCTACAATAGCAGTCAAGTCCTCTGAACTAGGTACAGGTTCTTCCACTTATCCTACTAAATCCTCAATAGGGACTAAAGATTGTCCAATCACTGGACTAAGTCTCAAATCAGCTGATAGAGATGCTTCACTTTCATGAGTATATTCTTCATTCTCTACAGCATCCACTTCAACATCCTCTAAAGAAGATTCTTCCTTATCTAATTTATATTGATCTAGATCTTTAGGAGTTGTTATAGGAGGTAAGTCAGGGTCTCCTCCTTCATTAGCAGAGAACTCTTCCTCTTCTGAATCATCACTATATTCTGTCTCCTCTTTATCAGGTCCCAGACCCGGATCCCTCACATCCTTTGGTCTTGAAGGATGATCCACAGGATTGAACTTATCATACACCTTCTTGTCATTAGTGACCCATTCTCCTCTCCATGGGTTCCAATTTATTTTCATGTATTTGAAAACCGTACTGGTAACACAGAAATTGTTCCTTACTACCACTGTCTCATCTTGAGACTCATCTATTCCTTTCACTTTGATCATTACTGAGATCAATTTGGAAAAGAACAAGGCATTAGTTTTTGACTTGGGTCTAATCATATCCTCTATTTGAGTCATCATAAATCTTCATAGATTCACCTTGACTCCATGTCTCAAAAGATGTAGGAGATAGATATCCTGATATTTTAAATTTGCAAAATCTCCTCTCCTCGGTATTAAGACATGCTGAACAAACCTGAATAGAAATCGGTTCTCTCCATCCATTTCAGCAGCTACAACTTGCCTTTGATTTACATCGCTAGTAATTTCCTCCAAGGCGGACTCATAATAAATGATATCACTAGTAGGTGGTATAGCTCTGGAAACATATCCAGATACACCTTCATGTGGAACTTTCAGACATTCAACCCACTCAGTCGATGAAAATGACAACTCTTTTCCATTCACAAACGAATTTACTCGGTTCTCATCTTCAGATTTCTCAAAACATACATAGTCATAAAATTTCTCCACATGATTCAGATAGTAGGGACCATTGTTGTTCAAATGACAATTTACCCATTTTTGATCTTTCATCACTTCAAGCACTAACGATTTATTTTCCAGCAGCCATTCCATGCATAGCTCTTTTTTGATTACAATAACTCTATTCTGTAAATGAGGATATATTGGTCATCTTCCTGATCTTGTTCTGTTTTCACTTCCACTTGCTTCTGATTCGTACCTCTGCTTATTTGCCTTAGGCTCGTTAGCAACATCTCTAATAGAAGGGAGTTTGGTTTTTTCCATCTCAGATTCGAGGAATTTAGGGTTCTCGAAAGATTCGGGAGCTAAGGTTTGAGGGAAAGGGTTTGAGACTTGGTGGATTGATATAGATAGGAATTTGTTTTTATCATTAAGGAATCATAAAATAAATAAATAAAATGAAATAATGTAAAAATGATTCAGATTCTGGTGGAAGATAGAAGTTTAAAACAGCGCACTCATCGGTAGGGTCTATCCGTGAGAATTTCTATTAGTGAGGTTACATCGGTGAGAATTCACATTGGTGAGAATTTACATCAGTGAGAATTTACATCAGTGAGAATTTATCGGTGAGAATTTACATTGGTGAGAATTTATCAGTGAGAATTTACATCGCTGAGAATTTATCGGTGAGAATTTACATCGGTGAGGATTTACATCGGTGAGAATTTATCGGTGAGGATTTACATCGGTGAGAATTTATCGGTGAGGATTTATCAGTGAGGTAGCTACAGATCAAGGTTAATCATACCTAATTCATGTCTAACGTAACTTAACCTATCCAAACTCAAAGTTCTGGTGAAAACGTCAGCTAATTGACGTTCAGTACCAATAAACTCAAGAATAATATCACCCTTTTGGTAATGATCTCTCAAGAAGTGGTTCCTTACATCAATGTGTTTGGTCCTAGAGTGAGATACAGGGTTCTTCGAGATGTTTATTGCACTCGTGTTGTCATAGTTGATTGAAACATGCTTAAAGTCTTATCCATAGTCCAAAAGAGTGTGTTTTATCCATAGAATTTGTGCACAGTAACTACCAGAAGCTATATACTCTACTTCGGTAGTGGATAATGAAACAGAATTCTGATTCTTACTGCACCAAGATACTAAGGATTTTCCCAATAAATGACATGTTCCAGATGTTCTTTTTCTATCCAACTTGGAACCAAAAAAGTTAGCATCTGAATAACTCATTAACTCGAAGGATTGTCCTTTTAGGTAAAACAAACCAATGTTTACAGTATTTTTAAGATAATTAAAAATTCGTTGAACAGAAATTAAGTGAGATTATTTTGGATTAGCTTGAAATCTTGCACACATACACACACTAAACATAATATCTGGCTGACTAGAAGTAAGATAAAGTAAGCTTTCAATCATACCTCTGTAATTGGTTTGATCCACTAGTTTCCCAGTTTCATCTGCATCCAATTTATAGAATGTACTCGTAGGAGTTTCACTTTTCTTAATATTATCCAAACCAAAACATTTTAAAATATCCTTTGCATTTTTACTTTGATTCAAAATAATACCATTTTCATTTTGAAAAACGTGAAATCCAAGAAAATATTTGATTTATCCCATTAAACTCATTTCAAATTCATTTTGCATAATCTTTGAAAAATCAGTACATAAGGAGTATTTAGAATATCCAAAAATAATATCATCAACATAGATTTGAACTACTAAAACATCTTTAGAAATTGTTTTAATAAAAATAGTTGGATCAACAATCCCTTTAGTAAAACTCTTTGAAATAAGAAAATTGCTAAGTTTATCATACCAAGATCTTGGAGCTTGTTTTAAACCATATAAATATTTATAAAGTTTAAAAACTTGATTTGGAAAATGAGGATTTGTTAATCCAGGTGGTTGTTCAACAAAAACATCTTCAATTATAAAACTATTTAGAAAAGCACTTTTGACATCCATTTGATATAACTTGAAATTCAGATGAGTATCTTATGCAAGTAAGATCCTAATGGCTTCTAATCTAGCTATAGGTGCAAAGGTTTCCTCATAGTCTATACCTTCCTCTTGACTATATCCTTGTACAACTAGTCTAGCTTTGTTTCTAACTATGTTTCCAGATTCATCATCTTTTTTTCTAAAAACCCATTGAGTGCCTATTCTCAAAGTATCCTTAGGTCTGTCAACTAATTCTCATAATTTGTTTCTTTCAAATTGATTTAACTCTTCTTGTATAGTCATTACCCAAAATTCATCATTGATTGAATCATTGTCATTTTTAGGTTCTAGCTGTGAAAGAAAATCTTGATGTTCAACCTGGTTTCTTAGAGAATCTCTAGTCTGTGTCCCTCTATCAAGATTACCAACAACAACATACAAAGATGATTCTTTAGAATCCTTGTTGATTTAGTAAAGGTAGGACTAGAAATTTCATGTTCACCTCCAAGTTCGGGTTTTATAGAAGCAGATTCTGGAATATGTCCAGAACTGGATGTTTTTACAATAGGTTCTTTAGATTTATCATTAAGGTCCGGAACACTCAAATGTTCTTCACGATTTTCAAGAGTGGTTATAGGCTCATGAGGATCAGTTTCATCAAACTTGATGTGAACAGATTCTTCCACACATTTGGTTCTTTTATTAAAGACTCTATAGGCTTTTCTAGTTGAATAATAACCCATAAATATTACTTCATCATTTTAGAAGCAAATTTGTCGAGATTATCCTTTGTATTATGAATAAAAACTTTGCAGCCAAAGACTCTAATGTAACTAACTTTATGTTTTCTATTGTTCCATAACTCATATGGGCTCTTATTAAGAACTGATCTAATTAAGACTCTATTAATAATATAACAAGCTATATTCACAGCTTCTGCCCAAAAATAAATAGGCATGTCATATTCATTAAGCACGGTTCTAGCTATTTCTTGAAGGGTTTTATTCCTTCTTTCTACTACACCATTTTGCTGAGGTGTCCTAGGAGTAGAAAAGCTATGACTATAGCTATTGTGTGAGCAATAAGATTCAAACTCTTAATTTTCAAACTCACTACCATGATCACTTCTCAAAGTTTTAATCTTAAGTCCACTAAGGTTTTCTATAGATTTGGAGTATTTAACAAAGTAAGAACAAGCTTCACTTTTGTAAGCTAAGAAGTATTCCCAAGTATATCTAGAAAGGTAATTTACTAGGACATAGACATAGTGCTTCCCATTTAAACTAGAAACTCTTGATGGTCTAAACAAGTCCATGTGAACTAACTCGAGAGGTTGAGAAATAGAAACTTCTTTATTTGATTTAAAAGAAACTTCATATTGCTTTCCCTTTTGGAAGGGATTAAAAACTTTTTCATTTGTGAATTCAAGTTTACATAGATCTCTAACTAAGTTCCTCCTAGTTAATTTTCTAAGTTAATATATGTTGCAGTTTCCTAATATTATGTGCCACAGTCAAGATTATTTATGAAAAGAATTTAAACAAGTAACATTTTGTTTAACTAAAGAATTCAGATCAATAGTATAAACATTTTCATTTCTTAAAGCAGAAAATACTAAAAAATTCTTAGAGTTAAAAACATTACAAGAATCATTTTCAAATTTAACATTAAAACCATCATCACATAATTGAGAAATACTTAATAGGTTATACTTATGTCCATCAACAAATAAAACATTATAAATTAAAACTGAATTAGTGTTACCAATATTGCCTAGGCCGATGATTTTTCCATTAGAATTATCACCAAAGGTGACATGGCCTCCATCAACATTTATTAAGCTTTTGAAGAATGAATAGTCTCCAGACATGTGTCTTGAACATCCAATTTCCAAGTACCATACCTTCTTGTGAGAACTCATCAAACATGTTTCCTACAAAACAGATTTAGATAGAAAATGATTTTGGTACCCAGATCTTCATGGGTCCAGAAAGGTTGGCAATCAGAGATTTAGGTACCCATATTTGTCTAATGGGTATCATATAATTTATAAAATAAATAGATTTTGAAAGATCTAAAATATTTGATCTATAACCATATGAATAACTAGTTGAATCATAAGAATTTCAATAACTGCAATAAGCAGAATTTTGTCCAGACTTTGGAATAAATTTAGTTTTATTGACCTGTCTCTGTCCAAGTTGGTATCCCAAACCAGTAGTGTACTTAGGTTCAACTTTTTTACCTAACATTTGAGTAAGTTTATCTTTTCCTTTTGTGAACTTTTCTAAGTCCTTTCTAAGTTTCTCATTAGACATTTTCAATTCTGTATTTTCCTTTAACAGTTGAGCATTATTTTCTTTTTCTATATCAAAGGAAGATTTAACATTGACAGTGAGAGCATGCTGCTTCTTTAATGACTTGTATTTGTCCTTATGTTCATTACATGTTTCTTCGAGTATATTGTAGTATTCAGACATTTCAGCCTTATATATATTTTCATCATTGTCTGAATCACTGTTATTTCTAGAATAATAATCATTCAGCATAGGGGAAACAGGTACCTCAAAGGTATTTGTCATGAAGCACATGTTGGCACGATTATTTTCAGAATTAAAAACTTCATATTAACTTGTGTTGTCCTCCGAAGAACTCTAGGATTCTTTCATAGATTTCTTGTACTTCTTGTCCTTATAATCATATTTCTTTTTGAATTTCAATTTTGGAAAGTCGGCCTTGATGTGTCCTTTCCTCTTGCACTCATAGCATACTATATCATCTTCCTTATCAGATTTCTTCCAATCCTTCTTCCAATGACCCTTGTTTTCATACTTTCCTTTGTATTTAGATTTTCTAAAGAACTTCTTCTTCCTATAAAACTTCTTGAATATACTGGCTATTTGAGCCATTTCAGCATCACTGTCAGAGTCTGAATCTTCACTTGTTGAACTTTCAATAGGTACATGTATTTTCTCCTTGTCTTTGCTCTTAGAAGCAGTAGACTTGAAAGCCACAGATTTTCTCTTGGGTTCATCATCTTTATCTTTATTTATCTTAAGTTCTTCCTCATACATCATTAATTTACCAATAAGTTCTTTTACAGGGAGAGCTCCAATGTCACATGATTCTCTGATTGAAACAGAAGTGCCCCTCCATCTTTCTGGTAGAAATCTTAAGATCCTCATGATTTGTTCCATTACTGGAACAACCTTTCCAAGTGAGTTCATAGTGTTGAAAATCTCATCGAACATGAGATACATGTCAGAAATAGGTTAATCAGTCTTCATTTTAAAATTTCTCATATTTAATAGTATAAGTATTTAATCTCATTTCTTTAACATTGGTTGTTCCTTAAGGAGAAACAACCAAATTATCCCATATTTCATAAACAGTTTTGCAAGCAAAAATTCTATTAAACTATTCCTATCCTAAAGAACATTACATGGAATTCATAGATTTACAATTATTATTATAAGAAGTCTTTGTAGGTTCATCCCAAGTTGTTCTTTCAGTTTATGGAATTTTATATTGAGATTCTATAGCATTCAAGATATCAAAACCAATACTTTTTAAATATATTTTCATTTTCAGTTTCCACTGGGCATAGTTGGTTCCATTGAAGAAATGTGGCAGGTTAGTAGTAGCACCCTCTAGTCTATTGTCCATTACTAGATTTTAGAAAGTAGTTTTAAAGAGATAAAATTTAGAACTAACAGAAATTTAAGATCTTTAAAGATGAAAATAAAATCACAGTTGAAAAACAAGATGTTTTAAAAATTTATGTTAATAAATAATCCTCTGATACCAAATGTTAGTCTGAGTGGATACTCAAGAGGGGGGTGAATTGAGTTCCAATTAAAATTTCTGTTAAAAATATTTCTCTTAAAATCCCCCAATTTAAGATCAAAGTTAAATTGTGGTGAATCTATACAGAGTGTAAATGTTCAATCAGTTTCTCAAAGATTGATTAGGTCTCAGTTAACTTAATCTGAAGATTAAATTAACTTTTGAAACTAACATACTGATCTACAATAAGTATAAAAACTTGCTAATTTAACTATCAAAGTAGCTTTAAAATAATATTTTATTTCAAAGTAATAGAAGTGGACTATAAAACATATATATAGTATACTTATGATTTAAACTAAAATGCACAGCAGAAATAACCAAGAGGTTTAGTCTCAATCTGAGACATAGTCCTCTCAACAATTTATATAAATTGATCCACACCCTGGATCGGGGTAAACAACAGTGAACACACTATCCAGGTATAAAGACCTCTACCACAGTTTTTCATCGGAAAACAAAAAACATCTCACAGCTGTCTAGGTCTTACTTTGACCTCTACCACTATCCACAATGGGAAACAAAGAGTTATGAAGTTTGAGTGATGATTTAAGAATCCTCCATTTTAGCTCAGGAGACAGTGTGTTTGTAAAATAAACAGGGTAAACACACTGCTTGAAAAGTAAATTAAAGAATCACTAAAGTAAGTGAGAATGAGTTTAGAAGAGCATTAGTGATTGGAAATGTAGTTTTGGACTCGTTTGGTTGGTCAAACAAGCTTCTGAGTTCTTCTATGGTTTCTTCTCAGAAAACAGAGTGTCGTTTTCTTCTTTGTTCCAAGTACAGCTTATCAGCTTGAGTGCATGAAGTGTTTGTTGTGGTTCTACACTCAAGATACAGCTTGTGGTTTCCTTCAGAAGAGTGGGTTCAAGTATATCCAGGATTCTTGGAGTATGGATGTATCCTTGTGTGAAGGTACCATGATTGAATGATGATGAGCCTCTTTCTTTTTCACTCTTTGTGTGCCTTCTTAGTTCCTTGGTTCTTGCTGTTTCATCATGACAACACCACCACCACATTTCAGCTAGGTCTTTATGTTCCTCTTTTTTATAGCTTTTAGCTACGGCAAAAAGGAATGATCACCTTTTGCATGGGTACTAGGTAGGGTTCCCTGACATGGAAACAGAGATCATTAAATAACATTAACTACATTAAAAACATCAAATGTAACTATTAGCGTAATAAATAAATAGTATTAAGAGTATAGAGTTTGACTGGTTGGTCAATCATTAGTAGCCTTTCGTTGGTAGACATGTACGGTGGATTTTGTGTAACAATCCTTCCATCGGTAACTTCTTTTAACTTGCATAGGTATCTCTTTGTGTCAGTAGCTCTAGGTATCAGTAACTCCCTCTATCAGTAGAGTTACTCTATCAGTATCTCAATATATCGGTGACTCTATACTTGTATCGGTAGATCAGTAGCTCCTTGCATCGGTAGTTGTTTTCACTTGTATTGGTAGACTTACTCTATCAGTAACTGTCTATGAACTAGTTATACCAGTAGACTTATTCATATTGGTTGCTTTGTAAATATCAGTGATCAAGTGTATACTATAAGACTTAAGAATACCGGTAGACCTGTTCCATCGGTAGCTCGGTTTCTGTCGGTAGCTCTGTACATATCGGTAGCCTTAGCTTATCGGTGACTCTATCTATCAGTAGACTAAGTCTATTGGTAGACTGATTACTGGTAGCTATTTATCAGTATCTATATACAGATCAATGTCTTAACACTTATCTGTTTTATGCAAAACATATCCGATTGAGTTAGAATTAATTTATAACTTATATAAACATAGATAACCATTGATTAACATATCTCAAGGATTATTTTAACATTATGATCATCTTTATAACAGAATATCTTATATTGAGATAATTTGAATATAGATAAATATTAATCGGGATTATCAAAACATATGAAAGCATAATTGGGATTATCAAAACAGGTGATGTCAACAATCTCTATAAACAATGAGATTGTAGTAGACAAATGTAATCACTTTGGTAACTTTGGACCATAATACCCATGAAATAATAACATTAAATTAAGATTAAAATATCATGACAATAATTTTATTCATGATATAAAATTTCAAATGTAAGTATATTCACCTTTTATAATAATATAGAGGCATAACACGACATGTGTCTCAAAGAAGGAAAATTGAGAAAACATTACTTTACAAATTTGGTATCTTTTGATCCTTAAACCCTATGAAAGAGAGACCAAAATATGAATATTTAAATACCCATAAATTTATGAATAATAATCATATAATAGAGGAATGGTCATTATATAAACTACAGAAAATAAATGATTGGTCAATATGGCTTAAGTCTTGCAAAAATAAAAGGGTGACTAAAATCACCTTAATACATGAGTAACTTTTGAATATTGATCCCCTTGAAAGAATAAAATCAATTAAAATATAAAATATAATTGAATAAATTAAATTTATGAAATAACATGTCATGGGTCAGTATATACACCATAAAATAATAATAAGTGGTGAATATAGAATTTATCTCACAAAAATAAATGTGAGATGATAAAACCCTTACCTTAAGTCTTGAATTCCCTTGTACACAATCAAGTACCCTGTATAATAAATATATATTTATTTTAAATATAACAAATAAATATATTATTATATATAATACCATATATTATTTTATTATTACTTTATATTACCCATTTATTAACAATTCCATGTTAAAATTACGCTTTGGGTAATAACCACTTTGTTTTTCGCATGTGTTTTGATTTGTAATATTTTTTGTCCTCTTAATTATATCATGATGTAATAAAATATAGATTTACAAAAATGATATAAATATAATATATATTCATTATATAAGTATTTAAAATAATATATAAAATATAAAAATATAAAATGGAATATACTATTCATGGAGACGGTTGGTTGTATGTACGCGTGAAGGTTGATTTTGTTTTCTTATCGTATTAAAAGAAAGTAAGTAAATTAAATATATGTATATTAGTATATATATTATAATTAAATTATAATTATTATGTCTTATATATCAAATAAATTTACTAAACCTGTCCTTAACGCATTCCATGTAAAGTGTGAATGAATCACATTGCTTTGAGGAGGTTGTAGTCCACACGTCCACAAAAGAAGTTATCATATTCAAACAAAATGGAAAGCCTGAAGGTGTTATATAATAATTAAAAAAGAATAAATAAATTATAAAAATAATATATATCATATAAAAATTGTAATTTCATCATTATTCTCAACCTTGAAAGGTGGCAATGGAAGAACAAACAACATCGGTTTGTGAGATCGTAGTCTTCCATACACACAAATGATGATTGTGTAACTCATTTGATGGAAGTTTGTGTAGGTGCATATACATACCTTACCACATAAAAATCCATTATATTTAGGATACTTATGTTATTATATAATCATTTAATAATAATGATTGAGTAGTTTTAGAAAGTAATAAAACAAAAGTGCTTCTTGATGGATGTTACCTCTTATTTGGGCAATTCCTTTTGCTTTGCACTAAAAGACAAAATTGGTTTTATTTATTCCCAAATTTATGATATTCGGATTATAGGATGGAATTTTATATATTATTTGGGTAGTATTTTGATTATAAAAATTCATTTAGGGGTGTGGATAAGTGGGGGGGCGAGTTCCCTTTTACAGTGGAGGTGGAGTTGAATTATTGTAAATATATAAAGGAAACACAATTGAGAAGTATTTATATCATAATGTACCTTGAATAATGTTCCATGTTATAGTAAAGGGAATATATATTCATAATAGGGTCATAAAATTTATTTTAGATATGGGTCTAGCTAATTTAACACTTTATGTTAAATTTTAACCACTAAGTAAACTCGTTTCTACCTTAATCGTGATAATTAATTTTAATTTATTTCATTCATTTTTTGGTCAAAAACTAAATTTAACTTCATATAAATTGTAAATTATTATTATTCCAAATATGTAACCCATTTTTAAAAATTATAAACAAATATGTGGTATAAATTAATATAAAATTAATCCTGCAAATAGGGTAAGACAACGGGTTTTCAAAGTTAAAATTTCAAAAGATTTAAATGTTTTTATATCTAATTGCAATATGAAATTGATTACCATTACACAAATGGTTTTAATAGATTTATAATTTATCTAAATTTAAATTAATCCAAATTTAAAATATAACTTAACTAAATAGATAAATTAGAAAATAATGCAGTTTTGAATAGAAATTTGGAATTTTCATTGTTCATCCAAAAAATGAAACTTCTCATAAAAATGAAAAAATAACCCTAATATAATTTTCACATTAAAATTTAAAAAATTAATTTTATTTTATGAATTATAATCTATAAAATTGAAAAAAGTTATATTCAAAATAGGTGCTCCATTAAAAGGTAATAAAATTATTATTTAAAATACTATATATATTTATGCATAAAATTGGTTTTATTATTCTAAATTTTATAGAAAATACATAATATGAATGTTAATTAGTTTAATGAAAATAATATATATATTTCATTATAATAATTTATCAAAACAATTAATTAGTTTATTAATGTAAAACTATTTTGATTACGTAAATATAGTTTTCCTGTAAAAGATTTCCAATATTTTCAAAAGATATTATTTTCATTTCAAGTAAATTGGTCACAAAATAATTATTTTTATATAAATTTGTAAAAAAAATTCATAGTTAATAAATATTATTCAAAATATTCATTTTAATGGATAAAAGACAACTATAATAATATTTTAATGATAAAATTAATAGTACATTTTAGTTTGGTAAAACTAGGTCTTGTGTTTAACACAAGCTATCGAAAAAACTCAACATTGTGTCTGACACAAGTCGTACATAGTGTTTCATGTACCATAATATAATATTTTTTTGTATTACAATATTGATATGGTTTTACTTAAAAAACCAAGAATAACTTGGTGATTTTATATAACATAGGCTATATTTCGGGTTGCGTGAAATGAAAAATATCGAATGAATTAAATTAATTCAAAAAAGATATTTTACAAAATATTGGCATATTGAACTAGTAGATAAAATAATTTTAAATCAAAATCCTTCAAAAATGTCATGAATAAAGTAAACTGATACATAAAAAATTCTACAAATACAATAAAAGACATGTTTATGGAAATGAATAAACAAAAACTCATAACCCAAGATAGAAATTCCTAGATTGGTACCTAGAGTCCTCCTGGAATCTTGAAATACAATTTACTTTATTCGTGAATTGTGAGATAGTTTTTATTTTACATTTATTTTTTCTACTGGACTCTCTTGGTGGGTTTTTATCCAATCCCCTGATATTGTTTTATATTATAGAAGGTAATGCCTCCCATTTGTGATATTTTTTATATCCTTGGTTATATCACCAACCTGAGGCATAGTGTAGATAGGACTTAGGGGTAATTATCTACCTTACTTCACTATGGTATATTTTTTGGGAGGGGGTCATGAAAGAGTGGTATCCATTTTTTCTTTAACCATGAATTGTGGGATATATTTGAGTTTATTTTCTATTTTCTTATAGATTATTTTGGTCATATTCTAACTTATATTTTGATCCTGTTTCATTTATAGTAGGTAATTACTCTCGTATCTATGAGATATTTGTATTCTCAGTGCTAGTAACCAACCCAGGGTATACTGGAGGTGGGACTTGGGGTTTTATTATCCCTCATCCTTTATTCAATATCATTGGATGGAGGGGTTCATGATAGAGTGGTATGTGAAAAAATATGACTTATAGGATAAATTTTGATGTTAGGTATTGTGTGGTTTTCATAGGTTGGTATGTAAATGGTGCCATTTTATTTTGGTGCATTACATTATCCTGGGAGACAAGTAAGGACAAAGAATTTTAGGGGGTCCTGTGATCCAGTGTATAGACTCTAAGAATAATTAATTACTAAGTAAGGTAGACCTGTTTGAAGGGTACAAAAATATGAGAGGAACATGTATCATGGTTGAATGTTCATGTATGAATTGATTTATTGTGTGAAATTGAAATAAATAAATTAAATGATATTGATAAAATTCTATGCTACCAGACTTAGGATGTTTTCCTTTATTTTCTGTAATAACTCATGTTCATTGTCCATGAGTGGTTCATGTATTTGAGGATCAACTGGCTAGCATGGTTTATCTTAGGAGGTTGACTTAAGAGAGAAGCTTGATGTTTGGTAGTGAGGCTTGTGTGAATTCCAGTGACATATCTTGGGAAATTATGTGTGAGTGTCTCATATCTAGAAAATGAGCGCTGGCTAGGGGAGCTCAATATAAATTAAATTCTAATATAATCATGATATGACTTTTGAGTTCCAATGGAAATTATTAAAATATGTGTTTTTTCATAACATTTGCAGACATGGTTCCCTTGTGACTATAAGAAGTCAGATGCATTGTGTATTGACTGTCGTATGGAGATCCATTCGGAATTCCTATAATTGATGATGAGGGAATCCAAGAGGTGGGAGATATTATCTCTTAAACATGGGATCTTGAGTTTGTGGTATCATGGTATTTGGTTTATAATTTTCTCATGATGTTTTTTATAGATGATGAGTCCAAAGCATAAGTTCTGTAGGGGCATTGCAACCAATGATAATGCATGTGGTTACTTCGTTTATGCTCTCCGGATATCTGACAGTGAAGAAAAAGTTTGTGGTTATTGAGGGGATGTTTTTATTAATATTTAGTCCTTGATAAAGTGTTCAATATGGAATATTATAGAGAATCACTTTGTACAGTGGTTTGTGGGTGTTTAGGCAGTCAAAGTTTTGTCTAAATGGAAGCCAGTTGCGGAAGATATTCTTATGTTATTAAAAGGAAGGTGGCTACCAAGTACCTCTCTAAGGCCTTATGCTTTCAGGATATTTCTATGAGGGACATGGGAACTGATAGGCTTAGTGTCTTACCACTTAAGGTGGCCAGTTTCATGTGGGTGTCTATGTCCCCTTTCTTCAACAATAGAAGTTTTCTCCCAGGTAGTTTCTAAAAAAATCATAACTTTTATACATAGATATTACATCTTAATAAATGAATTTTCATTACATTACATTTTATTCGCACCAGAATCATTTAGGTGTAGTATCATTGGAAATATATAAAACAAATAAAATTGGTTCATAAAATATATACATTATCTCCCACTTATTTATTTATAACTAGAACCCTTATTAGACATATTATATATAATTTCTTTCTTCATAACTATGGGGAATTAAACATAATTAAAGGGTTATCTCAGATTCTCATTTAGGGTAAAAAAAGAAATATCAATGATGAAATAGGCATAAATTAATCATAAGGATATAAAAATATGATCATAAAATTTAAAAACCATAACTTTCATATAAAATGTCATAATATTAAGTAATGGAATATATATTTTAAATTCATACGACATAAATCATAAGTTGTTCAAAGAATATGATCCATGAGGGTATAACATTGACATAAGACATTGAATTTTGGCATGAAAATATGAATTAAAATAATTTCCTTAGTAGTCATAGATTTTTTAAAATTTTATCATAGTGGAATGGGTTCACTCCCCAAACTATTATAGAAGACATGGTTTACTCTCAAGACTATGATAGTGCGAATATTTCATTATGGAACTGGGTTCACTCAACATTCTATTCTTGTTTATCTCATAAGATATCAATCATTACCCAATTAATTATGGGGAGATATAGGCCCCACCCATCACATTATGAAAATGATACATATGTGTGCCACAAGATCATAAATAATTCATCATATCAGAACTGATGAAAATAATTTTGTTTCATAAACATTTCTTCATAGTATAACCCATATATAAGAAATGGGTTTCATAAACATTTTATCATCATAGAATAATCCATGGAAAATAAACATGTTTTTTAAGCATTATTTTATAATATGATTAAAATATCCATATAAAGAATAATAATGTTATCCTTAGATCATATCCCCAGTAAATCATAAGTGAAATCAAGGGTTTTTTCTTTGATGAATAAAAATACCATTAAATGTTTATTAAAATGATCTTGAAGAAATTAACCTTTCCATTTTGAAATTAATTATTAAAAAATTATTTCAAATATAAAGGGAAAAATTTATTTTAAATAACCATGTAATCTTGTACTGTAAGATTCAATGAAAAAATAAATCATAATAGCAGAAAAATCCATTCTTCTCGTATAAAAAACATTCCTTTTATACTTTTTGTGAGTCGCAATGTTTCTTAATTAAAAAATGATAAAAATATTACTATAAAGCTATTTTTTTAAAAAATAAAACATGGGATAAAATGAATTTAAAAAGTCATAGTATAATAGTAAAAAAAATTAGAAATATTTTTTGAAAACAAGGATATAGAAGAAAAACTTATTTTAACCGAAGAGATCAATGAAGCAAGTTTTCCTTAAAACATTTTTTCATATATTGGGTACATAAGATGAGAAGAATGAAATAAAAACATTTATTTAAAATAAATAACTATGGGATAAGAAAATTATTGAGTTTCATGAAAGGCAGATCAAAATATTTAATCCATATAACTTAATCATAAACAATCACAATAAACAATGAGATTGTATCATAAAACCCCTTACCTCAAGTTCACATTAATTTGAAAGCCCTTTAAACTCTTATATAATAAATTTAAATTTATTATACATATATATTTGAGTAATTTTTATACTTATAATATCATATATTATAGCTTTATAACATTTCAAAACCTTATTTTATCAATAATTCCTTATTAAAATCGCTATTTATGGGTGTTAACTATTTCATTTACCATGACTATTTCAGTTTATTAGTTCTGATATATTTAAAATTATTTTTCATCCATCACAACCAGAATATTAGTCATGATAAAAAGAACATATATATTCATTATATACATATTTAGAGTTATCCATAAAATTTCAAGATAGAAAATTGAATTACACTGTTAATGGAGACGGTAAGTCATACGTACGCATGAATGCAATTTTTATTTTTCAGCAGATAAAATTAAAGAAAAGTAAATTTTAATTTACTTATATATGATCATTATTATATCATATACACCATTTATATTCATAAAATTATTCCTCAATACCATCCAAGAAAAATATAAATAAAAAATGAATCACATCGCTTCATAGAGGTGGTAGTCTAGATGTACACATGAACGACATTATCATTTCCCAAATGATTGGATGGTAAGTAGGTAAATGTTATATTATAATTATAATTGTATAATTATTTCATAAATATAATATATATACATTAAACTCATAATAATACTCATCTCTAAATTATGTTGATTCAAAATGAATTGTATCGTTGCGTTGAGACAGTAAGTTGAACTAACGTACGAGCGACACTTTCACTTATTTTTCTGATGAGAATTAGGGTTTATAATGGTGTTTTAATAATTATAATAACATTTCATAATTTTTAGGATATTTATGTTTTTATATTATTAAAAATACCATATATTTTTATAAGGTAAATAAGAGTATAAATAAATTGATCGATGAAGGCGGTTACCTCTTCTTCGAAATAACTCATTTAGATATCCTCTAAAGGGATCTGAGGTTGGTATTTTGGGAATAACTTAACCACTATAATGTGGATAGGGATATTTATAAGATAAATTATAATATTATAATCAACATATAATGATTAATTTGGTGTAAATAAGTGCAGGAGGGGTGCCCTTTTATAATTGAGTTGAGGGGCACTTTTGTGATTTATCAAAATATTAAATTATAATAAATTAATTCTCAAGAAATATGCTTCCAAATGGTTCGGTTTTAGAATATAATATAGGATAGGTTTTTAGTCCAATAAAATATTTGAATTTATACAATTTTGGGTGTCATTCTAAACCCAATATTTTTATTGAACATTGGTTAACAAATTTTAATTTTAACTACAGTAAAAACTGTTTCGATATTAAGTGATTGTAATTTATAATGATAAGGTAAAAATTGGATTTTAAATGGAAAAATAATATCATTTTTGATCCTATAATATCCACCTTGTATTATTTCAATATTTTTATGATTTTTAAATAATTTTATAAAATTATATTCTGGTAAAATATAATTATTTTCATTTTTTACACTATTCATTTAATTTGACTTAAAAGACAAAAATATAAAGATGGAAATAGAATATAATATTTAAAAAAAAATTAATATTCACAAGTAAAATTCTTGGAAAACTATAACATACTCAAAATATATCCCTTTAATAAAATTTTATATTATTTATTTTATTTTTTCATTAACTCAATAAAAAAATTTTAAGCATTGCACACACATTTAAGGAAATTATATTTTATAAAACAATTATTAATAAATTTATATCATTAAACTAATTTTATTTATCTCAAAATACACATTTAAATTAATTAATTACTTTTTTTCCCTTATGGGGACTTGTATTAGATATTTAAAACCAAGAGAGTGATATTTTGTAACATTATTTTCTTTAAATATTAAATATGTCATTTTCCGGGATAATGTATATTAAACAAATATGATTCATTCCTAATATGATAATGGTAAAATTAAATTCTTTAAATATGAATTATTATGAAAAATTTATCATCAAGTCATTTATTTTTAACCTAGATTAACTCGTTTTACTTTTTTTACAGAGGTGATATATTTTACCATGGTTATTATTCATATTGACCAAAAATAAAAAGTACCTATTTAGAAATTTTAAACCTTATTATTACAAATATGGAATCTATTTTATCAAATTAAATTTCTATAAGTGGAACAAATTAATTTTAAAATAAGTGTGCAACACCTGATGAAAACTACTTTTTAGAGAGAGAAAAATATATTTTGAAGTATAAAACATGATTTATTCTTTTCACATACACATAAAAAACAAATATTAACTGAATATTATAATATAGTGTTGAATATATAATGTATATATTTCATTAAAATAATTCACCAATTGTTATTAATTATGATAAAAATACATTGCATGCATAAAAATGTTTTTTCAGGAAAATATTTCTTTTTCTTCCAAATGATTTTAATATTTTTTTAATTATCAATTCATAACCAATGAATAAATTGTATATATATATATATAAAACCTAAAAAATCATAATTTAGCTAGTCTTGTACAAACCCACCAAACCAACAGTTAGGTGATAATAATATTTTGATAATATATCACAGTTCATTTAAACTCAGTGTTGCATGTAACACTAGTTATCGAAAAAATTAAATTTATTTGAAAAAATTTATTTCATAAAATATAATGGTGTTACATTATACTCCCTATAAAATGAATTTATCCCTTGATATTAATCACTCAAATATAAATAGATGAGGATACTTATACCATATCAAATCCTTAGGTTCCTATATAACTTGCAAAATTTGGTGGTTTCTATATAAAACTTTGACCAAGTGAGTGGTCTCATATTATATAACTTTCTCTCTAAGATTAAAAATCTATATTATTTGTTCTTCATAGTAAAAATCCTTCTATAGTGGTATAAACTATTAGTTCTATAAATTTTATGGATTAGTTATGTACTTTATTAAGAGATATACATGGAATATTTCATGAACATGAGAGAGATTTGGTGGAAGTGGTGATCGATAAGCAACTGCCCAATACGATCAAGAATTTAAAAAGTACCAATATATGTAGGTATTATCTTATACTTCTTTATAAGTCTCATCACCCTCTTCCAGAGAAATATTCATAGAAATACATTTTCACCAACTTCAAACTCTAGATATTTTCAACGATTAATATAATATTTTTTAAATTTGATATTATAATATATGTTTTTTAATTGATCTAAAATTATATACCATTTACATAGATAAATCATATCAAAACAACTTTCTTTCTCCAATTTTATTCCATTAATATAGATTTCTCTACTTCCTACCATATAAGGCTTCATATGGAGCCATATAAATGCTGGTGTGAAATCTATTATATTAAGAAAATTACAATAAAGGAATATGTTGATCCCAAACTCCTTTTAAATCCATAGATAAAGATATAAACATATATTCTTTAATTTTAATGTTCGTTTGAGACTGACCATCTATCTCAGAATGACAATCCAGGATGAAAATTTACTCTGTATCTACATGTTGTTAAATACTTCTCTGAAACATTGATGAAAACCTTGGATCCTGATCAGATACAGTTGATCGTGGTAAAACATGAAATCATAAAAATTACATAATGTATAACTGATTAATATAATCAAGATATAAATCTTCTCTAATGGAAATTAATTGTGATGAATTCGTAATGTGATAAAAAACAACCCAAATATCATTATTACCTTTAGATGATCTGAGGAGTCTGATTCCAAAATCCATGGTGTTTTTTTCATTTTTATTATAGTATAGGTAATGGTTTTAAAATCCCATTTGGCTTCTATCTCGACCTTAAATGTTTGATATACCAAGAAACACGAAACATGCTCTGGAAAATATTTTTTCATTTCATCACACCAAAAATACTATTTTAAATAATTATAAATCTCTGTACTTCTAGGATAAATAAATAATGAATAACTATGAACCTCATACATAAGCTCCATCTTCAAATCTAGTATCTAAGGGAGACATAAACAGTTCCAGAAACGTATTATTCCTTCAAAATCAAGGTTGAACTCAAGAACATTTCTCATATTCTTCTCCATCTCTAGATATTCCTTCTATTCTTAATTAATTTTTACTTGGATGGATAGTTTAACACTCATTGGGGATATACAATATTACTCCCCATTTTCAATATTTCAATATATATACTTTTCAAGTCAAAAAATATCAGATCTTTTGTGATCCTCATCATAGATAAACTAGCATGATCCTTTGGATTTAGATAATATTCCACCTTTTTTGATTTCTTAGGGTGGTAATGTGTTGAGTGATGATAATATCTAATCATATTAAACCATATTCTTTGTCACTTGTTCAGAACTTGTTGATTAAAAATATAATTTATAATTTTTTGATTAGTATATATGTCATAAATTTATCTATATAGATAATAACTCTATATCTTTATTTAAAAATTTATTATAGCTTACTCTAAATCTTGATCTAGGTATTTTTACTCATGAAGCTTAAACTATTGTGAACCATAAGCTATAACTACATTGTTCATCATGAGGATTCATCTTAGTACCTTCTTTGATGCATCACTATATAATATAATCCCTTTTACATTTTAGGTTAGTTTAAGCACATTTACACTAACTAGATTTATCTTTATTTCTTTAAAATATTCCTCTCATTCATCCATCCAAAGGAACATATATCCCATCCATGTTATCAGGGTTAGTGGATTTAACTTCTGTGAATTATTTACCACAATGAACCAATAATGTCCGTCCAATCCAAGAAAACTATATATATTATTCAAGGTGGTTGGTCTAGTCTAATTCTCAATAACTTCTATATTTAAAAGGTCTTCTGATATACCCTCACTTGAGATTATGTGACCTAAGAATAAAAGTTTTTGAATAAAAAATTTTCAATTAAGAAATTTTTCATAAATCATCTCATTCTTTAAGATCTTTATCACAATTATAAAACTATCTTTGTATTATACCATGGTCTTTATCATCTATAAAGACTACCACAAACTAATGAATGTATTCTCTAAAGACTATATTCATTAAATCTAGGAATAAAGGGGGGGGGGATTAAAAAGACCCAAAGGCATCACTAAAAATTCATAGTGTCCATACATTGTATGGAATGTTGTCTTTTATATATCCTCCTTATATAACATCAATTTATGATATCCAATCTGAATATCAATCAAATAAAAGTATTAAACTCTGTATAGTTGTTCAAATAATCACCAATATTTTATATAGGATACTTTTTATTGATAGTGACCTTTTTATGTACTTTATAATCAATGTTGTGTCACATTGATCCATTTTCTTCTCAATAAAAATACAAGGCACACCTCATGGTGAAAAAATTGGCTAAATGTATCATGTGTAAAGATTCTCCTAGAGTTACATCTTTAATTATTAAAACTCAATTAAGTGAATTGTATATGGAGTCTTGTAAATAGGTGTAGCACAAAGTATGAGTTATATTGAAAACTAAGCTTCAAAATTCAGTGGATGACCATGAAAAGATTTTGAAAAAACATCAATAAACTCCCATGAAATAGAAATATCTTCTATTTCTAGTTTATCCCCAACCATATGAGATAAAAACCCCATTTTAATGGGAGCCATAACCAATATGAAGGACGTAATTTCCATCAGATATTATTTTTTTCATCAAATAGACAGGTGATCAAAGGTTGGTTTGGAATATTAAATATAACTTCCCTTCTAAAATTATATGGGATATATTTAAAGAGTGTCAATCCATACACAAAATAACATCGAATTCAACTAGAGTAAGAATGATAATATTTAAAAAAAAAGCATTCCCACAAACTTCAACGAGAGAAGAATCATTGAACTAAGATGCGATCGTCATACCATTAGGGGTTTTTTACTGCTAAATCAACATATTATTTTTGAGCAGGTACTATGATACCCTTATAAATGTCTTTATATATGAAAGAGTGTGTATATCCATAATCAAATAAGACCATAGATGTTCTAGAGTGGATTGTGAGTATACCATTCACCTCATTGTTACCCCTCATTGGAAATACTGATAATATGAGATTCCCCTTTATCTCTGGGATTAATTAGTTGTTAATGTTGATCATAGTCATTAATATTAAAATATGATAACCAGTTAGAATAATTCCAATACTGCATACATTTCAAACACTAGAGTGTGGGTGGTGTATTCGGTGGAGATTTCTCTTTATCTTTATCATTATATAACTTCTTCCCATCACTTTCACATTTGATTTCTAGATAAATTTCTTTTACAAACATGAAACATTTAAAAATTCCCTTAAGGAAATTTCCCCCTTGTTTCCTTCCACATTTTAACCATAATGGAATGATTAACTTCTTATTTGCATTATTTTTAGAATTTACATTAAATTGTATTTTTTTTCTTATCAAAATAATGATTTTGTTGGGTAACAATGATCTTCTCCTCCACCTTGAGATCACATAAAACAGTTTATTCATAACTACTTAATTATTATTATGTCCAACACCCTCAAGATAATTGGTTTTAAGACATTAAATAATTGACCAACCATACCTTCAAGTTAGATGATAAATTCAGAAGTGTACCACATATGTCTTGTGAAGTTTTCCTTATAAATACTAGAAGACTATTCATCCTTATTCTTTAAATAATGTAATTATTTATCTATTTTTATAAAAATAATATGAGGAATGTTCTAACTGAGAAATTGTATTTTATAATTATCTTAATCAATAGAATCAATTTCTTCTTGTTCACTTATGTTCTTGAAAACTTCCACCACTTCTCAACTTTTCCTTCAAAATGATAATTAACTTGGATAAAATTTTCATGCTCCGAACATTGAAGAACATAAAATATCTTTTTCATGGTACTGATCCATTTCTCAACAACTAGTGGATTATTGGACCCACTTAAATAAGCTGGTTGTTTCCTCATAAATGAATCAACAGAACATTATTCCCTCTTTTTCTAATTTGGAACCTCAACATGATTCATAGCTTGATAATGTTGTGTGAGCATAGAAACACGATTATTCATTCCATCACCAATTACATTTGGTTTTTAGGGAGTAAAATCATATAATCGTTTAACACATTTTTCATTAACATGATTTTTTTGGGTTTCATCCATTAATTAAAACCGAAAATCATTGTTTTGGAAACAATAACCATGGTGGGAAACTATATAATCATGAAAAATAATTTATAGGATCTCTAAATAGTGACACATACATCTATGATATATTAGGTTTAACCTAGGTCATTCATGATAATTACTAAAACTTTAAGGTTTAATCCTATATTTAGAGTAATTCCTAGTTTTCTTACTAATTTTTTCTCATATGATTTTTCAAAGGTTAACTAAAATTTCTATGATACCAACTATAAAACCCATTATTTTCATACATAGGTATTATATATTAATAGATGAATATCATTATATCACCTTTGAATCCATTCCAAAATTTCTAGTATATTTAGAACATGGAAACATAAACAACGTGTTCATAAAATATCTACCTCATCCCATAGTTTTTTATTCATAACAAGTACCCTTCTTAGATATACCATAAATAATACCTTTCTTCATAATCTAGGGAAATGAAGCATAAGAAAATGGCGAACTCAATTCTGAGTATAGGTAAAAAAGGGAGATAACAATGATCACATAACCAGAACCTAACTATTAGGGTATAATAACATGATCATAAAATTTTAAACCCATTCCCTGTATATAAAAGTTACTAATCATTACTAATGGTGTAAATCAGGGTATTTCATTAAAAATGAATCAAAATGGAATCACAGAATATAATCTAGGAGAGAAAAACATTTACATAAGACATTAAATTTTGGTATACACATAAGAATATAACATAATTTCCTTAGTTGTAAATTTTCATTTCCAAAACTATAACAGTGGAATAGGATCACTCCCCAAACTATTATAGTAGTCAAGGTTTACTACAAAGACCATCATAGTTATTATAGTCTCTTAATGAATATGGTTCTCTCCCCATTCTAGTCCTATTTATCTCATGAGATACTAATATTTACCTAATTAATTAGAGGGAGATATAGGTCACTTCCATAATATAATGAAAATAATATATATGTGTTCCACAAGATAAAAAATAACTTATCATATCAGAACCCATGAAAGGAAATGGGTTTCATAAAAAAAATCAAAGCATAACACATGAAAAATGGGTTCTATAAACATTTCATCATCACATCATGACTCAGGGAAAATAACAATGGTTTTGTAAAAAATGTGTTATTATATTCATAAAACATCCAAAAAAATAAAAATAACAGTACCCATGTATCATATCCCATATAAATAATAAATTAAATCAGGGGGTTCAGTCTTTTATTAATAAATATACCATTAAAATTTCATTAAAACATTCGTATGGAAAATAAAAATTAAATTTTAAAATTAATTATTAAAAAATTGGTAAATATAAAGGAAAACAATTTATTTTAAAATGACCTCATTGAATTATAAATGAAGCTTCAAAGAAAATATTATTTAGAAGGTTGGAAAAATTATTTCATGCTACATAAGATAAAAATCATTCCTTCCATACATTTTCTAGCAAATTCACAACGTACCTAATTTGGAAAATGAAAAAGAAATTCAAACCATTTTTTAAAAATTAAATCATGGGTAGAAATGACATTAAGAAATAATTAGAGAATAGTAAAAAAAACTAAAACAATTTTAGATAACATTGATATAAAAGAAAAATATTTTTCAATCATATTGATAAATGAATTCAATTTTCTTAAAAAATAAATTGCATGCATAAACCCCATTTTTCATAAAAAATATATCGTTTTCGTTAAAATGATTTTTTTTATTTTAATTCAAAATAAATTGAGAACCAATGAATAAATTTTATACATATATAACCATACATTTTTCATAATTTATTTAATCTTATTCATACTCACCAATACAAAGGCTAGGTGAGAATAATATTTTAATGATATATCATGGTTCTTTTAAATTCATTGTTTCATATAAAACAAGATATTAAAGAAATTAAATTTATTTAAACAAAATATATGTCTATTTTATAAAATATTTATGTGTTACATTCTAACCCCATTAAAATAAATTTCACCCATAAAATTCATCACTCTAATAAAAAAATATAAGAATACTTATGCCTCATCACATCCTTAGTTTACCACATAGCTTTGTCAAATTGGTGGTTTCACCAAAAACATTTGACTAAGTGAGTTGTCTTTTTCATAGAAATTTCTCTCCATGATCCAAAATCTATATCATCTATTCATTGTAAGAATGATCTTTACCAAGTGGTATGACTACTAAGTTCAGTACACGTGAAGGATCAGGCATTTACTTCCTTAGGATAGATATACTGAACACATCCTAAACTTTTTAAAGATTCGGTGGAAGCTCTAATTAATAAGCTACCATTTCGAAAAGATCAATAATCTCAAAAGGATTTACATTCCTAGGTCTTATCTTTTAATACTTTCTAAATATCATCACACTCTTAAATGTAGATATTCACAAGAATACCTTTTCACTAACTTTAAACTCTATATCATTATGAATATTGTTATCATAATACGTTTTTTACTCTGAGTTGCTCTTATGTGCTGATGAATGTCTTTAACATTCTCCACCATTTACTCAAGTAATCCAGTACCTAATATATTTATTTCCCGAAATTCATTCCATCACATTGTTTTTCTACAGTTCCTACCACACAGTGATACATACGGATCCATCTAAATGCTCATCTAAAAGTTATTTTTCTTTAAAAATTCCACAAAAGTAAGGTGTTGATCCCAACCACATTTGAAATCCATAGTTTAAAATATCAACATATCTTCAAGAGTTTTAATGGTACTCATAGATTGACCATATATATTAATATGGTATGAAGTGATAAAACATGAAATTATATACAGATCATGTGGAAGACTTCTCCAAAACATAGAGGTAAACCTCAAATCCCAATCATATATAATTGATAGTGGTGCACCATGAAATCTTACCACTTAATGTATGACCATGTAAGTTGATCAAGAGAAACATATTCTCTATTATAAATAAATAGTGATAACTTTGTAAGGTGATCAACTATAAACTAAATTGAATTATACACTTCAAATGTTTTGGGGAGTATGACAATAAAATCCAGGGTGATTTTTTCCATTTCCATTCTAATATGGATAATGGTTGTAAAATCAGCTTTGAATTTTGTCTATTATCCTTAACTATCTAGAATACCAAGAACATAGAAACATAATATAATGTATTTCACTTCATGACATCACAACATAAATACTATTTTATATCTCTATACAAATTCATACTTCTTGGATGGATAATTAATGAATAATTATGAGATTCATCCATCATATCCTTCTTCAAATATAGATCTAAAGGGACACATACATGGTTACAGAACTTTATTATTCTATCAAAATCAAGGATGAACTCAAGAACATTTCTCACCTTCTATTACATATCTACATCTTTCTTGTGTTACTATTTAATCATTACATGGATAGATGGTTGAACACTCAATGGAGAAAGATATGATTCATCCCCTTCCTTCAATATGTCAAGATCTATACTTCTAAATTATAGAAATATTAGATGTTTAGTGATTCTCATCATTGATTATCTAGCATGATCCTTCCTATTTTTATCATCTTATACCTTGTTCACTTTCCTAGGGTGGTAATGTATTGAGCATTCATAGTCTATGATCAGCTTTAACAATCTTCTTTGGAATATATTTAAATATTTTTTAGTTAAAATATACTTTAAATTTTTGTGATCAGTACATATGTTATACCTTTATCTAGAGAGATAATTCATCCATATATCTAATGAAAAAATTATCATTTCTAACTCCTATTCACGAGTTGGGTAATTTTTCCCATAGACCTTCAATTGTCTTGATAAATAATCGATAACCACATCATTATGCATAAGGAAACATCCCAATACCTTCCTTAATTCATCACTATATATTAAAAACCCTTATCTATTTAGGGTAGTGTAAGCATATATGAGATGACTAACCTTATCTTTAAATCCTTAAAACATTCCTATTACTCATCAGACTAAAGGAAGGTGTCTCCCTTCTAAGGTAAATTGGTGATTAGATTAAATAGTTGGGAAAAAATATCCACCAATAACCAATAATATCAAGTCAAACCAAGTAAAATACGGATCGCAATCATGGTGGTTAGTCTTTTCCAACAATCAATAAAATCTTTATTCCATGGTTTTATTGATATACCTTCACTTGAGATTATGTGACCCAATAATGAATCTTTTCAAAACTAAAATTTAAACTTGGTAAATTTTTCATAAATATTATATTTCCATAGGATCTTTATCACAATTCTCAAAGGATCTTCATGTTACTCTTTTAACTTTATCACATATAAAGACTACCACAAACTGATCAAGGTAATCACTAAATATTATATCCATTCAATCCATTAATATAAATGGGGGATTAGTAATAAAAAAATGAATCACTATAAATTCATAGTTTCTATACCTTGTTTGGAGTACTATCTTGGGTATATCCTCCACCTTGTCTCTTAATTGATGAAATACAGAACAAATATCAATCATGGAAAAGAATTTATCTCTAAATAGATGATGAAACAAATCATCAATACAGGTTATAGGATAAATCTTCTTTATCGTGATCTTGTTAAGTTCTCAAAAATTAATTTTGAGTCACATTGATCCATATTTATTTTTAAAAAATAATAATAGGTGCACCCTAAGGTGAGATACTTTCCCAAATAAATCCCTCATT
Source organism: Viscum album (assembly GCA_963277665.1). NCBI lineage: Eukaryota > Viridiplantae > Streptophyta > Magnoliopsida > Santalales > Viscaceae > Viscum > Viscum album. The sequence continues at coordinate 225,809,233 of OY728159.1, read as the reverse complement.
ATGATTATCCTAGAGTTACTTATTCAATTATTCAAAATCAATTGAGGGTATTCTAAATAGAGTCTTGGAAATATGTATAGAACCATGTATGGAATTTGTTGAAAACTTCACTTCACAATATGTTTAAAGACCAAGAAACTCTTTTGGAAAGACATCAATTAACTCCTATGGAATATTCATATCTTCTATGTTGAGTTTCTCCCAAACCTCTGACATAAATACCCCATTTGAATAGAAATCATGACCCATTCGATGGATGTAATTTCCATAAAAAATTCAATTTTTTCATCACACATATAGGTGATCCAATGTTGGTTTAGAATATTAAATATAATGTCTCTTCCCCAGAAATTATAGTGGGATTTATGTAAGGAAATATAATCCATTCGAAAAATGACATAAAAATCAACTTGGGGAAGAATTGAAATATTTATAAGAAAAAAATTCCCATAAAATACAATTATAGAAAATTCATATACTTGGGATGTGAACATCATACCATTATGTTTTTTTACTGTAATATCGAAATCTAATTTTTGAGGTTGTTCTTTGATGCCCTGAGAACATATTTACATATAAAAGAGTTGGTAGATCCAAAATCAAATAAGGCATTTTATGTTCTAGACTGGTTAGTGAGTGTACTATTCACCACATAATCATCATACCCCTCATTATAAATAGTGATCACATGATTTTTCCATTTTACCTCGTATTAATAAGTTTTTATGTAGATCATTATCATTAAATTTCATATTTGGGAACTAGTTTGTATAATTACTACACTACATGCATTTAAAACACTAGAGTGTGGTTGGTGCATTCTGAGTAGATTTATATTTATTCACATCATTTCATAACATCATCCCATCACATCTTCATTAGATTGAATGATTACCTTCATTTACATGTTAACTTTTTTACAAGTTCCCTTAATAAAATTTCCTTTATGTTTCCTTTATCATTTTGAGAATAAAGGAAAAATTATATTAGTATCTTACTGGATTCTATAATTTCATTTGAATTATATTTTTCTTTTCTTATTAAGCCCATGATATTGATGGTACTCGCATATCCATTTCCACCTTTAGATCACTTCAAATAATTCATTCCTAGATAATAAACCACCTTATGCATAATTCCATTTAGTGAATTCTTTTATATCAAAATGAATCAATAAACCTTGCATTCAATTTAGATGAGAAAATCAGAAGCATAACTAAAAATTCTTGTTATGTAAACCGCATAAGTACCAATAAATTCAGCATCCTTATGTTTTAACTTAAGGAATTATTTCTCCATTTTCATACAACGAATATGAGGAATGTACTTATGGAAAAATAATATTTTAAAATCATCCCACAATATAGATTCACTTTATTCATGTTCTCTAGTGTTCTTGATTAGATTCCAACACTTATCTACTTTTCCTTCCAAATGATAAATAGAGAGATTAACATTCTCATGTTCTGAACACTAATGAATTAAAAATATCTTTTCAATGGTACTGATACATTTCATGATGAATAGTGGACCAGTGGTCCTACTAAAAGAAGGTGGACTTTACCTTTTCAAGTATTCAAAAGAACAGTGTTCCCTCCTTTTCTTATATTAAAGATTAGTGTGATTCATTTCATGAGAAAGTTTTTCAATTATATAAATAATATTTTTCATTCCATCTCCCATAACATTATATTATTCAGGAGAATAATCATTTAATTTCCCATTACATTCATCATTATCATGGTTCCTTCAACTTCAATCAATTAAATATAACTAAAAAACATAGTGTGAGAAATACAATTCATGGTGAGAAACCACATAATCATGAAGAATCATTTTCAGGATGTCAAAATCCTGAGACCTTCTTCTATGACACTTTATATTTAACCTAGTTCATTCAGGATCATTACTAAAACATTAGGATTTTGTCCTATACTTATACATATCACTAGGTTTCTTAATAATGTTTTCTCATCCTAGTTTCCAAAGGGTAACTAAAATTTATATTATACTATATATAATGAGCTATACTTTTCATATATTGATATTACATCTTAATATATGAATATTCATTAAAAAATATTTCGATCCATACTAGAATCATTTAGGTATGGATCTTTGGAAACTTGGGAACAGAAATAGCTAGTTCCTAAAATATCTACATATCCCCCAAATTATTTCTTCATAATTAAAAAACTTCTTAAAAATATCATACTTAATACCATTCTTCATAACCTAGGGAAATTGGACATAATAAAAGGGTGATATTGGATGCTCAGTAAGCGTAAGCAAGAGAAATATCAATGATCACATAAGAATAATAAGCGCATATGGTCATAAGAAATTATCATAATATTTGAAAACCATACCCTACATATAAAAGATCATAATATTATTTCATGGAATAAATCATAGTAGTTAAAAAGACATGAATCATAATGGAATCAATGATTATAGTCTAGTAGAGAATAAAATTGATATAAGACATGGAATTATGGAATAAACATAAGCATAAAAATAATTTCCTTAGTAGTAAAGGCACTTTTACAAAACTATCATAGTATAAGTGGTTCAATCACCAAACCATCATAGTATTCATGCTTCACTTTTGGGACTATCAAAGTGGGCATAGTCACTTACTGAATCGGGTTCACTCCCCATTCCAGTCCTATTTGTCTCTTGAGATATTAATATTTACCAAATTCATTGGAGGGAGATATATTTATCACCCATTAAATAATAATAAAAATACACATGTTTTCCACAATATCATAAAGAATTCATCATATCAAAACCCATGAATATAAATGGGTTTCATAATCATTTCATTATATCAAAACCCATGGAAGAAAATTGGTTTAATAAATATTTCATCATCACAACATAAACCATGAAGGAAATGGGTTTCATAAACATTTCATCATCATATTCATAAACTATCTAGATAAATAATAATGGTTATATCCTTGGATAATATACCCAGTAAAGCATAAGTGAAGTCAAGGGTTGTTTTATTTGATGAATATAAATTCCATTAAAATATCATTAAAAAATTATTAGGGAAAATAAAATTTCCATTTTAAAATTAATTATTAATAACATATGAAAATATAATAGAAAAAAATTTATTTTAAGAAAAACATGTAAACTTATAAAGGAAGAATCAAATACAAAATTATTCACGGTAAAGGGAAAATCCATTCATGCCATATAAGATAAAAAATATTTCTTCAATACTTTTATTGGAAAAGCCACAATGTACCTCATTTGGAAAACAAAAAAATACTCCTTTCATTAAATTTTGTAAAAATTAAAACATTGGTAAAATTAAAATTAAATAAATATTAGATATTTATAAAAAAATAAAAAATATTTTTAGAATATATGTATATGGAGAAAAGGTTTTTCGACAGAAGAGAGAAAGGAAGTCAATTTTCATTAAAAACATATTTTCAGTCTCAAGGGTACATAAGATGATAATAACAAAATATAAACATGTATTTAAAATAAATATCCTTGGTAGAATAAAATTAAAGAGTTTTTTAAGTGTAAGATCATAATATTTCATCAACAGAATATAATCATAAATGATCCAGAAAAACAATGAGATTATAACATAAAACATCTTACCTCAAGTACATCATGCTTCCAAATCACTCTAACCTCATGTATAATAAATTTAAATTTGTTATAATTATATTACATAGTAATTTTTATACTTGTAAAATCTTATATGATCCCTTTATAACATTGAAACATCCCCTTTTATCAATAATTCTTCAATAAAATTATAATTTTTGGTGTTAATTGTTTCGTTTATCATGAGTATTTCAGTTCATTATTTACTATATGTGTACATTTATCTGGGCCCCATTACCTCTATAATATTAATAATGATATAAATATAATATATTTTCATTACATACATATTTACTTTCATCCATAAAATTTAGTGATAGAAAAATGAGTCACACTATTCATGGAGATGATAAGTCGTACGTATATTAATGTTGATTTCATTTTTCAATGGATGGAAAAAAGAAATTTAAATATTAATTAACCTTTATAGGATCATTATCATATCATATATATAATTTATATTCATCAAATTATTCCTCATTATCATCCAAGTAAAATAGAAATGAAAAATTATTCACATCGCTTTGTGGATGTGGAAGTCCACACGTATGCACAAACGGTGTTATAATTTCCCAAAGGATTAGATGGTAAGTATATAGATGTTATATTATAATTATAAAATTATGATTATGTTATTAATATAATATATAAATAATAAAACTATCATAATACCCATCCATAAAATATGCTGATGAAAAATGAATTGTATCACTATGTGGAGACAGTAAGCTATACGTATGCACAAGCGATACTTTCACTTCTAGTTTGATGGGAAAGAGGGTGTATAATGGTATTTTCATAGTCATAATAACATTTAGGAATATTTATGATAATGAAGTAATTATTTTATTATAAATACAACATTTTTCGTAGAGTTAATGAAGAGTATAATAGAAAGTGATCAGCTAAGGTGATTACCACAACTTTGAAACGACTCCTTTAGATATCTTATAAGGGGATATAGGGTTGGTATTTTGGGAAGACCAAAACATCTAAAATGTAGATAGGAAAGTTAATAAGATAAATTTGAATAATTTACTCAATATATAAGGCAAAATATGGAGTTAATATGTTAGGGAGTATGTTCCCTTATATAATTGAGGTGAGGGGCATGTTTGGAATTTCTCAAAAGATTAAATTATAATAAATTTATTCCAACAAAAATGCCTCCCAAAAGATATGGTTTTAAAGATAGGTAAGGATAAGATTGTAATGCCATAAAATAATAGAATTTAGAAATGTTTTTGTGTCATTTTAATCCTTGTATTTTTTATTTATCCGTGGTTAACCAATTAAAATTTTAACTATGGTAACAAGTTTTTCAATATTAATGTGTATAAATTTTTAATTTTAAGGTAATAATTGGCCCATAAATGGGAATTTTATGAAATTTTAGACCATATAATATATGAATTGTCTTATTTAAATAATTTTATGATTTTGAAATAATTTAACAAGTTATTATTTTTAAAAAATATTATTATTTTCAATTTTGACTCAATTCATTGAATTTTACTTAAAAGACATATAAAAAATGTTGGAATTCGAATTTAATATTTAAAAAAAAATAATATATCATATTCACCTATAAAATTCATGGAACAATGTAACTTAATCAAAATATATATAAAACAAAGAGGTTTAAATTTTTTAAATTTCATTACTTTAAATATTAAATATGTCTTTTTCATGGAAAAATATCCATCAAACGCATAAATTTATACCCTAATATGATTAGGGTAGAATTACCTTCATCCAATAATAATTAGTATGAATATATCACTACTAGAAAAGGGACATATCCCAACATATCTATACCCACGGTTTAAGAGAACCATGGGTATAGAGGTGCTTGTCTAAGCCTATACCAATGGTTTTTTTAAAACTTTTGGTATAGGATAGTCTATACTAATGGTTTTTTAAAACTATTTGTATAGGCTTAAAAACTATTTGAAGTCCACTCAGGATCCTCCTCCCCTAATCCTCAGTCAAACCCTACTATACTCTCGTAATTTCCCGTGTACCCCCTCCCCTAAGGCAAACTTGGCTAGCCTCCTCCCTACCCTCCAAAAATTTCATCCCCCACACTACCCTCCTCCTATGACTTTAGCCTCCCCCTGGTGTCCTCAGGTGATTTTGGCCACCCCACATCCCTCTTCACATGATTTTAGCCACCCCAGTAATTTTCTGGTGAATTTTTGTTACGATTTTTTTATAACATTTTCTTATCTCTTTTTATTTATTATATATATATATTAATATTTTCAAATTTTTTATTGAAGTCTACATGGTTTGGATGTTTTTTTGGTCAAATTTCTATTACATTCATTTATGTTTATTTTTTCTCATGTGAAAAATGGGTGGAATTTTCTAATTCAAATGGTATCTTGATAGGAATTGGTTTTTTATAAACTCCTTATGTTTGCTAAAATTATATGGTTTGTTTTCAGAAAAACAATTTTTTGGTATTATAAAAAAATGAGGCTTAAAAGGTGGGTTATTTTTTGTGTTAAAAAATGGATTTCATGTTTTGATGATATTTTTGGATTCAAAATATGAACAGAGGTATCCCATGAATTTGGTGGTTATAATTATTGATGAAAATATTTCATTTTGTAATTATTTTTTCATGGAATGTTGTTTTGTACAAAAATTTCCAATTCTGTATGTTTTATGTATACAATTGAAGTCCAGGTTGGCACCTTGTTATTAGTTGATCGTTGAGGGTGCCCTTTTTAGTCCCCATTGATTTTGTTGTTATTTTTATTAACCATTTGATAGATTATTGGTTACATAATTCATGTTTTGATTGTGTGTTGGGGTCATTTTTATGGTAGTGTAGGAGGTGGGAAGGATGGGATATTGTTTTATCCCTAGTATCTTGTTATTTTCTAGTGATTATGTTATTGTACATGGTATACCTAAATTATTATTCCCTGAGGAGACCAAGTTTGATAAGTTGGTAGTAGTGGGACATTTCTAGGATAGTAATGGTTTTTCACTGGCTAGAATCCCCTTAGTTTTATGTAAAACCTTGATTTTAGGTTTTTCACTGAGGAGACTATATAGAGTGATTCAGTGGATATATTTATGATTGTACCCTACTAAAAACTAGCTCCTTGTTTTCATTTCTTATGTGGTCATGTTAGGCATCATGATTTTTCCTATAGTCCTAATGAAAAAATATATAAATGAATGATCCATAACATAAATACATAAATTTTACTATAGGCCTATATTCCTATTGGATATTAAGCCTAATGGAATAATGTCCAATTAGATTATAGTCCAAATAGTCAATCAGCCTATAGGCCTAATGGTCAATCAGCCTATAGGCCTAATGGTCAATAGGCCTTTTTGGCCTACAAGACAATTGGCCATTAGGATTATAGGATGATTGGCCATTAGGATTATAGGGTGATTAAACATTAGGCCTATTAGGCCCATTAAACATTATTCCTATAGGACAATTGGACATTATGCCTAATGGCCAATTGATGAAGTGCATATCGTAAACTTTTTTTATCTCATTCATTTAAAGTGAAAATGCAAACCTATTTTTCCACACATTGGTATAAAATGTTTTTCCATAATAAACTGAATGAATGAGACTCATAGTGGTATCCTGTGAGCTTCAGATCATACCCAAAAATTTTCCAAGACTTCTTGTATATTGATTGTATCTCAATGTTCTTAGATTATTTTATAGAACCTATTTTCATGTTGTTTACCCATTTTTTGTGGGTTTATATATTGGTTCCTAACTATGTACTTATTATTTTTGTGTGTTTTACCTATGTTTTGAAGTGGGGTTTAAAAAAATTAAATAAAGAAAGAGAAATTGTAATCAAATAGTTCTTTCAAACTATTTTTTAAATGACTTTTACATGGTGTGTTCTTTAAAGTGTAAAATTTAGTTTCAAAAATAGTTTTGGAATAACTTTCATAGAAAATCATGTTTTTTTGTTAATGAAATTATGAGTGTGTTTTGGTTTTAAAAATAATCTTTTAGGCCAATGTACCATGTTTTAACATGCTTTTGATGTGTTTTCATTTCATTTCATAAAACATTTTGAAAAAAGATAATTTTTTAATTTCAATCCAGGTTGTTTCACATCTTGATCTTCCTAGGGATATGTTTGGATAGTGATAATGATATTTAATTATTAAATGTGAGGGATACCCATATTTGTTTTATTTTTTTTCATCACTTATATCATATGTTATTTCTATTATTCGTTGTTTTGCTAGCTACTAGTATACATTGATGAATTTAATATTAAAATTGATTATAATTAATTTTTTTACTTATGGTTTACATTGTTGATTGGAAGATATATTTTTTCCCTTGTAATAGAATGGATAGAAGTTAGATGTATCATACCAACTACATTTCAAATGAGTTTCAAAATAATTTTTAATTTTTTAGATTTTTCATTTCATAGTGCTTCAAATGGATGTTGTATAGAGTGTCCATGATATAATTGTTTTGTAAGACCTTGGTTAAGCTGTGAAAAAGTTAGATACCACATAATGGAAGATGGATTTCAAACAAACTATTATTTTTCATATCACCATGGAGAGATAGAATAATATTCTATTGTTCATGAATGAAAATAAAGAACCAATATGGAGAATTTGATATTTCATCGGTTTCCATTTGTGAATTATCATGAAAGAGATAGTATGCCGGTGCAGGAAGACAATTATTTCAATACACATGAGAAAATAATGACGATGATGTTGTTGATAGCATTAAAATTTTAATGGATGACACCGAAACTATATTATATCATGAAAGCACTAAAATGACCAAGTTGGAATTTTTAATACAGTTATATCATATGAAAACCATGTATGGAATTTATAATACCTATATTGATTATATTCATATATTTTTTGAATGATTTTATTTATGATGGTACATATATTGTATCAAATCATTACAAGTCATGGGAGTTAATTAATCATCTTGTATTTTTTACTAATAATGTTCGTGCTTGTCCAAAACATTGTAGTTTATTTTGTGAGGAAATAGCTAACAATAATGACTGTAAAAAATTTGGTACATCTTGATGGAAGGAGAATTAATATGGAATACCTTATCATGTTCCATATAAAGTCATGTGGAACTTTCTAGTGAATATAAGTATTAAAAATATATTCATCAACGTAGAAATATCATCCAATATGAGATAGCATAATGCTGAGATAATTAAAGGTAATGATGAGTTGGTTCATCCTGAAGATGGATTAGCATGGTGGGAATTTAATGTACAACATCCTGATTTTGTAGCTCAGATGTGTAATGTTATATTGGGCCTATCCTGTTACATTTTCAATTCATTTGGTCATATTCTTACTACTCACAACATGTGTTCGGTTTTTATTCATGTTTATAATCATCCTCTATAAATGTTGTAGATTCCGAAAAGTGCTTAAGTGCCGAAGAAAGTTCCGAAATAAAAAATAAAAGTCGTATTCGGACCAGGAGGCCCAGTCCATAGGGTCGTGAGATGTTTCAATGAAAAATAGGAGAAGTACGCGAAAAAATATGTGTCACGCGGAAAGGGTTGGGATTCATGGAGAGTCCTTAGCACCAGTGCGAAATATTTTCACGCTCGCGCCCCACGCGGTTGATATTTCTTGCTACCTCCTCCGTCATGAAATTATATCGTGAATTCTTGAATTATTCATTGCTGGATTCCTATAAATAGAAGGCGACCCCCTTCCTTTTTAGGGCTGAAGAATTCAAACCGCCTCTCGTGCGCGTAATTGGCATTCCGCACGCGCTTAATTTGACCTTCAAGTATGGTTCTTTTTCATGCCAAGTCGCCCTGGGATCCGCCTTCGAGCGAGATCCCCCTGGCTTAGACTAAACTCCAACCCCTTCGGGGTCCGACCCTTGCTCGCAATCCCTTCAGGGGCGTGTATGCTTGTTAAGTTGTGCTCAATCATTCCTTTACGCATGCACCCCTTTCTTTGCGCACAATTCCTTCCTTTTCACACAATTTCTTCTTGTGCGAGCAATTCCTTACTTTGCGCACAATTGATTCCTTTTCACGCAAACCCTTTAAGCTGCGTGCAAAACCTCATCCCCCTATTTCGCACAAGAAACACTGATTTCGCGCCAGACCCAGGGCTTTTCACGCCAGGACCCTTTATTTCGTGCAAGCCCCAAGGGTTGCGTGCAATCACCGGGGCCCTTCACCTCGGCGCTCCCCGAGCACCCTCTTGCACAAACGCCTGATGCCCTCCTTATGGCTGCCATTTGTAGGTGTCTCATGCACTCCGGGCATCCACATCATTCAAGGTTTTCCCGTGCGACCTTCTTGGCTCGTACGAAGTAACTTCAAAGTCCCTTGGACAATCCTTCCTGTTGCGTTGCTTTGCCTTATGCTTCATCACATAGGCACGCTAACATCTATTACTTCTTCGTATAGACATGCTAATGTGGACCCCACAATGGTTCACTCCGCGACACCCCCTCAGTATGGCCTTGCCAGTACCTTCCCTCCCATAAGGAGCAGAGGGTACCGGTTATGTAAGTCCTAGGAGTGCGGAGTAAACCCACCTCGTCCGAGCTGCAGGATGTTAAACTGTCAAGCACCTCGTCCTCAACACATGACGTTAAACTGTGACCTGGCCCCATGCCTTGCATGCGGGGTCCCCCCACCTCGAGAATTCTCCACACCCAGTCATCTCCACTGGGATGGGATCATCCCTCAAAAGGGGTGATTTATTCGAGTGGTTTTTGTCCATAGGGAAGGGCCGCCACCTTGGTGTAAGCCCCTAGCTTTCCTTCCAGAAGGCAGCACCCCTGCTCCACATTTCCTCAGTGTCAAGGCCAGGGGAGGGCATGATAGGGAATAGGGACCCTCCTCTCTTCTTGGCTGCCAAATCTCTCTCCCGCTGCGCTTTTTCACCCTCGGGCCTCCAACCTGGAGAGAGTCACGGAACCATGGGCCGCTCAACGCGTAATCTTCTTCTCACTTCCCACAGAATCATCCTTCATGACATGATCATCAGGTCTCTTCTACCTCTTTTTTCTCACACTGAGCATGACTCCTGTGATCTTAGAGTTAGCATAGACCATGACACACACCATGGACCGCCTCAGAGTGTAATCCCCAAACACCCCCATCCTAGATGCCGTTAAACTTCCCATCTCGAACTATGGGGACTTTGATCTGTGCTAAGGCATGGTATGTAGGAAGCCTCCATGAGATTCAAGCCCCACCACCTTTAGTCGTCTTATAGCATAAACCCCAACCATCCTAAACAACGGGGACTTTGATCTGTTCTAAGGCATGGTGCGTAGGAAGCCTCCACGAGGTTCAAGCCCCACCACCTTGGGCCATCTCAGAGCTTAATCCCCAACCATTCTGAACTATGGTGAATTTGATCCGTGCTAAGGCACGGTAGGTAAAAAGCCTCCACGAGGTTCAATCCACACCACCTTGGGCCGCATTAGAGTGTAATCCCCAACCATCTCGAACTACGGGGACTTTGATCTGTGCTAAGTCATGGTATGTTGGAAGCCTCCATGAGGTTCAATCCCGCTAAACCATTGGCCCCGGCCATCACTGTGTCGGTGTGCCAAGCCCCATTTCCACCCTGATCCGCCTCAGAGTGTAAGCCCCAATCCACCTAGACCCCAGGTTCCCCTTCACGTCGGTTCACCGACTCCAAATTTGGGCCTCCTCAGAGCGTAAGCCCCAAATGCCCCCGTCCTGCATGATGTTAAACTGAATTACATCCCAAACTACGAAGACTTTGATTCCCCGCCATGGGGATACATAGGAAGCCTCTATAAGGCTCAATCCCATCACTCATATCTCATCCTAATCTCTCCATCGAGCCTAGACGTCTCGGGAAGCTCATTCCCTAACCCAGAGGTTCCACTTATTCCGAGTCCCATCCATGCGTTCATTCTCATGGGTTTCCTCTTTAGGTATCCCACCATATCATCGAACTATGCGGACATTGATTCCCTACCAAGAGATACGTAGGAAGTCTCTTCGAGACCCAAGCCCAAATCCACCATCCAACCTAATTCTTACTTGGGCCGCCACATCCCAGTGGGATCCTGCCACTTCACTCTTCATTCCCCTCCACAGCATACAGGAATCCGCCCATGTGCTGGCCCCAACATCGGTGTTCCCTCCATGGGGTTATTCAATCTGATCCACTCTAGGTAGTGTTTCGATCAGTTCAATCCGTCTGCGCTGGATGTTAAAATTGCGGCATACCCTGTGTTAAACATAGGAAGCTGATGAAAACCTCAGGCACATTCCTATGGCATACAATTCCCTGCGCTCGATGTGGGATGCCTAGGGTTTCTGTTCCCTTGATAAGCCCTATGATAAGGGACAGAAGATAGACATCCCAATCCCCAACATCAAGACATGCCAGTGATGCCCCAAAAAATCTACTCTTCTAACCGAAGGTTGATGCCCCAACCAGACCCCTTGAAAGGTCTTGACAGAAGCAGTGTAATTAACTGGAGTTTATGAAGATATGGCGCCGGGAAGAGGTTCACGAGCTACGTTTTAAATCTATGAGGGAGAGCCAGACTAGGTGATGAACTCCGAGGAGGAATCCATGGAAGGAAGAACCGACATCCCATCATCCCGTTTTGATCAAGGAGAAGACATCCCTGAATAAGGAACAGATGCCTCCCACTTTTGGAAAGCGGGAATGTGGGGTAACAGTAGCGCATCCTCTATGTGACGGATGTGTGTGCCCCGGAAAAAGCGTTGGAAACAGAAAATGGTGAACATGTCATGAACCTACTCTCCTCATCTTGGAGGCTAGTGTCATTTGGGACGGACATTAGTGGATAACCATGTCATCTGGCCTCGTCATCTGGTACCAGGTCCCACCGAATAGGCCTGACGTGAAACTTGGTAGGATTTGGGACAGTCGAGACATTGAGAATTACGTTCTACGATGTTGTCAGCCTGGATCCCTCTTGCCGACCACGGAAGAAGGAATGACACTGGGGTACTGTTTATTGATTCCTTTTACAAGTAGTTTTAATGAGTTCATATCCTTGCTTTCAGGAATCAGATTGTTGCATACGGATCTCGTTCACCAACCCACCGACACAGGAACAGGGGCAATATCAACATGGCTTCCCTGCGTGGTTTTTCCTCTTCCACAACGGTCGTGACTGCCACGACTGCTGGGCTCCCACGCCCCCTATCCCCATCAGTGATTATGCAACGAAGGTTAATCAATGACATTGTACACAGGTACGAGGAGGAGGGGTCATCCTCACCAAGGGTATGGCCTGCTTAGATCTTGAGGCAGCTGCGCCTCAACATCTATGCCACCCCCAAGGGCCGCACAGGGATCCACTGCTCCCCACCCCAACATTCAATCGCTTTGAGAGTTTGTCCCCAAAGCGCCTCGACAGCTCCCTCCCCTACTCCGACGAAGTAGAGGATATCCGGGCTGGCCTGTTCATAGTCCTGTTTATAGGTCTCCCGGTGAGGGCCCCCACCAGGCCACGTCAGCACCACCATCCAATTCCCCGAGCCGAAGAGCATGTAATCCATGCGCTTGCACCACCAACTCCAGTCCATCTGACCCAGCGCCAGCGTTGGGCACAAGTAGAAGAGGGTGCCCACTCTGGGGAATCAACATCAACAAATAGTGTGGCCCGAGCCACCGCTGACTCATATCCCCAAATCTCTCCATTCGTTGAGCAAAGGAAGCTACACACATGACCCGAATCGAGACCCCAACCACCCCACAGGGAGGTTCGGTCAACTCTCTCGGTCACCGGCATAGGGGATGGCCACTACCGACCAGTTTTTAGTAGTGCTGCCTAGCATGGGGGGTCACCCCGCACCACCACTACGAAGGCTGTGAGCCCTCCCTGCTTCCATCCTCAGTTTGGCGGTCTACCCCATGCCACCTTAAACCCAGGCGAGGTTCTTCCCTATGATAGAGAAACTCTATATGGGGGTCTCTCCTGTTCTCACTACACTGGTTACGGGGTCACTCCCTTCGTCGCGAACCGCGAGTATGGAGATGTTGCATGTCTGGTTACTCACCAACATGGAGGTCCCCCTCATGTCCCTATGCTGATCGGCAAAGGTCCTACTCTCCCCAGAAATCAGAGAGGTGGAAGCCAACCCCACCTCACCAACGCCCAACATGGAGGTCCTCCCCATGTCCCTTTTTACATTTTTCCCAGTGCTCCTTGCACCCCATATTCTTTGGGTGGAATCTTTCTCTGCCCCGGCACAAGTACTGCCGGAGGACCACATGTCAGAAATCAGCCATTCCATGAAGAACCATCCAGAGGCAGAAGAGTAGGTCACTGCCACCACAAGAGGAATTATGGGAAATTCCAGATGGGGATCATACCCGTCTACTTCTCAGACTCTAAGGTGGAGTACGATTTAGCGCAGGATCCCTCCCCTCAGTCCTTCGAGTCAAGGGTTGGGGCAGGAATGAGGCGAATCAGCCTCCTGCTCCAGAAATGCGAGGTCCGTAGGATCCCTGTCTCACTCCGAAGGTATATTCAGAAGGAAGAGACTGTATCATGTCTCTAGGGACTGACCGCGCAGTCACCACCATCATCTCCGGGAGCGCCCTCTGCCTCAGAGCTATTTTGGGGGTCAATGACAGAAAAGTCAGGGCGTAGCCCACCCCCGATAGATGCTACTGCTGTGTCAGGATCTCTGGACGCCAATCCATCCTATCGTGACATGGCGTCCAGGCCGCTGCAGTACTCAGAGGATAGCCCAAGATTCGGCGGCCAATCAGCCCACTCGCAGTATTCTCCACCGGATATCTTTCCATCCTAGCGGCCCGCCTCACCACCACTAACAGTTCCTCAGCCACCCCCAGTTGACGAGTCGGGCAATCAATGGCCAGACCCTGGATCTGGGCCAGGGGAACTTTTGGATCATCCTCGCAGTGGGCCACTTCCCCAAGAAGTTTTTTCCAGTCACAAGATTGAACTTTGATACTCCAGAATCACTCATATCGGAGGAGTTTTAATGTTTCCGCCCGACCCTATGGGCGACTCTCCTCCATCTTCACCACTGGAAGGTGACTTATCCTGGGATCCAAGACTACCTCGAAGACATCGACGAGCAATTCCACCTACTTGACCTAAACACACTCCCTGCAGTCCGACACCCTGAGTCACCTGGCCACCATAGGGCCCTCCAACAACATTGTGCTCATAGTTTTCAAGTACTCCACAGGGTTGTCGAGGAGGCCACCCCCCACGTGTAATTTCATGGATGGGGGAAGAACTCTGCCATCCTCTTCAGTGCAATTCACCATCAGCCTGAATCACTTGACAGTAGTGAGGAAATGCCCCCAGAAAGAGTGGTGGTCAACATGACTGATCTGACAGGAGAGTCAAATGAGTCGCGACTTCTCAATGGGGGCGTTCCACCTGAGGATGTTCTACCACTGGACCCATCAGGGAGGATTAATCACTAGTATAGGAACCTCCTAGGTCTCTCTCCACCCACCGAAGCATTGGTACTGAGCCAGAATGTCAGTAAAGGAAAATATCACGTTGGAGCTATCAAGCACTCCGACCCATCTGCCTTAGTGAAGAAGAAGGAAGAGGACCCCGAGAAGGCCACGCTGTGCCAGCAGCTTGCTGAGTAGAAGAATCTGGTAGATGAACTTCTAGATGAGTGCATTGTAGAGAGGCAACCCGACTACGATGATCTTAGTCCGAGGCAGCAGGGGTAGGAGAAACTACCCCTCGGAGAGATTCTCCTAGGCAAACCTGATCATGTCGTATTTACTGATAGGGTAGAAGACGGAGCTCACAGAAAGAGGGCATGGTATGTCTCGCCGAACCCTCCCAAATGGTGAGACAATCCGAGTAACCCCGCTCGGGCTCCTCCAACCTCCCCAAGGGTCACTCCACCAGCCGCTCCACATGCTGCTGAACTTGGATATCGCATTGAAGATCCCGACAATGAACTCGTGGTTAGGGATCCCTGTCAGAACCGGGACCCCCGTCCGGACGATCCAATGGCGGCACTCATTGTCCACCGAGAATCCTTGGAAATGCGATAGGTGGCTATCCCGCCCGACAACAAGACATACCCGACATGGGTGGATGACATACCGGCACCCCCAGGATTTGTAAATCCCACTTTCTCCCCCCTTTAATGGTACAAGGGACCTTACGCAGCACCTGGCCCACATAAAATCGAGGTGTGGGCCTATGTTAGGGACCCCAGCGCAGCAGGAGGCCGCCAAGCTCTGTTGCTTTGTTCAGACATAGGAGGGTTCAGAATTTTTTTGTTATAGCCAGCTCTCCCATTGGATCCATGACTAGCTAGGAAGAACCTTCATAGGTAGTTCCTTTACTAGTTAAGCTCTACCACCCAGAAAACGAACATTGGAGACCACTTCAGGTGCAAGAAAAGGCCCCCAGGAAGCTAGAATTTCTACCAGTTGAGCCAGATCTATAGACTCACAGAGGCCCTCCACCACGGACACAGTTTCCATCCCAACATTTCCCTCCCCAGAATCCGCAGGTGCCCCCGTGTAACGTACCGCCACCACCTAGGCGGAATAATCAATTTCTGCCTCCTCAGCAGGCTCCCCCCCATTAGGGTCATGATCCTAGAGCCCCCTTTTCCGATGCAAGGAATCTGGACTACTCATTCGACAAGGCTTAGGTACCTGGCTAATTCTACAGTGCCTTAGAGTAGAGTATCATACGACTTACAGAGTGCCGGAAGCCAGAAGATGCGCATCTCACTGATGACCCCAACTACTGCCCTTATCACCAGATCCTGGGGCACACCATTAAGCAATGCTATGTGTTCAAGGACTAGCTCCAAGACTAGATTAACAACAACATAGTTAGGTTGGGCCCAGTCCTGGCACAGGTCGCAAGTGTCTTTCTAAGATCAGATAGCAGTAGCGATGACACAGGAAAGTGGCAGTAGGTTCCTGACCACGGGTCCCAAAAGTATAACGACTGTATGGCTCACAAGATCGTCACCCACACCCATGGAATTATCCATGCATGCCTGAATCAGTCAGAGCCTTCAGATGATGGAGACACCACTTCTGCATCATCATCTCAGCTAGCCTCTTCCCATAAGAGCAAGCATCGATTGTGCAAGGAGAAGCAACGCGCCCCGCCAATTTCGTTGTCGTCCCGCACTCTCGTTGACTTCATGCCCCCAAAGATGGGCATCCCTCCCCGAATCCACCCAGTGGTGGATGATTCGTCAAGTGACAGTCAAGGGTACACTTCAGTTCACACCGTCGAGTTGGTAAATCCCTATAAGACTCCCGACGAGAGGGAATTCTAGAGGAACCTCCCCAATGTCCCCAGCCAACACCAACGTCGGTGGAACCGCTGCCATATGGGTCGTCGGGGCACGTTAGTTGGCCCCTTCAGCCAGGTCGTGCACGCCACTGAGACCAGACAGTAGGCCCAGCGCAGAACTCAGCACACGCAGCCTCTTCATTTGATGTTGACAGGTCTGCCTCCACCACTATTTGTGCTACTGGATCAGGCAGAGCCACTTTGGCTGTATCGTGACCATCTTCACCCCGCTACAGGATGATCTCAATTGCCATTTCCTCATCTGGTGGCTACCCTCCAAGCCTCGACTAGTGAGCAGCAGGATGTCCCTAGTACCAGTCAGCCACTGGTCTAGCCACCAGGGTCCACCATTCCTTCCATCTCAGATCGGCCTCCTGTAAGCAGAATTTTGCTCCTGGTGTGGAATTTTGATGTTTTGACGCACCTCACTAGCATCCCAGCAAGTCTCTCCATCCTTGAAGCTCTTCTCCGGTCACCAAATATCTGTGAAGCACTCATTGAGGCTTTAAGGAGCCCTCTCCAGCTTGAGACAGAGATAACAGTTGTAGAGGACTTCCATGCTAAAGCAGTTGAGGAATCTGAATTCCAGGACGTCATCTCATTCTCGAGAGAGGACGGAGGCTCCCCCATACAGGGGCACATCTGCCTGCTCTACATCACCAGCCAATTCAACGGTGTGGAGATTTGCCACCGTCTTGTTGAAACCAGCTCCAGGATCAACCTTATCCTAACACGGACACTACGGAAACTAGGGCTATCTGAAGATGACCTGAATCCCTCCGATTGAAGGATCCAGGGATATGACAGGACAAAGCAGAAATCAGTTTTCAAGATCCGTCTGAAGACCCAGTTCAGTGTCCTGATTGCCTGCACTGAGTTCTTGGTTGTCTCCCAGGACACCGCGTACAACGCATTGGTGGGTATTCCATGGCTCCATCTACACACTGCGGTACCCTTATCATATAACCAATGCCTCAAGTACTCCCTTGATGGTCGAGTAGGCATACTCCAAGGTGATACACCTCCTTTCACCTCTTTCAAAGCCCGCTACTTGGATGAAGATTATTACAAGATCAAGGATAAGAAAGTCCATGAAAGTGAAGATGATCCCATTGCTGCTATGACCGACCCTTGGGCAGACTTGAATGACGCCTACGTCTTCCCGATCCATCAGTTGGAGGCCACAACCCCTGATATGGGGTAATGTTTTGTCATTTCTGGGACAAGGGGGATCATGCCCCCAAATCCAGGCGGTGTCAGAAGATAACTTCGTATTCTTATATGAACCGGACTCCAGTGATCCCAGAGCCTCCCACACCCATCAGGTATCGAGACATCCAGCTCATGGCAATGGTAGTACGTCAAACTTGTCTATTTCACTGGGCTGGAATAAGTCAGCTTTGGACGACACACCACTACTACTTTGATATCATCAAGTGTGGCCCCTTGGGATGGAGACCAGATGAGATCAGGTCGACAGCCTTCATAGCCATGGTCTCAGCAGTGCTGGAGTGCCCCGATGCAATGACCACGACCGCACAAGCTGGTAGTAGCCTCCCATCAAGGTTCAGAAGCTCAGAAGTAGCTTCTCCCATAGAATATATTTCAATAAGTGGAGAAGAAGATATGTTGTATGCTCCCCCATATTTTGAGGAAGGAGTCTCAGCCATGGTCAATGAGTTCATACAGGTGAACCTTGGTAGTGAGGCGGATCTGAGACCCACATTAACAGCGCCACTATTTCCCCTGAGGAGTAGCAGCGGTACGTGTAATTCATCAAACAACACCATGATGTATTTTCCTAGACTTATGATGAGATTCTAGGACTATATTTTCAGGTAGTCGTCCACCACCTCGGTCTCCCAGCAAACCATCGCTGGTTCAAGGAGCCTCCTTGAAAGATGCATCTGTCTCACAGTGCCATGGTTGAGGCCGAAGATGACAATCTCATTAGAACCAACTTCATCAAGGAGGTCTAGTACCCCAAGTGGTTAGCCAACATCGTTCCAATAAGAAAGAAGAATGGGCAGATCAAAGTCTGCATCGACTTCCACGATCTCAATCGTCACTATCCAAAGGATGATTTCCCCCTTCCAGTGACAAAATTGTTGATCGACGCTACGACGGGGTACCAAGCCCTCTCTTTCATGGATGGCTACTCTGGATATAATTAGATACATATGGCCTTCGAGGATGAGGATTATACCTCTTTCAGGGCACCCCAAGGTACTTTTTGTTACTAGGTTATTCCCTTTTTTCCTGAAGAATTAAGGTGACACCTATCAGTGTTCCATGAATCACATATTTAATCCAATTCTAGGAACATTGGTGGAATGCTATGTGGACGACCTAGTGGTCAAATCTCGCCAACCCCAGGACCATCTCGAGGACCTTAAGAAAGTGTTAGGTTTCCTCTATTCCCACCACATGAAGATGAACCCGTTGAAGTGTGCCTTTGGGGTCACCTCCGGGAAGTTTCTTGGATTTTTTGTCCAGTACCGGGGCATCGAGATCGACCCAAAGAAGTCAAGGCAATCAGCCAGATGCCTCCCCCAAGTAATATTCGGGAGCTTTAAGGTCTCCAAGGCCACTCAGCCTACATACGTAGATTCATTGCCAATCTGGATGGCAAGTGTAATCCCTTTTCTTGGCTCATGAATAGGGGAACCGCTTATGAGCAGAATGAGGAGTGTCAGAACGCCTTTGAGGAAATCAAGAAATATTTGCTTCAGCCTTCAGTCTTGATACCACCCGTCTCCAGGAAGCCTCTGATTCTCTATGTCACCACCCTGGAGTGGTCCCTTGGTGATCTTCTTTCCCATATGAACAATGAGGGGAGATAGAATAACCTCTACTACCTTAGATGCATGCTCCTCGACACGGAGACCAGATACTCCCCCATCGAGAAGAGTTGCCTTGCGCTCATATTTGCTGTGCAGAAACTAAGGCATTACCTGCAGCATCACGATGTACAGTTGGTCTCTTGGGTAGACCTGCTAAAGTTCATTCTGAGTTGTACCATGTTGACTGGCTGACTAGCGTGGTGTGCGGTGATCCTCTAGCAGTTCGACATTAGGTTTGTGCCCCCATAAGACTATCAAGGGGTAGGCATTGGTAGACTTTCTAGATACCCATCAAACCTCCATGGACCAATCCCTAGACCTGGATTTTCCTGATGAGGCAATCCTCTCAGTCGATCAAGCCTTCCCATATTGGCAGATGCACTTTGATGGCACCTCCCGGAGCCCCACCGGTAGGAGTCTCAGTGATCCTAGGCTCAAAAGTGTAGGCTTAGGTATCGTCTTCATCACCCTGGTGCTAGCCATTCTGTCGTACTCATTCCTGTTGTCATAAGACTGCACTAACAATGAGGCAGAGTATCAGGCCCTCATTTCTGGCCTCGAGCTGGCCCTTGAGATTGACGTGCCCCATTTTCTTGTGAAAGGGGATTCTGAGCTAGTTGTCAAGCAGGTCAATAGCGACTATGTTGTTAGGAATCCAGAGCTTGTACCATTGTTTGAATGCACTCTCTAGCTAATGGCCCAGTTATATTCTCGGCCAGAGTTTATCCATGTACCTCAGTCACAGAATGTTCGAGCAGATACTTTGTCCAGCATGTCTGCGTCGCTTGCACAACTCGAGTAGGATGATCTGATTATCCATGTGGTGCACCAGAGAGTCATTGCTCCTGTCGCCTGAGAAGGTGATGACAGCCCATATGTAAAACATCTTACTTCCAATGAATCTATGTCAGGCCCCCCCAGGTAGTTCGGATGCGGTGATCTAAGTAATTTATGATTGGATGACACCCTTGGGCGAATACCTCCAACATGGAAACCTCCTGTCAGATCAGGCCAAGCTCGAGAAAATCTGACGCCGCGCGCAGCAGTTTACTCCCCATAGTGGTCCCAGCCTCGAGCATATCCTCTATGGTGCCCATCAAGTTGGGCCAAATCTGTCTCACCAGATTCAGAGACTAGGGTATTTTTGGCCCTCCATGATCCATGACTGCCTCGAGTTCGCCAAAAGGTGCCATGCATGCCAAGTTTATGCTAACTTTGTGCATCCGCCACCGGAGCCTCTCCACACTACCAAGTATTCTTGGCCCTTTGCATTATGGGGTCTAGATTTCATAGGACCATACCCACCGATAATGGATCGTCAATGCCGATTCATTCTAACTACTACAAATTTCTTTTCCATGTGGGCAGAGGCAATTCCGCTCAAGGAGGTCAAGGCCCATTCTATCACTGACTTCATGAGTTCCAATATCATCCATCAGTTTGGGGTTCCTCACACTGTTCTCACCAATAAAAACACCAAATTCTGGGCAGACGAGCTGAAGAAATTGTAAGACAGGTACGATATTCTCTCGAACCATACCTCCCGCTATCACACACAAGAAAATGGACATATTGAGGAATTCAATAAACCCCTCTCTAACATTCTGTAGAAAATGGTTGGTCAGAACAAGAAGAATTGGCCAGATAAGCTCCCAACACCCTCTAGGTTTATCAGACTATGACACGTGAATCCACCCAAGTGACCCCCTATTACCCGGTGTACAAAACGGAGGTTGTCCTTCCCATCGAGATTCAATTTCCCTCATTATGCATAGCGGTCTATGACCAATAAGCACTAGATAGTGTGGATGAATCCATCTTGCTAAATTGGAAGCACTGGCCGGGAATAGGATTCATGCTCTACACAACCTAGAAAGGCATCAGACCAGGATGACTCGAGCTTTAAACAAGAAGTTTCTCCTCCGCTTTTTCCTATAGGACGATTTGGTATTAGCTCTCAGGGCACCAATGATCCTCGGAAGGAAACCACCCAAGTTGGAGCCCAAGTGGGAAGGAACTTTCATTGTTCATAAGGTTTACCCCAATGGAGCATACTCTTTGGTGACCATGGATGGTGAGCGTATAACTCTTCCCACCAATGCCAAATTCCTCAACCAATACATTGCCTAACTATTCTGGTGCTACATGACCCTAAACTACATGTTGGTCCTACATGACCTTAAACTATTCTTGGTCCTATATTCAAGCTCCTAAGGTCCTGCATGAACTTAAACTGTCGAGTCCTTCATGATGTTAAACTGCATCTTGATAACTACGTGTGGCTTGATTCCCATCCTTATGGTATACGTAGGAACGCCCAGACATTTCGTCTATTGGACCAACCCAAACACCATAATCCTCCCCCTGGGGTCAAGACATATGGCAGGGTTGCAAAATCTTACCCCAATTCATGTCAAGCTAACCTTGATCTGGTTGTACGTCCCGCTCCCTGGAGACGTTCACCTCTTTGAGAGGTGGGTACAACTATGCTTCACCCACTCCTTGACTAAAATTTCATCACCTTCCCCATCCGGAAGGTCCCCTGAATGGTATGGATGCTAGGACTAAGGGCTCTCTCTTACCACTTAGGGACAACGCCCTCGAGGATTTTGAGCAACAAGCCGATACAAGTCCCGCTTTTTAAATATGGTCAGCAGTCGATGCTCGTTTATTGTTCCCATCTCAGGTCACTATAGGGATGATGTGTTTCGAACTTGGTCAACAGTCGTCCTGGATACTTAGGGCCAAGAGTTCCTAAACGTCAAGTTTTGTGGTTCTTTTTTCCCCGTTGTATCTCCAAGTGATGAACTCCCTCTGGGAGATTCCAACCATCAGGCCCCTTAGCCTTTTCAGGCCCCCGGCCCAGGTTCCCTCTTAGGGGTTTGTGTGGTGTGGTATGGGATTTTGTCCTCATTCACGTAGGGTTTCTCACCATGTCGTACACATCCCCGAATGAGACGCCTTATCCCCTCCTCGTACTGCATGACGTTAAACTGCATGTTGGTCAGGCCTTCCTGACTGAGGCCCAGCCTCAGGCCCCTCGGCCTTTTTCGGGTCCCCAGCCCCAGTTCTTCTCGGATTGTATTGTGTGGTGTGGGATTATGTCCCCATTCACGTCGAGTTATTTTCCAGGCTGTACACCCCCCTTTGATAGGGTATTTACCCCTGGGTGTCTTCAAGAACTACGTGTGGCTTGATTCCCATTCTTATGGGATATGTAGGACTGCCTGAACATCTAGATTTCAGGTCCATCCCCTCTCTTAAGATATCTCCATGATCTTCCAGCCACCTAGGCCCCTTGGCATGTCCCTCTCCACGAGGGGGGATACATAGGTGCGATACAAGGTTTTTGGCCCCATTCACCCTTCTCCTAGGAATCCTCTATCTCTTAGATGCTCTCAAGTTGAGTCCCTTGACCCCTTGCAGTGGTCCGTCAATGTGTTCAAAGTACTCTGGTCTAGGACCTAGAGTGCCAGATTCAACTTAGGCAAGTTCCTTCCACTTTTCAAGCTTCATGTCTCCCTTTATTTGGGTTCTGTTATCTTTCACACCCGAAGGGACCCCCAAGAACAGCATGGATACCACGCCTAATGGATCTCCTACCATTACGGGACAACGCCCCCAAGGGTTTTAGACAAACAAATTTATACAAATCCCACGTTGCGAACACAGTCAGCGGTCGATGCTCATTTGTTTGTCCCCATTTTAGGCTAACACGACAGGATGCTATGTTTCGAACATGGTCAATAGTAATCCTTCGTCGTCATGCCAGTCCCTTCGGTCCATGAATGTTCGTTACATGATTCACATTATCTTCCACCCCATCATGTCTAGTTGGAAGCTCGACACTCTTGGCACTATCCCTCAGTGCACCTTCACGCGTTAGGGGGACAAAGTTGCAATACGGCGTCTCTCGGGGCACCTGTGATCCAAGCGCTAAGACCATAAACTGGGATCTTCTCTAAGAGCTATGTGTGGCTCAATCATCATCCCCATGGGATACGTGGGATCACCCGAACATCATGCTTTCAGGTCTAGCTAAGCTGGGAGCTAGTATCTCTTTCCCCTTGTCCTCTGACCCTCGCCGGCCTCTTGGCTCGACGCTCCTCTCCCAGAATCGTGCATGGTGATGGTCTGGACCTCATCCACATTCACGTTGGGTATGTTTTATCGCGTCGTGCACATTCCCCCAATTCCAAGCCATATGACCTTAAACTGTGTTGATTGGTCCTACCACATGACCATAAAATTTGATGATATCGTCCCGACTGCACGATGAAAAACGACACTACATTTCGATAACCTCATCATAGAGGACATCACGTCGGGTATCGGTAATTTACCATACCATTTTTCAATGCCCGTATGCAGCTTGATTATTATGGCGATGCCAGGAATCTCTACCCTAGGTCGGTCACTGCAAAAAAGAAAAACCATTCACCTTAAAGGACATACAAGATACATTAAATGTTGCTTCTTTTGGTGTGAGGGATAGACCCTCACGCCCCTTTAATCCTTTGCACTGGTACCTTACCGTTTCATGACACCCTCCAAGAACTATGTGTGGCTTGATTCTCATCCTCGTGAGATATGTAAAAGCGCCCAGGCATTTCCCCGCGGGCCCAGCCTAACTTTCGGGTTTGGTCCCTTGACCAGAACACTTACCCAGGGAACAAATGGTAAGTAGGTCTTATGTCCTCATTCACGTCGGGATTCATAATTTCCTTACCATGTGTTTAGTTCTCTCCTTACCCATCCTTGGTCCAAGTTCTATGACCTTAAACTAATACCCTTTCCAGAACTACGTATGGA
Source organism: Viscum album (assembly GCA_963277665.1). Lineage (NCBI taxonomy): Eukaryota > Viridiplantae > Streptophyta > Magnoliopsida > Santalales > Viscaceae > Viscum > Viscum album. Next base: position 225,784,600 of record OY728159.1, on the reverse strand, counting down.
TTGATTCCCATCCTTATGGGATATGTAGGAACGCCCAGACATTTTGTCTCGAGTCCGACCCCGGGGATCACCAAATCCCATCTCTCCTCACTGTCGGCCCCTTGGCATGACTTCTTGGGGAATTTTTTAACTACATCATTTTCCTCGATCAAATTCGAGATGCCCCATAATGACATTGGGAAGCAACAGTTCCCTCACCAGAGAGGTCCTGTCCAAAAGTAGGAATGATCCATGAGCAGATTCATGTGCATGCCTAATGTGCTTACACCAAGGTGGTGTAATCTTCGGAGTGTTGGATTCTATTCGAACAAACCATCACTTCAATTTACAAGCTTTGAGTTCCCCTTTATTCAGATATTCATCCTCTTTCACAATTGAAGGGACCCCCTAACTGTATGGATGATCGACCTATGGTCCGCCTTCTATCCTGGGCCAATATTCTGGAAGACTGATCATGTTTTGAGGGACCCCCTAACAGTATGGATGCTCAACCTATGGTCCGCCTGCTGTCCTGGGCCAACATTCCAGAATACTGATCGATGATGTTTGAGTTAGGCCCCGTGTTGTGAACATGGTCAGTGGTCGGCCATCATTTGTTGTCCCTATTCCAGGCTAGTGAAAGGGGAATGTTGTGTTTCGAAAACGGTCAATAGTCATCCTTTATTACTACACCCATCCCATAGTGTTCTGAATTTGGGTAACGTGATTCACATTTCTCATTCCCATGTGTTCAGACTGATTCCAATGCCCCTGGAATTGCCCCGCTCATGCACTAGAGCACGTTGAGAAGACGATACATTGATTGGTCTGAGGTCCCATTCCTTTGGATGAGCCTCCCTCTTCTCCTTGGAAGTCCAGGTTGTAATTTTTAATACCTGAAGCTTGGTTGATGCTCCCATGATCAAACGAAGTGATAGTACGATCCTCCTTTGTTTCTCATAGCCCACATGAACTTAGTGATGGATTTCTATTTTCAGGATTATGGTCGAGCATGTTAAACCAAAGGGAAAAGTCGGTTAAGTAAAGGGTCAAGTAAATTTGTCTATACATACAGTTCAAAATAACAAGAAGCAGTGAAAGAGGGACAGGTGTATGGGTGTGGCCCAAACAGGGCCCCAAAGGGTTGGCTGCTTGGATAGATATCTCTAATTCCACCAACTTTTCACTGGTGGCCCCCAGGACTGCCTCCCATCCCCTGAGGACCCTTTCTTCATCAGCGGCCGTGAAACACAGCTCACTGACCCTGGCCTGTGCCCATGCCTGTTCAGCTTGGAGCCCAGTTATCTGACAACTCACTTATATTACTTGATCTTGATCATCCACCAGTTGGGCCCTCAATTTCTCCTTGATCTCAGAGTAGTTTGTAATGAATAACTCATTCTCCTTCGCCTGTTCTTCGAGGTGTCGGACCTCCTGCTCTGCCCTTAGAAATGCCTGGGTACTCCCTGACTCCTCCTGGCACCGAATGATGTCGGCGCGCTGGTTGCTCTCACGCATATTATAGGCCATGTACTCATGGACAATCAACTGAATACATTGAGCATCTTCCCATATAGCACAAAGGAATCATATACGGGTGTAGAGTGACCCCATCTTCTTTATCCATTCTACCTGGGGCTGATTGATGAAATGCCGGATGCACTTCAATCCCTTGTGTTACGTCATCTGACTCTCCTTGGCCACTTCCGAATCTAAATCGTCAATTTCTTCTGGATTAGTGGGTCGATGGATGGGGAATACATCCAATAGGGTAGCAGTAGGGCCTTCCTCAGAGATTCCTCCTAGGGGAATAGGCTCCTCAGCATCTGGGTGACCTTCCTCTCTCCCCTCGGTCCTGGTGGTTCCATCGTCGATTTCCGACCCTACCCTGACGGTAGCACCACCGATGTCTGTCACTCCCTATTCACCAATTGACAGAGCCAACTCAGTTTGGGGGGCATATTCTGGATGGGGCATCACGCTTTCCATTGGCATGCTAACAGATGGACCGGGCTCAGCAGCCCGACGAGCCTCTAGCGTCGTGCTCACTGTACAGACAAGGAGCACCTTGATGAATTGAGTCTTCTGACAGTGAGTACTGGTATAGAAGCATAGAACTTACAGAAACCCAAGGCGTCAGCCTCTAGTGCTTTGGATACTACAGGAGCTATCATGGTAGGGGATCCCTCAACACTTGTCCACTTGATAATGAGCGTCGGTGCCCTGCCTTGCCCTATTGACGCTTCCTCCTCTCCTTCGGCAAGAGATGATTGGTCACCACCGATGTGATCCTAAGTAAGATGAGAAAGGTGGTATAAGGGTTTCAAAGTAAATATAATATAGGAGAAAATGATGGTCAAAGCATACCTCGAGCAGTGCGGTTACATTCATATCGGAGCCGACGATCTCGCCGCTCTCCCAGAGACTCCCTTGGTTGGACGCCCCCTACGACCCTTCACCTTCGGTATCCCCTTCTCATTCTCTTTCTCCTTCACCTTCCCCTTATCCTTCTACCTCCTAACCAGTTTTACACCCTCCAACTCTTCGTTGCTATCATCTTCCCCCGAAGGAATCCTTTCCGGATCATGCTCCTGGTCGAGCATCACTTTCACCAAGAGAGGTGGCTCTACACGCCGACCTCGTTGGTGTGCATATGTGTCCATGGATGTTAGGTATGCATGGAGTCAGTGGAAGTTTACTTTTTCAGCAACCTGGAAAATTTCGAATTCTACCAACTAGATATCATCTCGCACAATCTTCTGCTAGAGGGATTTATTACTCATTGAATGCCGCAGAGTTATCCAGGTCGACCACAGCGTAGGGAAGACGTCATCTTGAGAAGGTTGAAGAAAGTATCTTATTTTTTTCCCAGGAAGTTCTCTGTCTACTCCGTGGGACCCTCATCCTCCAGGAAATGAGGGCGCAGGCACGCCATGTGACGCCCCCACTACTGAGGTCTCGGCCTGTGCAGGACCCATTTCTTGAGGCGCTTCTGGTCCTCCTCCTCTAGAGGCACCCTGCCTTCTCTCTCACTGCTGAGGTTCTGCACTGGAAACCTTGAGTTTCCGAACTCACTTCCAAAGAATCCCCACATGGTATTCTATAGTCCAATGTTCATCATATTCAGTCGAGAGGCCAACGTTGACTCCGGTATGAGGAAAAGTGACGATGTCACCAGAGCCGTAGGTTGTGAACATCAGCCATAGCTGGTGAAGAACACAAGGATGCCTCTCCTCCCAGACATCTATGTATACTTTATTTGGAATTTTTTGGAGGCATCCAAACTGCTTGGTGAACCTGGATGGGAGATAAGTCTTGCAGAAAATCTTCCCATCAATCTGGGCTTTGAACACCCAGCCTCTGATGCTCTGGAAGTACTCCTGCTCCAGTGAGCCTTGCCCATCATCTATCAGCTGACCAGTTGGGGTGGGTAACAAACTAAAGGTGAAGTTTACATGGTTACCAATCATGATTTGTAATCCCTCCTCATTGAGCGTCATGGGCATGACCCCGACGATATTCAGCGGAGAGGGTCGCAGGCCATTGCCTAGAGGATGGATGACATTCGGGAAGTTGTAGCCGCCATAGTGAGCCGCAACCCAGCCATGGAAGATCTGTAAGGGGTCACACACTCTCCTAGGAGACCCCCCTCTCATGATTTGTCCTAAGATGTCATAAAACTGAGCCAGCATGGGGGCCCCCATGTTGAACCTCTTCTTGGAATCCATGATTTCCTCCATCACCAGAGTCACTGGACGGACGCCCATCCTTGAATCGTGCACCGGAAAGATCCATCCACTCAGGAATGTGGTGAGGAATCCGGCATACCATAAATTCGGGTCCCGGACCTCACTGATTCTATCGCCCCATTATTGGTATTTCCCTGCCTCTAGGATCCTCCAATAGGATCCGCTCTTGCTCCTCTGAACCAAAGTTGGAAAACGTTTTCCCTGACCTAGAATCTTGACCTCCGAATCCTTCTCCAGGAACAAGCTGAACCAGTCATTGTAGGCAATGTCCTTTTGAAAGTCCTTGACCTTCAGCTTCTCCTTGGCCAACTCCAATAGGTTCCACGTCAGTATGGGGGTTCGAGATCTATCACCTCAGATGTTCATTGGTGGAAGGAACTCATCGTATTAATGGCCCTCTAAAGGGATGCCTCTGATGTATTGGATATCCCAGAGGCTGATGCCGACTTCTACATGGGGAAGGTGGAATGTGTTGGTGTCGGGGGACCATCGGGTGAACAGCTCCAGCCTGAGCTCAGGATGCTGGTAGAAGTGGAACTACGATGTCCAGACCACCTGGATCAGACCAATGTGCCACAGCTCGGCCCCAAATTGGTCACATGTGTGGCAAACCCTATACGCCCAGGACCACTAACTGGTAAAGTTGCCTCCAGATCGTAGATCCCAGTCCTGCAGCCAACCCTTGGTCTCGTCATTAATGCTCTAACAAAAGGTGCTCAAGTAGAGGGTCGGCGAACTCTCTGGAACAGGGTCACCCCCTGCAATGGTCCTAGTCCTAGGGGTGAGGACATAGACGTCCATATGCCTAGTTTATATGGCAGGGTTGCCGTTATTAGTGATGTTGTATCGAGGAAGGTCGTCTTCGTGAGTTACCCATGACCGCGGGGTATCAACCTTGAAACCCAGCAGAGGGACTTCCTCCAGAATGCCGAAGTCCCACAGCGGAAAGTTGTCAGACATGGCATACTCATTCTGGGTAGGGGTTAGAATGTTAAAGAGGGTGTGGTTATGGGATATGACCCTCTTGGCATAATAAACCTTCGGGTACACAGCCATTTCGGTCCTATGAGCGATGGATTCCCCCTCATCAACCTGGTTTGTGGCCATCTTCTTCCAACTAAGAGTTTTCATGGGTCGGGTGTAAAATCTGGAGGTGTGGCGCAAAATATGGGAGTCTGGTGCGTAAAAACAACGGTCAGCATGAAATATCATGCCGGCACGCAAAAAGTCTCGGGTTTGCGCATAAAAGCCCTCTAAATCTCGACGGAATTACATGCGTCCAAGGTGGTTTTTCGCACCAAAGTAGAAGAAATTACGTGCACGAGAGCTCGATGATTATCGCGCGAGAACATCAGTATAGAGCCCGAGACCCCTCACGACTTTTATAATCACCGCTTGCGTTCCGCGTCAGCGTGAAGAGAAGATTCCACACATGGTCGGTTTTTGCGCATCGCTTGATATTTTTTCACACAGGGGGCCCATGAAGCCCTGCACTTTGGATTTTCCCTCAGAATCTGACCGTTGTGACCGCTCACTGATCCAATTCTGAGGGAGGGCATTTGTAGAAACCAAAAAGTGCTTAAGTGCCGAAGAAAGTTCCGAAATGAAAAAGTGAAGTCATATTCGGACCAGGAGGCCCGGTCTGGAGGGCTCAGAGATGTTGCGTGGAAAAAGAGGTGAAGTGCGCAAAAAAAAAAATGTGTCGCGCGGAAAGGTCTAGGATTCGCAGAGAGTCCCTGGCGCCAGCGTGAAATAATTTCACGCCTCTGCCCCACGTGGTTGATATTTCGCACCACCTCCTCCATCGCACAATTATTTCGCACAGCCCTAAATTCCACGCTGCCAGATGCCTATAAATAGAAGGTGACCCCCTTCATTTTCGGGGCTGAAGAATTCAAACCGCCTCCTGTGCATGAAATTTGCATTCCGTGTGCGTGCAATATGGCCTACAGGTATGGTTCTTTTTCACAACAAGTCGCCCCGGGATCCTCCTTCGAGCAAGATCCCCCTGGATTAGACTAAACTCCAACCCCTCCGGGGTTTACCCCTTTTGCAAAATCCCTTCAGGGGCACACAATCCGGTTAAGCCGTGCGCAATCCAACTTTTTCATGTGCACCCCTTCCTTTGCGTTCAATTCCTTCCTTTGTGTGCAATATCTTCATGTGCACGCAATTCCATCCATTGCGCATAATTTATTCCTTTGCGTGGAAACCCTTCAAGCTGCATGAAAAACCTCATCCCCCTATTCCGTGCAAGAAACACTGATTTCACGCAAGACCTGGGGATTTTCGCACCAAGCCCCTTTATTTCGTGCATGCCACAAGGGTTGCACACAATCCCCGAGGCCCTTCACCTCGTCACTCCCCGAGTTCCCTCTTGTGCGAACACCCGATGCCCTCCTTCTGGATGCCATTTTTAGATGTCTCATGCACTCCAGGCATCAGCATCGTGCATCGTTGTCCCGTGAGACCTTCTAGGCTTGTATGAAGTAACTTCAAAGTCCCTTGGACAATCCTTCCCATTACGTTGCTACACCTTATGCTTCTTCGCATTGTCACACTAACGACTATTGCTTCTTAGCATAGTCAGGCTAACGTGGACCCCTCGATGGTTCACTCCGCGACAACCCCTTAGTATGGCCTTGTCGGTACCTTCCCTCCCACAAGAAGCAGGGGGGTACCGGTTATGTATGTCCTAGGGATGCGGAGTAAACCCACCTCGTCCGATCTGCATGACGTTAAACTGCCAAGCACCTCATCCTCAACAGATGACATTAAACTGTGACATGGCCTCGTGCCTCGCACGCAGGGTCCCCCTGCCTCAGACATTCTACACACCCACTCGTCTCCACGGGGATGGGATCATCCCTCACAAGGGGTGATTTTTTGGAGTGATTTTTGTCCGCGGGGAAGGCTAACCACCTTGGTGTAAGCCCCTATCATTCCTTCTAGGAGGCAGCACCCCTGCTCCTCCTCACTTCCTCGGTACCAAGGCCAGTGGAGGGCATGATAGGAAATATGGCCCTCCTCTCTTCCTGGGTACCAAATCCCTCTCCCGCTGCTCTTTTTCACCCTCAGGACTCCATCCTAGAGTAAGTCCCGGCACCATGGGCCACTCAACTCTTAAGCCCCTTCTCACTTCCCACAGACGCACCCTTCGTGACGTGATTGACAGGTCTCGGCTACCTCTTGTTTCTCACACTGAGCATGACTCCTGTGAGCTTATAGTCACCACTGACCATGATACACACCATGGGATACCTTAGAGCGTAAGCCCTAAATGCCCCTGTCCCGCATGACGTTAAACTGCCCATACCGAACTACGGGTACTTTGATCCTTGCTAAGGCATGGTACGTAGGAAGCCTCCATGAGGTTCAAGCCCCACCACCTTGGGTCGTATCAGAGTGTAAGCCCCAACCATCTTGAACTACGGGTACTTTGATTCGTGCTAAGGCATGATACATAGGAAGTATCCTAGAGGTTCAATCCCCACCACCTTGGGTCGTCTCAGAGCGTAAGCCCCAACCATCCCGAACGACTGGGACTTTGATCTGTGCTATGTCATGGTACGTAGGAATCCTCCACGAGGTTCAAGACCCACCACCTTGGTCCATCTCAGAGCATAAGTCCCAACCATCCCAAACTATGGGGACTTTGATCCGTGCTAAGGCATGGTACATAGGAAGCCTCCATGAGGTTTAAGCCTACTAAATCATTGGCCCCGGCCATCTCTGTGTCGGTGTGCCAAGCCCCATTTCCACCCTGGGCCGCCTCAGAGTGTAATCCCAAATCCAACTGGACCCCAGGTTCCCCTTCACATTGGTTCACCAACAACAACTTTGGGCCACCTCAGATCTTAAGCACCAAATTCCCTAGTCCCGCGTGATGTTAAACTGCATTCCATCTCAAACTATGAATACTTTGATTCCCTGTTATGGGGATATGTAAGAATCCTCCATGAGCCTCAAGCCCATCACTCATGTCTCATCCTGATCTCTCCCTCAAGCCCACGCATCTTGAGAAGCTCCTACCCTAACCTGGAGGTTCCACTTCCTCCGAGTCCCATCCACGCGTTCATTATCATGGTTTTCCTCTTTAGGTGTCCCACCATATCATTGAACTAATAGGACTTTGATTCCCTGCCATGGGGATATGTAGGAAGTCTCTTCGAGACCCAATCCCAGAGCCTCCATCCATCTTGATTCTTACCCGGTCCGCCACATCCCAGTGGGATCATGCCACTTCACTCCTCATTACCCTCCACATAATTTGGGAAGCTTCCCATGTGATGTCCCCAATATCAGCGTTCCATCCAGGGGGTTATTCAATATTATCCACTCTAGCTAGTGTTCCGGTCAGTCCGATCCATCTTCGCTGAACGTTAAACTTGAGGCATACCATGTGTTAAACATAGGAAGCTGAGGAAAACCACAGGAACATGCCTCTGGCATACAATTCCCCATGCTCGATGTAAGATGCCTCAGGCTTCCCCGCACTCGAGAAGCCCTATCATAAGGTACAGAAGACAGACATGCCAATCCCCAGAATCAATACACACCAGTGACGCCCCCAACAAATCTACTCTCCTAACCAAAGGTTGCTGCCCTAACCGGACCCCTTGGAATTTCCTGACAGAAGCATTTTAATTAACTGGCGTCCATGAAGATATGACACCGGGAAGAGGTTCATGAGCTATGTTTTAAATCTATGAGGGAGACCCAGACTAGGTGACAAGATCTGAGGAGGAATCCATGGAAGGAAGAACTGACATCCCATCATCCCGTTTCGATCAAGGAGAAGACTTCCCTGAATAAGGAACAGATGCTGCCCACCTTTGGAAAGCAGGAATGAAGGGTAACAGCAGCGCGTCCTCTGCGTGACGGATGCGCATGCCCCAGAAAAAGCGTCGGAAACATATGTGTATGAAAATACCTTTCACTTTTTTGAGTATAATAATATCTGGACCTTCTCATCCCTGTAATGATATTGATTTCTACTTGCAACTTTCAATAAGAGAGTTGAATTAGCTTTAGGATATGTGTGTTCGGACATTTGTTGATTCCTTAAAAAATATATTCCAGATGTGTAATGCCCTTCTATGGACTACAAATGATTTCCCTTATTATTTAATAATGTATTTTTGAGAGAAAAGGGAAAACCATCATGTCATATATGTATGAAGAATAACTAATCGAGAAGAATTAAATATCTTCATAGTTTCAATTTTATGGGGAATCGATGATTCTTTCCAATGGATTATCAATACATGAAGAATCGTCAGAGGTTTCATAGTACTTTGGAAACCGAATAACCACCTCAACATATGTCAGGTAGTGACGTTCTTAATGAATTGAAATATTTTAGTTTTTCATTTGGGAAAGGTCAATGAAAATATAAAAATATTAAGAATGTTTACACTTAAGCCACATAGAATTGGAAAAAGATAAGTACATTTTTTGATTTTCCATATTGTTTTACCAAATTTTTACGTCATTTTTTAGACATAATACACATTGAGAAAACTATATGTGAAATTTTTCTTGAAATTATTTTAAATATCATGGGGAAGACCAAAGATGACTTCCAATCTCTTTGGGACTTTTTTTATTGGGGTATTTGACCAGTACCACATCCTTTGTGTATTGATGAAAACAAATGGAAAGTTCCTTGTGATTCTTATGTGATGAAACTATAAGTAAAAGATAAATTTCTAATAGTATTGGATAATATCAAGGTTCTTGATGGATTTCCTATGAAATTTATTCCCAAACTATTTTGTAAACAACATTTTACACATTAAATAACACACCATGTTAAAGAAATTTAAAAAATAGTTTGAAAGAACTATATGATTACACCTTATCTTTTTTTCTTTATATATTTTAAAATACCACTTCAAAACATAGAGATGTAAACCACCTAAAAATAATACGCACGTAGTTAAGAACCAATATGCAAACCCACACAAAAAGGTTAAACAACAAGAATATAGGTTCCAAAAAATAATATAAGAACATTGGGATACAATCGATATATAAGACTTGATGTCACATTTTTGGGTGTGTGACAAAGCTAGTAGGATACAAACACAATTCTCATTTATTCATTTTATTATAGAAACAAATTTTAAGACAAGGTGTTGCAAAATAGGTTTTCATTTTCACTTTAAATGAATGGGAGAACAAAAGTTTAATATATTCACTTAATAAATTGTCCATTAGGTATAATGTCCAGTTGGCCTATAGGCCTAATGGAATAATGTCCAATTAGCCTATAAGCATAATGGCCAATTGGCATATTAGGCCTAATGGCGTAATGTCCAATTAGAATATTGGAATAATGGACAATTGTCCTATAGTCCTAATGTACAATTGTACTATAGGAATAATAGGAAATTGGCCTATTATAACTAGTGTCCAATTTTCCTATAAGCATAATGGACAATTGACCGGAAGCCCAAATTAAAAATTGTAAGAACTCGAGTTTTTAGAACGGGTCAAAATCTCAACCCTGGTTGAATTTTTGACTTGTCCCTGAGAAAACTAGAGAAACTGGGTAGTTTCTAGAAATTTCTAGACTACACGCCATGTACATTTATGTACACGCTGTGTATAGGTTAGGAGAGTGTCAGCCGTGTGCTCTCTGAGTACATGTCGTGTGATGACGGTGTAGAAATTTCTTACTGCACAGAGTGTAGTTATCGACATGCTATGTACCCTTGACCATGTGGCAGCCATAAATGGCATATAGGCATGTTGGTCAGGTAGAATCATTTAAAAAATTACACACCATGTCCTCCTTGGACACGCCATGTAGTCTAGCTATCTATGAGGAATATACATAGCGTGTGAGTAAGTCAGCAAGGAATAGAATAAAAACTAAGTACAGGCTGTGTACCCCAAGGTACGCATCGTGTACTCATGTCGGTAGGTTCTTGAAAGTAAGTTGGCGGAATTTTAGCCATCATATGAACAGTAAAATAATACACGTCATGTACTTAAAGTACAGGATGTGTAGTTTTTTTTTCTCACTAAAATGGGCAGTAGCCTCGTTTTGAGGTTCTGGACAAAACCACTTTTCCCAAAATTAGTCAAATATTCAATTTTATCTTGTTTCTTCATCCGAGGTTGGATTTGAACACCGATTGATCCTTTGGAACCCCCCGACAAGGCCTTGATTCCTCTTGATCCATTTTTCTTGATTTCTGTTCTAGAATGAGTTATAGAGGTTTGATTAGTTTTAATTATTTTATAGATCTACCGCATTTTATACCTAATTGGAGGTTATTATCAGAGGAGTAGAATCGTATGAGTCTCAGGTAGGTGGTGCACTCCTCTTTTTGTGTTTTCGTAGTCAGTTGGGTGACGCAGCCTTCGGCACGTTTTCATGTATTTTGAGCAAGACCCATTTTTATCTGATATAGAAAATTAAATTGTTCATTAGAGTCGTAGGATGCCTTTGGGTATACCCTTTTCCTGTTTTTCTTGAGCAGGGTCGGGCGAGGGGTCATTGCTCAATTGGGGCATTTTGGCCGGGGGAATCCAAAATGGTTATAATTGAATTGTATTATTTTAAACTATTCAGTTTAGTTATTAGACCATGATATAAATTGTTAGAGGCCTTAAAGACCTCTGTGCTGGTATGAGACAAGGCTTTCTTAGTGAAATTCAACTTTTTAGATTGTTTTCCCTGTTTATGTGTTCGGTTTAAATATGTTATATATGTAATTTCTGAATTGCATATGTTGGAACCTTTAGGTTGTGTTGGGCATGGCTTGGATATTCTTGAGTGATGCTGATCACCAGTTGGGCTTGGCCTGGGTTATGTTGGGTGGTTCTGACCACGAGATTGGGCGTCATGGGCGTCGGTTTGAGGCAAGATGACTTTCAGGTTAGGCATAGCCCGGGTTACTAGGATGTAAATTACATAAAACTAGACCGGCATGGTCGTAGGGACATGAGGTGTCAGAGGTGTTGTGGATTGGGTACTATTTTAGTGATTACTTATCACCCAGAAACTTTGAGTAGTGTGCACACAGTGAGACTCCGTGATGAGGTGGTTTTGACAACTTTTGTGGGTAGATTCCCCCCTTAGTTGTGGTTTAGGTACTTTTGGTTTGGGGGTGCTTGCCGTAGGAAGCCACGTGGGAGGTGAGGAGCCTTCAGGGGATATCCTTGAGGCTATCGGGTTGGGGGAAAAGGCTTTCTGTTATTTGAGGGCAGATATTGTTGTCCCTCAGGATACTTTATTTTAAGGGAAGACATCATTGTCCCTCTGAATACATTATTTTGAGGTCAGACGTCGTTGTCTCTCCGGTTACGTTATTTTAGGGCAGACATCACTGTCCCTTCGGTTACTTACTTGAGGACATACATCGTTGTTCCTTTGGGTTTCTACTATTGGGCATGCCTTCAGGATGTCGGTACTTGAGACAAGCGGTGTTAGGGAGAACACAGTACTGGGTTACATGACAGAGATTCCTGCATTAGCCGAAACAGGTGACACTCCATGGTGGCTGTTGAGCACCACTGGAGTTTTTATTTATTTGTGCATTGTTCTGTTTACTACTTTCTTTATAAATGCATGCCTGGTTAAACACTTATATTAGGTACGCACTGTTGGGTGGTATCCTATTGAGATTCGTCTAACACCCTGCATGGGCCCTTCAAGACGCGTATAGAATTTATGTATTTACGTGCAGGAAAGAGGTCAGCTTCAAAAGATGGGCTACGTTAGCTATTCCATGTAGATGGTATGGACCTTTAAGTCTTTCTTAACAGGAGTTTACTATGTTTTGCATACTTTCTTGTATCATGATGCTTACCTGTTTTGTAGTTACAGTTGGTTAGCCATTGGTACCCTTTATTTTTGGATATGTATGACCTGCTTTGGATGCATGTTTTTTGTTCATTAGTAGTTACAAGTGATCAACATACTATTGTGTTTATTTCTGCTGCTGTTTTTTACATTTATTGCATCTGCTGTTTATTGTTATTGAATGTGCTTTCGCTCTGCGGGTCTGGTTCGAGTCTGCTGAGTCATTTTTTTCACTGAATTTTTCTTATTATACTCAGACTAGTACCATTTTTATTATCCTCCGAGAGGGTATAGCCTCCCCACTATACCTATATGACCCTCGCTACTAGTCGGCAACCTTTGACGTTCAGGGAGGTGTGCCTAAGGTAGTAACACTCGACCCGTTTAACACTGTTCGGATGGATGTTTGGGTCCAGGTCATTACAAAGTGGTACTAGAGGAGTTCTTGATAGGGATTTAGTAGCAGTGTACTTCTAGATACTAATGATATTGATACTTCTCTTTTTATTTATACTAGTTTTCCTATTTGGGATTTGGTAGGTTGGAGACAGGTTGATACTGGAACTCAGTTCCTAGCTTGGTCTTGGGTGCCTGCAGCCCTAGGTATGGGTGATGGACCAAGTTGCCTTGGATGGGAATTGATGTTTTTCTTTTGCTCAGCTTATAGTTTATATGATTTCCACCTCGGTGGATCACTTCGTGTGTGATGTTTATGATTGTGATATGTAACCCTTGACCCGGTGCAGTAAGGGAGAATCAAACCTTGGCCCGGAATGGAAAGGCTTGTTTTCTTGGCTTTTAATAGGCACATTTTTAGGTATTTAAATTTCATAACTGCATGTATTCTTTGAGAAGTGATAATTCCATGTGAATTATATCAATTTTCATGATTTGTATTATTGAAATTTGAAAAGGTGAAATTCCTGATAGAATTGCTTGTTTGATTCAATGTGAATTCCATGCTTTATATATTGGTAGAATTGCATGTGACAAAGTATTAGGGTCTGTCTCTTGTATGAAAAGGCAGGTACTATTGGTTGAGGTGATTTTGATCACAAGGGTCGGGCGACTAGGTAATTAGTTTGAGGCAACGTTGGTTATTGATATGGGCATGGCCCTAGGTACTTTTGATACGTGGCTTTGTTAAGGTCAGGTAAGGAGGCCATGAGGCCGGGATGCCGTGGGCATGGGATTCGGTGGGGGAGATTAAGGGTAGTAGTTACAGACTACCTTTTACTGATTTCTTTATCTGCATTATATATGTGTAAATTGTTATTTATGTGGGATGTCTAACCATTTATGGAATTCAGTAGGTTTCTTTTTGGGTGACATAGATGGAGCGTTAGACGGGAGATGGTATAGTGTTGCAGGTGCAGGATCAAGTTCAAGATCTGGAACAGGCAGAGCAGGAGCTGTAGTTACAGGCTCAAGGACAGGATCAGGTTCATGATCCAGTGCAGGCAGGACAATAGTTGGGTTTGGCAGCATTCAGACCATGGCTTGACGAGTAGCTCCGAGCTAGTGTGGTACATATCTTGAAGGGGATCGACAGAGGCATGCAGGGTATAGATCCATCTATGGATTATATGATACGGGAGTTACAGTCACAAAACCCACCACTTTTTTAGGGTGAGGGTGGTCTGCATGTGGTAGAGAACTGGATAGAGAGAATGCAGACGATCTTCTAGCAGCTTGAGATGCCTCCAGGGTGGAGGTTCAAGCTGGCGACATACATGCTGCGAGGACTGGAAAATCATTGGTGGGATGTGAAGTTTCAAGCTCGCGGGAATGAGGTACTGGAATGTAAGGACTTAGAGGACAGGTTCTTTATTCAATTCTACCCAGAGACACTGAGAGTAGAGAGAGCTCGGCAGTTCTTGAGTCTTCAGCAGGGAAACATGTCTGTCATGGACTATGCAGCTACTTTCACTGAGTTGTCTCACTTTTCACCTGGTATGGTAAGCGATGATGCGACTAGGGTGAGGTGGTTCGAGGATGGATTAAAACATGCCATTCGGGTACAAGTGAATATTTTCATGATGGGTTCTTTTTCAGAGGTGGTGAATTAGACGCTCATAGCGGAGGGTAACCGGCGGGATAGGCCTCAGGTTGGTCGGATGACAGCTTCAGGTGAGGTTTCAGATAGCAGGAAGTGAGGAAAGGATGAGTTCTAGTAGGGCAGTCAGGCCAAGGACTCAGCTAGACCACCTCATAGAAGTTCTTAGGTGGTTTTCATTCAGTGTGGACATCTAGGGCATGTTGGGACTCAGTGTGATAGGCCTCCAAAGGAGTGTCGGGCTTGTGGAAAGGTTATGCACCTTGAGAGGTTTTGCAGCCAGCCTTCTCAGATAGCCGACAGGCAGGGACCAGGATAGACGATGGCATCTATAGTTGGTTCAGGTTCGGTACCAGGGGAGGGAAGACGAGGTTTAGCTACACATGGAGGATGTGACAGAGACAGTTGGATCCAGCTGAGGGGTCAGTGGTCGGTGGTTGGAGCAGCACCGCAGGGAGGTTAGGATTCAGGCAATCGTACTTCAGGCCAGGTGCACTCTATGGAGCTTCCATAGGATGGTGAGATAACGACGATTATAGGTACACCATGGGTGTGGATATGATTTACATGTTCCTTTTTGGCATCACCTGTAGAGGCATGTCCATTTTGAGGGCACGTGATGCACAAAATATATGTGGACTGACTAGATTCTAGTCAGTGGTATTGGCACCATATCGGGTGCGTGACATATTTATATATATGTATGAGATGTGTAGAATCAGGGGAATCGAGGATGCGGGTTAATTGAGGTGTCCTGAGCATCAGGGCATCAAGAATGCGGTATACTTGAGGTTCCTTGGGCATCGGGGCATAGATGATGCGGGTTACTTGAGGTGCTGTGAGCATCAGGGCTTCGAGGATGCAGGTTACATGATGTTCCTTGGGCATCGAGGCATCGAGGATGCGGGTTACTTGAGGTCCTAGGGACCATGTTCGTTTTTGAGCATCCATGGGATGAAGGACCTCCTGGAGGCGGACACCGATTCGGTGTGTGATACATTTGGTGTCGGGAACGACACAGGAGCACCAATGAGGCGTAGGGTTGACGATGCATCATGGAAGGACTATACGTCTGGAAAAACAGGTTAGTGAGCCTTTTTTTTGTTTTGAGTTTTGTCATGTTGAGACTGAGTTAGGAAATTCCTAAGGTGGGGAGCCCCTTGAGAAATTTAGCCAGGACCTTTGAGACTGGGGAGGACTGGGTTACATTGATCGGGGTGGTATGTTCTGTTCCATCTCCAGGTTTCATTGGATAGCTCGGGGACGAGATATATTAAGGTGGGGAGATTGTAAGAACCTAGGTTTTTAGAATGGGTTAAAATCGAGACCATGATTGAATTTTTTGACTTGTCCCTGAGAAAACTGGAGAAACTGGGCAGTTTTTGAAAATTTGCAGACTACACGCCATGTACTTTTAAGTAAACTCTGTGTATAGGTTAGGCGAGTGCCGACCATGTGGTCACCGATTACATTCCATGTGATGACCGTGTAGAAATTTCTTACTACATGGTGTGTAGTTATCAACACGCCATGAACACTTGACCATGTGGCAGTCATACATGGCATGTAGTCCTGTTGGTCAGGTGGAATCATTTAACCAAGTACACACTGTGTACTCCTTGGACACACCATGTATTCTAGACGTGTATGAGGGATATACATGGAATGTGAGTAAGTTGGCGAGGAAGAGAAAAAAACTAAGTACACACCGTGTACCCCTAGGTACACGCTGTGTACTCATGTCAGTAGGTTCTGGAAAGTAAGTCGGCAGAATTTCAGCTATCATATGAACAGTAAAATGATACACATCGTGTAGTTTTTTTCATAAAATGGGAAGTAGCCTCGTTTTGAGGTTCTGTATAGAACCTCCTGCCCCAAATCATCCAGATCTTCAATTTGATCCCATTTCTTCATCTGAGGTCCGATTCAAACACCGATTGATCCGTTGGAACTCCCTCGGTAAGGCCTTGATTCCTCCTAATCCGTTTTTCTTGATTTTTGTTCTATAAAAAGTTATATAGGTTTGAGTGGTTTTAATTATTTTATAGATATACCACGTTTCATAACTAATTGGAGTCTATTATCAGAGGAGTAGTATTGTACGAGTCTCAGTTAGGTGGTGCATTCCTCTTTTTGTGTTTTCGTAATCAGTTGGGTGACACAGCCTTCGACGTGTTTTTGGTATTTTGAGCCGGACCCATTTTTATCTTATATTGAATATTAAATTGTTAATTAGACCCATGGGATGCCTTTGGGTATGCCCTTTACCTATTTTTCTTGAGTAGGGCTGGGCGAGGGGGTTGTTTCTCAATTGGGGCATTTTAGACGGGGGAAGCCAAAATGGTTATAACTGAATTGTGATGTTTTAAACTGTTAAGTTTAGTAATTAGACCTTGAAATAAATCATTAGTGGCCTTAAAGACCTCTCTGTTGGTATGGGACAATGATTTCTTAGTGAAAATCCACTATTTAAATTGTTTTCCTTGGTTATGTGTTCGTTTTAAATTTGTTATATATGTAATTTCTGAATTGTGTATGCTGGAACCATTAGGTTGTGTTGGGTATGGACCAAATATTCTTGAGTGATATTGATCATAGGTTGGTCTTGGACCAGGTTACGTTGGGTGGTTCTGACCACGAGATTGGGCATCATGGGCGTCGGTTTGAGGTAGGATGACTGTCAGGTTGGGCATGGCCCGAGTTACTGGTATGGCAAGGCCATCAGACTTGAGCGGCATGGTCGTAGGGATATGAGGTGTTAGAGGTGTTGTGTCTTGGGTACTATTTTGGTGATTACCACTCACACAGAAACATTCATTAGTGTGTACACAAAGAGACTCCATGATGAGGTGGTTTTGACCACTCACGTGGGTATAGGCCCCCGTTAGTTGCTGTTTAGGTACTTTTGGTTTGGGGGTGATTGTCGTAGGAATCCATGTGGGAGGTGAGGATCCTTCAGTGGATAGCCTTGAGGCTATCGAGTTGGGGGACAGAGGCTCTCCATTATTTGAGGCCAGATATCACTGCCCCTCCAGATACATAATTTTGAGGGTAGACATTGTTGTCCGTCCAGATAATTTATTTTGAGGGAAGAAATCAGTGTCCCTCTAATTACGTTATTTGATGGAAGACATCACTGTACCTCCAGTTACTTACTTGAGGATAGACATTGTTGTTACTCTGAGTTACTTCTATTGGGCATGCCTTCAGGACGTCGGTACTTAAGACACGTGGTGTCAGGGGGCACATGGTGTCAGGTTACATGATAGAGATTTCGGCGTTGGCCGAAGAAGGTGACAATCCATGGTGGCTACTGAGTGCCAATGGAGTTTGTATTTATTTCTGAATTATTCTATTTATTTATTTCCGTATAAATTCATGCCTACTTAAACACTTATATTAGGTATGCACCGTTGGGTGGTATCCTACTGAGATTCATCTCACACCCTGCACGGGCCCTTCGGGACGCGTATAGACTTTATGGATTTATGTGCAAAAAATAGGCCAACTTCAGGAGCTGGGCTGCATTAGCTGTTTCATGGAGATTTTATAGACCTTGAGGTCTTTCCTAACTGGAGTTTACTATGATTTTTGTACTTTACTGTATCAGCATGCTTACCTGTTTTGTAGCTACAATTGGTTATCCATTACCGCCCATTATTTTTGGATATGTATGACCTACTTTGGTTGCAAGTTTTGTTTTTTAGTAGTAGTTACAAGTGATCATCATGCTGTTGTGTTTATTATCGCTACTATTATTTACATGTATTACTTTTGTTGTTTATTTTTATTGAATGTGCTTCCGCTCTGTGGGTCTGGTTCGAGTCTCCTGAGACGTTTTTCCCACTGCATCTTTCTTATTATACTCGGACTAGTACCATTATCATTATCCTTTGAGAGGGTATAGCACCCCCCCCCCACTATACCTATATGACCCTCACTGCTAGTCGACAGCCTTTGGTGTTCGGGAAGGTGCACCTAAGGTAGTAACACCTGACCCATTTAGCACTGTTCGGGTGGCTGTTCGGGTCCGGGTTGTTACAAAAGTTCATCATGAATATTCATCTCATTAATTATGAATTTTTCATTTATTTAAAAGTTATTCCACTTTATTATTATTCAATATTATAACAAGTTTATATTTTTAATATTTTTATACTAATCAATTTCATTTTCATCAAGCTATATTGGGTATCGAAGGCCATTTACCACCTGTAAAATTATTTTTCTCAAGTAGGAAGAAAAAAATATGGAAGTGAAGTATATGCACAAAAACAAGAAGAATATATAAGTTCTTCTATTTATATTTAAAATATTAATAAAAATTTCTTAATTAAATATCTTTTTTATATTTTCAATCGACTACCCTAGAGACCCTTGAGGACAAATAAAATTAAAACTTATGGCCAAATTATCATTTGAGTCAGGTTTTAGATGACAAACACCAGGGCAGAGTCTGATGTCGACCTAGGAAAAAAAAAAGCATCCCCTCTATGTATTGGCCCTCATCAAGATCCTCTTGAGACTCTTAGACCAATGAGCTACAAATTACTCGTGTAGAAGTAGTTGAAGAAAAAAAAAATAGCTTTAGAGGAGCATGAAAAAATTAAATAGGAGTGTGAAAGAAGTAACATAATCACTGAGAAATTCCTAAAATCTATGTCAGTTATCGGTCAATAAATTCCATCATAGAAAAACAGTACTATTGATTCATATATGGAGTTAATGCATTCTTTAAATGATGCCCTGAGAGATGCCAATGATTGTCCTAGTGGCGATCGAGCTGAATGTGGTGGCAATGATCCTATTGATTATGTTGTTTCTCAAGATGATGATTTTGGTTAGGATGTTACTGATAATGATTATGATGTCACTGTTGTTGATGATGGGGTTGTTGGATATGGGGAAGATGTTAATCTCCTTCATTTTTGACTTAACAGGGAGGATACTTGTATAGTTTTTTAATAACATAAATTGATTTATTTTATGGATGAATATGTATATTTTTGTATTTTATATGGTTTCAAAATTATTAAAACTCATTGGTTGGGTGATAAATGTATAAATTATATACTGCGTTGAATTTATATTTTTGGATTTATTTGATTTACAGTTTTATGAATTTGGGGAAGAAGGTGGTGGAGCTACTACCAAATGAAAGAAGCAACCTATACCCACGATTTGTATAAATGTGGGTATCTATTATCTTATGGAATACATATACCCATACTTTGAAAACCTTGGGTATATAGATATACCCATGGTTCATTGAAACTATGGGTATAAGAAAATCCATCTCATATATACCCACGATTTCTATAGAAACTTTGGGTATAGGTTTATACTAACACCTTAACTGGCCATTGATCTTGAAACCATGGGTATAAGTTATACCCACAGTTTTGTGGGAAATACCCATGGATTAAAACTATGGGTATATGGACCTTTTCAAATAGTTTATTATGGCATTATCACTTAATTTTAACCTATATTAACCCAATTTATTTTTTGTTGAGGTGATAAATTTTACCACATTTACACTTCATATTGACTAAAAATAAGAATGTATTATTTGAAAAATTTGAACCACCTAATTCGAAATATGGAATCAATTTTATCAAAATAAATTTATAAAATTGGGAAAAATAATTTAAAATAATAGCACAACACGTGACTAAAATTTAATTTTAGAAAAAAATACATTTATACCATAAAACATATTTTATTCTTATCTCATTCTTAGAAAATATATTAAATGAAAATTAAAACATTTTATTTAATATATAATGTATAAATTTTATTAAAAACATTCACCAATATTGATCAATGAACATAAAAATACATTGTTTTTTAGAAATAATATTTATTTTTATTTAGAATGTCATTTTTATTTTAATTTATAATAATTTGATAACCTATTAATAAATTTTATACATATATAACCATACATTTTTCCAAATTTAGTAACTCTTATTCATTCCCAACAATATATTGTCTTGGTGATAGTAATATTTTAATAATATATCATGGTTTGTTTAAACTCGGTGTTTCTTGTAACAAAAAATATCATGGAAACTAAATTTAATTAGAAAAAATATATTTCATAAAATATTAGGGTTTTGTAGTTTCAGTAGAATGTACCATTGATTCTTGTTCAGTAGTTGAGATGAGGAGGACTTGGTAAAGAGTATCTTCTTGATGGTCCTTGCCTATAGGGAACTATGCTACAACACTATTATGGAGGCTGACAACAGCTAGGTGGAGGATCTAGGTGTGGTCAAATGCATGAGTTAGATGTAGTAGTGTTAGAATATCCAAGAGTTGTTTGATGTATATTTAGGTTATGATATACCCTTATGTGTTATTTTTAAATTCAAGGGTCTCTCAATACTTTGTTTCTCCTTAATTTTTCTATACATCGGAACTGAATGTGGAGAGACTTTCAGGTTCCATAGTGTTACCTATGTTGGTTAGAGGTTAGAATTATTTTTTGTTGTGTGTTATGGATGTAGGCACGTGATTGGGAAGCACGTGTCAATGGGAGACTTCCTATTTTTGAATATACTACTATACAATTTTATCCTCTACATAGATTGGTTTTATTCCGTTCATGTAGTCATCAACTCTTTTTGGAGAAGGGTTTTATTTTCCAATGTGGAAGGATAATGAGTGGCGTTTGTTATAAAGCGAGTTTACCGAATGTGTGCATGGTAGGTGGAGATTCTTTTTTAATACATGTTAGATTTGTTGGTTGAAACTTATGTGGTGGATATTCTTATAGTTGTATAGGAGTTCATGGATTTTTTTTTCAAAGGGGGTTACAACCCTCCCCACCCCCACCCCCATGCATTGTCGAGTTTGGGTTAGATTAATAGAGAGGAGAATCTACAATTTTTATATCAGCCTATTACATGGTTCCTACACAATTTGATGTTGACAGTGGACGATCTAATACTGAAGGGTTTCATCTAAACCAATTTGCCACCTTGAGGTGCTTCAATGTTTTTCTCCAAGAAGGAAGATAGTATTATGAAGTTTTGTATAGACTACCAGAGGTTGAACAAGGTAAGGACCGGGAACTTTTACCCTCTTCTGATGAAAGATTTTATTTTTGGCTAGTCGAGAGGGGTAATTTGGTTTTCTGAGGTCGATCTATTATCTGTATATCACTAGTTAAGGGCGAAGGATTAGGATATCCTGGATATTCTCATCAAGTGTAGTAATGGGAAATTTGAGCTTGTAGCCATGTAATTATGTGGTATAAACACACCTCCCATTTCCTTGGGACTCATAAAATCTATGTTCCATTAATCTAAGAATGGTTCATTGTTGTATACATTGATTATATCTTGATCTAATCGAGGTCAGATGAGGATTATGTTGATAATCTTAGACCTGTTTTGCAGGTCCTTTGATGTCACCACCTCTATAGAAATTTGTTCGTATGTGAGTTTTGGATTTGAGAGTTGAAATTACTTGGAAATGAGGTGTATTATAAGGATGTGATAGTGGACCCATCCATGATTGAGGCAGTCATTTATTGGGAAGTACCCAAGAATATAGAATATGTTCATTGTTTCCTTGGTATCGTGAGAAATTATTGGAGGTTTTTAGATGATTATATTGAGTTTAACCCCCTCTAATAGTATTTACCCAAAATTGAAAGTCTTTTTCTTTGATTTATTAGTTCTAGGAAGTTTTTGGTTACCAAAAAGAGAAGTTTTTCAGCGATCTGGTGCCTCATTTTCCAAAGTAGGGTGTGTTTTTTAAGGTTTTTAGTGACGTATTCTCTATGGGATTGGGATTAGTTTTGATGTAAAATTGGGAGGTGATCTATTATGGATCAAGGTAGTTATGTACCAATGAGAATAACTATTCCACCCATGATCTGGAGTTTTTGGAATTCATTTTTGTGCTAATGTTTTGGCGGCATTTCCTCACCGCTAAGCACTTTATGGTTTTCATAGACTATAAGAGACTGAACAATTTTTTCTCTCAATAAGATCTAAATCTATAATAGTGGGGGTGGGTGGTGTGTCTTCAGGATTTTATTTTTGATATCTCTTAAACCTCTAAAAATGGGAATGTGGTAATTGATTCATTGAGTTATAATTCCCATGGATATGTGGTTTAGTAGTTTTCAGACATTTGGAAAGGGATGGATGAACTTATTGTGGTGGATATTGGTATCAGAGAGAGAAGTGAGAAAGGATTTCTTTTTATATGATGGTGGGGTCATACTTTATGTGGTCGGTAGAGGTGACTAAGTGGGGAGAATAAGTGTAAATGTTGAGTAATGATCGTATTGGCCATGGTTATACTATTAAGGGATGGTTAGAGGTTGGTCTAAATCATGTGTTCTTCTAGGGGAGGATATTTATTTTGCATCCGATGAATGAGGGAGTTTTACAAGAGTTTCATAGATCACATTTATTATTATATACCTTTGTGATAAAGATTTATCATGCCTTCAGAAGAAACCTTTTGTTTCCAGGGATGAAATGGTCAGTAGTGTAGTTTGTGGTGAGGTGTCTAGTTTATCAATAGGCGAAAGCGGAGCACTGTGTTCCTGGTGGTTTTTTATAGTCCTTAGATTTTCACCAGTATAAATGGGAATACATATATATGGACATCATTACTATGTTTACCCTATATTAAGGATTTTGTGATGTGGTTTGGGTGGTCTTGGATCATTTGATAGAGTTAGCTCATTTTCTAGAAATCTGTGAGTCGATTGTCATAGATTTCTTTGTGAATCTATATGTGTATAATGTGGGTAGGATTTATGGGGTACCGAGGATCATTATCTCTGATCAAGATCATCATCTTATCTCATCAAACTTGAGGGGATTGTATCATGATTTCATCTCTAAGTTGTTCCTTAGAACTACTTTCCATGCTTTGAAATATGTGAATACTGATTATACCATCAAAATGATAGATTATATTATGTGAGTTTACATCTTGGACTTTAGAGGATCTTACTTAAGGAGCTTTCCATTGGTTGAGTTTTCTTACAATAATAGATATGACTAATATATTTTAAAGGATATGTTTAAGGCATTATATTGGGGGTTTTTTCATTCATAGTTGTTCTATATGTAGGTTGTAACTATCATGAACCAAGTGAGATCACCATCCAACTCTACACCCGACCCGGTCCACAGCAAGGCCCGAGGGGCATTACCGATCCACACGAGCTATCACAAGTTACTGAGTATCAAATTAACATTCTAGAAATATTTAAATGATAAATGAAAAACTAGTAAATAAAATAAGATAAAGTTAATCAATTGGAAACATGAATAAAAATAAACTATGTAGAAAAACATGCCTCAAGTGACCTCATCGGTAACCATGGGACATAAAAGAACCACACTCACTCCAAGAGAAAACCATGA
This sequence comes from Viscum album, assembly GCA_963277665.1. Lineage (NCBI taxonomy): Eukaryota > Viridiplantae > Streptophyta > Magnoliopsida > Santalales > Viscaceae > Viscum > Viscum album. Next base: position 225,760,597 of record OY728159.1, on the reverse strand, counting down.
CTAGAGAAACCTGAAATTGGAAAATAAAGTAGGCATGAGCACCAAGATTCTAAGTAGGAATGATAGAGTAAAACAACACTTTATTCCTTTACCTTTAAAAAGAAACCCAAAACATACTAGTTTGAAAATAAGACATAATAAAATAATGTTTTTTATTCATTTCAAATTCAAGTTACAAGCTTCCATTTTCAAGAAAATAATTTCTCTTCAAATTCATTTTCAAAATATATTCCAAGAATTCATTAACATTTCAATATAGAAGGATACAAATTTAGATTAAAAATATGGTTTTTATAAAAAATGGAACAATCATGAAACAACTAAATTGAAAATCATATCACAAGCACCATGGGAAATCCCTAACCAGCTAGTGTTTGTTGGGGACCTAGGATCCTTGTACCTCAATGAAATGTGGTATAGAAACCATAATGAACTATGTTCTCATTCCCAATCTACTGTTAGGGAACAAACCTATAACCTAGTGGTCTCCAATGAATCATCATTATATTTAGTTAGTGTTGTAAAATTAATAATACTAGACGAAATTGGGACGAACCTCTTCTATATCATCTAGTGTACTAAAACTAGTCTATCCACCTAGATACCCAAGTTTCCCATATGCTTCATTTCAAGTGGTGGTGAGTTTTTCTCAAGAAAACATGTATAAATTTATCATTTTATTTAATCAAAAATACATCCAACCTCTCACCATAGATCTCCCTCCTTGAGTATAGCCCCCTTTATAAGTCACACAATAAAGAACAAGCCTCTTCACTAGGTACATATCACAAATAATGTATATAACATACACATAATTATTCTAAAATAATGGGGAATGGATCAATAGGGGGTTTTCTCATTTAAAAATCATTTTCAAGGTACTAAACAGGCCCCATTACTTCAGAAAGAAAAACATTGATTTAGAAAACACGCTCACCCAACTCTTTCAGGTTCTAAAGAAATTTGAAATTCCAATTAACAAAAAATGATGCACATATTTTAAAACAACTCTAAACCATGTTTAAATCCAAGCAACCCATTTAGGAAAGGTAAATCACTATTTAACCATGAATTCATATCAAAGCCTATAGAATTTTACTAACTTACCAAATCATGGAATTTCCCTTTTTTTAAGTCACACAAGAATCCATATTCATTTAAATCAACTTTCAATACTAATGTACACATTACCATTTTATAAATACCCTCCACACACCCAAAACCATTTTAGAAACTACTTTTGAGAATTTATAATGTTAAGAATTCTAAAACAAGCTTGGAATCATATTTTAATAAAAAAATGCACTTGTCAACACTTATAGAGAAGCTAAAAATGAAAGAAAGACCAAAATCAAGCATCACCATTACTTTTAATAGCATTCATATACTATTTAAAATAAAAAAATACCTTTTAAAACACTCAAGAAATTAAGGAATTCAATTTAAAGGTATGGGCATAGGGGACCTACCTCAGGGTGGAACCAAACTGATCATCTGGCCCTTGGAGATTTCTAAGTAAGAGTTGCTTCTCCCCCAACTAAGAATATACAATTTCAGATAAATATAAGGACATGTAGCCCCTATGAACGCACCTACATATCCCTAAACATGTGCAAGGGGATCCTTACATATATTTCTATATGCATTTACTTCCCTCCACTAACCTATGTAGGCATTTATATATATATATATATATACATTGGCCCACCTAGCCCCATAAATATATATTCACAACCATGGATGACTATAAATGAAACATGGAAACCCACATATATATATACTTACCTATTCACATGCAATAAAGTCTTCTTCGACCCAGATAATCGAAACCACAAAGATGGAACCACGAACTACACATATAATTTTGTTGGAAAAAAAATCCCTCAAGGTAACATTGAAGTATTTTTGGGTTGATCGTGTTTGTTGACAAAGCAGGTTTTCATGGTGAATTGTAAAGTTCCATAGATGTTTTTGAAAATCCATTTTTACAAAGAACCATGACAAAGGAATGAAAGATCTAGAGGTGGTACAAAAGAACAGATACAAGGTGGTGTTGATTTCCAGTGTTTGCCAAATTTTTGGTGTCCAAAATTTGGAGTTTGGTGAGCATAGAAAAATATGGATTTCCATCAAGATCTTATTTAAACAAGGATAATTATTGAGTCTCATGAATATAGGCCTCATGGTTTCGATTTCGTAAAGACCAGAAGAATGTTGACGGTGATTCTTCGCGATTACGGAAAGCTTCAGGAATGGAAGAGTCGAAGAGCATTGTGGTGGCAAAGGGCATTGCGAGTGGAGCTTCACAGAGAAGTAATTTATGGGATTATTCACGATTATGATGAGCTCTGAGATTGGAAAATTTCCATGGTGCTTCGTGATATTGAGATAATTTCAGCATAATTTTTGAAGCTTCGAGATTTGTGAGGACATGGCGTTGACTTTGCGTTAAAGGTTCTAGGGTTGGTGGAATCACCTATAAATAGGCCTCAACCCCCTCGGGAAAAGAAGAGAGGGTTCTCAGAGAAAATATTTTTCTATCAACTCGTGAAGGTAGTTCGCGAAGGTAGTGTGCTTCCTGAAAGGAAGGAGCTTCGCGGTGGCTAATATAGCTCCGTGAAAATCACGAGCTCCGCGTTGGCTCTGTGAGATTTGCGAGGGAAGTTGCTCTACGACAACTTGATCTTCAAGAGAGTGCTTCATGAAAAGGTAGGAGCTTTGCAAAGTCTTGTTTGAGCTTCACGAAATTGGGAGCCTCACGAAGTAGGGTTCTTTGCGAAGGTGTTTCCAAAGTGAGTTGTCTGGTGTTCAGGGGAAAAGGGGTATTCATCAATGGATAAACATTGAACTTCAATAGAGCATCTATGTACTGTGGAGGATGCATTAGTTAGTGGTAATGAAGAGACCTATAGGTCTATAAATTATGAGTGGATCTTATGAATAAGTAGTGAGCTCACTTAAGTTAAGAGAGTAGTGAGTTCTCAAATTGTGAGTGGTTGTAAACCAGGAGGGACATTGAGGCTGCTTCAAACTTGTAAACAACAGTGCGATTATAGTGGAATTGGTACATCGTCAAACTACCAGTGTATGCTCCTTGGACGTAGCCTAGTGATGGTAAACCAAGTAAAAATTGATGTTTCTTGTTCATGCTTTAAGGTTTGTTCATATGATTTATTGGGAAAGAGAGAGAAGAGGGTTTTGTCTAACAAAAAAACAAGATTAAAAGGGGTAGTCATTTTAATCTATCATACCTTGATTCACCCCCCCTCTTAGGGTATCTATCCCAGTGGACCTTATAAATTTTATAAATAAATAAAACAATTTTTGAAACACTTCAAAATTATCACCAAATTGTTTTACACCAAAACACATACAAATCATTTTTTAACCCAAACACATAGAAAAAACCCATTTTAAAAACATGCATCCACCAAAATAGCTTTCAAAAAAGATTCACATCTCTTTCACACTTCAATAAATCATTTGTAAAATTTCACAAGGCATTACCAAAATAGTACAAATAAAAAAACCTGTTCTCTTTAAAAGTAACCATTTCAAAAACATGTGACTACCAAAATAATTTTCCAAAAATATTTTCATCTTTTATATCAGATAATAAATCATTTTCACAATCTATAAAAAATAACACCTAAAGTACCACATGACATTACACCAAAACACACCCAAAATTTCCTTTTTAAAATAAATCTCACACTAATACCATAAAAAAAATATAATTTGTAGCCCTTGGATAATCTAATAAACCGAATGTAAAAATGAAAAAAACACAACCAACTAATACCAAATGGGTTTACATAAAAAACACACCTCATTTCCCATAAACATTCCATATAAAAATCAAACACATGCTAATCACTTTAAAAAGATACCTTTTGACCAAAAATATGAATCAATAAACATGCTAAATAATTTAAAAAAACAAATTAATTCATCAAAGAATGCTTATTGGTGGGACCACGTACCTCGGGTGGAGAAATTTTCAGAAAAAGGTGTGAAACCCCTTCCGCACCTCAACCGCACCTCAAAAAACCCTAACAAGGAAAAATTTACCCAAAAAATAAGATAAAACTCTAATCACCAAAAACTAACCCTAAAACCAATACCCTACCTGCTAGAAAACTGAAACCCCAAATAAAAATGAACCCAAACCCAATGGAAGGAGGGAGAAGGAATTACTGGGTGGAAGGCACGTTGTGAGAGGGGATAGCAGTCGAGGTCGTGTTTTCCAGAAGAGGTGATGGTAGTGAAAGGGGCCGCGTCAAATAGGGCTATATAGCAGGGGTGCGCCGGGAAGGATTTGCAGCCAGTAGGTGGGTGCACAGGCTAGGGTTTGCAGCCAGTAGGGAGGGTGCATTCCAAACTATGTTTTCCAGATGGGTGGATGGCCATCCAATGGTAATGTGCATAGGGAGGAGAGGATACTGGTCGGGAATGTGCCTAGGGGGAGTTTTTTTAATACATTTAAAAAAAAAATAAAAAAATGGTTAGGTTGAATTTTTTTTTTCAAAATGCGCCACAAAGGCAGTATCCGTGATGCCGCCTTTGGATTACGGGTGAAAGGCGGCATCATGGATGCCGCATTTGCAGTGTGGCATAAAGGCGGCACCCGCGATGCCTCCTTTCCCCTAAGAAAAAAAATTGATTTTTTTTTTGTTTTGTTTTTTTTATATATTTATTTATATACATAATTCATAAAAAATGTTCAGGAGAATTCCACCTTTCACCTAACAAAAAAAATTATTAGTTTTTAAAATTTTGTTTTAAAATCGCAAAGTCAAAAATGTTTCAAGTACGTGACTTTGAAAGAATATAAAATATAAACCATAATACCAATCTAAATGAAAAGTTAAACATTCATTAAACATATAACCAATTGTTCTAAACAAAAATAATTTCATAACAACTGTTCATGAAAAATAATTTATTAGCTTTCAAAACTGCCTACTTGAAACATAGAAATGTTTCAAGTACGTGACTTTGAAAGACTATAAAATATAAACCATAAGACCAATATAAATGAAACCTTAAACATTCATTAAACATATAACCAATTGTTGTAAACAAAAATCATTTCATAACAACTGTTCATGAAAAATAATTTATTAGCTTTCAAAAATGCCTACTTGAAACTTAGAAATGTTTCCAGTATGTGACTTTGAAATACTATAAAATATAAACCATAATACCAATATAAACGAAACCTTAAACATTAATTAAACAAATATGAGTCAACCCCGCATCAATAGGATGCACATTGTCACTATTATCACATATATCTATAATCTTTGATGCATTGAAACATGTTATCTCTCCTTTCATGGAACAAATAAATCCATTATTCCACATGCCATGTCTATATCCATATCAACATCCAGCCGCATGAGGGTATGTTCAAAGATATTCCACATGAAATTATCATATGTTCGCATTACTGAAAATGTCAACCCCTTCAACATCACAATGCATCCAACCATTATAATTTTTCTACAATTGTCACCCCATTTCTGATGGTCCAATTGATCATATGAAAACACCAATGATTCCATATAGTCCATTTAACTCTTCATCACCAAATATTTATCTTTTATCATCTTCAAAAGGCCACTATTGGACCTCCTTGATCTATCCATTCCAAACACTCACATAAAAGTATACTATAAGCATAAAAACCAACAATTTTTCAGGTTTTTATGTTTATAGTATACTTTAATGGGAGTGTTTGGAATGGATAGATCAAGGAGGTCCTATAGTGGCCTTTTGAAGATGATAAAAGAAAAAGATTTGGTGATGAAGAGTTCAATGGGCTATGTGGAATCGTTGGTGTTTTCATCTGATCAACTGGACTGGCAGAAATGTCACCTCTACACGTCAAGTTGATCAGATGAAAACACCAATGATTCCACATAGCCCATTGAACTCTTCATCACCAAATATTTATCTTATATCATCTTCAAAAGGCCACTGTAGGACCTCCTTGATCTATCCACTCCAAACACTCACATACAAGTATACTATAAGCATAAAAACCAACAAGTTTTTAGGTTTTTATGTTTATAGTATACTTGTATGTGAGCGTTTGGAATGGATAGATCAAGGAGGTCCTACAGTGTCCTTTTGGAGATGATAAAAGATAAAGATTTGGTGATGAATTGTTCAATGGGCTATGTGGAATCGCTGGTGTTTTCATCTGATCAAATGGACCTACGAAAATGGGGTGACAATTGTAGAAAAATTATAATGGTTGGATGCATTGTGGTGTTGAAGGGGTTGATATTTGTAAGAATGAAAATGTATGAGAATTTCATGTGGCATATCATTGAACATACCCTTATGCTGCTAGATGTTGATATGGATAAGGACATGGCGGGTGGAAGAATGGATTCTGTTGTTCCATGAAAGGAGAGATAACATGTTTTCATGAATCAAATATTATAGATTTATGTGATACTAGTGACGACGTGCATCCTATTGATACAGGGTTGACTCATATATGTTTAACGAATGTTTAAGGTTTCATTTAGATTGGTCTTATGGTTTATATTTTATAGTCTTTCAAAGTCACATACTTGAAACATTTTTAAGTTTAAAGTTGGATGTTTTGAAATCTAATAAATTATTTTTCATGAACATTTGTTATGAAATTATTTGTTCTTACACCAATTAGTTATATGTTTAATGAATTTTTAAGTTTTCTTTTAGATTGGTCTTATTGTTTATCTTTTATAGTCTTTCAAAGTCACGTACTTGAAACATTTCTAAGTTTCATATAGGCGGTTTTGAAAGCTAATAAATTATTTTTCATGAGCAGTTGTTATGAAATGATTTTTGTTTACAACAATTGGTTATATGTTTAATGAATGTTTAAAGTTTCGTTTAGATTGGTCTTATGGTTTATATTTTAGTCCTTCAAAGTCACGTACTTGAAACATTTTTAACTTTTAAATAGGCGGTTTTGAAAGCTAATAATTTATTTTTCATGAATAGTTGTTATGAAATGATTTGTGTTTACAAAAATTGGTTATATTTTTAATGCATGGTTAAGGTTTCATTTAGATTGGTCTTATGGTTTATATTTTATAGTCTTTCAAAGTCACGTACTTGAAACATTTCTAAGTTTCAAGTAGGCGGTTTTGAAAACTAATAAATTATTTTTCATGAACAGTTGTTATGAAATGATTTGTGTTTACAACAATTGGTTATATGTTTAATGAATGTTTAAAATTTCATTTAGATTGGTCTTATGGTTTATATTTTATAGTCCTTCAAAGTCATGTACTTGAAACATTTTTAACATTCAAGTAGGCGGTTTTGAAAACTAATAATTTATTTTTCATTTCTATAGACATAAAACATATAAATGAACATAAAAAATCAATGTCTATGTTTTCAGTGATGAGATTCTATCCCACATGGTTGTCTAACACAAATCATTTCCTAAAATATATTTTTTCATTTCCATAGACATAAAACATATAAATGAGCATAAACAATCAATGTCTCTGGAAAATGTACATATCCCCACGGTTTTCACCAAAACCGTGGGGATAGACCCCCCCTATACCCACGGTTTTGGAAAACCGTGGGTATAGGTGAATTTTGATGACCTATACCCACGGTTTGCCAAAACCGTGGGTATAGGGGGCTCTATACCCACGGTTTTGGCAAACCGTGGGTATAGGTCATCAAAATTCACCTATACCCACGGTTTTCCAAAACCGTGGGTATAGGGGGGGTCTATCCCCACGGTTTTGGTGAAAACCGTGGGGATAGGTCTGGGATAAAATACCTATACCCACGGTTTTGAAAAACCGTGGGTATAGGTCATTTTTGTGTCCGCGGGAAATTTTTTTTTCGCGGGAAGGAATTTTGTTTTGGCGGGAACCCTATACCCACGGTTCTTCCCTCTATACCCACGGTTTTTATAACTATATTTAACTAAATATATATATATACATATATGTGAAGTTAGGGTAGTGGTTAGACGCGGTGTTTGCAGCGAAGAGGTTGCGGGATCGAAACTCGGCGCCTGCATTATTTTAGGACCTATACCCACGGTTTTGAAACCGTGGGTAAAAGCCATTGAAACCGTGGAAATTCTCTATGTTTCGGTGACACGGTGGCAGGACACCTATACCCACGGTTTTCCAAAACCGTGGGTATAGGCTGGGGACCTATACCGACGGCGTTCCAGCCCGCGGTTCCCAAAACCGTGGGTATAGGCTATACCCACGGTTTTGGAGGCTATACCCACGGTTTTGAACCGTGGGTATGGGCCATTTTTCCAGTAGTGTATGTCTACGGTGAGGAGATCCTGTCCCACATGGTGGTCTAATAATAGGACGTCTGCAATGAGATCTCTGGGGAGTCTGATGACCTAGAGAGGGCTGGTACTCGGGTGCTGGAACGTCGACTGTCATATCCTCCACCTCTGTTCTAGTGGGAGAAAATGTCAACTCCACCTTGTACGGCCCTCCTGATCTTTCTCCCACCTCCATGGTAAAAGAACCCGGCAACATCGCAATGGGGAACAAATCATATGGTGATGTTGTACCCCAACTCTGCGATGGGTCTGGACCCCAAGGCTGTGATGACACTGGACCAAAAGGTTGCACTCCATATGGGCCCCACGAAGGGGAAAACCGAGGATATGCTGTCAAAAAGGACGGATCCCATGACGACTGAGGCAGATCCTGCATCGGCTCAGACTGGACTACTAGAGGCCCGACCTATGCCTATGGAAATGGTGAGGCCTGACGTGTAGGACTATGTTGTCTACGTTGCCATGGTTGTTGCTCCTCAGCACTAGCAGCTGCTTCAAGATCATCCTCTATGGCAGGAACCTTCTGTCTCCGTGCTGGATGCTCGAAGAGGCTCTCGGCAAACGCACAGACAGATGACCTCATCTCGAATGCTTGATCATGAACGGCTTCCCAGCTAAAGACTCTATCCATAGCCTCATCACTCATATCAATAAGTCTGTCTGTCTGACTCTCCTGTAAACAGATTAAAAATGAATTAGAAAATAACTCAAAAAACATAGTAATATAATTTAATTGACTTACAATCGTATTCATATCTCTGTCATCTCAGGTAAGATACAGTATAGACTTCAGTCTATACCATGGCTCATACTCGTGCTGCGCTGAAAGAGAGAGCTGCACTGTAGGAACTCCCTGGATGTGAAACTCTGCGCGTCTATTCCAACAGTTGAGAAATACCGCATGTACTCGATGCCAGTCGTCATCCGGCCTCCCTGTCAGCTCCATCCCATGAAGCTGATCTATCTACCTCGGCGGTAATGGAATCCCCTGAGTGAAGAGAAATTGGCGCGTGATTCTATCAGGATGGTGCCACTCAACAATATGAAAGTGAATGAGTGGCACTACAGCTGTAACATTTTCAAGACCAACTGTGTAGTATGGAGGAAACTGGTCCATAAAAGACCAGTATAGAACCCATAAAATTTGAAATAACATAATAACCTTGTTAGAAAAACAGTTATCTAAAGAAATGATGTAATTATTAAATTTTTTAGATAGTTATAGATTTTATGTATATACCTGATGGGGTAAGAGAAAGTCCAACTTGAGCCAATATATGGCCAAATCGTGTCTCGGAACCACATTGAAATTGTGGTGTTGAAACCACCTATAAAATACAACATCAACAGTGAAAAATAATGAGAAATTAAATTCAATAACTTGTAGTAGCATCAGAAACTGCTAGAAATGAGTCATCATACCAGCGTCCACGTGGCGCATCATGTAGAACCACCATCTCGACCGGCGGACCCGCAAGATCAGGGCAGAATGCGGGGAAGTGCTCCCATGACCACATCTGAATAAGGATGATGCATCCCCCGAGACCCGTGCACCTCCTATAGGATATCCTTCATAATTCTCTATATGTGTATGCCAAGCAGGTGGATCCCTAATTGTACGTCCCTGCCTGATCAAAATCCTCTAGCAGGGGTAGATACATCATGTGCACATGCATCCTTGAATGATCCGTACACATGGTCCCTCTAATAAGTCGTAATATATATGCACGTGCATAACGCATCACCGTCTGCTCGTCAGCATCATCAAATAAAACTGGAATATGTTCCTCCATCCAAGGCATGGATATCGATGCTCCATCAGTAGCACTATGATCAGACAAAATTTCAACACCTAACAAGCACTGAGCAAGGTCGGTCCAAGCTTCCTGAGTGGATCCAATAACGGGTCTCCCCTGGATTGGAAGACCAAGCAGCACAACCACATCCTGGAGGGTTATGGTCATCTCTCCCTCAGACAGGTGGAATGTGTGTGTCTCTGGTCTCCACCTCTCCACGAGTGCAGCAAGTAGGTGATGGTCTAAAAATGTAAAATCTGATACTGCAATAGCATAGAAACCAGCACAATGCAAGTATGGTATAATGGCAGGAGGAGGCTCTGTGTGATGAAAATGGTTCGCTCGACACACCCTGACCAATCGATCTGGACCACCCTCTATCACAACCTGTGAAAAATGGGTAGCCTGCTGACTGAGTAGTATGGTGTCAGTCATCTGCATATAAACAAATAAAGTTTTATCAAGGATTCACATCATGGATCATTCACGACCTATAAATGGTTCTGTCTCTAATCTATGTTGGATGAATCATGATTTCACTTTGTTTTATAAATTGTTTTATAAAATAATTGGCATAAAATTATTATTTTCTGAAAAGTTTTTTTGATAAAATATGGTTTCCCCTAATTTTGGTAAATAGAATGGTGTTTTTAAAGAATTATGAAATAAAGTGTGAACTAGTTTTCAAAGAATGTTTTTATATCAATAAAGGGTATTTTTTTATTTTTGAATGTTATAATGACCTTTCAAAATAATTTTATGTATATCACAAATGTGATCCTTAGGTATACAGGTGGAAGGGTAGTACTAGGGCTCATATTTTGATATTGTAAGAGAGTTTACTTTTTTTGGTGTTATTCTTTTAGTAGATCAAGATTCATTTGTCTCTATGAATTCATTAACAATGTTGGAGGGTTCAATTTCTGGGGTGCTCCTTTATTCCCTAAAACATTATGCACAAGTTATAGGGATTTCTATGGCACATTAGTCATATTGATATATGATTGTACTAGACAATCTGGTCATATGTTTCATGACTATTTTCTCAATCACATAATGTTTCGAAAACTGATGTAAAGGGAATTTTTTTTTGGGATTAAGGTTCATGTTTTCAATTTTATGATTTAAAGATTAGGGTTTCACATTTTACCTTTTGGAACTAGGATTTTGGATTTCTTTTAACGTTTTATGATTTAGGTTAATGATTTGAGAAAATATTTTCAGGGTTGTGGTTTAGATTGTTAGGATTACGGTATAAAAAAGATTTTTATGGGTTTACTGTTATGGTTTTCAATTTTGGGGGTTAGAAAACAGAGGTAAAATGAAGAGATAACAACATAAAATTTAGAATATGAGAATCACCCAATAACGATATTACATCATTGTGGATTAAGATTGTGAACTCGACCCAATAATGTTAGGGAATCATTTTAAATTATGACCTTCTTGATGACATACGGTGAATCTCAAACTCTGTCTTTGTTCTTGAGGCCAGTCCATCTCATTTTGTATCCTGCTGGCCTTCGGTCTCCCATGGGGAGGCAACTGATTCATATCAGGTACCACTATAGGCTGACCTTCAGGCATTGGAAAATAGCAAAACTCGCCAATAGGTTTCCGTGGTGCAGCGTAACAGTTAGCAATGGTGTTCATCTGGTAAACTGGATCAACATATACTTCCCATGATATGTTAACAGAGGCACATGCTGCGATGGCATGTGAGCATGGAAACCGTAAGGCCTGAAAGCTTCCACATTGACATTGCCTCATTTCTAGTAACACCACCATTTTTTCACCAATGCTATTTGTGGTGGGGTTTGACTTCTCTTGAACTTCAAATCGAGAGTCTTCTCGTCGAAATAGGAAGAATTGATAACCATAAACTTCTTCAATATTCTTTTCAATCTCTCACTGAAAATGTCTTCCATACGTTATCCCCTGATTTATTCCATCCGATGCTAGTTTTTCTCTATCAACAAAGTACTTTACGCAACGATATAATGTCTCCTGAAATAGGGCAGTTATAGGTAGCTTGTGAATCCCTTTGAAGACACCATTGATGCACTCTACAATGTTGGTGATCATGTGTCCGTACCTCTTCCCCCCCCCCATCATATGCCAATGTCCATTTTTCTTTTGGAATTCACATCATATAATCATAAACTTCTTCATTAACCTGACAGATTTGTTCGAAAATTTATTCAAACCACCTTTCATCAGACTCATATGCTACACAGAATAAATGATATTTCACATATTTTGAATTTATCTTTATGTTTATATACAAAAAAAAAACAAATACAATGCGTACCAAGTCGGGTGATTGCATTCTTCATCGGTTCGTTGTGGAATTTTTTATGCAAGTTGCTAGCAATTTGTCTAATGTAGAACCGATGATGTGCATTTGGGTAACGCCGTGTATCAGGATCCGCATTGATTTCCTAATTAATTGCTCAGTGCCAATCAGATATCAAACAAACACCCCGAATGTTAGGGAAATGGGTGTTGATACATGTCAAAAACCAACTCCATGATTCATAGTTTTCTTTCTCTACAATGGAAAAGGCAAGCGGAAGAGGTGAACGGTTTCCATATTGGGTTGCCGGAATCAACAATACACCCATGTGTTTTCCATTAAGAAATGTTCCATCAATATGAATAAATTGTTTTCTTAAACGAAAGGTAGAGATACTGGGAAGGAATGCCTAGAACAACCGATGAAATTGAATACAAGATGGATCAAGTCGGTTATCGTGAGACACATGTTCATTTGTATCCAGATGGAAGAAAACTTGGTTATAATGCCTCATTATGCCTATAAATTGCGGCAACACATGATATGAGTCATCCCAATCACCATAGACCGTCACAATTGCCTTCTGTTTCGCCTTCCATGCCTTATTATAGGATATCTTATAACCGAATGTCTGTTGTATCCTCTCTTGCACAAGGGCTATCAGAACATATTGACATGTTCTAGTCATCTCAACAACAATGGATGATATAAATTCTACATCCAATGAAGTATGATCTTGTGTCAGGCTCAGCTGAACGCAAGTATGAGCTACCACAATCCTCGAGATTCGCCAACCTCCAAATGCAATGTTCGGAATCACCCTCAATCGAAATCTACAATCATCCCCATACTTCTCACATCATATTCCATATTTTTTATGATCTGATTCGTAAACTAAATAGCTACAGTGCCTATCAATGTGAAATCTCTTTAGCATATTTTTTAATGCAACTTTACTTGGAAAATTCCTTCCAACATATAAAGTTTTTTCCATCTCACTAAACCTATCTTGTATAACTCCAGGAAACTCAGTTCTCGGTGTGAGAACATTATCTTCAAATTCAGGTACACGTGTCATTGCTTCTGACCAAAATGCAAAGAGAGGTGGATGATTTTTTGTAGGTCGATCATGCTGTACAACTAATGAATTTCTCAAAACTTCTTTTGTTCCTTCCTCATCAACACTACTATCACCATCTGTTTCATTATTACGAAACTCCTCATCAGATGTCAGGTTAACATGTATATCTAGAAGATCGGGTAGGTTGTCCTCTGCATCATTTGGAATAGTTTGAACTTCATGGGGCGGACTATGTTCAACGACTCTTGTAAGTCTATGTCTATGTACAATTGGATGTTGTTGTTGTACAGCAGAAACATCAACATATAACTCCATCATGGTACCATCTGACCGTTGAGAAAACAAATTAATTGTTTGGATCCATTGTGAATCATCAACCAATGGACAAGCTAGATGCCACAATGTTGACGGGAACTACAAATGTCTATAACTCATTGACTTGATCTTCTGATCGGGTCCTAAATTTAATGAGCCATAAATTCTATCTTCAAGGTCAATTAGGGTTACACAATCAGTTGTATTAACCACTGTTATTGGTTGTGTACTGTAAGAATCCCCTTTCTCAGTTTGAATAACCTCCCCATAGCAATACACACAGGAAAACATTCCACTCTACGTAAATAATGTTTTATGATAAATATTTTGATAATTTAAGTGACATTCAGAATAATGGTTACCAATATAAGTTGGATTTTATACTTCGAAGCTATAATTAAACAGCTTATTAAAAATAATTTGGATTTTACCTCAAGTTCAAATAATTACTATTACTTCTAAACTATACAATCTTTATGATACATAAATTTTAAAAGATCTTATATCCTAAACTAGGATATTTCTTAGTACACTTTCTAATTAGTGAGTCAAAATATAAATAACATCGAGTTAAAAAATAAATAAGAGAATGTTTTCAGCTTCTATCTTTTCTTACAGTGAATTTAATATCAAAATTTCATAAAACCCATGATTTCTGAAATTTTGATATTCAATTCACTGCAAGAAAAGTAAGAAGCTCCAAACATTCTATTATTTATATATTAAATCCATGTTATTTATATTTTAACATTTTTTTATTCATATTTTAACTCCATGTTTTTTATATTTTAACTTCATGTTACTCATATTTTAACTTCATGTTATTTATTTTTTAACTTCATGTAATTTATTTTTTAACTTCTGGTTATTTATATATGTTATTTATATTTTAACTCTATGTTATTTATATATGTTATTTATATTTTAACTCTATGTTATTTATATATGTTATTTAAATTTTAACTCTATGTTATTTATTTATTTAACTTCATGTTATTTATATATGTTATTTATATTTTAACTCTATGTTATTTCTATATGTTATTTCTATTTTTACTCTATGTTATTTATATATGTAATTTATATTTTAACTCCATGTTATTTATATATGTTATTTCTATTTTAACTCTATGTTATTTATATATGTTATTTATGTTTTAACTCTATGTTATTTATACATGTTATTTATATTTTACTCCATGTTATTTATATTTTGACTCCATGTTATTTATATTTTAACTCCTTGTTATTTATATTTAAAATCCATGTTATTTATATTTTAACTCCATCTTATATATATTTTAACTCCATCTTATTCTTTTTAACTCCATCTTATTTATTTTTAACTCTATTTATTAATTAATTTTTAATTAATCATTCCTAATAATATATATCGACATCATTACTAAATTATCAATTTATCATTTCTTTTCATAGATATTTTAGTAGTTTATAAAGAAATATGATTATCTTAAGAATATCCTCTGGTGGTGTCAAACCAGAATGCAGAAAGGCCTGTTTTTGTGCACCAGTTCCCGTTCGAGTCTAGCTCAAATCGTTGTTTTCGGGTTTTACCCCTAGGTACATCTATGCCTGAGCCACATTCACTTGTTTGTATCTAGACAAGGATTTGATTTCTTAGATAACATACTCCTTATGCTACCAAAATTTCATTAAAATAATCCTAAATTAATTTATACTAATGACAATTATAATTAATATATATGTATAAACAATCTAATAAACAAAAAAAAAATTCAAACTAACTAAACTATTAAAGATTTAAAATTTTTAACTATAAACAATTCAACTAAATAAAAAACATTAAAATTATAAAAATATTAAACTAAAAACAATTCTACAAAATAAAAAACATTAAATTAAAAAACATACCTCTAAAAGCTTTCCAAAAATTTCAAACCACAGAATGCCACCACAAAAGAAAGAATTTGAGAGAGGATGAATGCTTGGAAGTGAGGAAAAGGGGAGGGGGGGTGCTGCCCTTTTATAGGGCGTGGAGGCAAAGGCAGCACTACAGGTGCCGCCTTTCACAATGACGTTAGGCGAAAGGCAGTACCCGTGGTGCCGCCTTTCAGATGATGTGATACAGAAAGGCGGCACCATGGGTGCCGCATTTTCCACATCACTGATCTGCACCGGTAGTGCAAAGGCGGCATCCATGATGCCGTCTTTCTCCCGTAATGCAAAGGAGGCATCCACGATGCCTCCTTTGAGGCACAGTTTCAAAAACAAAATTGACCCAATAGTTTTTTAATTTTTTTTTAAATGTATTAAAAAAACTCACCTAGGGGGTGTTGCGACGAGTTTATAGGGGGAAGGGGAAATCATGCCAGTTTGGGGGGGATGGGGATGGGATTTTCTTTTTTCTATTTTTTAAACCATATTTTATTTATAATATTAAAACAATTAATGATGATGCTTATAATAATAATAATAATTATTATTATAAAATTCACCATTATTATTACTATTAAAATAATTCATTATACTTCATTTTATTTTATTTTATTTTTTCATATTTTACTTTTTCCTCATTTTATTATTCCTTTATTTTATTTATTTTCCTTGAACATCAAGTAGGCCGCATGGTGACTCAAGAGAAGACGCGCAAATTCAACTACACTCTTCCCGTGTGTTGGAAGTTATCAAGGTCAAAGCATTTATTTGTCAGAAAAAATGTAAAAAAATTTAGTTGGGCTCGGCTCTCACCACAATAGATTATTTCAAATGATAAAATAAAATTACTTCAAAAGTCCAGGTGTGACAATTCTCCCCACCAAAACGCTTTCTGCCCCCAAAAATCCATCCTAAGATTGATTTAAAAGGAAGAACAGGTACATAATTACAGATAAGGAGATTCCTGAACAAAAATAAAATGAGGATATGTAACACCCTGAGCTTCCATGGTATGCTTCTCTTTGAATAATGTGATAGCGTGTGTTGTACGCAACATCGAGTTCTAACACACCACAACCGATCAAACTAGCCGTTATGAATAGTAATACCTACTTTTTGAAATTATATATATATTATATTTCAAAATAGACTTCATTTTTGGATTCGGAATATCGAATTTAGCCTAGGGTGAAATTTTGGAACTTTTCGGATAACACTTATATTTTGATGAATAGTGATAATTACTAAATTTTAATTAAAAACAACTTTTTTAATCGAAATAATTTATATTGATAAATTATGAATTTGAGTGGTTTTAAAGTATATTTAGAATATATTTTTACCATTTAATATAATTTAGGTCATTGTATATAATTTTACAATTAAACCGGACATAAACAAATGTCAATCTTTTGATAGTTATTATCTCTTAAAAACACGCTTTTTGTTTTAACAACGGGAATTAATTTTAAATTAATTTCTGCCACTTTTATGTTTTTAATTTGGAAAAATGGATTTCATATTTGGAATCTGTATGTTCATATTTTGTGAATAGGTAACTTTTATTTTTAGACATTTTGAATAATTACTGCGGTAAATGTTTTATTTACCATGGTTAAGGGTAAATCCGGTAAATAAGTGTTAAAAAATAATATTATAATAATAATAAATTACCCTAAAACGTGTCCTAGCCTTATTGGTTGATACATGTTCGACCATAGGCATCTTTGGGTCGATTTGGGTACCCCATGGAGCCACTTGTAGGTGATAGGGACACTTTATTTTAATTAAGTTAAAATAAGTACAAAAATGACATAAGCATATATCTTTTAGAAAAATAATTTTAACAAAGGGTTATATATGTTGGATGTTCGACTATAAATATTCATTAGAAATATAAAGGTAGTTCCAACATAATGATATTTTATTTATAATTTTTAGACGTTAAATAATTTAATTTATTTATGACACAATGATGATGCAGTAATTACCATAATAGTGACAAATTAAAATAATTGATATTATAAATACCCAAATAAATATAATATGAGACTTTTAATGCATTAAACTAATTTTATAAGATAATATGACATATTAGGATTGATTTAATTGCCTTTTTTCGAAGTAATAATTCTGTTATGAGTTTCACAAAAATCAATTATTGAATAGTGTCAAAATTGACATAAAAGAGTTTTTAAAACAAATATTATATTATTAATTGATATTAAATTCCTAAAAATCTAAGTTTTGGCCAAGAGACTTATATCAAGATATTTTTATCATTAATGGACCACTTGGGGGTCACTTGGATGTATATAGTATGTTTATTAACTATATAATATAAAAATACAAAGTGACATGGTAAATGTCAAACTAATTAACTAAGAGTTAAAACTAAAAGATAAGGTTAATATAATGACCCAAACCAGTCTAAATTATATTATTTTAATAGTTTTAGACCTATCCCCACCTTAAAATTTAAATAATACACTTTTTAGCCATTAGAAACCGAATATGAATTTATTATAAATTAATATTTCTAGCTTTTCCAAAGGTTCCCCTCACCCCTCTTATAAAAGGGCACTCCTACTTATCATTTATTCACACCTTCAAAGCTTTTTGGTTCAGCCAATCTCCACCAAAATACTCTCCCAACTTCCCTCACTACAACCTAGTGGCCATATTTTGATCAGAAATCCAACCTAAGGATCCCTTTTGATCAAATCAAAAGGAAGAACCCGAAGAAGAGGTAATGATTTCACCACCCTTTTCCAAGTTCCTTTCTTCTTCCACTTCTTCTTCCTTTGTTATTACCATTATAAAATAATAAATCTAGTATCATATATATACTGTGATGTTATTATAAATATGGTACAACCATATTCAGTATTCTATCCATCCTTTGAATAACATGTCACCATACGTGCGTACGTACGGCTTGCCGTCTCCACGTCGTGGTGTAATTGTTATTCAATAAATTATTATTTAGATGGGTATAATAATGATGTTTAATTAATTTAAATAATAAATATAAAATTATAATGATTCTGTATATATGATATACCATCCAATTATATATTATTTTAATATCAAAAGAATGATATTGTAGCTCGTGCGTACGTACGGACTACCGTCTCCACGAACGCGATGAGATTCATTCTCCATCGTATCCATTAAAGTATAATTCTCATTTGATGATTAATAATAGTATCTAAGGACTTGATATCATTCTGGATATGATTAAGATACAACCTATCCATTACAAACATGTCTTACGTAACAAAACATATAAAAGAAAACGAGTAAGTTAACACACGAAACAACGATAATACTAAGATATTATTAACAAATAAATGTTAAAAGACCTTATATGATATCATATTAATGCATATGATTTTTGTATAATTAAATAACAATTATTTCACCATTATACATGAGGTTAACCTACCGTCGATCAAGGAAAAAGTACAAAGTAAGGGGTTTCTTATCACACTTTTAATTCCGTGAGAATTCCATTGTTCTCCACTTATTTATTGCATGTGGTGTGTGTACTGCCCATGATTGTATTCATTGTGTAATATAATTTAATTTATGGATATTTACATCATCATGGTATGATCCTTCTTTCATGGGTGTATGTTTCGTAAGTTACCTAATCGATAAGGGAATTTGAAATTTCAATTTCCACTCATTTGGCTTTACGCATATTTCATTGATTATATTACTCCAAGATTATGTGTGGAATCACTATTCATTTGATTATATCATAATTTCCACTCCCCTTCCTGTGGATATACTTTTGATACACATAATCACTCCATTGATAATTTCTCAAGTCATCGATATGAATTTAGTAAGAGTAATTTTAACTCATTCTCCATTTGTTGAGTTAAACATCCAATTCATTGGTGTTGTTTTTACAAGATTATGTGTGAATGTCCTTTGATTGTTTTACACTAAATATCCAATCATATTTAGTGTATTTATATTTGTCACACATAACTATGTCATTGATTTATCCTTAACCTAAGTATATGACTTTTATGAGAGATTTCATCTCAATTTACATTCCATTGAGACTTCTTGGTTGTTATACACCAAATCACTTTTATGTGGTGTATATAATGTACATTGACATAGTATATCATGAATTCCTTTATTCTCATGATATTAAAATGTTTTGATTACCTCAATTATTTGTATTCAAGTGTCTCTCTTTTGGTTAGAAACTCTAACTAAAATACCATTTTTAAATGTTTTAAAGACTTATTCTTCTAAATCTTTCTCATTAATGTCCATGTTTTAAAAAATGGTTTTAAGGATTTATTTATGTGGACATTAAAGTTTTAAAATTAAAACTCCTTTTAAAAAGTTTCAAAGTGGTATGGGATACTTTGATTCAAAAATCTATTTTTAAATAGCTTCTTGACAAATAGTGTGACTTTTAAATGATTTCAAGAAAAAGGGGGATATTTCTCTCAAATAGTTTTGATGATTATTTTCATCTATGTCAAAATCCTTCATTATTATTGATTGAGGTTAATGTGATACAATACAATCTTCAATATTGTATCGAATGAGTTATGTTTGACTATATATGTGATATTTTTATACCATTCATGGTTTGTGGTTAAAGTATTGACATTTCGTATGCTAGTTTTAATACGAATGTTTATGTTATGTTTAAACCTGTTCATATAAGGAATTCATTGGACTTAATAAGTGACAGGTGGAGCCCGCTATAGCTCCTCGATGCATCGGTAGGTCTCATGAGACAAACTAGTGTCTTGGCACAAGGCCTTGGCAAAATCTTATTTGTAGTCTTGGCACGAGGCCTTGGCTATGTGGTTATGATAGTCTGGCATTATGCATTCCATCATTATGAAAGTGGTTATTGATATTACATGTGATTGTTAGACTAGTATAATATCCATGTAAATAAGTAAATGGAATTATTTTATTTTATCTTTTCTATATTATACTGAAGTTCAAGTTTAAAAGGCTTTTGTTTTAGTTATAGATTGATTTAAGTGTTTATGCTTATCTATGAAAGCTTCTGCTATATTGTTATCCTTACTGAGCATCTGAGCTCACCCCTTTAAGTGTTTTATTTTTCCTAGGATGAGAAGAAGTAATTTATGAATGACCTACTAGGATAGTATGAGGGGATATGAAGACAAGATGTTGTTTTAGTTTTTTTACCTTATGATGTAATGTAAGAGTTATGAATATATCTAGTGTTTCCATGACTACTAAACTAATCAGTCTTTCGAGACTTGATCCTTTGTGATCATGACAATGTTATGTAATAATGCACTGACTCTGGGTATCTAGGGTCAGGGTATTACAGTTGGTATTAGAGGAATTTTAGTATAAACTTTGGAAGCTAGATTTAGATAAACTCTGATTAGAGCCCGTAGACCTAAGATGAACTTTGAGGATTAGTATGGAATAAATTCCTATAATTTTGGTATTGTAGAGATTTTGTGAGTTTTCTGAGCAATACATCCTTGTCTGGATACGAGCAGGTAGAGGTAGCTCTGGAACAGATGTACCTAGGGGTAAAACCCGAAAACACCACTTTGAGCTAGACTCGAACGGGAACTGGTGCACGACAACGGGCCTTGTTGCACTCTTGGTTATGACACTCCTGGGGGATATGCTTATGATAATTTACATTTTCTTTACAAACCAATTTGAAGAATTATATATATAAGATGAGAGTAAATGACCTTGGTTAATCCTAATATGTTTCAAATTGAGAATATGGTGACATGTTAATCTCTAAATGATTTTATGACTATTGTTACTCACACAATGCTTTCTGGTTTTAGTCAATGGATGGATTCCAAGGAAGTCATAGAGACTTTGAGAATGATGTACAAGGTGGGAAAGATGGTGGAAATGAGCAACAAAATGGAATGTTGATAGGCGTAAAAGATATCGTCTTTATGCCAAATCAGTTTTCCAAAAATATGATCAACAACATATATATTAACCAACTCCCAGAATCAACAAGGAAGAGAAAGGTGATGAATGATAAGAGATCCATCAATGGAGACCATGGAGAAAAGAACCCTCAATTTCCATCATGCAATAAATGTGGTAGGAGACACCCAGGAAAGTGTCTCAATGGGACCAAGAAATGCTTTACATGTGGGAAGGAAGGACATAAAGTGAAGAATTGCCGAAGAAAAATGAAGAGTACTATGGAAGAAGATAAAAATGGTCCCAATAGTCAATTTATAGTCATTTTCCGTAAATGTAGGGGACCTGACCATTACTCGAGTGAATGCCCTATTCTATAGGATATTTTCTTGGTCAAAGAAGAAGCTATGTGGAAATAAATGGTTGGAGAAATTTTTAAAAAGTATTAGTGCTCCTTTTTGATGGGTTTACTTTGAAATAATTTTCTCTTGTATTTGTAACCCCTCATTTTTCCATGTGAGAATGATATTTGTAACACCCCAAGATTCTACGGTACGCTTCTCTTTGAATAATGTGATAGCGTGTGTTGTACGCAACACCGAGTTCTAACACACCGTAACCAATCAAACTAGCCGTTATGAATAGTAATACCTACTTTTTGAAATTATATATATTTTATATTTCAAAATGGACTTCATTTTTGGATTCGGAATATCTAATTTAGCCTAATATGAAATTTTGGTACTTTTCGGATAACTTTAATATTTTGATGAATAGTGAAAATTACTAAATTCTAATTAAAAACAACTTTTTTAATCAAAATAATTAATAGTGATAAATTATGAATTTGAGTGGTTTTAAAGTATATTTAGAATATATTTTTACCATTTAATATAATGTTGGTCATTGGACATAATTTTACAATTAAACCGAACAAAAACAAGTGTCAATCTTTTGATAGTTATTATCTCTTAAAAACACGCTTTTTGTTTTGACAGCAGAAATTAATTTTAAATTAATTTCTGCCACTTCTGTATTTTGAATTTAGAAAAATGGATTCCATATTTGGAATCATGATTTCCAAATTGTGTAAATAGGTAACTTTTATATTTATACATTTTGAAAAATTACTGTGGTAAATATTTTATTTACCATGGTTAAGGGTAAATCTGGTAAATAAGGGTTAAAAAATAATATTATAATAATACTAAATAACCCTAAAACGTGTCCTATCCTTATTGCTTGATACGTTTTCGACCATATGAATCTTTGGGTCGATTTTGGGACCCCATGGTGCCACTTGTAGGTGATAGGGACACTTTATTTTAATTAAGTTAAAATGAATACAAAAATGACACAAGTATATATCTTTTATCAAAACAATTTTTACATAGGGTTATATATGTTGGATTTTAGATTATAAATATTAATTAGAAAGATAAAAATATTTCCTACATAATTATATTTTATTTATAATTTTTAGCCATTAAATAATTTAATTTATTTATGACACAATGATGATGTAGTAATTACTATAATAGTGAAAAATTAAAATAATTGACATTATAAATACCCAAATAAAAATAATATGAAAATTTTAATGAATTAAAATAATTTTATAGGATAATATGATATATTAGGATTGATTTAATTGACTTTTTTTGAAGTAATCAATTTGTTATGAGTTTCAAAAAAATCAGCTATTGAATAGTGTCAAAATTGACATAAAAGAGTTCTTAAAACAAATATTATATTATAAATTGATATTAAATTCCTAAAAATATAAGGTTCGGCCAAGAGACTTATATCATGATAGGTTCATCATTAATGGACCAATTGGGGGTCGCGTGGATGTATATAGTAAGTTTATTAACCATATTATATAAAAATACAAAGAGACATTGTAAAAGTGAAACTAATTAACATAGAGTTAATACTTAAAGATAAGGTTAATATAAGTACCCAAACCTGTCTAAATTCTATTGGTGGAGTTGTTTGAGACCCATACCCACATTAACCTTTGAATAATAAACTTTGGAGCCATTGGAAACCGAATATGAATTTATTATAAACTAATATCTCTAGCTTTTCCAAAGGTGCCCCTCACCCCTCTTATAAAAGGGCACACCTCCTTCTCATTTATTCACACCTTAAAAGCCTTTTGGTTCGGAAAAAATCTGCCCAAATACTCTCCCAACTTCCCTCACTACAACCTAGAGGCCTTATTTTGAACAGAAATCCAACCTAAGGAGCCCTTTTGATCAAATCAAAAGGAAGAACCCGAAGAAGAGGTAATGATTTCACCACCCTTTTCCAAGTTCATTTCTTCTTCCACTTCTTCTTCCTTTGTTGTTACCATTATAAAATAATAACTCCAGTATCATATATATACTGTGATGTTATTATAAATATGGTACAACCATATTCAGTATTCTATCCACCCTTTGAATAATATGTCACCATACGTGCGTACGTACGGCTTACCGTCTCCACGTCGTGGTGTAATTGTTATTCAATATATTATTATTTGGATGGGTATAATAATGATGTGTAACTCATGTAAATAATAAATATAACATGTTAATTATTCTGTATATATGATATACCATCCATTTATATATTATTTTAATATCAAAATAATGATATTGTCGCTCGTGCGTACGTACGGACTACCGTCTCCACGAACGCGATGAGATTCATTCTCCATCGTATGCATTCAAGTATAATTATCATTTGATGATTTAAAAAATGATGTTTAAGGACTTGATATCATTCTGGATATGAATAATATACAACCTATCCTTTACAAACATGTCTTACGTAACAAAACATATAAAAGAAAACAAGTAAGTTAACACCCGAAACAATGATAATACTAAGATATTATTATCAAATAAATATTAAAAGATCATATATGATATCATATTAATGTATATGATTATTGTATAATTTAATAACAATTATTTTATCATTATACAGGAGGTTAGCCTACCCCAACCAAGGAAAAGTACGAGGTAAGGGTTATTTCACAATCTCTTCATTATCCGAGGTTGTTTATACGTAATAATCTACTGGGATCTCATTATCATCCACATCCATGTTTCTTAAAAATGTATTTCAAAACATTTTTTACAAGAATATGGGTTAAAGTCATTTATACCTTGTTTGACTTTTTATAAGAGGAATCTTTCCGTCATTTTCAAAACAAGGTCCTTTTTAACCTTTTTGACAGAATTAAGGTAAGAATGTTTTTTTTAACTTATACGGTGGGTGCGGTTGTTTTCCGCCGTTATAAAATATTCAAATCTTTCCTTACAATCTTATAAGAATATTTTTAAGAAAATGTTTTATTTTATATGGCTCTTAAATGATTTCAAAAATAGAAAGAGATATTTCTCTAAAAAGTGTTTTGATTTCATCTATGTTAACATCCTTTGATGGATTTTACGCTTATTTGAAGTTGATTTATTATGATACAAAACTTCTATATTGAATTGAAGGTTTTGTTATATGTTTGACTATGGATGTGATATTTTAATACCATTCATAGTTTATGGTGAAATTATTGACATTTCTTATGTTAGTTTTAATACGAATGTTTATGTTATGTTTAAACCTTTTCATATGGGAATGCATTGGACTTAATATGTGACGGGTGGAGCCCGCTATAGCTCCTCGATGCATCGGTAGGTCTCATGAGACAAACTAGTGTCTTGGAACAAGGCCTTGACAAAATCTTATTTGTAGTCTTGGCACGAGGCCTTGGCTATGTGGTTATGATAGTCTGGCATTATTCATTCCAACATTATGAAAGTGGTTAGTGATTTTGCATGTGATTATTCGATTAGTAGAATATCCATGTGAATGAGTAAATGGCATTATTTCATTTTATTTATGCCATACAATGTTGAAAGTTCAAGTTTGAAAGGCTTTTGTTTTATTTATACATTGCCTTAAATGTTTATTCTTATATATGAAAGTTTCCGCTATATTGTTATCCTTACTGGGCATTTGAGCTCACCCCTTTTCTATGTTTTATTTTTCCCAGGAAGTGAAGAAGTAAATTATGAATGACCTGCAGGGATATTATGTGGGGATATGAGTGTGGATTATGGAGACATTATGTTGTTGTAGTAGTTTTTCATTTTATGATGTAATGTAAAACTTATGAATATATCTAGTGTTTCCAAGGATACTAAACCAATCAGTCTTTCGAGATTTGATCTTTCTTGTGATCATGCCAATGTTATGTAATAATGCACCGACTCTGGGTAACTAGGGTCGGGGAGTTACAGTTGGTATCATAGGAAGTTTAGTACAAACCTTGGAACCTAGATTTAGATAAAATCTGATTAGAGCACGTAGACCTAAGATGAACTTTGAGGATTAGTATAGAAGAACTTCCTAGAATTTTGGTATTGTAGAGATTTTGTGAGTTTTCCGAGAAATACATCCTTATCTGGATACGAGAAGGTAGAGGCGGCTCTGGTACAGATGTACCTAGGGGTAAAACCTGAAAACACCGCTTTGAGCTAGACTCGAACGGGAACTGGTGCACGACAACGGGCCTTGCTGCACTCTTGGTTACGACACTCCCGGGGGATATTCTTAGGATAACTCTCATTTTCATTACAAATAATTATGAAGGGTTTATGAGTATATACTTCCTCAAAGAATTTTTTTTTATGATTATGGATTATATCCATAAATAGTTTAATTTATGTTAAGTGTTTTATAAGTATGAGATTATGTATTTTGATTCATAAACTGATCTAGTTTATGCCATTGTTTAGAAATGGAACCTAGTGGAAGAAATGGAAACCGTATCAATGCACGCACTCCAAGTAGGGATTTCCCTCCTGCTCAAGATAATTATAGTGGGGCTGGTGATGCAACTGGTGCCGATCAGCTAATCACCATACTGGGACAACTTACTCAGGTTATGAATAATAACCTTACCCGTATGGAGCACCCTGATCCACAGCGTGGAGGATCAATGTTAGATCGGTTCATGAGGCAACAACCACCAACATTCAATGGGAGTAAAACTCCCTTAGTAGATGAGCAATAGATAAATTCCCTAGAGAAAATATTTCAGGCTTTGGGGAGCAGTGAAAGGGAAAAAGTCATCATGGCAGTTTACCGCCTCACTGGAGATGCTGATCAATGGTGGTCTTTGATTCAAAACATGAAGGAAGATGATGAAGTATCAAATATGTAATGGAGGGTGTTCAAAGATCTGTTTTTAGAAAAATACTTTTCTCATGACCATCGAGCAGATATGGAAAGGCAATTTCTGAGTCTGAGACAGAAGGAGGATGAGAATATTGCAAAGTATGAGGCTAATTTTACAAGGTTAGCAAGGTATGCTGGAGATTATATACGTAACCCAAGAAGTAAGATTGATCGTTTCTTTGATGGGTTAAAACCATTTCTTCGTCGAGCAATAGTCTCACAATCCTTTTCATCGTACGAAGACATTGTCTCATGTGCTATCAAGACCGAAAAGTAATTCTCTAAGTCTTATGACTTTAAAGCAAATAAAGAGAAGAAGAGACCTGCTGATAAATCTGGGAATGGAAATAAGGGGAAGAAGGGATAGGTTGAATATCCATCTTGTGGTAAATACGGGAAGAAACATCCTGGTACTTGCTTGAAGGGAATGGGAGTCTGTTACAAGTGTGGTGAAAAAGGCCACCAAGCTTGTGATTTCAAGGGGAAGAAGGAACCTACCAACGTTCAGTGCTACAATTGCCGGGAGATGGGGCATTATGAAAATGAATGTCCTAATCGTCAGGAGAACTTACCTCAGAAAAGGCCAAGGGATCAAGGACAAGCTTATGCTATCTCTACTGCTGAGGTAGAAGCTCCGAAAGACGTGGTGGCAGGTAATTTAATGGTTTCTTCAAGTTTAGCAAATGCATTATTTGATTCCGGATCATCGCATTGTTTCATATCATCCCAGTTTTCTAAGAAAATTAGATATTTCAAATTCAATTTAATAAGGGAGTTGTCAGTTAAAACTCCAAAGGGAAGTATCATTGCAACAAAGTTTTGTGAATCAGTCCCCATTAGAGCACATAAATGTTCTTTATCTGCTGATCTCATCGTCATACCTATGATTGAGTTTGATATAATCCTCAGTATAGACTGGCTTTCGGACTATGATGCGAAGATTTATTGTAAGAAGAAAGAGGTTACGATTCTTGATGATAATGATAAGGAACACCTTATCTTTAGAGCAGAATCGTCACCACCTAATTCTTATTTAGATCCACCCCCAGTAGCTCAACTTAATTCAATTATTGGGGAGGAAGAGAATGAAATAACTGTCGGTGAGGAAAGGAATGTTCAAATAGAGGATGTACCTGTTGTGAAATAATTTGTAGATGTATTTCCGGAAGATTTACCTGGACATCCTCCAGAACGAGAAGTTGAGTTTTCCATTGATTTAATTCCTGGATCAAGGCCTATATTGAAGACCCCTTATAGAATGGCCACTGTAGAATTAGTGGAACTAAAGAAACAACTAGAGGAATTGAGTAATAAGGGATTTATTCGCCCTAGTGTTTCTCCATGGGGAGCCCCTGTTCTTTTTGTTAAATAGAAAGATGGATCTATGAGGTTATGTATCGACTACAGGGAGATCAATGCTATAACAATAAAGAACAAGTATCCCCTACCACGCATTGATGATTTATTTGACCAACTGCATGGAGCTCAATACTTTTCAAAGATTGACCTTCGATTTGGATACCATCAGTTGTGTGTGAAGAAGGAATACATTCCGAAGACAACATTTCGAACCAGGTACGGGCATTACGAGTTTACCGTAATGCCGTTTGGATTGAGTAATGCACCCTCTGTATTCATGGATCTGATGAATATAGTTTTCAAGGAGTATCTCGATGAATTTTTGGTGGTATTTATTGATGATATCTTGGTATTCTCCAAAACCTACGAAGATCATGAAAATCACTGGTGCATTATCTTGAAGACTCTGAGGAGGCATGAATTATATGGGAAGTTTAGCAAGTGTGAATTCTGGCTTCAGGAGATTTCTTTTCTTGGCCATATTGTCTCTAAAGATGGAATCTCTGTTGATCCTTCTAAGACCAAGGCAATCCAAGAATGTCCAGCACCTATGAGTGTAACTGAGGTACGTAGTTTTATTGGTTTGGCAGGTTATTATCGACGTTTCGTCCAGAATTTTGCCCGATTGGCTAACCCATTAACGAAGCTCACACGTAAAGGGGTTAAATTTGTTTGGACAAAAGAGTGTGAAGAATGTTTCGAAGAACTGAAGATAAGATTAGTCAATGCTCCTATATTGACTCTACCATCGGGGAATGATGGGTTCGTTATTTATAGTGATGCATCAAAGAAAGGACTTGGTTGTGTCCTTATGCAGAATGATAGAGTTATTCCCTATGCATCAATATAGTTGAAAATTCATGAACACAACTATCCTACTCATGATCTCGAGTTAGCAGCTGTGATATTTTCTTTGAAGATATGGAGGCACTACCTCTATGGTGAAAAATGTGAGATTTATACTGATCACAAGAGTTTGAAGTATATTTTCTCACAAAAAGAACTCAACATGAGGCAAAGGAGATGGCTTGAATTACTCAGGGATTATGATTGCACGATACACTACCACCCGGGGAAAGAAAACAAGGTGGCAGATGCTTTGAGTAGAAAAGACCATGGAGTTTTGAACAATATGAGAATTGAAAGGGATCCAATTTTCATGGATCTAGTGAAGATGGACATGGGAATAACAAGGGAAGGTGAAACATCAATTCTTTTTCAAATGGTTGCCAAACCATCTTTACTAGAAAGGATTAAGAGTTCTCAGACCGATGATGAAGAATTTCAAAAGAAGATTAAAGCTGTGAATGATGGGAGATTGAGAGACTTTGTGTATGAAGATGGAATTTTGAGATTCGGGAAAAGACTTTGTGTTCCCGATATACCTGATCTAAAAAGGGAATTGTTGGATGATGCTCATAGTTCCAATTTCTATATACACCCTGGGAGAACCAAAATGTATAGATATTTGAAGGAACATTTTTTGTGGGACAACATGAAGAGGGAGATTGCTGATTTTGTGTCAAGATGTATGGTTTATCAACAAGTGAAAGCTGGAAGGCAACATCCTGGAGGAGTCATGCAACCTCTTCCCATACCGGAGTGGAAATGGGACAATATTACGATGGACTTTGTCATGGGGCTACCAAAGACTCCTAGAAGGAACGATGCAATATGGGTTATTGTTGATCGTCTTACCAAGTCAGCACATTTTCTTGCTATAAGAGAAGATCTACCCCTGGAACGTCTAGCAATACTATATATTAATGAATTTGTGAGACTTCATGGAGTACCCCTATCGATTGTTTCTGATCGTGATCCCCGTTTTACTTCAAGATTTTGGAAAAGTCTTCAGAAATACCTGGATAATGAACTTCATTTGAGCACTGCTTACCACCCTCAGACAGACGGACAATCAGAACGGACTATTCAGACCTTAGAAGACATGTTGAGATCTTTCTCACTTGACTTTCAGGGTATGTGGGATCAATATTTACCACTTTTAGAATTTTCCTATAACAATAGCTTCCATTCGAGTATTCAGATGGCACCATATGAAGCGTTATATGGAAAGAGATGTCGTACACCAACCTGTTGGGATGACGTTGGTGAAAGAAAACTTGTAGGCCTAGAACTGGTGGAGGAAATGGTGGAAAAGGTGAAAGTAATCCAAAATCACATCAAAGCAGCTCAAAGTAGGCAGAAGAGCTATGCCGATAATCGAAGGAAGGATTTGGAATTTCAAGTCGGTGATCATGTTTTCCTAAAGGTATATCCATGGAAGGGAGTTATACATTTTGGTAAGAATGGTAAATTGAGTCCCAGTTACATCGGACCTTTCGAAATTCTAGAATGAATTGGGGCTGTAGCTTACTGATTGGCAATGCCGCCAAGTCTCTCCAAAGTTCACGATGTGTTCCACGTATCTCTGTTGAAGAAATACATGCTTGACCCAACGCATGTACTCTCCTATGAGGAATTAGAACTGGAACCTAATCTTTCCTATTGTGAAGAGCCCGTCAGGATTCTTGAAACGAGAGAACAAGTGCTGAGAAACTGGATGACGCGTCTGGTAAAAGTTTTGTGGAGAAACCATAAGATGGAAGAGGCAACGTGGGAACCCAAGGAACATATGATGAAGAACCACCCGAGTCTTTTCATGCGGTAGTATTCTAGAAATTCCGAGGAAGAAATTATTTGAAGGAGGTGAGAATGTAACACCCCAAGCTTCTATGGTACGCTTCTCTTTGAATAATGTGATAGCGTGTGTTGTACGCAACACCGAGTTCTAACACACTGTAACCAATCAAACTAGCCGTTATGAATAGTAATACCTACTTTTTGAAATTATATATATTTTATATTTAAAAATGTACTTCATTTTTGGATTCGGAATATCTAATTTATCCTAAGATGAAATTTTGGTACTTTTCGGATAACTTTAATATTTTGATGAATAGTGAAAATTACTAAATTCTAATTAAAAACAACTTTTTTAATCAAAATAATTAATAGTGATAAATTATAAATTTGAGTGGTTTTAAAGTATATTTATAATATATTTTTACCATTTAATATAATGTTGGTCATTGGACATAATTTTACAATTAAACCGAACATAAACAAGTGTCAATCTTTTGATAGTTATTATCTCTTAAAAACACGCTTTTTGTTTTGACAGCGGAAATTAATTTTAAATTAATTTCTACCACTTCTTTGTTTTGAATTTAGAAAAATGGATTCCATATTTGGAATCAGGATGTCCAAATTGTGTAAATAGGTAACTTATATTTTTAGACATTTTGAATAATTACTGTGGTAAATATTTTATTTACCATGGTTAAGGGTAAATCTGGTAAATAAGGGTTAAAAAATAATATTATAATAATACTAAATTACCCTAAAACGTGTCCTAGCCTTATTTGTTGATAAGGTTTTGACCATAGGCATATTGGGGTCGATTTTGGGACCCCATGGTGCCACTTGTAGGTGATAGGGACACTTTAATTTAATTAAGTTAAAATGAATACAAAAATGACACAAGTATATATCTTTTAGAAAAACAATTTTTTACATAGGGTTATATATGTTGGATTTTAGATTATAAATATTAATTTGAAAAATAAAAATATTTCCTACATAATTATATTTTATTTATAATTTTTAGACATTAAATAATTTAATTTATTTATGACACAATGATGATGTAGTAATTACTATAATAGTGAAAAATTAAAATAATTGATATTATAAATACCCAAATAAATATAATATGAAACTTTTAATTAATTAAACTAATTTTCTAGGATAATATGATATATTAGGATTGATTTAATGGACTTTGTTTGAAGTAATAAATCTGTTATGAGTTTCAAAAAAATCAACTATTGAATAGTGTCAAAATTGACATAAAAGTGTTCTTAAAACAAATATTATATTATAAATTGATATTAAATTCCTAAAAATATAAGGTTCGTCCAAGAGACTTATATCATGATAGTTTCATCATTAATGGACCACTTGGGGGTCTCTTGGATGTATATAGTATGTTTATTAACCATATTATATAAAAATACAAAGATACATTGTAAAAGTGAAACTAATTAACTTAGAGTTAATACTTAAAGATAAGGTTAATATAAGTACCCAAACCTGTCTAAATTCTATTGGTTGAGTTTTTTTCGACCCATAACCACCTTAAACTTTGAATAATAAACTTTGGATCCATTGGAAACCGAATATGAATTTATTATAAACTAATATCTCTAGCTTTTCCAAAGGTGCCCCTCACCCCTCTTATAAAAGGGCACACCTCCTTCTCATTTCTTCACACCTTAAAAGCCTTTTGGTTTGGCCAAAATCTGCCCAAATACTCTTCAAACTTCCCTCACTACAACCTAGATGCCTTAGTTTGATCATAAAGCCAACCTAAGGATCCCTTTTGATCAAATCAAAAGGAAGAACCCGAAGAAGAGGTAATGAATTCACCACCCTTTTCCAAGTTCATTTCTTCTTCCACTTCTTCTTCCTTTGTTGTTACCATTCTAAAATAATAACTCCAGTATCATATATATACTGTGATGTTATTATAAATATGGTACAACCATATTCAGTATTCTATCCACCCTTCGAATAACATGTCACCATACGTGCGTACGTACGGCTTACCGTCTCCACGTCGTGGTGTAATTGTTATTCAATATATTATTATTTGGATGGGTATAATAATGATGTGTAACTCATGTAAATAATAAATATAACATGTTAATGATTCTGTATATATGATATACCATCCATTTATATATTATTTTAATATCAAAATAATGATATTTTCGCTCGTGCGTACGTACGGACTACCGTCTCCACGAACGCGATGAGATTCATTCTCCATCGTATCAATTCAAGTATAATTATCATTTGATGATTTCAAAAATGATTTTTAAGGACTTGATATCATTATGGATATGAATAATATACAACCTATCCTTTACAAACATGTCTTACGTAACAAAACATATTAAAGAAAACAAGTAAGTTAACACCCGAAACAACGATAATACTAAGATATTATTATCAAATCAATATTAAAAGATCATATATGATATCATATTAATGTATATGATTATTGTATAATTTAATAACAGTTATTTCACCATTATACAGGAGGTTAGCCTACCCCAACCAAGGAAAAGTACGAAGTAAGGGTTATTTCACAATCTCTTCACTATCCAAGGTTGTTTATACGTAATAATCTACTGGGATCTCGTTATCATCCACATCCATGTTTCTTCAAAATGTATTTCAAAACATTTTTTACAAGAATATGGGTTAAAGTCATTTATAACTTGTTTGACTTTTTATAAGAGGAATCTTTCCGTCGTTTTCAAAACAAGGTCCTTTTTAACCTTTTCGAAAGAATTAAGGTAAGAATGTTTTTTTAACTTATACGGCGGGTGCGGTTATTTTCCATCGTTATAAAATATTCAAAGCTTTCCTTACAAGCTTATAAGAATATTTTCAAGAAAATGTTTTATTTTATATGGCTCTTAAATGATTTCAAAAATAGAAAGAGATATTTCTCTAAAAAGTGTTTTGATTTCATCTATGTCAACATCCTCTGATGGATTTTACGCTTATTTGAAGTTGATTTATTATGATACCAAACTTCTATATTGTATTGAAGGTTTTGTCATATGTTTGACTGTGGATGTGCTATTTTTATACCATTCATAGTTTATGGTGAAATTATTGACATTTCGTATTCTAGTTTTAATACGAATGTTTATGTTATGTTTAACCCTTTTCATATGGGAATGCATTGGACTTAATATGTGATGGGTGGAGCCCGCTATAGCTCCTCGATGCATCGGTAGGTATCATGAGACAAACTAGTGTCTTGGCACAAGGCCTTGACAAAATCTTATTTGTAGTCTTGGCACGAGGCCTTGGCTATGTGGTTATGATAGTCTGGCATTATGCATTCCAACATTATGAAAGTGGTTAGTGATTTTTCATGTGATTATTCGATTATTAGAATATCCATGTGAATGAGTAAATGGAATTATTTCATTTTATTTATTCCATACAATGTTGAAAGTTCAAGTTTGAAAGGCTTTTGTTTTATTTATTCATTGACTTAAATGCTTATTTTTATTTATGAAAGTTTCCGCTATATTATTATCCTTACTGGGAATTTGAGATCACCCATTTTCTATGTTTTATTTTTCCCAGGAAGTGAAGAAGTAAATTATGAATGACCTGCAGGGATATTATGTGGGGATATGAGTGTGGATTATGGAGACATTATGTTGTTGTAGTAGTTTTTCATTTTATGATGTAATGTAAAACTTATGAATATATCTAGTGTTTCCAAGGCTACTAAACTAATCGGTCTTTCGAGATTTGATCTTTCTTGTGATCATGCCAATTTTATGTAATAATGCACCGACTCTGGGTAACTAGGGTCGGGGCGTTACAATATTTGAGGAAGAATTGTCTCTTCTCTTGTGGATATAGGTATAAATAACCATTTGGTTTTATATGATCATTGGGGTTTGAGAGAATTATAAGTTATTATAATTTGGGATGAAATGAAAGGTATGATATAACATTTGTGGTTAAATTATGTTATGGTAATATTATAAAATATAGTTTTTGAAAAAGGACAACACGTAGACCGTGTGACAACTCGTCGCGTCGGACAAAGCTGTGCGAATCGAACCCACAACCAAAGTGCGATTGGGATTTATCGCTTACCACTGGACTACGTGAAGTCCCTAGTTAGTGTGACTATTATTTTTAGTTAAATGATTTTATTGATCAATAATAAGTTGATTTGGGTTCTTATGTATTATCAAATGAATACCCTTAGTATAGGAAAATGATTTGGTGATTAAGTGATAAATGTTATTTTGGAAGATGTTCACTTTGTTGGGAACACTATATGTCCAAGGAAAATAGAATACTATGGTATTTCATTAGAAGAGTAATGGTGGATTTTTATCTATGTTTTTATTGCGGATTTATAGTTATTTGGGTTATTTATGGAAATGATTAACCTATAATAAAGAATATGTGATTAGGTTAATTACTTTTAAGTATGTGACTTTAAGAGTAGATGATGTCATTTGGAGATACAATTTAACGTAGAAGAATACATTCTTATAAGTTTTGGGTTTCAATATTAGTTTGGATTATATTGAAGGATTTTGAGGAAAATTTATTATTGAATGGAATTTATTTAACTTTGGGGTATTGTTGGTTTAATTTTAGAAATTAAGATTAGTATTTTTTTTTCTCTAATGGAATATACATTTGGGGGATCATTAGATCTTGTACTAACCATTTTGGTTTTGATTAATCTCTAAAGACAATGTAAATATATAGTTTATCCTGCATGGATCATGTGATTCTATAGAAGTTTATTCTAGCTCTTCTAGTGTGACCAAGTCTTCTTGAATACTCATCGTTTAAAAAAATGAGTTAGTGGTGGAAATTTATTAAAGAATGAAACTCTACTTAAAAAGTAAGTATATATCTTTATATTCTTAGTCAACATCATAAATTAATTCCTCATCCTTATGTAATGTAACTTAAAACAAAAAATGTTGTCCGTTTACTTTTTCTACTAGGAGACTAATGATCGTTTGTCCCAACACAAGTTTGTGATTTTCTTATTATTAACCTTATCCTGATCATGTTTTCTATCCCTCTCCATCATAACTGAACACTTAGTTTATCGTCCATATCCATCTTTTCCTACATGGAATCCTAGTATGGGTTATCTTGGGTGACCTTTATACCTCTCTTCCTTTCTTTTAAAGTGATAGTTTTATTGACTCTTTTTCCGTTGTGGGACTTTATATTATATTCTCAAGCCCAATTTTAAAACAAATTGCGAGGACGCAATTTATTTAAGGTGGGGAGAATGTAACACCAAAATCTTCCACGGTACACTTCTCTTTGAATAATGTGATAGAATGTGTTGTACGCAACATCGAGTTCTAACACACCACAACCGATCAAACTAGCCGTTATGAATAACAATACCTACTTTTTGAAATTTTATATATTTTATATTTCAAAATAGACTTCATTTTTGGATTCGGAATATCGAATTTAGCATAGGGTGAAATTTTGGAACTTTTTGGATAAAACTTATATTTTGATGAATAGTGAAAATTACTAAATTTTAATTAAAAACAACTTTTTTAATCGAAATAATTTATATTGATAAATTATGAATTTGAGTGGTTTTAAAGTATATTTAGAATATATTTTTACCATTTAATATAATTTTGGTCATTGTACATAATTTTACAATTAAACCGGACTTAAACAAGTGTCAATCTTTTGATAGTTATTATCTCTTAAAAACACGCTTTTTGTTTTAACAACGGGAATTAATTTTAAATTAATTTCTGCCACTTCTGTGTTTTGAATTTGTAAAAATTGATTCCATATTTGGAATCAGGATGTTCATATTGTGTGAATATGTAACTTTTATTTTTAGACATTTTGAATAATTACTGCGGTAAATATTTTATTTACCATGGTTAAGGGTAAATCCAGTAAATAAGAGTTAAAAAGTAATATTATAATAATACTAAATTACCCTAAAACGTGTCCTAGCCTTATTGGTTGATATATGTTCTACCATAGGCATCTTTGGGTCGATTTTGGGACCCCATGGAGCCACTTGTAGGTGATAGGGACACTTTATTTTAATTAAGTTAAAATAAGTACAAAAATGACATAAGCATATATCTTTTAGAAAAACAATTTTTACATGGGGTTATATATGTTGGATTTTCAACTATAAAAATTAATTAGAAATATAAAAGGATTTCCTACATAATTATATTTTTTTTATAATTTTTAGACATTAAATAATTTAATTTATTTATGATACAATGATGATGCAGTAATTAACATAATAGTGACAAATTAAAATAATTTATATTATAAATACCCAAATAAATATAATTTGAGACTTTTAATGAATTACACTAATTTTCTATGATACTATGACATATTATGATTGATTTAATTTAATTTTTTCGAAGTAATAATTCTGTTATGAGTTTCACAAAAATCAACTATTGAATAGTGTCAAAATTGACATAAAAGAGTTTTTAAAACAAATATTATATTCTTAATTGATATTAAATTCATAAAAATCTGAGGTTCTGCCAAGAGACTTATATCATGATATGTGTATCATTAATGGACCACTTGGGGGTCACTTGGATGTATATAGTAAGTTTATTAACTATATAATATAAAAATACAAAGTGACATGGTAAATGTCAAACTAATTAACTAAGAGTTAAAACTAAAAGATAAGGTTAATATAATGAACCAAACCTGTCTAAATTCTATTGGTTGAATGGTTTTCGACCTATACCCACCTTAAAAATTAAATCATCCACTTTGTATCCATTAGAAACCGAATATGAATTTATTATAAATTAATATTTCTAGCTTTTCCAAAGGTGCCCCTCACCCCTCCTATAAAAGGGCACTCCTCCTTCTCATTTATTCACACCTTAAAAGCCTTTTGGTTCGGCCAAACTCTGCCCAAATACTCTCCCAACTTCCCTCGCTAAAACCTAGTGGCCATAGTTTGATCATAAATCCAACCTAAGGATCCATTTTGATCAAATCAAAAGGAAGAACCCGAAGAAGAGGTAATGATTTCACCACCTTTTTCTAGGTTCCTTTCTTCTTCAACTTCTTCTTCCTTTGTTATTACCATTCTAAAATAATAACTCCAGTATCATATATATATTGTGATGTTATTATAAATATGGTACAACCATATTCATTATTCTATCCATCCTTTGAATAACATGTCACCATACGTGCATACGTACGGCTTACCGTCTCCACGTCGTGGTGTAATAGTTATTCAATAAATTATTTTTTGGATGGGTATAATAATGACGTGTAATTCATGTAAATAATAAATATAACATGATAATGATTCTGTATATATGATATACCATCCAATTATATATTATTTTAATATCAAAATAATGATATTGTCGCTCGTGCGTACGTACGAACTACCGTCTCCATGAACGCGATGAGATTCATTCTCCACCGTATCCATTCAAGTATAATTCTCATTTGATGATTAATAATAGTATCTAAGGACTTGATATCATTCTGGATATGATAAATACACAACCTATCCATTACAAACATGACTTACGTAACAAAACATATAAAAGAAAATGAGTAAGTTAACACCCGAAACAATGATAATACTAAGATATTATTAACAAATCAACGTTAAAAGATCATATATGATATCATATTAATGCATATAATTCTTGTATAATTAAATAAAAATTATTTCACCATTATACAGGATGTTAACCTACTGTCGACCAAGGAAAAAGTACAAAGTAAGGGGTTTCTTATCTCACTTTTAATTCTGTGAGAATTCCGTTGTTCACCACTTATTTATTGCATGTGGTGTGTGCACGGCCCATGATTGTATTAATTGTGTAATATATTTTAATTTATGGATATTTACATCATGATGGTATGATCCTTCTTTCATGGGTGTATGTTTCGTAAGTTACCAAATCGATAAGGGAATTTGAAATTTCAATTTCTACTCATTTGGATTTACGCATATTTCATTGATTATATTACTCCAAGATTATGTGTGGAATCACTATTCATTTGATTATTTCATAATTTCCAATAACCTTCCTATGGATATACTTTTGATACACATAATCACTCCATTGATAATTTCTCAAGCCATCGATATGAATTTGATAAGAGTAATTTTAACTCATTCTCCATTTGTTGAGTTAAACATCCAATTCATTGGTGTAGTTTTTACAAGATTATGTGTGAATGTCCTTTGATTGTTTTACACTAAATATCCAATAATATTTAGTGTATTTATATTTGTCACACATAACTATGTTGTTGATTTATCCTTAACCTAAGGATACTGCTTTTATGAGAGATTTCATCTCAATTTACATTCCTTTGAGACTTCTTTGTTGTTATACACCAAATCACTTTTATATGGTGTATATAATGTACTTTGACATAGTATATCATGAATTCATTTATTCTCATGATATTAAAATGTTTTTATTACATCAATTTTTTTGTATTCAAGTGTCTCTCTTTTGGTTAGAAACTCTAACTAAAATA
Organism: Viscum album; assembly: GCA_963277665.1. Lineage (NCBI taxonomy): Eukaryota > Viridiplantae > Streptophyta > Magnoliopsida > Santalales > Viscaceae > Viscum > Viscum album. Next base: position 225,721,145 of record OY728159.1, on the reverse strand, counting down.
CCATTTTTAAATGTTTTAAAGACTTATTCTTCTAAATCATTCTCATTAATGTCCATGTTTTAAAAAATGGTTTTAAGGATTTATTTATATGGACATTAAAGTTTTAAAATTAAAACTCATTTTAAAAAGTTTCAAAGTTGTATGGGACACTTTGATTCAAAAATCTATTTTTAAATAGCTTCTTGACAAATAGTGTGACTTTTAAATGATTTCAAGAAAAAGGGGGATATTTCTCTCAAATAGTTTTGATGATTATTTTCTTCTATGTCAACATCCTTCATTATTGCTGATTTAGGTTAATGTGATACAATACAATCCTCCATATTGTATCGAAAGAGTTATGTTTGACTGTGGATGTGCTATTTTTATACCATTCATGGTTTGTGGTTAAAGTATTGAAAATTCATATGCTAGTTTTAATACGAATGTTTATGGTATGTTTAAACCTGTTCATATGAGGAATGCATTGGACTTAATAAGTGACGGTTGGAGCCCGCTATAGCTCCTCGATGCATCGGTAGGTCTCATGAGACAAACTAGTGTCTTGGCACAAGGCCTTGACAAAATCTTATTTGTAGTCTTGGCACGAGGCCTTGGCTATGTGGTTATGATAGTCTGGCATTATGCATTGCATCATTATGAAAGTGGTTATTGATATTGCATGTGATTTTTCAAATAGTAGAATATCCATGTAAATAAGTAAATGGAATTATTTCATTCTATCTTTTCCATATTATACTGAAGTTCAAATTTAAAAGGCTTTTGTTTTAGTTATAAATTGATTTAAGTGTTTATGCTTATCTATGGAAGCTTCTGCTATAGTGTTATCCTTACTGAGCATCTGAGCTCACCCATTTCAGTGTTTTATTTTTCCTAGGATGAGAAGAAGTAATTTATGAATGACCTGTAAGGATAGTATGAGGGGATGTGAATACAAGATGTTGTTTTAGTTTTTTTACCTTATGATGTAATGTAAGACTTATGAATATATCTAGTGTTTCCAAGACTACTAAACTAATTGGTCTTTCGAGACTTGATCCTTTGTGATCATGCCAATGTTATGTAATAATGAACCGACTCTAGGTATCTAGGGTCGGGGTATTATAGGATAAGGATAGAACACTAACAATAGAAAAAGAGACTTATAGGTCACACCTAGAAGATCAAAATGAACTCTCTACTATGTACCACCCACCCCCAAAAGTTTAAACACCTCCATCTGATCGATTGGAGGAAAATAAATATCACGTCATGTAATTAACCCCCTTTAAACCTAAACACCTATGACCTTGTCAACTAAACCCTTGCCACTAACTTTAAACAAGTAAACAATATCACCCATCACCAATTCAACATGGGAAATACAATTGGTTTACCGACACAGGAGGTCCGAACGGACTCCACACCATAATGAAAAGTCTAAAATTATTTCATCTTCAAGGGATTTCAGGGAGACCCACAGTGGATCTCCCCACTATAGAGACCAACTAACTTAACTGATTGGTACGAACAGACAATGGAACCCGACACAGGCTAACTCGAAAATGTTTTACACCAACTTTTTCCCCTATAATAAGGGATTTAGCGTATAAAGACTCTAGTCCTGAAGGAAATGTACAAAAAAGTTTTTTATTCTCAATGGGTATTACCATATTTATATGATCCCTAACTAAAAATGAGGTTAATTCACAAGGATGGTCATACAAGGGTCACCAAACAAATACTCGCACCTGGTGAGACAAAACTACTAGTCCTAAGATAATGGGATGGCCACCTCTTTAACACCAAGTATAAATTCTTCCACCCACGAGGGTCACACCATGAAAAAGAGGTCCCCATGCATCTTTCCCCCAAATAGGGCCGCTCAAAATGAGATACCTACACATGATTTAAACTTTAATTATTTCCCCAACTGAATAGAGACACTAGACCAAGGTCCATTATTACCTCGAGGGGCTTCCTGACTATATACCAGCTTCTCTCTAAGACCTATGGCTGGAGATATGATGGTTGAAGCATCTCCTGCCTCACAGTCAGGTACTAAAAAATCTTGACTCAAACTCTTTCAACTCATTCCATGAGAAACTACACCATTATCCAACAACGTCAATAGAACACAAAACATCCTATAAATTTCTCACTCTCACATGGAAATTTCACAAAGACATAGCCTTGAAATATGCTTGTGCATCACCCCTTTTGACTTCAAACTGGATTGGCCACATTAGTTTCCCAACAATAACCTCCTAAAATGAACCTGATGAGAGGCCCAAGGCCCCTTCCAACACTACCAACACCAAAAAACTAGACCTCTTTCACCTTTCCTCATTGAAATTGCATTCACCGCTCTCAAAAAATACCTTTAGACATGACATTATCAAACATTTCCTTTGAAGAATCAGGAAAAATTAGGAGATATGGCCTCTTCCAACATTCCAAAACCACCCTTCCACTGAAAAAGGATCTACTAAACTGAAAACAAGATAAAATGACTTTACTGAAGGAAGTCCTTACTTTTAATCAACTTGAGTTCCCACCATCAGTGGATCACCTGTGGCCACACTTCGAATATAAATCAATCCTTTATGGGGGTGTGCACTAGCCAAGAAAGAAAACCATAGACCCAATAAAACTGGTCTAATGGCCAAGACATACCGCAAGCGAACACTGAGCATGCATAAGGAACTACTCCAAGGGATTCTTGAAGAACTTTTCAAAATAATCCACTAACCACACACTTTAACACCAACTTACCAATAAGAACTAAAACTCAAGACACAAGTCAAAAAAAAATAATTCTCAGCTTGAAACACCTTACAAATGGAATTCCCAAAATTCAAAAGACACAACATGCACTTGACAATTATTAAAACACCAAATTATCCTTTAAAATCACTTTTTGAAAATAAAAAAATCTGGTGGGTTACACAAACACCAATATTTTTCCATGGGCCACACACATACATGTTCTCATACCACACCAGGCACCCACCTCATGTCCATCCAGGCATTAATCCACTCATACCATTGCCAATTCACCATTAACACATATATACCCATTAATGTAGTCACCTGTGGGAACACCAAAGTATAAAACAATCAACCCATGATTTTCAAACATTACTCATCAATTTAAAAAAAAATCATTTCTAGCTATTTAATAAAAAACTCACTTTTCTCATTTAAAAAAAGCTTTCAAAACCCAATCATGTTTACCTAAAGATCAAATTTACATGATTTAAAAACAAGGATATTAGGAACGGTGAAATAGAAACTAGGGCCAATAGGTGACTTGAACATATGGTTGGTGGTTATACGCCAATCACTCCACCGCTAGAGAGATTATTCTAGGAAAATGTCCCTGGTTCCACATGGATTTCCAGGCCCTATGAGATCACTGAGACCATTCCCCAACTCCCATATCATTTACCAAATAACAAGAATCCATAGGGGCCAAAGAACTAAGATGGAACCCAACACCCCTGGTGACTTGAGTCCCACCACGAGGTGTGCTGGCTAGAAACCCTACTCATAACCAGAATGTCAAGTCCAGACAGTCCTAGCTCCTGTCTTCCCAGACTCTTCCCTAATGAATAGAAATCAAAAGATCATAACTTCTCATCTGATAACATTTTGTCACAAACCAATCTGGGTCTCCATTCAACCTAGAACCCGACCCGGTCGAAGGTAAGGCCGGAGGGTCATTCTCATTACCTTTGGACTGGCACAAGTGCCTGAGTATCAAATGAAAATTTGGAAACTATTTACCTAATAAATGTAAAACAAGTAAATAAAATAAGATAAAGTGAATCAACTGGTAGCGGGAATAAAAATAAACTAAGTAGAAAAACATACCTCAAGTGACCTCATGGGTCACCATGGAACATTAAAGAACCACACTTTCTCCTAGAGAGAACCATAAAAAGAGAAACCAGAAACTAGAAAATAAAGTAGGCGTCTGCACTAGGATTCTTGATAGGAATGATAGAGTTGAACAATGCCTTATTCCCTTACCTTTAAAAAGAAACCCAAAACATGATAGTTTTAAAATAAGACATAATAAAATAATGTTTTTTTCTTTTAAAATTTTAGTAACAAGATTTCATTTTCAAGAAAATAATTTATCTTCCACTTTATTTTGAAAATAGGTTCCAAGTATGCATTAACATTTGAAAAAGTAAGAAGACTAATTTAGATTAAAAATACGGTTTTCAAAAAAGAGTGAACAAGCATGAAATAAATGAATTGAAAATCATATCATAAGCGCCATGGGAAATCCCAAATTAGCTAGTATTAGTTGGGGACCTAGGATCATCATTTCTTAGTGAAACATGGTATATCAATCACAACAAACTACATTCTCATGCATGAGCCACTAGTAGGGAACACCCCCATTATCTAGTGGTCTCTAATAAATCATCATAATGTTTAGTTAGTGCTAGAAGCATCAATCCTTCTAGAAAAAATTGGGATGATCCACTTCCATATCATCTAGAATACAATTCCTAGTTCACCCACCTAGATAATCAATTTTCCCATGGGATCAATTTCAAGTGGTGGTGAGTTTTTATCAAGAAAAAATATATGAACTTCTCATTATTTTTCCTAAAAACACATCCAACCTCTCACCACTTATCTTCCCCCTTGAGCACATCCCCCTTTATAAGTTAAACAACAATGCACAATCCTCTTCACTAGGAACATATCACAAATCACACATTTAATATACACATCATGTTTCTAAAACAATGGGGCATGCCTCAAGAGGGGTTTTCACATTTACAAATCATTTTCAAGGTGCCAAATGGGCCTCATTACTTCACAAATAAAAATTTCGATTTAGAAAAATTCTCACCCAACACTTTCAAGTTCTAAATCCTTTTGAAATTATAATTAAAAAAAACATTCACACATTTTAAAACAACATTAAACCATGTTTAAATACAAGATACCCATTTAATAAAGGTAAATCACTATTTGACCATGAATTCGCATCAAATCCCATACACATTTTCTAACTTACAAAATCATAGAATTTCCATTTTTTTAAAATCACACAAGAATCCATATTCATTTAAATCAACTTTTAAAACTAATGTACCTTTCAACATTTTGAGAAATACCTTCCACACACCCAAAACCATTTTAGAAACAAATTTTAAGAATTTAAAAAATTAATCATTTTAATACGAGCTTGAAATCACATTTTAATGAAAAATAAACATGTTAACACATAAAGAGAACCAAAAAAAGAAGGAAATAAAAACATCAAGAATCATCATATATTTTCATAAAATGCATACACTATTTAATATAATTTTTTTTTATGAGAATAGTCAATCAATTAAGAAACTCAATTTAAAGTTATAGGCATAGGGGACCTACCTCAGGGTAGAACCAAACTGAACATTTGGCCCTTGGTACTTTCGAACTAAGAGTTAATGCTCCCCCACTAAGCATATGAACTTTCACATACATATAAGGAAATATTTCCCCTATAAACATACATGAATGTCCATGAAAATGTGTAAGTGGATCCTTAAATATATGCTTATATGCATATACTAGTCAAAACTCGCCTATGTATGCATTTTCATATATATACTTGGGAACACCTAGCCGCATACATGTATATTCATTTCTATGGATGACTATATATGTAACGCGGGACACGCATATATATATATATATATATATATATATATATATATATATATATATATATATACTTACCTATGCACACACAAGCGAGTCGCCTTTGACCCGGCAACTTGAAACAACAAATCAGGAACCATAGACTGCACATATAATTTAATAAATAAATAATACAATTTATGAAACACTTAAAAATTATAACCAAAGGTTTTATACAAAAACACAATAAAAACATATTTTTAAACCAAATGGACACCAAAATATTTTTTAAAAACATACACCCACCAAAATAGCTTGCAAACATGATTCACATCTCTTCCACACTTTACTAAATCATTTGAAAAAATTTAAATACATTACCAAAATGGTAAAAATCACAAAAAATCCCTTGAACTTTAAAAATAACCACTTCAAAAACATTCCTCAACCAAAACAATTTTTCCAGGAAGATTTTCATATTTTATATCGTATAATAAACCATTTTGACAATTTATAAAACAACAACCCATGAAGCACCACATGACCTTACACCAAAACACACCCAAAAGTACCTTTTTAAAATCAAACACACACTAATACCATACCAAAATATAATTTTTATCCCTTGAATAATATTATAAACAAGGTTCAAAAATCATAAAACACAACCAAGCAATACCAAATGGATTTACATAAAAACAATCCTCGTTTCACTTAAACATGCCATATACAAATTAAGTACATGCTAATAACTTTCAAAATCTACTTTAACACCAAAAATATAAATTAAGAAACATGCTAAATAATTTATTCAATAAAATTAATTCATAAAATAATGTCTATAGATGGAACCACCTACCTCGGGTGGAGAAACTGCTAAACAAATGTGTGAGACCACTTCTACACCTCAACCACACCTCAAACAAACCATAACAAGGAAGAATTTAACCATAAACAATAAGATCAAACTCTAGTAACCAAGATCTACCCTTAAAACTAATGCCCTACCAACTAGAAAACCAAACCCCAAATAAAAATGAACCAAAACCCTAGGGAATGAGGAAGAGGGGATTACTAGGGGAAGGCGTTTCGGAAGAGGGGCTGATGTCCGGGGTCACAGTTTTTAAAAGAGGCACCAGCAGCGAAGGGGGGTTCATTGAGTAGGGATGGATAGTAAGGGGTGTGTCGGTAGGGTTCACATCCAATAGGGGGTGTGTCGGGCAGGGTTCGCAGCCAGTAGGGGGTGCTTGGCAGGGTTTGAAACCAGCAGGGGGGTTTGTGACAGACTGAGTTTGCCAGAAGTGGGGAGGGCTAGCTAGTGGCGATGTGCATAGGGGGGAGGATAGATTGTCTAGGAACATTCTTGTGGGGGGTGGCTTCACAATGAGGGTTACAGGGGGAGGGTAAATCGCACCAGGTTGGGGGGATGGGGGATTGGATTTCCTTATTTTCTATTTTTTAAACCCAAAATTACTCATAATATTAACATAATTATTGATGAAGATAATAATAATAATAATAAATTCACCATTAATATTATTATTTAAATAATTCATTAGATTTAATTTTTTTTCTTATTTCACTTTGTCCATATTTTATTATTCCTTTCATTTTATTTATTTGCCTTGAACATTAGGTAGGCCGCATGGTGACCCAAGCGAACCCTTGCAGCTTCGACCACGATTTTCCCATTCATTGGACATTTTCAAGGTCAAAGAATTCATTTATCATCAAAAATGAAAAAAATTGTTTAATTGGTCTTGGCTCGCACCACGACATATTATTTCAAATGATAAAATAAAATTACTTCAAAAGTCCAGTTGTGATAGTAATGACCCAAACATTTATCAATGGAATTTATCTCTTATTATAATATTTTAATATAATATAAATCACATAAAAACACATAAATACCACAATAAAAACAGTAAAAATGAATAATGAATGAAATAAGAGGCTTTTTCTAAAATTAAGAAACATATACTAATGGAATAGTAACATGACCTTTGGAATAGTAATATGACCCTTAGGAATAGTAATCTAGATAATATAATAGTAACCTCACCTATTAAAGTATAAATATAATTTAGGTATCTTATAAATAAAAATATTATATAATTATATCACATTATAAGAAACAAATGTTTTTAAACTGATAAATTAAGTGTTGTTATTTTTGTGAATCATAAATGTTCATTAACAATTTTTTAATTAATATAATGATTTAAAAGATAATTTATTTTTTAAAAATTAGATTCTAAAATTAATATTTTTTGTCTTTTTATTTTAAGATAATTTTATGAGACCTTAATTAATTTTTGAATGTATTATAAAATTAGTTATAATATTAAAATCGTTATTTTTCAAGTAAATCAAGATCTTATTTAAAAATTAACTTTATTATATTTTGGAAATTATTTTCATAAAATGGATTTAATTTTTTAATTTTTTATTTCAAACAATTTTTTGGGTGAATTATTGGTATTTTTCTAAAATACATGAATTTATAGTGAATAGTGAAATATGGTAAATTACTGTATAAGCTAAATATATGAATTATTGAGTCATGTATGATGTATAGATGATTTAAGCCCATAATATCAAACTATAAATAATTATTTTTATATATTTATTAATAATCCTCAAACTATTCATAGTCTTAAGCCAAAATAAGAAACTAATGAATAAAATAAGGTGAAAACATTCCTCTCCTCCCCTATAAATACTACCCCCTCGCCACCTATTCTCCTCACACCTTACAAGCCTTGAATTTTTTCCACGTTCTTCCAAAAACTATTTGTAATATCCTCCATCACATTCAAGATCCTTTTTTCTCATAAAAATATCAAACCTGTTTCCAAAAGGAGGTTCTCAAGGAGGATAAATTCAAGTGGTAAAATCCTCTTTATTTTTTTAAATTTATTTTAAATTTATTTTATTTTATTATCCTCTCATTACCTAACCCTATAAAAGTTTAATTAAACTCTAGTATCTTTTATATACTATAATTTTATCATTTTAATGAAATAATTCATTAGCAATCCTCTTCAAATTGAAATTTAATTTAAAAATGAAAACATTTTCGGTGAGGTGTTGATTCACCACCTTCATGGAAGAAATGTTTTTGTTTTCCCTAAAGCCTTAAAATATGGTCATAAAACAATTATTATATTTAGAAAATATATTTATATACATATTATAAGTTATATAATGTTATGATACCAATATATAAACATGATGTTAAATAAAATGATATACAATCCTAATGGTCGTAAAAAATGCCAAAATAAATTAAAACATTTTAATTAATGATCTATCAAATAAATAACAATAATAAAATATAAAAAAATGATATATAATACCAATTATACTTATTTATGTTAATTAATAACATATAACTTCAATTTTGGGGAATCATTCTCATTGTACATGAACTTCTGTACTTATAGACAAGAGAACCGATCAGGGAAACCAAGAAAAAGAACGCTCTCTAACGATAAAATTAAACACTATAACCCATTAAAAAGTCCATAAATAAACTTAATAAAAAAATAATAAATCAAATTAATTTATAAAAGGTTATAGATTTAAAAATTAATGAATTTAATTTAATTATCTAGGGTACTAAAGTGAATAAATCATTCAGACATAAGGTAAGGGGATTCTCAAACCCAACTCTCTTCCTTTGGGTTTTTACCTATTTCACTCAATTTTCAGTATATATGTTCCATTAAGGTTCCATAAATATCATTCATTTTTTCTATTATTGATATACATTTTTCTAATCTGATTTTCTGAAAAAATTAACCATTTTTCGAAAATAAATCTTCTTTCTAAAAACACAACTTTTACTTCTCGTGATATCATTTCTTCCTCACTCAAGATTGATGATTCTTAGAACAAGTATGTCATTACCTATTTATTTTGGAACCATAATTTTTTTTCATGAATGTATTATTTATGAAACAAAACCCATTCCTTTCCATGGGTTATTTTATGTCTGATATTGATATATTTTCTATGTAGAATTCATGATAATGTAAATGTTATGATGTGATGGGTGTTTCTGGGGTGATATAGCACTCCAATGAATTAGGTAATGTGATTTATCTCATGAGGTATAGTGATGTATGTGTGTTAGTTGACCACTAATACATGATGTTTCATTTTTATGAATTTCCACATTCTATGCCTTTATCTAATGCTTCCTCTCATGATGATGATGATGATGTTATTATGAAGATTATACTCACCCCATATTCTATTGATCCATGTTATTATCTATCCTATTATAGAGCTTTTATATCACCCCTTTCATTTATTTATTTCTTTATGTGATTACTTTTACTAAGGATAACATGAGGGCCACTAAGAAGATATAAAAGAAGGAATTAAATATTATTTATGATTTATTATGAAAATGTAATGTATTGACCTAATTTCCCCAAGAAATTGAATATTTTGATCATGGTTATGTAACAATTTTATGTTTTTTATCTTTAAAATGATTTAATAGTTATGTAAGAAAAATGTAGGGTCACTATAGTTGGTATCAATGCATAGTTGAGTTAATTCAAGAATTAGGATTAGAGAATAGTAGAGAAATCCCTCAGTATGATACTAGGTATATGTAAGCACCCAAGAATCTTTCCTCGAGAAAAATGAAAAACATAGGGATCCCATAATACATGACTTTAGAGTTAATTTCACTGAGTAATAAATTATTTATTCATAATTTGTTTTCTTATATTTTGTGAAAACCTTTTATATTTTATAAAATGGTAGGAATTAGGAGAAACCTGACCAAAAACCCATGTAAGGGAAAATGAAGTGATCACCAAATGAAATACCCAATGCCTTGGGAGGTGAAGTTCAAAATTTCATGGTAATGCTTACCCAATTGTCTTAGGATATAAGTAATAACTTGAAAAATTTGAAACATCTACTTTAACTTAAGAGGGAGTAGCTGGTAATCAAGTATTTTATGCAGAAACAACCACTGACATTTAGTTCATCTTTAGATCCACATTTCACATAACAGTTGTAAAACTCAATGGAGAAGATATTTTTTGCCCTTCTTTGTTCTAAGATGAAGAAGGTGACTCTAACTATTTATTGTCTAGATGGATGGGCCGATTAATGGAGTTTATTGATTAAAAACACCAAACTTTAGAATGAAATTGAAGATATGTTGTAGAAATAATTTAAGATTATATTTCTTATCAAATATTTCAATCAAACTCTTCACACAAAGATAGAGAGATAATTCATAGAGATAAAGCAAAAAAGTTGAATCTATCATAGATTACGAAGAAAATTTCACAAGCCTAGCAAGGTATAATTTAGGTTTTGCTATAAAAAATGATATAAAAAATGATATATTCTTTAAAGGTTTACAAACACACCTTCTAATGGCTCTTGAAATTAAAGACTTTTGAATATATGAATAATTTGTATGATTTTATCTCATAGTGTATATGTATTTTGGAGAATAGTCCCATGGATATGGTCATACAAAAAAAATGATGGAGTTTCAAGCTATAGTATATAATGAGAAATGTGGGAAGAAATCCCAACCACTTACATATCAAAAATGTGGGAATAAGAATCATTGGAATTTCCCAAAAGTGATGGGTAAATGCTATAATTTTGGAGTACAAGGACACTAAGCTCATGAATTTAGAAGATACATAATGAAATTGACCAATGTTATGGAGTAAAAGTGAGCACCACCTATGGTTCAATGCTAAAATTATAGGGAGAAAGTGAATTATGCAATCTAATGCACTAAACTTTGAGTTCTTGAAGTTAATCAGCATAAGTATCCACGAAATAAAAAGGAGAAGGGGAACTCTTATTCCATCACTACTACTTAAGTGGAGAAATAAAATTAAGTCCTACAAGGTGCACTTACAATTCACTCAATAATGGAAAACGTCTTATTTGATTCTGGTTCTACACATTTTTTTATATCATACATGTTTGCTAGAACTGTTGAATCAAATCCCAGAAACCGTGAAGTATAGATATTTATAAAAAACACTTAGGGGTGTCATCATTAAAACCCATGTGTTGGAATCTTATAATGTTGGTGTATATTGGAAGATACTTCCAGTGAATCTCATGATACTTCCCCTAGTGGGATTTGATTTCATACTAGGGATGGATTGACTCTAGTTATACAGAGCACACATAAAATATCAAGAAAAAGAAATATATTTTTATATTTTGAACCATCCCATGATCCTCTATAAATTCAATTAAGATCATGAATCTCCTTTTGAAGATCTATAAATTGAGTGGGTGTTGCTTCCCTCTAAAGAAGAATACATCACTCAAATGGTTGAGTCAAAGGAAGGTATCAACCCGGAGGAAATTACCATTATGAGGGAATATAGTGATTTTTGTCCCAAAGAGTTACCCAGACTTCCCCCAGATCGTGAGGTATATTTTTCAATAGAACACATTTTTAGAGATGCTCCTATCTCAAAATTCTCATATGGGGTGGCCTCGATCGAACTGGAGGAGTTAAAGAAGCAGTTGAAAGTGTATTTAGAAAATGGGTTCATATGACCTAGTGCATCACTATGGGGTGTGCATGTTATCTTTGTTAAGAAGAAGGATAGATCAATGTGGTTGTGTGCTGATTATTGGGAACTCAACAATATCACCATAAAGAACAAGTATCATCTTCCAAGGATTGAAGACTTGATCGATTAGCTACGAGGAGCTCAATACTTCTCAAACGTGGATCTTCATTTTGGATATCATCAGATAAAGGTAAAGAAGGAATATATTCATAAGAATAACTTCCAGAAAATGTATGGGCACTATGAGTTTCAAGTGATTCCCTTGTACTTACTAATTCTCCTTAGATCTTCATGGATTTGATGAATAGAGTCTTTAGACATTACCTTTCCAAATTTGTGGTAGTGTTTATCAATGATATTCTCATTTACTCCAAGAGAAATGAGGAACATGAATAACATCTAAGGATTTTCTTTAAGATATTAAGGAAAGAGAAATTTTATGCCAAGTTTAGCAAGTGTGAATTTTGGATACAACAAGTCACATTATTAGGACACGTGATCATAAGTGAGAGAATTTCTATGGACCCTTAAAAAAAGGTGATTAAGGAATGGCCGAGACCCTCTAGTGTTACTGAAATCCACAGTTTTCTTGGATTATTAGGGTACTATTGACATTTTGTGATAAATTTATCATTATTTTATATCCCACTGATTAAGTTAACAAGTAAAGGGGTAAAGTATGTCTGGATATATGAATGTGAGTAAATATTCAAAGATATAAAGAAGATGTTGATCACTGCACTCGTAATCACATTAACAAAAAGTGGTGAATTTTTTTATATAAATTGATGCTTTAAATAAATCCTTGGTTTGTTTACTCATTAATAATTATAAAGTGATAGCATAATCCTCATGTTAGTCGAATATCCATGATCAGAACTACCTGATGCATGATCTAGAGCTTGTGTTTGCCTTGAAAATCTAGCAGAACTACCTCTATGGGAAGAAGTGTGACATATATACTGATTATAATAATATAAATTATATATTCACATAAAATTAACTCAATTTGAATCAAAGGATACAGTTAGATATAATCAAGGACTATGGTTTCACTATTCTCTATTATTCTGGGAAGGAAAACAAGTTAGTTGATGCTCTTAGCAGAAAAAAACTCGATAATATGTCCATGGTGTAGATTGAGAAAGACCCTATCATCATATACATGAAAAGGATGGATTTTAAAATCATAATGTAAGGTAATAAATCCTACCTTCCCCTTATATTTTCACAATCATCTATCTAATAGAAGATTAAGGAGGCATAATGGGATAACCCTAAACTTCGAAATAAGGTGAATGCAGTAAAGGTAGGGAAGCTTCAAGAGTTCCATATCGATGATGATGATGTGATTTGGTTTAGGAAAAGGATTTTTTTACTTTAATCACCTGGAATAAATAAGTATATGTTGGATAATGCATATATCTCAACTTTCTCTATCCATCCTAGAAGTACCAAGATGTATTATGATCTCTGAGAACACTTCTGATGGGACAACATAAAGAAGGATATTGCAGAATATATATCAAGGTTATTGATATGTCATAAAGTTAAAGTAGATTAACATAATTCCAAAAGAATGCTTCATACATTTCCTATACCCATGTGGAAATGGTATAATTTCACCATGGACATCGTCACTAGTCTCCCAAATACAACCAAAGGAAACAATGAATTATTTTTTGTGGTGGATAGACTCACTAAAATTGTGCACATTATTGATATTAGGTAAGATCTATCACTTGAATAACTTTCCAAGATATATGTGAAGGAAGTGGAGAGGTTTCATGGGGTTCCACTTTCAATCGTCTCTGATCGCGATTCAAGATTCACATGAAAATTCGGGAGGATTCTTCAACATGCCTTGAGTACTGAATTGAATTTCATCGTAGCCTATCACCCCCAAATTTATGTCCAATCTTAAAGGACTATACCGTGACTCAAATACATGCTAATATCCTACTCAATAGAATTTCAAGGTGGATGGAATCAACATCATCCATTGGTTGAGTTATAATACAATAATAACTTCCACTCAAGTATTCATATGCCTCCATATGATTCTCTATATGGAAAGAGATGTATAACCCCAACCTATTGGGATAAAGTTGAAGAATGAAACCTACTTGGACATGATCTTGTGTAAGAGATGACAGAGAAGTTTCAAGCCATCCAACATCATATCAAAGCTTCTTATATCCAACAAAATATCTATGCTAAAAATCATTGAAGGGGCTTGGAGTTTGATGTTAGAGAAAAATTATTCCTTTGAATATCACCATATAATAGGGTCGTGCATTTTATAATGAAATGGAAGAGTATCCCAAGGTACATTGGCCCTTCTGAGATCCTTGATCTCATAAGAGCAGTGGCTTATTGGATTTCACTTCAATAGAATATGGATCAAGTTCATGACATATTCCATGTATGTATCATGAGGAAGTATATACCTAAAACCTCACATGTACTTAACTCATAGGTGGTAAAACTGGACGATGATCTTGCTTATGAGGAGCATTCGGTAACGATTCTGGATAGAAGATACAAGGTCCTATGAAACAAGATAACTCATCTTGTCAAATTTTTTTGGATGAATCATAAGTATAAAGAGGCAACATGTGAACTTTATAAATTAATTAAGGATAATTACTCTCACCTATTCACACCTTAGTTTGTGAAATGAAATTTTGAGCGATAAATTTCAAAAGGAGGGAAGAATTTAATGAACCAAACTTTAATCAATGTAATTTCTACCTTATTATACTTTTTTCAAAAAGTATAAATCACATAAAATCACATTTAGACCATAATAAAAAAATTTAAAAATTAATAATTAATGAAACAAGAGTTTTTTTTTTCAAAATTAAGGAACATATACCAATGGAATAGTAACACGACCTTTAGAATAGTAACATGAACCTTAGGAATAGTAATCCAGATAACAGAATAGTAACCTCACCTATAAAAGTATAAAAAAAATTAATCTTATGAACAAAAAATATAATATAATTATATCATAGTATATGTAAATATCTATTTTTGAAATGATAAATTAAGTGTTGCTATTTTTGTAAAATAGAAATGTTTATTTATAATTGTATAATTGATATAATTATTTAAATGGAAATTTATTTTTGCAAAATAGATTTATAAATTATTATTTTGTTGTCTTATGATTAAAATATAATTTTATTAGACCTTAATTAATTTTTGAAAGTGTCATAAAATTAGTTTTAATATTAAAATTAGTATTTTTCAAGTAAATGGTGATTTTATTTAAGAAATAAAATTCTCATATTTACAAAATTATTTTTTTTAAATGTAGTTTTTTTAATTATACAAATCGAGAAATGGTTAGAGTAAATTTTTGGAATGTTTCTAAAATACCTGAATTTTTTGTGAATAGTGAAATATGGCAATTTAAAGTATAAGCTAAATACATTAATTATTGAGTCATGAATGATGTATGGATGATTTAAACCCATATTATCAAACTCTACATTATTTTAATATATTTATGGATAAGGTACAATATATTCACTGTCTTGAGCAAAAATAATAAACTGATAAATAAATCGATGAGAAAACACCCCTCTCCTCCACTTTAAATACCATCTATTATCCACACACCTTCCAAGGGTTGAATATTGTAAATTTTCTACACAAACTTATTCCCAATACCCTCCCACAAGTCTTGTATCCCTTTGTCTCATGAAAATACCAAACCATTTTCCCTAATAAGGTTCTCAAGGAGGATAAATTCAAGAGGCAAAATCCTCTTTCTTTTTCTTTTAATTTATTTTTAATTTATTTTGTTTTATTATCCTCTACTCACCTCCAATTATACTAGTGGAATAAAAATATATTATCTTATATATAATATAATTTTATCATGTTAATTTAATAATTCATCATCAATACTCTTCTCCTCTCACTTTTATTCTAAAATTTAAAATATCATCCATGAGGTGTCGATTCACCA
The DNA here is from genome assembly GCA_963277665.1 of Viscum album. Classification (NCBI taxonomy): domain Eukaryota; kingdom Viridiplantae; phylum Streptophyta; class Magnoliopsida; order Santalales; family Viscaceae; genus Viscum; species Viscum album. The sequence continues at coordinate 225,704,939 of OY728159.1, read as the reverse complement.
ACTTTGTGGACTACATGTTTTCATTTTTCACTAATGCCTTCCAGGATGGTCATAAAACAATTATTTTTGGATAAATAATATTTTTATACATTTTATAATATATATAATTTTCTGTAAACAATGCATAAACGAGATGTTAAATAAAATGATATAAGCTCATAATTGTCTTAAAAACCGTCAAAATAAATTAAATCATTTTGATTAACAATATATATAATAAATCATCATCATACCATTTAAAATATAATATATAATAAAAATTAAACTTTTTTATTTTCATTAATAATATATTATTTCAATTATGTTGAATCATTCTCATTGTACATGAACTTCCATACTTATAAACAAGAAAACCGGTCGGGAAAAAAAGAAAATGAGTTCTCCTAAATGATGAAATTAAACTCTATAACCCATAGAATAGGCCATAAATAAACATAATAAAACTATAATAAATTCAATAAATTTATAATAGGTACTTTATTTGTTAATTAATTAATTTAATTTTAATATACATTATATTAAAGTGATGAAATAATTCGGTCATAAGGTAAAGGGATTCTCAAACCCAACTCTCTTAATTTGGGTTTTTCATTATTTCACTCAATTTTTAGTATGGATTATCCATTAATTATCTTTAAATATAAATTGTTTATCCTTAACTTTTCTATTCTATATATGCATGTTTCTAATCTTATTTTATGAAAATTTCAATTAATTTTCCAAAAGAACTCTTCTTTCTAAAAACTCACCTTTTAATTATCGAGAGATTGTTTCTTCGTTACTCAAGATTGATGAATATTATACCAAGTATGTTATTTCATTTTTATTTTTGTAACCCTAATGTTTATTCATTAATTTATGCTTTATGAAATTAAACCCATTCCTTTCCCTGGGTTATTTTATGTTAAATATTGATATGTGTTCTATGTTTCATGCATAATAATGTAAATGTTATGATGTGATGGATTTTCCTAGAATTATATAGTGCAAATAAATGTTATGATGTTATGGGTGTTCCCATAATTATATATTTCTCCAATTAATTTGGTAATTTTATGTATCTCATGAGATAATTTTATGTATTTGCAGTAGTTGGCTACTAAGACATGATGTTTCATTTTTATTCATTTCCATGTTCTATGAATTTATTTAATGCTTCCCCTAATTTTTATAATGATGATGTGATGATGATGATAATTATTATGCTCACCACATGTTATATTGATCTATATTTTTATCTATTATCTTATTGATATTTTATCTCACCAATTTCTTTGAAGTGTATTCTTAAGTGATTACTTATACTTAGGAGAACAAGAGAGCTACTAAGAAGATAGAGAAGAAGGAATTCAATATTATTTATAATTTATTATGTAAATTTCATGTATGGAACTAATTTTCCCAAGAAACCAAAACTTTGGATCCTAGTTTTGTAATGACATTATGTTGTTTATCTTTCAAAATTAGGAAATATTTATGTATGAAAAAGTTGTGTCTCTACAGAGGTTGGGAAGTCAATAGTTTTTTTCAAATGTGATGAAGATCATGAATGATAACATATAGTTAGTTCAAGAGATTATGAGGGCATTTTAGGAACATAAAAATGCATATGGTGATCATAGGTGGAGTCCCCTAGTGTTCAAGGTTGTACACGATGTTCTCTTGATAGTCTCCCCAAAGAGTGAGTAGTAAAGTTTTGGTATGGGGAGTAAGCTTTCTCCCCAGTTTGTACGGACCATTGAGGTGTTGGGGAGAGTTAAAAAGGTGGTATATTGGTTTTAATTTCCACAGTGGTTGGAGAGGATCCATTAATTATTCCATGTGTCTCAACTTTATCAATATCATCATGATGACTCCCACATAATCGACTAGGGGGAGTTAGATATCGAGGATGATGTGACATTCTTGGAGTGACCAGCAGTAATCTAGTAATTTGAAGAGAGGGTCGTTCATGGATGAACCATTACTTATTTCATGTGTTATATAGGTGTTATGTATTGTATGAGATTACTTGGGAGTGAGAAACGTTTATGTGTTACCAGTACCTAGAGTTGTTTTGGGTTTTATGTTTCCCTTTTTATGATGTGATGTTTGGATGTCACTAATTTATGAGGTGTTTTTTTCTTATTGATGTGTGAAATGTGATGTGCGATGTGGATGTGTGATGTGTTAAAAATATTCCTACATATGAAAAGTGTAGTTTTTTAATCTAAATTAAGGCATGTTATACTCTGAAATTCTTAAAACTATGCGGGTGAGTTAGTTCCACCCAAAAAATATAATATCTTTACATTGAAGATGGAATTCCTATATTTATGTGATTATAGTAGTGTTGTGTGTTGTTTCTAACAATGGTTGTTTTTATCTGGGTAGAGGTTGAGATGGTTGGTCGGATGGCTATGTAAAAATTGGTGGCATGTGAATAGTAATGGATGTGTGGTGTTGTGCCCATTGAGATATTGTGGTTTGGTTGTGTGGTGACATGGTTGTGTTCGAGGCTTCATGGGATTTTTTTCTTGGCTTGTTTGGTTGGTGGAGTTTGAGGTGTAATGACATCCTTGAGTGGTATATAATGGGTTAGTAATTTGAACCCATTTTCATTCTTGGTTTTTATTTTATTATCGAGGGAAATAATAATTTGAGAGGTATATAATCTAATGGTTTATGCCATCTTATCCTATTTCATTGTTGGTTTTGGGGTTAGAGAGTTCTTATAGGAGGCTAGAGTATTTTCGGTGGATGTTAAAGTTGTATCTAAACTATATAAGGATTTTTAAATTGTAAAAGAGGGGTTAGAGGTTTAATATGGTTATTTATAACTTTTATTTGGTGGAGGTTCAATGAATAAATGGGTTTACACCAAAAAAATTACATTTAAATCATAAGTTCATTGAACCCTACATGCCATGATTTTTCAGCAAAAAGGAAGGCTTCAAAGGTTTTATGACCTGAATTTTGGTTTTACGGTGAATTTTTTTAGATTCGTGTATTTTATATTATAAATTTTGGTTTTACATCATAAATCTGGTGACTTAAATCATTTTATATGTCTCATTCATACAATTATTTTACCATCAGTTTGTCACTCTCTATCTCATTTTCTGAAGAAAAAAACCCTATGTTGTTTTTGGTGGTCTTATGGCCCTCTTCTTCCAACATTGATACTTGTGTTCTAGTGTTTTTTCATTGGTGATTAATGGTTATTTCTTCTCCCTTATCCCCTTGTTTTCCCTTTTACTTATCTTGATGATTCATTGTGGTATTATTAGTTTTTTAGAGATATGTTGGGCTATTTTTATAGCCCATTGGTGTGTTTTAGGCTGATCCAGGGTTTTCTTGTGCATTTTTGGTTCCCATGTAGCTCTTTATTCACCCCATGGTGCACAGTGAGATCATAATTCTTTCTCTGAGGTAGTTAATCCTCGTTCTCATGTGTTTACATGCTATGTGTGGTATTTTGATTATTTTTCTTTCTTTTGTGTGGATATTAAGGGTTCAAATAATAAAGACAATTAATTTTCATAATTGGAATTGATTTTTATAGGGATATATCTCATGATTTAAATATTTTATTTATATTTTTGATGATATTGTGCATTCTTGTCATAAATACTAAAAATATTAGCTATTTGAAGCCATGTTTTCACTATACATGGTATATGTTAAGATCCTTGATGTGTTTTTGTGTGATATCACCCATAATACAAGGCTAAAAAACATATATCTGTCCGAATAATTGGTTTCCTGTGTAGTATGGTTTGTGTGCTAATACCCATGTTAAATAAAGTAAGAATGTGAATAAATCCAATGAATAATTTTTTGAAGATGATATGTGTTTTTTTGTGGTTTATTTATTGTTTTTTATTTTTTGGATTGGGCTGTTATAAGGTTTTGGTGATTCCCAGGTAGTCTTTGTGGTGCATAGTGGTTGTGAGGTGGTGTTTGGTTGGAATGGATGAATTTTGGGAATTTGTGGAATGTGGTGCATAGTGGATGTGACGTGAGGATATAGTGTGTAGTAGTTGTGATCTGATGTCGTGGTGTGTGGTCATTTTGGAGTGTTGTGGTAGCAATGAGTGGTGGTGTTGTGACTTGTGGTGGTGTGGTGTGATGCAATAGTGATTTTTGTGGCTTGATGGTCTAACAGGTGTAGCGCAATGATGACAATTTCTGTGAGATGGGCCACTTGGGGAGTAGTGTGGTTTTGTTAGTATTTTAGTTATCAATGGAATAAGTTAAGATGTCCAATGAAATGAATAAATAAAAGGGTTCTTATTTTAATAAAATGGCATGGATGTCTATGTGTGGTAAATATCATAATAAATAATAGTAGTGGAGTGTGTAATTGAAAGTGGGAAGTGTATGTGTGGTTATGTGAGGTGGTGGTGCGGTGTGTTTCATATAGTTTTGGTAGCCACAATGAAGGTTGATGTGTGGTATGTTAGTTGTTATGTGGTTTGTGCTAGTGTAGTTTTTGTGAACCCATAGGCCAGGTATACTATGTATCAATATATCATGTGTGTTTATGCTATTTCTTTATGTTCCCCACCCGTGTTGGATAGCCCTTCCAATGCTCAGAGGTTATGGGTTCTAGGTGTTTTACCCTTCAAACAGGATGGTGGTGATACCGATTTCTATCTACCCCTCTTCCTTTAGCTGTGATTTCCCAAGTTTATATAGGTGATATGTGTAGTGATGAACCAAGTGTCTTTGGAAAAGATATGGTTGTTTTGGATATGAGGAGACATGATGTGAGGGCCCAGGGGTATGTGGGAAAGATATAATGAGATGGTACCTGATACATGCATTGAATTCAAGACCATGCATGGGTGGTGTTGGTAAATATGTGCCCTAGCACACATTACAGTTGGATGGTATGTGATGTTATGTGATTTAATATGTACATAGGTGATGGGAGCATAGGGCATTCGATGTTGGGATGTGAGGGTGGAAAATCAGTGGATAAGTGGTAGTGGGGTGACTTACTTTGTTTTGATCCTGACACTATATTATTATATTGCATTTGTGGTTTGGTTAGTGAGCCATGGTGAGGTAGGTTTTGGTTAGATGACCCGTTTAGGTTCTTATTGGTTATTTTTTTGTCCACTGGTGCATTAATAAGATCTTTTCACATGCACACTTAGGGCGTCAGTTATGTCCACACTATGTATACCTTTTTTTCTCACCCTATATATATATATATAATTTTTTGGACTTTAGAAGTATTTTTGGGACTAATTTGTATGTTTCTCACTTGTTTTTTGAGTTTTTTTAGTTAATTCCATATAATTTTATTTTGGTATATTTTGGATACTTTTATATGTATCAGTCTTACTTTATCCATGCATTATGGGACGAAATTGGGTTAATTTTATATTATCTTTTGGAGTTTTTTGGTAGTTTTTTATCCTATATCCTAATTATATTTAATTTATGGATGATAATTCCTCCTATATCAATTATATTTTTGTAACCTTGGTGCTAGTAGCCAACTCTGGGCTTACTAGAGGAAAAACATGATAGTCATTATCTCTCTTATATAAATATGGTATCTTTGGAGGGAGGGGGTCATGACATGAAACATCCTGAAACATTTTGACTATAAAAAATATATTTAATAATTAATCTAATTCACATAAAAATATAAGTTTGAACTTATAAAAATATTTTTAAGATTTTAGAAAAATAAGTATCGTTTTTCCAAATAAAAACTATTTTTTGGTATTTTATCTTAACCATGTATATACAATTCTACATTCAGTTTTGGTTTAATATTAAATAAAAATAATTCTCCTTAAATTAATTGTAATCTAAATAATTCACTATAATCAACATTATACTTTATTTCACTGCAAAATTATTTTTGTATTAAAAAAACATTTTTCTATAAAGAGATTTCATTGTGTTTTTTGCACTCAAATTAAAAGTAATTTATTCTACTTCTTGAAGTTGAATCAGGTAAAATGGATTCCATATTTTGAATTGTAAATAATTTGTAATAACTTCAAATTAATTTTTTTTATAATGAATAGTAACTATATAAAATATTTATCACCTCAGTTAAGGGTAAAACAGATTATAAGGGTTAGAAATAAATGGATAAGGATTCAATATATCACCAAACACATTATTATACCTCATTTTATGGTTTCATTTAGAAATTAACCATATGATCTTTGAATATTTGAAAATTTTGAGCCACTTTCACATGAAAATGATTATATTATTAAAATCTTGTAAGTAATTCCAAGTGTATCATTTCCCTCACTTATAAAAGGACACCATTTATCATTTCTTCTTTACACATATTGAGAAACTTATCTTAAAAAATAACTACCCAAATCCCTTCCCAACCTTTATCCCAATGACTTAGAGGCTTTGGTTCCATCAAATTCCAAACCTAGATGGCTTAGTGTGTAAGTCAAATGTTTTTTTTCAAAGAAGATATATAACTTTTTACCAAGTGTTGTTATTTTATTTTTTATTATAAATACTTATAATATTCTATAAACATGGTTACATAATAACATAATTATCCTAAATATACAGAAATTTTGTTATTCAAGTGTAAAAATCCATATTCATGTCATTTCGGTCATATGGAAAATAAACACATTTCTCATGAAAATATATGTCCTACTATATCTACATAGCGGTGTAATTAATTTTTCATCCCAACTTTAATGATATGGAAATATTTAACTAGTGAATATATATTATATTTATCAAATAATTATATTTTGGAAATATAATATATGATTTTATCTTTCACATGTTAAAAAATGATAATGTCTCTCATGTGTATGTGTGGACTACCACCACCACAAAGCGATGTGATTCATTTTTCATTTATGTATTTCAAGAATGATTATAAATATGTATATATTTAAAGAATATGTATGATATTTATATGAAGATCAATATTATGGATATTATGGAACCATGATCAATATTCATGTACTGAAACAACTAAACTGAAGCTTACATATAAAACAAAATAGTTAACAATCAGAAATGATGATTTTAATAAATATTTATTCACAAATGGGTATTGAAATGTTATATTTTGATTTTATATTATATGATAAGTATATATATGATTATGTTATTGAACTATAAAAAATTAAAATTTATTGTAATGGTTGTTAAAACCACTTATGAAGCAATTTCGACCTGAGGTAAGGGTCTATTTCCTTATCTTATCCTTGTTTGGGATTGTTTAAATTTAAGTTTCTCTCAGAGGAATTACATAATCTTTATATCTAAATCGCCATATATTTTCTTCTGCACTATTTATATCTGGAAATTACTAGTTTTTTCTTTAATTTTCTTCTCTCTATGTACTCAAAAGTGAAAAATAATATTTTTATGGAAAACTATTTTTTTCTATTCGGTCAGGTATCTTTTTCTTCCATGTATATATTTTTTTGAAAATATTATTAATTTTTGTATTATACTATAATGATTTATTAAAAACAATTTTACCCAACTTTTACATTCTACATTTTGTTTTAAATGTTATATTCTTATCATTTTTTAAGGAGGATCTTTTTACTAAATGTTAGAATAAAATATTTATCTAAAATCTTTTCACATGAATGAAATTTTCCTTTTTCATTACTATTATTTTCCTTGAAAATTCCTTTACAAATTTCTATGGTTATTTTGAATGAATTTTTTCCTAATATTATTAAAAAAATAGATTTTAAATAAGCAATTTCAAAATTAAATGTTATTTTCTACAACAAAATTTTCGGTGGTCTTTTAAAAGTATTTTCTTCAATGTTAATATCATTTGATGCATATTTTTTTGGCCTGATGTGGCATGTTTGGGGGAATGAAAAATGGTCTGATGGGTAACAAGAATTTGTATGTTATTATTGAGAATTTCACATCACCATTTTTGTTCCAACCAAATTAACATCATTATACTTTAGGGTTAATTGTATTGACCTCGCAGGGAATGGGTAGTTTATCCCTTTTGTATTATGAAGGAGGTTCCACACTTGAATAGTCCCAGTAGGCGATTTCAAGGGGTTAAGTATTTTTTCAATTACTCCTATGAAAACATGATATCCTATTATGGTATCCAATGGTTATATTCATGGAGCCAAAACCCCCCAATGACATTGATATCTGGGATTCATGGGCCCTCTTTTCAAAGGCAGGTACTCGTTGGATGGTCATTTGTCCAATGACACTTAAGGAATCCATTGGTTGAGAGGATGAGAGGTTGATATCATCACACATTTTGAGGGAATTATTTCCTACTCCCAGACTCTCTTATATATTTAATCCATGTTTATATGTTTGTAAATCCCGGATTCATTCTCTAAGATATATCCATGGGTTACCCTTTGGTTGAAAAATCAATCATGGATATGCATGGATTTGATGCTATGAAGGAAATGCGGACTCAAGACATGAAATGAGCCACTCTGGAGTTTATCATCATCCAAGAGGGATGAAATATGGTTTGATGTTTGGATCAGATTCATAAGATGGGCTTGATAAATATCCCTGGGAGAGTAATCAGAGCCCACATAGTTTGGTGTCACTTAACTGGACACAAAACCTTTTAAGGTCATTTGATGGGGACCCACCCTTGAAGTATAATGTCATGCGAGGAGGAAATCCAGGAGAAAGATGCCTGGTCAGGACTTGGTGTAGAGATTACACCGAAGTGTCCCAAAATGTTTAGGATAGATATGGTCTCCCATATGAGTGTGACCCTACCATGGATATAAACCAGAGAACATTAGGGTTTATTTGAGGGTCAGATTTGGACCTCATGGAGGCTTTCTACGTATCCTGATCAACAGGGAAATTAAATTCTACATAGTTCCATTATCGGTACTTATACGTAGGAGGAATCCCTGTATGAGGGCATGGTTGCTCAGGGATTATGTATATGTGCTTCCCATTTGGGGGGACATGATCAGTGATTACTCCATTGGGGAGGCCATAGTGTGTTAATTTCATTAGGACTAACTCAAGAGACCGTCCCTCATTCTTAGGCCTTAAAAGGCGTCTTACGTATCCTATTTGGAATAGGAATCATAGTTCTCATTGTTTTTTTAGCATGGGGCTTACACCTGAGAGGAGGCCCATTTTTGGGGGGTATAATTGGGTTAACCATTGCAATGGGCACCCCTTTGAGCTCAGGTATTCAAGCAGTAATCCTATATATCCTGGTTGGAATAGGAATCAAAGTTCTCATAGTTTGTTTTTGGTTTTTTCCAATTATGTATCATCACAGACGTCTAATCCTACGTGATTCATGATCATTGTGAGAAACAATATGATTTGAAAGATTCAATAAGGTCACATATTCTTTTCTCTATTGATCGAAAAGTTGGACGACGATGGCAGAAGAGGCCATGGCCACGAGCCCAATAGGAGAGGTTAGGGGGAGATTTAAGTATGCAACCCTCACCCATGTTGATATCTAGGATAGTCATATCTTAGTGATCTATTCAGAAACATCCTGATATGAGGTGAATAGAGTGAAGAGTGACACCTCTCACAAAATTCTAGGGGCTTAACTCTGGAGGAGTTTCCTCTTACAGGTTCTGGGAAAGGGTAGGAGCATCATCCCTAGTCAAAGGGGAAGAAAATAGTGACCTTTTCTCTGGTCACTGGAACTCATTGAAGGGAAAGGCCAGTGGTTTCCCCTAAACCTAAAATAGTGAGGTTATTGTTGACATTCCAAAGTCAGACCTCAGGTCACCTTGGTAATTTAGAATTAGAGACATTCTGGGGGTCCAAACCGTTGAGGGGATAGCCTTCATGACTCTGCTTACCTTAGTTTTGTAGATTCAGAAAGTCATGCTGGTACGCCTCATGATGTGATCATATGGGTCTGATGGCTTTGGAGGAGGATTTTTCCTGATGTCAGTGGACTTGTTTAGAGAGGATCTATGTAGTACTAGATGGTATTATAGGGGCATGATTGGAGCTGGATGGAAGGACACCCAAAGACACCTCATTCTATGTACTATTTTATCATGCGGGATGGGGGAGACTCTGCGTAGCGTAATTATATCAAGATAGAGGGGTATTTTTTAGTACCAAAATTGGTATGCGAATTTGGGTATGGACCACTATGTTTCCAAGGGGTATGCAGTCTTAGATGTGGTTTTCCACACCACTATGGGTTCCGTCGACAGACTGATGCAGTACACGATGCAGGGTTCAATCCTCATAGTGACGCGTTATGCAAAGCACCAAATTAAAGAAGGGTCATAGAGCTTATGGATTTCTCTGTGAGGGATTTATGGTTCATGATTTGAGAAATTATTTTTTTGGTTCACCAATTATTATTACTTTTCTTCTTTCTGTGGTTTGGGACTGGTTATACCTACAAACAATTAGTTTGTGTTTCACACTTCGTCGATGATTCCAAACCCAAGTAAAAATATTCTCCACATCTAAATTCTCTCTTAATGACTCTAGGGTATCCTTCATGCTCTCTTCCACCCATATCCTATCCTTTTTTTCAATTCCTCTTGTGATCCTTTTATAGAGCACTAGGGAAATCATATTTGTGGGAATGCAGAACCATTTGTGGAAGCCCGTGAATATATATCTCAACCCACAGAAGACTTGATCAACTGGGGTTTGTAGAGGTCATGGTTCACCATACATGATTCATAGAACCCTTCCATCTTTATTCGCCCGTGAATTTTCTTTGTTCGCTGGACAGTATGAGGATGGAAGTTTTGCATTTGATTATTCCAATAACATATTTCCTGGTGTCCTAGGTTTGCTGGTCATCGCCCTACAAGTCAGCGCCTTGTTGGTCCTTCTATGTATTGATGGTTAGCTTTTCATGTACCCCGTGAACCTTTCCTGATGATGGTACACATTACACTAAATCCCCTTTTCAAAATTTTATTTTCCTCTAGTTTCTTATCAATTTTGTGATTGGATTTGAAACTATTTACCTTGCTGGATTTGTAAGAATATTTTCTTCCCTATGTGAAGTGATTGTGGGAGTATTTACTTCTCTTTGTGAAGTTTTCAGGACCCTATAAGTTCCACCCATAAGAATGGGGTCCAATTGGAGCAAAGAGGAGTCTATTCTAATGTTGAAGTGGTTTTGAACTGAAGTGGTTTGCGGTAGTATAACTAGGTCTGATAGGGGGGACACGCCTATTTATAAGGGCCCGAGTCATTTTTCTTTTACCTTTTCACTAGGAAAAAAGTTATCTCAACCTTTTCTTAGCTTCCTTTTCATCTATGTACCAACTCCTTTTCAAAATCCGTATTCATGAACCACTCTGTAGGTTCCGTGAACCGAACACTTCACTATTACTTTTTCCAACGAACCTAATTTTGAGTCTGCGAACTGCACTGTGGAATTTAGAACTTAACTCTAAACCACTGTATAGGATAATGCTATGTTATTTCCATGTCCCACACACTGAACATTAATATTGTGAAATGAACATTAAACTTTTTTAAACCAATCTTAAAATTTCAATCGACAAACTGTGAATATATGCATAGAGAGGCCTCAGTTCATGGTTTCTTCATTCCGCGAACCACTGAGTTTGCTAGCCAATGCTCTACGGGCCAGTGCCTCACGGGCCTTCCATATACCAAGGTCGTACATAGGAAATGGCTTCCACATACAGATGCGGTATGTAAGATATAGCTTTTATGTACCATTTCTGAGATCAGTATGTAGATCCCCCTACAAAACTTATACTTTTAAACCCTTTGTCCATTTTTTGCATCCTTTTTCCAATAACTTTATCATTGGACTTACTTTTGTGGCCTTTTGGATCTTTTTGTGAAGACTGTAATAGATCTTCCACATACTATTGTCAATGCCATTATTCCTATTGAGGCTACTCCTACTACCCCTCTTTCTGTTGTTGATAAAAGATTTAGAAACCTAGTGGAATTGGTTGATGAAACAAATCTAGTTTATCCAGAACATCAATATCAAGAAAATATGCTAACTATGAGTCAAAGGGATTATCCGGATTCATATAGGCTTCCAAATTATGGGTTTGGTCTACTTTCAGACATGTGGATTCCACCACCAAATCAGGTTGACCAGCTTGCTTCTTGGATAAATAACAACTCCATCCCAAAGGTCCTGATCTCTTTCAAAGGATGATCCCTCCAGATAGATGTTGCTGCTAGGTCCCTGGTGAGATACACACCTTGAACTTTAGGAGAGCTGAAATAGAATCTACCAAAGATGTCCCAATTTTATCAGAGCATTGTGAGAAACACCATAGCAAGTGAACAACACATATGGTCATCCAATAGGGACCTTCTCTCTGGAGGCTTATTTAGCTTAGAATGGGGGTGGCATTTTTGGGTTTTCCAGAGCTGCAAAGAATTTTGGACTGAGCTCTAGGATGTGGGACTATACGAGCCTTCTAGGGTATCTTAGACATACACTCATAGACCCTACGCTCTTATTTCATGACTCTTCAGCAGGTGGACCCCAGACACCAACACCTTTCATTTAACCCATGGGGAAGTCGACATTATCCTTTGGGGTGTCTAGCTAATCTCAAGATTCCCTATTGTAGGGTACATGTATAATGAATCCCTACCTCCTTACTCCACTTGGTACAATGAGTAGAGGACTCCCCCATTTTCCAAGAAACTCACTATTCAGGCGAAGGAACTCTTGAAGGAATTTGATCCCTATTCAAAGCAGGAAATTATTTTCTCTGAGTGATTTGGTTTCTTTTTTGGGAAAAACAGTCTATATCCCCACCCATGCAAACACAGGGCCTTCCCTACCAAGGAAACCTAGAGACAAGCGGGTACCTATTGGCCCACCTTAGAGAAGGGGAAATTTTGTGAACAGAGATAGGGGATCATCCCTGATGTTAACATATTATTTCTACCAGTGACCTTCTTTACTAGTAGAAAAATGGTTTTTAACGTCAGTAGTTTAACGTCGGTTCTTAGATACCGATGTTAAATGTATGTTTTTGGCATTGGTTTTTCAAATAACCTATCTTAAAAATAAAATAAAAGTTGCTGACAATTTTTCAAGATTTGATTTTACAAGTTGTGGATCAAAATGGACATACTGATAAAAATTGATAGACATTAGTAGTTTAAAATTATAAGACATGATTTTTAACATCAAATGTCTTCAATAACTGACATTAAAAGTCCCTTTATGGCGTCGGGTTTTCAAATAAACAATGTTTAAAATAAATAAAAATTAGATAATTTCCCAAGAATCTGTTTGATAGTTCATAGAGAAAAAAATGGAATTACATATCAAAATTTATGAATGTTGGAAGTTGAACATTAGAGGACCTATTTTAGCATTATATTTTTTCGATAACTGACACTTAAAGTCAGTTTTTGGCTTATGTTTTTCAGATAACTGACATTAAAAATCAAATAAAAGTTTTAGATAATTTTGTATTCTTAAATTTGATAGTTCATGGAGTAAAAACTGACTTATAGATCAAAATTTATGGACTTTATAAGTTGAATATTATAAGACTTGATTTTGAACAATAGTTTTTTCAATAACCAACAATAAAATTCACTTTTTGGCATCAGTTTTTTAAATAAATGGATTTAAAAATAATAAAAAGTTTTATAAAAAATTTCATGTTTTGATTTAATAGGTCTTGAAGAATAAAAGACTTATGGATCAAAAGTTATGGATGTTGGATGTTGAACATTATAAAACATGATTTTTAACATCGGTTTTTTTCAATAACCAACATTAAAATTCACTTTTTGGTGTTAGTTTTTCAAATTAATGGTGTCAAAAATCCAAAAAACGTATTAGATAATTTCTCAATATTCTATTTGATAGTTCGTGGAGAAAAAACATACTTATGGATCAAAAGTTATGGATGTCAGAAGTTGAACATTATAAGACTTGATTTTTAACGTCGTTTGTTTTTTCAATAACTGACATTAAAAGTTCCTTTTTGGGATCAGTTTTTCTAATAACTGATATTAAAAATCAATTTTTTCTTTTTTTTTCAATAACCCACATTAAAACCCTAACATGTGAATATTTTTTGCATCGGTTATAAATTTAGCCGATGTTAAAAGTAATGTTTCAAATATACGGGTTTGGTATTTCAATTTTTTCACAACGCGCATTTCTATTTTCAAAATACCGCCTAAATTTTAATGCATCACCACCAATAATATTTTCATTTAATATATATATAACCTCATCCTATTTCTTTAAAAGAAATTGCATCTTTGATATAATCATTATTTCAATAATTCTTCAATCGATGATTTGTACATGCTATTTACTTCATTTAATTTCATTATTATAGTTTTCCTTATCTCTAAATATATAGATATTTTTATTATGATGATGAAATATTATTCTAATCAAGACAAAAAGATGAAACATCCACATGAGATTCATTAGTTGAGTTGAAAAATTCTTTATCACTGATCATTTTCAATACCCCATGAGTTCTTCATTAAAAAGAAGTGAAATAACAAAAAAAATTATATCGATTCGAATAAAACCAATAATAAATTTAAAATTATTTTGAATATATGTGATTTTTTTTCATTTTTCATATAGTTTTTGGTTCTTGTTTCTCATGTTTTCTTTGAATTAATTTTTATCTATTGAAATTTAAAGAGCTACAACTTATGACGACCATAACGTTTGATCTATAAGCCTGTTTTAGATCCATAAGTAGTAAAATAGAAGCCTGAAAAATAATAAATATTCCAATATTAAGAGTTTCAATGTTTTAAAGTCAGTTTTTACAAAAACAAACATGAAAATTATTATTTTTTAAATGTACTTTTCATGTTGGTTTTTATCCAAAAATGATTGATAAAACCCTTATAGAAGCTGAATTTTGACGTTGGTTTTTAAAAAAAACTGACGTCGAAGTCTATCAAGGACTGACTTTTCATGTTGGTTTATATGATAACTAATGCCGAAGACCCACGGGGGCCTATTTTTTATATCATTTTATAAAAACCTATGGTGAAGCTTATATTTTTTACGTCACCTTTATCGACGTCGGTTAAAAATTGACATGGAAATAAATTTTTATACTAGTGCTTGGCAATGTTTTTGAGGGATGACTCTTACCAGTACGAGACTCTGATAGTGTGAGGGTCTCAAATTTCATTGCGGCTACTCTGTTGGACACTGGTAGATGAATTAATCTGGCTATTTCAGTATTGTCCAAGATTTATTGCATGTTGGGCTGGATCACCGAAGGGAGGCCACCATACCAAATGATTGGGCCCTTCCAAATGCTTTCTGTCCAGATAAGAGCTCATATAGGAGATTATTCCTTAATCAATTCCTTTTAGATTCCACATTCCATCCTTCGACCATACCTTTATAGGATCAGTGGGGTTATGCCAATGGATTGTGCCTTATGGGATAAGCACGAGGAGAAGACAGAAAACAATGAGCAAGACTTAATGGATCATCTCAAAATCCGTGAACTTTTCTTATAATCCTTAAGATTCACCTACCAGTACTATTTTTAATAATAAATATGAATACTTTTTCATCCAAGGATACTTTTTTTCTTTGAGATAATATGTCTTGGTTTCCTTCATCATAGGGGAGCTTATCTGTGATGGGTATACACCTTTCAGATTCAATTGTCAATTTAATTGTGTACAGAAGTTGTGTCCTCCCACTCTCAATAGTAAATGTCAAGGGAAACATATTATGATATAATTTCCACTATGTTTGATGTTCACCTGGGAGGATACCCAATGCAATGTTAGAATTTTGGATTCTGGAGATTTTGTACCCTTCCTCACCATAATCTATTCACAGGCTTGGATTAAAACATATCTAGATGGGAAATTAGCTGACCTGGTTCCTTTTGTAACAACCTCTATGGAATCTGGGGATAAGCGTAAGGATAAAAAAAAGAAAGTTATTAGGCACTTCCAGCTAGGAAAATTCCTTTGAAGTCCCCTCAGATCTCCCCCAAGAAGGTTGTAAAAAATGGGGTTGTGACTTCATGGATGGATGAATGATCTGCCAAAGCTACTACTATTACTCAACTATCCATCCCACATTAGGCTGATTTTCTTGTGTCCAAGAAGAAATGGTACATTTTGAGAGGTGTCCAATCCACTCGCAACTAGTCCCCTCATTCCTTATGGCAGTTTCTCCAGAATTGGGAGGTTTCCCTTAATGACATTGGTTATGTGTAAGGACATGTTGAAATCTCTTTTGATGAGGATCCTCATAAGTTAGGTCGTTTCCTTGAATACATTGAGACCCTAATCCATTCTCGAAGCAGTTTCTAAAAATACAAGCATCAGATACTTTTCATGATGCGACCAGAAACTGATGATGAGGATGACGATGTTGCTAGCTCACCTATTACGACTACAACGGGAGAAGATTCTTACCTGATCCTAAATTACTATAACCATTTGAATCCTGGGGGGTCCCAGGACTGCAGAAGCACCCAAGAAGCATTTACGCCTAACGATGCTCATTCCTCTCTCTTGTTCCAATCAACCAGCACTAGTTAACCCAGTTATAGCTTTATTTCGAGAATCTTAGAGGGATTTGGATGAACTGGGGGAAAATGATTTTAACGAGGTTATTTGGAGACTACTTCAAGGAGGAATCCTTGAACTTTTGGGTTTTGGAGGAGCCATTTCACCCACCTATATTTATACTGAATAAGATCCAGATGAGGTTGTTTCTTATTTGAATGTAATGGACAAGTACCTTTATGCCTCCAAAGATAGGCAGTACTAGTCTGACCGAGTAGCATTGATAGTATTACTCTCATGGTGGATAACCATCAAAAGAGAGGCCATTCTATCCATGAATCCTGACTTTAATTTCATTTTTGTATAGATTCTAAAGCCCCCTACCTTGAAGATCCTACAGGGTCTCAGAAAATGGTTTTTCCCCAGTTTATTCCCTCAGAGGAACTGTAGTTGGGGAGTGTACACCTTTGATTGTGGGGGGTGTTGCGGAAGGATCTCCTGGAGCCTGTGAGCATATGGAAGTAGTCACCACAGACCCTTCCTGGGAATTTCCTCCTCTATCCCCCTAGGTGCTCTTATTCAAGAACCATCTCCAAAGAGAACCAAGAAATGTAAATAGGTATCCCAACTATCAAGGCGTGTTATGAGGGGAATCACACGTAATTATCTGTTCAAATAGTGGTCAAAACGAGTGCCCTTATCTTGTTAGATCACTATTATGTGCGTATTTTGATTTTGATCCCATCAGTAACTAGGTGGAGGTTGGTCAATCATCTGCGGGTCCTGTTCACTTTATGGTAGAAGAAGATCTTCCAGCAACTCTGATTGACTGAAGAAAAAAGACATGAATAACCGAGGAGGTCGGGGGTATTATTGACCCTTTATATGTGCATTATCCTGATCAAACGAACTCTGCCCCAATGATAGAATAAAATTCATAAGTTTATGCCTTGATTGAACATGTTGAGCTTGTTCACATTGAGAAAGATAGGACAACCTTTATAGAAGGGTCTGAATTCAATGAAGACCCTGAAACCCCACATGATATTTGAGGGACTTTAAGTCTTGAGGAACCAATAATTCCTAATCAAATAGAATTTTCCCCTATAGAGAGAGTCCCTTAAAAGATTTATGATCATCTTACACAAGTCGAATATGCCTCTATAAGAGTCACAACTATTGGGGAGGCTTATAGAAACTCTTCCTTTTCTTAAATTACCATTACATCATTATAAATTTAAAGAAAAAAATAGTATTACAACATGAGTATCTAGAGGTTTAGTGTCTTGGGAAAACTTGGACTAAACATAACTTTTACAACATCAAGTATAAACATTTATTTAATTCTTTCTTCTCTAGATTCTTATTGGCTCTTGTCCTCTCCTTAGTACATGTAGTCACCTGAGGATATACATCAAAAAAAGGGTGATCTAAAATCCCAGTGAGAGGATTGATAATAACAATACAACAATGGGTGAGTATAATCATAACATAGGGAAAGGATTATGAACATGAGAGGAATAATTAATAAAATACTTGAAATGTGTCAATGCATAAAAAAATAAACATCATGTCTTAGTGGTTAACTACTACATATAATTGTAAACAATGATATAATCTTGTTCACACATAATTTCACTTTAACTCATGTGATTTATCACTTTACCCAATTCATTGGAGTGCTGTATAACTCTAGGCGCACCTGTTACATTCAAACATTCATATTGCGCTATATAATTCTAGGTGCACCCGTCACATCATAACATTTTCATTATCATGCATGCCACATAGAAAATATATCAAAAATAAACATAACTAAACCATGGAAAGGAATGGGTTTCATCTCATAATAACACATTCATAAACATTGGTTTACCAAAATAAAGTGGGAATAACATACTTGATACAATAACTATCAACCTTGAGTGAGAAAAAAAAGGTGTGTTTTTGAAAGAAGAGTACTTTTGGAAAACATTTTTTTGACATAAACTCTAGTAGAGAACTTGTATATCCCAGAAAAAGAAATATAATTATGAAAAATTTATTTTTAAGGAGTGACCATGCCAAAAATGTAGTGAAAGAGGGAGGACCTAATGAAAGAAAGTTGGGTTTGAGAATTTCCCCTTACCTTGTATCTGAATGCTTTCTTCACTATTTAAGTCCTATATAACTACATTATATTCATCAATTAACAATTCCAGAAAGTTTTGTACAATAATATGGATCATTATAGTTTCATTATGTTATGTTATGGGACTTTTGATGAGTTTGTTGTACCTCTCGAACCCCTCAAGGTTTTATTTTCATGATCACAATCACCCTCATATTTATCTAATCCTCTTTCAAGTGTTTTTGGTTAATAGGAATCAAATCAGGTGGCCAAGGAATTGGGCCAAGAAAGAAAGAAGGCAAAGTGGACTGAAATTCAGTCCACCGGCCAACCGGTGGCTTCACCACCGGTCAGCCGGTGGAGCCTGGACAGAAGGCATCCTTCTGTCCAGACCACCGGCCAGCCGGTGGCACCTGCATTCAAGAGGAAGCCACTGCCTCCCCACCGGCCAGCCGGTGGCCTCAGCACCGGCCAGCCGGTGGCACCCAGCAGAATAGTGCCAGCTACTGCCTCACCACCGGCCAGCCGGTGGCTCTGGCACCGGTCAACCGGTGGCCCCTGGACAGGAATCCAATGACTTTTTGCAAACACCGGCCAACCGGTGGGACTGTACCGGCCAGCCGGTGGAGCCAGTCAAACTAGCTGTTGCAGTTTGACCAGGCTGGCCCACTTGGCTCCCAACGGCTCTTTTAGCCTCTCCAACGGCTCCGAAGCCTCCCCAAGGGTTCCATGCCTATAAATAAAGGCCAAGGAAGCCCCGGACACCTACCGGAACTATACGGAAGCCCACGGACATATTTTGCATCAATTGGCCAACCTCCGGCGACTTCCTCCAAGGGAACTCCAATAGCTCCAACAACTTCCACATCCAAGGAGCCCACTCAAGAAGCTTGGGAGAGCACGCTACGTCAACTCCATCATCCATTGGCACCCAAGTCTTCCCAATTACGGTTTTTATTGTTTATTCTTTTTGAGCTTTAAAATTGGGTTTGTGCCTACAAACCCCAACCTTTTCTCATCCTCCCTTTCTTTTGGGTTTCACACCACCATTAAGGTGTGAAGAGGTTTCATCAAGCCTTTCCTTTTAAAAGGCTTGTGTTTCGGTGAGCTAGCCTTCACCCGTTAAAAAGGCTAGTGGGTTCTTGCTAAACCATTAAAAGCAAGTGGGTTCTTGCTAAACCACAAAAAGCAAGCTGTAATAGGTCCTAGTGCTACCTCAAAGCCTAGTGGGTTTCTTGCTAAAACCATTGAAAAGCAAGCGGTAGGAATCTCTCAACGGTTGAGTTGGGAGCGGAGACGTAGGCCGGGTTTTGGCCGAACTCCGTTATCAATTTCTTGTGTGATTGCCTCCTTTATTTCCGTTGCACCTTACTTTGATTTTTTAATTTGTTAATCATTTTTTTAAAAGGCAATTCACCCCCCTCTTGCCATCATTCCCCGTTTTTCTCCGACCCAACACTTGGTATCAGAGGGAGTATTTGAATAATTCCCTAAAACGGTTTCAAATTAAAGATCCTATTTTTTTGATGGCTTCTACCGCTTCTTCCTCTCAATCCCCCGAAGGACATTCTTTGGATCGTGCTCCATTCTTTGATGGAGCCGATTATACTTTTTGGAAAACCCGCATGTCAACTTTTCTTAAAAGCATTGGTTATCCAATTTTTAAAATTGTTATGCATGGTTTTACTCTCTCTAGTCTAGATGAATCTAAATGGACCCCCGCCGACATTGCAAATTTCGAGCTTGATGGCAAAGCCATGAATGCTCTTCATTGCGGGTTAGATAGAAATGCATTTAATTGTATTTCTTCTTGCACTACTTCTTACGATCTTTGGAAATTTTTAGAACTAACCTATGAAGGCACTAAGAAGGCTCAAAAGCAAGAACCCGCTCAAAAGCAAGAACCCGACGAAAAGATCAAGCCCGTTTGCCCACCTCACAAGAAAAGGGCCAAAAAGAAGAAAAAGAAGAAGGCTTCAAAGGCAACATGGAGTGATAGCTCATCCTTCTCCTCCTTCTCCTCCTCCTCCTCGAGCGACCAAGGTACAAAATGCCTAATGGCAAAACATGAGGTATCATCATCCTCTTCCTCTTCTTCATCCTCTAGTTCTTCAAATTCTTTTAATCATTTATCATACGAAGAACTCCAACATGTGCGAGACCAATTAGAAAATGGTTTTCACGAACTCTCGTCAAAATTTGTTGCTTTAAAAAAGTCTTTCAAAAAACTCTCCTCCGAAAAAGACCAACTTCTCAAAGAGAAGGAGGAACTCTCCCTAAAAATCCAAAATTTCCCAAATGTTGATTCCATGGAATCAACCATCAAAGACCTAAGGGAGACCCTAGCTAAGTTCACCCAAGGGGAACAAAATCTTTCAAAATTGCTTGGTTCCCAACGAATTTCTAGAACCACCCAAGGGCTAGGATATTCCAATATAGCTTCCTCCTCCCATGCACCCACTGTTTTTGTAAGGGGGAGCTCTAGCTTTAAATTTTGTAATTATTGCAAAAAACCCGGGCACCTCATTTATGAGTGTAATTGCAAAAATGCCCGGTACGGTAGGCCAAAGACTATTTTCTATTCGGACGAGTTTTATAGGAGAAGACCCGCCATGAGACAAGTGTGGATTGAAAAATCCCTCTTAGCGAGTCTCTCCGGGCCTAAAATCATTTCTTTTCAAAATCCCTCTCCCCGGTGATTCATTGTTTTTATTTAGGGGGAGTTAGGCCTTTTTGTGAATTCAAACTTTCAATTTCAACACTTGGTTTCAAATTTCAAAATTCAATTGGTTTTTGATTCAAAACTTTCAATTCAAACTGTTATTCAATTTTCATTTCAAAATTTTCAAAATTTTCAACAATTGATATCATTTTCAATTGATTTAAAATCTCGTTTTTCATTGTATCCCTCAATCGAGTTTTATGCCCCGTTCTATTTTGATAATCACAAAGGGGGAGAAATTTCTTGATTGATTGGGGGAGAATCCTTTTTCATCATGCTTTGCATTGCCTTTAATCTCAGTATTTTACATTGTTTGTTTCGGTGATTGTGATCATCAAAATAGGGGGAGATTGTTGTACCTCTCGAACCCCTCAAGGTTTTATTTTCATGATCACAATCACCCTCATATTTATCTAATCCTCTTTCAAGTGTTTTTGGTTAATAGGAATCAAATCAGGTGGCCAAGGAATTGGGCCAAGAAAGAAAGAAGGCAAAGTGGACTGAAATTCAGTCCACCGGCCAACCGGTGGCTTCACCACCGGTCAGCCGGTGGAGCCTGGACAGAAGGCATCCTTCTGTCCAGACCACCGGCCAGCCGGTGGCACACCAGCGGCCAGCCGGTGGCACCTGCATTCAAGAGGAAGCCACTGCCTCCCCACCGGCCAGCCGGTGGCCTCAGCACCGGCTAGCCGGTGGCACCCAGCAGAATAGTGCCAGCTACTGCCTCACCACCGGCCAGCCGGTGGCTCTGGCACCGGTCAACCGTTGGCCCCTGGATAGGAATCCAATGACTTTTTGCAAACACCGGCCAACCGGTGGGACTGTACCGGCCAGCCGGTGGAGCCAGTCAAACTAGCCGTTGTAGTTTGACCAGGCTGGACCACTTGGCTCCCAACGGCTCTTTTAGCCTCTCCAACGGCTCCGAAGCCTCCCCAAGGGTTCCATGCCTATAAATAAAGGCCAAGGAAGCCCCGGACACCTACCGGAACTATACGGAAGCCCACGGACATATTTTGCATCAATTGGCCAACCTCCGGCGACTTCCTCCAAGGGAACTCCAATAGCTCCAACAACTTCCACATCCAAGGAGCCCACTCAAGATTCTTGGGAGAGCACGCTACGTCAACTCCATCATCCATTGGCACCCAAGTCTTCCCAATTACGGTTTTTATTGTTTATTCTTTTTGAGCTTTAAAATTGGGTTTGTGCCTACAAACCCCAACCTTTTCTCATCCTCCCTTTCTTTTGGGTTTCACACCACCATTAAGGTGTGAAGAGGTTTCATCAAGCCTTTCCTTTTAAAAGGCTTGTGTTTCGGTGAGCTAGCCTTCACCCGTTAAAAAGGCTAGTGGGTTCTTGCTAAACCATTAAAAGCAAGTGGGTTCTTGCTAAACCACAAAAAGCAAGCTGTAATAGGTCCTAGTGCTACCTCAAAGCCTAGTGGGTTTCTTGCTAAAACCATTGAAAAGCAAGCGGTAGGAATCTCTCAACGGTTGAGTTGGGAGCGGAGATGTAGGCCGGGTTTTGGCCGAACTCCGTTATCAATTTCTTGTGTGATTGCCTCCTTTATTTCCGCTGCACCTTACTTTGATTTTTTAATTTGTTAATCATTTTTTTAAAAGGCAATTCACCCCCCTCTTGCCATCATTCCCCGTTTTTCTCTGACCCAACAGAGTTATATGGTTTAAATCCATTGTTCGGGACTGTTCGTTTTTATGGTTTTCTCGAACGGTTCACTTGTATTCATAAATGGAAGTTTCTGTAGAACATGGGTAAACATAAAGAACTGATATTACATGTTATTAATGATATTAAAATATTTTAAATGATCTTATAATAAATTATGATATATATCATGAGGATAAATAATTAGATAAAATTTAATGATGATCATTTTTGGTTAATTTGGGTGGGTTTTTGATCACAATGAACTTGTTTTGTTTATTAATTTAGTAATAAGTACATAAGTTAGTTATAGAACATGAAATATGATAATAAATAATCCTTACAATACTTTTTCAACCATTTTATGTTTTTATTGTTAGGCTTGAAGGATTTGAATGAAAAATTAAGTGCATTGCCCATGATTTATGTAAATTAACACATTATGAGCAACGATTTCATTTTATTAACAAAGAGAGAGAGGGAGGATTATAATGAGTAATATTACATTAACATGATATTATACCATTATATCAAGAATACTGAAGTTATCATGAAATTTTTATAATAGAAAAAGAGAATAAGAGAATAAAATAAATGAAATTTGAAAGAAAAATGAAAGAAAATAGAATGGAATTACCTCTTGAATCCTCCTCTTGAGATCCTCCTTTAGAAAGCTAGACTTGGTCTTTTGATGAGACTAAAAGATCTTGGATGTGGGGGAGGGTCTAGGAAATATTTTTTGGCATAGTTTAGATAAGGCTTAAATCTTGATAAGTTGGAGGAAATGAGGGTGTGAAGGGTGGTATTTATAGTGGAGGTGAGAGAGGTTTTCTTAATATTTTAATCATTAGTTTATTAATTTCCACCAAGATAAGAAATAATGATGATTCCATGACCAAGAATACTAAATAGTAAATGATAGTTAGATATTTGGGTTCTTAAATCACTTGTGATTTTAGGAATAGTGGGTTTATATTATAATGTATTTATACAGTAAATTAATGTATTTTACTATTCACCAAAAATTCATGTATTTTAGAAAAACCCCAAAAATTCACACTAACCATTTTTCGAAATTTATAATCCCAAAATGAAGTCCATTTTTTAAAAATAACTTTTTAAATATGATCAATTTAATTTTTAATTAAAATCCTAATTTACTTGAAAAATATAGTTTTTAAAATTAAAACTGATTTTATAATGCTTTCAAAAATTAAATAAGGTCTTATAAAATTATATTAAAACTAAAAGACATATAATTTTTCATTTATGAACACATTTTAATAAAACAAATTTTATTTTAAATTAATTAAATAATTTTTTATGACTTACAAAAATTCGAATACTTTTACTATGTTCAAATTGTCACATATAAGATGCCTA
Organism: Viscum album; assembly: GCA_963277665.1. Taxonomy (NCBI): domain Eukaryota; kingdom Viridiplantae; phylum Streptophyta; class Magnoliopsida; order Santalales; family Viscaceae; genus Viscum; species Viscum album. The sequence goes on along the minus strand of OY728159.1, from coordinate 225,680,589 downwards.
AATTTTATTTAATCATTCATGGGTAAGGTTACTATTATTTTGGATGATTTACTATTCATAAGGGTTTATTACTATTCATAAGGGTATGTTACTATTCATAAGGGTATGTTACTATTCACTAAAAATTATGTTTTCTCTGTTAGACAAAAAAATCATCCTGAACACAACCGTGTTAGTCTGATTTTCAAAATTCAAAACATAGAAGTGGAAATATTACATTTAATGGCCACGAAATATTTAGTATCATTATATGTCATTATGCTTAATAATGTGATTATACTATAATGAATACTTATAATAAGGGAATTTGATTGATAAAATGTTGGTTCATTACAAGGCTATTGTCCGAGCTCTTGAAAACATGGAGCAGGCTATTGTGTGTTTTTCTCCAGTTCTAAGAGAATTTGTGGTCTCAACCCCTAGAATCTCATGACTAGTACCATTTTTTGGATTGGTCATCCCTACATGCCTGATATTAGTGGGAGACCTTTTGGGGGTTGGCTGGGAGGTTTCTGATCTAGTCAATCATAGTCCTAGGCCATTGATACCCTTGAGAGATAGTGGGGTGCAATTGCTGATTAAATATGTGGTGCCACCTTTTTTGGCCAGCGATGTTGCTAGGGAGGTGGGAGTTATTGAATCTTTGGTAGATGGAGGTTAGTTCTCTTCTCTTTAGATCATACTTTTTTTTATTTCAGGAGTCAAGGATATTTAACTATCTTTCCTCTACTTTTAGAATTGCAACCACAAGTATTAGTAATTACGACAGATGATCCCACTCTTCCCTCTATTGCAATCATCAGAGGTGAGGCTGCTGAGGGGTTGAGTTGTGTTGTAGCCACTGAATCAAGTCCCTCTCTCTTGAAATTCATCCCTGACTATATTTTTTATTAGGGAGAGACTCTAAGACTGACCGAGAAGGCTTGGTCGACCTTTGTCCCATCCTCCAAAAGGCATGGAATAATGATTGGAGATTAGTCTCTCAAACTCAATTGGATGAGATCCTGGAGAAGTTTCCGAAATTACACCACCAGTTTGTGGCCCTAGGATTCAGCTATCATAGCATTTATGGTATAGTGAGACAAGCTGTTGATGTTAGGGAAGTGATCAGTACACTTGAATCTCAAATTTCTAATATATAGTAAATGTCTCATCGTACTACTGTGAATAAATCCTCATTGATGAAGCCAACAATCAAGTCGTATCAGTCTCAAGGCTTCAAAATTATCTCACAAAGAAAGATTCCTTAGTGGAACAACATGACTAGGAAGTGGAGCAGGAGAGTCGGAAGGTGGATCAACTTAAGTAGGAGTGGTCATGTGCCGTAGTCACCACTGAGGAGGGGTGATGGTAGATGGAATAAGGGGAAAAGACTAGCCTTGAATCCATGATAGGAATAGAGGCACTACAGGAAAGCGTAGAGATTGAGACTGTGAACTTAGTAAAACTTCATGAGGCCATTGAGGAGTCACATCAATTGTTGATGCAAATTTGTGAGTCTGGTGAGCGTCTCTTATAATGATCATGTCTCACCTAAAAGGAGAGACACTGAGATGTAGATGCCCTCTATATATCTATGTAATATAATGGAATAATTTTTTCTTTATGATGCTTTTACTTTTACTTTTTTCTATAACATCAATCCATCACAATTAACCATATGAACAATATTTCATTTTTATATAACCTGGACCATAATGCGGAATAAGTAATTCTGACATAACTAAATCATTCTATAAATTTTTCATTAGTTGAGGGACTCAGTGAGTGTAGTTTGGATGTTTCTGGGGTTACATGAAAAACATCATGAACTTTTGTGCCTTTTTCATTATTTCCCTAATTTTTGCCTAATCCTGTTTGGTATGGGATTATCAAGTATAACTTGACTTTTACATGGGCCGCCCTTTGTGGGTTTTCAACCTAACAAGATTTATGTATCTTTTGAATATTTTATTTCTCTATATTTTTTCCTAAACCATACATAGTATAGGTTTAACGAGCTAGTACTTGAATTTTATCCAGGGGTACCCTTTGCGGGTTTTCACTCTGGAAACTATTTCATATTTTTCATTGGTGGTTTATAGTCTTTAAAATCAGACTTATTACTGATGTTTTAGGTCAAATATATTTAAACAAAATTGATAGGGAATGGGCACTAATTTGGGATTCACCAGTTGAGAATGCTTTAATAACTCTTAGTTATGAATGAGGGATGTTTCATGACCCTGAAATTGTGAGTTTTGGATGTATATGGGGAATGGGAGCCATTTTAGGCATACGGAGGTAGGAAATGACTCTCTTGAGGATTAATTTTCCTTTAGTCTATGGTCATTTTGTAGGAGGCATATGAAGATCCACTGGGGCATGATGTGCATAGTCAAAAAAAAGGTTTTCACAAGACATTGGCCTTCTATTTCTGATGGCTTGGGAGATTTATGGGAATTTTGGATTTGTTTTGTGGCTTGAAGAACATAGTGGGTGGCCTATTTTGGGGATGGTTTCATAAATTATTAGGAACATTTTTATCATCTTTGAGAGATAAATCTCTCCCACATGAATTTCTCTTGTGTAAGGGAGGGTCGGTGAATGATATAGTTTAATGTCATACAACCAGTACACTTGAAACTTATTATGGGGGATTATTTTTCTCTAACCAAGAGAGAGTATATGATTCATCAGTTCAACTAGAAATTCTTTTCATATTTGGTCATTTTAAAGGGTAGAATTTTGTAAACTGTTATCTCAGGAGTTTCCAAATTCAAAGAGTGAGATGGGACATAAATGTCATTCAGGCATATGAAAACAGAAAAGGACTTTCCTAGGTATAACATTTCCTTTGGTTGACTACCATTTTGTAGGAATCATATGCAGAGGCTCTAGGGCATGATGTGAATACACAAACAAAGGTTTCCATAGGACATTGTCCTTCCATATCTAATGTCCATGAATGATTACATGGATTGGGACCTTTCTAGACATTGTGTATGGATTATGAAACGGCAGCTCCTAACCATGAAAAGGGGGAATTTATTTGGCTGAAATTTACCGGGAAAACAGGAAATAAGTGGGGTATTTTTTTCGTACGCATATCAAATTCACGTATATGGATAGGGAATCTGTATTTTGTAGAATACTTTAGATACTGGAGGTAAATTGGGCTAGGATGTTCTGATATATCTAGGACGTGGGTGGGAAAGAGAATCTAAACCATGATTTTGAGGGTTCTTGAATCCGGAGGGATGTCATGGGTCTTGGGAGTTGTTGGGAGTACCGATGTTGGAGAGGACTCTCCTGAGGATGGATTTTTCTTTGATTGATGGCTGTTTTGTTGCAACATTTGTAGAGCCATTAGGGCATGATGTGCATTGTCAAAAAAAGGTGCACATAGGACACTATCCTTCCATATCTGATGGTCGTGGAGGATTATGGAGATTTAAGATTACTAAAATAATAGAGTTTTATGTGTGGGATGAATGTATCTAGATAAATTATAAATATCTGGGTTGTGATTCACCCATGAGATCAAGTAATCCCCAACACAGATCTAGCTCATACGTAGGGTGAGGCATCTGTTCCATCTTGGGAGTACCCTACAGTTTAACATCATACGACGATGACCTGGGGTTCCTTAGGGAAAAGGGAACCATAACATTCCTTTTAGGGTCGTGCTGCTAGGACCCAAATCCTGGACTGATTCTCTAGGATGCCATGGTGGATCTCCTGGTGGGGTCTTTAAGCTCACGTGAGCTATGCTCAGAGTGAGAAAGAAGTGATGATAAGGAATTTGGTTCACCACATAGGAATGGAATAATCAAGGGTAGGGATCATTTACTGATTAGACCAACGTTGTGCAGTTTAACATCATGAAAAAGGACAAATTCCACACAATTTATGGTCAAGTGGGGTGGGTGGAGGGTAATCCTGGAATGAAAGAATGGAAATATGATTACCCTTAAGAAAACCTATAAATAAGACTTGTTCTAGAATTCTATACTTTTATTCAATTCATGCATAGATAAGTGTACATTTCAATACTTTATATGGATGATTCTGTATCGTAAGATTTCAGTCTACCACACATCTATCAGGGGGAAACTGAGTCACACAGGATTCCCAATGAACATTTTGTGCAGACGTCTATCTCATTCACAGGAAGTAAAGGAATTTTTTTGAGGAGGCCGATCCAAGATAAGAATATATGAATTTCCATTATGTAGTACATTTTAATTTCAAGAAACTGAGACACTTCTGGATTTGCAGTTTAGAGTCATGTGGCTAGGATGTTGGCAGCATAGTTTACCATTGTGTTGTAGAGACAACTAATCACAAATACCATAAATAGCTTTGATTTAATCATGGATGGGGTATTCTAGTATTCTATAGACATGAGAGATGATAAAATTTGTAAAACATAGTCCCAAGGGGAATTATATAAAGATTAATGACATAGGGCTAGGAATCCATTCGGCGTATGAAAATAGGAAAAGCCTCTCGTGAGGAAGAATTTTATTTTGATTGATTGTCGTTTTGTAAGAGACATATGCAGATCCACTGGGGAATGATTTTCATAGTCAAAAAAAGGTGTGTGTAAGACATTGGCCTTCCATCTTCGATGGATGTGAATGTTTATTGGGACCCAAGCTTTCTCAGAGTATGGATTTTTAAGAATGGGAGAGATGTGTCTAAGAACATATGAAATATCTAGACCATGATAAATTGGGAACTATGGAAGATTCTATATAGATCTAACTCATATATAGGGGTAATCATGATCTTTTGACTCCTTCTGGGTGTCGAAATTCAAACTTGGAATTTCTATCATCACTTTTCATTTTTTGTGAAGGAAATTTGGGGCAAGTTTGGGATCTCTTAACACCAAGAATCATGACATACATGATTCTTAAAAAACCATGCAATTTTAATGTCATATGGTTAGGACCTTTCATGTATTCTCCTATGCAAATATGACCTATACACAGAGGATGTGAAATTTTCTGTTTATTTTAAATGGTGGTTAAACCATGATGGAGGATTTGAACTTCACTATCTATCCTTAAAGGGTAGGAATCAAGCCATGTTTAGTTCAAGAACAGAATTTACTATATAGGTTTGACCCATACGTAGGGAAAAGGGGAATTTTTGTGTCTTGGTTCCTCGAACAATATTTGGAGTCAAGGTGTCACTACATATCCTATAAGGGTAGGAATCAAGAAACTTGTAGTTTGGAAAATATTCTCCCTTTAAAGGTTTGGTCAATACATAGAGAGGGGGAAGTCATTTTGAGTGATGGATGAACCAATATATGAGTTGCTTGCATCACTACATATCCCAATGAGATAGGAATCAATCCATACATAGTTCTAGCAGACTTCGTGCAGTTTAATGTGATACGGTAAGGATAAAGGTAAACCGACATGAATTATAACCACAATGCAGTTGGACCCGAAACCTGGGATTCAGGAGTCACTACATATCCCTTTGAAATATGGATCAATCCATACGTAGTTCTTCAAAGTTTCCCTACAGATTTCTAGTCCATGTTTAGGGAAATGAGAGGGAATTTTTCTTTGATTGGTGGATAATCTGTGATGTTACATTCAGGCATCACTACATATCCTACAAGGGCATGAATCAATCCATACGTAGTTCTGTACACAATATTATCCTTGTACCGATCTGACTCCGGTGTAGGAGTAGGTGCATTTTGGTTTCATCCACTATGAGTTTTGGGTCTATCATATTCCTCTATGGTTTATTTACACAAGGGTACCCTTACCACTAATCCTAAGCTCACATGAGTTATACTCGATGTGAGAAATAAGGAGATACAGAGATTTCCATCATAGTATGGGGTGATAGAGGATACAACAAGGGAATTACATTTCATGTGATGTATGGGAAAATATTGAGGGTCGATGCATCACTATGTATCCCACTGATGAATGGGATTCAATCCATATGTAGTTATAGAATTCACTTCCTGGGTTGGTCTGACCTTTTCACAGAAAGGGGGAGGGTATTTATATCTTTTCCTCACATGAATTTGACTTATATGTGATGTATTTATAGATGGAACACAATACCTACCATGAAATTTATCATATTGCGGTAAAGAAAATGATGCTATGCAGTTTAGCATCATGCAACAAGGACGATTTTGGCCTTGTAGTTTAACATCATAAAGTAAGGATGAAGATGTTATGTGGTTTAGTGTCGTGCACCAAGGAATATTTTTTCCTTGCAGTTTAACATCATTAGGTAATGAAGAACATGATCATGCATTTTCACATCATGCGATAAGGATGATTTATGTTGCTATGTAGTTTAACATATTTCATCTATGATGTATGTGTTACTATTATGAAAATTATTTCTTTATAAACCTTTCACTGGTGGTACCTATGATGATTTGTCCATCCATTGATATCAAGGCATATGATTCATTGAAGTAGAACATATATATGACATATGGTCTCTCCCACTTTTTCTCAAGCTTGGGGGGTTTATTCCTTAGTTTCATTGGGGTTATAAGGACCAACAGAATCTCTCCTTCGAGGAATGACCTAAGGTGAACCTTTTTATTGAAGGCTCATTCGATCTGATTTTGATAAACATCTAAATGGTACAAGGTATGCAACATATTCTCATCCAGTCACCCCAAATCTTAAATTGTTTCTGAGATTGCTCATCTACAGAAAATTGATCAGAAATGGAAATGTAGTGTAATAGAAATTTAATTTCGATGGAAAAAACTTCCTATATCCTGTATATCAATGAGTATGGGGTTTTCTTAGTGGAAGTGTGGGTTGTGGTCCAATAAGTCTATAAATAATAGGGGAGCTTGTTCATCCATGATTTATTATCCTTCTCTACCATCTTCTGAAGTATGTTGGACAGAGCCTTTTTGAAAGCCTCTATCTTCCTATTGGACAATGCATGGTAGAGGGATGAACCATTGGCTTTGAATCAATATTCCTCATATAACTTTTCCAACTCAGTGGAGAAGAAATTAGTGCCATTTTTCATCTATATTGTATGAGGGATTCCAAATCTAGTAATGATGTTGGCTTTCACAAAGTTAACAATTATTCTTGCCCAGAACTCTTTAATGGGTATAACTTCAGCCCATTTGGAGAAGAAGTTGGTTGTTGTGAGAATGAACTTGAATTGTCTGGATATGGTGGGAGGATATAGTCCCATGATATCCATCCCACATATAGAAAATGTCCACGAGTACTTAGCTGTGTGAAGTATTTTTGGGGTTTGGTGAATGAAATTGTCATGAACATGGTAGGGACGACACTTCTTGGAAAATGTGGCACAATCTTGTATCATAGTGGGATAATAGTATATAGGCCATAGAATTTGATTGGAGATCTTAACTGTTGATTGGTGTGCTTCACAAGTTTCAGTGTGCACTTCTTTCATCACGACATTAGTCTATTCTCCACTAATGCACCTAATAAGGACTCTATTAAGGCCTTTCTTATAGAGAACCTTTTCTTGGTTTCCGCCACTATACAAAACAAAATTGACTTCTCACCTCTAGATATGTTCTCTTCCAGCCCTATCTGGTGGGAGTTCCCCCCACCAAAGTTAATTTGAAATAGGATTCATCCAGCCAGCGGTGTGCATGTAAGGATTAGGAATGGTGATAATCTCATCAATTTCTTCTGTGTTATTCTAAATAAATGTTAAGTCTATCTGATAGTGTGAAATAATTGTGAATTTTTCATCCTGTTTTGGATCAACCACGGTTATGGATTTATTTTCCAATGCATCAGCTTAAGAATTTTGTGACCGGGGGATATATGTCAGTGTTGGTTCTGATGAGAATTCAACCATCAGTTCTTAGATGTGGTTCACCAAAGGAACCAGTACCTCTTTAATGATTACAAAATCACCATTGTCCTACTTGATGACCAGCTCCGAATCAAATTTTATTTTTAGGCTCTCATCTTGTTCATCAAGTGCCAGATCTAGGCCTACAATGAGGGCCTGGTATTATGCCTCATTATTTGTGCACCCCTCTGAAAGTGGGAAGGAGTAAGACAAGCCAACATTTTTTGGAGATATGAGTATGAGTCCTAGCCCCACTTTGTTGATATTGGGGTCCTCCATCCTTTTCCATGTTAGGCTTCTGTAGGTACCATCGAAGTACATTTCACATGATTGGATGCCTTCTTGGGCGGAGAATACTTCTTCATCAAGAAGTTTAGTATCCAATGGGGTCATTTCTGTCGAGGGGTGATTTTATAGGAAATCTGCTAACTCCTAGACTTTGAGGTCTTTCTAGGGAACGTACCATATGTCAAAATATTGTAGAATGACTTCCCATTGTGCTTGGTGTCCAGTTAGTATAGTAAGATTGGGGATATATTTGAGTGGGTTGCAGTGGGTGACCAGATGGACCTCGTTGTGTTGTAGGTAATTCTTGAGTTTCTGAACTATAAATATTAGGGTTAGGTTGTTCTTTTCGATTGTTTAATATCAAGTCTAAACATCTATAATTGTTTGGATGAGGTAATAGAGACTATTTTCATTTCCAACATCATTATTCTATGCGAGGAAATTTCCTAGATACCATTCCATGGTGGTTACATAAAAAATGAGTTACCTTCACTCAACTATAAGCATCATCACCAGTGGTCTTAGGATATAACCTTTAAGATTGTCAAATGCTTCTTAAAAATCATTATCCCACTAGTATGTGACCCCTTTATTCATCAATCTAGTGAAAGGAAAACAATTACCTGCAAGGTTGTCTATAAAGTGATGAATGTAGTTTAGATGCCCCTGGAGACCCCTCAACTCATTGAGGTTGCGAGGTGGTGACATTCCAAGGATGGATTTTGTATTTTTAGGGTTGACTTTGATGACGCGATGGTGTATGATGAAGTTGAGGAATTTCTTGTAGGTAACACTGAAAGAACACATTGGGGTATTTATTTTTAGACTATACTATCAAAGTTTATTGAAGACACCTTCAAGATCTGTTAGGTGGTTTAAGCACTGTTGGGATTTAAACACCTATTCATTGACATAGCACTTGATGAATTTTCCCAGGAAGGGCTTAAAAATGTGATGCATGGTGCACTGATACGTGGCACTGATATTCTTAAAACCAAAGGGAATCGACTTATAGCATAATAATCTATGGTGGCCCTAGAATCAATGACTTCTTTATCTTCTGGGCCATTATAATCTAGTTGTATCTAGAGAATCCATCCATGAAAGAGAAAACCTCATATCTTGTGGTCACGTCGATCAATAATTACGTGATTAGGATCAAGAAATCATATTTTGGAAAGTTCCAATTGTGTTCCCTGAAGTCAATGTAGACTCTGATCTATCCATTATTCTTTTTGACATGGACTATGTTTTCCATCCATATCATATATTGGACTTTCCGAATGAAGTTATATTTGATTAGATTGTTAACTTCAGCCTCTATTTTGGTAGCATGTGTCGGGTGAGTCCTTCTGGAATCCTTCTTGTAACCACGATGGTCTTCTGGAAGACCTAGGTGATGAGTGGAGACCTTAGGATCGAGGCCTGGAATTTTTGTGTAGTTCTAGGAAAAAACATATCAATTATTCTTTATGAAGAAGTTATATTTCTCCTTATCCTTGAATGACATAGACACACTAATCCAAATGGGTCGTGGGTCATCTTCAATGCTTAGGTTTATCTCCCTAAGTTCATCAATCGTGGGGGAGATGCATTTTTCAAATGCAGGAGGGTAATCTTTGAGATATTATTCTTCTTCTTCTTCATCCGCTTCATCATCTTCTTCCTCTTCTAATGGGGAGATAATTCTTGAGATGAACTCTCTAACGATGGGAGAGGAATCACAACTTTGATTTTTGGAAATTGAAACAACACCTTTTTCCTTGGATGACTGTGTGGAATTTTTTGAAGAGACTGGAATGGGGGTGGAGAACTTTCCTCACCTCTTTTTAGTGACAGGACATCGTATTATGCCTTATTGAGTAAAGAAGGAACTGTTTAGGGGCATTTTTGTTTGATCCCTCACTATTATTATGGGGCATAGAATACTTTTCAACATCCTTGGACTTGGAATCCAAAATATAAATCATGCATATAGCTGAGTCTGTGTTTGAGATTGACCTTATGCATTTAAACTGATTGATGGGTAATACATAATATTCCTCAAGCAGTTTGAGTGGATCGTTAGGATCCATTTCCATTCCATTTTTTAGCAGTGATCCAACCAACGTCATCATCCAAAGACTGCTTCTCTTTCAGTTCATAGAACCCTTTATCGATGTAATGTGACTCATAGGATTAAAATGATGATTTATCAGGGTAAAATGTCTTATTTTATTCCTAGGCACAATATTTTATGCACTGATAGTATGATGAGAGAATCATAGCATGCCGATGCAGCCGGGGCCTCCCCAACAGTATTTTGAAGGTCGTACTTTTCCGCACTACTAGAAAATCAGAATAAAAAATGTGGTCACCAGGCCAAGTTTAAAGCTTGGTTCATCCCAACAGATTATTCTTAATTTTATCATATCCATGAAGAGTTGTGGTACAGGGTGTCATATTGTCCTCATCATAGCTCAACCTATGAAGTGTTCGCAGTGGGAGGTGGTTAACCCCATATCCATTTTCAATGAAAATTTTCCATACATCAATGCCATTTATCTTGCCAGACACATATAAGGGTTTGATGTGTTCCTCCATGATGGTGTATTTATCCTAATATGTGAAGAAGATGATAGTGTGGCATTCTGCAGGATTGGTCTCTGTCCAATATACTTTGGTAGCTATGACTTTGGCCTCAAATTCCTGGGGACTTAGTAAAGCCTCGATGATCTCCTCCCTGAGGTTTGCGGACATATTCAAGGCATTCAAGATAGATATATTTTTTGGTACTGATTTTAGATGCTTCAGAATATCATATTTCTACTATAAAGGTCAGTGCTTACCAACATGGGGATTCTCTTTCATGGTAACTTTAGGAGCTTGATCTTTGGGTGTAGATGGTCTGGCCTCTGTGACAAGAGATGATGGTGCTACTATACTTCATGAGTTTGTTCGAACTGGTTTGTCTACACGCCTTAGGTGATTAGAGCTCTACGCTTCCTTCAATGGATACTTCTAGATGATTGAGCATAGATTTCTTCTGGTAGGGTCATAGAAACACTCTGGTTCCTATTGTGTTTTCTGGAGGGTCCTTTTGTGAGTTTTCGCAACATTGACAGTTAGAGTTAAGGTGTGGCCAAGAATTTGACTCCTTCTTTGACCACACCATCTTGTAAACCCTCAACCTATGCGGCCTATTCATCTGTCTCTTTGGTTGGAAATGGGGAATTCGGGTTTGTGGCCATAGTCTCTATCAGATAAGGGGTCCTTTAAGTGAATGAAATTAATGGAACTAAAGATCATTTCTTGATCCAAAAATAATTTTTTCTAGTTGTCTTCTTCTAATGATACTATTTTGGGGGTTAGTTCCCATTGTCTCATTAAGCGGTGTGGTTCTTGTGCTTCCAAGTTTGCTAGCATGAAGTCCGAAAGTGTCAATACCAATTTAGGATTTTGGTTCATTATCATCTTCTTGATCCCACTTCTTTCCTTTTTAGCCCTTAGAGGACTGTAGAACTGAGGACGATGGTTGTGTTACATCCGAAGCTATTGGGGGCACGGTTGGTTACTTCAACTATGCCTAGAAGACTCCATTAGCTCAGTTGACTATTTTCTATGTCATCCAGATATCAAATTTTTTCTCTTTTTTTCTTGTGACTGTTTTCCACTCATCTTCCTCTCTTGGGTCTAAGGTAAAGATATACGCCACTAGTGCTGGCGGCGGACCAAACATTACTTGTCTATAATCCACCATATTTTTATGGATATCCTTGAATATTAAAAACTATTGGATGGTGTTTCCTAGTATCCTATGGTTGGGACAATAATTTGGATGGTCATTGAGACCCAATTCATCGGAACACTTTGGCTATGGTAGCCTAATCAAGTTGCAATCCATAGTGGCTATGAAGTATCCACAGACTTGGTCATCCTGGAACAAGTAGAATTTATTTCTTTATTCATTGAACTAATTTATTTCGGAACCCCTTCGCTCATCATGCCAAGGTGGGGGTTGGTTTTGGAATCCAGGGGGTTTTTCATGGTCTGGTGGAGGCCTTGTAATTGGAGCCATTGTCGGGCTAGCTTAAGCATGATAAAATCTACTTCAGGTTTTCTCATTATTTTTCTTGGGGTTGATGGGGCCACTTAGGACATGATATTGGACAGATATAAGGAGTCTTATATCCTTTGGGCAACGTAGTAGACTGATGTTCCCATTTTGGGATTAGACGGGCATCCAATATTAGTTTCATTTACTGGGATGAGTGCATATGGCAGAGGCACCTCTTCTATGAATGCCTGTTGACGTTCCACTTGAGGAAAACACCTTGCAAGATAGCTTCCTTGGCGCAGCTCATCATTGATTCACCTAATCTCTTTTATTTCTCTCTCCTATTTGGAGAATCCTTTCTCGAGCTTGAGAGACACATTCTCAGTGGGAGGAGGTGGTGGGATATTGATGATCTGGGATTTATTCTTCTCCTTGTTTGGTATTTTCAAGGTATTTAGTAATGGGTTTGCTGAGGGTGCCCCAAAATTTAGGGTTTCTCTCTAGTTCTGGGTATACACACCCTTAGGCTTAGTATAAACCACCTCCATATGGGAACCATCTTTTATGTCATCATCTCCATTTGTATAATTTCTTGTGGGGTATGTTTTGCTGATGTTCACTACGTTTACTGATGCATACCACATTAGGGGCGGTGTACCCGGTGCCAAATGGTAGAAGAGATTTTTGTGTCATTCATTAGACTTTCTCCTTCCATTCTATGGTATTCTTTAAATTTCATGGTGAATAGTGATCTGAATGGAGCCTTGATCTGACCTTGAAATATGCCTTCATCCTAGGGGTGGGGTATGAACCATGAGATGGGCCTGAATGGGTGACCTCTCTACTCATCGTTCTTCCCAAATGGGAGAAAATAGACATCCATTGTGCAAGAATTTGAGGTAAACAATTTCTCCAACCCTGTGGGATGGGGTTTCTCTCGTTCATCTGGTGATGCCCTATGGCCTAGATTTTTTGGTCTAATGGGGGAATTTTGTGTTAAAAATTCCCCCAACCCTATGGTCTAGGGTTGTTCCTGTATTGTAGTGATAGTTTCCACTATTGTCACCTTCTTTATTTCGAGCACTCCTTTGAGGGTGTGAGATGACTACGACACTGAATTTTCACATGATTTATTTTCTTCTATATATATAAGCAATGTTATTTGATTGGATTCTCTGAGGCAAGAATCCTTTTGGATGTTTTCAGTGGCCTGATTCAAGTGCTTCTTGATGGTTTTCTCTCTTCAGACCTTAGATTTTTGAGACTTACTCAAGGCCAGTTCTAGTTGACCATTCCACCTTTCCTAATCATGGATTACATTAGATTGTTTCCTTTGTGCAATGACATCTCAAGATGTCATTTACTATGAGGTATACTAGATGGGATGTGCGGTGAAGTGTAGAGATCCATGTTCTCCCCATCCTCAGATATGAACTCCAGATGAGGCATCGCGGATTTGGCAATGCAACTTGTGAAACATGTGGAGGTAGGCCAGTTCAAGGTATTTCTTTTTCCTTTTTAATTGTGGTCGCCATACAGACGATAGGGTTTCTATGATGATTAGATGGTGCAGATCTCCTAATATGTTAACATATTCTACATACCCTTCATAGGGAAAGAACTTTTCTTTTATATGGAGGAGATTTTTCTAGATATTGAGGAAAATGTTGTGCATATATTCCTCAGAAAAATATTATTCATATCTAGTTTTCTTCTCACGAGCAACATATCCAGTTTTTTTTCTTTAGGGGACTCCTCTACTTTATATGCCCAACTTGACTACTTCTTAATTATTTTGTTCCAAGTATTAGGGCTGGTAGGAGCCTCATTGATATGTGAGAAGTGCAGGGGTGGCTCGGAAGATGAGTGTGGGCCTTAACCGTCTTCAGGTTGAGAATGGATATCGCTCATCAAATAAAGAGTTTCTGACATTTCAGACTTCATCTTTCTGAGGGCCTCATCATAGGAGTGATTTATCACATTCGATTTGGTGAGGGGGGTACCTTCTTTTTGGTGTAAATTTTGACTATGGGGGGGACTTTCACAATCGGTTCTACAATAGTGAGGGTTACCATTGCAACTTGATGCCTGACCGCGAGGAATGTACCTATAGTGTATGAAATGGGGAGGACCTTATTTATCCTTTATTTCACTGAGGGGAGGAACTCCTTGATGTCTTCTATGATGGAGAGGATGACTATTAAAACTTTATATCTGGCTGCAGGGAGAATTTTTGCAGTGTAGATTCTGGGGAGGGCCTTCAGGATGTACTGCAATGGTGGGAGTACCTTCTAGTTTCTTGATGTTGTGAAGGGGAGGTTCTTCATAGCAACTTCTATTACATGTATAGTCTTTTCAATGTCTATCATCATGATGAGGTCTACCATTAAGGGTTGATTCCCAACAGCAAGGAGAAACATATCTACATCATATACCCTTGGGAGGACCATCAGGGCAGACACCAACAAGGGGATGGCCTTCTTACTATATAATCATATGGTTAATGGGAGGGGATAACCCAACATGCATTAGAGGATAGGCTCTCATGATTGATTGTTCTTGGACCATGGATTAATCCCTTTTGGGTGCTATAGGGAGGACCTTTAGAGTTGATGGAAGCAACATTGCAGGAAGGTTATTTCTAACTGCCACTACCACATCAATAATTTGCTAATTTTATAAAATGATCTTGATATTTTATTGATGTATGCTCTAGGGAATCAAGGACTCCAACTTCTAGTAGAGTAGAATCATGTCTATGCTCTCCATTTTACAATTTCTTTTGGCACATTTCATTTTTGGGCACTCTCTTACGGGTGACCAGGGCCATATGTTTTTTATAACGACATTCATATATGGGTCCCTATTTTTTTGGTTCCCATGATTCCTCTAGGATACACTGACATACATATTGAGTTTTTGAAGGGATATATGCCTACCTTGGAGAGGCCACCACATTTGACCGACATCCCCTGATTGGAAAGGGTATTTTTCCTGATCTTCTTTTCATTGTATCATGGGATATTTCCATTGACCCTCCTAGACTAGAGCAGGGATGAGGATATGATCTGGGGTGATTACCTGATTCTGTGGTTAAATCACCTCGCCCGAGGAGATTGGGTCATGGGCCTGACTCCTCAATTTTTTCACTAACGCGATGATTTCTTGACATGTATGGATGATATAGAATGGGATAGATGTCTAATATTTTATCATGGACAAGATGTGTTGAGATACATATTTGGGTGGAACAGGTATGATGGATCAATATGATGTCAGAGCATGAGTTTGGGCCTTCTCTAGTCCTCTATATATTTCCAGTGGATACTGGTAGTTCTCCTATGCTGGGATAGAGGAACGAGTCTATTTATGATTGTCTTCTTCGGTTTAAACCACATTTGACTAGTGGGATTCATATTTACGAGAAAAAAAATTCATCTTCTCACTTTCCACTATATTTTTCTCACAGGCTTTGTATGCATCTATAGGAATTTAACATTAATCATATTTGTTTGCCTCCCTATTTAGATGGAGGGATTGATTCACATTAGTAGGTGTTTCTTCATACCTGTAGATAGTTGTCGTCCTATTTGGATGATGGGATTTATACAAATTAGTATGTGGTTCTGCCTACTTATAATAGGTTTCCATCCTATTTGGATGGCGGGCCTGATACACATCATTAGGTGTATATGCTTTCTTATATCTGGTTTCCATCATATTTGGATGATGGGATTGATACACATCAGCAGGTGTTTGTGCTTGCCTATAGCTGCATTCCATTATATTTTGATAATGGGCTTCTTGTGCATCGAAATATATTAGCATCAGCCTATATTTCACCACTCTATCTGTGCGGCAAGACCTACAAGAACTGGTAGGAATTTGTATGTGCTTGTATTGTGCCACTCTATTTTTTTGGTGGGCTGAAGTTGAGGGGGAAGAGTTGAATGTCTTCTCATTGAATACCGCTAAATTTTTATATAGGATTTCCTCTTTAAGAATCAGGGTGATTACCTGGTCCTAATTATAAATTTTCCACCCTTGGTGGGCGGTCTGAGGGACCCATGTCCTTTGGACTTCAGCAGGTTCCCTCAGCATGAAAACCTCTTCAGATCCAGGATACTTGGTCACCCGATGTTGGCGGTGATGCTCTCTGATAATATACCATGAGTAAGACCCATGTTCAGCTTGTATTAAGTCATCAACATCGACTTCATCTCCCTCCCTCAGAAATGGGAGGTTCATGTTATCACATTTTGGAGATAGGCTCCTGAAACGGTTCAAGACGACCACCGAGGAAAACTTATGTTGAGGTGTCAGTCGTGGATGAGGAGGCGGATGACGAGATTTTTCAAATTGGAGGGCTCGTCTTGTGGCCTCTACGGTGGGGAGAATACTGTTTTGGTGGTACTCTCTAATCAACGTGTTGGATACCCAGTGTAGAAGACGCTGGGTAGGCGAGGGGGTCATGCTCTTCATCAGGGCCCTAGCCGCCTATGGGATCGCTGAGGTGCATGTCTAAGATGGTTTTTATGATTCCATTTGGATTGAAGTTCAATCTATAAACCTAATATATATATATATATGAAATATATCGACCATAAAACCCCATAAAAGTATAATATTTTCATCATATTCATAAATGATGATTTAGATTATCCCCTGACCTTTTTATAAGGTGAAGGGGCCTGAGTGGGGTGAAACCACCACCTTGTTTGAGGATTCCTGTCGGGTTGACCATTTTTTTATAGCCCAAGGTGGCACATTTGGGGGAATGAAAAATTGTCTAATGGGTGATAAGAATTTGTATGCTATTATAGAGAATTTCACGTCACAATTCATATTCCAACCCAATTTGAATCATTATCCTTTAGGGTGGATTGGATGGACCCCACAGGGAATGGGTAGTTTATTCCTTTTACATTATGAAGGAGGTTCCATATTCGAATGGTCCCAGCGGGCGATTTTAGGGGGTTAATTATTTGTGCAATCGGTTATCTTAGGATATGATTTCCTTGAATGGTCTCTAATAGGTTTATTCATGGAGTAAGAAACTCCCAACAACCTTGGTATCTATGATTCATGGACATACATTCTAAATTTAGGAGCATGTTGGATGATGATTTGGAAAACGACACTAAAGGACACCATTGGTCGAAAGGATGGGAGGTCGGGCTCATCACACTCTTTTGGGGGGGATTATTTCCTACTCTGGGACTATTTTATAGATTTAATACATGTTTATATGTTATTTAATCCTCGGTTTATTCCTAAATAGTGTATCCATGGGTTACCCCTAGGTTGAAAAATCAATCATGGATATGCATGGATTTGATTTTGTTGAATCAATGTTGACTTAAGCTATTTAGTGAGGTGCTTTGGAGTTTATCATCATCCATAAGGGACATAAGGTGGTTTTATTTTGGGTTTATACCCATAATATGGTATTCCTATGTATCCTTGAAAGAATAATCATAGCCCACATAGTTTGGTGTCACTTAACAGGACACATCACCTTTTAAAGTTGTGTGATGGGGACCCGTCCATGCATCTTAACATCGTACGACAATGAAATATAGGTGAAATATTCCTGGTAAAGACTTAGTGTGGGGCTTATGATAAAGAGGATTAAAATTATTAGGAAAGGTATGGTCTCCCAGATGAATGTATCCTTACCAGGGATATATCCCAAAGAACATTAGGGTTGATTTGAGGGTTAGATTTGGAACTCAGGGTTCCTTACTACGTATCTCAATCAAATGGGGAATCAAAGTCTTTATAGTTCTAATATCATTACTTATACCTTAGAGGAAGACCTCTATGAGGGCATGGTTGATTTAGGCTTACCTAGAGGTTCTTCCATTTTGGGGGGACATGATTGGGGCTTACACCATGGAGGAGGCCTTTGTGTGGTAATTTCATTGGGACTAACTCAGGATATCATCCCTCTATCTTGGGCCTTAAATAGGTATCTTATGTATCCTAGTTGGAACATGAATCATAGTTCTCGTAGTTAATTTAGCTTGGGAATTAAACCTATGATGAGGACCATTTTTTGGGGGAAAATTGGGTTAATCTTTGGGAAGGGAACCCCTTTGAGATTGGGCCTTCAAGCAGGTGTCCTGTATATCCTGGTTGGAACATGAATCAGAGTTCTTGTAGTTTGTTTTTAGGTTTTTCCAATGTCGTATCGTCAGAGAACTCTAATACCATGGGAGTCATGATTAGTGTGAGAAAAAAGAGGATGTGTAAGATTCATCAAGGGCACATATTCTCATCTTACCTGATAGAAAAGGAGGATGCTGAAAGTAGAAGATGCCATGGACATGAGCCCAATGGGGAAGAGAAATGGGATATTTTATCCTGAAACCCTCATCCATGTTGATATCCCAGATAGTCATATCTTGGTGATCTATTCTACACATCTCGATCTGTGAAAAATAGAGTGAAGAGTGACACCTCTCACAAAAGTCTAAGTACATACCTTAGGAGGAGTTCCCTTTTATGGGTTATGGGAAAGGGGAGGTACATCATCCCTAGTCAAAGGGGAAGGAAAGAGTGACCTTTTCACTGGTTACTAGAACTCATTGAAGGGAAAGGCCAGTGGTTACCCCTAAACCCAAGAATAGTGAGGTTTATGTTGTCATCCCAAATTCATTCCTAGTGTCACCTTGGGGATGTAAACTTAAAGACATTCTGGGGGTCCAAACTGTTGTGGGGACAACCTTTGTGACTCCACTTTCCTCAGGTGTAATGACCCACTAATTCTCATTGGCGTGAGAGTACAATGATTTACTTGGAATTAAGAAACTTCCCAAAGGCACAAAAGCCTGGAAATAAATGTTTAAGGGCTTAAAATACAAGTGGGAGATGATTTAAACATGAATAAATAAACCAGTAAACAAAAAAAAACTCACTAAATGATGCATGAACAAAATAAAGACATCTCACCAACTTCATGTATCTCAAAACCAAATCAAATTGTGTAACAACAAAATACCAAACAAGTATAAAAGTAAATAGAGGATAAAACAATAATGAATCTCAATAGACCACAAGACTCCATTCTCCACAAGCTCCAAGCTTCACAATCACCGAACATCCCAAGTATTATTTAGAATTTCTAAAAACATGTGAAACATTACCTTTTCCCCATTCTTGGAATATAACATCTGCAGAAGCACCAAATTGCCAAAGCATGGGTGAGTACAAAAATCAGTAGGTTTTCCCCAATGACCTCCTTAATCATGCCACTAGGATAGAATGGTTATCACATTATACAAAATATTTTATATAAAAAAATTTATATAAAATAATTTACCAAAACAGTGTATAACCAAATATAAATACGTTTGAAAACAAATTATAACCAAGTGAAAAAAAATTAAATGAAACAAATTTACATCAAGATATTTTCCAAAAAATAACTAATCAAATCTTATAAACAAATTATGATTATTATTTTAGTATACCCATTCCATAGTTCACAACACACCTACACATGCATGCTTTGTTTGACAGTTCAATACCCATGAGCGATCTCTGGTCCAATCACTTTGTGCCCCACTGACACCCTCCCCAAATCCAGGATCTCATACCTTGTACCCCAATATTAATAGTCCCTTATTCAGGTCCCATTAAGCTTGAACTCACACCAAAACCATGTATTCCAAATATTTTCATTACCAAAATAAACCAATTCAATAAAAATGAACTTTTATTTAAAACCAAAGCACAACCAATTTCAATGCAACATTTCATTCCAATAAAACTTTCCATTTTATTGAAAACATCTAATCAAATTCATGTGACAACAATCCAGAAAAATCCCCACTTTAAAATCCATATTTTAAAACCACGAACCAATGCACTCATTCAAAATCCCCAATTTTCCAGATTTCACAAACTGTCACTCAAGAAGGTTTCCAAAAAGTGTTCAAAAAATCACAATAAATTCAGCACAATAAATTAAATTTTAAAGAATTTCAATCAGTTCTACTAAGAGGAGTTGAGAGTGAATCCACCTACCTTGAAGGTTCTGACAAAACCCAACAAAGGATGAAAAATGCTCACAAAAACAGGGTTGTTTCTTCAAAGAAATGGCCTTAGATCCCTTTTACTATCAATAGGAAAATCCAACTCTCAAATTATTTGGCAAAAAACCTATATCTACCTATAAAGAGAATAGATCTTAGAACCAAGTCGATAGTAGAAGTATATCTAATAGAACACTTACTCAGAGAGACGTTCCACATACCCAATGAAGATCCAAAGCCATCCAGATCAATTCGAAAGAAGGAGTTCCTCTGAAAATTTTATATAGAGGGTATAGGGTAGAGAGAAAGGAGGTCTAGAAAGAATAGACTAAGAGAAACTTCCAAAAGTGTGACTTTAAGCTGGGTGTGGTCTGGCTCATGATGTGTACCCCCTAGTCATGACCTGAAGGCCATGCTGGAAAAGTATGCCGAAAAACACATCACTTAGGGTTAAAAAAATATTTAAACACTAAACGATATGTACCTAAGTTACACAATGTGTACTAGCTCACGTCGTGACCCACAATCATGGCTTGAATCCATCATCAAGTACAATGCGTGTACTTCAGTTACACGGCATGTACTTCAGGTAAACAACCTGAAACCTGCAGTTTACCCCAGAAAACTACTTTTAAGGATTATTAATCAAAAGGGGACATATAAAAGGTGTAGACATTCTTGATAAAGGAAATAGGATGTCACAACCCAGACACTAGGGGTACTACATTAGGTATGTAGATTAATAAAGGCACGTAGGTACACTTGATTATCTGATCATATGGGTCTAGTGGCTTTGGATGAGGCTTTAGCCTAATTCCGATGGACTGGTTAGTGGTGGAACTATGGAGGACTAGATGGTAGTGGAGGGGCATGCTTGGAGCTAGAGGGAAGGAAACCCAAAGACACATCATTCTGTGTACTGTTTTCTCATGCGGTATGGGGGCAGCCTCGTGTAGCTTAATTTTTTATGGATAAGGGGTTCATCTGTGTGCCAAAGTGGTACACAAACATGGGAATGGACCACCACGTAGTATGTGGTCTTGTATTTGGTTCTCCACGCCGCTCCATGTTCCATATCTGTACTTATAAAATATGTTGCACAGGGTTTGATCCGCATAGCGATGCACTATGCGAAGCACCAAATTGAAAAAGTGTCCTAAAGCCTGTGGTTCACATGGAATTCATACTTGAGGAATTTAAGGTTCATAATTGCACCAATTAGGTTTTTATTTCATCAATTATTATTAAGTTATTTATTTTTGTGGTTTTTTGACTGGTTATATCTGTGGAAAAGTGGTCTGCGGTTCACACATTGTCGATGATTCAAAACCAAAGTCAAAATCTTCTCAGTATCCAAATTATCTCTTCCATCCTCTAGGGTCTCATTAGTTCTCTCTTCTACCATTATATACTCTTTTTTTTCAATTCTTCTTGTTCCCATTTTAAATAGCACTGGGGAAATCATATCTATTATCATGCGGTACTATTTGAGGAAGTCCATGAATATATATATCAACCCTCAGAAGACTTGGTCAAATGGGGTTTTCAGAAGTTTTGGTTCACCAAACATGGTTTGTGGAACCCTACCATCTTCCTTCATCCATGAATCTTCTTAGTTCATGGTATGGTATGTGAATGGAATTTCTGCATTTGATTTCACTAACGACATGGTTCACAGTGTCCTGGGATTGCTGGTCATCACCTCGCGGGCCAGCTCCTCATGGGTCCTTCTACATACCAATGGTTATCAGTTCATGTTCCACGTTTTCTTTATGATGGTATTTGGTACACTAAAACCCTTTGAAAAATATTATTTATTCAAGTTCCTTCTCAAAATTTCGATCTGATTTTCATCTATTTACCTTACTGGACTTGTATGAATAATTTCTTCCTTATCTAGAGTGATTCTGGGAGTATTTACTTCCATTTTCATAGTTTTCTAGACCCTACAAATATTATTCTTTATTAGGGATATAATCCAATGTTTCTATCCACCATATTTATTTGGAATTATTATGATCATTTTTACTAGGAAAATTAATAACACTGAATATATTAGTTCTTAAAATACATATAGTTACCGATAATTAAAGCATATTGATTTAGTTGAATTATTTATTCATATAATGTATGAATTAGAATTATTAAGTGATTAGTGGGGCCTAGAATAAAATATCCCCTCAATTCATCAGTGTGTATCATGAGGAAAAATAGGCTAATTATTTGGAATATTCCCTACCCATTTATGTAAGGTGTATCGGTATGAGGCCTCGATTGTAATTTTATGGTGTCTAACATTATGAATTATATCATTATGAAATAAATTATTGATGTTCAAGTGATTAATCAAATCATTATGATATCCATTGATAGTTTTCAAGGTTATCTGATTATTTATATTTTATTATTTGATCATAGTTTGTTATTTCCATATTAATCATGCCTTATTTATTCTGTAATATCTTTCATTGTAATCATTCCCTTACTAAGAATATTACCTTACCCTTTTATTTTTTTTCTTTTCCACAAGATACCAATAAGGGATATATGAATGATTTGGGGTATATACTAGAAGAAATAATGAATTTCTCAT
Organism: Viscum album; assembly: GCA_963277665.1. Classification (NCBI taxonomy): domain Eukaryota; kingdom Viridiplantae; phylum Streptophyta; class Magnoliopsida; order Santalales; family Viscaceae; genus Viscum; species Viscum album. The sequence goes on along the minus strand of OY728159.1, from coordinate 225,657,791 downwards.
TTGAAATTTCAATTTCATTTCATGTTTCAAAACATATTCTGAGAATCATGTATGTATTTATTCTAATAAGGCTAATAAACTATTCAATCATTCTTGATATGATATCTTGTATCATTAACCAATATAGTAAAATAATAATTAGTTGGGTTACTATATTTGGGTTGTAACATATCTCAGTGAGAATAATTTTATTTCATTGGGAATAAATAATGGCAAAGGGATATGGTGTTATCTTGAGTGAATATGGCCTTCTAAGTGGGGTTGTTCAACATCCCAGTGAATGTATCCCAGCATGGAAGGATATATGTGGCCTCATAAAGTATGTAACACCCCATGTTTTTTTAATTTTTTTTAATTAATTAAATTTCTTTGATGTCTTTTGTTATATTCTACACCAAGTTAAGATTGTTCTACATGAAACACTAAGTATTTGTAAAAAATAATTTTATTGTTATACTTATTTAAAAGAGAAAATTATAAACCCACTATTATAATGGAAGGTATTAACATGATTAACTAAAATATTATGTTTTGGTTTTCACATAATTCTTTGAATAATTAATTAAGAATGATGGTAAAACACTTTTTAAATTAAAAGGAAATGTTTTTATGAAAAAATATTTACATGTGCACAACTATGTTTCATACCAATAAATAAAAAATATATATATTTTTGGACTATATTAATTAAATATAAATATATATATATAATATTAAATCTAATTTTTAACACTTAGCTTATGAGTTTTCTATACATGATATAAGATCAAATCCAATTTTATGCATTAAAGATGTATTTTTCTAAAAATATAGTTTTACCATATTTTAATGGTGAACCCATTTTATATCTAATTTTTGACACTTTTAGAGTTTTTATATGAAAAAAATAAACTTCTTATTTGAAATAGGTATATCAAAATTTAATTTGTTTTGATTTTTGGTATTTTTTATGATAAGTTTCATGTTTTGATGAATAGTGAAAGATACTAAATTTTAATTGAATTAAGTTTATTAATAGAAATAATTTATAGTGTTAAATTATATATTTTATTTGTTTTAAAGTAAAATTAGATTAAAATTTTATCTTTTAATCCAATGTAGATCATTGGAATCAATTTCCCAATGAATTTGGATATAAAAAAATTTCAATATCCTAGACGTTTTCACTTTAAAAACTCATTTTCTCATTCCTTCAATGGGATTAATATTATATAAATTTTAGAAATTATGTTTTTTGAATTATGAAAAACATATTCCGTATTTGGAATCATATGGTCCAAATTTATTAAATAGGTTCCTTTTAGTTTTTGGACAATATGAATAGAAACATTAGTAATTTTTATTACCACGGTTAAGGGTAAATCGGGTAGTTAAGGGTAAAAAATAATATTATAAATATTATAAAACTACCCAAAAACTTTCCCAAATGTTATTTTTTGAAATTCCAAAAAGTGTCCCTCACCTCTCTTATAAAATGGAACCTCTCCTTCTCTTAACTTCACACTTTAAAACTTATTTGTTTCACCCAAAATATGTCTAAATCTCCCCCCCAACATACCTACCTTAATCCTATAATCCTTAATTTTTTTTATAAATCCAATCAATAGAGTCCTTTTGTTTAAATAAAAAAGAGATTCCCAAATAACAGGTAGCGTTCATCAAGAACGTTTTAATTTTATTTCTTCCTTAAACCCCCTAAATTATTTTTATTAAATTATTATATAATAACCTAAGTATCCTAAATATACTTATATTTTTTATTATAAGGGTTATTCCTACACTTACACAGACTTCTATCTAATGGGTAATGAAATTACTATTCTTATGTACAGTGAACCACAGCCTCATGAAGCGATGTTGTTTATTTTTCCTTTAACACCACTCATGGTTGGGAATTATGATAGAAACTATATTATTATATGATATATGTTATATTTATTATATATTTATGCTTTTTTAATTATTATATAAAATATACCTTCATTATTTCTATTTTTCAAAAATATGATAAATTCTTTTATGGACGTGTAGATTACCGCCTTCTCAACGGGATGTGATTCATTCACACATTACATGAAATGTATTAAGGATGAGTTTAGTGAAATTATATGATATATATGACATAATAATTCTACGGGAATTGTGTTTTATATATATATATGTCATTTAATTTCTTTCTTTCTATACGACATGAAATAGAATCAACATTCTTGCGTTTGTACGGTCTACCGTCTCCATGAACGGTGTACTTAATTTTCTATTTCCCTCTTTTATATATAACCATAAATAAATATATAATGGATATAGTTGATATTTATATAATTTTTATCATTTTGGTTATAATTAAAGCATAATATAAGTATGAGGGCTAAGAAAAACAAGCCAAAACATGTACGGGAAACAAATCAGTTATTACCTGAAAGGAAACTTTAACATGAAATTATTGATAAGAAAGAAATATAGGGCTGTAAGTAAATAATATATTATATAATATAATTGAATAATTTTCTATAATATAAGTATAATAAATTTATATTTATTATACAGTAAGTTTTCATAAGTACGATGAGAGTCAAGACATAAGGTATGGGATTACTATCTCACATTTATTTTCCATGAGATACAAGCTATGTTCACCACCTATTTATTATATGTGGGGTAAATAATTCACATGAATGTATTTTATGAGTCCTATAATGAATATTATGTTATTTAAATATCCATATTTTTTCTTTTATAGGTCATACAATTTTACTGATTACAATGTTGTTAGGGGATTTTTAGTTTCACTTTTACTTCTGCAAGAATTATGTCATATTCTCCAATAATTTATTATATGTGGTGTATAAACTACACATTAATGTAATATATGATCCTTATCCTTATATTTATGGTTATTTATATATCCATTTGATGATCTCTCATTCATGGGGTATACGTCTCAAAAGTTAACAAATCGGTAAGATAATTTTGTCTCAATTTTCCTTCTCTAAGATGCATGTTATGTTATTCACCTATATTCTTTTATGATTTGTATGTACATAAATTTTAAATGTTTTATCATTAATATCCCTCTTTTTTATTATTTTACACATATGTAATGTTATTATCTCTTTAGTCATAAATCTATGTTCTTTCAAATCATTGTTTTTAAAAAAATTAAAGTGTTTTAGTTGATATTTTAAGTATTTTTAAGTAAAAAGGATTTAAAAGATACTTAAAATAGTTTTCAAATCTTATTTAATATGTTTTAAATGTTATTTTTAATGAAAAAAATTTTTCCAAAAAAAATATAATTTAAAAGAAATTCTCAACATGGAAAGGATATTTTCCTCAAGAATTATTTAACGTGGTCTTTGAAAATAATTTTCAATATAAGAAAATACGATTTGATGTTAATTATGTTTTACTGGGGATATGATCCAATGATACCATTCTTATTACTTCTCTAAATGTTTTGTGTTTTATGTTGTATTAATGTTTATGAATTATATTTAATTTTCCTAAGTTGTGTTTTGATGAAGTGTTTATGAAAATCATTTCTTTACAAGGGTTCTAATATGATGAATGATTTATGTTCTTATGGAACACATATGTATGGTTTTTATTATGTGAATGATGGGACCTATATCTCCCTCTAATGCATTGGGTAATTATGGATAACTCATGAGGTATATATGTTATGCGTGAACCTGATTACATGTTCACAATTCTATGTGTGGGCCTAGTTTTCATGTCCATAATTTTATGTGTAGACCAAGTTTTCATATCCATATGTTTATTCAAGGACCTGATTTAATTTCCTTAATTTAATGGGTGAACATATTAATATTTATACATGTTCACAATGTTACAAGATTATGTGTATACTATAATTTCATGTATTATTTCAATGTTAGGATCTCATGGATTATGTTTATTGATTTCCTTATGATTCATGTCTTTTGAACTACCAATATTTAGGCCATGATTAATTTTTATGATATTTGATATGAAGAGAATGACCTTCTAAAGTTTTATCAAATACTTATAACCTTTATATTCTTGTTTATTCTTACATATTTACCATTTTTACTCTTATTGAGCATCCAAGCTCAACTTTTTTTATGTTTCCATTTTTAGGTTATAGAGAAAGGTTTTTAAGTAGGAGTGATAAAGGGGAATCTCTTTATGGGAGATACTGATGATCTTCCACCAAATAAGAATAATTTATTCCATGATTCCAAATTCACTAAACTAATATGGTATTTGGGAGTGTCTTTATGTAATATATGAAATTTTCTTCAAAAAAATCATACTTCCAATGTATGAAAATCCTGGGTTATTATAGTTGGCATTAGAGAAAAGGTTTAGTCAAACTTTGGAAACTAGGATGAGAAAACATCAATAATATCCAAAGAGATATTTATAAGGATATTTCTATGTATGTATCTAAGGATAAGACCTAGATTTCATAGATTTAAAAGAAGGTTCCTTGATTTAGCTATCTTATAAGTAATTTTTCATGATTATTTTTTTTATTCTATGATAAGTGTCCCTTACACTATGCTTTCTAGTCTTATTCAATAGTGGGAACTTGAAGTAATATGGTTAAAATTTAATGTTTGAGATGTGAAATTTATGGGAATTTTGAAAATTGATATCCTAATCGGAAATATCATTAAGAGAATTTGGAAGGTCGTACAAGTATTGGTTATACTACTGAGGATAATGAGACATCAAATGACATGTGAAAGGTATGGAATTTTCTAACAGTATTGTTTAGATTAAACATAAGAAATATGATTTTATTGAGGTTTAGAAACCTTAATACATTATTCATATTTCATATTCTGGGAAATAATAAGATAATGAATCATGAGTAATTATTTAAGAATAAAGTTGAATGATTAAGGTGTATATGATTTGGAATTAAATGATTATATTATATGAATCAAGAAATATATAACTATTTTAAGTATAATGTTTTCATTGAAGGATGTAAAGGATATGTTGAATGGTGATGAAGTCCTAGAAAAGTTATTTAATTTCAAGATTATATTCATGGGAAAAACATGGTTAATGGAAAGAAAACCCTTGATATGTTCCTAATGTTGAGATGATGATTTTTAGATAAATATATGTTGGATATGAATAAGTAAATTTGATGGTAATGATTACATTGGAACTGATTAATTGTAACTACCCCACCCTAGAAGCCCAGATCTGGTGCCTAAAACATGGTGTGTAATTTTTTTTATAAAAATATGTTGATAAAATTAAACATCACATCTCATCACAGAGGATCCTCCCAGTCAAGGTTCTAGAAAACCAGATACAAAAAATAATTTTCTTCAAAATAGTACGAGATAAACTTCATAGTGCTTCCACCGCGTAAACTAACTCAAAGTTGACAAACCTTCTAATCCTATAAAAAAAATTAAAAATGTATGGTTAGCACAATAATTCCTATTAAGGGGTTTTAAAAATAATTAATAAAATACTTTTTAAAAACATCCTTTTAAAATAATTATAAAAAAATCTTAAAATAAAACAACATTTATTGTAGTATGCCATCATCATTTTTCAAAGGTTACTTGAAATCAATTTTAGGGAAATATCATACACAAAAATTTATACATTTATTTAAAATCTATGAGTGTAATACATTTCAAAATATTCATAATTGTACAAAAATGAATGGAATGCTACATTAGAGTTGATCAAACTAAATTAAGAGTGACATTCAAGGGTGTAGGTAAAAATTAGAACATGAAATAATACTTTCTTAGAATTGAACAAGAAAAAAATATCATAAATCAATTATTACACAAGATGAAATTTATGAAAACAAATATTCATTTCTAACTTTTGTATTAAAGTTATGAAAACAGATTCTAAAATTTCTTTATAAATGATTTTTTAAGTACTTCCATTATTATGCTAGGTGCATTTTTTACAACAATCATAAGTACAAGATTTTTAACCAAGTATATTCTACTAGTCTAATAATCACATGGTTGATTAAATAATAATCATATAATGAAGGAATGCATAATGCAGGACAATAATACACATTCTGTCAATGCCTCATGCCAAAACCATAGAAAATCATTCTATCAAGGCCTCATGCCAAGACCTAGTTTGTCTCATGAGACCTACTGACGCATCGAGAGGTTATAACGGGCCTCACCCATCACATAATAAGTCATATTCATTCCTCATATGCCTAATAAGTCTTTTATTCAATGTTTCCCATACCACATTGAATAATTAAATTGTGTATTTTATTCAAAGTGTCTCATACCATTTTGAATAATTAAATTTTATCTTTTATACAAAGTGTCCCATACCACTTTGAATAATTAAATTTCTCAATCCATAAGTTATCATAAAAGATAAATTCTATACATGGAATAATTATATATATTCTTAAATAAAGTGAATCATGTAATAAATGAAAATTTTAATCTAAAATATTGCATGGTTTGACATTTATACTTTAGGCTATAGAAATATCAAATTTAACAATGACATGAATGAATCAAATTTATCAATGACACACTTTTTCAAATCTGATGATATCTGTTGCACATGAAATAATATATTGTAAAGGTATGTCACATAAAATAATTAATATTACATTAATAACCCTTGTATTATTAAAGTAAACATTTTACATAAAAAAAATACATGTTTTTGAATTTAAGATACTTATTATTCATGTCTAAACCATACACTGATAAATGAGTGTTTCAATCAAATTAAATCATAAACTTTAATAATTAATAGTATTCCTTATGGTTGATTCATCTTGAATAAAATTATATTATTTATAAATTTTATATATTCATTTCACATGAGATATTAAAACATAATAAAATATTTAAACTCACTTCACTAACATGAGAGATTCTACAATTATGATATAATATTATATACTCTCAATTTATAAGTTCTGATAATACTTTATGTTAATTATACATATATTTATGTGTTTATTCATGTACATGTATATATTAAACAAAATATAATTCTAACCCTTTATACTAAAATTGATGCATGAATGTAATGTTAATTGTAATAACAAGGTGATGACCTCTTTTAAAAAATTTAGGCGCACAATAATAAAACAAGGTTCTTTTATTTTTTTCCAATATAAAATTTTATTTGTGATCATATAATCAATCAATAAATTTATTTGAAACATTCAATTAAATGGTTCATTAAAAATGTAAAACATATAGAAATATAAACACTTGAATTTCTTAGAAATTTATCTTATATTGGTTAATTAATCTCTAGCACAATGAGGACATAGAAAATATTTATATTACAAATCCTTTATCATCCATTTATTACTATTTTTTGAAAATGGTTAACTACCAATATGGTCACATGTGTATTGTATAAAACATTTTGAACAAATCAAAGTATACCTTACAAAATATAAAATCACAACCAGGTTAATACCATTAAAACTTCTTAAAATGAAATAAGACATGTATATATATATTTGTGGTACTTATATATACATTTAAGTTTTTCATCAAGAATTAAAATAATCATAATAAGTACAGGTATAACCTTTAAAAATAATTAATTCACTTAAGAAGAAAATAAACTTAATCGGATTAGGTTGGTTAGTTATACATACTGTATATACAAAAATATATGTATGAGTTTAGAAAATTCAAAAACAACAACTCTTTGTAAACCATTACAAGTAATATATTCATAAAAACCATCTGTAAAATAATGATAATCATCACTGGGAAAAACCAAAACATATTAGGATTTTAAGTTATATAGAACTATATATACACATAAGTGTGTATAAGGGTTTTTATATCAGAAATGAGCCCAAATTATCCCTCACTTGACTTCAAGGATGAGGTTGATCTGAGTATAGGTTTATAGAAGGTTGGGTAGAAGAAAAACCATAGGGTTATATGTGAAAAATGGGTTTATATAAACTATTTATATATATTTATATATACTACGGTTTAAACATAATAATATAATCAAAGAGACTTGAAGAAATATGAATCTATCTATTATCGATAAGAACAAAAACTATAATCAAGGTAAACTCTAAATAAATTGTTTGTTTTATTATATATATTTTATTGGAAACTTTCATGGTAATCCAATGGGGCTAGCAATATAATATTGTGCCCAATGGTGGACTTAAGGAAAAATGAAGTGATTGGGTCCAAGGAGAGTGATAATAAGACTCACAGAATAAAGAGGATAAGTGGAGGAGTGCGATGTTGACTAGTGTGGCATGATGGAGAAGAAAAAGAAGGGAAGAAGAAGAGGAAAAATATGGACAACTATTATCGACTGAGTCAGATCAGATGTCTATGGTGACTCTGCTCGATTTAAAAGGAGATGAACAGATGGTATTAGATTGTGGGTTGATCGAATGGCCACGAAGGATCTGAAAGATTTAAATGGGTTGTATGGTTGAGATCTAACACATCTGGATCAGATTCTTAAGGAAAACCGAAGCAATAAGATGTGGGGGGGGGGTTATCCGGAACTAGCAATAATGGCTGAGATCTCACACATCGAGATCGAATGGCCTGAATTACATCTCCTAAAACAAATTCCATCCCATAATGAAACCTAAATGGTTTTGAGGCCGCCATATAAGGATTGAAGTACTAGTCATATGTCAATAACACACACACACACACACAGAGGGGATCCTACACACAGGGCTCCACCTAAGCCTTAGCCCAACCCCTACACAAGCACTCCAGTGGTCCTTATACATGGGCCCATGCACGCTTAACCCACACCACCCTTGGCTTGACCCGTGTGCAACCCAACATGCACTTTGCATGCATTGCTCTAAGGGTTCTCTCTCACGCTGACATTGGTTGCCTATATGAGATGCCCACTAAGACCTTGAGGGCTTGTACTTGAAGGATTTCCTCCGTGAGATGGGTTACTCACTAAATTATTATCAAAAAAATTATTAAACACAAATATTTAAGAAAAATAGAACACATATATATTAATTTACTTATTTATAAAAACACTCTCCCTCAAGGTAAATTTTCATATGTTTGTATTCATTTTGAGTTTTAAAAAATGAAATTTCAAAATCTAAATATACAAATTCTATTAAAACCATGTCATAACTTTATAATATTTAAATTTTTTAAAACATTTGAAATTATTAAAATTTTTATACACTTATAATACTTAAAATGGTAAAAATACTTAAAATATCTAACTATTGTAAAATGTTATGACCATTAAAAAAACCAATGGTGACCTTAAGACCCCAAAAACTAGTTAGCTGTACAAGTACCCGTTCAAGGTATTCTAAGGGTTATAGTCATTTCTTGTTCTAGGAAGATGGTGCTCTACATTCCTTTTATGCTTAGTACTTTTTACATAGTACTTGAAATAATGTTTTTCATTATTATAGACTCAAAGGATGTTCACTACCTACTTGGTCTTGTTGTTATGATTGGTGGTATTTTAGTGATCCTAATAGGATTATTAGTAGGTATTTTAGGATAATTATGGTCTTTCGGTCTTATTTCAATGTAATATTTAAGTGTTTATATTGAATAAAATGTGTTTAATTTCATTCTACATGCATTTTTTTGGATGGAAACAGCAAAAAACAATAATAATACAAATCACCATAATAACTAACAAATTATTCTTATTACAAATTTAAATGTATTTGGGGCATCACATTATTCCCCCCTCAATAGAATTGTGTCCTGAAATTCGATCGTACTCTTGATGTCTTACTAGGATTGAACTTCTGACATCTAGCTTTATGTCCCTACATAACCATCTTAGGTATTATTAATTAAAATAAATGAATGAGAAAATAATTAATTTATACCTTTTCCAGTACCAACTGATTTTGTGATTCTCTATTTTCATGGTTTCCAAGGTAGTTTTAAATTATTCAATTTCTTTTGTCCAAACACACCTCAAGCAGCAAGAGTCAAACACATGTATACAGCGATCAGACCTCAGGTGAAATTAAAGGGAGATAAAAATATCAGAGATATCAAATAGAAATCGATTATTATATACCAATAGAACCACAATATTTTCTAAAATTTTAAAATCATAATGTCTTCTATACAAACTGAAGTTTAGGAGTTGGAATAGATAATCTATGTAAAGGTCACCCACTTTAGTAGCTTCCTAAAAGTTCCTCAAAGATAGGTACCTTTCAGAACTTTTAAAAAATATAAAGAGAACCTTGAAAAAATTCCTCATCTTACATAAAATGAAATTTGTGCATGAACTTTGTATAAGTAAACGAAACATGACCCCTATAAGAATTGGAGTACACTAGGGGTGTTGGAAACTTGATAAATTCATTTTCAAGAAAAATGTAGGTTTCTGAAAGGATAAAATACATATAAACATGACTTTAATATTATCATTTCTGGTATCTCATATGGAAGGTACAAGATATTAGTTTGTGAGTCGCTTCCTTCCATATAAAAATTTTAAGAAAAAGTTCTACTCAGTAAATCATAACTAATTAATTTTTTTAGTTTTATCTAATTTTCCAAAATTGTCTAGACCGTTCCTTTGATACCAAATACAACTCCCCAACCACAAAATCCTAGATTCGGTTCCTAAAACATGTTGAGTAATTTTTTTATGAAAATATTCTGATAAAATTACACATCACATCTCATTATATAGGATCTTACCAGTCTAGGTTATAGAACAAAAAATACAACTGATACTTTTCCTCAAAATAGTACAAGATAAACTCTATAGTTCTACCCCCACATAGAATAACTCAAAGTTGGAAAACCTACTAATCCTGATTGAAAATGTATGGTGAGAACCAGAAATCCTAGTAATGGTTTTTAAAACTAATTAATAAAATCCTTTTTAAAAACATCATTTTAAAATAATTATAAAACATTTTCGTAAATGGAAACTACATTTCTTGTAGTAATTCATCATCATTTTTCAAAAATTACATGAAATAATTCCTAGGGAAATCTCATACACAAGAATTTATATATTTATTTAAAGTCTACGAGTGTAACACATTTCAAAATATGCATACTTGTAAAAAAATCATGGAATGTTGCATATTAGTTGATCAAACTAAATTAAGGGTGACATACAAGGGTGAATGTACAAATTAGCACATAAAATAATAATTTATTATAATTACACAACAGACAATATCATAAATCACTAATCACATATGTTTCAATTCTAGAAATGAAAGATGAATTTCTTACTTCTGTATTAAGGATTTGAAAATAGATACTAAACTTTCTTTATAAATGATTTGCTAAGTACTTCCATCATTATGCCGTGTTCATTTATTACTATAAGCATATGTACAATATTCATAACCAAGGATATTCTAATAGTTGAATAATAACATGTTTGATTAAATATTAATCACATAATGAGGGAATTCATAATGCAAGACAATCATAAACATTCTGTCAAGGCCATGTGCCAAGACCATACATAATCATTCTTTCAAAGCCTCATTCTAAGACATAGTTTGTATCATGAGACCTACCGATTTATCAATAGGCTATTGCAGGCCTAACCCATCACATAATAAGTCTTATGAATTCCTCATATATCTAACAAGTCTTTTATTCAAAGTGTCTCATACCACTTTTAATAATTAAATTGTGTCTTTTATTCAAAGTGTCCCATACCAATTTGAATAATTAAATTATGTATTTTATTCAATTTGTCCCTACAAATTTGAATAATTAAATTTTTTAATCCATAAGTTATCATAAATGATAAATTCCATACTTGCAATAACTTTCTATATTCATAAGTATAGTGAATCATGCAATAAATGAAAACTTTAATCTAAAATATTGCATGGTTTGAAAGTTATACTTTAGGCTACGACTATATCAAATTTATCAATAACATTTATGAATAAAATGTATCAATGGCATGATTTTTCACATGTTATGATATCTAGTGCACATAAATTAATATATTGTTTAGGAATGTCAAATAAAATAATTACTCTTATATTCAAAACCCTGGTTTTAGGAAAGTAAACATTTTATATACAAAATACATGTTTTGAATTTAAGATACTTTTCAATATTATCTAAAACATAAAATGATAAATAGGAGTGTCATTAAAATTAAATCATAAACTTTAATAGTTAATAGTATTCATTGTGTCTGATTCATCATAAATTAAATTATATTACTTATAAATGTAATACATTTATTTCATGTGAGATATTAAAACATAAGAAAAATATTTAAACTCACTTCAATAACAAGAGATCTTCTGCAATTATGATCTAACATTATATACTCTCCTTTTATAAGTTCTGATAATACTTTATGTTAATTATAAACATATTTACATGTTTATGCATGTATTTGTATATGTTAAAAGAAATATAATTCCAACCATTTATCCTAAAATTGATGCATGCATGTAATATTAATTGTAATAACAAGGTGATGACCACTTTTAAAAAATTTAGGCACACAACAACAAAACAAGGTTTTGTTATTTTTTCCAAATTTAAAACATGTAGAAATATAAACACTTTTATATCTTTGAAAAGTATCTTAGCTTGATTTATTAATCTCTAACACGACAAGGAGTTAGAAAATAGTTATCTTATAAATCCTTTACCTTCCATTTTTTTGAAAATGTTTAACTACCGATATGGTCACATGTGCATTGTACATATTTTTTTGAACAAATCAAAGTATAACTTCCAAAACATAAAATCACAACAATTTTAATACCATTAAAACTTATTAAAATGAATCAAGACATGTATATATGTATTTGTGGTAATTATATATACATGTAGGTTTGTCATCATGAATTAAAAGAATAATTATAAGGACATAGATCACCTTTAAAAATAATTTCTTCACTTTGGAAGAAAAAAAACTTAATCAGATTAGTTTTGTTAGTTATATATACTGTATATACAAATATATATGCATGAGTTTTGAAAATTCAATAAGAACAACTCTTATTAAACCATTACAAGTAATATATTCATAAAAAAATATCAGTAAGATTCTGATAATCATCACTTGAAAAACCCAAAACATATTATGATTTGAAGTTATATAAAACTGTCTATACACATAAGTGTATATAAGGGGTTTTCATAACAAAAATGAGGCCAAATTAACCCTTACATTACTTCAAGGGTGAGGTTGAGCCAAGAATAGGTTGATGGAAGGTTGTAGAGAAGAAAAAACATAGGTTTATGTGTGAAAAATGGGTTTATATAAACTTTTTATATATTTTTTTATATACTATGGTTTAACCATAAAAATATAAAAAAACAGTCTTGAAGAAATCTGATTCTAACATTTACGAAAAAGAAAAAAAATTGTAATCAAGGTAAACTCTAAATAAATAAGTAATTTTATTATATATATATATATATATATATTATGGGAAACATTCATGGGGATCTAATGGGGTTGGAAGTAAAATATTACACTACATGGTGGACTCCTAAAAAAATGAAGCACCTGGGTCCAAGGTGAGTGATAGGACTCAAAAAATAGAGAGTAGAAGTGGAGGAGTGTGATGTCGATTGGTCTAGAATGAGGGAGAAGAATAATAAGGGAAGAAGAAGAGAAAAAAATGGAAGACTATGATAGACCGAGTCCGATCAGATGGTTATAGTGACTCCGCTGGATTTAAAATGAGATGAACAGATGAGATTATATCATGGGTTGATCTGACAACCATAGATGATCTGAAAGTTTTAAATGGGTTGTGTGGTCAAGATCTAATCTGTTCAGATAGAAAGGTTAAGGAAAACCATGACAATAATATATGGCGGTGGGGGTTTTATTGGGAACCGGCGTTGAAGGATGAGATCTTGTGTGGTAAGATTGAATGGCCTAGATTACATCTCCCAGAAAAATTATTATCCCACATCAAAACCTACACAGTTTCAAGATATCTATATGAGGCTCAAAGTACTGGCTATATTTCAATAACACACACATACACACAGGGGCTCCTACACATGGGGCTCCACCCGGTCCTTGGCCCAACCCCTACACGAGTGCTCTATTGGGCCTTATACATGGGCTCGTGTGCTCTTAACCCACACCATACATCGCTTGACCCATGTGTGACCTAGAATACACCATGCATGCACTGCTCCAAGGGATCTCTCTCGACCTAACCCTGGTTGCCTATGTGATATTCCAACTCAAACCTTAAGGTCTTGGCCTTGAATTCTTTCCTCAGTCATATGGGGTACTCACCAAATTTTTATCAAAAAATTTATTAAACATAAATATTTAATAAAACATAAAAGATATATATAAATTTCCTTATTAATAAAAACACCCTTTTTCATTCTAAATTTTCATATGTTTGTACTCATTTTGAGTTTTAAAACATTAAATTTCAAAATCTGAACAAAAAACTCCAATTAAAACCATGTTATAACATTAAAATATTTAAAGAATTTTAATACATTTGAAATTATTAAAATACTTATATGTATAGAATACTTAAAATAGTCAAAATACTTAAAATACCTAATGTTTATAAATATTTATAACCATTAAAAACCAATGGTCACATTAAGACCCCAATGACTACTAATCCATATAAATACCCGTTCAAGGTATTCCAAGGGTAATGGTCATTTCTTGTTCTAGGAGGATAGTGCTCTACATTCCTTTGATGCTTAGTACTTTTTACATAGTAATTTCCATAATTTTTTCATTATGACATACTCTAAGGATGTTCACTACTTACTTGGTCTATTTTTTATGCTTGGTGATCTTCCAGTGATCCTAATAGGCCTTTTAGTAGGTATTCTAGGATTTTTATGGTCTTTCGTCCTTATTGGAATGTAATGTTTTAGTGATTCTATTGAATAAAATGTGTCTTATTTTATTCTAAAAGGATTTTTTGGATGGAACCAAAAATAATAAACAATAATAATTGAAATAATCATAATAACTAAAAAAGTATTATTATTACAAAAATAAATATGTTCAGCACGTTACATTTATTATTTGTTGATAAGGTAGTTTATTCTATCACAAATGGATTTTATGTTATTTTTTGGACTTAAAAAATATGTCCAATAATAATTGGAATAAGAAATAATTCATGTTTTCAATAATCTTTTATTGAAATTACCATATTTCAAGAGAATACATGATAAATTTATTCACATGTTTGGTATATGATAAATAAGAGCTTCTTTATGATATATGAGAGATCAATGCTAAGCTATTTTTGAGAAATTTGGTGACATTATTTCTAAAGTTTTGGACTTTTATCATTTTTAATGGTTATAAGGTTAACCATTTATGGAAAAAAGTATGTTAAAAATAGGATGTGGTTTTAAATATTAAAGTATTATCTCGCCATGTGAGGATTTATGCATATTGGAAATTTTTACTAACCTTTTTATTATGATAAGGATATATGGATTGATATATCATTATATTCATAAATCTAGATATATTTTAATACATTAAAAATGAAAAATTATCCTTCATTTCTTGGAATAATTGATGAAGTGGAAATTTGTCAAGGCATAATAAAGGGTGAGATTTTGCTGAAATCTAGTAAGTATTTTTTTCTGATGAAAATTCATCAAATCTAGAGGATGGATCTTGAAACAAAAAATTTATCCTAGTACCTTATTCTCTTGATGAATCTAATGGTCCCTTAGATAATCATATATTTATGGCCTTAATATTTTTAACTTTCTCATAACCATGTTCTCTGTCACTCTCCATCAGAACTTGATAATTTGATTTCTCTTCCACGTCTATGTTTTCACTTCCTACCCATGTTCCCTAGTATAAGATCCTAGTTATGAGTTACATTGGGTAACCATTAAGCTTCCAAATTTCCATTTTTAAAATGATGTTTTTGTATTTATTTTATGATGTGGGTTTCTATGAATGTAACTTTCATGTATTAAACATTTGATGACCCTGATGAATTTTAACGGGGAAATTCAATTTTATGGGGGTAAAATGTAACACCTTAAGTTTTTTTGGATATTTTCCCTAAATAAAATAAATTTATTTGATATATTGAATTATATTCTACACAAAGTTATTTTTTTACTAAATTCAACAACTGGTTATCTTTCTTTACACATAACACTGAGTTTCTATGAAACATCATTTTATTATTATAATTTTTTAAAACAGAAAATTATAACCTTGTCATTAGAATGGAAGGTGTGAACATGATTAACTAAATTTTGAAGTTATGGTTTACATATAATTATTTTATCAATTAATTATAAATAAACATAAAACCCTTTTAAAACTAATATGAAATATTTTTCTGAAAAATATTTAAATGTGAACAAGTGTGTTTTATACCATCAAATAAACAAATAAATACTTTTAGATTATATTAGTTATATATATATATATATATATATATATTCAATATAGTTTTTAAAATTCATCTCTTGTGTTTTCTAGACATGATATGAGTATAAAGCTAATTTTACGCAAAAATGAAATATTTTTCTAAAAATGTAGTTTTTTCACCATTTAATGGAAAAACCATTTTAAATCTAATGTTTTTACACTTTTATAGTTTTTATATGAAAATATAAATTTCTTAATTGAATTTGGAATATCAAAATTTATTTTGGTTGAATTTTTTGTATTTTTTCTTATAAGTTTCATGTTTTCATTAATAGTGAAAAGTAATGAATTTTAATTGAAAATAGTTTTTTCATTGAAATGATTATAGATTTAAATTATATATTTGATTAGTTTTAAAGTATAATTAGATCAATTTTTTATCATTTATTCCAATTTACTTCATTGTAATAAATTTTAAATTGAATCTTGATATAAAATATTTCAATCTATTAGACGTTTACACTTTAAAAACTCATTGTCCCATTCTATCAATGAGATTAAGTTTAATTAAAATTTAGCAATTTATGTGTTTTGAATTATGAAAAATGGATTCCATATTATGAAAAAAGGTAAAATATTATTAAATAGAACCCTTTTATTTTTTTACAATATGAATAGTAACTTTAATAATTTTTATTACCATGGTTAAGGGTAAGTCGGATGGTTAAGGGAAAGTCAGGTGGTCAAGGGTAAAAATAATACTATAAACATTAAAATACTATCCTAATACTTGAAAAATGTTATTGGATGAAATTAATTTGACCCTTAACACATAAGGATCCAAATTTAATAATTTAATGGGTACTTTCTATGAAAATGACTTAAATATTATTAAATTAAAAGGGAGTGACAATATGTCACACTCTTGCATTTAATATGTATAATATTTTTAATATGTAGATAAATAAAATATATACTCAACTATATGTATTATTATGAGAAATAAAATGTTAATATACATCATAAAATTTTATTTTAAATATTTAGTGAAGATATGATTATCATAAATAATTACAAAATGATGATGCAATAATTACTCAATTAATTAAACAATCAATTATATTATATGAGAAATATTAAAATTAATATAATTTGAGTTAATTAAGGTTATACATGAATTTTAAAGTTTAATATGATATGTTATGGGTTTTTTAATTGAATTCATTTGAATTTATATTTCTTTATTTATTTTCTTAAAGTCAAAGTTTTGAATAGTTTCACAATTGACACTTATGATATTTTACGAAAATATTATATTATTAAATTATTTATAAATAATAAAAATATTCAATAAGGACAAATGGGATGATATATGTTCTAAAATATCTTAAATTTTCCATTTATTTCTCAATTGACACTTTATTTGTAGAAATTTCAACCACTTAATATTAATTTTTTTTTACCATATTTAAAATTAAAACAGCTTAAATATAGGTTAATCAGAATTATAAGATCTAAAATAACATCAAAACTTATCTAAAATAAATTTTTTGATGATATTAAAGCCTTATAATATCTTTTATTAAAATATATTTCATTTTGGGGTATTTTTATTGATATTTATTTTATTATAAATTAATCTTTTAAGAAATTATAAAAGTGACCCTACCCTCTCTTATAAAAAGGCACCTCTCCTTTTATTCTCTTCACACTTCATAACCTATCTGGTTTCTCAAACAACTATCTAAATCTAATAAAAATTCCCTACCTTCATACTATAATCCATAGCAGGAATATTGGGGGTAGAATCCCTTTTATTAAAAAGGAAAACCACACAACCCCTTTTGTGGGAAAAGGGGGAACCCAACAAAAACCGAACACACAAGGCACAATGGCCTTAAAACACCATGGACCAATGACAATTATAGTGGACCAAAAGCCCATATTAAACCCTTTTAAAATGGGTAGGTAAACTCATTACATTCCCAAATTCCAGAGGTAGATAACCATAATTGTGAGTCGTTAGAAGCCCAAAGGAAAAACTATTACAAAGTAAATACCCCATCACAAAACCTTACGATATCACCGCAAAAAGCTTCTCCATCTATCCCAGTTGGGGTTAGCGCACCACTTTTATTCCACATCCTGGTGTAGGTCCTCCCCTCAAGGCTTCCTAAACCACCAACTAAAGCCTGCATCCATATTCCCTCATAGAGAAAACCCTAGATCCAGCGGATCCAAGGGCTGCCAGACCACCCAAGATGATGCCGGATATATTAGAGATCTAAAACACCATTGAACCCATTATAAGATTACAAATCCATCATGTCTCACCTCTGTCGAGGTATGTCATTCCATTTCTAAAGCCACAGGAAGCCCTCCACCACAACCGGACCACTCGCCATTGCAGATCTCGCACATCGTCTTCTAACCACCACGCCGGTGCCTACCCAGATCCATGCTGAAGATATCAAAAAGAGACCACTGGACCTCCAAATCTAGAACATATCTACTCCATCCACGTAGATCTGAACATATCTCCATGCATAGAATATTTTCTACCATATCCACTCAATCTCAATGCATATGTCACCTATCAACCACCAAATCACGAAGCCAAAGCCATCATAGGTGAAGTCATCACAAACGTAGGTGAAATCCTAGACGCATAACAAATCCTCCATGCAAATAAAGAGATCCATGTTCAAAGTTTTGGCCTCATAATATATAAATCTATAATCCTTTCTTTTTGAATAAATCCAATCAATTGAGTCCTTTTATGAAAATAAAAACGTGATACCTAAAGAAGAGGTAACATTCATTAACAAGCATTTTAATTTTATTTATTCCTTGAACCCCATAAACTATTCTTATTCTATTCCTATATAATAACATAATTATACTGAATATATTTATATTTTTTAATTATAAGGTTTCAACCTAAACATACAAAATGGTCAATCTAATGGGTAATGAACTTACTATTCTTGTGTGCGGTGAACTATCAACTCACGAAGAAATGTTTTCCATTTTTCCTTTACCACCTCTCATGGTTTGGATTTATTATGGAAACTCTATTTTTATATGATATATATGGTATTTATTATGTATTTATTCTTCTATAATTATTTTATAAATCATACCTTCATGCTTTCCATTATTAGGAAATACTATAACTTTGTTTGTGGACGTGTAGTCTACTGCCTCCTCAAAGTGATGTGATTCATTCACACTTTACATGGAATGTATTAAAGATGGGTTTAGTGAAATTATATGACATATATTACATATTAATTGTAATTTAATGATATTATATATATATACACACATATATTTCGTTTACTTTCTTTCTTTCAATATGACATGAAATGCAAGTAGCGTTAATGCGTACGTATGGCCTACTATCTTCATGAACATTGTTTTTCATTTTATATTTAAATATTTTATATATAACCATAAATACGTATATAATGCATATATATGATATTTATATCATGTTTATCATTATGTATATAATTAAATCGTATTCTAATTATGAGTACTAAGAATACGAAGTCAAAACATGTATGAGAAACAAAGCTGTTATTACCCAAAATTTAACTTTAATGGGGAATTATTGATAAATGGTTAATACCAGGCCATGATTAAATCATATATGATATAATAAAATTTAACATAGGTATTTAATATATTTATAATAAATTTATATTTATTATACATGAGTTTTTCATGAGTACGACGAGAGTCAAGACATAAGGTGGGGGATTTCCGTCTTACTTTTATTTTCTATGTGATACAAGCTATATTAACCACCAATTTATTATGTGTGGTGTATATACTGACCATGAATGTATTTTATGAGTTTTAACCTTAATATTTTGGTATTTAAATATCCATATAATTATCTTTCTTTCATGGGGCATATGATTCGACTGATTACAAAGTGGTAAAGGGATTTCCAACCTCACTTTTACTTCTATGAGACTAATGCCATATTCACCACTAATTTATTTTGTGTGGTGTATACACTACACATGACTATAATCTATGATCTTTATATTTAAATTTATGGGTATTTACATATCCATTTTATGCCCTCTCTTTTATAGGGTATATGGTTCAAAAGTTACCAAATTGGTAAGATACTTTTGTCTTAATTTTCCTTCCTTGTGACACATGTTTTGTTATGCACCTATATTATTTTAATAGGTGTATGAAATTACCTTTTAAATTTTTTATCATGAATCTTCCTATTTTCATTATATTGTATAATTTATGTAATTTTATTCTCTCTTAATTAGGAAATTAGTGATCCTTCAAATCATTGTTTTATAAAAATGTTTTTAAAGTGTTAAAAATAATCTTTTATAAATTTTTAAGGAAAAAGGAATTAAAATATTTTTAAAATGATTAATTTATATGTTTTCAAGTTTATTTTCATTGAGAAAGGTTTGATAATTTTTTTGATTTAAAAAATCATTTTTCAACATGTAATGGATACTTTCATCAAGATTTATTTAAAGTTATCCTTCAAAATCATTTTTCATCTTAGATACTTTTATTTGATGTTACTTATTTTTTACTAGGGATTTGATCCAATGATACCATTATTATTATTTATATTAATTTTTTATGTTTTATGAATGATTGATGTTTATGAATTATATTTATTTTCCACAAGTTAAATTATGATTATGTTTTTATGAAACTCATTTCTTTACATGGGTTCTGATATAATGAATTCTTTATGTTCTTGTGGCACACATATGTATGATTTTTATTATGTGATGGATGGGACTAATATCCCCCTATAATTAAATGGGTAAATATGGATAAATCATGGGGTATGTATGTTATTCTTGAACCTGAATTCCATGTTCACAATTCTATACATCGACCTAGTTTTCATGTCCATAATTTTATGAGTGGAATTGGTTTTCATGTCCATATGTTTATAAAAGGGCCTAATTTCATTTCCTTAATTTAATTATTGAACCTATTATTATTTATACATGTTCATAAGATAATACCATGAAGTTTAACATCATAATATAGGGATGTTTGTGTCATCAAATGTGTGACAATAGAGTATTTATTGGGTATTATTCAAATGAGGTTGTTTTATAGGGAATATATCCTTTTTTTATAACATGATCATAGGGAATATGGATCTTTGAGGGGGATATGTTGGTGATTATGGTTTGGAGTTACACCTTTTTTTGTCATATCTCAATGATGAGAATAAACCCATCATTATGTTGGATGTTGGGACTTACACCTAAAAGGAGGAACTGGGTTACGTTGATCATTGATTGGAATTGGTAGCCAATATTAGTATCTTCATCCCTGAGAGACCTCTATAGTATCATCCTGATATGGACATCTTTTATCATGGGAATCCATGATTTTTATCCCCCTAATGGTTTTACATATCTTAAAAAACAATTATTGAGTCTCCTTTTACCAATGAAATCGATGATCAATGAGGTGCTCTCTAGTGTTTATTACCTAATATTATACATCTAGTGGCCTTGGATGAGGTCTTAATACTTAGATATACATGTACAAAACTTTAGAGAAGGTATTCTTTATCAATGTACTTACTATCTACAAGATACTCTAATACATGGATGGTGGAAGGAGCTTCGACCTACTGAGGTATCGGATATGGATTCACCCTAATGAAGGATTGTCCAAGGGTATTTAACCCTAATGAATGGGATATGGAGTGATTTTACTTAATGAAAATTGTTGGGTGGTGGGTCACCAAAGTGCAGATACTTTGGCGATGGGTCAACCAAGTGGGATATGTCTTTGGTGATGGGTCTCTCGAGTGGATATCCTTGGGAAATAGGATTCCAAAGTGATACTCCTTGGGAAATGAGGCTCCCTTGATGTACCTAGGGTGATGGGTCACCCTTATAGAATTCCATGAGTGAAGGGTCTCCATTGTAAGGTGCCTTGGGAAATGGTTCTCCTTTATAGAGGTGACAAGATATATCATTCACACTAGTTTATGAATTCTAGGGGAAAATTTGTCTTTTATGAAGGTAATTTATATCAGTTGACTCAATTAAAACTTAATCTAATTTCCTAAATTTTAATATTCTATTGCCTACATGAAGGGGTTTTTTAAACCTTGTCAAAGTGGATTAGATTATATCTTTTTCCATGAAAAGGGGTGAAACGAATGCTCTAGTGAATGGTCATGGGGTCAATTTATAGGAAAAGATAGAGGCATGGTCGATGTATGATGGGTGAGGTAAGTGGTTAATATAGAAGTATTGGGAGATAAATCATAGTTGAGTGAAGGAGACCCTATGCACTGAAGCCTAGACATGGATAGGGGACCCTAGGAAATATTGTGGGACTTCTTCCAAGGAATTGTGACATTATAAATCATGGTATTTATTTCCATATTGGGGGCTTCAATAAATTCCCCCATTAGAATATAATCCAATTGGAACAAAGAAGATTGAATCCTAAGGTAAATATTTCTTCGGTGAAATAATGTACGGATTCACAAAAGGGTTATTCACATATATAGTTTAGGAATGTTACACAAATCATTCATATAGATGGCTTGGGTGATGCATGTGGTGGGGTAGGGTGAACCGTGTGGCTTGTTCTAGGAAAGGGGATCATCCCATTTATAATGTGGGGGGGACCCCTCCGAATTTGGTGTAACGATCATAGTCTCTTCCAACTATCATTACCTTTTCTACCTAAATTTAAGAGATGATTATTTTCCCCCTTAGTGATAGGCCAGATTAAGGGTACATAGCAAGGAACCTTAATGAGGGGCCTTAGTGAGGCAGCTTGGCATAGTTTCTTAGTAAGGAACCTAGATAAGGGGCCCGATCAAGGACACATGGCCAATGGAACCAGGGTTAGGTGACCTAGGTAAAGTATCCTAGATGAGGCCATCTAGGTGAAGGAATTAAATTTTTTAAATTCCCACTTATTCTGTTTCATATTTGTCTCTTCCTTGACTTTTTTAACTTTCCATACTTCTTTAATTTATGGAAATGATCTACTATTGAATCCCTTTTAAGGTTTTATGATGGATAAATCTTCAAAAAAATTCTCTAATTTTGTAGTCACTACTTGAATCAAATATATGATCATATTTGTCGAATAAGGGAATTTTTTTAGCAATATCACTTTCTATCAGCTCTAGAATATGTTATAAAGAAACATAACTAGGAATACCTAGAAAATGACTTCTTGACTTTAAACAAGAACAATGTACTAAATTATTTTACCATCCCCCATCTAGACTCCTACAATATAGGTGTATGTGTTGTATAAAATATGATCCTAGGTGATGAAAACATATCATTAAAGGTAACCTTTATTACCAGAGGTAACAACTATTTATATTACTTTATTCATCACACCAAGACTACTCCGTACAATAAGAAGCTCATATTATAACCTGAATCAAACTTTATTCGTTTTATCATTCACCATTCTATTATTAATAAATAATAGAGCAAGAATGATTAATGGGACTTATGTCCTAGGGTATTCTTCAAGGATGAATGGTTTTGGGCCTATAGGGTAAAGTAAATGTATGTATAATTTGATAAATAACTCTATAAAATATCCATCTATGAATATTTTTGTATTTCCAAGTCATAGATTTATATGAATAGTGATTTGATTCTAAAATTATTGATCCATTAGATTCCTCATACCAAAACATTTCACATCACCAATAACAAAGTGGGCATTATCTTATTAGATGTTTACAAGTTATTAGGGGCACTAATACTTATGGAAATACATTATGAGTTCATTCCCCATCATGCTACTTCAGGTGATCTTTGGAGGAAACCGCATTTAGAGTGGTTATTATTGAAAGATTTCAGGGATTCTATAAGAGAAGAACCTAGTCATAAAACTAACATCAGGTTTGGGAATTGGATGTGAATCTTCTTAGTTCCTCAAGAACATGGTATCACAGAAAAATTCCCTATGAGTTTTACTTCCCTATGAAAAATAGGGGTTTTATAACATATTATATAGATCTTGAGTGAGGAAAATATGAGAAATGGTTGTACAATATCAACCACATTATCCCCATTGAAACTCATTTGGTTGGGTTCCTAGCCATGTGTTTAATCAGATACCTTATCTTGGTTCATGACACCAACAACTGTGTTAGATTGAGTAAATTTTTAATAGAACCTATGCTGGTGTCAAGGGATCTCATGGGATTAGTTATGTAAATATTGAAAAAGATTCACCAATGACTTCCAATCTACAATAGGTGGTCCCATATCATATCTCAGGGCCATTACAGTTACTTTAGGTCTCGACGGTAGTTAATATCATTGTTAGTGGCCTACTCAGTGATGTGAAAACTCAAATATATAGATATTTACTATTTATTTAGTCAATTTATGTTGTCAAACCATTGTTTTTTGTTGGTGTAGACACCCAAAAAGTATAAATTTGGAATTCAAAATCTTACCATATAAATCATGTCCTCTTGAAATGATTACTGAAGATAGTGGTGGAACATATGAGTCGTTTTTATGCATAATGTCTCTAGGGGACAAAATACAAGTGGCTCAGTTAAATTTTAGATCATATTTGATTATAAAGAGCCTTATCAATTCTAATATCAAATTTGATACTTTTAATACAAAAATATTGTCACCCTTGCTGGATATGTGGTGGGAGAATAATCCCATGGTGTCACAACCACTCTAGGTGATGATAACCTCGAATACTACATGATTTATGATCAATATTACAATTATGATGTATTTTTATAATATTTTAAAATTATGAACACTCATTTATATCATTATACCCTTGGGGGATATTAACCCAGAGTTTCCATAAGGTCTCCATCGAGTCCCCTTCAGGTAGAGGGAGGTGGGTGACCAAGAATCTTTATAGGATACATACATAAACTAAGGTGCCTAATTTATCAAGGAAATTTTATCCCCAAGTTATCTTTACAACAAGTGTTGATCCAGTTCATTATGATAATATTCCATGGTAGTCTAGCTAATGATGAAAAAATATACTCTTATTGTGGTTAGATGACCTATAACATGGTTGAGGTCAAAGGAGATCAATGTTTACTTAGGAAAAAGGATAAAATAGTTATCAACCCCATAAAAGAAGTATATATTGAGGCCCTTATATTGTAAAAGCAAATATATCCATGGGAAAAATTTAATATTTTTGGGCTTTACTCATTGGAGGTATCACATTTCTCAAATCTGTAATGTGAAGGCTTCCCTATACTTCTATTTTGAGGGTAACCCTGTAGAATTAGGGAAATATATCTGGGAATTGGATATGAAAATTTGATCCACTAACATAAGGGTTATTCTCACCCGATGGGTGTAGGGTATAAAAGACTGGGGAACCCTTGAAGGGGTATTCAACATATCATTGGATGTGTAATGGGATCTATTCATCAATATTAATGATTTATGCTTATGAATTTAGAAATTTAATTATTATACCCTAGAATTCATTTTTTCAAAGTTTTATAATCTTGCTAATATAAATAGAAGAATATACAAAAAAAAAAGAGTCCCATGAGTATATTTTTGGAGACTCTTTGGGGGTATACAGTGTAGGAATAACCTCTAGTGAAGAGTAGGTGCATTTTTCACCTGAGAAAAATATGGTATAATGACTAGATCATGATGACGAGTCGACCATCATCACTCTCCCAATGTTGATTCATCCAATGAGAAGGCCCGACCATTCCCCCATAAAATTCAAGTGTTGATAGAAATATAAAACACTAACTTAACATATCATTACTGAAATTTTAGTTAGTATTAATTTCCCTCCTTTCTTCCCATATTGTAAATATATGTGAATTTTAATAAAAAACCATAGTTCATTTTCTGTAGGATCTCTTGATTTTGAAATGACCTTGGTGAATCCTATGGATGCCCACTAGGGGATCTTAGGAAAGTATTAATCTATAAATAGTAGGTTTGATATCTCTATAAGGGATGGATCACTAGTGGTGGTCATTCCACCCACCATTAATGTTATAGGGGTATTTTGTTTATGTCTTGGGACTAATTGAAATAGTGATATTACATAACACCCACTGATCATGTTTCTTGTAACATATGTTGTTATACTTTAGAAGGTTAAATGTACCATGGGGGAGATCTTTGATCACATGAAAGTCACTACTAGAAAATATCCCTATACCCACAGTTTTGCACAAAACTGTGGGTATAGAGCACCCCTAAACCCACAGTTCTTTTAAATCATGGGTATAGTGGTAGTATGGGAACATATACCCATGGTTTTCCAAAACCATGGGTATAGGTCACCTATACCTATAGTTTTGGGTAAAACTGTGGGAAAAAATAGCTATACGTGTGGTTTTGGTCAAAACTGTGGGCATAGGAATATTTTTTCAAGGCCTATACCCATGGTTTTCAAAAAACCATGGGTATAGGATTTTTTTTCGAAGACATATACCCACAGTTTTATAAAACCATGGGTATATCATTCCCTCATTATGGTGGGAAAAAAATTCCGCAGTTCACAAACAAAAATTGGTGGGAAAACCTATGCCAATCGTTTCCCCTCCTATAACCACAGTTCATATTAATATATATAGGTAGATACAAATATATAACCAAAAAAGTTATATAGATGAGAGGCGCCATTTGATCATCTAATTGGTCATGAGATCAAATCCCACAAACTGCTTTTTTTCTAGTACCTGGAGAGATATTAATATATTAAAATAAATGTAGATATATTAATATATAAGAAAGTTTGCGGGGTTGGTTTATCATTGGAATTATGAAGATGAACTCACGGTATCAAAACTCATGAGGTGTTTATTTTCTAATATGGCCATCAATTAAAATATTTAGAATAATATAGACATATATACATATAAGTGACATAGTGTGAGTGGTAAGGCATCCAAAATTTGAAATGCGGGTCATGGATTCTATCCCTATGGATGCATATTTTATAAAATTTATACCCACAGTTTTAAAACCATGGGTATAAGGATTTTATAGTATGGCGGGAAAAAATTTGGCTTTGACACGGTGGCAACAAAGCTTTACCCATAGTTTTGAACTGTCGATATGGGACATTTTTTCAGAAGTGAGTGCATGTTTACCAAAACAAGAACCAAGAAAATCATAATTTATTAGTAGAATATGATTCTCATTAATAATTTTTTTTAGAAAAACATTCTTATATAATGTTCTCATTTTAATTTTTATCCCATACGACCTTTCTATTTAGACCTTGTCAGATTTACTATACGAATAGGATGACCTTGTTGTTCCCTCCATTGGTGTGGAATTATCACTCATCTACGAACACAAAATTCTAGAAACCTACCAACCATCTATAAAAAATACTAAAGGCCCCCTACATGTATCTCTCAAAGTAAGTGTTCATATTTATCAAACTGATGAGGCTGCCAATGTAGGTGAGAATAAAAACCCAAAAACTGGTTCAATAAAAGGGACATATGTTGATGTTTCTTTATAATCGCATGATGATGTAGAGTTAAAAATACAGGATCTTATTATGACTAGTGATGAAACACTTTTCCACAGAACAAGTCTGGTTACACCTACACTTTCCCCAATAGCTACCAAAAGTGGTCTAGATCCAAGAGTCTATGATTCCTAGTAGTTCCCCTAGTTCATTTTTTTATCTCTAATAAACTATCATATTGAAAAATTGGTCATTATTATTAGTACTATATTAAGTATTATAGCTCGTGATGGATTCATTTTCTATCTAAGAACAACTAGTTGTGTACATGGAGACTAAGGTTATTGCTGAACATACAAGTTTCAAAGGTGTTGCATGAGTTGACTCATTAAGTGAGCTAATCCATGAATAAATATTTTCTTTTGAGATTAGATTGAAATCTATTCAAGTGGATCTCAAGGTGTGGTGTGTGACTTGAAAATATGTGTGGAGGTACATGTGATGGTTGGTCATATGAACCCCTTAACCAAATTCCCCATAAAGAATCCAAGACTCCACCTCTTATTTGAAGAAATAGTAATTGGTGGATTTTATTACCATACAATCAAATATATCATGAAGGATAACATATAAATTTAGAAACTATAGAGAAATCATTTAAGGAATTTCTTATCAAAGAGTAGATGGAATCTTAATTCACCTACTCTTGATCCAAAACATCCCAAGGATAATATTAGTACATGGATATGAAAGTGGAATAACAATACTTAGATAAAAAATTATTGTTTAAATGATTCACCTTAAGTGGGAACTAAAAATTTTCAAAGAAATGATAGAGGTGTAAAATGGAATCATGATATAGGACCTCATCAATAAGGAAGCTTCTACTGTTAAGGTGGAAATACTATATATTTCTAAAGAGGATGAGATAGTGAGGCTTTAAAATCTTTATAAAAAAATAGATAAAGATCAAAAATAAATTTCTTTTCTCTAATACAATGTGGTGGTAATTTTTTAGTTGATAAATATTGATTAATATAGGCTTTAATTTTTGGTTTCACCTCTCTTATTTTGATATTAAAATAAAATAATATTTTTCATTTTCATTTACTTGTCTATTTTCTTTTTTGATTATCATATCATTTTAACTTATAAATCATTATATGGTAATTTCAAGATAATTAGGAACCAACTAAACATTTCTTTTGAAATGGATGAGTTAATCATGATCTCAAAATACTTGACTCTTAATGTATTTCCTAATAGGTGTGGATCATGAGTGTGTATAGGCATAAATACAATCACTATAACACTAAATTTAGTTTTTTTGGATGAGTGGATTCCTCCAGATCATTTCTTAAATATGGGTATAAAAAAATATCAGCACTAAATCATTATATTTGGTCTATTATTTTGAATCATTAGGTACGGATCATGGATGGGTATAGACAGAAATAGAATCACCTTAACATTATATTTGTTCTAATTAGATGAATGGATTAGATCAATGTGATGAAGATCATTAAAGAGTAATTTCTAATTACACTTACAATTTTTAAAAGAGTATTATCACCCTAAGATACATATTCATGAATTTCACATATGTTTATGAATTGATATGTTATATGAATTCTCTAGCATTTTCTTAAGCCAAGGTACCTGATGAGAACAAGTTTAATTTTTTTTGGGACCATATTAAAGACCCCACAAGCTTTGAGACTTTTATCTTATCACATTAATTTTTTTACGCCTCATATCAGTTATTTTTAATTGGTAGAATCTCAACTTTTTATTAGGTCTCCCTTTACAGGGATTTTACTTAACAAGTTTTATAGCTTTTTCAATTATAAATGATTATTATTTCCATGACCGCATGTGATTAATGTCCAAATAGTGGAGACTAAAAGTTTTCCTAGTTTTCTATTTGTAATTTTTCTACCTAGTGAGTTTTATATCTCCTTCATTGGGAATTCTTAAATCATGAAATTTGGACAAATATAGCTGGTTTTTAAGGTTAGATAGCTTTGAAAAAATATGGTTGATGCAGTCTGCATGGAATCATGGGTAAAGAAACCCCAATGGGAATATAGAGACCAATTCCATGAATGAAAAAATAAATCTCGAGATGATGCACAAAGTTTAAAGATATAATTCTTTGAATAATAGCTGGAGATATTTTTTTAACATAATGAGCTAGGTAAAATCTATTGTAATGAGAACCTAACTCCATCATAGATCATTATATGGGAACCTTAGTTTATATTCCTAATTCTAAAACATTAAAATCCTGATGTATCCTATATTATGACATGGGAAAAGTGAACCCAACAAGATTAAAGATCCCAATTTCATGGATATATGCAACCATATATATGTTTCTCATGGTGTAAAGTCATAGTGTTGAGACCAAAAGTTTTCCAATATCTTAGGTTGAATATATTTGATTTTATATCTCAATAGTTTAAGGTTTTATAACTGTAACCAATAGTGCGTTCCATCTAGAAATAGAAGTCCAAAACACGATGTGAATTAGGGGACCATTGCAATAATTTTATTATACTAGAGAAGGAGGAATTTGGTTTGTTTTCAGGATTCTTAGTCCATTGTTTCATGTGGTTTCTGGAAATGTGATGAGGACCAATTAATGGTTAAAAGAAAATATGTTGTGTCTCTACATTGAAGGTGAGCATGATGTATGCATGAATAAAATTGAGGATGTTGAATCCAAAAGAATAGTTGAGATATAGATTTTATAAATCATATATCAAGGAATTTGAATCCAGAATGATGAGATGGAACATGTAATTTAGGGATGACCATTGACCACATTTAAATGATGTGTTCCATTGTAAAAGTGTAATGGAATTCAAAGAATAGAGAAATTTACACTTAGGATATATATGCTTATCATTGATTGGTCAAATTAGAGGATTGAATATAGGTGACATATTTAAGAAGTGTATGCATATTCAACCAGAAGTATCTTTTGGATTTGAATACTCTTATTACTTATTTATAGGAAAGGTTTTCAATGATTCAATAACTTGGAAAATGATGTAGGTTCATGGAAGATATTTTATTCAAGGTTGAATATGATACCCTAAAAATCATGTCACCAAATATTAAATACATTCTTGGGTTGAAGAGATGTGGAATGTGATGGATCAAACATTTTCCTAGACTAGTGGATCTAGTGAACATAACCTGGCATTTGAATTTGACATATGGTGGGCCCCATTGGATTTGTTCCTTTTTCATTGGTTCTCTAATTTTTTTTATTGAGCCTTAAAAGTGGAATGTTTATTAAGTATATATTTTAATTTTTCTTTATCATAACTTTAAAATTTTTTATCCTGAAATATTTTGTGTCTAATTCAATTTTTTATTAAGGTCTTGTGATTTAAACAAATGAGTGATAGAGATTATGGCCACACATTTTTTACCAAAGAAAAGTAAAATTTGAGATGATATATATGGAAAGGGTGAAGAAAAACATGAACTTCATGCAAAACTCATTTTCATCCTAGACCTTCTCAGAGAGGCACACATAGTTTATTTTCATGATGTGATGAAAAACTGAGGAAGACGGTCTATATGGAAATGGATAAAAAAATTCTAATATGAATGGAGATCCCACTCTAGTATTTACTACCTATGGAGAATGTGTATACATTTTAAGGTTGTGATACTTGGACTAATAAAAAAGGGGATATATAATTTGACTAGAAAGTTTAAGGGAAAGGTAAAAAAACACAACATGAATGAAGTTCCCATTACTAATATAGGTTATCTCACTGGTGAGTTTGCATTTTTTATGGTCATAGTTCATTTATAAAATATTTGGAGTATGAATGTGAATCAATATCCCAATTGGGTTTAGAGGGCCAAGAACAACCTCATATTTTTAAACAAATAATGATGTTATTATAAATCATGAATTGAGGGTTTTGGATCAGTATTAATGAGATGGTACAATTATTCTTGGGATAACTACTAACTATATTTGAATGAATGGTTACACATCAATGGTTTGAAGGCATATGGAGATTAGAGGACCTTAACCATAGGACACAGATTCCTCTAGTTGATATTCCATATTGGGGGTGCATATATGGGAGGTATTTATGGGATATATATGAATTGTTATCCAAAAGTTCCCTTTTTCAATAGAATTTGATAATTACTGATAACCATGAATCATTTATGGTAATATGATACACTTGAGACACAAAGTGTGAATTAGGTATTGGGAGGTTTAGAAAAGTTGATGGTGGAATTTCTAACCAAATTTAATCATGTTTAGGTTATTGTGGTCCTTTAGAAATTAGTTAAAATGGGTTTTGGACTATGTTTGAGTCCAAAATATATGGTCAAGACATTACTATGTATCCTAAAATAATGAGTATAAAGATAAGTAATTATTATTCTCTAAGAAATTTATTATCATGGATGATTGACCATGTATCATGTAGCTTAATGTCATGTGAAATTGACTAAGATATAATTCAATTTATAGTTATACAATGAGGAAATAAATATGAGGACCTTGTGTAGATCTAGATCATGCACAAAATTTTATGGTTTCATCCCAATTTTAAACCACTGAGGGGAAACCCAACTTGAATAAAGAGGTCTAAACCTTGGGATAAAGTGCATGTTTAATTTGATGTTGCAACTAGACCCCTAATAAATGATTTTTTTCACTATGTATCCAAGAGGTATATAAATCAAGAAATATATAGTTTTTATGAGTCTTAGTCACTGCACTAATCTAGATCAAGTATAGGGGAGGGTCATTCAATATCCTAATATGGGGTTAAGAAACCAAGAATCCTCATAATAGAACCCAATGTGATGTTCATAGGTCAGTCTGGTTAGGAATAATGTGGGGGGAAAACACGAAGAAATTTTGGTGATAAAATGGGGTCTTTTATCCCTATGTAGTATCTTATATATATTGCCCTCTGATATAGAAATGCTCTTGTTTAGGGTAGTACCTATGTTGTGTCATTTAATTTCTTTTGATCAAGACTCAAATGTCATGTAGTTTAATGTCATGTGACAAGGACTCAGGTTTTGTGTATTTTAATATCATATGACTGGGTATCAAGTGTAATTCAATTTCAATTCATGTAATAAGGACTCAAGTGTTCTGTTGTTTAACATTATATGACAAGTACTAAATTTTTTTATGTTAAACATAATATGACAAGGACTCAAGTGTCATGAATATTAATATTATGTGATAAGGGCTATGAATTCATTATCCAAAATTGGGTACATCTAGTCATAACATAGTTCTATAGATATATAACCACATGTTAAAATTCTTTTATCACAATGGATTATAAAAAATAGAACACTTTTAACCAGATTCCAAGAATGAAATTAAAACCTAGAATCCATTACTAAGATGGGTTTATTTAGTAGTGAATTTCTCATTTGGGTCTATGATAGAGGATCCATGTGTCACTATGTATCTAATCATAAAAGGAGTCAAGCCACACATTGTTATGGAAAATATGAATGTTGTAAAAGTGTGTAAAATAACATGTGGGGAATAAAACATACCACACATTGGAAGGGGTATTTTAGTTGTATGTTTTAAGGAAGAACCTATATTAGTGGCCTCTGCTTAGATATATCTTATACCGAGGGAAGAGGGAATTTTGGTAGATATGATTCATTTTTGGGCCTATGATAGAAAATATAGGAATCCCTACTTATCCAATAATAATATTAATCATTCCACACATAGTTTTTGAAATTCCTCTTCATCACACATAGTTTTTTTGATGGGGAATATAGGTGTCACTACATATCTTACATGAGTGGGAAACAAGACACACATAGTTCATAAAAGTAATATTTTTTATATTAATATTGATCAATTCACCAGGTATATCTCAAATAGAACTATATTTCATTAAAGGTAAAGGGTATCACTAACTGTATACATCATGTGTTTTGATGGGTTATGTATGATGGATGTAATGTAATTAAATTTAACATCAGGTGACAAAGACCAAATTCCCTAACATTGAATATTTTACATCTCAATCATTCTATTTAGAGTGATTTTCTAGGTCCTCTAATATCATATGAGTCACACTGTATGTGAGAGACAAGTGATACCTTGGAGGTCATCCAATCCGTATAATATTTTGTGATAATTAACTTATTAGGGGGGGTTTTGTCTTGATGCAAAGTGTAATTTTCATCTTGATACAGGAAATAAAACTCTACCTAGATCTATATATCATTTATAGAGAAATAGTTGAGGATGATGAAAATTCATGGTTGGGACTAATATAAAATATTAATTCATATCAATAAATACTACACTGGTAAGAATCATGCCACATGTATTTCGTAAAGTTAAATTCCACACAAATAATTAGCATATAATAAAGCAAGGGGGGAACTTTATTGATTTTCGACATAGATTAGGTTAAAATATCCATTTGTAACTATGCATCTTCTGAGGATAAGAATCAATCCACCCATATTTCTAAATAGGGGACATTTATTTTAAAAAAACCTCAGTTTATACTGATAGATATCAAGGGTTATACATTGAGGTCCCTTACAAAGATTTAGCTCTCATGTAAGGGTAAAATCTATTTGTAGTTTAACATTGTGTGGTTATGTCAAAATGAGGTTTTTAATCCTTGATAGGGAAAAAATGAACATCAGTGTTCCCATATAGATTTGACTCTTTTATAGGGGGAATATGTTGAGCTTGATGAAAATTCATATATTTTACTATAATATAAGATCCATGAATCACTATATATCCTATAATGATGTGAATAAATCAGCATCTAATTCTCAGAATATAGGATCCTTATATGGATCTAATTATAATGTAGGAAGAAGTTTCATTTTCCTTGGTTCATGGAATCTAAATGAAGAAATCATGCACCAGTAATTTTGATGATTTTATAGACTTATAGAGTAGACTTCTGGGGTATGATGTGTTAAGATCTTGATTCTTATACTGATGTTTCATTCATTTTAGGGTCTTATGATTGTATATTTCAAGCGCAGTAGAAGTGTCATATGGGTCATTCCAAACTTTCATTTCCATCATTATTTATGATTAATATTATATTTACCTGGTGATAAATGTTTTTATCAATGGTATTGAATTAAATATTATAGAAAAGGGATAAACACCAGAACCAAAGAACATGATCATCATATATTATTAATAATTAGTTTAAACAATTAAATAATTATCTTGTGAGAAATTATTTATTAATTGATGCATATAATAATAGATCTACATCATATAATCATTGTGTTTTATGAATAAAAAATAGACCCCATATAACAATGGTTTAAAAATATTCCACAAACCTCTGAACATCATCATTGAAAACTTCATGTGCTAGCATGACAGAACCTAACACTAGCATTGTTCACCATTAATCTAACAAAGAATTTCTTTTAAAGGATTATCCTTGATCTCTCTCTAGAATTGAGAGTAGAAGGTGGAGGAAGATCATTCTCTTTTCTTGGGAGCGTAATGGGTTAGGGATCTCGCTAGGGCATGAGAGGATTCTCTCTAAAGTCCATTGTGCACAACACAAAAAAAAATCTCTCTTAAGAAAATAATATAATTATGTTTATATACTATTAGGGTTAGAAAATAATAATTGAAACTACATCCTTTTTATTTCCTTAGTCATTATGAAACACTATGTCTATAACAATATTATTATTATTATTTCTTGACATGTTCTAAACTCATGAATTAAATTAGAAATTATTTATTCAAATAATATTCAACATATATTATTTCTCACTCAACCATTAAACTTGGTCTACCATTCCTCTACAATATTTATCAGACCTCGAATAATAACTATTTATTTAAGAAATAAATATCATTGAATTATTCAGTAATAAATAGATAAAAAATATATTTACTAAATAGATAATAACTATTTATTAAATATTCTACTCACATAATATTCTCTTGAATAACTGGTGATGGAATATATATGATCAATAAAAATTAATTAATTATTAATCCACATGTGGGGATAACATTTATTAAACTTGTTAAATAATAATTAATAATATATTATTTAACTAAAATTCCGGATACACTTGGTGTGTGACCCTCTAGGCCTCTTTTTCGATGTCATTATGTGAAGCATCCAAAAGTTCAAGGTTAACATCTAGAAATATTCCAAGTAACCCATAGATAAATAAGTTAATGTCACAATGACATAATACCTCAAAATTATTGTTACTGTGTGATATAATACCTTTATTACAATATATCTAATCAAGAAGGTTTCATGCTGGTTCCATCAAACTATGTTTTTTATGCCTCTTTCATTGACATTGAAAACATTGAACTTGCCTATAGAGCACCATGACCATTGATTTATTTAAGATATATCATTTCCATAAAATGGAATGAGATATCAACTTATATCAGAGAATATAAGGGGAAAATACTTTCTCACATAATTTATTAGTGAAATATTGATCGTGATGCACACAACGTATCTTACCTCACTATGAATATATTTCATCATGGTTTTCATCAATATGTCAGAGTATGTGAGTTATAAAAATCATTAATAAAAATCATAAATTCTATAGATCAATACACACATATGAATATAGGATCATCCAATGACACATATAAATGTGTATTTCTTACTAGCAGGTCTCATTCTCATTTTATCATACACTTGATCTTTCCATTGACTTACACTATGGGGATGTGCCACAAATTCCTATGATTATACACCCCTTATAGGTTGTACCATTTTTTTACCTCAAATTATTTAATTCAATTATAGAAAAATTATTTAGGAATACTATCGTGGCACTTCTAGGTTCTCATCATAGTGGGGAACTACTATGACCTTTTAGTGCAACAGCTACTCTTAGGACATTATCACATGATATGTTACATAGAATAAAAAACATGATTTGGTAATAAGTTTATTAATATTAAAAAAATGAATAAAGGTTATCATAAAGTACACAGAATTTTTTTCTAGGTCACCAACTCAAACATAATCCTACTTGCACTAGAGTAAAACGATAACAACCTTCAATCCTCAATCTCTCATATGATACTTGAAATTTTTCCGAGATAATACATTATTCATGGGTTCTTCTATTTTTTTATATGGGAAATATGATTACTAGAACTTTAACAATGTTATAAGAATCCCTTATGGAGTGATACTTCTAGAAATAATGTTTTGTTTGTTGGTGTGACCATGGCTATTTTTCAAGAGTTTCCACTACAGTTTTATCACAATACACTATGATAGGATCCTTACTTCTTGGTACCAAATTAAGAACCTAGAAAATGTTTCATATCCAAATGGATTTCTTTGGCTACATCAGAAACCATTATATACTTAAAATCCTCTATATAATAAGAGAAACGTCGATTCTTTGAACTACTCTAGCTCACAGATACTCCATTGAGAAAGAAAACATATCATAACTATGACTTCATAACATTCTGATATGTTTAAAAATTATAATTAATATAACTCCTGATGATTAGATCCTTGTCTCCTCTACACACTAGGAATATATCTTTAGTTCTTCTCTAATACTTTAGGATAGCCTTAATAGTAGACAAATGTTGTTCTCCTGGATGAGCTTGATATCTTCCTACCATGCTCATTGCATAGGAAAATAAATTTAAGTACATTACATAGCCTACATGATTGATCCTATCACTAAATCATATGATATCTTAATCATTCTCTCTTTATCATGTTGTTTCTGATGAAACATTTTCTTATAAATATGTATATCATGTGACACTAGAATGAATATCATCTTGTATTTCTCTATAATAAATATCATTAGTATCTGGTCAATGTATGTTCCTTGAATTATTCTATGTAGCCTCTCGGATCGATTATAAATGTTCTTGATCCCTATAATATTGGAAACTTCACATAAGTTTTTCATGGAGATACAATTGTTTAACCACTCCTTCATAGATTGTAATAATGGTATGTAATTTACAATATGTAATATTTCATCAACATATACTACAAGGATAATAACCACATTCCCACTAAATATATTTTAAACACATGGAACACATTCATTCTTAATTAAATAAAATTCAATTATAGCTTCATTGAATCGAATGTTCCATTACCTAGAAGTTAGCTTCAATCCATAAATTGATCTCTACAAATTGGAAATATTTTTGGAATCACTTGGAGTCCCAACCCCTTGTAGTGTGTTGTATATACATCTCCCTGAAGGTTTCTATTTTGTAAATATAATTTGACATCCATATTAAAAATTTCATAGTTATGCTAATATATTATAACATGTACAATTATGATGGATTAAGACGTGGGAACTAGTTTAAATGTTTCATCGTAGTCAATTCCTTTATGTTTTCTAAGCCAGTAATCCACTAGACTTATTTATATGTATTTAATTTACCTTCCATGTCAAGTTTTCTCTTGAATACCAATTTTCACCCAATGAGATTTACATCAACTATAGCATCAACCAAAACCCAAACATGGTTTTGATAAGTGGAATTCATTTCATAATTCATGGATTATTTCCATCTTGTAGATTCTGAACTATATACTCCCTCTTTGTATGAGATAGGTTCATCATTATCAACCAAAAATGATTCACAATATTTAGTGATTAGAAACTCATATCTCTCTGGTTCTCAAGCCGCTTTAGTACTCATTTTTTGTACTTGTATTTCAGGAACTACTTCTTTGATGGGGACATACAGAATATATTCTTGTACCAACTCTTATATATCATAAACACCAACTTCATTTAATTAAATATTTCTCCCACTATCCATTATAAGGATGTTCTCCCTCTCAGTAAATACTTCTTTTTGGTGAAAATCAATTTATTCTTTGAGGGGTTTTTTTGGTAGTATCCCTTTTTTCCTTAGGATACTCTACAAAGATAAAATTTTCTCCCATAGGTGCTAGTTTTTTCATGAAAACACCTTAAAATCTTCTTACAACACAATACACATGTATGTGAAAAAACTGGTTTCTTTCTACTCCATAACTCAATGTGAATTCTATTTTATGCTTTAGTTGGTACTCGGTTTAGTGTGTACAAATTAGTTTGTAATATATGTACCAAAAAGGATAATAGAATATATACACGACTCATCATTGACCATACCATGTCCAGCATGGGACAATTCCTCCTTTCAATAACACCATTTCACTATGGTGTGTAAGGAAGAGTAAGTTTAAATATAATCCCAAAACACCCATATAAATTTGATAAAATCTTGGTCAAATTCACCAAATTGATCTGATCGAAGATTCTTTTTTTATCTCCAAGTCGATTACCTACTAGAAATGGTCCACACACATCAGTTCCTACAAATCCTAGAAGGCCTATGGCCCTTTCAAACTATCCACTGAATGGTGATTTTGTTATTTTTCCTTCTAAACAAGAATGAAAACTTTCATTATTTTTATCTCTGATGATTCTAAATAACAATCTTGATAGATATTTCTCAAATTCTTCTCATTTACATGACCAAGATAGTGATTCAATGGTTGTGTGCTATATGATTTGGGTGAACATGATTCATTATCTATTTCCAATAATTGGTTTTCGTAATTTAATTCATAAAGAAATTTATTTTAATGTGACATTGTATAATATATGTTTTATTTATAAAAGAAACAAATTTTATTACCAAACATGAAAATAAAACCATATGTATCTAGGCATGATACAGAAATTATGTTCTTGGAAATAATTGGTACATAATAAAAATATCTTAAAACCAATATCATTCATGTTGGTAATGAAAGGTGTTAGTCACAAATTGTTAGAGAAGCTAGCCTCACACCATCGGAATCTCTCAAATCCACCTCTCCTCCAACAATATTTCAAAATATATTTGGTTCCTATATTTGGATATATATGTGAGCACCACAAGTTGTATCTAATAACAAATGTTTAGATATATTAATATTTCACTCGATAATGAATGAACCTTTAGATTCCCCTTTCTTGTGGGTGTGGTTCTTCTTATAGATTCATTTCATTCTAAATGTAAAACATACTACCTCCTTTTCCTTACACTTACTCTGGATCTTTCTCTTCATGGAATGATGATGCTCATGATGATTATAATTTTTTGAGTCTTGGGACCCCTTTCTTTGTTATTCCTTTTCCTATTCACTATAAGGACTACATGTTTTTCATGCTCCATTTTTTATCCACTTGGTAAATCAGTGTAAGAAGTTATGAATGACTCTTCACATTATTTCTCATGTAATAATTAACAATAAAAATTGAGATGGTATTGGGTAGTGAGTAAAGTATAAGATCTATGTGAAACTCATCTGGGAATTTATTCCCTAATATGTCTAAGAATTCATAATTTTTAATAATCTTGACTACATAAGTCCTATACAACACTAAAAGTCCTAGATTAATTGTCAATAGAGCATTGGTGATCTCATATCTCTCTTGTCTTTCCTTCTCTTGATATATGTCTTGAAGGTGAGACATCATTCTATATGAATCCATGCTCTCATGTTTTTAAAAAGTTCATTGGCCATGGATGACTATATAAATCACTAAACATTTTTTGTAATGACCCAAACATTCATTAATGTAAATCCCTCTTGATCTAATTAAATGTCTCCTTATGTAAAATATTTATAGAAAATGTCAACTTATTTGGTTTTATGTTAAGAATTATAACTGTTGCTAATATAGTCATTGAACAGTGATCAAAAGATTAGTATAAATATAGGGCTTTAACAAATCCAATTTACTCAGACAAAGGAAGTGATGACCACATCCAGTAGACATGACCCATAAGAAGCCCATTTTTCAGAGCTCAGAAAGGAGGTCGCATCATTGGGCTTCTCTATTGACCAATCCTAATACAATCTTGAATATGTTAAGCTTGAGTGGGACCGCCTATGAGAGAAATGGAAGTTGATAGAGATTACCACCCAACCAATGTTATCTAAGCCACCCCAAGAGTTTGTCACCATTTCAAACCTTACTCTTCGGTCTTATGTGGGTGTTATAAGAGGTTATGTGACAAGACCTTAGCACTATGGTTATGTACATTATCTTTTTATATAATAATTAATATACTTTCATTTTATTATTGTTACCTTGTAAATAGTTTTTAAAGCACAAATAGTGTTTTTAGTAAATATTCAACTAAGAAATATATTTTGATCAATTAATGGATTTTTGAATTAAATGATATTTTAATAAAATATTATTATTATTATTAAATTAATTTTTTAAAATATAAATGATTATATAATTGTATTAATGCAATCGTAATTTTTATTAAGGTTTGAAAGCCATTTTTGTCAAAACCCGTGAATTTTTTATAAAGTCGGTTTTTATTTTAAAAGTGTAAATTAACAAATCTAGAAAATTATTTAGATAAAATAAATATTATTTCTGGAATCAAGATGTCGAAATTATCCAATGGTGAATTTTTCATAATTTTCTAAGATAGTCAATTTTTTGGATAAAAAATTAAATATCGTTTAAATATATTATGTGTTTTATGACATCATAATGACCCAATAGTGATGTAATAAAATACTATAAGATTTATGTTCGGATAATATATATTTTACCATTATGGGTTTGTTTTATTTATTTTACAAAGCTTTAGTAGACCCTTCAAGACTTATAAAACATTTTGTCTTTTTAAATTGTTTTCCTTTAGAGTGTGACTCACCTCCACATAAGCAACCATATTATTTTAAGAATTTCAGACTTTGGCTTTATAAAATATTGTTTTACTCTTCCCTTTTCCAAAAACCATTGGAAAACCATGGGTTGTTTTGTGGTTTTGATTAATTTAATGTGAGGTTTCCTAAACCTAAATAATAAAGAATTCCCTCACCTTTCCTATATACAACCACCCAAGTTCCCACTTTATTCTCACTAAAGGCCTTTTTATTTAGTCCAAACTATGACCTACTCTCTCTATAATACTCCCAAGGTGCCCCAAGCTCCCAATAATACTCTCTCAAGCCTCTTTCAAGCCTTCGGAAGCATACTTCCATGTAAGGGTTTTTCTTCCTTTCTCATTTCTTTCCAATACTCATTAAATTTTTATGCCCTTTTAATATCAATTATAAATATTGGGGTATGGTTTCTAAACTCCCCCATTCTTACCTATTTATGTTTGGATGATTTTATACCCCTTTATCTCTCATTAAATTCCTCCCATGTACACCTGTTACTATGCCGAAATTCCGAAAGGAATTTCTCTCTCTTCATTTACATTCAAGCAATTTCTTTTGTATCATGAATCTAAATTCAATTACATTTGTTGGGACATGTATCTATATGGCCTCAATAATTTCCATTTTATGTAAATATGATGAGACACTCCTTTATCTCTCATCAACCATTTTTATGAGTTCTTATGTCACGCTGTTATGCTGCCGAAATTGCACTACGCTTTTCCAAGCCAAAGTCATTATGTAGTGAATTCCATGACCATTTCTCTATCAATGGTATTCACCTTTATGAACATTTACTTATTGTTTAAATAGTTTCATGTATTTATTTCACATTCATTTATCATGGAATAAA
Organism: Viscum album; assembly: GCA_963277665.1. Classification (NCBI taxonomy): domain Eukaryota; kingdom Viridiplantae; phylum Streptophyta; class Magnoliopsida; order Santalales; family Viscaceae; genus Viscum; species Viscum album. The sequence goes on along the minus strand of OY728159.1, from coordinate 225,615,368 downwards.
ATATTATGTTGAATTATTCAATGTTTTATGATCCATGTGGCTCACTTATGCATTAAATGAAATGTTTAAGAAGGGTGTGCCCTGATAGAGCTCCAATGAATTGAGTAAAGTATAGTATCATGATACGTCATGGGCAATGGGTTTTGACTCATTCTAATTCAAGTGAAATGAGGTTTTACTCATGCTTCATGTTCAATTAGGGTTTACTCATGCTCCATGTGCAATGATCCTTGGCTCTTGCTAATTCCATATTAAGTGTCGTTGCCACATTTACTTGTTATGATTATCATGATTTATCATGACTTTATGTTTATGCTTCTTTTGTGCTCTGTTGATATGCCTATTTTATAACATGTATTGTATTCCTCATTTTATTCCATGACTATTACCTTCTTGGGATTTATAGCTCACCCTTTTCTTATGCATGTCCTCAGGTTACCCCATGCAATACTAAGTACGAGGGAATGTAGTGGTCATGTAAAGGAATTTTTCAATAAAGATGTTGTATTTCATGTTTTAAGTTGTTATGCAATGATCTTAAGCCCCAAAGACACTAGAACTCTTGATCTTCTATGTTGTAACCAGTGAAGTTTATGTAATAAATTATTTTTAATTGTGTAATAAAAAGCAGGGTTGTCATATTTTTAGCATCATTAAAATGTTTCTAATAGAGATTCAACTCTTCCTCGCTGGCCTCATTACTAGGAAAATCAGTAATAGTTTCTTTCAGCATATAAAATTTCCTTTAATAGACTAGGATAATGCATAAATTACTTTATCATTCATGAAAATTTGTTCTAGTCAGAAGGTTATCTTTCTCAAGTATGGATCCAAATGATATTTTTGAATTATTGCCTTTTATTTATAAAAATAATATGATAAGAGTTTTAGTAAATTATTTGATAAAATTTAGAAAAATAAATAAATATTATATTTATTAATCTAAAAAAAATTAAACCCAATAGACCTCACCATTGGCTTTGGAATATCCTATTCTTTGGTCATTATAGTGAAAAGGATCCACATTCCCCTTTCTTATTTCCCATACATTGGCTGGTCAAGAACTTTTTAAGGGTTTAGGTAGGAATTTCAAATTCCAACTACATTAACTCACAGTTCCTTGATTGTTGAGTGGACTCCCCAATCCTAAAATTCCTAAATTGGATTTCCACAACCTTTTCCTATCAGTTACAAAAATACCTAATTTGGTTGTCACCCCTTGATGTGAACTAAGTTATGTCAATCCAAAACATCATGTTATAATTCCCCAATAATTGAAACCACCCCAACTTTTTCTGGTCAAGCACTTTGAACTATAGTTTGATTTTAACTGAAGAAGTGGAAGGCTATACCAACTTAATACATATAATTGATGGATTTTAACTTTTATGAATAAATTTCCAATTATTAAATTTATTAAATTCTTTTTAATATTAAGTAGATTTACTTAAGTGATTAGTTATATCTTATATAATATTTATGCATAAGTTAATTTACTTAAGTTTTATCTTTCATTCATGTAAATTAAACGATTCATGTGATCTCAAATAAATATTAATAATAAAATTACCATTATACTTGAAATAAGTATAATAATAAATTTTTATGATCATGAACTTTTAATACTGATTAGTTTATGTAGCAGATGATAAACTAATCATTGACCTATTGGAAAACACATTGAACAATTTATGGTGAATGTTGTATCTTTCCACCTATCCTTCTATGTGTCTCTCCTTTATTGGTTCCACCTCAACTCCAAAATTGAACCACCTCCACTAGATTGTGATCTCTATCAATTATATTTTCTTTTAATCACATATAGGTGAAAGAACTAATGGATTAGTTAAGTGGTTTACATATAAGAAACCATGGATACACAGGCCCTTACTTAATGAAATGTGAGATGACATTTGGGAAAATAGTATAATTTAATAATAAATTAAATAATATAAATCACATAAAAAGGTCTGGTCATGGCCCATGATTATCCACATGCATAAAAACAATTATGCATTAAATAAAAATGTCATTAAATTCTAATCATTATTATTTAATATAAATTGTGTTTATATTAATTAATTATCTTCTATAACTAATCAATTCTTTGATCTTAATTCTCATCCAAATTTATTTAAGATTATAATTCATCATAATTTTAAAAAATTAAATAAATTTATTTAAAAAATAACTGTGTGCAAAAAAATACCTTGGAGGAAACACGGTGAGTACTTATCCTAACTACCCTACTTGTATGATACTTATATATTTTTTACTCTTACGACATATGGCATGCATGATTTATCACATAATTTCATGGTGTGTACTATCAACTTAATGAAAACATAGAGCACATGGTATTTAAATAAAATTTAATGCTTCAATATGTGTAGAGTAATAAAAATAAAACAACTTATACATGATATATAGATCCAAACATTACATATAAATTAATTATACATTTATATATATATATAATGTCACATATTGATAAGGTTTTAATAATATATTAGATTAATTTTAAATTCTACTTAATTTTGTAAAATTACATAGTGTGTGAATTGGAGCTACACGGTGTGTATTTTTCTCACCAACTATCCACAACACACACCTAGGGACTCAGTGTGTAATCATACCATATAAAATGATGGATTACATGGTGTGTACATGGGATATATAGTGTGTATTCTCTAAGTTACATGGCCACTAGTCATGTTGGCCATGTAAGAGAATATGCGGCCCTTCTCTGACTAATGGAATACATGTCATTTACTAATGTTACATGTCGTGTTCTATGGATGACCATGTTCCAGGATGAAATGTTCAACACATAGTGTATAGTTAAATTCACTGCATGTAATAAGTCTACACAACATAAATTAATTAGAAATTAATTATTGGTGCATTAAACACTAGTACTTGTCATGTACCTCTGTATTACATGGTGTCTACTCATGTGTTATTCGGATAGACTCCTTGGTAACTCCAGCTGAGATCTTTGAATTTTTTCCATAAAATTAATTGATTTGATTATATTTAAGAGAAATCAAGATGAAGAAAATAGATCTCACAATTCAGATTAAATACTGATCAAACTAGAATTGAAAACCAATTATAAATGCATAAATCCATCAAGGATCTTCAAATAATTATAAATAATTATTTGACCCCTCTGATATCACTTGTAGGTTTTGGGTGTAGTGAAAGTGTCAGATGGGTCATGCCCAAATTTTATTTTGGTCTGGATCGATGATTAATCTAAGATTTACATGATAATAAATTCCATGAACAATAGTACTGAATCAAAGAATATAGAAAATAGATAAACACCAAAACCAAAGAGAAGGATCATCACATATTATTTATAATTAATTTAAATAATTAAAGAATTACCTTTAGATAATTACTTTTGTCCGTCGATGGATCTGGAAATGGATTTATGTCATTCCATTATTGCATTGTACGAACTAAGGATAGATTCCCTCCATCGGTGATTCGTACATGTTCCATGAACCTCTGAACATTGTCATTGGAATCTTTGGGTGCTAGCATGGAAGATCCTTATGGTTGCCTTCTTCACCTATGATCACCTTGAGAATCACTTTCAAATTATTTGATATGATCACTCTCTAGACTCGAGAGTAAATGGTGGAGGATGATCACACTCCATTATTTTGAGTGTTCTGGGAGTGGGGGATATCTAAGGTTTGAGAGGATTCTCTCTAAATTTCATTATGCACAATAAAAATTAAATTGGCTCTCTCAAAAAAATATAATTTTTTTATATTATACTATGGTTATAAAATAATAACTTCCCATGAATCCCTTATTATTTATTTAATCCCTATGAAACCCTATATCTATAATATTATTATTATTATTACTATTATTATTATTATTATTCCTTGACATGTTCTAAACTCGCAAACTAAATTAATAAATATTTATTCAAGTAATATTCAATATATATTATTTATCACCGGACCATTATGATCGGTACACCATTCCACCACAATATTCATCAGGCCTTGAATAATGACTATTTATTTAATAAATAAATAACAATTCATTATTCACTAATAAATAAATAAATATTATATTCACTAAATAGAAAATAAATATTTATTAAATATTCTACTCACATAATATTCTCACGAATAACCGGCGATAAAATATATGTAATCAATTAAATATTAATAATTATTAAACCACATGATGGAATAATATTTATTCAAATTTTTATACAATAAATAATAATATCTTATTTAACTGAGACTTTGGATACACTTAGTTTGTGACCCTTTAGACCCTTTTCTCAGTGGCATTAGGTGATGTTGCATAAATTCCAAGGATAGTATCTAGTAACATGATAAGGATCCCATAGATAACAAAGTTAATGGAACAATGACATAATACCACATATAGATTCTTACTTTTTAATTTAATCCGTTTATCATGATTCTTTAATCAAGAAGGTTTCATGCAGGTTACATCAACCTATATGATTGATGTCTCTTTCTTTGACTTTATAGAAATCAAATTTTACTATAGATCACCATGGAATTGGATTTATTTAGTCTATATAATTTCCCTAAAAGGTCCTAATATATCCAATTCTATTAAATAAGATAATGGAAAAATCCTTTCTCACATTATTCATTAATTAAATATTACTCGTGATGCACCCAATGTATCCTAACTTGCCAAGAACATATTTCATCACGGTTTTCATCAATACATAGAAGTATATGACTTATATCAATTATTAATAATAATATTGAAGTCTAAGGATCAATACAAAAGTCTTAAAATAGTAAAATCCAATGAAACATATATAAGTGTATTTCCTACTATAGGGTATCATTATTATAATATCCTACACTAGATATTATAAAGGGAATGCCCCATGAGAAGGTGCCTCAAATTCTTTTGATCCTCCACCAAGGATATCCTGTATAATTTTTTTCCCTAAAATTATTTCATATGGCTATGTAACATATATTTAATAATACTATCATAGAAATTTATGGTTCTCATCATAGCAGGGAACTATTATTACTTTTTAGTTTGATAGATAATCTTAAAGAATTATCATATGCTATGTTATGAAGAAGAAAAATCATGATGTGATAATGATATTATTAGTTTTTAAAAAATGAATAAAGATTATCATAAATTCAAAAAAAATATTTCTAGGGCACCAACTACAACAATGACATGTAACATCACTATGTTGTTTAACATCTTGTAGTGAAGATTAATGTCATATAGTTTAACATCATGTGGTATGTATGTTGTTAAAAAAATTTATGTCTTGTGACTAATATAATACTCCATACTATTTAAATTATTATGTCCATGCCTATAGATATTATCAAATGGAGTGACGAGTGTATATAGACTCTTTTCACTATTCTATGTTACACGAGGTAGTGTCATCTGAACCTACTTCCAAACAAAAAGGTCTTGGTATAAGGGAAAACACATCGTCGGGTCTAAGATAGGTGATCCAAATAGTCATTATATATCTCAATAAGATAGTAATTGGTCCATACATAGTTCTTAAATAATATTATTATATACCTAATTAATATATATATATGTGACTATTTCTTCACCATCTCTCCATGTTGAAACTAGTAAACAATACTCCAAAATGATCTATCCAAAATCAATGTTCAATTATACTCCCCCCCCCCCTCTTTAATAAGAGGGAATACCTTCACTCACATCATTATATTCCATTCCTAGGTTTTTATTCCATTACACTACATTGGAATTATTTTCTCCATTTCCATGTATCTCACTGAATCTAAAGGTAACTAGATTCAATCATGGTGTCGTAAATAATCTAATAACCTTAGTGGGATTCATAGAGGCCAATACCTTTCAACTATGTTCCTAGGTGTCTCATTTTCATCCATATATACCATCAATGGACACCCTTGAAAGGTTATTCAATTCTTCTTGGGGGTTTTCCACTAATTATATAGAATCTCTACTTGAATCAAGTAATTTTCTAATTCAATTCTCCAACAATGACAACCTAAACCTCACCTGGTCCAAAGGTAAACATCTAGTTGATATTATTTTATTTTTTCTATTTTTTTAGTCCTATGATTTTCATATGTGTCAAGACCCCTCAATGATATCCCTATGTATTTTCTTCACTTCTTTTATCATATCATTCTAAAACACATAAATTTTATCCATACTTAGTAATCTGGTGTCTTATGTATTAGCTTTGATGTTATGTCAATTGTAGGATTCCAATACATTTATCCTCATATCTTTATTAAGGTTGATGGCTCCAAGAATATGGTTGAGCCAATATGTATTAAATTGTAATAGGTGTTCAGATTATCTCATGGGGTTTTCTTAGAATCATGGTGTGAATAATACTCCTCATACAATCACTTGGGTCACTTTTGGTAGTTATACTGAGGAGGTCCTTCTAGGAACTCTATTATGTCTTATTCTAATTTTTATGACACTAGTTCAGTTGGTATTAATGGAAAAATGGTTCATGGGAAACCATATATGAGTCCTCCATTAGAAGTAGATGACTTCTAGATACAATAGATTCTATGCTTTTATCCCTCTTAGAAGAACCCTCTAAACACCTATGCCCCTCCTTATTCATCAAAAATGAGTCTCTTGGGACCGTTCTTATGTCTATATAAAGGTATAGTATAGGTAACTCTATAGAAAGTATAATAAGTACTACCAATGAGGAATATTTCATCTAGTATGACTAATAGATATTCATATAAATGATAATACATAATTGTTGTAGGACTCTCAATGGCCTCTCAATAGGTACTAGAAATCTTGAGTTTAAGTTTGGGTGAGAAGGATAATGGTGTAACGGTAAGGGTAAAAATAGATTTTCAATTCTAGGTGTTGAGAGTACGGGCTATGAGAAGAAAGAAAGGACCCTAAAACTTTAGAGGATGAAGCTCGTGATTATATATAAACTTCACTAACAAGATATGAGAGTTAACTTCAGAGATAGTCCTCCAAATTATTTATATATGATGTGATGAATAAGAAGAGGGTAAACCTTGATTTGGGGGGATATCCAGTGATCAGGAGTAAGAGAGGTATGTCTAGGAAGGACCACAATAATTTTCCAAAACCAATTTCCACCAGTTCAGAAAAGAAAAACAAATATAAATAAAAATTTGAATAGAATGGAATGGGGATGAAGGATAAGTAAACTACCATAAGAGGAGTTATTTTCAAGACCAAGAATAATTTTAAGTGTCCAAGATTTAGAATCCTCACCCCTCATTATAAAAACTGAAATCAATGGGTGATAAAATATATTTGAAATAGGGATTAGTCAAAGAGAAGGGACAATAAGAGAAATACTAGAACAAAACCAAGATAGAACAATTGCTTAAATATAAATGATAAATGGATAATAACACTATTATTATCTATTATAAAAAATAAATAATTATAGAGGATGTATGAATAAGATATACAAGTCTACATGAATGAGGAATAAGAAAAATGGATTAACTACTAAGACTTCATCCAACATCATAGATTTAATAAATGGAACATTAGATCAAATGAGTTCATACTAACCTGGGGGGAATTACTATACTTATTTTAAGCACTCATAGATGGAGACCCATTTCGTAAGAAAATTCTAATAGAATAGAGTTTACAGAGGGTTATTTCTTATAGAACTTTAAAATTATTCTTGAATTTCCCATTCATGCCCTATAAGGCCAAACCACTACAGGAAAACGGAATATTTGCGATGAGATCCCATCGCAAAAGGCCTTTTGCGACAGGGCTCCATCACAAATCGCACGTTGCCAAAAACGGCGTCGCAAATAGGTGTTTTTGCGGCAGTCCCGTCGCAAAAAGAGTATTTGCGACGGTATTTTTCCCCTGTCGAAAATGGGTTTTTGTTTATATATAAAAAAGGTATTTGCGATGGGTCATCACAGATATATTAGTTGCAACAGGTTTTTAACCCGTCGCAAATGGGAAATCTAAAAAACATTTGCGACGAAGGTATTTGCAATGGACCGTCGCATAATTTTTTTTACGACGGGTAATCTTCCCACCGCAAATGTTATAGTAAAAAAAATTTACGACGGGACACCTCGTCGCAAATCTTCCTTTCGAAAATACTAAAAAAATAAAAAAAAAATAAAAAAATTAATACAAATCGTATAATATTATATAAAAATAATAATAATATTAATAATATAAAAAAATTCTATTATTATAATATAAATAAAAAATATGTAAAATATAATTATGAAATATTAATATAAAATAATAATAATATGATTATAAATAATATAATATAATATAATAATACTAATATATAAATTATAATTATTTTTAATGGTTTCTTAATTACTTTTAAATATTTCATAATTATTTTTAATTATTTCCTAATTATTTTTAAATGTTTCTTAATTATTTTTAATTATTTCTAAATTATTTTTAATTGTTTTATAATTATTTTTAATTGTTTCCTAATTGTTTTTAATTGTTTCCTACCTAATTCTTCCTAATTTTTTTTAGTTGTTTCTTAGTTGTTTTTAATTGTTTCCTACCTAATTATTCCTATTTTTTTTAATTATTTTTTAATTGTTTTTAATTGTTTCCTAATTGTTTTTAATTGTTTTTTAATTGTTTTTAATTGTTTCCTAATTTTTTTTAATTTTTTCCTAATTGTTTTTAATTTTTTCCTAATTGATTTTAATTGTTTCTTAATTGTTTTTAATTATTTCCTAATTGTTTTTAATTGTTTCCTAATTGTTTCTAATTGTTTAATAATTGTTTTTAATTGTTTCCTAATTGTTTTTAATTATTTCCTAATTGTTTTTAATTATTTCCTAATTCTTTTTAATTGTTTCCTAATTCTTTTTAATTGTTTCCTAATGATTTTTAATTATTTCCTAATGATTTTTAATTATTTCCTAATTATTTTTACTTGTTTCCTAATTATTTTTTAATTTTTTCCTAATTATTTTTAATTGTTTCTTAATTATTTTTAATTGTTTTCTATTTATTTTTAATTGTTTTCTAATTATTTCTATTCAATTAAATATAATTATTTCCTAATTATTTGATGATTATTTTAATTAAATCTAATTATTTATTAATTATTTAATAATTATATAATTATTCCTAATTAAATATAACTATTTCTAATTAAATATATTTATTTCTAATTATTACCAAAACATCCTCCGGGAGTGTCGAACCAAGAGTGCAGCAAGGCCCGTTGTCGTGTACCAGGTTACCCCGAGTCAAGCTCGAAACACCTTGTCAGAGTTTTCACTCCTATGTACATCTGTGCCAGTGCCACCTCTACTTGTTCGTATCCAGACAAGGATTATTTGGTACAACAACTTAATCTAATTATACTATATAGCTACCAAACATTCTATTGAAAAAAATTAAAATTAACAATTAAAAATAATTTAACAATTAAAAAAACTATAAATACCTTTTATATTTTGAAGCAGTTTGAACCTCCTAACTCCTTCTCTACTCTTCTCGTAAGAAAAAATTAAAATAAAAAAAATTACTACTTAGAACAGAAAGTTAAAGAGAGAGAGGAAGAAAGAGGAAGAGAGATCTGAATGATTTGAAAAAAAAACGGATGGGGGTATATATAGGTTAGAATATTTGCGACGAACTTATTTGCGACGGGATCCCATCGCTAATACAAGTATTTGCGACAGTATACTGTCGCAAATACTTTCGCCCGCATTAATTACAGGCGGCAGTTAAAATGGTTTTTGCGATGGGCCCATCGCAAAAAGCTGCCTGCCAATATACCATTAGCGATGGGCAGATATTCCCGTCGCAAATTTCTATTTACTACCGCCGGTATTGGCGACGGGCCTTGTCGCAAATACCTTCACCCACATTTAATACGGGTGGCAGTTAAAAGGGTTTTTGCGACAGGCCCATCGCAAATAACTGCAGGCCGACATACCATTAGCGACGGGCGGATATCCCCGTCGCAAAATCCTATTTACCGCCAACGGTATTGGTGACGGAACTCATCGCAAATAACACCTGCTGAATATTTTTTTGCGACGGGACAATTACCCATCGCAAATAGTATTTACCACCGTCGGGTACTTGCGACGGGACGAAGTCCACCGTCGCAAATAGGCTTCCCGCGTTTTGGCGCGCAAACTGCACCATATCTATTGCGACGGGTCCGGTATTCTCATCGCAAATAACTGACCATTTGCGATGGGCATATATTCCCATCGCAAATATGCTTTTTGTCAGATTTTTTGCGACGGGATTTATTCCCATCGCAAATAACCCGTCGCAATAATCGATTTTTCACTTAGTGAACCCTCTATGGATCATTGTAAGGTTCAAACTCAATATTAAATATTTATTCCTTGAAATAAAAAAAATTTAATTTCAAATAATTTATCTAAGCAATATTCATGGTAAAAGAGGAATTATTTTAAGGAATAGTTTTATGAGTACAAAAACTTATGTCTGATTCTCTTACATATATCAAGATCATATATAGTAGAGGGGTTTTTTAACATTTTGGGAACACTGACACTAATGGATCATGACTATAAAAAGTGTCCCCAATATCAAAAATGGTTTTGATAATAGTGAAATTATGGTTGATCCTAAGGTAAGAATCCTGGGTGTCACTACAAATCATGTTGTAGTGAGAATCAAGAAATATGTAGTCCTCAAAATGGGTATGTCCGGATGAAAATTCCAAGGTAATGTCATCCTATATAACAAGAATGATGGACACATATTTTTAACATCCTTCAAGGTTAATGATGACCTATAGTTTTATGTTATGTGACTAGGAAAATATCATTTTGTGTAACATCATACCGTGAGGATGTTTCCATGCAATCTTATATCATGTGACAAGGATAATATAGGATATTCAATGAAACTTATAGCATATTGGATCAGAATGGTCTAGTTGTTTTAAATATTACAACCAGGACATTGGCCACATTATTTATTTTAGTATTATAGGAATGTTATTGTGTATTTTAACATTATTTGAATAGGATGATGACCATATATTTTTTCATCATATAGTAAGAATTAGTGATCTAATGTGATGAATATAAAAATTATTTATTGAGAAACCTTACATTTATGGGGGTGTGATTTTCTCCCCATATGTTGTGTCTAAGTAATAGGTTTCATTAGAGTATACCTTGTGTATGATGTAAGGTCCCTACCATTTTTGTCTTAAGTTTCAGAAAATTCATCCCTATAATAATTAGAATATAGGGAACCAATACTATATCTCTTTAGAGGAATAAGTATAGGTGAACATTCTTATTAAATGTTCGTAAAAATAAATATTTATGGAATTCTAAGTTACATAATATGTGAATCCTTTTCTCATCTAGTTACACTGACAAATCAGGCTTCTTTTGTGAGTGCTCGTATTTGGTGAGCTGATTACAATAGACAACTCAAAGATGAAGAAACTGATCCTTCATTGTTAACATATCATATGTCCCACATATATGTGAATATGGGTTTTCCTATATTGTAGTATTGGTCATTTTATAATAATCTCACAAAGAAAGCATAAACTTTTCTTTCCATGAATTATTATCCTTATCCACTATAATTTTAATAATATTGGATAAGATCTTATTGAAGGCCTCAATTTCCCATTTTTATAGCATGATACTGAGATGAGTTATTTGATTTAATATTATACCATGATACATCCTATCCAAATTGGAAGAATAGAAATTTTTGCTATTTAGTGTTAATATTATATGGGGCATATTAAATCATGTGATGATTTTTGTATTTATAAAATTGATAATATAATTTGTACCAATATCTTTTGGGGGGTTTACCCTATACCCATTTGGATAAGAATTTAGTGGGTATAAGTTTTTACATGAACTACATAGCTATATATTGGGGTATATCCCCATCAACATTCATTTCCATGGTGGTGAATGACCAAGAATTTCTAGTGGTATAAAAAAATTATAGAGATTGATGTAGAAGTCGTATGTATCTGAAAGCCGTGAAACTTCTTATTGAACTCTATGTAATCTTTTGTTTTATTTGGCTATAAATAACAAAGTATACTGATTTATTTTGATATATTTATTCCATATTGATGAGAATCACTAGATCCAGGATGGTGATCTTGTATTACATTGCGAATATCATTCCCTTTGATGTGTCTGAGGAGAATTAAATCAAATCCACATTTATAGAGGACATCCTAGGAATTGGGATTACTGTAGAGGGTGATGTACACCTCCTAATAATGAATCATATCTCTCTTGGATTTCTCTTGTGTAATGATATGGTCTTATAGGTACTCTAAAATTGGGTACATTCATCAATTGGTGGTGGAATTTGACCAGGTTATAGGATCTTCTGAATCATATATAGTGTTGATTTCATTTATTTCTATAATTTTATTGATAATGAAGTGGGATACCACCATTAAATGTACAATTTAGATATCATATCATCCTTCTTTAGGTTTTATAGGGTAGTAGATAAATTATCCAGAGCATCTGCTTGGGTGTTTTTCAAACATGGGATACGATTTAAAATTGGATTATAGAGTAATTATGCCATTAAATCTCAAACATAATCACGAAAATAGATTATATACATATTATTTATGTCATATTCAACATTGATTTGTTTTATAAATTTTCTAAATTTTCTTTAATACTGAGGTTAACCATTATTATATGTGGGGCTAGATCCAAACCAGTGATGACGTCTTGATATTATGCCTCATTGTTGGTGAATCCTTCTAATGATATAAAGGAATGCAAAAATATTACCTTGTATAGGGAAATAAAAACAATCACTAATAAAAAATTATTATATTATGAGTTCTCCATTTTTGTATCTATTGGGATTTGAGAGGCACCATCAATGTATATTTTCAATTCTTGGGTGAATTTTGTATGGAGTAGACTTCCATATAATCGAAATATTCATTCAATAGACTTCACTCTAGAGTTATTTTCACCGTAAGAAATTATGATAATGAATTACTATTGTGTATTTTTATAGGAATGAACTAGATGCCATACTATTACATAATGACTACCCATGATATCAACTGCTCGGTCAGCATTGGGTGATAGATAATATACTTCAGTGGGTCAACATGATATAAAAAATGAATCTTGTGATGCTAGAGGAAGTATCTAAGATTCTTCAAAAAAAATATAAATTCTAAATAGTTCTTTAGATAGTATATTACCATACTTTCTGTTTAAAATAAAGATTATTTTCTTTTCCTATGTTATTCTTTGGAGCCAAGAGTGTTCCAAGAAAATGTTCTATAGTTTCTACATATAATTCAAGTGGGTTTCCTTCAACTTATGGAATCAATATTAGTGGTCTGAGTATGTACTACTTGATATATTTCAAGGATCTCTAATAGTCCTCATTCCACTAGTATGTAACCCCTTTTTCAATGTTCTGGTGAGGGTTAAGAATTTACCAATGAGGTTGTTGAGGAATATCTTTTTATAGAAAATATTCACCTCATATCCTATTAATTATTTTATATTTTTAAGTGATAAATATTAATAATTTCTATATTATTTTTGGTATCTAATTTGAAGTCATGATGTTGTATCATGAAGAATAGAAATTTCCCCATTGTCATCCCAAAAGGCCACTTGTGGAGGTTCATTTGTAGGATGTGTTTCTAGACCTTTCTAAAATTGGTTTCGATTTCTACAAATGATAACAAAATTATTTATATTTTACTATGAGTTCTTCCACATATCTCATTTATATTTAGTTATATCATTATTTATGTTTAAGGGAATCACTTAATTAAAATATATTCATTATGGTTCCCTAAAATCTATATATTCCTCATCATCAAGGGAAATTGGAATTTGATTGTAACTGAAATACTCATCCATAAAGAAGATTGATAAATATACATCCATCACATCAATCAGTAATTATATGATCAGGATTTGGAATTTATCTTTTGGAATGTTCCTATCAAGGTTCTCGAAGTTGATAAAGACTTGGATCAAACCATTTTTCTTCTTATTAAATATGATGATCTCCATCCATTTCTGATACTAAAAATATTTTATAAAGTTATATTTAGTAATATTTTCTACCTTATCTTCACCCTCGATAGTAATATTCATATGTTTCCTTCTAAATTATTGTTTTTTCTGAAGTGGTCATATGGAAATCCTAGAATATGGGTGGACACTTTGATATTTAATCCTGAAATTTTAGGTTAGTTCCATGAAACAACCTCATTATTATTTTTCTCCCATATTATTTCTATGTGGGTATAGATTCATTGATGAGAATTAATTGATGATCCCCTTATATTAATAGATTCACCTAATTGATCTCGTCAATGGTGGTGGAGACACCTTCCTCAAATAATATAGGGGCATCTCTCGGGTCACCTTCCTCTTCTTATTCAAAAATGTTTTCAAGATTGGAAGAATAAGGGGTCATTTAAAAATTAGAAGACAATATGAGATCATTTCTTTCCTCTATGAATGATAACGATATGTCTCAAAATCCTAAGAATTTTAGTGAATTTTCATCACTATCAGGGGAATTTGGGATATCCTCTCCATCCTCCATATTATCCTTATAGGTAGAAGAGATGTCAAAATTCTATGGTTTATAAGATTATATAATGAAATATTAGGATTAGTATATTGATTTAGAGGTATAAATTTATATTTATTATGATTCATGGGTCACTATAGGTTATGAAGACCAACATGGAGCATCTATAATATGGATTTTTTCATAGTGGTATTATTATCCATGGATGAACAACAATCATCACCCAATATGCTTGCCTTAGTAGGCATATCCTTCACTATATAAACAGGAGAAGACAATTTATTTTAAATTTGGAGAATCTTTGTAACTAGGTTCATTACCTCAATTAGATTGGTTAGAAACTTATAATCTTTCCCATGTAGGATCAAGGGGCTTGTTGGGGCAGTTCCAAAACTGTGGGGAGTAGCAACCTGAATATTACTTCCTATTATCAATTTTTTTCATTATGTTTTATAGAATATTGAATTTTTATACTTGAGATTTAAAATATAAAAAGGGGAAGTATAAACAAATAGTACTCTAACTTCTCCATTGATAGGTCACTTCAGGCATTATTGGTAGGATAATAGAACCACTACATGTTTTTTGAGTCGCATCCTTCCCAAAATGACATCACATTCTATATTATACTGAATTACCACAAACCTAGTGTTGGATATATATTATTCAAATTGGAATTTTATATTTATCCATCAAAGGTATTTTCATCACTTTTAGATTAACATTGGATTGTCAATTTCAATGGAGACACATCATCTTCATTGTGTCCTAAGAGTCGAAGTGCCCTGAATGGGATGACATCGATCCCAATTCTATTATCAATCATGATTTAATGAATGTTATTATTTTTGAGTTTTTATAATACATATAAAGGTATGATGTACCCATGTATTAAAACCTCCCAATACTTCTCTATGAATGAGATAACATTGTGGTATCCCATTAGATATGTCTTTATATGGTGCACCTTAGTCGTAGGATTTTCATCCTTGTACTCTAAGGGGGTTTAAAAGTTTTTGACCGTTGATTTTATGAGATCTTTTGAGAGGTTAATTGTGTCTAATATTTAATTATAATTATGTAGAGAATCCAACTTCTTCAATATATGATACTTCTTTACTAGGGATCTATACTTCCCAACATGAGGTTGTTCCATGGATTGAGGATTTGATTTTGGTGATTATGGTCTTTGTTCATGACCAGAACATGAAGACATTTATTATGGAATTTTTAGTTGAGAAAGAATTCCCATATTTCTAGGTTGGAAAGATAATTTTACACCTACCGACCAACCATCCAATATTATTGTATTTGAATGAATCTTGGTGGATTCAAGAATGTCTCTATGTTTTTGATTGGCTCACTTAAGTGTTTTCCCTTGAGTTTTTTCTATATAAATGGATTATTTGAGGATGTGGCCAAGATGTTGAAATATCCTATGATAATATCCTCCCCAGTTCTCTTAACTTCTACAGACTCTTCCTCTAGATACCCATTTATATTTAAGGAACATGAGTTTGTATCCATGTTCATCATCAGAAAATGGATTTTTCAGGAGAATATCATTAATAATGCCAAAAGTGCCTCTTCATGTAATGAAACTTTTATTTTATGGGGTTTTATTGTACTATGAATGATAGAAGAAAAAAATCAAAAATATGATGGACTGATTTGGGATTTATTTAACATCCCTCTTTATACACCTTATTCTACTTATATCTATTACTCCCGCCTCTAGATAATTAATTTAAAAGAATGGATTTGGATAATATAAAACGATTTAGGGACACAATGTGTTGATTTAGTTTTGTATTGATGATATAATGATATTTTTCCATTGGTTTCTACATCACCCAGTTTTCTAACTTTCATTCATTTTAGACTAATACATCTTACTAGTAACCTTCTTCCTCTGGTTGGATAATGAAAACATATGCCACATGTGTTGGGGCCTTTCCCAATGTCACCAGTTCAAAATTTACCATTTTATATAGGATGTACTTAAATAAAAAATATGCATGAATGTTATGTCCCAATACCTAAGTTAAAGTAAAATAATCTAGCCGATCACTAAGGCCAACTTCATTAAGATTTTAGGGCCTAGGCAGCTTAAGAAGATTATATTTCATAGTTATTATTAAAGTATCTCAAACCTTCTCTTTTGGGAATTATTGGTTTATATTTATTTATTATTTATACTGTGGGAATCCATATTCCTTCCTCAGTTCACGGTGAAGGTATTTTTCTTACTATTGCCTCTTTTATAGAGGTTTTGAGAGATATAGAGCTTGTGTGGGTGAGGAAAAGTTGTTGATGCTGGTTTAAGAATGAAAATATAATTTTATACTTTTCTAAATTGTTTACTTAAGTAGAATACATATGATAATAATTAAAGTTTTTTCAATTAAGGGGATTTTCTAAATGTTTTTTTACATCTATATCCCCTGATAATACACTTGGGTACTTATTAAGATAAATTGGATCTACAACTCATCACATATTCTTTTTACAAAGAAATATAGAAATTACTCTTGTGGGAGATATATATTCAGTGACTTTAATAGAACTTTTATTTGGTGATGAAGTCAAAGACCCTCTCATTCTCATGTTTCATGTAGTTCAAGAGGTTAATAAACATCATTTGTCTTTATTTTTAAATGAGAAAATAGAGAAAATACTTGAAAAGTTCTTCTCATCCAGTGATTGACTCAGATGGAAAACTGTTTTACCAGAAGAAAGATGGACCCCCATAGAGTTTTCAAAAATCAGTAGAGTATTTCAGCATCTAACTACTCAATTATTCCCATCATAGGGCCACACCAACATATGAAAGTTTGAGAGGTGCTTCTCTAGATCTCATGTTTCATTGAATGTAGGCAATGTGGGATTTAAAATTTTGGGTAAAAGAAGAATAGAATCTACTGATTTGGGTTATGGTATTATCTATAACTATACTACATATTTTCATACTTATATAGCTAAAATTTGTGTATAGATATATTTGATAGAGCTGAGAAACTCTAGTGGAAACATATTCTAATCCAAATTCTAAACACAGATTTTTGGTGAAGCTTTTTATGGTCTCACTGCATACCCAATCATACTAATAACAACATCAAGTATCCAAGGTTAATATACTCTGGTAAATTGGATAATTTAGGAAAGGAAAGTTAAGAAAATGGATTCACAACCTCAAGATATGGATTGGCTCTTAGGGATGGGAACATGGGTCTCACTCTTGAACGTGTAAGTTTTTGGTAGACTACTCGAGCTATTCTCACAGTGATAGTGGGTCATTTTATAATATTTATGGGATGGAAAGGGAATAGAATTATGAGGGTCCTTACCCAGACATTTAATAGTTAACGCATAACTAGTATAAGAAAAAGGAATACAACTATTTAATTAAATTAAATCATTATGATAGTCCATGTGGATGCTCACACAATGTGATTTCTACCCAGTTATCTGAATGTCTAAGTGACAGAAATAAACCAATACCAGGTAAAAGAAGGGGGTAATTATGGCTCACTTAAGGTATCTAAATTATTAATCATATAATTAGTGATGAACATGAATAGATTAATGATATTCTCTCTATCCCTATCTACCATCTAATGAATCCAAATCCAATGGAACTTTCTTGGTAGAAATAGTATGGAAAGAAGACCTTGTTGAACTTAACACTAGTTTGACATTGTGAATTGACTTGATAGGTTTAGGTAAATTGGGATATTTAAATGAAACAAGTTATATTACACTAACTTTAATGTTATTTTACTTATTTTATTAATCTTAATAGAGTTTGGTCACCCTCTAATGCATTGGGTAATGACTGATATCTCATGATATAATATAAATATAATGGGGAGTGAAGTCATTAAAGGGATGAGAATAGGTTAGGGAGTGAACCCAATCCATATTTGAGAATTTGGAAGACATTTAGTAAGGTATATAAGTTATAATGTGTGAGTAGATGGGGATATGAGGGTTGGTATTTATTTTTCAATGAGAGGGGTGTTTTTCAATATTATATTCATTGGTTTATTATTTTGGATTAAGACTACCAATAGTATTGATTCCTATGACTATATACAGTACTGAATGCACATGGGTTTGAACTAATGGTTTATTACATCATCTATGACTCATTAATTTATGTATTTATCCTATAATGTTAAATATAAAAATTCTTTGTATTTTAATATTTAAAAAAATAAATTATTTTGGAAAAATATGAAAAATTCCCTATAACCATTTATCAATGTGTAGATTCCAAAAAATAAAATCCATTTTATGAAAATAATTTTAAATATATAAGAAATTTAATTTTTAAATACTATACCTATTTATTTGATGAATTACAATTTTAAAAATATTATAAATTTTCTATCCCTTTGAAAAATTACTCATGGTCTAATAAAATATTATATTCTTAAGGATTTTATAACAACTGAGAAGGGGGTTGAAATAGTTGTAATCTTTTTAAAAATTTCTATATTTAAGAAAAATAACACATGTAACTTGTTATACTAATTCCTTTGTCACCTATTAGTAAAATTACTTGCATGAAAACATATGAAAGTAATAAAATCACCCAAAATTTTAAAGGTTCATCTTCAGTGTGAGAATATACATCATTGACATGGCCACTCCCATGGTCCCATGAAATTTTACTCTTATAAATAATTGAATACATATTTTTAAGAAACTCCCACTGGTCTCCTTCTATCTCTTTATAGTTATTCTTATATTTAATCCCATCAATTTAGAAATTTTTATTACAAAAATTGAGCCATAGTAGGAAATGTAACTTTATGAAATGTTATTTAGGAAATTTCATCTAGAAATTCCATATAATTAATCTATATAATTTGTCTATCCAGATTTCCTACATCTCATAATATCTATTCAATGAAACTTTTATAAAACATCCCCTGATACAAAATTATTTTTAATCAAATTTAACAAAAAATAGAAACCTAAAAACATTCTCCATGGAAACTCTATTCATTCCACTCTCTCTGGTAATTTTAACTACCCTTGGTCAGATTATCTTGATCAAAATATTATGTTTGTAACTCTTCTTCAACCCAAAACTCAAATTTCATTGGAAACTCACACTGAAAAAACATTGCAGCACTTAAACTTTTCACACGCATGAATAGTGTCAAGTACAATATACCTTTTCACTTATATTTATTGGTGCTCTATAAATAGCAAAGGAAGGAAACCAATTTATTTTTCTCACTCACTAAAATTAATAAATCTATATTTCATACTCATTTTAATCTCATTGGTATACTTCTCAACTCTTCTAGATTCTTCTTTAATCTTATTGAATATTATCAAATTCTTTAGTGTCCCAACATTTTCAAATTTCCTTAAATTAAAACATTTCAGAATTATTCAACTTTATTATTCTAAAAAAGTTATCTAAACCAAATTAAAATCTTGTCACAACATTAATACTCTTATATAATTTAAAATTAATAATTCTTTTTAGGAAAACTATATCCGAAATATGTTTTTCCATAATTACTTGCATGGAATTCCTTGTATGGTTTTCTTCTTCAAGTTTATTCATTTCGTTGACTCCATAAATTATTCCTACCTCAGATAAATGAATCATATTATTCCAGAATTAAGTTTTTCTAATGGATTTACTTAAAAAACGTTTTTTTGATGGACTTCCTTATAAGAACTTTAAAACTTCAAAACTTCTAACTTTATCCTATAACAAAAAAAAATTCTTCAAGCCTTATACAAACTATTTGTCCGTAAAAAACACTTATCTAAATCTAATGATCTTAGACCATTGGAAAAAAACTCACTCAAAACAAACTAAGAAAAAATTGCAATATTATTTTATCTAAGACAACTGATGATGGTTGAATACATTGTTGAAACTTTTAAAAACTTTACACACATGAAATGTTTGTACTGGTAAAAACTTCAACACATCTTGTGAAACTTAATTTTTCTTCCTTTTTTATTTTTAGACAAAATTTAATATTTTTCAAAAACCAAAATTTTATTTTCTATATCTCTATTTTATTATTTGAGACATATATCGTTTTTCTGATCATCCATGTCCAAATACAAAGTTGAGATTTTCAAAATTTTAGAAACCTCCTTCATCTAATCAACTTCTATCTCGTGAAGCAACTTCAAACTTCCACATATTTTTTCAATAGAAAATATGATCTTCTCTTTTATTTTTCTCAAATATTCAAATGTGAATTCTTAAGACACTTCTCATTTAATTTTCATTTTTCAAAACGGAAATAACTCAATAATAACAACACCATATATTTTTATAATATCTTTATCTGATGATCTATGTCATGTTCTTCTTCTCTATTTCAAATAATACCCATCATCTTCTCTAGTATGTCTGATGATTTTTTTTATTCCTTTTTAAGAGAGTTACATTATATTAACATAAAAATTCTAATAGAAAATTTGTCTGATGGTTCACCCAATGGATCGTCTGACCAAAAAAATTAAAATTATTTAAACTTAATAAAATTCATACATATAGTTTTCTAGAAACATTTACATCCAGAAAACTAAAACATCCCTTTTTTATCCAAAACATTTATCATAATATTTTCATGATTTAATAAACATTATGAACTAAAAAAACAATTAATATAATTTGGAATGTTCTTATCATTATAAATTTTCAAAACTATGACTTTAAAACATTATTCATTTCAAAAACTCGGTAAACATTATTAATATGATTTCAAATAACTTTTCTATTCTTGTTCTAAAAAATTTAATTTTAAAAAATTTATTTATCAATAAATTTTAAAACATTATTAAAACAAACACAAAGTATGTTCAATATCCCCCATTTTATTTGTTGAAAAGTTTTTCTAATAACTTTTTCAACTCATCATTTTTAGAAACTCGATTATTCACAACTCAAGAATTTTTTTAAAAATTCATCAGATCACAAGAATTCCCTTTGAGAATTTCCTAATAAGAAATTACTAGATGAAGTAATTTTTTTAAGGAATTTCATCCCTTGGTTAAAATAATTTGTCTCTATGAAAAGATAAACTTCTCTTTAACTTTTATTTTCTCCCCATTTAACAAAAAATCTCACTTCATAACTTTTTCTATTCTAAATTTTTTTTATATGCCCCATTTTATGATAACAGAAATTCATATTCATTAAAAAAAATGTTAATTTCTCCCCTTTAGAATAAATTTGTGGATTCACCTCCTGAAGAACATTATAACCTTCTCGCCCAGTTTGTCAGTATAATCTAAATCATGTTGTAGGTATTCTTATAGAACTTTAAGAATTTGTTGGTGGGGGATTGAAATAAAGTTGAAACCTCAGATCCATAAATATTTCTTTCGATATATCTTTTCTAATGATATCATAAATTTATTTATTTGTTAAAATATATTCTATAAAAACATCTCCTCCAGAAACATTCTATTTTATAATGTGATACTTAATATGAATGTTCTTCTATTGTGAGTGTAGGACAAGATTTTTAGAAAGATAATTTACACTTTCATTATCACAAAGTATCTTTAATGGTGTAGAACCTTTCACATTCAAATATTCTAGGTAAACATTCATCCACAATATTTTAGTACAAGCCTGGGTAGTAGTAGCATATTCTGATTCTACTGGAATAAATGTTACTAATATCTATTTATTACTATGTCAACTCACACAAAATTCTCCAAATAAAAATATTCCTCTTGAAGTTGATTCTCTATCATTTCAATATTTATTCCAATCATTATTTGTATAACTATGAATTTTCATATCACATATTATTTTTTACATATGCATATGTGAATTTTTTTCCTCAAACATATCTTGAAATTATCTTTGCTTCAAACTTATAATATTTTTTATATAACTATGATATATAGCACATAATGTCAAAGTATAAGTAATATTAGGTCTTGAGGATATAAGTTAAAACAAAATTTCAATCATATTTTGAAAATATCTCTGATTTACACTTTTTATTATTTTATCTTTACTAAACTTTGTACTCCCTGAAATCAGGGTAGAAAATTACTATAAAATATTCCATGAAAAAAATTATAAAAACTCCCTAGCATAATTTTCTTGAGATAAGAAAATGTATTTTAACTTTTGTTAAACTTTTAAACCCAGGAAGATATATAATTCTCATAACATTGAAATCTCGAAATTATTCTTGATTTCTTCATTAATTAATTTAAAAAAAAATCTCTATCCCTATCAAAAAAATTATCATACACATAAACAATTATAATCAAGCTTCATGAATACACTTCATTCACATGAAAGTTGCTACCAACTTTTCCTTTATAAAATTTTTTTTTAGAAAACTATCATTTTTAGAGTATCATGAATATAGATAATTTTTTAACCCATACACTACTTTGTTCAATTTAAAACATCTCATTCATTGTTATAATGTAGACAACCACAAGGTTACTCAATTTACATGTCTTTCTTAGTCACCCCATTTATAGAATCCATCTTTACAAACATATTATAAACATTATAACAACAATGTGAAACTGCTACTTAGAATATTATGATGGTTTCTAATATTGTAACTAGGGAATTTTTTTTTGAATCCCACACCTTACATTGTTGTATAAACTTTACAAACAATTATTTATTTATTCGTTGAAACTTAACCATGTTCATTAAACTTGTTTTGGTAAACATATTTTATTCTAATAAAATTTTTATCTACGGAACATGGAATAAGTTCCCACTTTTCATTTTTATCAATTTGATACAACTTTTCAATCATTCTATTCACCCATTATTTGTGTTGTACTACTTATGAAACTTACTTTGGTTTCATCTGGGAAATGAGTGAAGTTTGATTTTATAATATCAACCTTCATCATGTCTAAATTGGAGATTTTTTACTTCAAAGTATATTTTTAGTTTCAAAATATTTATCTAGGTTAGAAAATTTCAAATTTTATCTTCTCTCTCCACTTTTCTCATCACATTATTTCTCTAAATCTTGATATATCTATTTTCGTCAACTTTTACTTTCATTGTAAATTTTCATTTTTTCTTCCTCAAAATTTTCTAAATCCTTTGTTAAGGAATTTTATTTTTAATAAATATCACATAATAGGAATCCACCAAATTTTTTAAGCATTTTTTCCAACTTTTTTAACTTCTTATGCTGGGTGAATTTCTCATGAAAGTTTCTTCCTCGTCTTTTCCATCAAATTTCACAAGATCCTGATTTTTTATTTTTAGTAAACAGGGACATCCCAAAACCATGAAATAGTTCGTTGAATTATTTTTTTATAAAAAATTTATTAGGAAGTACTATTTAATTTTAACCTTAATAATCTTTTGTTTTTCACATCTATAGTTGTCAATAACCAAGCCAGAGTGCCATCCAATCTGACAGCCGACCCGGCCCATGGCATGGCATGAAGTACATTTCTGGTCTCGATGGGCTAGCAGAAAGTAATAGGTATTACCAATGAAAATTAGGAATTATTTCTACCATATAAATAATCATGAACAACCAAACATAATAAATAAACCAAAATTTAATAATCACAACCAAACCGAGCATAAAAATTTTCATATTTAATGTTTACTAAATTTAAACAGAAACCAAAAATAGATGTAACAAAATGGAACAACCAAACTATCCCAAAACCTCTATGTAAAAAGAGGATCATTCTCCTCAATCCACCATAACCAACACTTCAAAGTGAAGACCACTAGAAACTTAAACATCTATAATGATACATCTTTCCATTATCTGATTCAAACATATCCGAGACTTCTTACACCCAAAGGTTTAAGTAGGGTGTGAGGTAAATCTCAATAAGATGCCATCCAAAAATTATATTCCATGCTATAAAAATTATAATACAAGATAAAATGAAAGTTTTATGAAAAGAAAAAATGAAATATTTTTACAAAAAAATTAATGGAAAACATGTTTTTCTTTTGAAATAACCAACCAAGTGCACTATATGTCGACGGTAAGGGAAATATCACAAAAGATCACTATGTCACAAGAAAAACTCTAGGAACTAGATTAAATAAGACACTAGGTACATCATATCTTAGGGAAAATATGGTATAGAAACCAAAACCTATAGTGTTTTTGGGCATGATCCACTAGGAGGGAACATCCAATGGGCCTAGTTGTCTCCAATAATCATCATAGTTTTGTTAGCATTGTAATCATAAATCCTACTAAATGAATTTGGGAAGAACCACTTATTATTATTCTAGCATAATATTCCTAGTCCTCTCACCTAGACAACTAGGTTTCCCTGTATTCTTAATTCACATTCCACATATCACATAACATATCGTTTCACATACACATTCCAATCAATATAAACACGCTTAATAAATCAAAATTTTCCTAATAAAAAACCACTTTAAATTATAAACACACACTAAAATAACATTAAAACATGTTTCCCAACACTTTAAAAAAATTAAACATATTTGATAATTTTTAAAACACATTCAAATGTCACAACAAGGGAGAACACTTGAAATTCAACCAATTTCCTCAGAAAAACCATTTTCATGTATCTCAAAACATTTAAAAAAATATTTTTCACCTCATAAAAAATCCATAGAATATAACCAAGAATCAAAGAAAGAATAAAAAAATCACCAAAAAAATGTTTAAGCATGGAACCGCCTACCTCAAGTGTAGAAATTTCCAAAATCTGGTGGAAACCAACAATCGCTCACCAAGGGAACCCTATAGAAGAAAACTAAAACCTTAATCATCAAGATTAAACCCTAAAACTAGATATCTCACCCTAAATCAGACACCCAAACTTCTTGAGGACAAAACCACCAAAGAAAATGTAAAGAAATCCTTAAAAAGAGGAATAAACCAAGTGATGATGGGCTTACTTGGAAAATAAAGGAGAAATAATCCCAAAATCACCCAAAAATGGATATCTAAGGGGGAAATAGGGATGGGGAGCCTCTTAGGGAATAATAACTTGATTAAAGAGGGTTTTTGGTGTTTAGGGCTAAAAATCAAGGAGAGAGAAAACCTAAAAATCTAATTTCTAATGACTTGGACAGGCTACATGGTTTTCCCACATGATTTTCCAAATAGTGAGGAAATCATGTGGTCACCACTATCTATAATGGAAATTTTACACGGTTAGTATCACAGTTTGAAAAATTGTGCACTAGTTGTATGATTCATCTTTGTCCCAAAACATCACTAAGTCGCACGATTACCTGGGCAAGAGCACACGGTTTTCCAAAGCGTGTGCCACCTGTTGTTTACCAAATTTTTATTATTTTTATTCAAAAACTCAAAGGAAACCCAAAGTGAAAATTCTAGACCAAAAATAAACACAATAATAACTTGAAATGAAACCATGTATGTGATAATTCTCCTCACTATGAAAAATTTCAGTCCCCGAAAAGTCAATATAAATATTCATCAGCGAATAAAAATGGATATTATTTTTTCCACCCAAGATTTACACTCTCAAGTATCATGATATTCATTTACATGATGCCAAAGAACATGGAACAATGGGATATAATTCCCTAGAATCATCTTATCTTTGTAATCTGTAATTCGTACTATCTGCTCAAACACAGACAAATTGGGCTCCAACTCCAACTCTTCCCAATTCATCACATGTGACAGATCTGGGTTATACTTTTTAAACAAGTATATGTGAAATAAATTATGGATTTAGGTCAAATGAGAAGGAAAATATAACTTTTATTCCACCTTACAAACCCTCTTGGTGATCTCGAAAGGTCCCACACAACTTGTTGTTAGCTTCCCTTGCATTCCCAAATGGTTATGACCCAAACAAGGTGCCACTTTCAGGAACACCCAATCACCCATAGAAAACTAAAAATCTCATCATCTCTAATTAGAATAAGATTTTTTTTGACTTTGAGTTATGACTCTAATCTAACAACAACCACTTCCTAGTCAAATTGACCTTCTCATATGTCTCTTTTACTAAGCTCGGTCCCAATAGTGAGGTCTCACCCACCTCAGCGCAACAGAAAGGCGACCGACATAACCAACCATAAAGTGCCTCAAAAGGATTAATTTGAATTGAGTAATGTTAACTATAGTTGTATTAAAACTCGACTAATCCCAATTGGATATCCTAAGAACCACTGAAATCCAAAACACATGCTCATAGCATGTCTTCTATGATCTATTTTGGCCGCTCCATCTGACCATTTGTTTGAGGATGGCATGTCATTCTGAACTTGACCTATGACCCCATTTCCTTCTGAAGGCCTTACCAAAACCTCAGGGTAAAACATGGGTCCTTATTAGAAACTATTTCCAATGGAACACCATGAATCCTCACTATCTCTCGGAAATACAGCTAGACTAACTCAGTTACCTTAGCTGAATATCTGATACGAATGAAGTGGGATTATTTGGTTATACAATTGATCTCTACCCAAATTGAATTACTTCCTAGAGGTGTATGAGGAATACCAATAATTAAGTTCATATAGATATCATCCAACTTCCAGGTAGGAATGGGTATTGGCTATAGAAAACTAGAGGGTCTTTGGTGATTTGTTTCACCTGCTGGTATGTATAGCACCATGATACAAAGTCAGCTACATATCACCTCATACCTAGCCACCAAAATTATTGATGAAAATTATAGTACATCTTTGTATCACCAAGATGAATGGACCATTATGAATAGTGGCTATCTTTCATCACCACCTTTCTCATATATAACAACACCACAAATCGACCCTTGAAGTAAAAAACTCCCTCAGGAGACAATGACCAATAACAAGGTGTCTCTCCACCATGAAGAAACTATAGATAATTTTGGCACAAATTATCCCCAAGACTCTCCTGATGAATCAATTCCATAAGATAACGAGTCATCTGAACTATAACACCTCAAGATTTTGTGAAATATTTTTTTTCAAATTAATTAAATCTTTTTTATATTTTCCATTTCACACAACACTAAAAAAATAATTTATTTTATATTAAAAAACTATGTTTGTCTTGCATTATATGAAAAACAAAGTTAATCATGCACTAAATGAAAAATAAATTTTAGCTCTCTCTACATGGAACATTGAGGATAGCTTGCATTACATGCAACAATGACTTTCCTTGGTGACTTGTGTAACATGAAAGACCAAGTTTTAAAGAACAATAATATACTATTATTTAATATAATAAGATATAAACTATACATTAAAATATTAGTTATTAGTATTATTATCTAAATTATAAAAATATATGGTTTACACAAATATAAAATTAATTAATTGGTTACAAATTAATTTTAAATGAATATGAAAACTGATTGAATATAAATGAAAATATTATTATACCTTCAAAGTTTCTTTACCATAATAAATTAAATTAATTAAAATTAGTGAGTGATATTAATGTAATATATATGTTATATATTCAGTAAAATATTTTCTATATTCATCCAAAATATGTGATAGACATAAGATAAGAATAAACCAAATTTTATGATTAAAACCCTATATTTTTATTAAGGCATTTTTACCGCCTTTTAATGGAAAAACTTTTTTAAATACATTTTTTGTAACTTTTATAGATTTAATAGGTCAAAATAAACTTCATATTTGGAAGTGTAACATAATAATTAGGTTAGGGTAAATTTTTAAAAAAAATCTGTGAAGTTTTGTTTTTTAATGAATAGAGAAAAATACTAAATTTTAGTTCCAAACTAATTTTTCATCTGATTTATTTGTATGGATAAATTAATTTTTAAATGGTTTTAAAATTTTAATTAGATCATTTTTTTATAAATCAAACTAATTTAGTTCATTTTAATCGATTTAAATTCGAAATTTAATATAAAAACATAGAAAACTTTTGAACGTTTTTACTTTAAAAACTCACATTGTCAACCCAACTATGGGATTAAATTTAAATTAATTTATTCCAATTATATGATTAAAATTTAGAAAAATGGATTCCATATTTGTAATCAAAAAAATTTATAATGTCTAATAATTTCAACTTAGTTTTTTACCAAAATTATTAGTGAAAGTAATTAAAATTAATTACATTGATTAATGTAAAATTAAGCTTAATAAGGGAGTAAACATTAATCTTAAGGGCCAAAATGACTTATAAATTTGTCCAAGTTCCATTTTATTGCCATTTTTAGACCCTGTATTCTATTATATTGAATTTGGTACATTATTTGATCCACTTGACATGTGAAAAACGTGAATGGAATTCTTTTGTAAAAATTTTAAAAGAGTGCCACTCCTCTTCCACTATAAAAAGGAATTCTCTCTTATCACCTCCTCACACCTCCCAAGAAACTTTTGGCTCAAAAAACCTCTTACCAAAAAACTCCCCAACATACCTCAATTCCTTAGTTAAGCCTTCCTTTTAAATGAAGTCTTCCAAGGAATCCCTTTAGTGAAAACCAAAAGGATTTACCCGATTAAGTGGTAACACCCTCCTTCAAACTTCTCTCTTTTATTTTCATTATCCAATACATCATATATTATTAATCCATGCATATATAAAAACACCCATATCATAAATATACTAGTATTTTTTCATGATAAGGGTTGTACCTACACTTATACACACTTCCATTTAATGGGTAACAGACATACGGTTTATGTGTACGGCAAACAACCGCCTAACGAAATAATGATTGTTCATTTTTCATTTACCACTTCTCATGATAGGCATTATGATATAAAATATATTTATATATTTTATATATTATATTTATTATGTATTTAATCTTATTTAATCCTTTTAATATAAATATATTTATAATTTCTATTTGGTGTAAATATGATAATTTCGTTTGAGTAAGTGTAGACTACTGCCCCCTCAAAGCGATATGATTCATTCACACACTACATGGAATATATTAAGGATGTGTTTATTAAAATTATATGATATATATGATATAATAATTATACTATAATGATTATATATATACATATATTGATACTTATAATTCATTTACTCTCTTTCTTCTAATATAATAATAAAACAGAAACAACATTCAAAAGTTAATACGACCAACTGTCTCCATGAACGATGTCTTCCATTTTGTAATTATATATTCTATATATTATTATAATACACATATATTGAATATAAATGATATTTTTATCATTTTTTATATTTTTAAATAATTATATAAGTATAAGGACAAAATATATAACAAATGAATACACATGTGAAAAAAAAAATATTACCAGAAGTGAAACCTTAACATAGAATTATTAAAAAGCAGGTAATATAGGATCATAATAAACCATGTATGTTATTATATATAAGAATATTATTATTTAAAATATTTATCATAAACTTACATTTATTATATAGAAATATTGATGAGTACAAAGAGAGTCAAGACACAAGGTAAGGGAATTTCATCCCACTTTTTATATCAATGAGACACATGCCATGTTCATGACTCTTTTCCATTGTGTGATGTATATACTATACATTAATGTATTATATGATTCTTATTATTAAATTTATGGTTATTTAAATATATATTCAGGGATCCTTCTTTTATGGGGTTTATGTTTCAAATGTTATCAAATCTGTTAGATAACTTTGTTTCAATTTTCCTTCTTTGAGAGACATCTTCTATTATGCACCTACATTCTTTTTTTTATGGTGTATATATTTATATTTAAAATTTTATATCATTAATATCCTTATTTCATGATATTTTAAGCTTTATTTAATTTCCTTTTCTTACATTGAGATTATTACCCTATGTTTCCAAGAGATAAGAGTTTGTGAAAACAATCCCATCATTTTTCGAGATTGTTTATGTTTATGACTCCTTTTATGAAATATTACGATCCATATATCAATAAAACTAATGAATATTATTCTAATCCATTTATTCATGTTATATTCATGTATTGGTGACATTTTTTCACACTTTTCTATATAAAATAATTAAGAATTTGTTTTTAAGAAAGCCCGACTTTACCCTCTATTCAGCCGGAAATTTGCCATCCTTCAAAACCATGTTTTCTAGAAAGGGTTTCCAAAAATATTATACTATTCACTTATAACATATAAAATAAATTTTTACCCTTTTTTAATTCTACTAATGTTTTCAAAGGAATATTCTTTCTGTTTTCCAAAAAAATTACTTTTATAACATTTTTACCATGCAAAAAGAATGTTCTTTTTACCTTGTACAGAATTTATATATTTACCCACTATCATTTCTATGAATCTTCCTTTGCATGTTTAAAGTGATAATTTTTTAATAAAATTTTATTTAAAAATTAATTTTCAAAAAAAATCAAAAAAATTTCAAGATTATTTTATAATTTTTTAAGTAAAATTGTTTTCAAATGTCTTAAAGATTCTTTTATAATGTTTTCAAATAAATGGTTTTCAGAACATTTTCAAGCCTATTTTATAAGTTTTAAATGAAAAATGTTTTCAAATTATTTATATTTTAAAAAATTATTTTCAAAGAAATGGTTTTCAAATATTTTTCAATATTCTTTTATAAGTTTTCAAGGAAAATCATTTTTAAGGCATCTTCTAGATTTCATTATAAGTTTTGAAAAAGGTTTTAAAGGAAAATTTTTTCGAAATTTTTTCAAGTATACTTTATATATTTTAAATGTTTTTTCAAAGAAAATGGTTTTCAAAATGATTCCATGCCTTATTTTATATTTTTCAATGTAATTTTAAAGAAAATTATTTTCAAAAGGATTTATGTTTTAAAAATTATTTTACAAAGAATAAATGATATTTTCATGAAGAAATGTTTTTAAAATGTCTTTAAAAATTATTTCCCATATAATATTAATTTTTTTGGTGTTACTCATACCTTCTAGGGAAATGATTCAATGTTTCAATTCATATTATTTCTCTAAATATATTATTTTTTGATGGAATAATGTCTATAAAACCCGTTTATCTTTCATTGGTTATATGTTTAAGATTTTTTTTTTCTTTCATGGATTATATATTTTGAAACCTAATTATTTTCATGGGTGATGATTATGATGAAATGATTATGAAACATGTATCATTTTTCATAGGTTATAATATGATTACATATTTATAATATCCATTTCATTTCATGGGTTATGATATGATTGTTTATGATTTTTTGGAACATGTATGTATGATTTTATTCTGATATAGGTGGGAACTATATCTAACTCTAATGCATTGGGTAAAGATTTATATCTCATGAGA
Organism: Viscum album; assembly: GCA_963277665.1. Classification (NCBI taxonomy): domain Eukaryota; kingdom Viridiplantae; phylum Streptophyta; class Magnoliopsida; order Santalales; family Viscaceae; genus Viscum; species Viscum album. The sequence continues at coordinate 225,583,515 of OY728159.1, read as the reverse complement.
TAGACTAAGATGGTCATTAGAGTGAACCTTGACTACTAAGTGGTCATAGGAGTGAACCATGACTACCAAGATGGTATGGGGTGAACCCATTCTACTAATATGGTTTTAGTAGTGATGCATTGGATACTTTGTAAATAATATTATATGCTTATATGTTTTCCAAAATTCCATCTCTTATCCATATGTTAGGCTTTCATGAATTACGTTCTTTATTTCTTTATGATTCATGTCGTATGAACTTCCAATATTTATGCCATGATTCACATATATCATATTTTATATGTAGGGTATAATATTCTATTTTCATGGTAATGTTCTCATACCCTTATTCTCATGATTATGCTTACATATCCCCCTTTTTTACCCTTACTAAGTATCTGATCTCACCCCTTTTAATGTTTCATTCTCCAGGTTATAAAGATATTTATTGTGTTTTATGTGTCTAATAAGGGTTTTAGTCAAGAAGAATCTAGTGGGTGATAATGTAACTCACTTAAGTACCGATTTTTATGTTTCCATGTTTCCAAAGTCACTAAACTAATGTGGTATTTAAGTGCATGTTTGTATAATGTTTTAAGTATTCCAAAAATGTTATGTAATGTATTTGAATGTTATTACTGGGTTGTTATATTTGGTATAAGAGAAAAGGTTTAGTTAAACATTAGAAAATAGTATGATAAAACTTTAATGAGATCCCTAGGTATATTTTTAAGCATATTTTTAAGGATGTCTCTAAGGACAGGTATAAAAATGATTTAAATTTTGGGAAAATGTCTTGGAATTTTGTTAAAGGATTAAGTAATTGGTTTCCTAGAAATAAATCCATGTATGGATACTATAAGTATATATGGATCCAATATGACAAGATGTTTCTGGCCTAACTTAGGGTAATTTGGTACACGCCAATGGGCCTTATTGCACACCTAGTTTGACACTCTCGTGGGAACTTTTTTGGGAATTCACAAACTATTTATGAACCATCATGAAGGATTTAAATATAATCTGGTTATGGATAACTTAGGATAAACCTAATTTGTAATAGTTTAAGAAAGTTTTCATAATTTAGACATCCTATAAGTGCCTTTTCATGATTATGTGACTCCTCACTCTGATAATCACTTCTTATTCAATTCTTTCTAGTTTTATCTAATGGATGGAATCAGGAGGAACATGATTGGAATTGAATTTGATGGAAAATATACTAATGATAAGTTAAATGAGATTATAACTATAGTGAATGATATTGTGATCATTACTAATTATTTTTCAAAGAACATGATCAACAATGTGTACCTAAAACAACTCTTGGGATCACTAAGGAAGAGAAGAAAGGAGTATGTTGGGAGTTCAAGTAATGGAGATCATAAAGTAAAGAATATTTGGTTTAATTTGTGTCAATAATGTGGAAAGAATCACCTAAGTAAATGTCTTATAAGAACAATAAGGTGTTTTGAATGTGGTAAATAAGGACATAAAGAAATTAAATGAAAAAATATAAAGGGTTTGGTTGACAAAATAGATGGAATATTGTCCCCCATAAGACATCATCAAAGGTAAAATTATTTAAGTGTGCAATGAATTATCATTATACAAATCAATGTCCTAATTGGAAATCTCCCAAAGAGAATCATCAAGGTGGTATAAGTATTGGTTATATTCTTGATAATGATGAGACTACAAAGGAAATGTCAAAAGAATGAGGTATTAAGTAATATGATGAGGTATACTGATTATTAATTATGGATAAAGTAGAATAATCAAAGTTTCTATGTATTTGTATTTGATAATTATGTAGTATTAAAGGATTATTCAATTTATTTTTTTCTCTAAGTATTTACAATATAATATTGAATGATTCTGATGGGCTGGAAAAGTTATTTAATGACCAGGTGAAATTTTACTAAGGTAAGATATCCCTTAATATGTTCTTTATGTTAAGATAATGTTTTTTGTATGCAGATATATTGTATATGAACAAGTACATTGTACAATATTGATTACCTCGGAGTTGATAACGGGTCAGTTTAAAAATTAGTCTATGTAATCATGGATAAAGTTTACAACTTCTTGTATTTAATTAATATATTCAATAACCTTTGTAATAAGGAATCATGAATGTTTTCCAAAACTAATTAATGTAATTCAGGTTATTGTCAGGTTTTAATAGAATATACGATTAGACTATTCACATGTTTGGAATGTGATATCTAAGAGATATTTTTTTATATATGGGGGATCAATGTTAAGCTTATTTTGTGACCCTTTTTATACAGTTTTTTATCTTCATATTTTATAATGGTTATAAGGTTAACCATTCAAGAAAATATTAAGTTAAACTTTGGATGAAGTATTTATGTATTAAGGTTGTATTGAAAACCTTAGTTGAAAGGCTATTTACTGATTAAACTTATTTCAAGGATATACATCATATTTTGGAAATTATATTAATATAGTTTTATAAAATTACATAATGTATGTCAGGTTATAACCAATAAAGTCTGGAAAGGCCATAGGTCTTGAACGCATGATCAAAGGATGATAAGGGTTTCATGCCTACCACTGGCCTACGTGATTTCCTGGTTAATATATAATTATTTTATATAAAAAAATACTAATTATGAATCAGTGGTGTTTTTTTATTTTTATATAATAAGGAATATTGATTTTCAAGAGATAAGTAATTAGAATTTTCATTCTTTTATGGTCCTTAATATCCATTAAAAGTTTATTTTTGTGCTTTATGTATCAAAGTTAATTTTTGGACAATCATTCCTTGAGGTATTGAGTGTATTATAAATTGATCAAAGCACAACCAAAGTATGAATTATTTTTAGAAATATATCAATAATTACTCAACATTCTTAACATGATCATAAAAAATAATTTTGTCATAATACCTTAAATTTTGATTCATCGATGGCTATTGAAATCATTATAGATTTATGATTTTTATTCCCTTAAATTTTCTTTGATCATTCACTTTTTTGTGATTGATGACCTCAATTACTCCCTATAAATAATTTCTATTTTCCTCTATGTCCAATAATTACTCCCAACATATGTTTTTTATGGGGAAACCTAGTTATATGTTACTTTGGGTAACTATTATGGTCCTAACATTCCATTTTTTAAGGGAAGTTTTAGTATTCATTTTTACGATGTGGGTTTCTATAAATAAAAGTATCAAGTATCAAACCATTGATAATCCATATGAATTTCAAGGTTGAAATTCATTTTAATTTTTGTAGAATGTCACACCCCAAGATTGTGGGAAATATTTTTGTTTGAATTAATTTAATATTTTTGATATTTTTTATTTCACACAACACTAAAAAATACTTTATTTTATTTTAAAGAACTATGTTTTTATTGAGTTATATTAAAAAAAGTAAATCATACACTATACGCAGCATAAATTTTATCTTTATCTATACATAACACTAAGTATATCTTGTGTTACATGAAATAATGACTTTTCTCGATGGATTGTGTAAAACTCAAGACCGAGTTTTACCAAAAAATAATATATTATTATTTAATATGATAAGATATAACCTAGAAATTAAATTAGTGTTTATTAATATTATTAAATAACTTATAATAATATATGGTTTAAACAAATATAAAATCAATTCATCAGTTATAAATTAATTAAAATGAATTTGAAAACTGATTGAATATAAAGAAAAGTATTATTATACCCACAAAGTTGTTTTACCATAATAACATAAATTAATTAAAATTAGTGGGTGATATTAATGTAATATATATTTCATATATTAAATAAAAATATTTTTTATATCCATCCAATATATTTTATAAACATAAGATAAGAACAACCCCAATTTTATGTTTAAAACCCTATATTTTTTAAGGCATTTTTACTGCCTTTTAATGGAAACCCCATTTTAAATGAACTTTTTATAACTAATATAGATTTAATATTTCAAAATAAACTTAATATATTTAATAGTAACATAATAATTATGTTAGGTTTAATTTTTGGTATTTTTCTGCGTAGTTTCATTTTTTAATGAATAGTGAAAAATACTGAATTTTAGTTCAAAACTGCTTTTTCATCTAATTTTTTTATAAGGCTAAATTAATATTTCAAATGGTTTAAAAGTTTAATTATATCACATTTTTATAAATAAAATCAATTTATGTTATTGGAATCAATTTCAATTTTAAATTTAATATAAAAACATAGAAAACTTGGGAACATTTTTACTTTAAAAACCTACATTGTCGACCCGACTACGGGATTAAATTTTAATTAATTTCTACCACTTTTGTGATTGTAATTTGTAAAAATAGATTCTATTTTTTTAATCAAAATAATTTATAATTTATAATATTTTCAACTTAGTTTTTGACCAAAAAGTTTAGTGAAAGTAATTAAAATTAATTACATCGATTAAGGTAAAATTAAGCATAATAAGGGACTAAACATTAATCTTAAGGGCCCAAAAGACCTATAAAATTGTCCAATATCTATTAGATGGACATATTTTTACCCTATAGTGCCTTATATATAATTTTTAATTATTTTATCTACATTAAATATGAAAAACATGTATGCAATTCCTTTTTCAAAATATTACAAGGGTGCCACTCCTCCTCCAATATAAAAAAGGCATCATCTCCTCCCACATCCTTACACATCTCAAGCCATATTGGTTTGAAAAAAATATTACCAAAAATATCCACAGAATCCCTCAATTAATCCTATAATTCTCAATTTTGAATAATTTCTTCCAAGTAATCACTTGGGTAAAAACCAAAAGGATTTCCCCAATTAAGAGGTAGCACCCTCCCTCAAACTTCCTTCTTTTATTTTCATTCCCCAATCCCTCATATCTTCTTATTATATGATTTTATAAAAACACTAGTGTACTAAATATACTATTATGTTTTTATTATAAGTTTTCTACCTAAAATTACACACACTTCCATCTAATGGGTAATGAATATACTGTTTATGCCTATAGTGAACTACAGCCTCATGAAACAATGTTTGTTCATTTTTCCTTTACCGCCTCTCATGGTGGACATTATGATGGACACTATATTTATATATTTTAGAAATTATATTTATAAATCATTTAATATTATTTAATTATTTTACAACACATATCTTTGTACTTTCCATTTGGTGTAAATATGATTATTTCATTTGAGGAAGTGTGGACTACTGCCCCTTCAAAGAGATATGATTCGTTCACACAATACATGGAATGTATTAATGATGTTTTTATTTATCTTATATTATATATATGATATAACCATGATAATTTAATAATATATATATATATATACGTATAAGTAATTTACTCTCTTTCTTCCAATATGATAATAAAACGGAAATAGCATTCTTGTTTACGTACGGCATACCATCTCCACGAACAGTGTATTCCATTTCATAATTATATATCATATAGATTGTTATAATAAATATATAATGAATATAAATTATATTTTTATCATGATTTACATTCTTCAAATCATATTATAAGTATAAGGACCAAATATATAACAAATTAATACACATGCGAAGAACAAAGTGAATATTACCCGAAGTGAAACCTTAACATAGAATTGTTAACAAGTAGGTAATATAAGGTCATAATAAAATAATATATGGAATTAGATATAAGAATAAACTTATATAAAATATTTATAATAAACTTAAATTTATTGTATAGAAATCATGTATGAGTACGAAGATATTCAAGACATAGTGTAAGAAAATTTCATCTCAATTTTTATATCTGTGAGATACATTCCATGTTCACGAATATTTTAATTTTCAGGTTGTATATAATCCCTAGGAATGTAATATATGATTATTATTCTTAAATTTATGGTTATTTACATATCTATTCTATGATCCTTATTTCATGGAGTTTATGTTTCTAAACTTACCAAATCAGTTAGATAGTTTTGTCTTAATTTTCCTTCTTTGAGACACATGTTTTGTTATGAACCTATATTATTTTTTCATGGTGTAAATACTTAATTAAAATTTTATATTACGAATATACTTATTTAATTATATTTTAAGTTTCATGTAATTTCCTTTTCTTATATGGAGAGTATGACCCCATGTTTCCAAGAGATATGAGTTTATTAAAACAATCTCATTGTTTTTCAAGATTGTTTATGTTTATCATTTATTTGATGAAATATTTTGATCCATATATCAAGAAAACTGAAGAATAGTATTCTAATCTAGTTATTCATGATATATTCATGTATTAGTACCATTTTTCCAATATTTGATACATAAGATAGTTAAGAATTTATTTTTAAGAAAGCCTGACTTTACCATATCTTCGTTTGAAAATCATTGTTCCTTAAAAATCATGTTTTCTAAATAGGTTTTCCAAGAATATTATAATTTTATCCTATAATGTTTAAAATAAATGTTTACCTTTTTTGTATTTTACCAATGTTTTCAGGGGAATATTCTTTGTCTCTTTCCAAACAAATAACTTTTCTAACCTTTTTACTATTCAAAAAGAATGTTCTTTTAACCTCGTATGGCATGTACGGATTTACCCATCGTCATTTTTGTGAAGCTTCCTTTGCATGCTTAAAAGGTTAAATTTTTAAGAAAATTTTTTTAAAATAAATTTTCAAAGATATTATTTTCAAAAGGTTTTCAAGATTATTTTATATGTTTTTAAGGAAAATTGTTTTCAAATATTTTCAAGATTATTTAAAAAAATTCAATGAAATGGTTTTCAAAACTTTTTCAAGAATATTTTATATGTTTTCAATGAAAAAGTTTTTCAAAAATGATTTATGTTTAAAAAATTATTTTAAACGTTTTAGAGCCTTATTTATAAGTTTTAAAATTATTTTTAACGAATTTTTTTTCAAAACAATTTTAAGTTTATTTTATAAGTTTTTAAGTAAAATGGTTTTCCAAACATTTTCAATATTTCTTTATAAGTTTTAAAAAGGTTTAAAAGGAAATTTTTTTAAAATATTTTCAATAATCCTTTAAAGTTTTCAATTTTTTCAAATAAAAATGTTTTGAAAATGATTTCAAGCCATATTTCAAAGTTTTCAAAGTATTTTCAAAGAAAATGGTTTTTAAAAAGATTAATGTTTTAATAATAATTTTCCAAAGAATAAAAGATATTTTCTAAAATAAATGTTTTTAAAAGGTCTTTAAAATTATTTCCCATCTAAGATGAAATATGTTGGTTTAAATCATGAATATCAAGGGAAATAATTAATTATTTTCATTCGTATTATTTCTCTGAATGGATAATGTTATGATGGCATAATTTTTTTGAAACCCATTTATCTTGCATGGGTTATATTTCAAGAAATTAATTTTTATTTCATGGGTTATATGCTTTTGAAACTTTCTTCTTTTTATGGGTTAGGATTATGATTAAATGATTCTAAAACCTATATATTTTTTTATAGGTTATGATATTATTACATGTTTATGATACCCATTTTATTTCATGGGTTATGATATGAGTGTTTATGATTTTGTAGAACATCTATGTATGATTTAATTATGATATTGTTGGGACCTATATATCCCTCCAATGCATTGGTTAATTATTTATATATCATGAGATAGACTAAGATGGTCTTATGAGTGAACCTTGACTACCAATATAACCATGGGAGTGAACCATGACAACCAAGATGGTATTAAGAGTGAACCCGTGCTACTAAGATTGCTATGGAAGTGAACCATGACTACCAAGATTTTATGGGGTGTGTAAAGGCTCATAAATTTCAAGGAATTTTTTTTAATTTCATTGGGATTTTACGAGTACGCAGTTTCTGACGGCACCTGATTCCGAGGCCCGGTGTGCACAGAATTAATTTCTGAAGTTTAGCTTGGGTACATTCAGTGAACGAACGACCGGATTTTTCTAACTTTTGAACCGGAGCTCGGAATCGAAATCTGAAGGCACCGATGAAACTGTAGTGCTGGTATTTGCTTAAGAGCACCTTTTTCTGGGTTGCATTTGCTCGGGAGGAGATGTTAAAAATGTGAGGAATAAAAATAAAAATTATTTTACAATTTTATTTTAATTCCTTTACTAGTGGTTTAAGTGTTATGGGAGGGAAGATGTGAGGAAGTTGGGGTGGGACCACACGAGCCCCCACCTCCTTAAAATTCCTAACACCACATTTATTTTTCCCTCTAGAAATTATTTTGTATCTCCTCCATATTAAATTACATGCCAATAAAATGCCTCATTAATTTGACAACGCACGTTAATTAATTCGGTGAATTAATTTTGAATTTTGAAAAGGTTGGAATGAGTAATAAAAATAAGGGAAGCATTATTTTATTATGTTTGAATTGTTGTGCGAGAAGGATAGAAGAGAGAACTCTTGCGGTCTTGAGGAACTTCATCTTCTTCGCGAAGAACGTTGAGTCTACGATGAAGAACTCCGTCACTGCAAGGGGAGATCGATGTACAGTCTCTTATCCTCTCCGAAGCCAGTGAGATATGCCTTCTTTGAAGAACGACGACGTGCTGCATACTTCATCAGGCGAACACCGATGACGCTTACGGAGCCTCATTCCGCGACGTCTTCTTCCGCGATGTATTTTTCCCACGACGATCCTTGTTCAACGACTTCTTCAAGGTAGAGGTTTGGATTTGTGTTTGTGATTACTATTTTTCCATCCATCGATAAAATCTTAGCTGATTGCTATCAAATTAATGGGAGGGGTCCGGACTGCATGAACACGGCCGACCCTCCTCCCCCTTTGCTTTTGTACTCATTGCGGTTTAAACGATGGTGGTGCGGTGCAACGGCACCACGCGGGAACGAGGAGGAACACGACGAAGGAGCGCGGTGCTGTCGCCCCGCGCCGTTGAGGCCGAAAGAAACCACGGCAGGAGTCGGGCCAGGGCAGACCGGTGCGGCGCCATCACGCTGCGCCGGTCGGAAAAGGGTCGCGGCCTAAGGTCGCGGCGGTGCAGAGAAGGGTGGCTGGAATCACCGGCCACCGGTTCTTCAGAGGGGCGGGACTGCGGGGTCCCAAGGCAGCGGCACCGGTCGGCCAACCGGGATGTCCGTTTCGAAAGAACCGGGGGTCGTAACCCCCAGCTGGCAAAGGAGCGAGGCCCCATGTGGGGGGTCACCGTTACAACAAGGGGGGCAGTGCGGCCCCCCTTCTCGCGTCCGCACAGCCAGTGCCGAGCCGCCACGCTCGGCCCGCGCCGAGCCACCCAGGTCGGACCGGCGGTGCAGGGCTAGGCCGCCCATGCCAGGCTAGGATGTTTCTTAATGGGCCGGACCCGGACCCAGGTCGGGCCGACCCAGGGGGTCTTGGGCCAGGCCTGTCCGGGCCCAAACCCCCCCCCCCCCACCTAAAAACGGACAGGTTCGTTAAAACGCTCGTAACATGGGCTACGGACCTCTGATCGATGCACCGTCAGTTCCTATGTGATCCTTGGATCTATACGGTCATTTTGATATATTACACTCAAGTTTTAGGATAACTTTGGGTATGTAAGGGTTGGTTCGAACACGAAACCAACCAGGCCTCGGAGCGGAAACGCCTATAACATGAGCTCGGGACGTCCGATTGACGTGCCGTTGACTTTGTTGGATTCCTCTTAGTGAGACGGACCTTTTGGATAACTCTTATCGAGGTTTGGATGTAGTCAGAGTACGGTCCGGTTGGTTTTGATTTAAAAACCAACCGGGCCCCTCGGACGAAAAAGCCAACAACTCTCAGACCGGGCGTCCGATTGACGCGCCGTCAGTCACGTTGAGTTCCTTTTGTAGAGATGGAACTTTTGGATACATAAACTCCAGAATACGTTTCAGTTGATGTATTGACCCCCTTGTCTTGTGGAGCGGACCCTCGTGAAATCGAGCATGCGGTGTGCAGGAACCCTAGAGCTGGCTGCGACTGCGATGACAATGACGACTGCACTGAAATCCTTCGTGGGTTCGGTAGCGATGACAACTGCACTGAAATCCTCTGTGGGATCGGCAGCGATGCCGACCGTACTAAAATCCTTTATGGTTTCGATGGTGATGACTATTGTTCTTGTATCCTATGTGGATCGGTCAGTACTACTATTTTTGTATCCTACGTGGGTCCGCAGGTATTTGACTACTGTTCTTGTATCCTACGTGGGTCTGGCAGTATTTTACGTTGTACATGTATCCTTTGTGGGTCCGACAGAGTGGCTGGTCTAGTATCCTGCGTGGGTTCGACACCTTAGCTGGTCTAGTATCCTATGTGGGTTCGACACCTTATCTGGTCTAGTATCCTACGTGTGTCCCAGCTAGATGAATTAGTGGCTACATCTGATCATCTCTATCACCTTATGAAGAAGTATACCTATGTGAGCTGAGTCTTGAATTTCAATCATTATCTTCAATATGATTGACTTGATTTCCTATATGGATTGGGTTGTGCTCTCTTGTGTGGACTAGATCAAACTTGGGATCGGATGTTGGAGCCGAACTTGAATTGATGACTTAGGTATATGTATGGTCATATACCTAAGTAGAGTTGGTTGTTACTTCATGATTGTATCTTTCCTTTGTGGATTATCCTTCGTGGATTCTGGGAGACCTTCGGGGGTCTCGGGGTCCCTACTGAGTATCGTATACTCACCCTTCCACGGGCTATTCCCGCACTATGTTGTGTTGGATGCAGATGAAGGATAGCGTTGATCGTGGTTGAGGCTTGTGGAACAAGTCGGTACCTGGAGGTCGACCACTGGGCAGGACGTACACGGAGAAAACGGTTGGACCTGAGGAGCTGAGGAGACTATCTTTACGCACCCTTCAGGTGGGATTTCCAGTGGATGGCTCAACGTTGCTACTTTACTTTTCAGTTGTTGTACCTTCTTTCCATTTGTACTTTACTTTCAGTTTGGGTTTGTATTCTGGCCCACTTACTTTTTCGCACATACTATTGTACCCAGTTTTACTTAGTGTTTACTTCTTCTTGCTTACTCTGTGGTGTTTGTTTATTTATAAAGGCAATACCTTCACTTTTTGTCTGGATTTACGCCTTTGGTGCTAGTCTCCATCCCTTGGCCTATAGAAGGTGGGCTTGGGGTAGTCACGGCACGGACCCCGAGGATATGTCGTGACAAATTGGTATCAGAGGAGTTCAGTTCTATCGTAGAACTCAGGACTCTAATCTTTCTTTTGTGTATTGAAATAGTGTTAAGGGTATTGAGTGTGGTTATCAGTCTAGGGAGTCCAATGTTGGTGTGGCGGCCAACGTATCCATACACCAGGACCCTGACTTTTGATTTCTGACTCAGTGCACGAAAACATTGATTGAATGTGTGTTTCAAAAGTTTTCTTTGTGATTACTTTGTGTCAGCTTACCAAGTATACTATATTGATCGTCGTGCACCTGTCTCTTTTCTGGATTGCCCCATGACAGCAGCCAGCTAGGGTTCCGAGCTTTGTGCGAGACGACAGCCCACCGAGCGACGAGGCCTCGGTGTAGGGGCCCTATTACAGCGGGGGCACCGGCGGTACCTCTACCCGTCGATCCACCGATGACACCAGCCCCAGCCGCTGAGAGTGCACATTGCCTTAGTGCACTACACGAGTTTTAGCATCAGAGACCGCCTAGGTTCCGTGGGGAGACGGACCCTCGGGCAGCCGAGGATTGGCTAGAGGCTGTAGTTCGAGTTTTCAAGCTAGTGGGGACACCAGCTGACCTCATGGTGATCCTTGCAGCGAGCCTCCTGCACGCGGCAGTAGGAAAATAGTGGAACTTGATGCTCTAGGTGCACGGCGAGGCATCTCTTCTCTAGACGGACTTTGATAGCCTCTTCCACTCAGAGTTCTTCCCATCCACCCTCTGTACGGTGCGCATTCTGGAGCTACTAAAGCTGCGGCAGGGCAGCATGACGGTAGCCCAGTACTCGGCGAGATTTACTGATCTATCGCGCTATTCGACGGACATGGTACAGGACCCATTCTTTCGGGCTCGGACCTTCGATCAGGGACTGGGGCATGAGATCAAGGGACCGATGATCTCCCTCAGTATTCTGATGCAGGCAGGTGTAATGGAGCAAGCCCTTCTCTTAGAGATCTTTCTTGCTGATCCTACACCAAAAGTGAGACCTACCGTAGGGCGGCACATAGTAGAGTATTCTACAGCTGGTACTCAACGGATGTCACAAGGTTCTAGGTGGACCAGACCAGCAAGCGGACGACCTCAGGACATTGGCTCAGAGGTGCAGGGCACACGGTGCAGATCCATCCTTCTGAGGAGTAGACAGTGCTACGCATGCGGCGGGCATGGCCACATGGCTCGTAACTGCCTGACCCTCCGTGCAGAGGAGCAGTATATGGTTGAGGGACCACCCAGGCAGAGGCAGAGGGTCGACCGTGGTGGTCCACAGGGAGTAGGCAGATGAGGAAAAGGAGTTTTCCGAGTAGCAGGTGGTGGGAGACGCTTTGAGGCTCTACCACCACCACCACCAGGAGGTCCACCCTAACCACAGGGAGCTGGTGGGCAGAGGCAGACTCAGCTTCAGGCAGCGGAGGCCTATGACCACGGTGCACCAAAGATGATTCGAGGTACTATCTGTGTCTACTCCACCCTTGTTTCAGTTCTTATAGACATAGGAGTGAGTCATTCTTTTATTGTCGCTACCCTTGTTCGGAGCTCGGAGATTCTGAGGGAGCTGTTGGCTCAATCCTTACGGCTAGAGACTCCTACGAGAGCAGACTCGATGATTATGCACTAGTGCCGACAGTGTGAGATTACTCTAGGAGGTGAGATCTTTTGCTGGGATCTTCTTGTAGTGGCGTCGAGGCCTTACGACGTCATCTTGGGCATGGATTGGTTATCTACAGTCCATGCTTAGATCAACTGTATTAGGCACAATGTGCGGTGTGTCCGCACCGACGGGAGCAGGTTCACCTTCACCGGCGAGAAGGGATCCTTTGCAGTGCAGGATGGACGCACGCAGAGGAGAGGATAGTCGATCATTCATCAGTTGGCTAGCCTCATCCTAGGAATAGTTGACATGTGAATTCCTAGTTTTCATGTAGTGGTGGATCAGTATGGGGATGTTTTTCCTAACGACATTACAGGACTACCTCATCGCAGAGAGGTAGACTTCTATATTGACCTGTACCCCGGGATAGCCCTGATATTCACTCCAGCATATCGGATGGCTCCCGCTGAGCTTCGAGAGCTACAGCTACAACTGGAGGACTTGCAGGGAAAGGGATTCATCCGACCCAGTTATTCACCGTAGGCTTCCTCGATTCTGTTCACCAAGAATGTGGACGGGAGCTTGCGACTGTGTGTCAATTATCGTCGCCTAAACTAGGTGACCATGAGGAACAAGTATCTGCTACCGAGGATTGACGACCTCTTCGATCAGCTCAAGGGAGCACAGTGGTTCTCGAAGATGTACCTCAGGTCAGGCTATCATCAGCTCAGAGTTCGGGATGAGGACGTGCAAAAGATGGCCTTCAAATGTCGGTTTGGCCACTATGAGTTCTTGGTTATGCCTTTCGGCATAACCAACGCTTAAGTAGTGTTCATGAGTCTCATGAACAGGATCTTTCAGCCATACCTCGATCGATTTTTCATGGTATTCATCGACGACATATTGATATACTCAACCACTGAGGAGGAGCACGCCTACCACTTACGGGTTGTACTGGACACACTCCGAGAGCACCAGCATTATGGTATGCTCTCAAAGTGTCAGTTCTGGTTAAGTGAGGTCCACTTCTTGGGACACTTCATCTCTGAGGTGGGAGTTGCGGTGGATCCTGCAAATATCGAGGCAGTTCTAGCTTGGGAGCCACCCAGGAGCGTGACGGAGGTGCGGAGTTTCTTGGGGACAGCTGGGTAAAACCGGAGATTTTTTCCAGACTTCTCCAGAGTTTTGGCACCACTTTCAGATTTGAAGAGGAAGGGGAAACCCTTCGTGTGGTCAGATAGATGTCAGCAGATCTTCTAGGAGCTGAGCCAGATATTGACCAGCGCACCTATCTTGAGGTTACTGGAGGAGGGAGTGGGGTACGTAGTCTACTGCAATGCATCAGGGACCAGACTCGGATGTGTCCTGATGTAGGAGCGGGTAGTGATCTCTTATGGATCACGTCAGTTGAGGCAGCATGAGCAGAACTACGCTACCCATGACCTGGAGTTAGCAGAAGTGGTCTTCACTCTGAAGATGTGGCGACACTATCTGATGGGCGAGCGCTTTACAGTATTCTCTGACCACCAGATTCTCAGGTACATCTTCTCATAGAAGGACCTGAACTTGAGAGAGCAGCGATGTCTAGAGTTCCTCCAGGACTATGACTTTGAGATAGTCTATACTCCTTGAAAAGGGAACGTAGTAGCTGATGCTCTCAGCAGGAGGATGGGCATTCAGCTACTTAGGGAGGTAACAGAGTAGCTACCCGCTTTGCATATATCCTTCATGGATAGAGATGGAGCAGCCTTTCTTCAGTCACTCACAGTCACTCCTCCACTACTACAACATGTCAGAGAGGCACAACATGGGGACGCTGACTATGAGACGCGACATACACAGATTTCTGCAAGACAGGCACCTGATGGTTTTTCTATGGGAGGAGAGCACGTTGTCCTTTTCATAGGATGTACCATGGTACCAGATGATTTATATGATGAGGTGCTGAGAGATTTTCACACTTCCCCTTTAGTGGTACATCTAGGAGTGGAGAAGATGTACCGGGATCTCAAACGATAGCACTGGTGGCCAGGTAAGAAGAAGGTTTTGGAAGAGCTCGATTAACGATGCCTCACCTGCCAGCAGGTGAAGGCGGAGCACCAGGTACCAGCAGGCTTGGTACAGCCCTTGGAGGTCCCGGAGTGGAAGTGGGACACGATATCTATGGATTTCGTGACTGGACTTCCACATACATCCAAAGGTCATGACTCCATTTGGGTGATTGTCGACCGACTCACCAAGTCGGACCACTTCTTACCCATCAGAGAGCAGGGCTCAGTAGAGAGCTTGGAACATCTCTACATTTAGAAGATTGTACAGGTTCCTGGTGTTCCATCATCTATCGTCTCCGATCGAGATGCTCGCTTTACTTCCCGGCTTTGGAAGGGGTTTCAGGAGGAATTCGGGACGCAGCTACGTCTGAGCACCGCCTTTCACCCTCAGACGGATGGTCAGAAAGAGAGGACCATTCAGACTCTCGAGGACATGCTCCGTGCATGTGTCCTTGACTTTGGTCATAGCTGGGAGGATCACCTACCCTTGGTGGAGTTTGCGTACAACAATAGCTACCACTCCACCATCGGGATGGCACCATACCAGGTATTGTACGGCCAACCTTGTAGGTCACCTCTGTGTTGGACAGACCCTAGGGAGTCAGTACTTGTGGGACCAGAGATGGTCCAGGCCACGACGGAGAAGGTCCAGGTCATCCAGGAGCGGATGAGGACAGCTCAGAGTCAACAGAAGTCTTATGCTGATAGGAGGCGGAGACCACTAGAGTTCAAGGATGGCGACCACATCTTCTTGTGGGTCTCACCTCAACGTGGATTACAGATATTTGGCCGAGGCGGCATGTTATCTCCGTGCTTCATCAGACCTTTCCAGGTTCTCGGCAGGATAGGTGAGGTGGATTATCGTCTGGCTCTACCACCTAAGTTGCACCGATTGCACGACGTCTTCCACATATCTCAGCTGAGGAGGTACGTGCACGACCCGACGTATATCATCGACCATGGGGAGCTGGACATTGACAATGGGGAGACTTTTGTGGAGGTCCCGGTGGAGATCGAGGATCGACAGGATCGGGTCCTACATGGGCGGTTGATTCCTCTAGTGCGCATCAGATGGCAGCACGGGAACCTCCAGGAGAGCACTTGGGAGCGGGAGGCTCAAATGCGTGCTCAGTACCCTCATTTGTTCCCCTAGTTTGTGATGTATATTTATGGGGATGTAAATCCCTGAGGTGGGAGTAATGTAAAGACCCTTAAATTTCAAGGAACTTTTTTTTCAAATTTCTTTGGGATTTTACGAGTATGTATTTTCTGACGGCACCTAATTCCGAAGCCCGGTGTTCCCGGAATCAATTTCCGAAGTTTAGCTTGGGTATGTTCAGTGAACGAACGAGCGGGTTTTTCTAACTTTTTAATTGGAGATAGAAATCAAAATCTAAGGGCACCGATAAAACTGCAGTGCCGGTATTTTCTTAAGAGAACCTTTTTCTGGGTTTCGTTTGCTCAGGAGGAGATGTTAAAAATGTGAGGAATAAAAATAAAAATTGTTTTACAATTTTATTTGTATTCCTTTACTGGTGGTTTAAGTGTTATGGGAGGGAAGATGTGAGGAAGTTGGGGTGGGGCCCACATGAGCCCCCACCTCATTAAAATTCCTAACACCCCATTAAACACCTCATTTATTTTTCCCTCTACCAATTATTTTGTATCTCCTCCACATTAAATTACATACCAATAAAACGCCTCATTAATTTGACAACGCACGTTAATTAATTCGGTGAATTCAATTTGATTTTTGAAAATGTTGGCATGAGTAATAAAAATAAGGGAAGCCTTATTTTATTATGGTTGAATTGTTGTGAGAGAAGGATAGAGGATAGAACTCTCACGGTCTTGAAGAACTTCATCTTCTTAACGAAGAACGCCAAGTCTACGACGAAGAACTCTGTCACTGCAAGGGGAGATCATCGTACCATCTCCTCTCCTCTCAGCAGCCGATGAGAGGCACCTTCTTCGTAGAATGACGACGCACCGCATCCTTCATCGGGAGAACACCGAAGACACTTATGGAGCCTCGTTCAGCGATGCCATCTTCCGCAACGTCTTTTTTTCACGACGATCCTCGTTCGATGACTTCTTCAAGGTAGGGGTTTGGATTTGTATTTCTGATTACACTTTTTCCATCCATAATAAAATCTTAGTCGCTTACTGTCGAATTAACGGGAGGGGGCCGGACCACACGAACACGGCTGACCCTCCTCCCCCTTTATTGTTGTACTCATTGCGGTTCGAATGAAGGCATCGCGGTGCAACAGCACCACGCGGGAACAAGGAGGAACACGGAGAAGGAGCGTGGCGTCGTCGCACCGCGCTATTGAGGCCGAAAGAAACCGCGGCCAGAGTCGGGCCGCGGTAGAGGGGTGTGGCGCCGTCGTGCTGCGCTGGAGGACCATGAAGAGGCCGCAGACAAAGCCGGGCAATGGCGGAGGGGCGCGGCGTTGTCGCGCCGCGCCGGTCGGACAAGGGTCGCGGCGGTGCAGAGAAGGGCGGCCGGAATCACCAGCCGCCAGCGCTTCGGAGGGGCGGGACCGCTGGGTCCCACGGCAGCGACACCGGTCGGCCAACCGGGCTGGCTGTTTCAGAAGAACCGAGGGTCATAACCCTCAGCTGGCAAAGGATCGGGCCCCCATGTGGGGGGTCGCCGTTACAACAAGGGGGGCACCCCCCCCCCCTTCTTGCGTCCACTTGGCCAGCGTCGAGCCGCCCCACTCGGCCAGCGCCAAGCTGCCCAGGCAGGACCGGCCGCGCTGGGTTGGGTCGTTCCCTAATGGTCCGGACACGGACCCAGGTCGGGTCAACCCGGTTCATGCCGACCCAGGGGGTCTTGGGCCGGGTCGGTCCGGGCCCAAAACCCCCCTAAAAACGGACAGGTTTGTTCAAACGCCCGTAACGTGGGCTACGAACCTCCGATCGACGAACCGTCAGTTGCGTTGCGTTCCTTGGATTGATACGGTCGTTTCAGTATATTACATTTATAGAACTTTGGGTATAGCCAGTTTGGTTCGAACACGAAACCAACCGGGCCCTCAGATCGGAAACGCCTATAACTTGAGCTCCGGACATCAGATTGACATTTCGTCGACTTTGTTGGATTTCTCTTAGTGATATGGACCTTTTGGATTACTCCGCTCAAGGTTTGGATGCAGTCAGAGTACGGTCGGGTTGGTTTTGACTTAAAAACCAACCGGGCCCCTAGGACAAAAAAGCCAATAACTCTCAAACTGGGCGTCCGATTGACGTGTCTTCAGTCACATTGAGTTCCTTTTGTCGAGATGGAACTTTGGGATACATCAACTCCAGACTACATGTCAGTTGATGTATCGACCCCCTTGGCTCATGGATCGGACCCTCCCAGAATTGAGCATGTTGTGTGCTGGAACCCTAGAGCTGGCTGCGACTGCGACGACGATGACGACTGCACTGAAATCTTCCGTGGGTTTGGCAGTGACGACAACTGCACTGAAATCCTCCATGGGTTTGGTAGCGATGGAGAACATACTGAAATCCTCCGTGGGTTTGATGGCGATGACTACTGTTCTTGTATCCTATGTGGGTCCGGCAGTACTACTGTTCTTGTATCCTATATGGGTCCGGCAGTATTTGACTACTATTCTTGTATCCTACGTGGGTCCGGTAGTATTTGACTCTGTACTTGTATCCTACGTGGGTCCGACAGAGTGGCTTGTCTAGTATCCTACATGGGTCCGATAGCTTAGCTGGTCTAGTATCCTATGTGGGTCCCAGCTAGATGAATCAGTGGCTACATCTGATCGTCTCTATCACCTTACAAAGAACTATACATGTGTGAGGTGAGTCTTGACATTCAGTCATTATCTTCGATATGATTGACTTGCTTTCCTATGTGGATTGGGTTGTGCTCTCCTGTGTGGACTAGATCGAACTTGGGCTCGGATGTTGGAGCTGAACTGGAATTGATGACTTAGGTATATGTATGGGCATATCCCTAATTAGAGTTGGTTGTTACTTCATGATTGTATCTTTCCTTTGTGGATTATCCTTTGTGGATTCTGGGAGACCTTTGGGGGCCTCGAGGTCCCTACTGAGTAGCGTATACTCACCCCTACATGGGCTATGCCCGCACTGCGTTGTGTTGGATGCAGACGACGGATAACGCTGATCGTGGTTAAGGCTTGTGGAGGAAATCGGTACCTGGAGGTGGACCACTGGGCAGGACGTACATGGAGCGGACGGTTGGACCCGAGGAGCTGAGGAGACTATATGTACCCACCCTTCAGGTGGGATTTCCAGTGGTTGGCTCAACGTTGATACTTTACTTTTCAGTTGATGTACTTTCTTTCCAGTTGTACTTTACTTTCAGTTTGGGTTTGTATTCTGGCCCACTTACTTTTCCCAACTTACTATTGTACCCAGTTTTACTTAGTGTTTACTTCTGCTTGCTTACTCCGTGGTGTTTGTTTATTTATAAAGGCAATACCTTCCCTTTTTGTCGGGATTTTCATCTTTGGTGCTAGTCACCAGCCCCTGGCCTATGGAAGGTGGGCTTGGGGTAGTCACGGCATAGGCCCCGAGGACGGGTCGTGATAGGGTGAACCCATACTACTAAGATGGTCTTGTAAGTGGTGTATTGGCTACTATGGAAATCATATTATATGCTTTTTTGTTTTCCATGATTCCATGTTTTATCATGATGTTATGATTTCATGGATTATATTCTTTATTTTCTTATGATTCATGTCTTATGAACATCCATGATTTTTTCCATGATTCATGTATATGATATTTCATATGCAGGGTATGATATTATATTTTCATGATCATGTTCACATACCCTTATGCTCATTATTATACTTATGTATCTCCCCAGTTTACCATTACTGAGCATATGTGCTCACCCCTTTTATGTATCCTTCCTCGGGTTATGAAGATATGTATTATGTTTTATGTGTCTAAGATGGGTTCTAGTCAAGAAGATCCTATTGGGAGATAATATATCTCACTTATGTAACAGTGTTTACATTTCAATGTTTCTAAGGGAACTAAACTAGTACAGTCTTTGGGTATCTATTTGTATAATGTTTTAAGTATTCTAAAAATGTTATGTAATGTATTTGTATGTTAAGGATGGGTCATTATAAAAACATTTTCCAATAATGCACCTCCACTATGCTCCATGGTCTCTAGGTTTGTTGACGCTCCTTTCGTCACAGAATCTAAAGATCGGAAAAGGGAATATCTGAGTCCAATGTGATTCATCCTTTGAAGAAACAACCAAAATCGACAAAGGGATGAACAAGGAGAACATTGCCCATAGGTCGCGCAAGTTCCCTCATGGTCGCGCAAGTACACTTGCGCGCCGCCTAGTGGTCGTGCAAGTACTTGCGCGACGCCTTATGGTCGTGCAAGTGACTTGCGCGACCTAAGTGATAACCGCCCGGTAACTGCCCAGGGTCTTCTCCTGCCTATAAATAGACCCTGTGGGCCCCCCATTCAGAGGATCTTTTTCCAGAAACTCGGATTGATGCTCCCAATGCCCAAGTCTCTTCTCAAAGCTTCCGAAACACTTCTAAGGTAATTTCTTACCTAGAACGGAAGATCTAAAGAGAAGAAGGAAGGCCTAAGTGTTGAAACTTATCAAACACTTGCACGCCGACTTATTTACTTCAATATAACTTGAGTGTCCCTTTTTTGGAAGAACCTCGAGAACATTCTAAAGGGTTTAAAAAAGAGTCGCTCAAGTATTTCATTGCTGGTTGAAAATCGCACAAGTACACTATGTGTCGCGCAGGTATACCTGCGCGACCAACACTTGCGCGCCCACGGAAGACTTGCGCGCCTTGAAAGACATGCACGCCCCTATCTTTTTGGGTGCCCATCTTGCCCATTTTTACCCCTCTTAAGCCATTTCACCTTTCCTTTTCAAGATTCAGTCTTCAAGACACTCTTCAAAGCCATTTAATTGCATGATTTCTTGATTTGACATTCTTAACTGAAAGGAATTCTGTGGAATCTCTCTCAAAGTCTAGTGATTTAAATATCCTTATGTCACTAAAATACAGGAGAGTTCATTCATTCAACCTCACCCTTTAAGATGAGATAATCTTAACCTGGGTCTCCTTTTCAGGAATAATCCCCAGTTATAAAACCTTTAATCTGGGCATCCTCCTCAGGAGTAAGCCCCAAATTCTTAAAGTTCCCAACCTCATATATGGGCATCCTCCTCAGGAATAAGCCCCAAACCTTAATCCCTAACCTGGGTATCCTTTTTCAGGAATAAGACTCAGTCATAACCTTGGGTCTCCTTTTCAGGAATAATCCCCAAGTTCCCTTAAATTTCTCTTAACCAGTCATAATTTACCTTTGATTTGGGTTTCCTTTTCAGGAGTAAAACTCAATCATAATTCCCCTCCTAACCTGGGCATCCTCCTTAGGAGTAAGCCCCAAGATTAGAGTATTCAAATCTCCATGAAGCGCATATAACTTTATGGACCATGTTCATGGATTTTCTCCCTAAAAGTAAATCCTAAACCTTCATCTATCTGGGCAGTCATCCATACATAAGCCCCAAACAAATTCTTATGATTGCATCTTTTATGGCACAATTGTCTAAATTTTTGCCAATACCTATTGTTTCTCACACCGAGCATGACTCACGTGAGCTTAGAGTGTAAAAGTAATTATGACATTCATCTTTGAGCCATCAATCATAAACATCATACTCCATAACTCGAACTACGTGGATTCTGATTCCTTTTCCAAAACAAAGGATACGTAGGTAGCCCATTTATGGGTTCGATCCCAACTTTGAAATAATCTTTGTCCTTCTGAATGACGATAAACTTCAAGTGACCCACTGAGTGGCTTTAAAACCATCCTGGTCATCATAATGACCAAGAGACTTTTATATAAATGTTTTGAAGGATACCATTGACCAAGAATCTCTAAACAGATATAGATGATTCTCTATTGATGAAGAACCTCGAATACATATAAAAGATTCTCTAAATTTCTTGCATATTTAATCATTGATTGTTAAAACTAAAGGAAATCACATTTTATACTTGGTAATGTAATAAGGATTCACGAATATAACTTAAATCTATAAAGAGAGTCCCGGATTAGACAATAATTTCCCTCAAAAAGGTGTGATGAGTCCGACCTCCCATCCTCTCGACCAATGCAAATTCCTAAGCCTCATTAGTCCACAAGCTAATGAGCGCCTGCCTTTGGAAAGTAGGTCCAAACGGATGTGGAATCATTGGATGTTTCCGGTTCTACGAACAAACCCGTTAGAAACCGATCGGAACGTTTGAATCTCCCGTCGAGGAGGTCATCCCCGGATTCCGTGCGAAACAAAAATGGTGAACCCGACGTGAATCCTTAACCAAGTTAAAGTGATGTTCTTCTTATTTGTTAGGCCCCTTGGGCCAACAAAGCAATCATTGACATGTGCTCATCCAAAAGATGCAGTGGCCGGATTCATCTTGATTATGTCTGTTACATAGAACAGGCACTCTTTTCTCAAGATCTTCTGCAAAATGGCTTTCCTTAAATTCACCTCTGTGAATACTGCTGCTGTGAACACCTCTACTGTGAGGTCTGCTGCTGTGAAAACCAATGCTGCTACTCCTGTTGGAACGTCATCCGCTCTGAGGATGACATCACCAACTCAGTGTCTTCAACGCTGGGTTTCTAATGCACTGGTTAAAGAGTACCGTCGCAATGGTACTATCCCAACTCTGGAGGCTGCTCGTCAAGCCCTCCAAGTTAACAACTCTACCTGGTCGTCCGGACAACGGCGGCCAGCAATCAAGAAGCAGGCGGTGCTGACTACCGTCTCCAACCGTTTCGGGTCGTTATCCCCGGAATGCAATTTCCATTCACTCCCTTACTCTGAGGAAGTGAATGAGCAGGTCCCGCAGGACCTTAATTCAAAAAGACAGGAGTCCTTCTCAAGGGCTCCCATCAACAATCGCCGCCAGACTCATGCGGTAGTGCGCCCTCAACATGATGAGGGTACCGACTCCAGGCATTCAGCTCAGGTTCCTCGAACCCGAGCAGGCAAGATGAACCGCCAGAGACGGAATCCGGTTAACAATAGGCGGGTTATCATCCCTGCCATCTCCGGAGAAGTCCACCAACCTAACTTGGTGGCAAACAACGAGCAGGCATACACACCTGTTCGTTTTAATTCCGCTGTCCAGCAGACTCGTCTGACAACATCAAGCCTATCCCGCCAGGCAATTCCGGCGGAGTACCATAGGCAGGAACATACACCTGCTTATACATCACCAGTTAGTCAGCAGGCTCGTCTGACTACATATGATGGATCTCGTCAACCGCATTTGGCGAAGTGTAATCAGCAGGCACATACACCTGCTCATACTAATCAGGCCCACCAACAGTCTCGCTTGGTAGCGCCTGGAGAAGTCAGTCGGAAAGTCCCGACGACAAACAGGAGGCAGAATCAACTCTCTGCCTCCGAACTTGAGTACTGTCAGGATTCACTGACAGGAAAAGGAGGACAGGAGTAGGCACATACACCTACTCCAAGCCCGGAATGGACGTATATCCCCGTTCCGGTGGCTGAAGTCACCAAACATATTTTGTCAATGGTGAAAGAGCAGAAGCAAATTCCTGCTCATATTCTGGATGCTTTCCAGGATATCATAACAGCTTCAGCATCATCTCAGGGATAGACACATAAATCTATCCCTAGCAATGGAGTGACACATCAACAATTCACTCTGGAACAGACACACACATCTGTTCCAGTCCAAGAGGGTTATGGGGCATACTCCCCCATATCATACGGACAACCAAGTCAGGCACATACACCTGATTTGAGTGGAGATCGTCAGCCTAACCTGACCATCTTTCCTGATCAGGCATATACACCTTCTCAGAGCAATCACTTTCATCATCAAGTGGTTTCTAAAGCGAGTAAGAAGGCATCTAAGAAAAAGATCCTCCCAGCACAGTCAGGAGATCAAAGGCCAATCTGCAACAAGACCTTGCTCGATGCTAGAGTTCTTGAAGCCCTCAGACATTTATCTGTCGGAATTCAAGATTCTACTCCCTTAGTTCCCAATAACGGGAACATTAATTCTGAAGGTCTTCAACAGACACTTCCTCATGAAGACTTTCTTCATGAAAATTCGGTCAATCTTGAAGTTTCTTCTTCAGATGAGAGCCATAGGAACCCTCTGTGTGGTCAGAAGACCAAGGAGCAAGAGATTTCATCTTTTTCTGTAACCCATCATGACGGTCCTCCTCATGGTGATGAACTTCGCTGCGAAAGTCCTCTCCGCAGTAGTGATTCACGTTGTCTCGAAAATTCTTCAGAAGGAAATGTAGTGACGAGAAAGCCCTCCTATCTCGAGGAACTTGCAAACGTAAAACCAGTCATGTCTGATGCTTTACTATCGGCAGGTGAAACTCTTTCTCCATCAGAAGATAGCCTGGGGTTCAGGTTATTCTCCGAACCATCCCTGGGTCATTCATCTTCCAGCATGAATAGCGATTTCTCTACCAATCTTGTTGAATCCGATGAAGCAACAAGGAAACACCAACTCTGGTCCAAACAGGTAGAAGAATCTTCATTTAATGATAAAGAGGAAATTCTGAACATGAGGAAAAAACTGGCAAAAGGTGAAGTACCAGTCATGTTATGCCCTTTGGCTGACTCCCAGTACGACATTCCAAAGATGTTGACGGATGATGGAATCCATGATATTCGTCTCAACATATGGAAAACTCTTTGTCAATTAAAGAAGAAGGTATTATCTTACAATGAATATGAAAATAATCTTAAGATAATAGAAGGGTTACAACGCCAGATTGATTTGGCATCTCTATCAGTCTCTCGGTATCCAAAGGCTGAAAAGCAACAGAGAACCCTTCAACGTTCATGCCTTGGCGCACTAAGAAAATTGCGTCAGTTAATTGCCAATGCTCCATCTGATGTTCATATCAGAGGATGGGGTGTTCACGGAGCACTACATTTCACAGTACTTTCCGGTCAGCAAAGCCCGCCGAAAATGGTCTCATGCAATGTTATTGCCCATGGCCGGCCACAGTCAATGAGCTTTGTTCATAATCAAAAGCTTGCTCAAGAACAAGCTTCAACTAGTTCCTCTCAAAATCAAGTATATAGAGAACAAGTTGTTGAATTTCTCCTACATCAAGCAGGCGAGAATATTGTACAAGCCTCTCGTCTGGAGCAAACACATCATCAAATGACAGAAGTTTCGGAAATCATCCAACGGTCTGTTGAACCAGGTGATAAAAGTGGATACAGGTTAATGCATCCAGCTAATTTCCGAACTAAGATTCGCAAGATCAAGAGATATTTTAAGAAGATCTCAGACATAGCATGTCAAGAGACACCCCAGCTTGCCAGACTGGGGAATTCTCTAACCCAACCCTCAGAGTCAACGAATGGGATTCGAGGAGTTGAGCGAAAGCAGCAGGAACATCCCCAGTCCACCGGACTGGGGACTTTTTCAAATCCTCAATCCCTCCCTCAGAAAAAGTCAGTATTCTCTCGATTAGGGAATAAGCCTCAAGAGGAACGAAGAGCCAAGCTGTCAGGAGATTCTCTCCAAGTGACGGTTCTCCAAGAAATTCCTGATGGATCAAGTCAACGGAATGCCATGTTTCATCATGGACATGGAAGGAGACAATATCACAGAAATGATGATAGAAAGGATTCCATGCAATATGCATCCATTAATGTCATCAATGCTGTTGCTGCTGATTCACCAGATGAGGCTCAATCAGAGGGATCAGATGAAGAGGTTCCTGCTCAAGAAGTTACGCACACAGACCTGAATGAAGAAGGTGTGCGCACACGTAATCAAAGGCTTACCCAAAATCTGGGTATTCCTTCAAGTAACCCACTCCCCCCTCTCCGAAAAGGATCCAATAAGGGGAAAGGAAAGAATCAGGTTACTTCTCACCCTTCCTCTGAAGGAGGTCAATCGCTCTCATTAGAGAAAAGGTTTGCACAACAGGAGGAATAAATGAAAGACTTAAGAAGGTTGAATGCAGAACTACTTCAGAGTAGTCTTCTTCTTAAGAATGCTGAAGTCCGACAGCCGAAGGAATTTGTTTTAACTACTGAGATGGATCAAGAATATCCTCCTTTATCAGTACACCCTCAGAGGTCTAATCCTACGGGTCAAACGCAACAACGGTTGGCAGCACTACCATTAGTTGCAGCACCAACCACCACGTCTGTCCAAGCTCCATTCATTGCACCTACCCAAAACCAAGTTCAACCTGACGTTTCTCAAACGTTAATAACTACTATTGAGTCATTAACAGCTCGGTTAGAAACTATGGAAGGGAAACGGGCGCATGTTCAACCTGAAAAGAAAGTTTACCCTGAATGGGTAGATTCAATTTCTCCTCCATCCAGTTTTGGAAACCCTATTTTCCCTACTTTCAATGGATCAGGCGACCCTGAACAACATTTGACGCATTACGTGTCTTGTTGTGATCCTATGATGGGAACTCCAGAGCAGCAAGAAGCAGTGAAACTCAGATGCTTCGTGCGAACCTTGCAAGGACCAGCTTTTGTCTGGTATACAAGCTTGCAATCCCAGTCAGTCATCGGATGGGAGGATCTTCGTCAAAAATTCCTTCTTCAGTTTAGCTCAACTTTGCCAAAAACGACAGTTTTCGATCTTACAAACTGCAATCAAAGGGAAAATGAAAGAGTCTCTGATTTCATTGCTCATTGGAAGGGATTAACGTATTCCTTGAGTTTAGCACTCCCTCAGGAGGAATTGTTGCCAATCTGTGTGGCAAATTTGCGTGACGAATTACGCACGCCATTGATCCCTGTGAAATACAAAGGAGGGTTTCGAGACCTTACTTCAATCGCTCAACAGATTGAAGATTCCCTTATACAGGCTAAGGTTAAATCTCGTGTAATTCCATCAGCTCCAGGAAGAAGAATGGGTAAAGCAGAAACTGCTACAGTTATGCTTAAACAGGAACCTGTACCTATTTCTACTTCAAAACCTTCATCTTCTGGAAGGGCTTCACCTCCTGAATGCCAACAACAAAGGTTGTTTCGTCCAAATGATCAAAAAGATCAACGACGAAAACAATTTGAGGATATGAAGAGTAAAACATACTCTTTCCGAAGTGAGCAAGTTCCTGGTTACTTCATTTCAGCCCTGGAAAATAATTTGGTTCAATTACCAGTGCCGAAGAGGCCAAACAAGGAAGGAGATGAAGACCCTCCCAATTATTGTCCCTTTCATCAAATGTTGGGGCATCCCATCCAGGAGTGTTGTGTCTTTAAAGACCTCCTGCAAAAGATGGTCGACTTGGGACAAGTCAAATTGAAGGGTTCTTCAGCTCATGTAGCGTGTATTACCGCTACAGATCCAGAGGAAGGAGGCGAGTGGCAGGAAGTCAAAAGCAAAACTGCGAAAAAATATGATGATTGGATGGTCAGAAAGACAATCAATCGGACCCATTCCATTTTGCGAACACAATTGAAGAAGCCAATTGTGTCTCCTACAAAAGCTGCAGTAAAGCCTCCATCAAAAGACAAATCCTCAAAAGGGCAGCTCAATTCAAAGAAGAAAGAGGAATCAGGAGAAGATGAGTATGTATCAAAGCCTAAATTGTCTTTGACTCTGGCAGATTTCATGCCATCTACTTCAAAGCCACGGGCACCGTCCCACCAAACGGCATAGCCTAAACAGGCTAACCAGGCAGAGTCTTTATCAGACGAAGAGTTAATCTTTGGTTCTGTTAATATGATTCAATTAACAGATTCATATTCCAGTCTTGATGAGCCTGAATTCCCTGTATCAAATAAGGGAACCCGAGGAAGTTCTAGAGGTTCAGGATATAGGGGAAGACGTGGATCTTTCCGAAGCCACTACTCTAATTCTACCCCTGCTAGCACTGTATATGCAGCAGAAACTCGTGGTAGAGCCCTTCAGCGAGCTCAAAAAGAACAAGCAAGTTCTTCTGCCAATGACCAACTCAGCTTCGGCACAGTTATTTTGGAAGACCGATTAAAGGTTCCATATTCTTTATTTCAGCAAGTAAATGGATCTAATCAGTCTAATTTTCCAAAACCAAGGATATTTCCAACTTCAATACAAGATGCATCAGCTTCCAAAGCATCTGCTTCCAAGGTACCTGCTAAACCGCATATTCCTATTGGGAAACGCAGACCTCTAGATCAAAAGTATGATATATTGAAACACATGGCCCAAGTACCATCCAAGTTATCAATTTTGGATGCTTTGAATCTGTCAAGAGATCTTCGGGAAGCACTCATCGAAGCTTTGTCAAGTCCTCAGGAGTTTGAAGCTGAAATTGCTGCAGCTAAAATCTATCACATAGAGAATAATCCCGCGGAATGTCATGCAGTGATATCTTTTACTGATAAAGATGAAGATGATGTTGTGCATGGGCACATAAAACCTTTGTACTTATCTGGCAAAGTCAATGGTATAGATGTTCGAAGAGCTTTCATTGACAATGGTTCAGGAGTCAACCTCATGCCCATTCGCACACTTCGTCGATTGGGCCTCACGGAATCTGATTTATCTCCTTCTACCATGATGTTGCAAGGATATGATAAAAATGAACAAGAACCACTGGGAGAAGTTACGCTCAGAACTCAGTTTGGAGATCTTGTTTCCAATTCAGATTTCATGATTGTTGATCAAGACTTAGCTTTCAATATCTTGCTTGGAAGACCCTGGCTACATCAGCATGCAGCTATTCCGTCATCATACCATCAATGTCTCAAATACTGTTTCGATGGTCAAGTTGGAACATTGTATGGTGATAAGGCCCCGTTCAAGACATGTGAGTCTCAATACATTGAGGCGGAATTTTATCACATGAAGGGAAGAGAAAAATCTACAATGAAGGAAATTACCAAAGTTAATGCTCCATATGGTTTGGAAAAAATTCCAATAAATCCATTTTCACATGTGAGTACAGATTATGTATTACCAATCAGTCAAATTGACAAAATAGGCCCAAATCAAGATACTCTTATGGAAAGATCCATAATGTCAATTACGGCAATCGAGCCAGACAACATGGGAGAAATTGGTAACTTACCAAGCAGTGATGAAAGCATAAGTGGTGACGTTTTTATTTCGTCTGCTGAAATCCAACAAGTCTATACTTCTCTAATCAGGCCAGAAGAAGTTATAGCAACACCAGAGGTGAATATTGATGTCGATTCTCAATCCATCATCTCCTCTTTATTTCCCAAAGAAGACCCTTTATCATCAATAGGGTCGGAAATGGAAGCTTCTTCTTCAAAATGTGAAAATTTTGACATCTCTTATGATCATGAGAATTTCGTTTTTTCATCTACTTTACAAGTAGAAATGGAAGAAATAACACATGATGAAGAGGAAGAGGAAGATCTTAGAGATGCTCCTCCAGCATTTGAAGAGGGTATCTCTACCACTGTGGATGAACTCAGAGAAGTAAATCTGGGTACAGAGAAAGATCCACGCCCCACTTTAATTAGTGCGGCCATGACCCTTGAAGAGAAAGAGATGTATATTTCTTTTCTAAAGAAAAATAAAGATATTTTTGCTTGGAATTATACAGAGATGCCTGGCCTTGATCCTGATGTTTCCACCCATCATTTGGGTTTTCCAAAAGAACATAGAGGATTCAAGCAAGCCGCGAGAAGAACACACCCAACCTATGCTTCCAAAATCGAGGCTGAAGTGGATAAGCTTATCAAATCTAACTTCGTCAGAGAAGTTCAATATCCCAAGTGGTTGGCTAATATTGTCCCTGTAAAGAAGAAGAACGGACAAATTAGGGTTTTCATCGATTTCAGATATCTTAATCGGTATTGTCCTAAAGATGATTTCCCAGTTCCGATTACAGAACTCTTAATTGATGCGACGGCTGGCTATGAAGTACTTTCTTTCATGGATGGATATTCTGGATATAATCAGATCCGAATGGCCCCAGAAGATGAGGAATATACAGCCTTCAGATCTCCTCAAGGTGTGTTTTGTTATCGGGTGATGCCATTTGGTTTAAAGAATGCAGGTGCAACATATCAACGCGCCATGCATCGTATCTTCAAACCTTTTCTAGGGAAGTTTGTTGAATGCTATGTAGATGATTTGGTGGTTAAATCCAAACAACGTTTTGATCACTTGGCTGATTTGGAAGTCGTATTCCACAAGCTTCGACAACATAATTTGAAGATGAACCCCTTAAAATGTGCTTTTGGGGTAACCTCAGGAAAATTCCTCGGCTTTGTTGTACGCCATCGTGGTATTGAAGTCGATCCTGAGAAGACCAAATCAATCCTTGGTATGTCACCTCCTCAGAATTTGAAAGAATTAAGAGGACTTCAAGGACACTTAGCCTATATTCGGCGTTTCATCGCCAATTTGGTAGGCAAAAGTTTACCCTTTACCAAATTATTGAAGAAAGGAGTCACTTACCAGTGGACTGAAGAATGTCAAGAAGCATTTGATGTTCTCAAGAAATACCTCTTGAGTCCACCAGTACTCATGCCACCTGTTGAGGGTAGGCCTCTTATCCTCTATGTGACAACTTTAGAGTGATCATTGGGTGCCTTTCTCGCTCAAAAGAATGATGCTGGGAATGAAAATAGTCTCTACTATCTCAGTAGAACTATGCTTGAAGCAGAAACCCAGTATTTGAGTATTGAAAAGTGCTTCCTAGCATTAATCTTTGCAGTTCAGAAACTGAGACACTACCTGCAACATCACGAGGTCCAATTGGTATCTCGTAATAATCCACTCAAATTCATCCTTAGTCGTCCAATACTTACAGGATGTCTGGCAAGGTGGGCGGTTATTCTATAGCAGTTCGACATCCAGTATGTGTCTCAAAAGGCAATTAAGGGCCAAGCTCTGGCTGATTTCCTGGCTGAACATCCTTCAGTGGAAGACTCGTATTCAAATATCGAACTCCCTTATGAGGAAGTTTTCTCTATTCAAGAGAGTCCTCAAACATGGGAAATGTATTTTGATGGTGCTTCTAGAAGTCCAACAGGGAAGAAAATGGAAAATCCTAACTTCAACAAAGTTGGTTTAGGAATTGTGCTCATTTCTCCAGATAAGGCAGTATTACCTTATTCCTTTTTGTTGTGGGAAGGTGGTACCAATAATGAAGCTGAATACCAAGCTCTCATTACAGGCTTGGAGTTAGCGCTTCAAGCACAAGTGAATCACTTAAAGGTGAAAGGTGATTCAGACCTGGTAATCAAACAAGTCAATGGGGATTATGCCATCAGAAAAGAAGAATTAATCCCTTTGTATGATTACGTCAGAGAGTTAATGTAGGAATTCCCTTCAGAACCGACATTTTCTTATGTCCCAAGATCACAAAATGCTCAAGCTGATGCACTAGCTAATATATCCACAGCTTTAGCAGATCCAAATCGGGACGACACAACCATCTGTATTTCCCACCGTCGTGCAATTTCACCTTATGTTCAAGTCAGAACAGAGGAAATTAATGAAATTAGTCCCATTCCTGAACCGTATGGTCATACTACAGGATGGATGTCACCTATCAAGGAATACCTTCAAAATGGAACACTTCCACCTGATAGAGCCAAGAAAGAACAAATTCGGCGACGTGTGGTCAATTTTACTCTTTATGATGGTCCAAACCACCTCGAGAAAATTCTCTACAAACGTGGTTTTGATGGAGTTCTCTTTAGATGTATTGATGGTGAAGAGACAATGGCTGTCATAAAAGAAGTGCATGCAGGAGTCTGTGGTGCCCACCAGTCTGGACATAGACTGTCTGATCAAATTCGAAGGCTTGGATACTTATGGCCTTCAATGATACAAGATTGTGTTAATTTCACAAAGAAGTGTCATTCATGCCAAGTATATGCCAACTTCATTCATCAACCTCCAGAGTTTCTTCATACAGCTAAATACTCATGGCCATTTTCCACATGGGGAATGGATGTGGTGGGACCTTACCCTTCACCTACGGCCAAGCAGTTTAAGTACATTCTTACTTCTACTGATTTCTTTTCCAAATGGGCAGAGGCAGTACCTCTCAAAGAAGTCAGTTCTAAATGCATTGTTAGCTTCATCAAGTCTAACATCATTACTAGATTTGGTGTCCCTCATACCATATTGACGGACAACGGCACCAACTTCTATTCTTCTGAGGTAAAGAAATTGTATCAACAATACAACATTAAGTCCAACCATTCATCTCGATATCATGCAGCGGCTAATGGCCAGATAGAGGCCTTCAACAAGACTCTTTCAAATATACTGCAAAAAAGGGTGGATAAAGATAAGAGGTCATGGCCTGATAAACTCTTTCATGCTTTATGGGCTTATCGGACTACCACTCGCAATGCAACGCGGTCTACTCCATATTCATTGGTATATGGAACAGAAGCAGTCTTTCCAATTGAAGTTCAATTGCCCTCACTCAGAATAGCCATTTGTGATCAGTTATCAACAGATGAGAAATCCCAAAAGCGGTTGAATGAATTGGAACAGTTAGATGAGAAAATATTGTGCACTTTGCACCACTTGGAAATCTATCAGAATCGGATAGCACGAGCTTTTAACAAAAAAGTTCGTCTTCGTTCATTCATTCAGGGAGAATTGGTATTGGTTCTCAGAGCACCAATGATACCAGGAAAGAAGCCTCCCAAGCTTGAACCAAAATGGGAAGGACCTTATTCAATACATAAGGTCTACTCCAATGGAGCGTATTCTCTGATCTCAATGGATGGAGAACACATCACGACTCCAACTAATGCCATATTTCTGAAGAAGTATTTTGTATAAACACAAAATATTGTTCCCAGATCCAAAACAATCACATTAGATCATACTTTTGTCCTACATGACATTAAACTGTTATTATGTCCTATCTACATGACATTAAAATGTACAGAAGATCCTATATTTTGTCCGAGATGACATTAAACTATATTGTGTCCTAGCAACATGACATTAAACTGTGTGGCACTTTCAACGTCCAGCATGACGATAAACTGTAAAAAGTCCCCAGAACTGATATCCTCATATTGGTTCACCTTAGTCCGAGCTACATGACTTTAAACTGTACAGCACCAGTTCGTCCTTGCTATATGACGTTAAACTATACAGCAATGGTCCAGTATGACTTTAAACTGCAACTTCGTCCCACACGACATTAAACTGTGAAAAAGTTCCCTAAACCGTCCAGCATGACCTTAAACTGCATCATCCCTGGTCCATGTATATGACCATAAACTATTTGGAAATCCCTTATGTCCAGCAAGACGTTAAACTGTGACGTCCTAAACTACATGACGCTAAACTGTATAAAAGTCCCTCACGTCCGAAAAGACGTTAAATTATATAATCATCAAAGGTCCAGCATGACATTAAACTGCACCATCCACGGTCCATGCATATGTCCTTAAAATATTCACACTTTCGTCCTACATGACATTAAACTGTATTTTGTCCCTGCTACATGACACTAAACTGTGCAGCACCAATAGTCCTAACTGCAAGACTTTAAACTGCATAGTCCCTTTTTTATGTACTACATGACATTAAACTGTGCATCGTTAAGGTTGTTATTACCTCTTGTTTCTCACACCGAGTATGACTCACGTGAGCTTAGAGAGAACATCAACCATAACATTCCCTTTGGGCCACTAACCATGTGTAAGTCCCAACAATATTTTTTTTTATTAGATCATTGTCCACAAGAACAAATTGATCATTAATTCATTCTTTAATTGAACTACACGGACTTTGATCCTCGCCCTCCAGGCTGGGTATGTAGGCAACCTCCCAGGGTTCAAGCCCAAAAAAAATCTCTTCACATCGGTTCACCACAACCTCATATGATGTTGATTTGTGAAACCGCCCCTGGAATCAATATCTTTACATTGATTCACTTTCGTCCTTGTTATATGACGTTAAACTATACAACACTTTTGTCCGATACGACAATAAACTACAATATTCTTTGATTTCCTCATTTGAGAAGGAACCATTATTGACATTGATTTTTTTAAAATCATGTTTCATTTTCAAAAGACTACGTGCATACATGGTAATGCCTAAACTTTTTATCTCGGGTTAAACCATCATTGCACTAAAGTCCCCTTTCACCCTTCACATGTACGAACCAAATTTGTAGAAAGGGTAGTTCTAGAACTACATGGACTTGATTCCCATTCTTATGGGATACGTAGGAACATTAGAGTGTCCCTCGAATCCAGTCCCAAGTATTTTGGGCCTAACCCCAAATTTCACTTTCAGTCCCTTGGCTGAAAAGTCCTCATGAAAACACACACTGTGTATTCATTATTATGGTCCGAATTCTATGACCCTAAACTAAGATCACTCATACTTTCGTCCTGCACGACGTTAAACTTCATTTCAAGAACTACGTATGGCTTGATTCTCATTCTTATGAGATACGTAGTGAAGTCCAAGTTTCAATTCAGGACCCAGCCACAACATGATTATGGTTTTCATTGACCTATGTATCTCTATATACATTGGACAATACCCATCTTTATGTGTTATAATCCTAACCTTAAATATTTTCAGATATTCATAACCCTTTTCATGACTTCTAGTCACAAAAATGTCAAACTTCTGAGAATTCTTTTGCCTGACTATGCAGCACGTGCCCATAGGTGGCCTTGCATAAACCGTCCACATAACAGACTTGTCAGCCAAAAGATGCTATTCATTTTGACCATGCAGCCAATGCCCATAGGTGGCCCTGCATATTTCAACCCCCTAACGGGTTTTGTTAAATAATAGTAACTTCATTCTTGGGAAGAATGCCTCTTTTGTCCTTATTTGTCTTAAACGACAATATGTAGGGATCCGCAAAAAATAGCCATCCTTAACATATTTGTCCCATATCCTTTTTCATGATCTGAAAGTATTCAAGTCTATGGTTTATTCTTCTTCCCTACGTTTGGTTCAGACCTTCGTAGGAGTGATATTCATCCAGTTCTTCGATGTTCTTGTTCGGAAATATCTTATCCATATTCAAGTACCTCTTTCCATACCACAAACTCTATACTTTAGAAAATTTGAATCTCCATAAACCTGTTGGATCTGAATCTACGGATTATACACAAGAGGGGGGGTGAATTGTGTCTTTTTCAAATTATTACAATCTCTTCAACTTAGACAAATTCTGTTCACTATGCTTTTGCACGATTAAATATGCAGCGGAAAAAGTAAAAGCATGAACACACGGATGTATAGTGGTTCGGGGAACAGAAGGCCCCTAGTCCACTCCACCAACGCTCAAATCCACGAGCTTGGCGATTTTCACTATCTGGTCCTCGTTTCCACAGACCCGTCCACAACTGAGTACAGGCAGTTGACACCTTTACAAGATTCAGGCAAACACAGCCTTCCTGGTTCAAACACGAACCCACACAGCTTAGAACGAGAAGCTGATCACTCAAAAATAAAAGGGTTTCGATAAAGAAACACTTCTCCAGTTGTTCTTCACAATTGCAACAGAATGCAATTGACAGTAGATAGATCGTCGTCTTCAGAAAATAAAGATCTGTAATCAAAACAGTTCTGAGTCGATCCAGTTGCAATAGATATTACCAGAAGCTTCACAACTTCAGCAGTAGTAGATTCACAACAGATAGTCGATGTAGAACACGTGAATCTGCTTTCAAGATCTTCCTTTGGTAATAAAGATCTTACACTTCTTCTCGATCACCAGAAAAGAACGCTTTCACACAGTCTCTGTTTTCTTGCTCGTCAAAAGATCAATATATATCACACACTTTCCTGTGCATATATATATATATCTGAAGTTTCCAAGATAGAACATATATTCAAATATGAGAAAATCTTTCGCATAAAATAGATCCATGAAAATCTCCTTTAGATTCGCGATTTTAAATGAAACAACAGAGCCGTTGTAACTCTCCTGAAGAATCGGCACAAAAAGCTCCGTTTAAATCAATCATTAATCCGTTGTAAATCGTCTTTGATTCAGTCAAAGTCGTATTTAAGAATCAGCTCGAAATCCGCCTAATAATCCGCTTGCTTGACTAATTCAAAAAGAAATATCATCTGTCAAAAATATCCCGACGCCAAACGTAGGGTTGATGACGTGGCTTCAAACGTAGGGTTCACAAACGTAAGGTTCAGAACGTAAGGTTCAGAACGTAAGGTTGAACATACATACTTTCTCTTCAGCATTCAAACGTAGGGTTGATCATCCATACTTTCTCTTGCTTCAACTCTCCAAAGAACGTACGGTTGATTATAAAGTAATGTTGATGATCCATACTTTTGAGAAACAAACTCAACACTGAAAACTAACGTACGGTTTCTCTTCCATACTTGTCCAACAACGAAAACGTAAGGTTCCTTCCAAACGTAATGTTCTTCTTCCATACTTTTCAACAACGTAAGGTTCATTAACCATACGTTTCAAAATAACATAAAAAGTAAACTTTTCATCCATACGTTACGTTCATCAACGTAGGGTATGAACAGTGATTCCAGTACGCGCTAAAATTGATCTTGCGCTACAGTGATTCCAGAATACGCGCTAAAATTGATCTTGGAATAAATGAAGTATAAAATCTCGTTATATAAAATAAATTCCTGCAAAATACTCAACGAAATAATTAGTAAATAATTAAGGGTATTTGTGAGCATCAAAATCATCATAAAGAGACAGAGTATTATTTAAAATAATCTCCCCCTTTAAAAAACATTATTTTGATTTGTTTAAATACATTGCTCAACAATCTCCCCCTTTTTGATGATCACAAAACCCATAAAATAATAGAACTAATTTAATTGCAATCTTTGTTAAAAAAAAAAAGTTTTATAAAATTTTAGAATTTTGAAAGGATTAAAACAATATTTAACTATAAAATTTCTCCCCCATAATTCTCATAAAAATAAATTTTCAAATAGAACGAATGAATTTAAATGTTGTGTTTATCCAAATTCTCCCCCTTTTTGTGATATCAAAAAGAATGAAAAATTACGGATTTGAACACATTCATTATTGCACTGAACTATAAGTAAATGCTATAATTAACTGTGTATGGATAAGTGAATATCTTATACTGGCTAACTTAATCATAAATCAATAAATAACAAAACAAAAAGATTAGAAAAGAATTTTCATTCACAAGCTACGACAGTGATATACAGAGGAATCAAGGTTTAGGGATAAGACAGGGAAAAAAAAGGTGTCTATCTCCTTTGGATTGCGGTCTTGATCTCTGTAAACTGGTCTCGAAGCCTCTTCATCATCCCATCTCCTAACTTGATGATAAGATCTCTGTTCTCCTGAGTCATATGAATATCTTCAATCAAATTAACTCTGAAAAATTCATGCATTCTTTCTTCCTTTTCAACAAAAAGAGCCAGCTTTTCTGATAACTGATTCAAAAGAATCCTAATCGGTTGCTCTCCAGATGTCAACTGATCTACCAAAAATTTCTGATTATCTAGCAAAACTGACAAAGGGGCACTGTTGCACTGAAGATCGTGTAATCTGTCACTCATATTGCTCAGTGCTCCAGTTATTGCTTGAAATCTTCGAATCAAATCAGGTGAAGAACCTGATCCACTCACAGCACTATTTGCAACAGATTCAAATTTATTCTCCATGTAAATCTTCATCTCAGACAAATCATCTTTTGTTACCATCTCTGACTTCAACTGATCAACAGCATTCAACATATCAGTCTTAAACAAATCTACTTCTTGTCTTGAAACAGTAGATTCTCTCAGCTTCTGAAACTTCAACTGTTCTAAGTTCAGAGAATTTCTGAGACTAACATTCTCAGATTCCAACTGAGAAATACGCTTGTATAACTCAACAACTTCTTCTTTTCTCGAATCAGGGGCACCCTGTGCTTGATTCTCATGTCCAGAATCAGATTGATGAAGCAGGACAAGGGGTAAAGAATCTGCATCTGATTGTTCTTTGTCCTGAACAGGTTGATCTACTGAGCTATCCTTTGAAGCTTGAAACTCTTCCACTGAAAAATCTTCCTGAAGTACCTCTGTATTTACTTCAGAAGTATGTTCATCACGAACAGCAGTCTCTCTGACTTCTACTGAATTATCAAGAACAATATTTTCATGAACTTCTTGAGGTCGGGCCACTTCTTCACCAGGCACTGCCTCCATAAGTTGTTCTTGTGGAATTGCTTCTTCAATATCCACAGCAGCAGTCTGAGGTTCTAGTTGAATTTCCGGTTGAGCTACTGGTTCCTCTATCGGTGCAGTCCTTTCCACAACAGCTTCCCTCACAAATGAATAAGAAATTACTGGATCAGAAGATTTCAAGACAGGAGAGATGATTTCTTCATCAATTGACCTCTTCCTTCTAGATTGAAGTCCTTCTTGACTTCTCTCTTCTTCAACTTCTTCCATCTCAAGGCGAATTCTTCTTGCCACTGTACTAACTCTGGATTCTGCCTGTCCTTCCTTGGACTTAGCTGGTTGAGCCTGAGCACTCTCCGAGTCTTCCTCAGCTCCAACAGGTAAAAGTTTTCCTTTAATTGTGCTCCAGAAATATCCCACTTTCCTTAAAGTTCCAGCATTAAAAACATTACTGTGGTGACATTTCACCCCAGCACTTACCAGTCTGATCATTCCCCTTTTATATAAAAACAAAGAAATGAACCTTCCATATGGGAAAAAGGTCATTCTTGCTTCACTCTGACAGCAGTATCTTAGATATCTTATCATAAATCGAGGAAAATTAAACTTGATATCACTCATCAGAAGATACATTATATACATGTCAGGGTATAGAATTTTCTCCATTTCAGCCATCCTTGGTGCTAAACCGGTCTGAACAAACTTTACTAAGATTTTCTGATCGGGCTCCAAATCTTTAATAAGCACCTTCTTTATCACTTTTGTTCCAAACAGAAAAGACATAATGTCTTCAGACTTATGTACAGAATCTCCAATATTCCGTAAATCAAAATGAAAAACTCCTTCATGGGGGCAGTTAAGAATCTGACTTATTTCTACAGATGATATGGAAAAGTCCTTATCCTCTATCTGAGCCAAGAAACTATCCTCCGTATCCCCAAGGCTAAACTGAACAGTTCTAAAGAAATGTCTCATTTCTGCCTCATATAGAAACTCAGATTTTTCACTATTAAAGGCTTGCTCAAGGCCTTGAAACGACAACGCTTGCTTCAACAGCAAATTAGTTTCAAACAACCATTCTAAATCGATGACTTTACCTTGCAGTATCTTCCGACCAACTACTTTAGATTTCTTTGCAGCACTGCTCTCGGCTTCATCTGGACGCTTAGTCTTTGCCATTTCAACAACGATTTCTGAAGGTTCGAAAGTTTAGGGTTTGAAGATTCAGAAAAGGGTTTTGGAGCAGATGTGCGGTTTTAGGTTTTCGAAAGGGTTTCCGAAAAAGGTGAAAACAGTTTAGAAGGTGAAACGGTTCTGACAGCCTTGATTCCCGTGTAATCACTAATCATTACTTTTATTTAAAACAAAATAAAATTACTTATAGCGGGAAACAGAAAATTAAACAGAATTCGAAAACAGAATAAGATTAAAAAAAAACTATTTAAAATTAAATAAACCTAACTCCCCCTTAATAAATTCAAACCTTGCCGTGGGAAGTGGTTTAGTAAAAATATCTGCTAATTGATTTTCTGTATTTACAAATTCTAAAAATATATCCTTTTTTAACACATGATCTCTTAAAAAGTGATGTCTTATATCAATGTGCTTAGTTCTAGAATGACTAATAGGATTTTTTGAAATATTAATTGCACTAGTATTATCACATAAAATAGGCGTATTATTGAAATTTAATCCAAAGTCCATAAGAGTGTTTTTCATCCACAACACCTGTGCACAGCAACTACCTGCAGACACATATTCTGCCTCGGCTGTTGACAGGGCAACTGAGTGTTGTTTCTTACTAGACCATGATACTAAAGACTTTCCTAAAAAGTGACATGTTCCTGAAGTACTCTTCCTATCTAATCTACAGCTTCCAAAGTCTGCATCTGAATATGAAATTAAATTAAAATCAGAGGTTTTTGGATAAAGCAGAGATTGATAAATAGTACCTTTTAAATATCTAAAAATTCTTTTAACAGCAGTTAAATGGGATTCTTTGGGATTTGATTGAAATCGAGCACAAAGACATACTGAATACATTATATCTGGTCTACTAGCAGTAAGATATAACAAACTACCAATCATACCTCTATATAACTTGTTGTCCACTGATTTTCCAGTTTCATCCAAATCAAGTTTTATATTAGTACACATAGGAGTTGTAAATGTCTTGCTGTTTTCAAGTCCAAATTTCTTAAGTAAATCAGTAATGTATTTGCATTGATTTAAAATATTTCCAAAATCTTTTTGAAATATTTGAAGACCTAAAAAGAAATTTAATTCTCCCATCATACTCATTTCAAATTCTTTTTGCATTAATTCTGAAAATTCATGACAAAGAATTTTATTGGTTGATCCAAAAATTACATCATCAACATAAATTTGAACCAACAAAACATTATTTTTCACAGTTTTCTTAAAGAGTGTTGGATCTGCTAGTCCAACAGTAAAATCATTTTTCAAAAGAAAAGAACTTAGTCTTTCATACCAAGCTCTAGGTGCTTGTTTAAGGCCATAAAGAGCTTTAGTAAGTTTGAAAACAGAATCTGGTTTTTGAGAATTTTCAAAACCAGGAGGTTGCTCAACATAAACTTCCTCCATTAAATAACCATTTAAAAAGGCAGATTTAACGTCCATCTGAAATAATTTAAAATTCATATGAGATGCATAGGCTAAAAGGATTCTAATAGCTTCTAACCTGGCTACAGGTGCAAAGGTCTCATCATAATCTATTCCTTCTTCTTGATTGTATCCTTTAGCTACTAATCTTGCTTTATTTCTAGTTATTATCCCTTGATCATCCTGTTTATTCCTAAAGACCCATTTAGTTCCTATTACTGGATAATCATGTGGTCTTTCAACTAATTCCCAAACCTTATTTCTCTTGAACTGGTTCAATTCATCCTGCATTGCTATTACCCAGCTCTCATCATCTAAGGCTTCTTCTATGGTCTTAGGTTCTTGTTGGGATAGGAAAGCAGAGAATTCAACTATGTTTCCAAAGTTTCTTCTAGTTTGAATACCAGTCTCTAAGTCACCTATCACAGATTCTAAAGGGTGATTCTTTAAGGTTCTAGACTGTCTAGGCATTACATTCAAAGGCTCTTCAGTATCATGTTCTTCTGAACTGGACTGAATTTCTTTTATATCATTTTCAAAATCATTCTTTAAATTCTCAGGTCTCATGTTTTCATTAGAATCAGGTTCATCTATTTGTTCTATCCTTTTCTCAAAAGGATCAGATTCATCAAATTTCACATGAACTGATTCTTCAACAATCCTTGACTTTTTATTATAGACTCTATAAGCTTTGGAGGTTGCAGAATATCCTAAGAAAATACCTTTATCAGATTTTGGATCAAATTTACCAAGATTATCTTTGGTATTCAAGATGTAAACCTTGCATCCAAAAACTTTAAAGTAATTTACTTTAGGTTTTCTGTTATTCCATAGTTCATAGGGTGTCTTTTTCAAAATAGGTCTTATTAAAATTCTATTCATTATATAACAAGCTGTATTAACAGCTTCTGCCCAGAAATATATAGGTAGGCTATATTCATTTAACATAGTTCTAGCCATTTCTTGAATAGTTCTATTTCTTCTTTCTACAATCCCATTCTGTTGAGGTGTTCTTGGAGCAGAGAAGGTGTGTTTAATACCCATGTTTGAGCAAAAGGAATTAAATTCCTGGTTCTCAAATTCTCCACCATGATCACTTCTCAATGAGATTATATTAAAACCTTTTTCATTTTGAACAGATTTACAAAAACCTTCGAATAAACTAAAAGCTTCACTTTTAAATTTCAAAAAGAAGATCCAAGTAAATCTAGAGTAATCATCAACTAATACATAAACATATAATTTACCAGCTAAACTTGCTACTCTTGAAGGTCCAAACAAATCCATATGGATAAGTTCTAGAGGTTTAGTTGTAGCAACTTTATTAACAGATTTGAATGATGATTTGTGTTGCTTGCCAAGCTGACATGCATCACAGAATCTGTCATTTTCAAATTTGAGACTAGGCAAATCAGAAACTAAATGTTTCTTAGATAATTTATGTAAAGCATATATATTGCAATGACCAAGTCTTCTATGCCAGATCCAGGATTCACTTATATTAGCAGTTAAGCAATTTACTTGTTGTTTACACAAGGAATACAAATCCAAAGTATAAACATTATCAGTTCTGGGTGCTCTAAACTTAAACAGTTTATCTTTAGAAACAGTACAACTATTGTTGGTAAAATCAACAGTGTATCCATCATCACAGAGTTGAGAGATACTTATCAGATTGTGTTTTAACCCTTGTACATAAAGTACTTTGTTGATTGAGACTGTCTCTGGATCTCCAACTGTTCCAATACCAATAATCTTTCCTTTGGCATTGTCACCAAAGGTGACAAATCCTCCTTCCTTTCGAGTAAGAGAAGAGAAATTAGCTGAAGTTCCACTCATGTGTCTTGAGCAGCCACTGTCCATATACCATATTTCTTTCTTTCTTTGGTGACCTGCTTCCTGCAAAGACATTCAAACAAATTGCTTTGGTACCCATATTTTGTTGGGTCCAGGAGTGTTAGCAAGCAGTGATCTGGGTATCCAGATTTGCCTTGTTTTCTTAAAATTGATTGAATCATATAGATCATTGGAAATATAAGCTTTCTTAATTCCACATATCTGAGGTT
This sequence comes from Viscum album, assembly GCA_963277665.1. Taxonomy (NCBI): domain Eukaryota; kingdom Viridiplantae; phylum Streptophyta; class Magnoliopsida; order Santalales; family Viscaceae; genus Viscum; species Viscum album. The sequence goes on along the minus strand of OY728159.1, from coordinate 225,540,901 downwards.
GTCTTAGAAAACAGTTTTTAGCTATATGACCTCTTGTTCCACAGTAGTTACAAATAACCTGTTTAGTGCTAGGAACAAAATAATTTTTGTATAACTTAGGTTTTTCTCCTTTACTTCCAATTCCAAACCTTTCCTTTTTAATTACAGTTTTTCCAAGTATCTCATTTAAGGTGTTTTCTCCTTTTGTAAAAACTAATGCAGCCGTTTTATAAGATTCTACTTCATCCTGTAGAGTTTTTATTTTTGATTCAAAATTAATTTTATTTGAGTCAGCAGAATTGTATTTGTCAATTAATTCCTCATGTTGTTTTAGCAAAGTATTTCTCTCATCTGAAATAGCTTTGTACAAGTTCTTTATAGATTTATATTTATTAAATAATGAGTCATACCTTTCTTCAAGCATATTGCAGTAAGCTGCAAGTTTTCTATTTGAGAGGCTTGTTTCAGAGTTTGATTCATTATTTGAGTCAGAGGAATAGTATGAGTGTACCTCATCAGTTTCAGCCATGAAACACATATTTGCTTTTAAATTGGCTTCCTCCTTTTCTGAGCATGATTCAGAATAATTACTTGAGTCTTCAGAAACACTCCAAGTAGCTTTCATAGCTTTCTTGTCTTTCTGCTCATAATCATCTCTTTTGAAGAATTTCTTTTTCTTTGCATCTTTCAATTTTGGGCAATCCGGTCTGATATGTCCCATCTTTTTGCATTCATAACATCTCACTTCCTTGCTATCCTTTTTAAAGGATTTCTTGAAGTCTTTCTTCTTACTATAGAACTTTCTGAATTTTCTGGCTAGCTGTGCCAGTTCTTCATCCGAATTTGAAGACTCAGAGCTTTCTGATTTAGCACTCACTTCTCTGTTCTTCATCTTTCTATCCTTTTGTTGAGAAGTCACTTTCAAAGCAGTATTTTCCCTTTTTATGTAGACTTTATGCTCATTTACCTCATCTTGCATTTCAGCTTCGTACATCATCAGTGTACCAATCAGTTCTCTCATAGTTAGATCTTTAACAGAAGTTGATTGTCTGATTGCTGCAGAGATTCCATTCCATCGAGTAGGAAGTACTCTCAGTACCTTCAACGCTTGATCAGCCTGCTTGATTGGTTCTCCTAGAGCTGTTATATTATTGACAATTTCTGTCAATCTTCCATTCATCTGAGTGATGCTCTCTCCTTCAATCATTCTGAAAGTATCGAATTTTAACTTAGCAGTTGCATATCTCATCTGTCTTACATTATCTGTTCCTTCATAAGCAACAGCTATAGTTTGCCACATTTCATATGCAGTCGGGCATTGAGATACTCTGTTAAATTCGTCTGGTCCTAGACCACAGATGATTGCATTCATAGCTTTTGAATTTATGTCATACTCAGCTTCTGTAGCAGCACTCCATGTATCGGGATTTTCAGGAATTTCATAGGGAGTCAGAATCTTTGAATAGACTCTGTAACCAAGATTTTTCAGGTAAATAATCATACGTGATTTCCAGCAGCCATAATTATCTCCATTAAAGTAAGGTGCTCTGACCATTGACATTCCCTCTCTCATATCAGCCATGATACACTATGTATAATCTTTAAATACTTCTAGGCCTGATAAGACTTTAGAAATAAGAAGCTCCTCCTTTGATACCAATTGTTGGATCTGAATCTACGGATTATACACAAGAGGGGGGGTGAATTGTGTCTTTTTCAAATTATTACAATCTCTTCAACTTAGACAAATTCTGTTCACTATGCTTTTGCACGATTAAATATGCAGCGGAAAAAGTAAAAGCATGAACACACGGATGTATAGTGGTTCGGGGAACAGAAGGCCCCTAGTCCACTCCACCAACGCTCAAATCCACGAGCTTGGCGATTTTCACTATCTGGTCCTCGTTTCCACAGACCCGTCCACAACTGAGTACAGGCAGTTGACACCTTTACAAGATTCAGGCAAACACAGCCTTCCTGGTTCAAACACGAACCCACACAGCTTAGAACGAGAAGCTGATCACTCAAAAATAAAAGGGTTTCGATAAAGAAACACTTCTCCAGTTGTTCTTCACAATTGCAACAGAATGCAATTGACAGTAGATAGATCGTCGTCTTCAGAAAATAAAGATCTGTAATCAAAACAGTTCTGAGTCGATCCAGTTGCAATAGATATTACCAGAAGCTTCACAACTTCAGCAGTAGTAGATTCACAACAGATAGTCGATGTAGAACACGTGAATCTGCTTTCAAGATCTTCCTTTGGTAATAAAGATCTTACACTTCTTCTCGATCACCAGAAAAGAACGCTTTCACACAGTCTCTGTTTTCTTGCTCGTCAAAAGATCAATATATATCACACACTTTCCTGTGCATATATATATATATCTGAAGTTTCCAAGATAGAACATATATTCAAATATGAGAAAATCTTTCGCATAAAATAGATCCATGAAAATCTCCTTTAGATTCGCGATTTTAAATGAAACAACAGAGCCGTTGTAACTCTCCTGAAGAATCGGCACAAAAAGCTCCGTTTAAATCAATCATTAATCCGTTGTAAATCGTCTTTGATTCAGTCAAAGTCGTATTTAAGAATCAGCTCGAAATCCGCCTAATAATCCGCTTGCTTGACTAATTCAAAAAGAAATATCATCTGTCAAAAATATCCCGACGCCAAACGTAGGGTTGATGACGTGGCTTCAAACGTAGGGTTCACAAACGTAAGGTTCAGAACGTAAGGTTCAGAACGTAAGGTTGAACATACATACTTTCTCTTCAGCATTCAAACGTAGGGTTGATCATCCATACTTTCTCTTGCTTCAACTCTCCAAAGAACGTACGGTTGATTATAAAGTAATGTTGATGATCCATACTTTTGAGAAACAAACTCAACACTGAAAACTAACGTACGGTTTCTCTTCCATACTTGTCCAACAACGAAAACGTAAGGTTCCTTCCAAACGTAATGTTCTTCTTCCATACTTTTCAACAACGTAAGGTTCATTAACCATACGTTTCAAAATAACATAAAAAGTAAACTTTTCATCCATACGTTACGTTCATCAACGTAGGGTATGAACAGTGATTCCAGTACGCGCTAAAATTGATCTTGCGCTACAGTGATTCCAGAATACGCGCTAAAATTGATCTTGGAATAAATGAAGTATAAAATCTCGTTATATAAAATAAATTCCTGCAAAATACTCAACGAAATAATTAGTAAATAATTAAGGGTATTTGTGAGCATCAAAATCATCATAAAGAGACAGAGTATTATTTAAAATAATCTCCCCCTTTAAAAAACATTATTTTGATTTGTTTAAATACATTGCTCAACAAAACCTTCACTGGCTTTTAGCACTAGGAAAGTAAATTTCTGGGAGTTCTTTTCCCTGACTATGCAGCACGTGCCCATAGGTGGCCTTGCATAAACAGTCCACATAACAGACTTGTCAGCCAAAAGATGCTATTTATTTGACCATGCAGCCAATTCCCATAAGTGGCCCTGCATATTTCAACCCCCTAACGGGTTTTATTAAATAATAGTAACTTCATTCTTGGAAACTACTTCTTCTAATGCCTTTATCTCTTTTTTTTCATATCATTCCTCAGATTCAAATATTCTTAAGCCATAGTTTACATTTTTTCCCTCATACTTGAGTATGGTAATATGTTTTTAGATAAAATATCAAGAAATTGAATCCATTTTTAATCCATTTTGGTCAAAGCTATTTCGACCTTAAACATTAGCCCCTTTATGTCCGGCATGCATGACTTTAAACTACCCACAAAAGACGAAGGAACTCTGAATAAAATTCATGTTCCAGCACACTTGCGCACTGCCCTCTGTTCCCTAAATTCTTGCGCGCCCCCTTTTTCCTTTGGATGGATTCGATTTCCTCAGAGTCAAATCCTCATTTCTTTCCGGATCCAACTCTGAGGGGGGACTTTTGTTGACGCTCCTTTCGTCACAGAATCTAAAGATTGGAAAAGGGAATATCTGAGTCCAATGTGATTCATCCTTTGAAGAAACAACCAAAATCGACAAAGGGATGAACAAGGAGAACATTTCCCATAGGTCGCGCAAGTTCCCTCATGGTCGCGCAAGTACACTTGAGCGCCGCCTAGTGGTCGTGCAAGTACTTGCGCGATGCCTTATGGTCATGCAAGTGACTTGCGCGACCTAAGTGATAACTGCCCGGTAATCGCCAAGGGTCTTCTCCTGCCTATAAATAGACCCTGTGGGCCCCCCATTCAGAGGATATTTTTCCAGAAACTTGGATTGAAGCTCTCGACACCCAATTCTATTCTCAAAGCTTCTGGAACACTTCTAAGGTAATTTCTTACCTAGAACGGAAGATCTAAAGAGAAGAAGGAAGGCCTAAGTGTTGAAACTTATCAAACACTTGTGCGCCGACTTATTTCCTTCAATATAACTTGCGCGTCCCTTTTCTGGAAGAACCTCGAGAACATTCTAAAGGGTTTAAAAAAGAGTCACTCAAGTATTTCATTGCTGGTTGAAAATCGCGCAAGTACACTATGTGTCGCGCAGGTATACCTGCGCGACCAACACTTGCGCGCCAACGGAAGACTTGCGCGCCTTGCAAGACTTGCGCGCCCCTATCTTTTTGGGTGCCCATCTTTCCCATTTTTACCCCTCTTAAGCCATTTCACCTTTCCTTTTCAAGATTCAGTCTTCAAGACACTCTTCAAATCCATTTAATGGCATGATTTCTTGATTTGACTTTCTTATCTGAAAGGAATTCTGTGGAATCTCTCTCAAAGTCTAGTGATTTAAATATCCTTATGTCACTAAAATACAGGAGAGTTCATTCATTCAACCTCACCCTTTAAGATGAGAGAATCTTAACCTGGGTCTCCTTTTTAGGAATAATCCCCAGTTATAAAACCTTTAATCTGGGCATCCTCCTCAGGAGTAAGCCCCAAATTCTTAAAGTTCCCAACCTCAAATATGGGAATCCTCCTCAGGAATAAGCCCCAAAACTTAATCCCTAACCTGGGTCTCCTTTTTCAGGAATAAGACTCAGTCATAACCTTGGGTCTCCTTTTCAGGAATAAGCCCCAAGTTCCCTTAAATTTCTCTTAACCAGTCATAATTTACCTTTGATTTGGGTTTCCTTTTCAGGAGTAAAACCCAATCATAAGTCCCCTCCTAACCTGGGCATCCTCATTAGGAGTAAGCCCCAAGATTAGAGTATTCAAATCTCCATGAAGCACATATAACTTTATGGACCCTGTTCATGGATTTTCTCCCTAAAAGTAAATCCTAAACCTTCATCTATCTAGGAAGTCATCCATACATAATCCCCAAACAAATTCTTATGATTGCATCTTTTATGGCACAATTGTCTAAATTTTTACCAATACCTCTTGTTTCTCACACCGAGCATGACTCACGTGAGCTTAGAGTGTAAAAGTAATTATGAAATTCATCTTTGAGCCATCAATCATAAACATCATACTCTATAACTCGAACTACGTGGGTTCTGATTCCTTTTCCAAAACAAAGGATACGTAGGTAGCCCATTTATGGGTTCGATCCCAACTTTGAAATAATCTCTGTCCTTCTGAATGATTATAAACTTCAAGTGCCCCACTGAGTGGCTTTAAAACCAGCCTGGTCATCATAATGACCAAGAGACTTTTATATAAATGTTTTGAAGGATACCATTGACCAAGAATCTATAAACAGATATAGATGATTCTCTATTGATGAAGAACCTCGAATACATATAAAAGATTCTCTAAATTTCTTGCATATTTAATCATTGATTGTTAAAACTAAAGGAAAGCACATTTTATACTTGGTAATGTAATAAGGATTCACGAACATAACTTAAATCTATAAAGAGAGTCCCGGAGTAGACAATAATTCCCCTAAAAAAGGTGTGATGAGTCCGAACTCCCATCCTCTCGACCAATGCAAATTCCTAAGCCTCATTAGTCCACAAGCTAATGAGCGCCTGCCTTTGGAAAGTAGGTCCAAACGGATGTGGAATCATTGGATTTTCCGGTTCTACGAACAAACCCGTTAGAAACCGATCGGAACGTTTGAATCTCCCGTCGAGGAGGTCATCCCCGGATTCCGTGCGAAACAAGGTTCATCTGGGGAAAAGGCCCCATTAAGATCCACTCATTGCTGGACACTTCCAACACCAACACTGTAACCTTTCCTTTCAAAGAATATGCCACAAAATTCCCTTTTTATGGGATATAAACTATGTCAAAGTCAAACCCCTACAAGTACTTCTCCCACTGGAACTGCCTCAAGTTAAAATATTTATGGGAGAAAATGTTTTCTATGATCTTATGATTAGAATAAACCCCCAATTTCTCCCCAAAAATATAGTGGTGCAATGTATTAAAATCATGCATCACCAATACTACCTCCAAGCCATGGGTGGGTTAATTATTCTCATTTAGTCAAAGTTGGAAAAAACCAAATTCCACCACATGATCATCCTACATCAAAACACACCCAAGGCACATACCTGATGCATCATAGAAAACTACATAACCCTTTCTGGATTTTGGAAAGACCAAAACATGGGTGGTGGTCAACCATCGCTTAAGCTCCTCAAAGGAAACTTGACATTCTGTGTTCCATTCAAACTTTACCCCCTTTTGGGTGGGCACTATCATAGACGAAGTGAGATGAAAGACATACCGAATGAACCACTTGTAGTAACCATCTAGGCCCAAAAATCTTCTACTCCCAAAAACATTTTCTGTTTATTCCCATGACATGACTACACTAATCTTTTCAAGGTATACTAAAAATCCTCACTCTGATATCACATGACCTAGAAGTGTCACCTCCTTAATCCAAAAGGTGAATTTAGAGGACTTTTCATAGAGTCAATGATTCCAAAGAGTTCCCAACAAAATTCTCACATGACGCTCATGCTCCTCCCCAGATCAAGAATAAACTAGGATGTCATCCACAAATACCACAACAAAAGATTAAAGATACTGGTGGAACACCCTATTCATAAGTTCCATGAAGACTACTGGACCATTTTTTAACCTGAAAGGCATGAAAAAAATACTCAAAATGGTCATACCTGCTTTGGGAATCTGTATTCAAAACATCCACATCTCTAACTCTAACTTGGTGATAACTAGAACACAATTCAATCATGGGAAACCACCTTTCCCTATTTAACTAGTCAAAAAATTCATCAATTCATGGAAAGTGGTACTTGTTCTTTATGGTCACCTTATTTAACTTCTGATAATCAATGCGCAACCAGAGAGATCCATCGGCCTTTTTCATGAATAAAATTGGGGTATACGAAGGAGAGGTGGTCGAGAAAATGAATCCTTTGGATTCCAAATAATCTAGTTGTACTTTAAATTCTCTCAACATGGTGGGGTCCATACAATATGAGGGAAGAGATATAGTCTATTATCTAGTTTCAAAATCTATAGAGAACTCTGCATCCCGCACCGGAGGAAACCCTAAATATTTGTCTGGAAATACCTATGGGAAGTCATCCACCATAGGAGTTAATCCACCATTAAGAGAACCACTATAATCCTCCAATGTGAGTAAGGAAAAATGAAAAAAATGAAACTACACAATTCTAAAATTGGAGGTTTAGCATGACCCAACCGAGGATCCCATTCACTAAGAAATACCTGAGTACTTCCATCGGGTTCTACAAAACTTACTCATAGTCTATAGATATTGATGTGTTCTTGGAATCACACCATCCAATTCATAGCTAGGATTACGTCAAAGAGGTCTATCTTCAAAACAAGTAAATCACATTCAAGCTTGATCCCATACACGGTGAGTACACAAGACAGACACGTAAAATATTTCTCTCTTCTTACCAAGTAGAGTTAACAACTCTATCGCGCATGGAAAGAGATCAGTTGGATAACCAAAAGAAACCACAAGACTAGAAGATATAAATGAAATAGAATCACCAGTATCAAAAAAAAACATTCAAGTATGATGTAATAAAAATAGTACCTCGGACTATCATAAGTCCCACATATGACCCTACTGGTTCTTATTCCACTGTGTGAAGATGATTAGTCTCATCCTATGCCTGAGAATGACCACTAGACTGTAGCTCTAATATGAACTGACTCTTCCTAGAATATGACCCATCTATGTCCCCATGACTACCAAACTGAGATCACACTATCTTGGATAGCTCTGACTAGGATGGAATCCCCCTAAAAGCCACATATCCTACACCACTCTGATGTGGGAATTTCACTTTGGAAAAAAGTTATAGGTGCCTCATATATCCACATAGGTGACATGTATTGGGAGGAGATGTGAACATAGGACATATGTACCATACCTTATGATAGTGATGGAACATGACCTACCCAACATTGGAATCCATAGACAATGACTACTGGGGAGGATGGACAGAACTACCACCTCTTTGTTTCCCCTACTCATCCTGCTTCCTCTTCTTCTCTAACGAACTGCCACTACCCATAGTTGACACTGGTCCCTAGAAACTAGGTTGGTTTCTTTGGTCAATCTCTATCATCGTCACATGATCAACCACCTTAGCATATGTTATTAGTTTGAATAGGAAGACCTGAGATTGGACCTCAAGCTGCAACCCTCTATCAACCCTCTAAGACTTCATTTTTTCATTAGCAATTATTTCAGTTGTATATCGTACAAACTCCATGAAATTATTGGTATACTCCATCACTGCCCAGTATCCCTTGGTAAAGTCCAAAAACTCTTGATATTCTTCATAGACCAAGACCTCAAGAAAATATTTATTTTTGAAAATGACCTTGAAGTCATTCCAACACATTTGTTCGATCTTCCCATCTTGAACCACTGAGTCTGACCACCTCTGACTGGGACCCTTTAGCAGGAACGAAGCTCACTTTACTCTGACATCCTTATGAGTATCAAGGAACTTGGACATATTATCTATATTCTCAATCCACTCATCTACTTCCAGAGGTTCATTAATTCCCATAAATTAAGGAGGCATGTTCTTGATAAACTCTTGATCTTTTTCCTTTATAAGACCTAGTTCAGCTTCTATAAATAGAGAAGGACCATAACCTTCTCTATGTCCCAAATCTTAGACATCCTAGACCATAGCTTCTACTAATATATTATCAATTGGTGAGGGAGAACTCTCTTCATCCTCTTCCCACAGCTGCACAAAAAGTCTCCAGGGAGGCATTTTACTAAAAAATCAATAATCACAAGTAAAACCATCAATACAACCATTTTGAAAATTTTATGAAATAAAAAAAATATCCAAAACATCCAAAAATCTAAACAAAACTAAATATATTACAATTAAAACCTAAAAAACTAAAACACCCCAACCCACCTAGTGTCTATATATAGTCTACAACATGTACATATCATCTAGAGGAGAAGTCAAAAAAATCCCAATATCCCATAAAAACTTATGATCTGTCATGAGGTGTGATGTTCAGGCATGCTAATCACAACTAGAACCTCAAGCCTAAATAATTCTATCTCCATTCTATCCAGACTCATCCAAAATACCTTGACCCAAAATGAGTGTGACCTGATATAATGATATTACTTCATGAACCAATCTAGAGTTCTGTTCAATGAAACACCCAATCTGACCTGTGGCATGGCCTGAAGGGCATTCTTGATTCCCACGGGCTAGCAATAAGTGCATGTGTATCACCAATGAAACCTGGGAATGATTTCTCCCATATAAATAATTATGAACAACCATCCATAATAAATAAACCAAAACTAAATAATCACAACCAAACAAGGAATAACAATTTTTAGATTCAATGTTGACAACATTTAAACAAAAAACAAAATGTCTACAGCAAAAGGTAACAACCAAACTATCCTAAAACCTACATGTAACAAGAGAAGCATCATCTTCAAGAAACCACCACCAACACCTAAAATGAAAGACACTAGAAACCCAATCCACCATCGTGATACATCTTTCCTTTACCTAATTTAAACATAACCAAGTCTATTTACACACAAAGGTGTTAGTAGGGTGTGAGACAAAGACCAATAGGATGCCACCAAATAAAGAGATTCCATGATATAAACATTTTAAGACAATATAACATGCAATTTTTATAAAAGGAAATCATGAAACATTTTTATAGAAAACATTTTAATGGAAAACATGATTTTCTTTGAATATAACCAACCAAGTGCACTGTATGTCTATCATAAGAGAAATATCACAAAAGAGCACTATGTCATGGGGAAAAACTCTAGGAATTGGCTCAAATGGGACACTAGGTGCATTGTATCTTGGTGAAAATGTGGTATAACAACCACATCCAATAGAATTCTCATGCACAATCCACTAGGAGGGAATATCCCATAGGTCTAATAGTCTCCAATAATCATCATAGTTTAGTTAGTGTTGTAATCGTCAATCATGATAGATAAATCTGGGATGAACCAATTTTTATTCATCTAGCACACTATTCGTAGTCCACCCACATAGATACCTAGGTTTCCCTTTGTTCTCAATTCACATTCCAGATATAATATAACACATCACTTCACATACACATTCCAATCAATATAATCACACTTAATAAATTACCATTTCTTCAATCAAAACCACTTTCAACTCCAAACGCACACCAAAATCACATTAAAACATGTTTCTCACCACTTTCACATATTTTAAAAATCTTTCATAATTTATAAAACACATTAAAAGGTCAAAACAAGGGATAACACTTGAAATACAACCACTTTCCTTAGAAAAAACCATTTTCATGCCATATGTATCTCAAAACCTTTCAAAAAAATTCAAACCTCATAAACAATCCATAGAATATAACTAAGAATCAAATCAAGCATAAAAAATCACCAAATAATTTTTAATCATGGAATCACCTCCCTTAAGTGTATAAATTTGTTGAATTTGGTGGAAACCAACAACCGCACACCAATTGAACCCTATATAGGAAAATTAAAACTTTAAACATCAATATTAAACCCTAGAAATAACTATATCACCCTAAATCGTATACCCAAACCTCTGGAGTACAAAACCCACAAAGAAAAAAAATAAACCCTGGAAAAGAGAAAGAAACCAAGAGAAGAGGGACTTTCATGGAGAATATAAGAGAAACCACACCAAAATCGCCACAAAAATAGAGGTACAAGGGAGTAAGTGGGCTTAGGGGAGGTTCCTAGGGTGGAGGAACTTGAGTGATGATGGTTCGAGAGGTTTAGGGATAAACATCAGGTAGAGAAAAAACATAAAAATCCAATTTTTAATGACTTGGATAAGTCACACAATTTACCTGCATAGTTTTCCAAACCATGTGGAAACGATATAGTAAACACTGTCTATAAGGGAAATTTCTAATGGTTATACTCATGGTTTGAAAAACTATGCACTATCTGTGTGATTCGAGTCTATCCAAAAACACCATTGGGACACACAGTTACCTGGGCAAGGGCGCACGGTTTTCCAAACCATGGGCCACTTTTTATTTACCCAATTTTTCTTATTTTTCTCCAAAAAATCAAAGAAAACCCAAAGGTAAAATTCTAGGCCAAAATTAAAAATAAAAATAACTTTAAATGAAACCCTGAATTTGACAAAAATAGTTCTAATAGAATCTCTCTATTAGAACTTTAAAAGTTTTTACTCTTCAAAAATGATTCTTCCCGTTTCCACTAAAGTTATATTTTTTCTTTCTAAAAATACATTTTATTGAGGAGTGTGTAGAGAACTGTATTGATGTTTTATTACAAGATAATTTAAATAATATTTAAAATCATTCCATGTTAATTTATTGCCATTATCAATTCTCAAAATTTTTATATAAACCCCCATTTCTCTCTCAACATCTCTTTTGAATGATCCAAACACTTCTACAGCCTTTGATTTATATTTTATAAACATGATTTTGGTTATCTAGTTGAAATAATAAATAAAATTGATAATTTAAAAACCTCCTTTTTTTTATTGATGTATCATTGGTCTCAAAATATCTGAGTGAATAAGCTCAATAGGTTTAATAGATTGAATTTCTACTTTCTTGTGGATTTTATTAAACATATTTCCTTCCTAAAAAGTTTTAAAAACATCTTATATTATTCACAATGTTGGTTGATTTCTTATAGCATTAAATTTAAAAAGTTATGTTATACTTTTTCCCCATGATTCCCAATTCTATGATGTGACAACTTGTTCTCATCTTTAGTACTCATGTAACATGAGTCATCAAGTTTCCCAATCTAAAAAATATTTCTAATAGTTATTTCCCCACTTATAACAAGTTTTCCATCTTCCAAACTTATAATTATGTGAGAATATTTTCTGAATATCACTTATTTTACATCATTACAATGTTTACTCATAGTAATAAGGTTTTTCTTAAGCTCTTCAAAAATAGAAATTCCTTATAATTTAGTTTTTGAGGTTCTATATCAGTAGTTAATATTCCTCTAATTTTAAAGGAACTGTAATTTCTAAAGGTAAAAACTCATACATCATGATTTTAAATAGTTTTAAATATTTTTATATCTCTCTTCAAGTGTTAGGAAACAACCACTATCAAGAATCCATGATTTTTTCTTTTTTCTTTCTATTATATCTATCTCAAAAACAAAATTTATTTCTTCAACTTTCTTCCTCTCAGCCTCCTTTTCTTTTCTAGCATAGGGACTTTACCGTATAAGTGTAGAAATACATTCTTCATCAATTTTACCTGATTTATTAAATCTTAAAAAAATTCCTCTAAGTAGTCAAAATTATTTTTCATTGATGATTTTCTAGCATCTTGATATTTCGGTTTTCTTACTTCATATGGATTAGGAAAGTTACTCAATCTACTTCCATCATTACTTCCTCTCTTTTTATGTGTCTTTCCTAGAAGTGACATGTTCTGCCAATATTTGTAATCTCTATTCCCATAAATTCCAAATCACTATCCAAAATAATAAAATCTTGGATTTATTTAAAAGTATGATTTCTCTCTAAAGAAATTTTGTTGAGGTTTATAACTAATTTATGTTTTTAATTTCTCTTAAAGAAAGCCATCTTTCCTATAGAGGGGATTTTCAACTTTTTGGATGAGATAGGTTTCTCACATCCCTTGTCTACCTAATATTTCCCAACATGTTTATTTACAAATTAACTGTTTAAAAATCAGATTAAATTTTACATTTAGTGGGTGAATATTTCATCTGATTCTTAGAGTGAGCTTTTTCTATGGAATTAGATGATTCAGATTTTACTTCTGAATCCTTGATAAAATTTTCTTTCAACATTATTAAGGTAATTTCATCATCAATTAGTTGTTATTGAGTTTTTTTAACTTCATTTTTATTATCTACCAAATTTTTATTGAGGTCTTCATCCATATTTCCATGTTCATTAATTCTTATTTTATAGTTCTAGATTTCCATGATGTACTCTTCTTCTTGCTTAAGTACATATTTTCATCCTTTAAAAACTTTTCCACATTATTTCTTCATCATTTTGATTTCTTTCTTGAGAGTTCAATTTTTTCAATGTATGTAACATGTTTTGATCTATGCTAATACTTTCTTTAAGATTCATCCCCTCCCTCTTCTTCTTCACTATTTTATGAATCTTTATTTTTCTCAAAAATTTCAAAGGAAAGATATAATTCATTCCAAAACTTCATCTTTCAATGAATCAATCTCATATAATTCTAATTCTAATTCCAAACTCAGCATGTTTCTTTTATTCCTAGTAACTTTTTTTATTCCACCAATGTACTTATTTTCTTCATTATAATTTTTGTTCAGTTTCTTCCATCGGGCCTTTTATTCAAGAAGATATTTAAATTCACTAATTTTATTTATATTATAATTCATAGAAAAGTGCATAATTTCACCACACTCAATACATTTTAGATGAAGTTTCCCTATATAATTTCTTATTCAACTTCCATAATTCTTTTAGATAAGATACATGATTTTTTGTTTAAGTCATCATCCTCATTATCTTCATAATCAAAAGGATCAATATATTCATCATCTTGAATTTTCATCTTGATCATAGTTTCAAAATCCATTTCATCTTTGATATTATGTTTGGAGACTGGAGATTTTCTCATTTCTTAGGGAACAAGAAAGTTAGGTAATTCATCAGGTGATAAATATTCATTATCTTATAATGTAGAGATTTTAAAATCAAACCTGTCTAAAAATTTTATCATGAGTTTCTTAATAGTTATAGAATATTCTAAGAAATATTTGAAACTTATTATGTTTCATATTACTTCATTTATTCTGGTGAATTGATCATCAAAAATTTCTTCATATCTCATTCTTATGTCCTCAAACTTTCTATTCCATATTTGTAGCTTTTATTTATTCACTTTAGTTTTTCCTTTGAAAATAATTTCATGCTTGTCCCATATTATCTTTGTTATTTTGAGACCCATCACCTATATGTAAATTTTTTTGATAGATACATAAGAATGGAATTTCTACCCTTTCCATCAACTTAAATTTTTTTATTGTTAGAAAATGTTATGGGAGCATCATTCTCAATGGGTGGAAACCCAATATTTTATTATTCAAACACCTCTAATTCATGATATAGAATATAGTTCATCATTCTATTTTTTTCATCCCTGATATTTTTTCCATAAAATATAGGAATCCCAATACTATTGATGTAAATGATATTTTACATGTTAAGTATTTGATAGGGGACCTTTACTCTATGACCAATTGAAGTTCTTAAGGACCATAGAGTAACTTAGAGGGTGAGGTTCAATCTGTTGTAATCATTTTATAAATTTATATATTTAACAAACTTAACCTCTGTAAATTATTAGAGTAATTTCATTATAAAATTTTAGTAAACCCAAATTCATGAAAAAAGTAGGAAAGTGAGAAAATCCCTCAATATTTACAAGTTTCAATTTAATTTTAAGAAACCACATCCTTTCCATAGACACTATGATGGGTGTAACACCCTAAAATTCTAAACGAATAACATTTTATTTAATAGTGTGTACGACACAGAACACCAAGCATAAAAGGTAACATAAAATACTAATAAATTACAATATATTTAATATTTTAAACAAATTCAATCTATTATATATCTATCAATGCATGAAATAATGAGTTATCTTGTGTTACATGCAATAATGACTTTCTTCATTAGCTTGTGGTACACTCAAGAATGAGTTTTAATGAATAATATTTTTATTTTTACATAAAATTATAATTATCTCCTAGACATTAAATTTATGGTTATGAATAATATTAACTAAATAATTAAAATATATGGTTGATTTCATTGGTTACCAATTAATTAAAAATTAATATAAAAACCAATTGAATATAAATAAAATGTTTTGTCTTCCAAATGCATTATAACTTAATAAATTAAATTAATTACTATTAGTGGAATATATTAATGAAATTTATATATTATGTTTTAAATAATTTTTTTTTACATTCATCCAATATATTTTATACTAATAATATAATAAAAAATATAATTTTATGCATAAAAAAGTTGTATTTTTTCAAAATTCACTTATGCCACCTTTTAATGGCGTACTTTTTAAAACTTTATTTTGACACTTTTATAAATTTTATTTGAAAAAATATTCTTCCTTTTTTGAATCAAGATGTCAAAATTTTATTATGGTGAATTTTTGGTATTTTTCTGAGAAGTTTCATTTTTTATGAATAGTGAGAAATACTGAATTTTAATTGAAAACTGACTTTTCATCTAAATAATTTATTGTTGGTTAGAGTAGAATACTCAAGAGGGGGGTTAATTGAGTATCTATAAAAAATTCTATTTAAAAAGGTGTTCTTAAAAGGATTTTCCCTTCAAGTTAAATACAGCCCAATTAATCAAAGTAATACGGTTATAAAGGTTTGACTATTTAAATAAATTCTTAGAAGATTGATTATTTCTCTGTAATAATAATAGTTATTAATATTACTTTTGAAACTTTTTTACTAAGACAAAGAAATTATAACTTATTTCCAAGATTAACTATCAAAGTAAGTTTAGTGATTTCTGAATTATATAGTAGAGCAGTAAAACAGAGAAAACTAAAGTAAGAAACAAAGCAGATATACAACAAATGGTTTAGTCTCAAGCCAAGACCTAATCCACTCTACTTGGTGAGCACCTGCCACCAATAAGTTTATATAAATAAACTTGAACCACACCCTGGATCGGGGTTAAAAAATAGTACACAGGACTTTCCAGGTTGCACAAGGACCTCTTCCACAGTTCTTCATGGGTACAAACTCCAGGAAACACAGGGACCTCTTCCACACTTATCTATGGGAATACACAAGAGTAAATTAATGTTTGAGTAAGGATATATTGTATCCCTTAGTTTAATGTAGGAGATAGAGTGTGTTGCTATACAGATACACACTCTACTCAAAAATTAATTAAATGATACACAAAAGAGAAGTAATATTGAGATAGGTTTAAAAATGCTCTAAGTGTTGATCTTTGAAGATTTGGACTTCTAAAATGAGGGAGATACAGAACTCAAGTCCTCATATGGAAAACAGAGTGTCATAAGTTAAACATATTCGGCTTGTGTTCTTCGTGGTGTTTTACAGTTCGAAGATTTTCTTGGGATTCTAATATGCTTTGTGTTTTCTTCAGCAGAATCATGTTTTCTAAGATGATTCTCAAAAATGTATTTTGTTATAACTCTCACACCCACCAGCTTGTTCTTTTGTATTGGTTTTTTCCTACAATCTTTTCATACTTTGTTTCTGGGCTGCACTACTCTTTTTATTTTGGAGTGCATGTGTTGGAGCCGAAAGGTTGCATGTATTCTGCACCTCTTACCTCATAATATTTGATGATATGTCTACAAAGAAACATTAATTATTTCAATGCATTAAAATCTTCAAATACGACCATTAGAGATTAAATTTAAAGATGAAAAAATATATTAGGAAACGGTGTCACAGTATGTCATGAAAATGGTGTCTCCTTCACACTGTGTCTATATTGTTCTTGGTGTCTTGTTCATGGTGTCTCATGGTCATAGTGTCGGGATGTCACGATGTCTTGTCCCTGATGTCTCATGGTCATGGTGTCTACTTGTTCAGGGTGTCTGATCCTTCACAGTGTCTGATCCTTCACCATGTATGATTGTCACGGTGTCTGATTGTCATGGTGTCTAATCGTCACGGTGTCTGATCCTTCACGATGTCTAATTGTCATGGTCTCTGATTATCACAGTGTCTGATCCTTCATCGTGTTTGATTGTCACGGTGTTTTATTTACTTTTCTAGAAAGGCATAACTAGTGGAAGACTCACAGTGTATCAGACTTTTCAAAATAATTGTATTTAGACTTAAGCAATGATGATAATAGAATGGATTAGACTTAATCATTTTTCAAAAAAGGTATTATAAAAGTAAATCAAGGATAATATAAAGTAATTAAACTGAATGTAGAGAAATTAAGATATTTAATGGCTCTTCTTAAATCATGAGAATACGTAAACAATAATACACATGATTTGATATAATTTTTAGGATTTAGCCAGGTTGAATAGGATTTGTGATCATTAAAACATGATTAGTACAAGAGGAGTCCAAAAATCACCCCCTTTTTGATGATCACAAATCAAGTAGATTTAAAGTTTATATTTGATTAAACTATAGATATTGAGATAAATGTATAACATATAAGGATTTCTCCCCCTTTTGGGATTATCAAAAATATGGAATAAGAGAAGTCATGAAAAGTTCACATTTCATTAAAGAAAATAAGATCTAGTACAAATAGAAAGAAGAAAAACAAAAGCAATATAATTCCTATCAAGAAAATTAATAACTATTCTTCTTTAGGGGTTGGCCTTCTCTTTTCCTTTAGCAGTAGTAACAGAAGAAGAATCCATTGGAGCAGAGGTCGAGGTAGAATAAGGGAGTGAGTTGGTTGATAGAGAAGGTAAAAAAAGGCCTTCAAAGGCCGATGGATCCAGAGTAGTAGTAGTATAAGATCGAGGTAGGTGTTGATCAAGGATTACAAGCCTAATTTGACTCAAATCTTGGCTGATAGAAATAGTAGTGGAGGCTAGGGCAGAGGTGAAGGTAGGCAATCCAGGTCTTAGAGGTGCAGCAGTAGGAGCAAAAATGGTTGTACTATATACATGAATTTAAGGCCTCATAAGCTTAATGAAATCCTCAATGATTTCTCCACCATACTATATGTATTTCTAAAAATCATCCTTTTTTTATATAAACTTATCCAACAATCGAGTGAACTCTGTGAGCTTTTGGACTTGAGTCTTGAAAGGTTGAGTAACAGGTGGAATCCACAGATTTTCCACAAGATACATAAAATAATTATTCATGTTAGTCTTGGAGAATATTTTTTTGATGTAGAAATCCACTTTCTTGGAAATCTATTAATGAGCATCATTGGAAATTTTAGAATTGATTTGGACCAGGTCAAGAACTCTGTCACTATTCTTGATAACTGCAGAGAGATAATATTTATTGAAGCCACTAAGCACAGTCTGAAGATCTTCTTTGACAAATGTTCTGAGCAGATCACTGTCTCAAGAGGGTTGAGAGGATTTAATAGAGGCTTTAGAATCATTGATAGCGGTGGTGAGAGATTTTAGTTGATTCAGCACTTTCTGAAGACACCTCGTATACTCATCAGTGAGTTTGTTTAGATTAACCACAAGCTCTCACATTTCTTTCACAATCTGTTTGTTCCTTTCTGTGACATTTTCAGCTAAGGAAGCTAAATGTGGCTGAATCTCAAAGACAACATTCGGTGGGGTTTGAGGAACAACAGGTTCCACAGGAGGATAAATAAGCTATGATCTCGAATGCATCTCTTTCTGCATGTCTTCAATCATAACTATTAGGGTCTTCAATTCATCACTAAGCAGTTTGTTCTAAAATCTTACTTATTGAATCTCATGAAGAATTTTAGGTTGTATTTTCCAAATAACTTTCTCCAACAATAATGAGGTATCTTTCTCACATAGATGTGTCACAAGAGTATGTTGGGAATTTAGAACTTTTTCAACACCAGACAAAAGGGTAGAACCAAATTTCATTTAGACCATCCTTAGTCACAAAGGATGGTTGTTCTGATGAAGGATCAAAAATAGGGACTGATACAGGCTTAGGTTTCTTATAAAGAGCAAGATTAGAGACAGATTTCAGTTGGAACATAGTAGAAAGTTCCAGACCTATTACCGAAACTTGTTGAGAGTCATCTACATCATAGAAATTGGGGAACTTATATCGAGTGTTTATAGGGCTCGAATCAACAAGATTTGGTACGTCGATAGATTCTAGATTTGTAGGTTTCTCCCCCTCAACAGTTGCATCCTTCTCAGGACTGAGAGGATTAGGATCTTGATCTAATTCCACAAACTCATATCTTAGTTCTTCTCTCATTTCCTACATAGATAGTTGAAAATCTAGCTCCATCATTTCCTTAGTTAAAATAATGACTTCAGAACAAGATTGTTCCACTAGGAGTTTCTCAAGGTCAGCTCCTTGCATAGCAGGTAATTCTTCCTTTGTAGGTTCTTTTACATCATTCATATCGGTTTCTTGGATAGTAGATTTTGTTTCAGCCTCAGTTTGAGCTTCCAGAGTAATAACTTCTATAGGTGTAGGGACTTCTTTTTCACTTACCACAAGAGGGATAGGATTACTGTCTTCCTCAATAGAAATAGTTTCCCTGGGGGGCATAGTAGCCTCTTCTTCCTCTTCATAAAAATATTTAACAATCTCATCTGGTTCCAAACTAGGATCATAAATATATCTTGGTCTTGAGGGATGTTCCACAAGATTGAATTTTTCATAAATTCTATCATTGTCTTCCACCCATTCCTTTCTACAAGGATTCCAATTTATCTTTATCCTCTTGATAGTGAATTTTGAAAGGAAGTACTCACAATCCTTTATAACTTCCTCATTAGGTCCAACCATACCTTTGGCAAGAAGCATGGTTGGGATAAGCCGAGAGTAAAAGAGGGAGGTTGACTTGGATGTGGCTTTTATCAGTTCACACATGTAGTGAATGATATGATTGAAAAGGTTGATCCTATTCCCATTTTTGATAAGGTAGATCAGAAAACATCCTGATATTTCAAAATAGCAAAATCACATTTTCTAGGGATAACTAGATTCTGAATAAACTTGAACAGAACCCTTGATTATCCATCTAGTTCAGTATCAATGGCTCTCCTCTTGGTGCTATTTCCAGTTAAGGCTTTCAAAGCATCCTCCATATCAAAGGATTCAGTTGAATGTGGAGGTCCTCTCTGATAATCCTCACAGATTCCTTCAAAAGGTATCCTAAGGAATGCAGTGTAACGTCCCAAAAATGATAAAGGGTTAAATGACTAAATGATATGACTCATGTCAACAAGGTGCACCTTCCTTTTCAGGAGCCTGTCTGATTAGAACTCCATAGTTAAGCGTGCTTGTCCTGGAGTAGTGATTAGGATGGGTGACCTTTTGGGAAGTTTCCCAGGGTGTGTGCGAGTGGGGACAAAGCACACTGGAAAGGACATGTGTTGGCTTGTGGAAACTGTCATTAGTATGATGACCCGTTCAGGCATGTGGGTGGGGACCACGTGTCTGCGGGGCAACTGGTGGGTGGGGCCCAGTTGTCACATTTGGTATTAGAGGTGGTACCCATCCTTAAGTGCGGTGCACTGCCTGGGTTGAGATGTAGGTCCCACAATGAGAATGCTGTGCTCTAATGGGGGGGGTGATTGTAACACCCCAAAAATGATAAAGGGATAAATGGATAAATTATATGACGCATGTCAACAAGGCGCATCTTCCTAGGGGGGGTGATTGTAACACCCCAAAAATGATAAAGGGCTAAATGGATAAATGATATGACGCATGTCAGCAAGGTGCATCTTCCTTTTCAGGAGCCTTCCTGATTAGAACTTCATAGTTAAGTGTGCTTGGTTTGGAGTAGTGATCAGGATGGGTGACCTTTTGAGAAGTTTCCTAGGGTGTGTGTGAGGGAGGAAAAAGAACACTGGAATGGACAAGTGTTGGCCTATGGGGACTGTCATTAGTCAGATGACCCGTTTGGGCATGTGGGTGGGCCCCATAGTGAGGACCATGTGTCGGCGGGGCAACTGGTGGGCGGGGCCCAGTAGTCACATTTGGTATCAGAGGTGGTACCCATCCTTAAGTGTGGTTCACTGCCTTGGTTGAGATGTAGGGCCCAAAACGAGGACGTTGTTCTCTAAAGGGGGGGTGATTGTAACACCCCTAAAATGATAAAGGGCTAAATGGATAAATGATATGACGCATGTCAACAAGGTGAATCTTCCTTTTCAGGAGCCTTCCTGATTAGAACTCCAAATTTAAGTGTTCTTGGTTTGGAGTAGTGATCCGGATGGCTGACCTTCTGGGAAGTTTCCCAGGGTGTGTGTGAGTGAGGAAAAAGTACACTGGAAAAGACAAGTGTTGGCCTGTGGGGACTTTCATTAGCCAGATAACCCATTTGGGCACGTGGGTGGGCCCCATGGTGAGGACCACATGTCGGCGGGGCAACTGGTGGTACTTGGCGGGCCGGGACCCGACAGCCATGTTAAGGTGGGGTTGTTGTGCCGTCCCCGGGACCTAGTTGTCACATGCAGCCCAAAACTTCAAAGAGAATGGACATTTCTGGACATTTATCCAGTTTCTCACGACATAAATATCACCAGAATGAAAATAGAACTGTACATACTGATAAAACTGAGCCACTAACTTAGGGAAGATAGGTCTATCTTCGTTTTAAAACCACTCTAACCACCCTTGTTGTTATAAAACATTCAAACCAGAGACATACTAGACATAAGACACATTGGGAAAACCTCTTTCTCAGGTAATAAAACTCAGTTTACTATATTTGGGTTTAGAGGTCCTTCATGTGCTAGCTTAGGTGCAATATTCTTATTCTTTGAGTTGTGCTTCTCAAGAGTCGACGATGAAGGGAATTTCATCCTGGGCATCTACTGAATTTTCGAGAGAGAGAAAAGGGTTGTAGGGTTGAAGAATAATTTGAAATGAGTGAATAGAGGAAAGACCGAGTGAAGAATTGAGTGATACTTTATTTTATCATTTAGGAATACCAAATGTCGCAAAAGTAAAAACGTGGGAAAAACAAAAGGTGAAATGAATAATTACCACGATACGGTTTTTAATTCATAACTAAACATTAAAAAAAATCATTACGATGAGACCATGTCTAGACTTTACGGTGAGGCAGAGAATAAATGTTACGGTGAGAAAGTAACTAAGTATTACGGTGAGACAATAATATGGTGAGACAGTAACTGAGCATTACAGTGAGACAATAATAGTTATACAGTAGTCATGAAGCACTAACTGTGAGACTGTAATCATGAAACAGTAATATATACAATAGTAAGATATTTACTTAATATTTATCATTCCTAATTCATGTATGATGTAGTCTATTCTTTTATAATTTATTGTTTTGATAAATATATCATCAAGATGATACTCAGTACCAATGAATTCCAAAGTGATATCTCCCTTTTGATAATGATCTCTCAAAAAGTGATGTCTTACATAAATATGTTTTGTCCTATAATGTGAAACAGGATTTTTAGAGATGTTAATAGCACTTGTGTTGTCACAATTTATAAGTACATGCCTGAATTGATATCCATAATCTAGTAATGTGTGTTTCATCCACAATATATGTGCACAACTACCAGCAACTATATATTCAGATTCTATAGTAGAAAATGCAACAGAATTTTGTTTTTTACTACACCATGATACTAGTGACTTTCCTAAAAAGTTACATGTTCCAGAGGTGCTTTTTCTATCTAACTTACAGCCACTGAAGTCAGCATCAAAATAACTAACAAATTCAAATGATTGTCCTCTATGATAGAATAATCCTAAACTGGTTGTATGTTTGAGGTATTTGGGAATTCTCTTTATAGTATATAAATTATATTCCTTAGGATTTTTTTGAAAATGAGCACACATACACATACTAAACATAATGCCAGGTCGACTAGCAGTTAAGTATAGTAAACTTCCAATCCTTCCTCTATAAGTGGTTTGATAAACATATTTTCATTCTTTATCACGATCCAACTTACAAGTGGTACTCATTAGAGTGTTACTAATTTTAGTTCTATCCAATCCAACACATTTTAGAAGATATCTAGTATATTTACTTTTAGTTAAAATAATACAATAATTATTTTGAAAGATTTGAAATCCGAGAAAGGATTTTAGTTCACCCATTAATATCATTTCAAATTCATTTTGCATCATTTTAAAAAAAATAAAAACATAAATAATTTCTTGAGGATTCAAAGATAATGTCATCTAAATAGATTTGAACAACTAAAACATCATTAGAAATTCGTTTTATAAAGATGGTAGGATCAACTATTCCTTTTGTAAAACCTTTGGAAATAAAAAAAGTACTTAATCTATCATACCAGGCTCTTGGAGATTGTTTTAAACCATATAAATCTTTTGATAACTTAAAAATATGATTTGTAAAATGGGGGGTTTGTAAAACTAGGGGTTGTTCAACAAATACATCCTCAGCAATATACCCATTTAAGAATGCACTCTTAACATCCATTTGATATAGTTTGAAATTTAGATGTGCAGCATAAGCAAGCAGGATTATGTTGGCTTCAAGTATAACTACTGGTTCAAAGGTCTCATCATAGTCAATTCCTTCTCCTTGACTATAGCCTTGTGCAACCAATCTATCCTTGTTTCTAACTATGTTACAAGCTAAATCTACCTTATTTCTAAACACCCATTTAGTACCTATAGTGAATGTGTCCTTAGGTCTTTAAACAAGTTTCCAAACTTTGTTCCTTTCAAACTGATTAAGTTCTTCTTGCATATCCATCACCCAAAATTCATCATTGATAGCATCATTAATGTTTTTAGGTTCAAGTTGTGACAAGAAGACTTGATGTTCAACCTGATTTCTAAGAGAATCTCTAGTTTGAGTTCCTTTGTCTAGGTCTCCTACAACAACATCTAAGGGATGGTTCCTAAGAGTTATAACAACTCTAGTAAATGAGGGACTAGTGATTTCAGGTTCATCAGTAGGTTCAGGTTCTAAGGAATTTTCAGAACTGGAAGTTTTGACTGATTCTTTAACAAACTGATTTGAGGATATAGACTTTGAAACCAAAACATTGAAGTTGTTAAACTTGGGTTTTTGATTGTTCCATAACTCATAAGGAGTACTTTTATGAATAGTTCTAATCAATAATCTATTTATTATGTAGCATACTGTATTGACAGCTTTAACCCAAAAATAAATAAGAAGGTCATATTTACTGAGAATTGTTCTAGAAATCTCTTTCAGGGTTCTATTTCTTCTCTCTATAACTCCATTTTGTTGAGGTGTTCTAGGGGCAGAGAAATTGTGATTATAACCATTTTGTTAGAAAAAGGATTCAAACTCTTGATTTTCAAACTCATGACCATGATCACTTCTTAAGGATTTAATTCTAAGTCTACAAATATTTTCTACAGACTTGGCATATTTAGTAAAATAAGAGCAGGCATCACTCTTGTGAGCCATAAAGATGGTCCAAGTATATCTATAAAAGTAATCTATAAGAACATAAACATAGTTCTTTCCATTTAAACCGGAGACTCTAGATGGTCCAAAAAAATCCATGTGAACTAGTTCAAGAGGTTGAGAAGTTGACACTTCTTTCTTTTATTTAAAGTAAAATTTGTGTTGTTTTCCCCTTTGACAGTGATTACATACTTTGTCATTTGGAAACTCAAGTTTGGGTAAGTCTTTAACTAGGATTTTTCTAGTTAGCTTTATAAGGGAGTGAACATTACAGTGTCCTAGTCTCCTATGCTAGATCCAATACTCTTTATAAAATACACTTAAGCATGAAGAATTTTGATAAGATAAGGTATCTAAGTTAACAGAGTAAACATTTTCATTTATTAATGCATAAAATACTAATTCTTCTTTAGAATTAAAGACATTTCAAGAATCATCTTCAAATATAACATGAAATGAATAATTATATAACTATGAGATACTAAGAAGATTGTATTTTAATCCATCTACAAAAATTACTTTAGAAATCAATACTGAATTAGAGTTACCGATTTGGCTAAGGCCAATAATATTTCCTTTGAAATTGTCACAAAATTTGACATTTCCTCCTTCTATTTTGATTAGGTTCTTGAAGCATGAGTAGTATCCTTTCATGTATCTTGAACATAGACTATCCATGTACCATAGACTTTTACAGGAACTCTTTAAGTAGCTTTCTTACAAAATGATCAAGAAAAAACAGATTTTGGTACCCATACTCGTTTGGGTCCAGTAATATTAGTAATAAGTGATTTAGGACCCCATATCTATCTCATAGGTTTCCTATAAGCATTAAGTAAAGTATTTGAAAAATAAACTCTATTTGGTCCAGAAAAACGTGAAACAGTAGATAGTGTATCATAACTTTAATTAGATGATTTGTGTCCAAAATTGGAAGTAAAACTATATGTCCTAGATTTAGATTCAAACTTTGTTCTATCAAGGTTTCTTTTTCCAGGTTGATAACCAATGTCAGTGTTGTATTTAGGGGAAATTTGTTTTCCTATCATTTGGGTAAGGGTATTTTTCCCATTGGTAAAAATTTCTAGGTCATTTTTTAATTTCTCATTAGAAATTTTTAATTCATTATTCCCTTTGAGCAGTTGGGAATTTTTCTCCTTTTCAGTTGTGAGATCATATTTAATGTTCATAGTAAGATCATGTTATTTCATCAATGATTTATATTTGTCTTTTTGTTCATTTGATGCTTCTTCAAGCATGTTACAGTATTCAAACATTTCTTCAATACTCATTTTTTCAGAGTCACTCTCATTTTCAAAATATTATAAATTATTTACATGAGATTCTAGTGTTAACTCATATGTGTTTGTCAAAAAACACATACTGGATTTGTTAGCATGTTCATCAAGTGATGTTTCTGAGTCGCTTGAACTATCCTTAGAGGCACTCCAGTTTTCTTTCATTGCCTTTTTATACTTCATGTCTTAGTCCTCATATCTCTTTTTGTACTTGAGATTTGTACAATCAGCCTTGATATATGCCTTGTTCTTACATTCATAGCAGACAATTTCATTAGTCTTTTCCCTTCTTTTCCAATCCTTCTTCCAACTTCCTTTTTGGTCATATTTTCCGTTGAAGTTAGTCTTTCAGAAAAATTTCTTCTTCTTGTAAAATCTTTTGAATCTTTTAGCTAGTTGATTCATCTCCTCACCACTATCGGGTGATGATTGTTCACTACTGGAACTTTCTACAGAAGCTTCCAATTTACCTTTGTCTTTGTGCTTAAAGTTGGTGGTCTTGAATGCAACAAATTTTCTTTTTGGTTCATCCTCCTCCTACTTGTTCACTTTAATCTCTTCTCCATACATCATCAGTTTCCCAATGAGTTATTTTACAGGTAGCTTGATGATATTGCATGATTCTCTAATAGAGACAGAGGTTCCCCTCCATCTATCAGTCAGACATCTGAGAATTCTCATGATCTGTTCCTTGGCAACGTCTTCTATTAAAAGAGAAATCATTATGTTAGAAATATCTTTGAACCTAAGATACATGTTAGAGATAGGTTCATCAGGTTTCATTTTAATGTTATCATATTTAATAGTATATGTATTAAGTCTCGTTTATTTTACACTAGATGTTACTTCATGTGAATTAGACAGGAAATCCCAAATTTCATGGGTAGTTTTTCAAGAATAAATTCGATTGAATTCCTAATTTCCTAAGGAGGAGTATAAATCATTCATATCTTTTCAATTGTTATTATAGGCAGTTTTGACAGGTTCATACCATATAATTCTATCAGTAGCAGGAATCTTGTATTCATCTATAATGGATGGCCAAATCTTAAAGCCCATACTCTCTAAGTGAATTTTCATTTTAATTTTCCATTGAGCATAGTTGGTTCCATTAAAGAATGGTGGTCTGTTGGTTGCAGCACCTTCCAATATATTATCCATAATTACAGAATAGGTTTAAAGAGCTAGAAATTTAGAATTGACAGAAATTTAGAATTGACAGAAATTTAAAGATCTTTAAATTACAAATAAAATCATAGTTTCAGGAGATTAAACAAAGTCTTAATAAAATATCCTCTAATACCAAATGTTGGTCGGAGTAGAATACTCAAGAGGGGGGTGAATTGAGTATTTATAAAAAAAATTATTTAAAAAGGTGTTCTTAAAAGGATTTCCCCTTCAAGTTAAATATAGCCCAGTTAATCAAAGTAATATGGTTATAAATGTTAGACTACTTAAATAACTTCTTAGAAGATTGATTATTTATCAGTAATAATAATAGTTATTAATATTACTTTTGAAACTATTTTACTAAGATAAAGAAATTATAACTTCTTTACAAGATTATCTATCAAAGTAAATTTAGTGATTTCTGAATTATATAGTAGAGCAGTAAAGCAGAGAAAACTAAAGTAGCACAACAGATATACAATAAGTGGTTCAGTCTTAAGCCTAGACCTAGTACACTCCTCTTGGTGATCACCTGCCACCAAGCAGTTTATATAAATAAACATGATCCATACCCTGGATCGGGGTTAAACAGCAGTACACATGACTGTCTAGGTCGCATAAGGAACTCTTCTATATTTCTTCATGGGTACAAACTACCATGCCACATAGGGACCTCTTCCACACTTATTCGTGGGTGTACAAAAGAGTAAATGAGTGTTTGAATAAGGATATCTTGTATCCTTCAGTTTAATGCAGGAGACAGAGATTGTTTCTATACAGATACACACTCTGCTCAAAAATTATTAAAGTGATACACAATAGAGCAGTAATGTTGAGATAGGTTTAGAAATGCTCTGAGTGTTGGGCTTCGTAGATTTGGACTTCTGAAATGAGGCAGATGTAGAACTCAAGTCCTCGTATGGAAAACATATTGTCGCAAGTTACCTAGATTCAGCTTGTGTTCTTCATGTTTTTTTACAGTGTGAAGATGTTCTTGGAGATTCTAGTATGCTTATTGTGTTCTTCAATATAATGGGGTTGCATGACCCAATTTGAAAAAATTTATTCTTTTATAACACTCACGTCCACCATCTTGTTCTTTTGTATCGTGTTTTTCCTACAATATTTCTGCACTTTGTTTCTAGGCCGCACTACTCTTTTTATCTTGGAGTGCATGTGTTAGAGCTGACAAGTTTTATGTATTCTGCACCTTGTACCTCATATTATCTGATGTATGTCTACAAAGAAACATTAATTATGTCAGTGCATTAAAATCTTCAAATATGAATGTTATAGATTAAATTGAAAGACGATAAAATATATTAGGAAACAGTGTCACAGTTTTTCAGGGAAACAGAGTCTCCTTCACACGGTGTCTCGATTGGTTATGGTGTATTGTTCATGGTGTCTCATTGTCATAGTGTCTGTATGTCATGGTTTCTTGTTCATGGTGTCTCATGGTCACAGTGTCTTCTTGTTCACAATGTCGGATCCTTCATGGTGTCTCATTGTCACGGTGTCTGATTGTCACGATGTCTGATCGTCAAGGTGTTTCATCCTTCACGGTGTCTGATTGTCACGGTGTCTGATTATCACGGTGTCTAATTGTCACGGTGTCTGATCCTTCATGGTGTCTGATCCTTCACGATGTATGATTTTCATGGTGCCTAATTTACTTTTTCATAAAGACATAACCAGTGGCAGACTCACGATGTCACAGACTTTTCAAAATAATTGTATTCATACTTAAGCAATGATGATCATAGAATGGATTATACTTAATAATTTGTCTTAGAAGGTATTATAAAAGTAAATCAAGGATAGTATAAAGTAATTAAACTGAATTTAGAGAAATTAAGATCCTGAATATATTTTCTTAAAGCATGAGAATACTTATATAATAATACACATGATTCAATATAATTTACAGGATTTAACAAGGTTGAATAGGATTTATCATCATTAAAACATGATTAGTACATGAGGAGTCTAACATTTATAATATTAAATTATATTTTAAATTGGTTTTAAAGTTAAATTTGATAAATTATATATTAATTAATCTAATTTAAGTAATTGGAATTAATTTCATATTGAATTTTTATATAAAAACATTTCAAACTTTTGAATATTTTCACATTAAATACCAACTTTGTTGTCACGTATGTAGAATAAATTTTAAATTAAATTCTTCTTGTTTTGTGATTTTAATTTAAAAAATAGATTCCATATCTAGATTCAGAATAATTTTTAATTTATACTTTTGTTAACTTTTTTTACCATAATTATTATTGAAAACAATCAAAATTAATTATAGTGACTAAAGTAAAAATGAGTTTACTTAGTAGTTAATATTAATAGATAAGGTGTGTAAATGAACCAATACCTTTCCAAAACCAATTTTATGGATATATTTCGACTATATCCCCTATTATATCGAAAAATCTTCCTTATTGGAGGCACATTAGGTAAGGGATACCTCCCAATAGTATTTATTTTTTGGTATTTACAAGAATGTCATTTCTCCACTATAAAATAGAGCTCACTCACATCACTTATTCACACCTCTCAAGACATATTTATAATCAAAAAACTAAAAAATTAACTTCAAAACATTCCTACCCTAATCCCTAGAATCCTTATTTTTTGATTAAATAAAACCATTGAAGGTTTTAGTGCAAACATAAATGAGGATACTTGATGAAGAGGTAATGTTATTCTAAAAGCATTTTTATTTTATTTACTTCACCAACCCATTAAATTTATATTATACAATTATTATATAGTAACCTAAGTATATTTCATATACTGATATTTTATTATGTTAAGTTTATTACCTACAACTTCACACGTTTCCATCAAATGGGTTACAAAGTCATCGTGTGTGTGTGTAGAAGACTACTGCCTCACGAACCGATGTCATTTATTTTTTCAGTACCACCTTTCAAGGTTGAGAATAATGATGGATTTATAGTTTATATGTGATATATATGATATATATGATGTTATTATCATTTTGGAATTATTATATTACACATACATTCATTATTTTAATTTTTTGGGAATATGATAATGTAGCTTGTTTGTACAGTGATTACTGCCTCCCGAAACGATGTAATTCATTCATACTTTACATAGAAATTATGAAGGATGGGTTTAATATGACAATAAAATGGAAGCAACTTTCATGCGTATGTATGGCCTACCCTCTCCATGAACGGTGCATTTAATTACTGATCACTAAATTTTATGGATTAATATAAATACATATATAATAAATATATATTATATTTAAATAATGTTTTAAATTATGCATATTATTAAATCATGATAAAATTAATAGGAATAAAAAAATAATAAGTCAAAATAAAATTGAAAAACAAGGTAATAAACACCCAAAATAATGAAAATAATGAAATATTATTAATGAATGAGAGATAAGATGTTATAAAAGGATCATATATGATATCATAAAAATTAATATTATTATTTAATAATTTTAGAACATTTTTAAAACCACTATATAGTATGTTAAATCATGTACGATCAAAATTAAAGAGTGAGGTAAGAGATTTTGTCTTAATTTCATTTCATTGATTAATATTGTAATATTATGCACCTAATTTATTTTATATAGTGTATATGATGACAATTTGACATTCAATAGCACTAATAATTCATTATTAATTATATTTTAAGTTTCAATTTGAATTATTTTATCTCGCGGTATTTCAATTTAAAGTTACCAAGTGGTAGAGAAATTTCATAACTCAGTTTCTTTTCATTAGGTTATATTAATTCTTTATTTCCATTGTTACTCTATGATTATGTGTATAATTAATTTTGACCATGTATTATTGTATTTATATTTTTTTATGTGTATTTAGTTTGATAAACATAATATATATATTTATTAATTATCACGTCAACGTTATGATAATTTTAAGGGTTTATTTCATAATCACATTCTAATTGAAATTGTTTATTCTTGAATTTCAAGGTAAAGGAAATTATTTGATAATTTTTTAATAAACCCTTTCATTTTCATCTCCTATTATTATTATCATAATTTTTTTAAATTAATAGTTCCATTTTCCACTCTTTGGTACTTTAAATTATCAATAAAATGTTTTAATAAAATCTGACTTCATTTCTCCCTTCGATCTGAAATCTATTTTTTTTACAAAAATATGTTTTCTAAAAAAATTAAAATATTATTTTCCTTAACCTTTAAAAATTATTTCTTAAAAGTAATTTTTACCCATTGATATTTTTCAAAAATTTATTATAAGAATCTTTTTTCAATTTCTAAAAAAGACATTTTTTTTAACTTTTTACCATGTAAAAAAGAATTTTCTTTTATAGCATGCACATATTTACATACCACCATGAACTTAATTTCTTTTAATCTTTAATTATATGTTTATAAAAATATTTTTAAAGAAAAAATTTTAAAATTGGTTTTCTTAGAAAATGATTTCCAAAATGTTTTTCAAAAAGAAAAGGATATTTTCCTCATGAATGTTTTTAAATATATTTTTATGGTATTTCTATTATTCAATGATGAAAACTCTTTGTTCATAATTAAATGGGTATATGTTGATACCATACTTACTCTTGATCTTGATGGTTTATTTTTACTATGTATTTTTTTGATATTCACTTACTTGTTTCATTTAGTAGTCATTAACTTTCCTTTGAAATATTCACTTTCTAGTGATCATTAGATATTAAATTCTCTTTAAGTATCCATATTATTTATCATGGATATTCTTACTTATTAAACCATATATCATTTCTATATATGGTGTTTCACTTTATATTTTATTTGATTTAAAGAGTATATATTGAAAAATATTTATCCTTCACTCAGTATAGATATTTGATGTTAAAGAACATTAATTAATGAATTAAATAAATTATTTGATATATAATAAAATATTCCACCTGAAGTGGCGGGTGGGGCCCAGTATTATATATCCCCTCAATTCATCAGTAGGTCTCATGAGAAAAAAATATTTAATCAATAATTAAATTAATAATTACATATAGATTAAATTTTCTTGTGAAATGTCTTGACATTAGTAATTTCATGTTCGGGATACATTACATAGAATAATTAAGTATTACTTTCATTTAGAATTCAGTTATTATTATCCATGAGATTTTCACTATGAAAAATATTTTTATTCATTTAATTCTTATTTTATTAGTTAAATGACATGTGTTTTAAGTTATTTAACCTATTATATAGATTATTTATTATCCATTTATTTAAATGGAATGTGTATTCAGTTATTTACCTTACCATATTGATTATTATTATTGATTCATTAATGCTTCTATTGTCGTTAACCCTTACTATTCATTTGAGTTCACCTTTACATTTTTTCCTTTACATGGGATTCCATGAAGAATGCTATATTTTATATGTAAGGATATTTAGAGGTAATAATTTTATTCTCGAAAGAACAAGAAAAAATTATGTTGTAATTTGTGTATCAATTTTAATGCAAGTCCCATGTATGTATCTAATTTACTAAAACTACTAAACTTATCAGTCCTTAGGTATGTGTTTCTTTGTATATTATGTTAATGTAATGGTAGAAGGAACTAGCTCTAGGAATACTATGGTTGGGTTTGGTATAGTTGGTATCAGACCCATGTTTAGTAGAAACCAAGGGAACTATATTTAAGAAAAAATAGATTTGGGAACATAACCCCAAGAGATATTTTGAGGATAAGTATATAAGAACATCTTAAATTTTTGGTAAGGTAGAAATTATGTCTCTTTTACTAGAAATACATCCTTTTCTAGATAGTACTAGTAGAAATGGATCTAGTATAGATGTATCTTTGGGTAATAACTCTGAAAAGGGTGTGTAGATATTGACTCCAGCGTAACATTTTAGACAAAAATGTGATTTACTACACACCTGGTTTGACACAACAGATGGATATGATTAGGATAATTCACATTTTTTTCAAAACATTATAAAATATTTGAATAGATAATTAATTAGTTTAAACCCTATACTAAGGAAGGAACTATTTTGAAATAAAATAGATGATGTATTTATGCATTCTGATTTAATAATTTAATTTTAGAATTATTTTACTAATGTTGTTTGGTCATTATAATATTGAAAACTCTAATTATTATGTTAAATTTTAGTATAATATATGTAATTATTAACATAAGATCTATGGATACCATAATAGGGTATGAGTTTTATATTGATTAGAAGTTCAAGTTTATAAACACCTCTTTTTGGGTTTTATGGGATGAGAGTCTACCAAGATTAAGGATATTTTTGAATAAGTTTATGGAATTAAAACCCATTTTTTTAGTACATGTTTTAATACAAAAGTAATTTTAGTAATAATGATTTTCAATTTTATAGAAATAATTTTAAATATATTAATTACATTTTGGGTTAATAAGATCACTACTAACTTGTAGTAATAGTTAAATAATATTATTAAACTTTTAAAAAAAGGGTTCTACTGAAAACATTTGAAAATAGTTATTTAATTAATAATTTTATTTCAAATATTTACATCAAATTTTTTTGAGAACATTATAGGAAATATATTAGTATAGATTATAAAGACAAACTGAATACAAGGTAACAAACTGTAATATCTGGTAAGGGGTGGGGCATGAACCCATGACTGATGGAAGATAGGGATTTTACACCTACCACTAGCATATGTGATGTATTGGATAATATTCCATTATTTTTAGATAAAAAATTATATGAATAAATTTTAATGATGAACCAGTAGTATTACATTTTAGGTTTAGAGATTAATGTATTGACCATATTT
This sequence comes from Viscum album, assembly GCA_963277665.1. Taxonomy (NCBI): domain Eukaryota; kingdom Viridiplantae; phylum Streptophyta; class Magnoliopsida; order Santalales; family Viscaceae; genus Viscum; species Viscum album. Next base: position 225,507,036 of record OY728159.1, on the reverse strand, counting down.
GATTTGGAAAATATTTAGCGATAAATAGAAATACTTTTCACTCCTTATGAATGTAAGTATCCGTTAAAAGTTAATTTTAGTATATAAGGCATAAAAAATTATTTTTTAGAATATTCATTTATTATTGTAATAATTGAATTATAACTTGATCAAAGCACAACCAACAGATTAAATTGTGTTTATATAATAAAAATATATCAAGTAATATTATTTCCTTATATTATTAGGAATTAAAATAATTACTCAATATTAGTAGAATGATCTTGAAATAAAATGTTTTCTTATTACCATTTTTTATGATGATATAAATGACCTTTTCACACCTATTAGATTTATGGTTTTGAGGAACCCAAAATTCCATTTATCATTTACTTGTTTTTGATCAATGAACTCAATCACTCCCAATTCATATTTACACTTTCTTCCATGTTCATATATTTACTTGCCACTAATGATATCCTACATAGAAATGTATTAATATGTTATTCTATATGACCTTGGTAATTCCCTTTCTCACTTATTAAGATAATATTTTAGTAACCCTTTTATGATATGGGTTTTTTAATAAGGTAATCTTAAAATATCAAACCTTTAATTAATGAGATCAAGTTTAAATTGAGAGGATAAAATGTATATAAGGTGGGGAGAATATAACACCCTGAAATACTAAAAGAATGAAATTTTATTCAAAATGATGTATAAAATGCAACACCAAACATAGAAGGGAATATAATATCCCAGGAATTTACAATATATTTACTATTGTAAGTAAATTAAATAAATTATATATCTTGAAATTCAGGCAACATTGAGTTATCTTGTGTTACATGAAAGAAGGACTATTAATACTATTATTTAAAATGAAAAATAGCTAATGGAATTTAAATTAGAGGTTATGAATATGATTAACTATCTTATGAAGATATATGGTTGAATTCATTGGTTACCAATTAATTAGAAATGAATATAAAAACCAGCTGAATATATAAGAAATGTTTTATGCGCCAAAAGTGTTTTAACTTAACAAATTAAATTAAATAATTTTATTGTATTATCTTAAATAAATTTATATATTTTATATTCAAAAAAATTAACATTTATCCAATATATTTGATAGTTATAAGATAAGAATAAATCGAATTTTATGTTTAAAAAGTTATAATTGTTCTAAATATTGTTTTGCTGCCTTTTATTGGCGCACAAGTTTTAAAACTTTATTATAAAACTTTTATAAATTTTATTTGAAAAAATAAACTTAATTTTTAAAATAATAATGTCAAGAATTATGTTAGAGTTAATTTTTGGTATTTTTCTAAGAAGCTTCATTTTTTGATAAATAGGGAAAATATTAAATTTTAATTGAAAACTGACTTTTCATCTAAATACTTTATAATGTTAAATTATATTTTAAATTTATTTTAAAGTTAAATTAGATAAATTATAAATCTATTAATAAAATTTAGGTCATATTAATCAATATCATATTTAATTTTAAAATAAATACACTTCAAACTTTTGAACATTTTCACTTTAAAAAATCACTTTGTCATCACGTATCCTGAATAAATTTTAAATTAAATTATTCCAATTATATGTGTTTAATTTAGAAAAATGGATTCCATATTTTATATATGAATAATTTATAATTTATAATAAGTTCACTTAATTTTTTACCATAATGATTAGTGAAAACGGTTAAAATTAATTATAGGGATTAAACTAAAAACAAGTTTACTTAGTGGTTAATCTTAAAAGATAAGTTGTGAAAATGACCCAGAATATTTTTAAAACTAATTGGATTAAAATATTTCCAACATTTTTCTCTTTTAGATGAAATATTTTATTATTGGAGTCACTTTAGGTAAGGTATACTTCCCAATAGTGTTTACTTTTTGGTATTTATAAGAATGTCACATCTCCTCCACTATAAAACAGAACTCACTCCCCTCGCATATTCACACTTATCACACCATTTGGATAATCCAAAACCTTTCCAATTCACTTCCCAACTTAACTCCACAAATACTAGAATCATTATTTTTGTATGATATCAAACCTCTGAAGTTTTTATAGAAAATCAAAAAGAGGATACTCAAAGAAGAGGTAATGTTCTTCTAAAAGAATTTTTATTTTATTTCTTTATCCAACCCATTAAATTTATATTATACCATGATTATAGAATGAAATCAGTATATTACATACCCTAAGATTTTTTCAATTAAATTTTAGAACCGAAAACTTCACACAATTTCATCAAATGGGTTATGAAATCATCATTCATGTGTACGGTGGACTACCGCCTTACGAATCGATGTCATTAATTTTTTCGATTAACACCTTTAAATGTTGGAAATAATGATGGATTTATATTTTATATATAATATTTATGATATTTATGATGTTATTATTATTTTGGGATTATTATATCACACTTACATTCATGCTCTAAATTTAATGGGAATATGGTAATGTCGTTTGTGTGTACGGTGGACAACAACCTCATGAAGCAATGTGATTTTTTCAAGCTTTTCATGGAATGTTTTTTTTAAAATGAAGACATGAATTGGTCACCCAATTCATGCCCCAAAAAATTTATTAAATCAAAAGTATTATGATACATGATAGAATTGTAATGGGTTTACACCAACACAAAATTGAGAGATATACGTGATTATATATCAAAGAAGCTCAAAAAAATCTCACTCAAAATGTTTGAGACATCATGCCTTCAAGTAAGAAATCAACTCCATCCAAAAGTGTAGCAAATCCGAGAAACCTCTAAGGCCTCAAGATCTGAAATCTTTAGGAGACTTGAAAAAATATTATCCCATAGAAATCAGGTCCATCTTATCTATACAGGTTGTAATAGAAAGCTCTGATGCGACCAAAAAAATAGAATCAACCAAGTTGGTGCAACGCAGGTCTTAAGAAAAACCCATTTTGTGTAGCCTATGAAACATCCAGCCCAAAGATGGATAAATATGTTACTCATTAAAATAAAATGGTAGTGTGCATGAAGCGACAACATTCATAAAAGGATACATGTAGGTATGCTCATGACATAAGAGCATAAGGCAATCTGAAAAATGGATATGCACTAGGCATTGACCAATGTTCAGATTAGTTCCATTTGGATCATTGGAAGCATCATTTGATAACATCATCAAAAAAACACTGTGAATTCAGACTATAAAAACAAATTAGGAGTGGTCATAGAAAATCAGAGAGTTTGTTTATACATTTGCACCAACATCTTATTAAACATTTGGCATTTGATATTAAGATATGTCTCTGCAAAAAATTCACCATTTCTGATCCTTTTGTAAGATATTTCATCTCATTTTTCTATTCTAGATTCCAAATCTTCACTCACATCCTCAGTATACTGGTATGTATAATTCACAACTAGGTCAGAGTATTCATTCAGGTTATCATCAAGAGGTGAAATAGAAGAATCTACCTCAAGCTATAGAGGAATATCTGTAGCCATATTTTTGGAAGCACCAAAAATGGTTACATTCGAATCAACCACACTTGTTGATGTTGTAATTTCAGTGTTTTCATTTTTATAAGAATCAAGTGATCTCATAAAAGTTTTTCATTCAAGGTGAGAATAGTCCCTACATTTCCTCATTATTTAGGATTGGGAGTAATGAATCCATCAGAATCCACCATTTGTTTTTTCCTTTTTCTAGATCTTGATTATAATAATAATTCCTCAATTTCAGTGGATTTCTCATAAACCTCCAATAAGGATGTGCAATGAGGCTTTGATGGGCATGATTCTGAGAAATATTGATAAATCACTTAAACATTAGAATTAGAGGGTTCACCCTCCTCGATAGTAATATCCTTATTACCCTGATTATTAATTTTATTATCTTTAGGAATTGATGGATTAGGGATAAGATTAGTAACATCTATGAATTTTAAAACATTGCTGCTATCAATATGTTTATCTACCTAAACAATAGTGATCTTATTTGTAGCATCCTTTCACACCCAAATTGACCTGACATGTGGGGGGAGGATTATCCCTTTGAATCCCACATTCTTTCATAAGATAACTAATTCTGGAACATGTTTTACTATAGGCTGGTATATTTTCAAACAGAACATCTTTTATAAACCCATTATCTCCATTTTTTATCCAAAATTGCGATGGAAATTCATGAGATATGTCTAATTCAGTATAAATCCTAGAAACTAAAGGTCTTGAAAGATTCAAAATAGAAGATTCTATCCTAATTGGATGTCTTAAGATTCTAGTAATGGAGAATAAATCACTCTACATGAAAAGATGGAGAGGTAAACCCATGAAACCAATATAGATAGGAATGATGGGGGGCTTAGAACCAAAATCAAAATCTGGAGACTATTTGAAAACTTTCATAAAAGATCCCCCAAAAGACTAAGAACCACCGGTCCAGAATAGATAATAATCATTCTCTGAGGAAAAACAAAAGAGAACATTCCATGAATTCAATAAGACTATATGAAAATTCATGAAATCTATTCCTTCTAGGGTTTTGTATAGAAACACTAGTGAAGGACGACGCTTAACAAATTTTCCAATGAGAAAAAAAAATAAAGATCTGAAGAGAGTATGTGTACCTCATCATTAGAGAAAGAAATTTCCGATAGACCTTGATGTTGATATTTTTTGGAGAAATACTTTCAGATGTCATTTACATTTCTTTCTTTTAATATGATAAGAAAATGGAAGTGGTGTTCATACGTGTGTACGGCCTACCCTCTTTATGAATGTTTCATTTCATTTCCTATCACTAAATTTTATGGATTAATATAAATACATATATAATGAATTTATATGATATTTACATAATGGTTTACATTATTAAAATAATTAAATAATTATCTAAGTAATAGGAATATAAAAAAAATAACAAGTCAATACATATTAGAAAGATAAGGCAATTAACACCAGAAACAATGAAAATAATTTAAAATAATTTATGAATGGGTAATAAGATGTTATAAAAGGATCATATATGATATATTAATCACTAATATAATTCTAGAATATATTTTTAATACGTTTAAAACCAATATAAAGGATTTTAAATAAAGTAAAACCAAAATGAAAGCATGATGTATGGGATTTCCTCTCAATTTTATTTCATTGAGGCATAATGTAATGTTATGAACCATATTTATTTTATATGGTGTATATTATTACCCTTTAACATGAAATATCATGAATAATTCATTATTCACTATATTTTAAGTTTCAATTTGAATTATTTCATCAAAGGGGATTTCAATATAAATTTACCAATTGGTAAAGAAATTTCATAACTCAATTTCTTTTCATTGTGTTATACTACTTCTTCATTGTCGTGGATATTCTATGATTATCTGTATAATAAATTTTGACTATATATTTTTGTATTTAAACATTTTTATCTAGATATATGGTTGATATGCATAATATATTCATTTGTTAATTATCACTTCAACGTTATGATCATTTAAAGTCTTTTTTAACAATATCATTCGAATAGAGATTGTTTATTCTTTAATTTATAGTAAAGGAAATTATTTTATCATTATTTCATAAACCCTTCAAGTTTCTTATCATATGGTTATTCATAATATTTTTCTATTAATAGTACCATTGTTTCACTATTTTTAACTTAAATTTTTCATGAAAATCTTTTAATAAAATCTGACAACATTTCTCTCTTTGGTCGGAAGATTATTTTCATATAAAACCATGTTTTTTTAAAAAAATCAATTTTTTTATTTAACCTTTTGAAAATTATTTACTAAAATAAATTTTTAATCATTTTTTATTTTTATAGAATTTTTTTAGAGGACTATTCTTCTCACTTTCTGAACAACACAACTTTTTAACCTTTTTACCATGAAAAAAATGTTCTTTTATAGAATATATAGATTTACCTTCCACCATGGCCATCATTATTTGAATATTCCTTTGTATGTTCATAAGGATATTTTTAGAGAAAATTTTTAAAAATTGATTATCAAAGAAAAGGATTTTCAAAATATTTTTCAAAATGAAAAGGATATTTTCTTCAAGAATTTTTTCAAAGATACTTTTATGGTATTTATATTAATCAATAACAACAACCCTTTATTCTTACTTGAATGGGTATATATTGATAACATTCTTAATCTTCCTCTAGATGATTTATTTTTTCCAAGTATTTTATTGAAATTCACTTCCTTGTTTTATTATATATTCATTAATATCCCCTTGAAATATTCACTTTTTTATGATCATTAGACATTAAATTTTCCCCTACATATCTATATTATTTATCATGGATATGATTATTGCTCAAAATATATGTCATTTATATATATGGTTTTTTACTTTGAAATTTATTTAGTTGAATATAGAAATTTTGATAAATTTGTATACTTCACTCAATATAGATATTTTATGTTAAGAAACATTCATTCATGAATTGAATTGATTATTTGATATATGAGGAATTCTTGGACCTAGAGTGACAAGTGGGGCCCAGTATTATATATTCCCCTGATGCATCAGTAGGTATCATGAGACAAATAAGTTAAGATAGAATTAAATGTTATATTACCTGTATATTAACTATCTTTTGAAATTTCTTGATGGTATAGGTTTAATTTTCTAGATACTTAATGTCCAATAATTAAGAATTGGATGCATTCAAAATTCAATTATTATTATCCATGAGATTTACAATATGAAAAAATCTATAGATAAATTCCATTCCAATATTATTAATTAAATATAATTTATTTTTAGTTATTTACCTTTATATATTGATTATTCCTCATATAGTTATTTAAAAGGCATGTTTGATCAGTTATTTACCATTCCATATTAATTATGTTTATTGATTCATAAATGATTTCATTATACTTAACCCTTACTGACCATTTTATCTCACCCTTATTTTCATTTCCTTCCTCCATGATTACATGATAAATAATATGTTTCATATGAAAGGATATTCTAGATATAATAATGTTATTCTTGAAAGAAGATGAAAAAAATATGTTATAATTTGTGTATTCAAATGTAATGAATGTCCCATATATGTATCAAATTCACCAAGACTACTAAATTGATCTCTCCTTTAGGATATGTTTCCATGTATCTTATTCTAATGTAATGGTAGTAGGCATAGGCTCCAGGCATGCTGGAGTTACGGTCGCTAATGTTTTTATTAGATTTAGGTTTAGTAGAAACCTAGGGAACTGCATTTAGGAAAACATATTTTAGGGAACAAAACCCAAATATATACATTGAGAATAAGTATAGAATAACATACTAAGTTTTTTGTAAGGTATAAACTTTTTCTAGGAAATATATTCATGTATAGATACTACAAGTGGACATGGTTCTGGTACATATGTACTTAGGGGTAATAAACTTGAAAAAATCATGTTAGTCTTGACCCAAGAATAACCTAGTTCAAAATAATGGTCCCTATTATGCACCTAGTTTGACACTTTTGGGGGATATTATTAGGTTAATTCGTATTCTATTTAAAAACAATTATGAAATATTTCAATAGATAATAACCTAGGTTAAAACCTATACCAAATAAGTACCTATATTTAAATAACAAGGATAAAGTATTTCTGTATTGGGATTTAAGATTTTAATTATATAAGTATTTTACCAATGGTGTTTGGTCATAAAAATCATGAAGCATCTAAGGATTGTAATAAATTTTAGAAGAATATATGCATTTATTAGTATAATATTTATGGATACCATCATATGTTAAGTGTTTAATGTTGATTATAAGCTCAAAGTCAAAAATGCCTCTTTTTCAGTTTTATGGGATGAGAGTCTACCAATATTAAGGATATTTTGGAAGAAATATATGGAAATAATACCCATTGGTTTAGTACAAGTTTTATTACATAAGTTATTTTAGGAATAATACCTTTAAATTTTATAGAAATAAGTTTAAAGGTATTTATAATCTTTAAGGATAATATAATCACTAATGACACTATAATAATAGTTAAATATTATGAGTATAATTTAAAAAAAAGGTTGTACTAAAAACCTTAGTAAAAAATTATTTAATTATTAACTTTACTTTAAGGATGTCTATCATATTATTTTTGGAATATTATAGAAAATATATTAATATAGTTTGTAAAAAGGAAAACCCATTTATAGGGTGACAGCCCATTACATCCGGCAATGTGATAGTGCTTGAACCCATGACTGAAAGAAGATAAGGGTTTCACTCCTACCACTAGCCTACGTGATGTCCTGGTTAATATTTCATTATATTTAGTTAAAAAAATAATGAATAAATAATAATGATGAACCAATAGTATTAACTTTTAGGTTTAGAGATTAATGTATTAACCGTATTGGTTTTGGAAAATATTTATAGATAGATAGAAAATACTTTTCACTCTTTATAGATTTGACGATCCATTAAAAGTGAATTTTAGTGCTTCAAGCCTAAAAATATTAATTTTTAGATTATTCATTTCATGGAGTAAGCGATGAATTGAAAATTTATTGATGAACAACCAAAGGATGAAATTGTGTTTATGAAATAAAAATATATCAAGTAAGTATATTTCTTTATATTCTTGGGTAGTAAAATAATTATTCAACATTAGGAAAATGATCTTGAAATAAAATGTTTCCCCATTACCATCATTTATAATTATATCAATAAAATTTTCATGCCTATTGGATTTATGGTTTTGAGGCCCTCAACTTTCGATTGATCATTCACTTGTTTGTGATCAATGAAATCAATCACTCCATATAAATATGTAATCTTTTCCTCCATGTCTATATATTCACATTATACTAATTATCTCCTACTTAGAAACATAGTTATATGTTATTCCATATGAACATGTTACTTTCATTTCTCTCTTATTAAGAGTATATTATATTAACCATTTTACTATGTGGGTTTTTCAGTAAGGGAATCTTAAAATATAAAACCATTAATTACTGAGATCAAGATTAAATTGTGACTACAAAATTTATTTAAGGTTGGGAGAATGTAACACCCTTAAATTCTAAAAGAATAAAATTTTATTCAATAGTGTGTATAACACACAACACCAATAGTATAATGGAATATATAATCCCTAGAATTTAAAATATATTTAATATTTTTAATAAATTCAATATATGATATATCTTTCAATGTATGCAATACTGATTTATCTTATGTTACATGCAACAACCACTTTCTTTGAGAGCATGTGTTACACTCAAGACCGAGTTTTTACAAATACTATTAATATTATTTTTTAAAATGAAAATTATCACCTAGAAATTAAATTAGTGGTTATGAATTGGATTAACTAACTTATGAAAATATATGGTTTAATTCATTGGTTACCAATTAAATTTAAATGAATATAAACACCAATTGAATATAAAGGAAACAATTTATGCACCAAAGGCATTTTAACTTGATAAATAAAATTAAGTAATCTTAGTGGATGATATTAAAAATATATATATATTATATATTCAATAAAAAATTACATTAATATAATTAATTTTATAATCATAAGGTGAAAACAAATCCAATTTTATGCATAAAAAAGCTATATTTGTTCTAAAGGAAAATTTGTCACCATTTAATTGTACACTTGTTTTAAAACTAAATTTTAAAACTTTTATAAATTTTAAATGAAAAAATAATTTTAATTTTTGAAATATGATTTTAAAAATTATCTTAGGGTGAATTTTTGGTATTTTCCTAACAAATTTCATTTTTGTATGAATTGTGAAAAATAATGACTTTAAATTGAAAACAAAATTTTCATATAAATAATTTATAATGTGAAATTATATTTAAATTTTTTTTAAAATTTAATTAGATCAATAATAAATATAATAATTCAATTTAGGTAAAATGAATCAATATAATATTGAATTCTGATATAAAAACATTTCAAACTTTTGAATATTTTCACTTTAAAAACTCGCTTTATCATCACGTCTACAGGATAAATTATAAATTAAATTATTCCAATTATGTGTGTTGAATTTAAAAAAATCATTCAATATTTTAAATCATTATAATTTTTAATTTTTAATAATTTCAACTTAATGTTTTACCATAATGGTTAGTGAAAATGGTTAAAATTAATTACAGTGATTAAGGTAAAGACGAGTTTACTTATTGGTTAATCATAAAATATAAGGTGTAGAAATGAACTAAAACTTATCCAAAACCCATTGGATGGATATATTTTTATCATATCCCCTATTTTCTTGAAAATGGTTCATTATTGTAGGAACATTATTTAACATCCCATGTTTTTTATGAAATATTTATCTTTAAAGAATTTGAAAGTGTATGTTGCATGCAGTAGAAAGTTTAGACAAACTGTGAAATATTATATATCCTTTATAACCAATATGTTAAATTATACAAAATTAATATTAATAATTGATTAAAAAAATAAATATCCAACTCAATATTAATGTATTGGTATGTTCTTAAAAAATTATCACATAATTTTTAGTAAATTCACTTCATTCTTTAAAAATATGTTTTCTTCAAAAATGAGTTTATCTTGTTTTTATGAGTGAATATTAATTTTTATAATTTAAAGAAAATTTATCTTAAAATTTTGTTTCATTTTTTAATTCATTATTTCAAAAATTATATTAAAATTATTTTTTTATGATTTTTTGGAAATATTTATTTCTCTGAGAATAGTGAAAATGCTGATTTTTTTTAAAAAATGTATTTTTTTAAAGTATGTATAAGGTAAAATTATGTTTTTAATTATTTTTAAATTTTAATTAGTTTATTTTAATTTATAATAATCCAATTATGGGTTTTAAAGTATTTTATTCATGAATTTCATATAAATACATTTTGTGTTTAGAAAAGGAATTTTTTGAAAAAAATTGTTTTTCCATGATGTTTTACTAGTTTTATTTTAATTTTAATTATGAAAATTCTATGTTTTCAATTGAAAAAAATGGATTCCATGTTTGTATTTATATGTTCCAAATTTATTAAATAGTTCCCTTTTATTTTTTGTTGATATGAATAGTAACACTGATAAATTTTGTTACCATGGTAAAGGGTAAATTGGGTGATTTTGGTTAAAAATAAAATGGTAAGGACTGTAAAATGGCCCTAACACTTGTAAAGATTTTATTAGATGAATTTAATTCGACCATTAACACCTAATAATATAAATTGAGTTATTTAATGGATACATGTCTATAAAAATGACTTATATATTATTTAAATCAAAAAAGTCATAAAATGTCACTTTCTTTGTCTTCAACATCTCTAATGTGTCCACATGAAAAAAAATGGTTACCAATATATATAAGTGTAAATTTTAAAATTAATAATACTTTTTTATGATATAAATTTTTTATGAATTTTTGGGCCATATGATTGCGATTATGATGTTTATAATATTTTATTTAATAAAAATTAAAAGATTTCACATTCATGTTTTAAATACTATAACATTTTTAATATAGGGTTACCCAAGATCTATATTCAATTAAAAATATTATTATAAAATATAGAATATTTATATTCCTTATGGTATTTTATTTTTACTTTTTAGTGAATAAATAAATATATTAAATAATTACACAATGATTATGCAGTAATTACTCAATTAATCAGACAATAAAATAAATGATATTAAAAATATTAAAATAAATTTAATTTGAATTAATTAAGGTTATAAATGAATTTTATAGATGATTATGAAATATTATTACTAAATTAAGTGATTTTGTTTCAATTTTATCATGTTTTAACAATTTTATTAAAGTCAATGTGAATAATATTTTCAAAATTGACACTAATGATATTTTATCAAATCAATATTTTATTGAATTGTTTATAAATCATAAAACATATTTAAAAATAAAAATTAATTATTATATGGTCTATAATATTATAAATTGTTCATTTATTGTCCAATTTACATCACATAATTAAAAATTAAAACCTTTTAAAATTGAAAAATGTGTTACCATAATTAAAATTAAAATAGCTTAACAAAGGGTTACTCAAAATGATAAGGTTTAAAATAAGTCCAAAACTTTTCTAAAATCTATTGGTTGATAATATTACAACCTTATCATATCTTATATTCAAATCCATCTCTATTTTGTGTCATTTTGATAAAAAAAATAATATATTATAATTTAATCTTTTGAGAAATTCTAAAAGTAACCCTCACCTCTATTATAAAAGGACACCTCGTCATCCACTTTATCACATCGCATTGAGCCTTCTATCACAACCATACCCTATAAATTCTTATTTTAAAATTTCATATAAACATTATAGAGGTTATTTTATTCTTTAAACATCATGAATAGATCCCTTTAGAATAGATCCAAAGCAGATGTTTTCGAAGAAGAGATAATTGCTCTAATTGATCACTTTCTTTTTTTACCCTTCCTTATCTCCTATAAATCTATGTTGTTTATCATAAAATAAAAAATTCATTATCCTAAATATTATTAAATATTATTATTATTAAACAACAATTATATACCCTCTTTACCATCAAATAAAAAGTTAAAGTATCGCTCATTCTTACGTACGACTTATCATCTCCACGTAGTGATACAATTCATTTTTCATCACCATATTATATGTATGTGTATTATGATGATATCAGTGATTATATATGATATTTAAAATATAATTATACCTTTTATAATTTTAATATTATTTCTACCTTATCATTATCCAATATTTTTAGAAATGATAATGTCACTCATAAGTGTGTATAGACTACCATCTCCATGATGTGATGTGATTAATTTTCACTTATATTTAATATGTATGGTAATAAGGATAATTTTGATGAACATATATTATATATATAACATAATAATTATTCTATAAAGGTTTATTATTATTTACCATTCCTTTATTTCATTAGATGAAAAATGGATACAACATTCATGCGTAAGTACGGCATACCGTCTCCATGAACGGTGTAATTCATTTTTATATCTCTAATTTGTATGAATAATTATGTATATAATGAATATATACTATCTTAAAACCATGATTAAAATTATTTAAATTATGGTACCATGATCAAATTATAATAATCCATATTACCAAACCGAAACATGCTTGGAAAACAATGTAGTAATAACCCAAAATAGTGGTTTTAATAAAAAAAAATTAATAAATGGGTGTTAATATTTTTATAAAAAAGTCATAAAATATATGAGGGATATAATTTTATAGAAAAAAATTATAATAAATTCATATTTATTGTAAAAGAGTTTTAAATGTGAACAAAGAAATTCAAGACTTGAGGTAAGATAATTTTTAACAAAATTTTCATTCATTGTGTTAAACTACTGTTTCATTGATTATGTCATTCTATGATTATGTGTGAAGTTAATTTTGATTATATTATTTTTTATTTAAAAATTTTATGGTTACTTATAGTGAATAAATGTAATCAACTTATTTGATCTATTATTTCTTCAATTATATGATATTTGTAAGGATTTATGTTAGAATGTCATTTTAATTTGAGATTTTTTGTATTTATGTCCCCACTAGGAAATATTTCTCCCTTATTTCTATGTTTTATAAAAAAATAAAAAAGGTTTTGATTACTACTCTATGAATTTTTAAATTCATTTTTACCCATGTATTAGTTTTTACAAAATGCTTTTGAAATGAATATTTTTTTTTCTAAACAAGGATCTTTGTGAATTTTCCAGAAAAAATATACAGAATGAATGTTTTTTAACATATACGGCATGATAGGATTTTCCCATTTTTATGAAAAAATAATCTATTTAATCTTATGATCCCATAATGGGTGCCTCCTTGGGTTTCCTCTTCTCTCATCATCTTACCTCTTCTCTGGTGATGGACCCTCTCCGAGTCTCGACTCCTCTTCCCCTAGAAGCTCCTTCCTTCAATGGTCGAGGATTTTATGGGTTTGTTTTTTATCACAATTCATATGGTTTTCCATTTGATTAGGATGATTTGGTCCTTGTATGGTGGGGTTCTTTGGTTTTGAAATGTAGCAAGGTGGTTTTTGTCAACTAGGGTCAATACACAGACGCAGATGGAATTGTAAGAAAGCTCAGTTTTGGTAGTACCTCATTTCTTGTTCATTTCTATTTTCTTCTCAAATTTTCTCTATAGTGTCATTCAATTCCATATTTAGGTGAAAACGCGTCTCGTCGTTTCAATTTATGGCCCCCAGTTTCAGCACTCTGAGCCTTCTCGATGAATCCCAATATTTCATTCTTCTCCTTCATTGGTTCATCTTAGTGGGTTTCTGCTTTTTGGATTGATCATGGCCCTAATTCAGCACTTATGATAATGGAGGTTCTTGTCTTGGATTCCTCTCTGACGTCCTTAGCATGCTTCGTTGGTGAAGGTGGTGGTTCTTTAGTGTGTTGGTGATTTCCCTCGGTGACAGTCTTCTGTCTTTGGGTTGTGTCGATGGTGGTTCAGTAACAACGAATGACACTACTAGTAATGAGTCATATTAGTGTGATCTATTTGATATGTGATGTGATGGAGTGCATGGTAGCATTACAGTCGCAGGTTGTTATGTGTATTTTTTGGGTGGATTAGTCTTGGACCAGATCCCCTGACCGGCCTGTTTATGATTATTGCATTTTGGTGTTTTGTTTTTGCTTTTAGGCGGGTCTGGTCCTGGACTCTGTTCCTTGGCCAACCCACTTATGGTTCTTTATGGGTTGGTTCTCACTTTTAATTAAAGTGTTATTATTTTATAAAATAAAAAAAAAGTGTGTTTGTATTTAATCTTACTTTACAATCTTACAATGTTATTTTCAAATAAAATGTTTTCCTTTATAATTGTGTAGCTTTTAAAAAAATTAAAATTTTAAAGGATATTTTTCTAAGAATTTTTTAAAGTGGTATTTCAAAATAATTTTCCATATAATATAACATTAATTGATATTAATTATGATTTAATGTGGTTATGATTCAAGGATACTATCCTTATTCATTCTATGGTTGATTTATGTTTATGATGTAATGGTATTATGAAACCCATTTCTTTTCATGGGATATGACATCATTAATGATTTATGTTCATGTGGAACACATTTGTATGGTTTTAATTATATAATGGGTGGGACCTATATATCCATTAAATGAATTTTTTAAATCTTAATATCTCATTATATAATAATGGTTAACAATTCAACGTACTTGATCCATAATCAGAAATAGGTGCATCTTGGTTTACTATGGGAAATAAGTGCATCCTGATCCACTATGGGAAATAGGTGTTTCAAGGTCCACTATATTGATATTATTGGTAGTTAAAATTGACAGATGAAATGATTTTCTATATTTATGATGGTTCCACACTTTTATGACATGAGATTATGGTTTATGATTTATTTATAATTATTTTTCACTCTTATGGTTCATCTTTTCTGAAATGATAATGTTTTTCCAAGAATAATGATTATGATCTATGACAGGTTAGGTATGAACTTCAGAAGTTATGTTCAAGATAAAATAACCCAATTATTATCTTATGATTTCATATTACCATGGATTTATATCTCCTTTTTTTACCCTTAGTGATCATATGAGCTCACCATTTATTATGTTTCCTTCCTCTGGTGATGAATAATGTTTTAGGTAGGGTATGCCTAAGAGGAGTACTGTGTTGGGAAATATTCATGGAAGATGTTTAAGATCTTTCATAAATCAAGAATATTGTATTTCTAGTCTCTAAAGACTCTAATCCTTTATTGTTCGTGCATGTATTATATTTTGATTCATCTAAAAATGTTTAATAAATATTTATGAAAATTATGCGAAATTATAGTTGGTATCAGAGCATAGAATATAAAATCTTTGTAGATTAGGGTAAGATAGATTTTATAAAAACCCTAGTGGTGGGACTAAATATGGGATAAAATCCTAATGTTTTTATAATGAACATTAATGACCTAGGATAAACAAAAAAAGTGTCATAGAAGAAGTTTTAACCATTTAGACATTCTATAAATTATTTTTTAGAGTTATGTGGTTATCCACTATGATTATTGTTTCTCATGACATGATTTATTATTTTATTTAATGTATAGAACCTGAAATAATTATGTTAATTATGACTATGACATATAATGCAATAGTTTTCCACCTAAGAAACCAAACATTTTTGGGTTTGGAATGAAAAATATTGCAATTATGCTCAAGTAACTTTCTCAGGCTATGAATCATTTTTTGTTTCCAAATGTTCAAAGGACGGAACAATGTACTGATTAATCTTACATGAGAAAACATCAAACTTCTTTTAATGGGTGTTCTGACCCACTAGAGTCTGAGCGATGGATAAACACCATTGAGAAAATATTTTATGATCTTCAATGCTTAGGACATGAAAAATTTTCCCCAATTGTTTATCATTTAGAAGATAAAGTTGATCAGTAGTGGAATATGATCAATATTACAAGGAAATTGGTTGATATTGAATCCATGGAATGGGATGAGTTTAAGGGGATATTCTTTACTAATTACTTTCCTCATATTTTACATAAAATATGTAGAAGTATTTTCTTGAGCTAAATAAAAAGGATGACGAATCCATTAGTACATATGAAGTAAATTTTTCAAGGCTGGAAATGTATTCCTCTGGTTTAATTATCATCCCTAAAAGTAAAATTGATTTGATCCTTTAGTGTCCTAAAACCAACTCTCTGAAAGGAATTAGCTATAATAGACTTTAGTAGCTATGAATAAATTGTTTGATCTACACTCAAAGTAGAAATGGAAATTGGAGATTCCCACCATTATTATGGTATTAATAAGAAAGAAATATTGAGTATCATGAAAACAAGAATAAATCGTATGGTGAAAAGAAATTTTAGTCATCTAGAAGTCATAAATTTTTGAAGAAACATAAAGATAAATGTTTGAATGGAACCAGAAGGTTATTTCAATATGAAAAGGTAGGTTATAAATCCCTTGAATATAAAAATGTGATTAATGGTTTGGTTATTATAATGGAGGATAGGATGCCAACTCCCCACCCACACTCTAGTGTTTCGAGTGTAATAATTTTGGGAACTAATTGAATAAATTTCCAAATTTAATGTCTAAAGTATATGATAAGTTGAAATAACCACTAAGGCCAAAGAAAAAAAGGTAAATATTATGCAATCAAAATGGATGAATTGAATTATAATAATTAGAGAACCTTTATTCTCCCCTACTTACTTAAGAGTTTCATATTTTCTTTTTTATGTATGATCTCTATGAAAAATCTTATTTTTCATCCTTTAGAGAAATTTGGCATGATTATCTCCTTTTACATGGATTATAGAATAATAAAATCACATTTGATATTGTATTTGTAAAAGGATAAAACTAAACTTCAAATGAAACTATTTTCTTATAAGATAAGGTATTGTATAAGGAATAAAGGGTTAATTAACTTTTAGAAGTGTATCTATGTAAGATTAACATAATAATTATGGATACAATCATGGGTATATGTGTTGACACCCATTTCAAGTTTTTACATGATTAAGATTAAGTATATTTTAAGATACATGGAAATACAATCCTTGGTTTTGTATGTGTGACAAAGATATTAAAGGAGGAATGTCTTTACACTTTGTGGACATGTTGCTAACCTTTAGGGTTTATCTTATTTTTATATTAAGGTAATAATGGTTTTTATTTAATCACCTTATGAAGTTAGAAAACTTAATTCAAAGAAGATTCATCTCTGGATCTTCTTTTCAAAAATATATATTAATAAAGAAGTAAAGTTATATATATTACCATATTCAATTATAATTGATTAGGATGTGAAGTTTTCCTCAAAGTTTTGGTGAATTCCTTAGCAATGTATTAACATAGAATTGATCACTTCATATTAACCTTAGGAATATGGTTAGTCTATTATAATAGTTCAAAATTCATAGAATTACTAAAATAATGTTCTATGGATTTCAAATGTGGTTTGTATAAAAACCTCCCTCAAGTTGAGTTTTCTTGAAATAATAGATTTCACTCGAGAATTCAAATGGATAACTATGAAAATAAGTGTATAATTAAAATGTACTAGAAATAATTTGTTGAAATAAATATTATAAGACATTCCCGGGATGATAATATGGAAAATAAGATTAAAGTCATTCAAAAACACATAAGGAAAACACAAAGTTGAGAAAAATGTTATATTTATAATCGTTGGCATAATCTAGAATTTTATGTTGGTGAATATATTTATATTAATTTATTTGTGGATTAAAGAAGGGAAAAGTAATCCCTAGGTATATTGGTATCTTTTAAATACTTAATCATATCGAGACAGTAGCTTATCAATTGGAACTTCCACTGAATCTCTCTCAAGTTCATGATGTGTTCCATGTATCTATTCTGAGGAAGTACATACTTGATATCTCATATGTACTAAACTCATAGGTCATACAAATGAAGCATGGTATTTCTTATGAAGAATAATTTCTAGAGATTCTAAATTATATATGGAAAGTTCTATGAAATAAAACCACTCTCTTGGTTAATGTTTTGTAGAGAAACCACTAGCTTGAAGAACTTACATATGAAAAGAAGGATATGATGACGTAGAGGTTTAATCATCTATTTGTATCCAAGTGATGAATTATAAGGGTAAAATTAATTTTAATTGGTCTAGGATTTAACACCCCAAAATTTTTATGAAATATTTCTCTTTAAATAATTTGACAGCTTATGTTGTGCATGATAGAAAGTTTAGACAAACTGTGAAATATTATATATACTTTATAACCTAGCCATTAAAATGGTAAGAATAAATATAAATAAATGATTTATGAAATTAATATCAAACTTAATATTAATTTATTTTTAAGTTCTCATAAAATAATCACATAATTTTTAGTAAAGTCACTTTATTATTCAAAAATATGTTTTCTTGAAAAATGAGTTTATCTTATTTTCATGAGTGAATATAAATTTCTTGAATTTATATAAAATCTATTTGAAAAAATAAATCTTATTTTTGAATTTATAATTTCAAAAATTATCTTTAAATTATTTTTTGATAATTTCTTGAAAACATTTATTTTTAGGGAATAGAGAAAATATTAATTTTTATTGAGAATGATATTTTATTTTAAAGTCTTTACAAGGTAAAATTATGTTTTGGATTATTTTTAAATTTTTATAAGTTAATTTTTTTTTTAAAATAATCTAATTATGGTTTTTGAGAAATATTTTATATATTAATTTATTATAAAAAACATTTTGTGTTTAAAAATGGTGTTTTTCCGAAAAAAAAATAGTTTTTCATTGCATTTTAGATATTATATATTAAATTAAATTCTGAAACTTCTGTGTTTTGAATTTTGAAAAATGGATTAAATATTTATATTTTTAAATTTTAAATTTATTAAATATTTTCCTTTTATTTTTTGTTGATATGAATAGTAACCTCAGTAAATTTTGTTACCACGATAAAGGGTATATTGGGTAATTTATGTTAAAAATAGAATTATAATGACTATAAAATGACCCTAACACTTGAAAAAAATTATTAGGTGAATTTAATTCGACCCTTAAGACATAATTATTTAAATTTAGATTTTTAATGGACACATGTCCATGAAATTGACTTATATATTATTTAAATCAAAAAAAGTCACAAAATGTTACTTTCTTTGTCTTAAACATCTTTATGTATCCGCATGGAGAAAAAAAATAGGTTATTAACGTTTATAACTGTAAATTTTTAAATTAATAAACGTATTTTCATGATATAAATTTATTTATGAATTTTGGGGCCACTCGGATGAGATTATGATGTTTATAATATTTTATTTAATAAAAATTCAAAATGTCCCAATAATGGTTAAAATACTATAACATTTTTAATATAGTGTTACACAAAATATATATTCTACTGTAAATATTACTATTTAATATATATTATTCATATTCATTGTGGTATTTTTTTTAATTTTTAGTGAATAATTAAATATATTAAATAATTACACAATGATGATTTAGTAATTACTCGATTAATGAAATAATAAAATAATTGATATTAAAAATATTAAAATAAATATAATTTGAATTAATTAAGGTGATATAATAATTTTATATATTATTTTGACACATTAGGATTGTATTTAATTATTTGGTTCAAAGTTATATTATTTTCTTGAATTTATTAAAGATAAAGAAATTAATAATGTCAAAATTGACACTAATGATATTTTATCAAAATAATATTTCATTAAATTATTTAGAAAAAATAAAACCTATTTTAAAATAAAAATTAATTATGAGATGGTCTAAAATATCATAAATTATTCATTTACTCTCCAATTTTCATCACATAATTAAAAATTACGACCTTTTAATATTGAAAAATTTATTACATTAGTTAAACTTAAAATAGGTTAACTAAGGATTAATTAAAATGATAAGGTTTAAGATAATTACAAAACAAGTATAAAATATATTGGTTGATGATATTAAAACCCTATAATATATTATATTTTAACTTATTTTCATTTTGTACAATTTGGATGGAAATTTGATTTATTAAAATTTAATCTTTGGAGAAATTCCAAAAAGTTCTAATCCCCTCAATTATAAAAGGATAACTCCTCCAACACTTCTTCACATAACTTTGATCCTTCTAGATCGACCATCCCTTGAAACATTTTATTCTAAAATTCTATATCTATAATCTGTAGGTTCTGTTATTCTCAAAATTCTAACCCAATAGCCCTTTAGTGGAGATCCAAAGGATACGTTTCGAAGAAGAGGTAATCACTCTAACAGATCATTTTCTTTTCCTACTCTTCCTTACCTCCTACAAATATATGATGTTTTTCATAAAATAATAACTTTAGTATCATTAATATAATGAAATTTTATTATTATTATTAAAACTCTATTATAAACCCTCTTTACCATCAAATCCAAATTGAAAGTATCGCTCGTATGTTCATACAACTTACCATCTCTACGTAATAATACAATTTTTTTTCATAAAATTCTTATATGGATGGGTATTATGAAGGTATTAGTGATTATATATGATATTTATAATATAATTTTAACCCTGAAATGATACTATTATGTTTACCTTATCATCATCTAATCTTTTGAGAAACGATAATGTCGGTCATGCGTACGTATCGACTACCATCTCCATGATGCAATGTGATTCGTTTTCACTTATATTTCACATGGATGGTAATAAATATAATTTTGAATAACATATATGATATATATAACATAATATGGATTCTTTAAAGGTTTATTATTATTTACCTTTCTTTCATTCCATTAGATGAAAAAATGGAAACATCATTCATGCGTATGTACGGCCTACCGTCTCCATAAATTGTGTAATTCATTTTTCTATCTACAATTTTTAGGAATAATTATGTATATAATTAATATATATGATGTTTAAAACATGATTAAAATTATTTAAATTATGGGACATTGATAAAATTATAAGGATAGGGACTACCAAATCAAAACATTCTTGGAAAACGAAGCAGTAATCACACAGAACAGTTATTTTAATAACAAATTATTAATAAAATGGTGACAAGATGTTATTTACAAATAATACATGATATTTTGGATATTTTTGTTATTCAATACATGTATAATAAATTCTTATTTATTATAAATTAGGTTTTAATGTGAAAAAAACAAATTCAAGACTTGGGGTAAGTTAATTATTAACTCAATTTAGATCATTGTGTTAAACTACTATTTCATTGATTATGTTGTTATATGATTATGTGAGAAATTAATTTTGATTATATTATGTCTAATTTGAGATTTTTTTATTTGTATTTACATATAATACACATAATAAATTCATTTTACTAATTCTCACTTCAATGATATGATATTTTCAATGATTTATGTCACGAACTCATTTTTATTTGAGATTTTTTATGTTTATGTCTCTAATAGGAAATATTTCTCTTCCATTTACATGTTTTATAAAAAATAAAAATGGTTTTTAATATTATATTGTTATTTTTCTAAATCCATTTTTACCCATATTTTACTTTTTACAAAATATTTTTGAAAAGAATATTTTTTTCATTTTCTGAACAAGGATCTTTGTGAATCTTCCGACAAAAATATACAAAATGAATGTTTTTTTACCTATAAATAATGGGTAGATTTTATTTTTATCATGAAACATTAATTACATGAATATTACTTTAAAATATTTCAAAGTTATTTTCAATTAAAATATTTTCCTTTGTAATTATGTGGATTTTAAACAAATGTTTTGAAAATTTAAAGGATATTTTATTCAAGAATTATTTAAAGTGATCTTTAAAAATAATTATCCATATAATATAACATTATTTTATGTTACTTATAATTTAATATGGTTATAATTAGAGTATTATATCCTTATTATTTCTATGGTTTATTTATGTTTATGATGGAATGGTGTTTATAAAACTCATTTCTTTTCATGAATTATGACATGATGAATAATTTATGATCATATGGAACACATATCTATGGTTTTCATTATATAATGGGTGGGACCTATATCTCACTCTAATGAATTTGGTAATGTTTAATGTCTTATTATATAACAATGTGAAAAAATTTCATGGGATTAATCTATAATGGGAAATAGGTGTATCCTGATCCATGATGGGAAACTGGGGTGTCGTGATACACTATATTGGTGGTCTTGGTAGTTAACCTTAAAAAATGAAATGGTTTTATATATTTATGTGGGATACACACTTTTATGACATGATATTATGGTTTATGATTTATTTATGATTATTTTTCACTCTTATGGTTCATGTTTTCTAAAATGATAATGTGTATGACAAGAATCGTGATTATGATCTATGATAGGTTGGGTATGAACTTCATAAGTCATACTCAAGATCACATAACCTTATTCTTATCTTGTTATTTCATATCATCACTAATTTTTATCTCCTATTTTTACCATTACTATAAATTTGAGATCACACTTTATTATGTTTCATTTCCCCTGTGATGAATTAGGGTTTATGTTTGGTATACCTAATATGAGTAATATGTTTGAAGATCTTTAAGGAGATGTTGAGGATCTTTCATAAATTAATAAGATTGTATATATAGTCTCAAAAGACTCTAAATATTTATGGTCCTAGGATGGATAATATTTTTATTCATCTAAAAAAATTTATATCTATGTATGAAAATTATGTGCCTTCAAACATGAGTTAAGGGATACCACCTAATAGTATTTAATATTTGGTATTTACAAGAATTCCACTCCTCCTCCGTTATAAAATGGATCTCACTCCCCTCACATATTCACACATCTCAAGAACTTTTCATTATCCAAATACTTCCCAATTACATTCCCAACTTCCCTCCCCTCATCTTAGAATCCTTAGTTCATGTATAAATCAAACCGTCAAAGGTTTTAGTGAAACTAAAAGGAGGATACCAGAAGTAAAGGTAATGTTCTTCTAAAAGCGTTCTTATTTTATTTCCTTATCCACCCCCTTTAATTTATATTATACCATGATTATATAATAAAATCATTATCATTATTAAATTTAGGTGTTTTTATTTTAATTTTAATTCCTATAACTTCACACACTTCTAAAAAATGGGTTACGAAATCATCATTCGTGTTTATGGCAGACTACCACCTCATGAATCGACATCATTTGTTTTTCCATTACCACCTTTCACATATGGTAATAATAATAGATTTATAGTTTATATATTATATATATGATATTTATGATTCTATTATTATTTTTTATTATTATATCACACATACCTTCATGCTTTCCATTTTGTGGGAATATGATAACATCGCTCGTGTGTACGGTGGACTACCACCTTACGAAGAAATGTGATTCGTTCACGATTTACATAGAAGGTGTTAAGGATAGTTTTAATAAAAATATGTGATATATATAACATAAATTTGATATTTTAATGATAATATACATATATATCATTTAGTTTTCTTTCTTTTAATACGATAATATAATGGAAGTAGTGTTCATGGGTGTGTACGACCTACCATCTCCATGACCGATGCATTTCATTTCCTGTCACTAAATTTTTGGTATTACTATAAATACATATATATTGATTATATATGATATTTAATTAATGTTTTTATTTCTATATATTATTAAATTATTATCTAAGTAAGATTAACAAAAAAATAACAAGTTAAAACATACTCAAAAAACAAGGCAATTAACACATGAAACAATGAACATAATGAAATATTATTGATGAATGGGTATTATTATTTTATAAAAGGATCATATATGATATTATAAACATTAATATGATTCCATAATAAGTTTATAACATATTTAAACCACTATACATGAGGTTAAGTAAAGTATTACTAAAATTAAAGTGTGTGGTAAGGGATTTCATCTCAATTTCATTTCATTGAGGCATATTGTAATGTTATGCACCTAATTTATTATATATAGTGTATATACATCACATTTGGGATGTAATATCATAAATAAATCATTATTAAATTTATTTTAAGTTTAAATTTGAAATATTTCATATAAGGTGTTTCAATTTAAAGTTACTAAGTTGTAGATAAATTTCATAACTCAATTTATTTTCATTAGGTTATATTAATTCTTCATTGTCAATGATACTGTATAATTATGTGTATAGTGATTTTTTATTATATATTTTTTTATTCACAATCTTTTTATGTATATTTATCATTTATACACATAATATATTTATTTATTATTTATCAATTCAATGTTATAACTATTTAAAGTGTTTATTTTACAATCTCATTCAAATCTAGATTATTTATTCTTGAATATGTAGTAATGGAAATTATTAGATTATTATTTACAAATTCATTTTATTATCCTTTGGTTATTCATAATATTTTTCAAGTAATAGTACCATTTTTTCATTCTTGGTACTTAAAATTATCAAGAAAATGTTTTAATAAAATCAGAATTCATTTCTATATTTGATCAGAAATCCATTTTCTTATAAAACCATGTTTTCTAAAAATATTTTAAATTTTTTTATTTAAACATTACAATTTTCTATATTGAAATAAATTTTCATCCATTTTTTCTTTTTAAAAAAATCATAGGAATCTTCTTATCACTTTCCAGATAAGGTACTTTTTTAACCTTTTTACCATGAAAAAGGAATGTATTTTTATAGAATTATAAATTTACCCACTTTCATGACAGTTATTTATTTGAGTATTCATTTTTAAGTTTATGAGGATATTTTTAAAGAATTTTTTTTAAAATTTATTTTCAAATAAAAATATTTTCAAAAAAAAGTAAAATGAAAAGTATATTTAGCTCTGGATTTTTTTAAAGATATTTTTATGGTATTTCTATTCATCAATGAAAAACCCATTTATTATTACTCCAATGGGTATATTTTTATACCATCCTTACTCTTCCTCTGGATGGTTTATTTTGACCAAGGTTTATATAGACATTCATGTAATTATTTCATTTTGTATTCATTAACTTTTCCTTGAAATATTTACTTTCCTAAGATCATTAGAAATTAAATTTTCCTTAAATATTCATATTATTTATCATGGATATTCTTATTATTAAGTTGTATCTCATTTTTATACACTGTGTTTTAATTTAAAATTTATTTGACTAACTGAGTAAGTATTGATAAATATATATCCTTCACTCAATATGGATATTTGTTGTTAAGGAACATTGATTTATGAATTAAATCAATTATTTGATATATAAGGAATACTTATACCAAAAGTGACAAGTGGGACCTAATATTATATATCCCCTCGATGCATTGGTAGGTCTCATGAGAAAAAATAGTTAAGATATAATTAAATGGGTTATTACCTATAGATTAAAATGTCTTTGGAAAGGTCTTTATGCTAGTGGTTTCATGTTCCAGATATATGATATCCAATAATTAAGCATTCTATACATTAAAAATATAGTTATTATTATCTATGATATTTTCACTATAAAAAAAATATATGGATTCATTTAATTCTTATTTTATTGATTAAATGAAATGATTTTTCATTTATTTACCTTTCCATATTGATTATTAATTTTCCAGTTATTTAAATGGAATATGTGTTCACTTATTTACCTTAACATATATTATTATGCTCATTGATTCATTAATTATTCCATACACATAACCCTTAATGAGAATTTGAGATCACTCTTATTTTGTTTCCTTTCCCCACGATTCCAGGAAGAATAATATATTTGATATGAAAGGATATTCTTGAGGGGATAATGTTATTCTCAAAATAAAAAGAAGAAAAATTATGTTGCAATTTTTGCATTAAAATATAATGAAATTCAATTGTATGTGTCTTTTTTACCAAGACTACTAAACATATTGGTCTTTTAGGATGCATTTCCTTATATCTTATTCCAATGTAATGGTAATAGGTATCGACTTTAATTATATTGGGGTGGAGGTCGCTACAATGGGTCCATAAAAATTCACTATTATAAAGAAATGAATAGAACTTTTTCTAAAACTCATATTGGTCGTATATCTCTAGATAGGTAAGATTATAATGACACCTATTAGTTTATAATATTTTTCTTATAAAACACGATCCATAAAAAAATTATAACTTTGTGAAATCTACTCCAAAAAATTTCATCTAAAAATTCCATCTGATTACACTATTTGATTTCTCCATTCAGTGTTCCTATATTCAGTAATCTCTCTATGAGGAACCTTTTCTAAAACCTCACCTAATACAAATTTCTATTTTTTATGATTTAACAAAACTCAGAACCTGAGAAACTTTTTTATTGAAATTATGTATGTTGCACTCTATCCAATAATTTGAATTAACCTCTATCTGATTACTCTAATCAAAACATTCTATATGGAACTATTCTTCAATACAAAACTCAACAATTATTGGAAACTCACTTTTAAAAAAACTCTACATCACTTAAAATTTTTTCATGCACTAATAATTTCAAGTATGATATACTTTTTCACTCCTATTTTTATATTCTTAAGAAATAGAAAAGTCGTGAAACAAATATCATTTTTCCACTCATTGAAATCTATAAATATTAATTTCATGCTCATTTTAATCTCATTGGGATATTATCAACTCTTATAGAGTATTCTTGAATATTATCAAATTCTTCAACATTTCCACCTTTATTAATTTCAATAAATTCAGAATTTAAGTAATTCTTCAACATTATTTTTCTCAAAAAAATATTATAACCAAATGAAAATCCTATCACAATATCAAAAATATTGAAACATTTACAAATTTTTGTAAATATTTTTATTAAAAATATATCTGGAATTGTTTTTATAGAATTCTATGTTTGATCCTCTTCATCAAGTTGTTTTCTTTAGTTTCCTTGGATAATTCTTCTTACATCAGCTCGGTTAATCATATGATTCTTTAGAGAAGTCTGTCTAATGGACACCCTTATAAAAATTTTGTTCAATGGACTTCCTTATAAGTTCTTCAAATATTTAAAGCATTGATCAATATCCTATAACAAGACAGTTTTGTTAAAAATTTATACAAATTGTCTATCCAAAAAAATACATGCCCTTATCTAACTCCCTTAGACCATTTGAAGAAAACTCACTCAAGACAAACATAGAACACATTACACATACCATTACTCAAATCCAACTAAATATGGTTGACTATATTTTTGAAACCTTTATAGACATCAAACACCTACAATGTTTTTTCCAATAGAAACTTCAACAAATCCTGTACAACTTAATTTTTCTTCCTTTTGTGTTTTCAAAAAAAACATAGCATTTGGAAAAATAATTAATTTTCTATTTTAGATATCAATTTTATTATATGAGACTAATATAATCTTTTTTATTGTCCATTTATGATTATATTGTTGATCTTTTCTATCTTTTAGGAAATTCCTTTATCCGACCAACTTTTTTCGGAAGAGGAAACTTCAAACTTCATCATATTTATGTTCAATGGAAAATATGATCTCTGTAGATACATAAGATTAATTCATGGATATGACATATTTTTAGATGAATATTCAATATATTACATAAACATACACCTAGGGACCATAATAGTTTAGTGACTTTAGAAACATAGACTATAATTTTATTAATTTGGTAAAAGATCTTAAATGTCTCACACAAAGATCTTTTGACATATCACTCCTCTTAGAATTACCATACCTAAACCTTTCATAAATATCATTCCATCAATAACATAAATCATTAATAGAAATAATAATAATTTTATCCTTGGTTTATATCCCCAATAAAGCATAAGTTACATCAAAGTATGTCATTTTATATGGAGAATTATTTTGAAATATAAATCACTTAGAACATTTATTTTAGAAGATAAATTTTCTTTAAAAATACCTCTTTAAATATAAAACATTTTATAAATCATTTTATTTTAAAATAATCATGAAAACTTATAATGTAATATTTTAGAAACATTTAAAACATTTATTTAGAAAAATATACTTTCTTATTTGAAAAAAAAATTAAACGTAAAAAAATTTATAAAATACTTTAGTTTAAAAATAATATTGAAAAATTATAATGGATACTTCAAATAAAATAATGTTCATGATGATTGGAAATTTCATTCATGTCATACACAAAGTTTCCTTTCACATTTTGGATAAAATACAAACAGGTATAGTTTTCTAAAACAACATGGTGAATCCTTTTAAAACAATTTGTCAAAATTAAAACATGGTCAAAATTTTCTTTAATAAACTATTTTATAAAATTTTAAAATCATTTTTTAAAACTTTTTTAGAAAACCTTTTTTGGAAGAAAATGGGTTTTCAGCTAAAAAGATGATTTTTCTTATAAACCTTATTTTTAAACTCAAGATTATATAAATAGTGGAAAATAAAGGATAAAAATTGTTTAATAGTGAAATAACCAAAGGATAATAAAATTCATGAGATTATTGAGACATATATCATAATATTATATCATTTGGAACATAATCATAAATAATCCTAATAAACAATGATATTGTAATATAAAATGTGTACCACATTAGTAACTTTAGAACAAAATAACCATTAAGGGGCATCATTAAATTAAAATTAAAATAACATTAGAATAAAAAATTAATGATATTAGAGATAAATAGGGTTTTATATACACCAAGTAAAGGAATATAGGTGTATAAAATAACATATGTCTCTTAGAAGGCATATTGAGAGAAAACGCTTATTGTTTTGGTAACTTTTGAACCGTAAACCCCATGAAAGATAGATCCTAAAATTGGTATATAAATTCCTATATTTTTAGTTATAATCATCATAAAATACATTCATGGTTATTATATACACCACATAAAATAAATTGTTGATGAATATTTCATGTGTCTCACAAAAGTAGATAGCGAGACGATAATTTATTACCTTAAGTCTTAACTTCATTCATAGATGTTCAAACCTCATGTATAATAAATATAATTTTATTAATCATCTATTAAATAACCATAATTATATATATCATACAATATATGAATTATTTATTTCTTTTTATTACCTATTTATTAATAATTCCATGTTAAAGTCATATTTTGGGTAATAGCTGATTATTTTTCATATATTTTTTGATTTTTTATTATCGGTCATATTACTTGATCATGGTTCTATAATCTCCATAATAATACTCCTAAAATAATTAAAAAATTTATATTTAAATTATACTTTTAATACCAACAATGAAATATGATTTTTTGAAATGAAGTATGTTACGATCATGGATGTGGTAGGTTGTACATGCGCATGAGTAATGCTTCCATTATTCATCAATCATTATGGAAAAGAGGTATGTAATATAATAACATTAAATAATGATAATAATATAACAAATAACATATTATTTCTTTAAATACACTTATACATATCATCTATTTTTTGGTGATGAGAAAAGAGAGTTGCATAACTTCGTGAAGGCGGTAGACCACATGTACATAAATGATGGTATCATCTTTCAGTGAGTGAAAATGTAAGAAATAAAATGATGTATTATATTTTCATAATGATAACTATTTCAATAATATAATGAATATGTCATTTATATCACATATATTTATCCTTTTTATCTTCTATGTAAAGTGTTAGTGAATAAATAACCACATCACACCGTGCGGCGTTAGTCAGTAGTATACACGAGTGACATTATTGTATCACCTATAAAATGAAAAGTAAAAAAGTTATATATGATATAATTACTCCATAGGAATAATTATTTTATAAATATCATATATATATATATATATTATACATTATCATACCCAACTGTGGGGGTGGTAATGTAAAAAATGAATGACATCGTTTCATGAGAGGATAAGCCAACATACACCCAAACAATGATTTTGTAACCTATTTGATGGAAGACAATATGGTGTGGGTAATTACCTTAACATAAAAAAATATCATTATATTTAATATTATTATATTATAATATCATAATTTTAAAATAGTAATTTAAGGAGCTTGATAAAGAAATTAAATAAAAGCACTCGTTGGAGAACATTACCTCTTCTTTGAGTAACCTCCTTAGGTTTTCACCAAAAGCCTTCCTAGGTTGGATTTCTACCCAAACTAAGGATTACAAGATGAGATTATGGAAGTTGGAAAATGATTTAGGAATTTATTTTTATATCTATATGTCTTGAGATGTTTTCAGAAGTGAAGGGTGGTGGTGGCCTTTTATAAGTGCGGGAAAGGAACCCACTTGGAAACTACCTAAAAATATCCCAAAAGAATTCAAAATGACAAAGTCATTCACATGTAAAAATATTAAAAATAACCCTATATTAGAAAATTCTAATTTTAAGATGTAAATATGTCAATCCAATATTATTTAAACATGTTTTGGGTCATTTTTAAACCTTATCTTTTTATTTTAACCCCACGGTAAACTCATTTTTACATTAATCGTGGTAATTAATTTTTTAGTTTTTTCACTCTTAATTTGGTAAAATATTAAGTTGAAATCATAAATTAATTTAATTATGATGATTAAAAATATGGAATCCATTTTTAAAAATTCAATTAGAAAATTTAAATAATTTTTATTTAAAATTAATCACATAGACGCGATGAGAAAGAGTATTTTCAAAGACAAAATATGCAAACATTTATAATGTTTTTTATCCCATTTCAATATGAAATTGATTCTAATTACCTAAATTGGATTAATATATATATATATATATATAATTGAACTAATTTTACTTTAAAACAAATATAAAATATAACTTAAATTGATAAATAATTTAAATAAAAATACAATTTTCAATTAAAATTCAGTATTATTCATTATTCATTAAAAAACTAATCTTTTAAAATTATTATAAAAAATTTACCCTAAGATAATTTGGAAATTAGGATTTCAAAAATGAAGTTTATTTTTTCAAATTAATTTTCTAAATGTTATAAAAATTAATTTTATTATTGTGTACAAAAAGAAATAATAATCATTTTTTGAGAAAAATAGTATTTTTGAAACCTATAATGACTATTCTGAAAATTAAATTTTTATCGATATTTTTTATTTATATAAAAACATTGTACATAAAATTTAAAAACTATTTATTAATATTCATATCTCTAAGTTTAACATATTTTTTAAAATGGTTCTGTTTAAATAATTATATTAATAATATATCATCGTTCTTTAAAACTCAGTATTGCATGTAATGCAATATAAAATCAGTGTTGTGTTAAATGCAAGATATCAAATAAATTTAATTTATTAAATATTAATAATTCATAAAAACTCACAATGTTACATTCTACCCCCCCCCCCTTAAAATGAATTTCTTCCTCAAAATTTGTCACTTTTGTACTAACAAATGAGGATACTTCACCCTCATTACATCCTTAGGTTCCCCCATAACATCCTCAAGCTGGTGGTTTCACCAGAAAACACTGACCAAGTAAGTGGTCTTTGTTTCTTACAACCTTCACTATTCGATCTAGAATCTCCACCAGTTATTCCTCATAAGTAATATCATGCTCTAGTTGCACGACCTCTGATTTTATTATATGTGATGTATCAAGTATGTACTTTCCCATGAGTGATACATAGAACACATTATGAAACTAAGTGAGGTTAATTAGAAGCAAAAAATGATAAGATAATTTCTTAATATGTTCAAGTATTTTAATGGGACGGTTATACATTGGTCTTAGTTTTCCGTTATTTCTTCCATGAAAAATTTCTAAAGACCCTAACTTAAGCATTACATGTTCTAGTGACTTTAATATATAATTCACTTTCTTTCATTCCAAATGGTCTTTTATGTTTATATTTTCTGATAATTAAGACAAAATTGTACAAATTAAACCCATTAATTACAATTGTACACTTATATATGATGTTCATTTTTTCATTTAAACAAAAGTCGTTAAAATAAAACATGATTTATTTTCATGATAAATATTAAAAAATTTCTTGTTGAACTAATACTTGTAACAAATATACCTTAAACCCAATGTAAAATATTTTAAATCTTGTGATGATAAAAAAATCTCACTAAGTTGTATAAAATAAATAAAGAAACCGTTATTCCATGATACTTATAAAAATTTTCCCATTTTAAAAAATAAATTTAGGAATAAATAAACATTTATTACTCAAGATATATTGTTTTATTCCAAAAAAGTATTTATAAAAAAATTCTTAATAAATATTGAAGGAAAAAATAGATTTTATTATGTTTTATTTGAAAACTTGATAAACTCAAGAAAATGTTTTCACAAATCTAAGTAAAATATACTTAAACTTAATAACTTGTCTTGTGAAAACATGATATTTCTATAAAAACTTAGCATTCATAATAGAACATATAGGTAACCTGGGGAATAATTTTTTTATCATACTTACTTATGATATAAACCTCACAGATACCATGATATAACCCTCACAGTTATAATTGACATAACCCTCACAATTATACTTGGATGTAAACATTCCAATTACACTTGGAATAACCATCACAGTAAATATCCAAAATACCTAATGTATTGGAGGGAAATCATAGAACCACCCATATTTGTATTATAAGGGAATATAGAATCATCATAAAAATTTCCTAAGAACCATAACATAATTATAAAACATGAATTATTGCATCCTAAAAACATTCCTTGAGGAAAATAACTTATTTAAATGAATATTGGAAAATACAATGGAAAACATATTATTTCAAAATAAAAATATAATATTTTAAAGTAATCTTAAAAACATTAAGAATTAATGAATGTGGGAAGATCCATTCATGTTGTATCACTTAAAAAACAATCTTTTAGACTATTGTAAAAAAGAAACATTAAAAGAGGGTTTGTAAAAGAAAGTCACTTACAAAAAACCTTAAAAAGAAACTTTTTTGAAAAAATATGAGAGAAATTAAAAAATTAAAATTTTAAAACATTAATTTATATATAATTAAATCCATAAAGATAATTTTAAATACATTTACATGGTATATAAATATCTAGAAAATAAATCATTAAAACATTTAACAAAAAGCTTTTTTAGGTTAAGAGTCCCTTACATTCAGTCTGAATCATCACATATGTTCTTTATCTTTCTGAATAATAAACATAAGTTATTTATTTATTTATTTATCACATTTTTAAAGTTTATTTTTCATTTTTTATTTAATTACCATGTTATACCAATTACATAATTATTTAATATCAGATTGGACACTTTAATGATATTCGGTTCATAAGTCCAGAATGAGTTAGGTGTACTTATTGTGGTCAAAGATATCATAATTACATTATCCCCAGAATAATATTCATGAAAAAACTATCATTATTAAACTTCATTTATTTTTTTAACTCCATCCATGAATTATTGTTATCATAAATGGACTATGTTATAATTATGGAGACGGTAGGTTGTACGTACGTATGAGTAACATTTCAATTTTTCAACGATCATTATGGAAAGAAAGTAAGTATTGTTTTATATTTATATAATGATAATAATATCAAATATATAATATTAATTTTTATATATACTTACATATATCATTCACGTGATGTGGTGATGAAAAAGGAATCACAACACTTCGTGGAGATGGTAGTCTACACATACGCACGAATAACGTTATCATTTTATTATGCATAGAAGGGTAAGAATGTAATTTAAATATTAATTTTTTCAGAATGATAAATATTTCATTAATATCATACATAAATGGAAATCCCATCATTTTAAATATTCTTAAGATACGGGGATGGAAAATGAATTAAATTTGTTTCCAAGGCAATATTCTATCGTATACACAAACGATGAATTCTTTTCCCATTTGATGGTAATGTAGATGAATATAGGTAATTTCACTAACATAATAAAATATCATTATATATAGTATATTTTATTTATTATTTATCATGGTTTAATAATTTTTTATGGATGTTTAAGAACAAAAAAACAAAAATTGTTGACTAAAAATGATACCTCTTCTTCGAACAATCTTCCTTTCTTAACACCTTAGACAAAATATTTTGGTGTTATACCTAAAATAAGACCTATAGAAGGTGTTTAGAGATTATATTAATATATTTAGGTATTTATTGGATAAACTAAATATTTTTTTAAGAGTGATGATAAGATAAGAATATGTTCCCTTATATAAGACAGTGGAGGGACACTCTTGGAATTTCTAAAAATATTAATATATAATAAGACTATTCTAGAGACAAAGACTTAAAAATGGACAATAAATTCATAGGTGATTACATTTTAGACCATATTTTATCCCATTTTAAGTTATATAATATTTTTATGATTTTAAAATAATTTAATAAAATATTAATTCTATAAAATTTCAATACTGTCAAATTTGATATTATTCATTACTTCGACTTTAAAAACATAAAAACAACAAGTAAATATTTTAAAAAACTATTTTATTATGCAATAAACATGTCATGGAAATATATATAATTCTTTTATCACCTTAATGATATCAAATTATATTTATTTTAATATTTCTAATTTTATTTATTTTATTTCTCCATTAATTTAATATTACTACATCATTGTTGTGTAAGCATTTAAGATAATTATTTCTTCCCTAAAAAATAAAATCCAGTGGTCATGATGATTATAAATATTTTATATTTTAAAATAATATTTATGGTCTAAAATATCTTTTATAAACCCACATATTAAAAAATTTATGCTTATAAAAACAATAGGGTCACATCTTTGACTTTTCATTAAATAAAATACTATAAGGGTCGTAATGTCAATCAAGTATATAAAAAAGGTCATAAATTAGATACATGGGTGATTATGGTTAATAATTACACATAAAATAGAATTATTTAAGTTTTAGGATCATTTTTTAATCCTTATAATTTTATCTTTACCATTAATTACTCGATTTACCGTCAACTATGGTAACAAAATTTACTAAGGTTAATATTAATATTGACCCAAAAAATGAATGGGGCCTATTTAATAAATTTTTACCCAATTATTAAAAATATTAATTAAATTTTTTAAAATTATAATCAAATAAGTTTAATAATTTATTTTAAATTAAATAACAAAAAAGGAATAAAAAATAGTTTTTAGAAATATTCCATTTTTAAATATATAAAGTTTCTATACTAAATTTAAGTATAAATCCAATAAAAACCATAATTGGGTTATTTTAAGAAAAAATTAAACTAATTAACGTTTAAAATTAATAAAAACATAATTTTAAATTTTAAAACATTAAAAATAAAACAAATATTTCAATAAAAATCAGTATTTTTCACTTTTCCTTAAAAATCAATATTTTCATAAAATTCCCAAAAATCCATCCTAAGATAATTTTGAAATGATGAAACCAAAAACAAATTTAATTTTATCAAATAAATTTTTTTAAACTTCTAGAAATTAATTATAATATTCATTCCTAAAAATTAATAAAAATCATTTTTGTAGAAAATGTATTTTTTAAAGATTAAAATGACTTTACTAAAAAAGATGTTATTATTTTCTAAAATTTTAACAATAAATTATTAATGATTATGACATATATATTTATTTCATAAATCATTTATTCCTATCCATACCCTCCAATTTAATGTTTTGGTTATAAGAGTCACATTTAAATAATAATATTTAATTGTTCATTTATGCTCGATGTGGAATATTATATATGTTATCTAACAAAGTTTTCACTTTTAAAATCTCAGGATGTTATATTCTTACCATTTTTTAAAATTGAATCCTTTCAATTTTTAATTCAGTTTCGCTAATTAGGGTTTGACTTTCCAAAATACCTTTATAGAAATCCCACATGATAAAAAGGATTATTAAAACTTCTACTTGATAAGAGAGAAAATAAAGTTAAAAGATCACCTATGGTTACACATACTAGGTTTAATTATAGGAAAACATGGACATAAAAGAGATATATAACTCTCAAGGACATATAGGGAGTATTATAGAAAATGGTCATTATAAATTTAACCCCCACAAAACCGTAAATAATGGATAAGTTATAAGTACATTTATTTCTCGATAAGAAAAGTAAACAAACAACATTTTTATTTATAGATCATTTTCCTATATCTAATAAATTCTATTATTTTCTATACTAAAATCATAAAGAAATATAAATATAGGAAAATTGGTGTTTTATCATTTAATGAATTTCCACCTCAAACTTGTATTTTTCTTCAAATGATGAGTATTTTTTTCCTAAATCACTAGAATAAAATTCTATGAATAACAAAATCCCAAAAGTATAACTATATATTCCTCATATCTTTAAAAATAAACCAAACCCAAAATTGTTAGTACAAGATAATATAATTATATAAAAATAATAAACATTTATATGATGAACAACTACTTTCATCCCCAAAATTCAATATTAATACCCAAAGTTCGCTATAGACCATTCCACAAATATGTATCCTTAAAATTCTTCAAAAATAGTATAGAATAATATTAAAACCCAAATATTATAAGGATTTTATAACATAGTATTCCAAGATAATATTATCATTTTTCCTAAAATAAGATTAATGACTTACAGTTTCAAACCAAAATGTAATTTCCCTAATCATATAATCTCTAATATATGCTAAACATTTCTAAAAATAACTTGAATCTCCATAAATCCAGAATAAAATTATTTATGTTTACAAAATATAAATAAACAATTATTCCAAAAATAAAATTCCATAGTATTATTTTTACCTTATTAATATAGGGTTCCCAAAATAGTGAACATCTTCTAAAATAACATTCATCAGTTAATCACCAAATCATTTTCTAATCCCATGGTTATCTATTTGATAAAACATATGTTCCCAAAATTAACCAAACATTTATCTATTATATATTTTAAATTAAAAAATTATACTTACTAGGGAATCACATAGGACATTGGTTGGTGATGCACCCATGTCTCCCTTCAGTTGTGGGTTGAATTCCCAGAGCCTTTTCGAAAGTGATGGGTTTTTTCCCGACCTATGAGTTGTGTGTTTTTCTATAAAACGGTAATTATTATATCATTCCTAGAAATGTGAGAAACATACTCAAAAATAACCATAATATATTTAACATGAATGAATTTTTTTAACCACAAAGGTTATCTCATACCTTTCAATTTTCATCCCAAAATGTAATAACCCATAATTACCTTAAAAATAGATGTCTCCAAAAATATCATTAGTCGCCTTAAAATTTTATATAAATCCTCAAAAGGGGTTCCTAATAAATTGGCATTATAATAAATATTATAATTATAAAATCATGATGGTATACATAACTCTTAAGACAGCATCACTTAAAAACATTATAATATCCAAATTTGTCTAAACCCTTCTCTAATACAAACTACAAGGAAACGACCTTAAAAATTTCATATTCTAATGCCTTTATTCTAGAATTAACCTTATATCATTGACAAATTATTTTAGTATTATATTTTTATATAATTAGTATAAACTTCTATAATGTAAACTCATACATTATAAGGGGAAAATTTATATAGTATCTATTTTTTCTTTAAATCAAAAGTATTTAAAATAAAATGTGATTTCATATCATGATAAATATTTAAAATTTTATTATTGAACTCATCATTTTCCCTAATATACCTTAATTACTATAAAAAAACATTTTAACACTTGGTATGAGTATAATAAACCCAGTAATATACATAAAAAATCATTAATTCGTGATATTTATAAAAATTTCCCTTTTTCAAAATGAACTTTTGGCTAAAAACAAATATTTTATTACTCAAGAAAACATATTTTATTCCCAAAAATATACATAAAACATTTAATAAGAAATATTAAAGGAAAAAAATTAATCCCATAATTGTTTCTTTGAAAACTAGATAAACTTGTGAAAACGTTTTCACAAAACTAAGTAATATATACTTAAACTCAATAACATAGCTTGTGAAAATATGAGATTTCTATAAAAATATAGCAAACATAATTTAACATATAGGTAACTTGGGAATAATTTTCTTATCATAATTAATTATTATATATTCCTCACATCTACCATGAAATAACCCTCACAGTTATACTTGACATAACCCTCATAGTTATACTTAGATGTAACCATCACAGTTACACTTCGAATAACCATCACGGTCAACTTCCAACATACCCAATGAATTAGAGGGATATCAAGGACACACTGATATCTATTTTATAATGGAAATACCTGTCATCATAAAAAATTTCTAATAACCATATTATAACCATAAAACGTGAATTCTTTCATTATAAAAACATTACTTGAGGAAAATAACTTATTTTAAAAGAATACCATGCACATACAAAGGAAAACATTTTCATTGAAAATAACCATATAATATTTTAAATAAATAGTCAAAATATTGATGAATCATGAAGTTGATAAAATACAATCATGTTTTATTAGTTAAAAAACATTCCTTTTGAATATTGTAAAAATAAAAATTAAAATAGAATTTTTAAAAGAATGTCTCTTACATAAAACCATAAAAAGATCATTTTAAAAAAATTGATAGAAATTAGAAAATTAAATTTAAAAAGTAATAATTTATATATAAATAAATTCATAGAAATAATTTTAAAAACATGTACATGATAGAGAAATATTTATAAAATAAAATTTTAATACATTGGAAATGAAGTTTTTTAGTTTAAGAGTCCCTTACCATGAGTCTGACTCGTCACGTGCATTTTTTATCTTTTTAAATAATAAACTTATGTTAATTATTTAATTTCTAGAAAAAAAATTTCAAGCTTATTTTTTTATTTTATTACACTTATTACCATGTTATAACAATTATTTATTACTTAGGTTTAGGTCATACACTTTAATGATATTCGGTTTATAAGTCCAGAATGACTTCGGTATATTGAATGTGGTTGAAGATATCAGCATAAAATCATATACCAAAAAATATTCATGAAATAATTATAAATTTTAATATTAAATTGTTCTTTTAACTTCATCAATGAATGATGGTTATGAAAAATTAATTATGTTACAATCATTGAGGTGGTAGGTCATACGTACGCATGAGTAACATTTCCATTTTTCAACGATCATTATGGAAAGAAGGTTAGTATTATTTTACCTTTGAAAATAATAATAATATCATTAATATAATATTAATTGTTTATATATACTTATATATATCATTATAGTGATGAGGTGATGAATAATGAATCACATCACTTCATGTAGGTGGTTGCACACACGTACGCACGAACGACGTTAACATTTTTCTATGCAGGGGAAGGATAGAACATAAATGATAAATTTATTTTTTAATAATGATAAATATATAATAAATATCATATATAAATATTAATTCCATCATTATAACCGGTATTGATATACGGTCATAGAAAATGAATTACATCAGTTTGTGAGGTGGTAGCCCACCGTACACATGAATAATGAATTTCTTTCCCAATTGATGGAAGTGGAGAAGGATATAGATCATAAAATAATAACATCTTAGTATATATAGAATAATTTATTTATTATTTTACCAAGGTTTAACAAGGTTTTAGATATTTTGAACAATAAAGAAAATAGAAATGATCGATTAAAAAGGATACCACTTCTTCAGAAAATCTCCTTCTCTTAACACCATATGACCACAAAGTTCAATGTTCTACCTAAACAAAGGCATCTATAAAGTGGTTAGGGGTTAAAATAATGGATTTTAATAGGTATTTTCCAAACTAAATATTTTTAAAAGTTTTATGATAAAATAAGAAGATGTTCCCTTTTATAAGAGAGGGGAGGGGCACTCTTGGAATTTCTCAAAATATTAAAATATAATAAGGCTATACTAGAGAAAAAGACTCCCAAATAGCCTATAAAATCATATAGGATGAAATTTTAAACCATATATTATCTCCTTGAGGATTATATAATATTTTATGATTTTAAAATAATTTAAGAAATTATTAATTCCATAAGATATCAATATTGTCAAATTTGATACTATTCATTAGTTGGACTTTAAAAACATCAAACAAATGCGTCAAAATTCAAAATAAAACTATTTTATTATATAAGAAACATTTCATGGTAATATTTAGAATTATTTTATCACATTAAGTATCTCAAATTATATTTATTTTAATACTTTTAATATCATTTATTTGATTTTTCCATTAATTTAATAATTATTGCATCATCATTATTTAAGCATTTAAGGTAATTATTTATTCCCTAAATGTTAAAAATAAGTTAAAATTATGATTATAAATCTATTAGATTTAAAAATAATATTTATTGTTGAAAATATATTCTAGATAAAAACATATTAAAAATGTTATAGTTATTAAAAACAATAGTGTGACAACTTTGACTTTTATTTAATAAAATACTATAAGGGTCTTAATGTCAATAAAGTGGGTCCAAAAGGACCTAAATTCGACCCATTGATTATTATGGTTCATAATTAATCATCCAATAGAATTTATCATGTGTTAGGGTTATTTTTTAATCCTTAACAAGTTATTTTTACCCTTAATTACACGATTTACCAATAACTGTGGTAACAAAATTTAT
The DNA here is from genome assembly GCA_963277665.1 of Viscum album. Lineage (NCBI taxonomy): Eukaryota > Viridiplantae > Streptophyta > Magnoliopsida > Santalales > Viscaceae > Viscum > Viscum album. The sequence goes on along the minus strand of OY728159.1, from coordinate 225,465,922 downwards.
TAAGGATAATATTCATATTGAACAAAAAGTAAAAGGGGAATATTTAATAAATTTGAACTCATGTATTCCAAATATATAATCCATTTAATTATATAATTTATAAAAATTAATATAAATTTAACATAAAAAATGCAATGAAAAATAGTATTTTTGAAAAATGTCATTTCTAAATATTAAATGTTTTATACTAAATTAAAGTATAAAGTCCATTTAGAAACCATATTTGTATTATATTAAATAAAATTGAATTAATTAAAATTTTAAACTAATAAAAAATGATTTTACATTTTAAAAACTTTGAAAATAAAATTCAATTTTCAATAAAAATCAGTATTTTTCACTATTACTTGAAAAATCCATATTTTAACAAAATCATAAAAAATTAATCCTAATATAATTTTGAAATTATGAAACCAAAAATTAAGTTTATGTTTTCAAATATATTTCATAAAACTTCAAAAAAATAAATATAATAATCATTCATAAAAGGCAATAAAAATCATTTTTGAAGAAAATGTATTTTTTGAATATTAAAAAGTCTTTACTAAAAATTATGTTATTATTTTTAAATAATTTAACAATAAATTAATAATTATTAGGAATAATATATTTAATTTATAAATAATTTATTCATATCCAAACCCTCTAATTTAACAAATAGGTTATAACTACCACATTTAAATATTAATATTTACTTATTCGGTTAAGATTTATGTGGTGTATCTTGTGCATTATTGAACATAGTGTACACTTTAAAAATCTCGTGATGTTACCAAAATTCATAGAAGGACTTTATTACCAATTTAATATTTTAGATCTCATGGATGATTATTCTTTCATTTTTTCAAAGTTCTTAGATGTTGTTGAATGGATCTATCTTTCTCTACCGTCTCATCAGCTTTATTATATCCTGATAGATTTTTTTCTGCAACTTAATTCTAGTATGTATAAATGGATTCATAAGTATCCATCTAAATTATCAAGTTAAATCTATTTTTTTAAGTAAACTCAATAAGATTAAGATATTATCCCAACCACCTTTGAAATCCATTGAACAATATCTTAACACATCCTCTAGGGTTTGAATTTTTCTCTCATATTAACCATCTATCAGAGGATGATATGCCATAATGAAGATTAACTCTATATCAAGATATTGTTAAAGGATTCACAAAAACATTGATGTAAACTTCAGATCTTAATCAGATATAAATGAATGTGGCACTCCATAAAACTTTACAACTTCCTTAATTTATATCTAGAAAAACTTATCCCAAGAGAAATATTCACTAATATATATGAAGAGTTATTATTTCATATTATGACTGAATATAACCCATGTATCATTATTACCTTTAGATTTTTTGTGAATCTAATGGAAAACCCCATAGTGATGTCTTCCCATTTCTTTTCTGGTTTGGAAAATTGTTGTAGAATTCTTTAAAACCTTTATCTCTTAGCCTTGAATTCCTCACTTACTAATCATCGAGATACATGATAAAAAAATATCTCTCTTTATATTGTTCCAAAAGAATTAATATTTTATATAAGATTTTGGTAGTCGATATACCCTTGTCACCCTTCAATTGTGGATTCAATCCCCACAACCAAGTCAGATTCAACAGGTTGTCACTTGGCTTGTGGGTTATCCATTTTTTGAAACAATATTAATAAAACATTATAAAATTGAAATAACCTACAATTAACTTAACATAACAGATAATATAACCCTAAAGGTCACAAATACCTTTAATCATATATCTATAAAAATCCATTACTCCTCAAGACCAAAGGTTTGTATTTCCATAAATTTCTCTTAAAATGTCATTAGTCTTGATAAACTCCCATAACATAAAACCTCATGAGGGGTGTCTAAGACTTTGAACTTATGATCAACCTCAAATTTATAAACCCATAATGGAATAAATAATTCTTAAGTTAATCATACATGTAAACATATAAGCTTCTAAAAATAACATAATTTTTGATGTTTGAGGATTCTTACAAAATAAATACCATTAAGAAAATATGTCTACAACATATTCCTTGAATCATAATACATAAATACTTCAATACTTCCACATAAATGTTTTTTATTTAATAGGTACTTCTTTGGTCTAGAAGTTAATTATTGGTTAAAGGAATTGAGTTAGATAATTCCCATGTTCCTCACATATAATATATTGAACTCCTCGACAATTTATAACTTTATGACCTTCTTTTCCACATAGATAACATATTATTTTTTCTTTGAGATATTCCATGTAGTTATTCTTCCCATATTCATAACGTATAGGAAACTTAATATTATTTACCGCATGGTATCTACCACCCAAAAACTCAGTGGAATCTATATTTATCTTCTTTGGTGAGTCTAATAGTTGTCTCGGTGCACATTGATAATCATATTCTGTGATAACTAATTATGTATAATCATAACATCCTTTAGTCTGATCATCATCCCATTTATATGCTCATCATAAAAATATTTTTCACATTCAATGTTAACTTGGTTCCTTTTGGTTCCCACCATTGACTAAAACCAAAAATCATAGTATAATCAATACTAATCATAATGGTAAACAAAATAATCATTAAAAAATATAGTATTTATAATCTTGAAAACTTATTTTTAATATATGATAAATTAGGTTTACCCTATGTCATCCATAGTCGTCATCTATTTAAATCCTTCATGATGGTTGTTATAGAGTTTTTAAATTTCTAAATCATATCACCCAGGACTGTTAAAGTAGTTTATATCAAGGCCCATTATTGTACATCAGGTGATGATCAAATCTATCTAAATGCACCATTTTTTGAGTTATTACCGCTAAGTACCTCTATTCTAGATACACATCTTCTTGTAGTATTTATATAGGGATATAATTTTATAGAAACCACTTTCTCTATTCTTTACCAAAATTATAATATATTTTACTATACTTTAACTCATCCTTATAATTTTAATTAGATTCAACCCGAGAAATATCCTTATAAAAATTCATAGGGATCTCACTAAATTTTTCTCATTATAGTTTTAAAAGGTTAAATAAACCTCCCTCTGATACCAACTATAGTGACCTGGGATTTTCATACATATATGCTGCATCTTTTTAAATGAATATTCAATACATTAACAAAACACATGCTCAATGACCATATTAGTATAGTTACTTTGGAAACATGGAATAAAATATTCTTGATTTGGTGGAAGATCTTCAATGGTTCCCACAAATATATTCTCATATAGTACTCTTCTTAGGCATAACTTATGTAAATCTTTATTCATAACCTGGGGGAGGAAACATAAGAAAGGGTGATCTTAGATACACAATAATGGTAAACATAAGAGATATCAATCTATGGTCATATGAAATCATAAGATAAGTATAAGTGTTTTGATCATGAACATAACTTAAAAGGTTCATATCCAAACTACCATGGATCATAAAAATGAGTCATGGTATAAAACATTATAATTTCATAAAATAATTCCATAAGAGTTATAAATCATCATAATTTAATCAAGAACCATAAGATCATGTCATATAAGTGTGGCACAATCATAAATATAAAAAAAACATTTCATATGTTAAGGTTAACTACCAAGACCATCAGTATAGTGGATCAGGACTAATCACATGTTTACCATTGTGGATTAGGACACACCTATTTTCCATTTTTGATTAAGAAACACCTATTTCCCATTGTGGATTAAGAGAAACCTATTTCCTATAGTGGATAAGGATGCACCTATTTTCCATTGTGGATTAAGCTGATCAACTTTTTTCCATTATTACCTCATGGTATGTAAATCTATACCTAATACATTTGAGGGAGATATAAGTCCCACACATCACATAATTAAAATTATACATATGTGTACCACAATATCATAAAAAATTCATCATATTATAACCCATGAAATAAAATGGTATTCATAAACATTTCATCATATTATAACTTGTGGAAAAGAGATAGGTTTAAGAATCATTCCATCATTTCATCATTGTATGAACCATGGAAAAAGAAGTAAGTTTCATAATAATTTTATCATGGTAAAACCTATGGAAGAGAAACTAGTTTCATAAACATTATTATATTATAAATATAAACCATTCAGATAAAAAATAAGAATAGTATCCTCGGTTCATATTACCAAAAAAGGATAAGTTGCATAAAAGGATTTCATATTAGATGAAAAATGATTTTGAAAGATAAATCACTTGGGTTATTTCCTGAGGAAGATAAATTTTCTTTGAAAATATCATTTTAAAATATAAAACATTTTTTAAATCATTTTCTTTGAAAATAAACGTGAAACAAATATTAGAATCTTTAAAAATCATTTAAAACATTTCATAAGGAAAATAACCTTTATTCTTTGAAAAAAAATTAAAACAAAAAATATTTTTAAAATCCTTTCTATTGAAAATAAACATGAAAATTTATAAAGGAATCTTCAAATAAAACAATGGCCATAAATTCAATAAATTCCATTCATGCCTTACACAAAGATTCCTTTCACATTTTCTGTAAAATCCAATTTGGAATTGTTTTTTAAAATGACATAAAGATTCCTTTTAAAACATTTTGTAAAAAGTAAAACATGGGTAAAATTTTCTTTCTAAAATCAATTTAGAAATATTAAAAATAAATTTTGAAAACATTTTTAGAAAACATGTCTTTTGAAGAAAAAGGGTTTTCGATCAAAAAGTTTCTTTTCTTAAAAAACATTATTTTTAAACTCTTAAGAATATAAAGAGAGGAAAATGATGGGGAAAACTTGTATTACCGTTACATAACCAAGGGATATGAAAAATAATTATTTAATTAAGATATGGATCAGAATATTCTATCATCAGGGGAATAATCATAAGCAATCCCAATAAACGATGAGATTGTAATATAAAATCTTTACCACTTTGGTGACATTGAAATGTAAGAACCATGAAGTAACATCTTTAAATAAAACTTAAAATAACATGAGGATGAAAAAATATGATATTATATGTAAAATGGGATGTATATAAATCTTTTAAAGGAATATAGGTACATAACATAACATTTGACTCAAAGAAGGAAAATTAAGACAAAAATCTCTTACTATTTTGGTAACTTTTGAATAGTAAACCCAATGAAAGAGAGATCCTAAAATGGATATTTAAATCCCTATAGTTTTATTGATAATAATTATAAAATAAATTCATATTCATTATATAAACCACATAAAATGAATAGGTTTTGAATATGGCATATGTCTCATATAAGTAAAAAAGGAGACGTAAATCCCTTACATTAAGTCTCGACTTCCTTCATATACATTCAAACCTCCTTTGTATAAATATATGTTTATTATATGTATATAAAATAAAAATAATTATATATATCATACCATATATAATTTTTATATGTTCTTTTATTACCCATTTATTAAGAATTCTATGTTAAAGTCATGTTTTTGGTAATAGATGCTTGTTTTTTGTAAATGATTTTATTTGTTAATTTAGGTCCTATTTCTTGATAATTATTCAATAATATACAGAATAAAACACATGAAATAATTACCATTTTTATAAATCAATTATAATTTTTTGATCAATCATTAAATATGGTTTTGAGAAATGAAGTATGTTATGATCATGGAGACGGTAGACTATACATACGCATGAGTAACGTTAATATATTCAATAATCATTATAGAAATTAGGTAAGTAATATTTTATACTTAAAATTTTTTAATAATATAATAAATACCATACTATTTCTTTAAATAAACTTATATATTTCATCCATGTGGTTTTTTGATAAAAAGAGAGAGTCGGATCACTTCATGAAGGCGGATGTCCACACGTACAAGAATGATGTTATCATCTTTCAGTGAGTGAAAAGGTAAGAAATAAAATGATGTATTGTTTTTTCATAATGATAAATATATAATGGATATAATAATTATTTAATTTATATCACATGAATTTATATTTATTATATTTCATGTAAAGTGTTTGTGAAAAATGAATCACATCACTTCACAAGGTGGTAGTCTATCGTACACAGGAGCGACATTATTATATCCCCTATGGAATAGAAATTAAAATGGTATATATAATATAATGACTAGAGAGGTATATTTATATTATATGTATCATATATATATATATTATTTTAATAATCATACCCAACCATGAGAGGTGGTAGTGGAAAAATTAATGGCATCAGTTCAAATGGTTGTAGTCCACCGTACACACGAACGATGATTTTGTAACCCATTTGATGGAAGTGGAAATGGTTGTAGGTAAATTACCTTAACATTAAAACATAATACTATATTAAATATACTGATATTATTATATAATAATTTTTTAATAATAATTGAATGAGGTGGATAAAGAAATAAAATAAAAGCTCTTAATATAGAATGTTGACTCTTCTTCAGGTAACCTCATTAGGTTTGCACAAAAAGCCTTCCTAGATGGTATTTATTCCAAAATTAAGGATTATTAGATGAGAGTATAGAAATTGGGAATTTATTTGGGTAGTGTTTTTCTGAAATATATAGCTTGAGTGTTGTGTATAAGTGAAGGGCGGTGGTGGCCTTTTATTAGTGGGGGAATGGAACCCTCTTGGAGACTACTTGGAAATTTCCCAAAGGAATCCAAAATAATAAATTCATTCACATTAAAAAGCTTAAAAATAACCATATATAAGAACTTGGTAGGGATAATATGTAAATTTGGCTACTAAACAATTTTTATACATATTTTTGGTCATTTTTTGACATTTTTCTCTTTAGTTTAAAACCCCAGTAAACCCATTTTGACCTTAACCGTAGTAATTAATTTTTTATTATTTTCACTATTAAATTTGGTAAAAAAATTAATTTGAACTTAATATATAATAAAAATTATGATTATTCCAAATAACGAATCAATTTTTAAAAAATTAATTTTCATTTGTGCAAAATTTTTATTAAAAATTAATCTCTCAGACGTGATGAGAAAGCGGGTTTTCAAAGAGAAAATGTCTAAATTTTTACAATGGTTTATATCCAATTTCAATATAGAATTGATTCCAACGACATAAATTGGATTAAAATAAATATTATTTAACTATTTTTACTTTAAAACCAAAATAAGATAAAATTTAAATTTATAAATAATTTAAATGAAAAGGCAGTTTTCAATTAAAATTTAATATTTTTCACTATTCATCAAAAAATTCTCAAAAAATCATCATAGGATAATTTTTATATTATGATTTAAAAAAATTAATTACAAATTATCAAATCAATTTTATAAAATTTCCCAAAATTAATTTCATTATTGTGCACAAAAAGAAAAAAATAAATTTTTTAGAAAATAAAATTTTCCAAATATATAAATACTTTTCTAAAACTAAAGTACTTTTTTATCAAGATATTTTATTTACTTAAATCCATTATACTTAATATTTAAAAAAATTATTAATATTCATATCTCCATTTTTAATGGCTAAGTTATAATGGTTGTTTTTATATAATTATATTAATAATATATCATCATTTTTTAAAGCTCAGTATTGCATGTAATGTAAGCTAAACTCATTGTTACATAAAATTTAAGCTTCAAAAAAATTTAATTTTTTCAAAAATAATAATTCATAAAAACTAATGGTATTAAAATATCCACATTTTTCTTTTCTTATATATTTAAATCTAGCTTCTTCATCCACATCTCATTTCTTTCTCATTTTTTAAAACCCCAAAAAATCAGAAACAACAACTTTATAGATTATTATAATATCAATGTTCCATGATATGTGTCCTATAATTATTCTTTATTAAATTAGATACCCATCATCCATTTATCTATTTCTGATGTTCTGTATCTGATACCTTTTTACAAAAGTTCCTTTGTACAAACTCAAAATTTCTAACATAAACATTTTTTGATGGTTCATCTGATAGATCATCCAATCCGAAACTTTTAAATTCCTTAAACTTCTAGAAATTCATACTTATAATTTTTGGGAAATTTATACATCTAAGAAACTACAACTTCAATATTTTACAAAAAACTTGCATCATGGTATTTTAATTATTTAAGAAAATTTGATATCTATACAACATCTTCTAACTTACTTTGGAAAGTTCTTATCTTTCTATCTTTTAAAATTTTCCAACTATACAACATTATTCATGTTCGATAACTCAAAAAAACATGCTTAGTTTGATTTTGAGTAACTTTTATTTTCTTGTGTTACAAAAACATATTTTTTAAATGTTATTTATTAATAAAATAAAAAACTATGTTAAAACAAAGACAAAGGATGTTCAAAATTATATAACCATTATAATACAACTTAATATTTTTTTATAAAATAATTTAACGAAAATAAATTTTATTTTAAATATTTATATTTCACATAAAAATATAAATAAAACATATATGTTATAAAAAAATAAAAACACATATTTTATTATTTTTTAAATATTTATTTATTTTTTTCATGATATAAATTTTCTATATTTTCATTTTATAAGGAAACTAAATATTATTTTATCAATTAAATAGGTGAGGTTACAATTCTTATAGTCATGTTATTATTCCTAATGGTCTAATTACTATTAAAATGGACATATTAATATTCCAATGGTTATATTACTATTCAAATAGTCAAAAAGATTTGTTTATTCCTATAAATACATTATATTTTATTTATTATTTATTTTATTTTATTTTCTCCAAAGGTTATATATAATATCATTTTTAAAATGGATATTACATTAATAATAATATGCTTCATTTATATAGTGTTGTTTGTGAGTGTGATCATTCTGGGGGATTTTATAGATCCAAATTTCTATATTATAGTAATATTAATTTCTTTTTTATACCAATATAATAATTTAAATAATTATGGGTATATTTATTATTTAAATTTAATGTTCAAGTAAAAATAATAAAATGAAGATAGTTTTCATTATCTATTTCATGTGCTTTATATAATACTAAATTACTAAATTTGATATATTTATATAATAATAAGGGAAAATTCCATTGTTATTATTTAGGGTTATTACATTATTCCCCCCTTAATAAATTTTATCCTTGAAATTTAAATTTACCTAATAATGTGAAATCAAGTGAAGGTAATTCATCTTCATTGATTTATTTGGTTCCCATGTCATTTCTATCTACTTATAATTCCACCATAATTCTTTGAATATGGGAGTTTTATTTTTCTATATAACTTTGTATATATGGTCCAATATTTTCATGGGTTACTCCTCATAAGAGAGAACATGCTATAGTTGTGCGACATCTAGATTAAGTACATGTGAGGGATTTTGAATGAACTTTCTCAAGATGAATACAAGGAAAACATCATGTATACAGAACAAGGTTGTTGGGAGTGCTTTTAGATAGTCCAAAACTCTGATCTGAATTTAATTAGTATGATTTTTTTATCTTTTTCTATAAATGTCGGTTTTTTGTTGAAAATTAAAATTTTCAAAAAACATGTGATTTTTATGACTTTTTAATTATATAATAATTTCCTATAATTTATAAAAACTTTCAAGTTATAAAAAATGAATTTAATGAAACAAATTATTCATTTTAAAATATTATTTAAACATATAAAACCTATATATAACGTTTTTAGAACTAATGAAAATGCTACTTTAATAAAAAAAAATGTCCTTTTCGTAGAATCAAGTATTTTTCAAGGGAGATTTAGTTTCGGTTTTCCTTAAAAAAACTCATAAAATTTATATATTTTATTATAAATTAATTTATTTTATTAATATTAGTATCTAATACAAGTTTTTTTACATATATTTTTAAATATTAAAAATTTTACTTCTCTAAAAAAGGTTTTTATGTGATTATATTTATTTATTTTTAAATAAACTCTTCACACAACTATAAATATTATTTGATAAAATTAATTTTAAATTATACATTATAATTATTAAATTTGGTAAATAGTTTAATCTTAATTTTTATCTTTAAATTTAATTACTGAGGTTAAAAAATAATTATCGCGGTAAAAGTAAAAGGGGTAAATTGAGTTTAATCTAGATTAAAAGTCCCAAAACATTTTAAAAATTAGTTAAATTAAAAATTTTAAATTTTTATTCACCAATACAAGTTTAACATACACATTTTTATATTTTTAAGCCTTAGTACCTTGAAAAAGGCATTGCATTATTGAAAATGTAAAGGTGTTCCCAAAAGTGACCTTACTTTGACAAATAAAAATATGCCAATTTTAATGTTTAAAAATAAAATAAAACCTTAAATTAATTCTTGAAATTTTTCCATTTTAATATACCTAGAACCCTATACCATGAAAATAATACACTCATCACTCATAGTTATCCTAATCCCTTAAAATTCAAGTAGAATTCTAAGGAAAATTCAAGTCCCTAATGTGAGTATTATCATTAACTTAGACTTTATCCTTAATTATCTTGTATCAAATTTATTATGGACACAATAATATAATTATATTATTATCATATATATACTTTAATGTTATTATATTAATTTTATTATAAATTTGTATTTATATACACCATTAATTAAGAGAAACAAAAGTGTCATTAATGTATTGTAAAGACTACCACCTACACGATGTAACATGTATTGTTTTTACCTTCACCGTTATACAATGATGAATATAAATATGGGATTAAAGAATATATATTAATATTATGATACCATTAAGTTTATATTATGAAATATTTAAAAACATATTAAATATATGACCAATAAATGATCATCATTAACTTAATGGTTTAAAATAAGCATACTAAGAGGATGATCATTTATTCAAATTGTATAATGTTTTAATATCAATTATTTCATCTTATTATTACATATAATTATAATATATCATACTTATACACACTAAATAATATATTTATAACCCAATTATAATTATATTATAATAAAACTACCTTATAATCATTCACTAAATCAGGGTATGTTCGTGTTTGGTTCGGTTTAACCATTTAATTGAACAATATTATAACTTTATATCATGAATGAGTAAGAGAACATAAATAATAGTATAATAATATATAAATATTTAATTAATTATTTTTTTAGTTCTATATATGTTAAATTAATATTTAATTTATTAATTAAAAAACACACTTCGATCATTAAGAATCAATAAAACACGCTTGTTATCAATTTTATCTTCAAGGATAAAGTCTAAAACACTCATGAATAAAATTTGAAACATCATAAAATTTTATAAATCATCACTAATAGTAAATTTCATTATATATTAATGAAAAACATTGAAATATGAATGAACACAGACACTGCTATTATGAAACTAGTAAGAATGATCGAAACTTTAAACACCCAATGTGGAAAATTAGTAAAATTACTATAAAGAATTATTAATTATGGATAGTGTAAATAAAAATAGATATGATTTAGTTTTTTAATTATGTTATTAATATAGATATGTTTTTAATATTGTAGGTTAATGTGAATTTATGGAATTCATGTAAAAAGGTAAGGGTTTTCATCTAAAATTCTTATCTTTGAGGCATGTTTGGTATTATTCACCTAATTTAATTTATGTGGTATATATACTAACTATTTGTGATATAATATCATGAATTATATTTCAAACATGGTATTTTAAGTTCAATTTCAATAACCGCCTTTCATGGGGTTTTGATTTGAATGTTTCTAGTGTCTCGAGGGTTTTCTTAGTCTCAATTCAGATTATTTGAGACATGTTATAGGTTATGAATAATGTTTCCTTTGTCTGGTATATTCACTAACCAAGGATATATTTTTATTAAAATATTTATATTTAATTTTATTTACTATCTAAATAATTTTCACTTTTTAATGTTGTTATTGATTCAGTTTTTTTCCCAATTGTGATGATTTTCTGTAACTCAATTTTGATCCTTTGAGTTATAGTCATTCTTTGAACATATTTCTAATAAGTTGGGTACATTATTAACATTGATAGTATTATATGGTATTATCACATTTTTCTGGGAATATATATTTCTACCATATAAACCCTTTGATGAATATTCCTCACTTCTTGGGTTATGTACTTTCTCAATCATCCACCTTCTTTCTCTGGATGGTTTATGATCATGTTAATTTAGTATTGAATTAGATATATAAAAATTTATTTATATAGTGATAATATCACATTTTAAATAATTCATATTTGATTATGATCACCTATAAATTATTTATTCTATTTACATGGCAAAATTATTGTTGATTTGTTATTGTTATTCATATATGGATGATTATTAAAAAGTTGAATATGTATTGTTTGACCATTCACCTACTTTATCTGGATAGTTTATGCTCAGGTTATCCCTTTTATTAACATATGAAAAATTATTGTCATTTATAAAGATTATTTTCTACTATCTCAAGATGATTATGTATTGAATTTTTCCTCATTATATAGTGAGCTATGTTTTATTTATTAAGTACTTCCTCAAGGAATGTTATTAAAGCTCATGACGACTATTATTATGAATGTATTGGAAATAATATGATGAAGGGTGGGGCCCAAAATTATATAACCCATGTATGCATCAGTGGGTCTCATGAGATAAAACACATTTGGTTATTTGTTTTATGCCTTCCTAATTAAATCATATTACTTGAATGTGGTCTCGGTGACAATTAAAGTGTCTTAGAATAGGGCCTTGATAGAATTTTTTTTATGTATAAAATTATACATTTCATAATTATTAGATAGGTATTATTGACATCCATGTTTTAATTTAATTAATGTATATATCATGATCTCAATTTCAAGTTGATTATGGCTTCTTGTAGTTTACCTATTCCTGTTGTAATATTTATGTAATTTTTATGCAATGAATGATTTAGTTCTATATTTTCCCTTACTGAGTGCTTGATCTCACCTCTTCTTATGTTTCTATTTCCTTAGGTTAACAAGAAAATTAGTACACTAAATGTTTATAAGGATAACACATTTGATGAAATTTATGGGAAATTTTTAATATTTATTATATATTAAGTATTTTAGTATATAGTAGGAAAAAACGTTTTCTTGACACAAAGAACATAGTATTTGTTAGTTTATCCTCATTCATTAAACTTATAAAACTAAAAATATCCTCAAAATATAAAATATGTAATAATATTATTTGATTTTTTTAATTAATTATAGTTATTTATAAGATTTTATAGCTGTTATGAAAGTATGTATGTAAATTATGTGTTTATGGAACCCAGTCCAAGAGTGTAGGTTCAGAGCATCACAGTTTGTATCAAAGAAAAGGTTTAGATAACTTTAAAAATAATATTTTTATTGAGGATAATTTAAGTTATGATAATTAAAGGTAAATCACAATTTCATAGGTATATATAACCCTTTATAATAGTATATGATTTAACATTAAGGTAATAATCCACTTTTTATTTGTGTATTTGGATGAGATAACTTTTGTGAAAATCCTAAGAATAAAACTATTTGTATGATAGAAGCATTAATTTTTGGTAAATTATTTATTATATGTTTTACCTAGAAATATATCCTTGTCTGGATATTGGAAAGTGGATGTGTCTATGGCATAAATGCACTTTAGGTTAATCACTCTGAAAATGTTTGGTTGAGAATTGACTCAATCTTCACTCTAATGCATGATGAGTGAGACTATGGATACACACATTTCTAAACACACTTAGGTGATATGCTTTGGTTAATCACATTCTACTTATGAACCATTATAATGATTTTTATGATGATGTTAACTAATTAGGTTAGAGAAACTAATAGAAAAATGATCACCGATAACCAAGTATTGAATAAAGAGTGTCATAGGTAAATCCAAAAGTATTATATGTTGAAAATAAATGAGTCACAAGGGAAGCTATATTCAGATTATTTTTTCATATACATATTTTATATATTATCATAATCGTTAATATTTTAGTATTTGATTAAAATAGGATCTCAAAAATGAAACATAGAAATGTACATACATATAAACTATTATTTCTTATAATCAAATAAGTAAACATATATAAATTTATAAGATTTTTATTATTTTCCAATTATGATGGAAATGGTTAGTTTTTTAGTCTTACTTATGGTAGTGAAGTTGATATTTAAATACAAATTAAATTAGGAAGTTCATAACTATTATCTTTAGTGATTTATATTTATTGATTACATTTTTGTAAATTCTAAATGTTATTAAGAATTATATGAAACATCTAAGGATTGTTTTTTTTTAATTTATCTTTAAAGGTATGAAAACATTTATTAAATGGTATTAATAATCTTATAAAATAATTTTATTTCAAGGCTATATTTTTTGGTGATAACTATTTGAGAACACATTATTGTGTTATAAACAACTCTTAGGTTAAATATATAGTTGATGTTGAGGTAATAATGGGTTAATTGATTTTTGGGAAATTGTGTAAGATATTATTGGTAACCTTGGGATTGTTAATTGATTCATGATATTTTTTGTGATGTTTATATAATTTTGGGATTATTATATATATTTGAATGTTTTTGCCTTTATGAAATAGTGATTAACACATTCAAGGGTTAAATATAGAGTTAATTTTTGGAGGAATATATAACTTCATTATAGTTTACGACATAGATATTCAAATAGGTGATGGGAAAGTTATGTTATTAACAATATATTATTCGGGTATATACATACTTGGGTATATAATTTTTCGAATGATTAATGTTATTTGAAGAAGGATAAGATGGATTTTAAGGTCATATATTTCAATTTTTTTTAGGTTTAGTATATTTTAATAAAGTTCATGGTAATTTGGGATCTCTATTTTGAGTATTCACTGGTGCATGAAATGGTTTTTCATGTTAGTTTTTTTTACTTTTTAATATTGGTTAGTATGCGACATTATTGTAGGTGGCATTGTAAAAAAAAATTAACATCGGTTAAAAAACCTGCATTATAAATTAATTATTGGATTGGTTTTTCACGTCATTTATCTTATAAATAACATGAAACACCAATTTTTTAAAAAAAATATTTTCAATATACCTCTATATAATAGATAAGAAGAGAAAAAATTAGAAAAAATAGTAGAAACCAAGTATAAAACAAGCAGAAATAGCATGATAGAAACCAGCACAACACATTTACAATTAGAAATTTCAAGATTACATATATAGTAAAAATAAACTAAAATCCAATCGCGCCTATAAAATTAATTTCACATTAAATTTGAAAGTGTCTCGGCTCCTGTTCACTGTAACGATGAGGGTCATTAAAAAGATACAAATTAATAGCAATACATTTAACATGTATTTTGAATAAAATGAATGAAATATTAAGGAAATTTTATAAAGAAATCTAACATAATATAACTTCATAACTATTAGAGTTGAAATTATTTCATACATAAATCTTAAAACATAATATCCATATTCCTTTAGTCCTTATTATTTATGAAAAAAACTTTATAAAAGTGTTTTTCAATTCAAAATAACATTATTAAGTAATATATCCAAAAGTTACTAATTATAAATGAAAATTCACCTTTTCTTTTATGTATTTTATCTTGGTGATCCAATTTTTGTGGTTTCTTGAAAGAAATTCCATACCCTGTTTTAAAATAATATTAATAAAATAAATATAAAAGATATTATAATATAAAAAAGTATTAAAAATTTCAAACTTACATGTCCAATAAATTCTTAAAATTTTTTCACACTTCACAATGGATATAACGTAGCCAATAAAGTGTCTTCTCCCTTATAAAAAAATTCTTAACATCCAATGTCCACTGATATAAAAGAAAACTTAATATTAGTGGTCATTATGTTAAGATATTTATAACATTTTTTAAGGTATATTTTTCAAAATCTTGAAGATAAAGAAACATCCAGAACTAAATAATTGAATGATTTTGAAATATTTTAGTAATATAAATTTTTCTTTCTACTTTACTCATTTTCATTACTATAGGTGAAATAAATCATGGGTTCATAAATCCATATACATCTGTCTTTTCATGATCCATAAAAATTTTATAAATATACCTAATAAAAAACAAACAAAAGTATAAATTCTCAATAAATTAATCATAAGGAAAGATTTATAATAAGACTTACATGGAAAAAACTTGAATCATGCTGATTCCCAACTGATCTCCACTTACAAGATCCATGATATTGTTTTTCAAAATAAAAACAGTCATTGCACACCCAAAAACACCAGCTTCAATTGGAATCTCATAAACATCCAAAAAAAATTGAATATATTTAAACTCTATCAAGACTACCATAATTTGTATATGAAGTCATATCACATTTTATTTTTGGTTGTCTATATTGTATTTCATTACATTTAAATTATTACTATAAAAAATAGATAAATATATAAACTTTAAAATGTTAAAAAAAATTAATACCAAAATGAAATAAAAAATAAAATATATTCATACCTTTATGGTAATATGTCGAACAAGTCTAGATGGAAAAACTAAAAAGTTGATGATACTTTGTCCAACTATATTCACCTCATATGTAAGTAATAGTACTCATGCTGATCTATCTATAATATCATTTATATTGACCCTATGATTCTCTATCTCTATCTATTGATGATGAATAGTATCTATAATATTAAATATCATCCCATATGAAATAATATAATATTGGGGAACATCAACATATAACTCATAATAATTGGGAAGTTGTGTATGAGGGGTGTAGGAGTAGTATAAGAAGGAGTATGGTCTATAGGCGAAGGTGGATGAGTTGGAGATACTAGAAGAGTTGGAGGAGTGGGGTCAATAGTTTGAAACTATATTTTCATGTCTATAAACATATATTGTACCAAATTTATGATACTATCCTCCATCACCCTGTGAATATCCTAAAATTTAGTATCCAAAGATTATTGTTTTATAACCAAACTTCATTGTAGAAGTTGTAAAATGTGGAAATGATTTTTTCACTGATACAATTACTGGGTATCCTCATACATGACCTAGGTGTTTGAGTTTTCCTAATACTATAGCTAAATTATCCTTCCTACCCTCAGATATAATTACCCCATGTGTGCTCTTCTCCTCAAGAGAATGCTTTATGAAATATTTGAAAAAATCATAATGAATCACAATAAATAAATAATTGAATTAACTTAAATAAATAAACAAATTAAACATCTTACAATAATCTTAGCTACAACCCTCGAATATTTTGTAATATATTGCCCTTTATTTCTCATCTAATCCCTCTTCCATTTTTCAGGTCTATCATGGGGAAAGAGGGGAAACCTTTATAGAGCCATAAGTATCATCTCTCAGTTTTTGAAAATTTTCATCCATCATTTTCACTTTCATTAATGTATACCCTTCCTAAGATAAATTATGAGGGCATACGTTTCTATATTGTATCTTTTGATGATATCTCCTTGATTGCTATAAATTATGAATAATGAAATAATTAAAAAATAATTGGTAAGATCATTCATATAAAAAAACTTCTAAAAGGTAACATTTCACTTACCAAAAACACTTATTATTTTCTATATTCAACAAATTTATTTGATGTATCTTCATCTATAAATTGATATATATCACATGGATTATGATATTTCCTATTCCCAAAAATGAAATATGATGTGAGGGTTGATTTAAAATTCATCCATGTCCTAGGATCCAATGATAAAAATTTCTTCATAACTCCTCTAGTATCAGGTATATCATATGTCATCTAAAAAGAATGGGAAAACATATATTACTATAAAAATTTCAAGATATGTAAAATAATTACAAATGAGCTTACTAAAACAGTCTCTCACAAGTGAGATATTTTCACTTTGTCAAATCATCAATCAAAATACTAACTTTTAATTTAACCAATACAGATATAAAAGTCTTGAATTGTTTTGAATTTGGACCACTTAAAATATCATTATCACTAAATTCTACTGGTATCCTCTGGTCCTAGAAATGGAAAAATGATAATTTTTTAAATGTGTGTTACCACATTTACCAACCCTTAAACTCTTCTTTATCCCCTTGGGAGTGAATGTCTCTTATAAAGAAAGATATTGCACCTCAATAAAAGCATGTTTATGTTTCTCCCCATAGGTATGAGTATGATCATCTCTAGAAGTATGTGATGGATCAGATGATTGATCTGTTATTATCCAATAAATCAAAGCAACAAATCCTTAGTACACAAATATAAAAATCCAACTATTATATACTAATGTAAATGAAAAATGAAAAATTATCAAACAAAAAATCAAACTAAACTAAACTTAACATGTTTTTATTCAAGTATATTATAGTTAACTAAAATATTAACAACGTTAATGGGAGATTAAATGAAATATAAATGATTGAGAAAAAATCTAGAAATGGTGTGTGAACAGTAAAAAATCTCCAACCAAACAAACCATTTTTATAGAAAAAGAATATTTTTTGAATATACTCATATAATATTTTTGTTTTATTTAACATATTAAATTTAAAATAATTATTTTTTTAAATCAATTAATAGATAAGTTATGTAAGATTAAACATGGTAAACTAAAAAAACTAAAAAAATATAAATAAACAATTTAACCTATTGTTTATAATATGTGTTTTAATAAAGAAAACAAAATTAAAATATCTTACATTTTATAAAATTTAAAAAGTAAAATAGAAATAAAAATATGTTACTTGTAATATTAGGAATGTATTAAAGGATTATTGTCCCAAATTCCTTCATCATGGTCATTCTTTATGGAATAAACAATTTCTACAAAGTGATCATCAATATTATCTTTTAATATTTCCATGGAAGTAGGGATCTTACATAAATTATCATCTTCGTCAACTTTATCAGAACCAATATACAATTTTTTTACTTGTAAAACAATATACCATTGTATATCAAATTGATCAAAAACATAGAAAATTTATTTTTCAGGTGTTGGAATTATAAAATGATCAGTTGTGTATTCCAATCTATTCATATTAACTAGTTTCATTCCAAATTCATTATGTATGGCACTATTGTTACTGATAAACCATTTGTAGTTAAACACTGAAACTTGAAATTTAATTTAATCAACCACACATATTTCTTCTATGACTCTATAATATGAACTTGATACAGAGATTGAATTTTTGTCTTTGGCACTCGAAAAATGGAATGCTTCTATAAACACTAATAAACTACTATTCTAAATTGCACTTTTATTTTCCTAATATTTCGTATAAAATGTATATCAATTAATCTCATGTACGGACCATGTTATAAAATTTTAACATGTACCTCCCACAAACCATCTCAATGTTTTTTATGTATTAGATCTACCAATAATGGTCTCTTTAAAACATGGAAAAAAATTTATTATGATAATTCAAAATCCACATATCTTTCTTCTTTGGATAACAATATTTCAACACATTAATATGAAATGTTATATTTGTTTGATCATCATATATGTTACTCAAGATTTATAAATTTACCTTCTTTATCTTTTCACCTAACAATTATTTGACTTTTAATCCATGTATCCCCTTTCATTAATAGTTAACTCATTCATGGTGAGATATAGGCAAACCAATATTCTCTTCTATAGACAAGTGGCTTGTACAAAACTCTGCAACCTCCTCAAAAATATACTTCTCAATAGTGGAGGTTTCAGGTTGATATAGATTCTTAACATACCCCTTAAATATCTTCATATTCCTTTCAAAATGATACATCCAAAAAAGATATAAGTGTCTGAAAATATTTATTTCTCACACCAAATAAACCATTAAATGCACCATGATTTCAAAAAAAAGATGGAGGAAAATACATTCCCAATTGTAAAATTATAGAAACTGCTTTATTCTCCAAATTTTTCAATGCATTTATATTAATCACCTTATTACGAATTAAATTAAAAAAATAACACACCTTTACAATAGTCATTCTAACATGGATGGTAAATATTATACACAATGAAACTGGTAATAGTTGTTGCATCATAATGTGGAAATCATGAGATTTAACACCTTTAAACTTCAAATACTTTAAATAAACAAAATATTTTACATTTATTTAATAAACCAGCGACACTTTGACATCATAAAGATGATAAAAAATGACAATTTTCTTCATCTTGGATAATATATGACAAGCAAAGTGAAGGAATGTTCACCTTTAATCAGGATTGGGAGATAAATCCAATCATATTTCCATTGAGAGTAAGTCTAATATTACATTTAACCCATATTTAGTATTTCCTTTAATATCTTACAATGTTCCAATAAATTAGTCAAAATATTATTCTCCACGTACATAAAATCAATTTTACTTTTGACCTCAATATATCTCTAATTTGGTATCTCTAAAAACATTTACCATATCTTACAAATATTTCTATCATTATCATATTTATGTGTCTTTCTAAATGTCACATCAATATTTTACTACCACTCAAAATAATTATAAGGACCCGGCCTTAAAAATTACTTATTATTGAATTAAATGAATAATTCACATTGAGGATCTTTTCAGGTTTAGAGTTTTAGAGAATTAGGACATAACTATTACATATCAAAGAATAAAAAGTAGACGCATCTACTCATCTTCCATTTTTTTCACAAAAATAAAAACTCTTGGACAAAAGAGTCATGTCTAGTTCCTTGTTTTAGATAGCCTGACATTTCCTTGATCCCATCCTTGACCCTATTTAACTTTATGTCCTGTGAAAACATTTCAAAAACTTGGGATAATCATAAAAAGATCATTAAGGGTTATAAGAGTATAGAAAGAAAACATAAGTCCATGTATACATAAGAATAAATGAAATCATACTTTACTCATAAAACATAAGAAATTTAACATACCTCATGAAATCATAAGATTTATGCATAACTCAATAGAAATCATAAGGCATAAAGGTAACTTGAGGCATTCATAACATTCTTACATAGAGATTAACCCTCATGGTTACGTTTGGAATACCCATCACAGTATATTCCCTAAATCTCTTCGGAGAAACCTTAGTGTTTAACTCCTTCGCGTTACCCAATACATTAGAGAGATATATCGAGCTCACCCTCCCTTAGTTTATCACGGAACCACCCGTCTTCATAAATAATACCTAAGAACCATAACATAATCATATGACACAAAACATGCATAAAGGAAACATAACATTCCCACATTTCAATAACAATATAACATTTTAAGATATTGAAACAATGAATCCATTCTAAAAAACATTTTCAAAACCATTTAAAACATTTAATAAATATATTTTTGAATCAAAGTGTCCAATACCACTTTGATGCTTTTAACATTTTAAAACATTAATATCCATATAAATAAATCCTTAAAACCATTTTGAAAACATTGATATTAATGAGAAATATTTATAAAAATAAATCATTAAAACATTTAAAACGATATTTTAGTTAAAGGGTTTTTAACAAAATGAGAGACACTTGAATACAATAATTGAGGAATAAAATTTAATCAGAACTTTATAATATCATGAGAATAAATGGATTAATGATATAATATTCCAAAGGACAGTATATACACCATATAAGAGTGAATTGGTGCATAACAACAATGAATTCTCAATGTAAAATGAGATGAAATCCCTTATAAAGAAGGTATCCTAAAATTAAGGATAAATCAATCTCAAAATTATGTGTGACAAATATAAATACACCCAATATAAGTGGATATTAATTTTAAAACAATAAAAGGTCATTCAAACATATTCAAAGGATGACATATTCAATAACTACATGTTGAACCCAAAGAAATCTAAATTGGGATAAAAAGTTCCCTTGGTAAAATTCGACAGTCTAACGGCGTCACTTTAAAATTTATAAAATTATTTGATGAGAGAGAAAATGGTATATCATCACTTGGACAAAAAATTTCCATCAATAAGGATATAGAAGGACATATCCCAACATAAAAATATGTAAATTAAAAGACATAACAAAATAAGTCTTTTTAAAAGAGTAGTGTGAAAGGTTCCCTTACCGATTTGGGCAACTTTCGAAACATACACCCCATCAAATAAGGGTCACAAAATTAAGATGTAACTACCCATAAATAAGATTATATTATACAAATAGTAAAATAATGGGCAGTACATACACAACACAAAATTAAATAGTGGCCAATGCAGCATGAATCTCATAGGAATAAAAAGTGAGATGAAAATCCCCTTATGAAAATTCGGCAGCCTAACGACGCCACATAAAACATCCAAAAATGGATTGATGAGATAAAATAGTATCTCTCATAATATTAACATAAAATTTACAGAAAGTGGAATATAAAATAACATCCCCCAACATAAAAAAGAGGAGCTTAAAGTAAGTTACATAAAAAGAGTACTTAAAAATAAAGAGAGAGGTAGGATCCCTTACCTCAAGTCTGACTTGTCTTGTTTGTTTCTTTATATTCATGAATAATAAACTTTGGTCAATTTATAATTTCTTAAGTCACTACTTTAAATATTATTATTCAGTTCATATCACATATTATAATGTTATAATAATTGGTTAATAATGTGAGTTCATATCAGACGTTTTTGTCGATGTTTGGTACATGAGTCAAAAATGAACTTGTTTGAAAATGATTGTCCATGTAGTTATAATTAAATCATATCCATAATATTATTAATGATTTAAATATCATATGTATCCAGTACATATTCATTTTATACTATTCCATAACATTTGGAGATAAAAAGAAATGAAATGCACAGTTCATGGAGACGGTAGGCCGTACGTACGCATGAACGCTAATTTCATTTCTTTGTCATATTAATGGAATTAAAAATAGTTGAGAGATGTATATATTATAATTACATTATAATATATATGTTTTATAGGTCACATAAGTTCATTAATTTCATTCTTTATACATTCCATGTATTGCATGAACGAGTCACATTACTTGAGGGGGCGGTAGTCCACACTTCCTCGTATGAAATTATCACAATTGCACAAAATGAAAAGCATAAAGGTATGTTTTAAATATAAAATACAGAAGCATATGGGAAACATAAATACCATATATATCATATATAAAATACAGTGACATCATAATGGCCACCTTGAAAGGTGTTAAGAGAAGATTGAACAATCATCGTTTCGTGAGGCAGTAATTCGTCATCCACAGAAATAGTATGATCTTTAAGCATTAGACAGAGGTGTGTGTAAGTGTAGCTAGAATAATTAACATAAAAACATCCTAGTATATTGAATATACTGGTTGTTTTACAAAATAAAGTAATAAAAAGAGTTTAGGGGTTTGGAGAAGCAAAATAAAATAAAAGAACACAAGTGAAGACATTACCTTTAAATCGGGTAACTCCTCTTGGTTTGAATCAAAATGGTTTCTTGAAGAGAATTCTGCCAAAGGTGAGGCTTAAATGATGAATAGAGGTATGTGTAGAGATAAAATGGGCAGGGGTTGGCCGATCCAAAGGCTTGAGAGGTGTGGGTAAGGTGGTAGAGGTGGGGGCCTTTTATAAGAGAAGAGGAGGGGCACTCTTGGGATGTTATAAACTATTACTTTATTATAAATTTCTTTTGGGATTATAAAGGTCCCAAAAAAATATATTTCGAGGATAAGGTGATAAGGTTCTGAAATCCACCCATCCAATAGGGTTTTTACAAGTGTAAGACTTATATTTCAACCTATCTGCTCATTTTATTTAAATCGTTCATTTATGAGGTAATCATTGCATCATCACGGTGTCATTAATTTATTTAATGTCTAAAAATTATAAAACAAATATCATGATATAGGAAATATTTTTAGATTTATAATGAATATTTATAGTAAAAAATATGTCTTGTATAACACCATGAAAAAATTGTTTTAGTAAAACAATACATGTTTGTGACATTTTAATTTTAATTTTAAATAAAAAGTTATTAATGTCATTTTCCAACCAAAGTGACTCCATGGGGTCCCCAAGTTTACCCATGGATTGTCATAGTCATCCATGACTCATCCAATAATGGTATGACATGTGTAAAGGTCATTTCATATTATTATAACATTATCTTTACCATAAATTAGACTAATTACCTTTAATCGTGATTAATAAAACTTAAAAGTTACTATTCACCAAAAAATTATTTTAATCTCATTGAACCACATTTTACTTCCTAATGACAACCATGTATGTTTTATTTTTGAAAATAAAATCACAGAAGTGGTAAAGTTTCATTTAAACAAAAAATCAATTTCTTTAACTACCACTTATTGGTTTCACTATTCATCTAGAATTGAAGTTTTTCAGAAAAATACCAAAAAATCACCCTAAGCTATATTTGATATTCCGAATTCAAAAATTATTTCTATTTTAAAAAATTCAAAACATATAAGTTGCATTAATTAATTTAATAATTAATTCCTGTCGTCAAAACAAATAGCGTGTTTTTAAGAAACAATATCTATTAAAAGATTGATACTAGTTTAAGTCCAATTTCAAAGTGAAATTAATTCCAATGACCACCATTGGATTAGATGGTAAAAATATATTCTAATTACACTTTAATCTCAATTAAAAAGATAATTTATCCATATAAATAAATCATATTAAAAGGATGTTTTGAATTAAAATGCAATATTTTCACTAAAAATTATCTTTATCGGAGAAATGACAATAATTTACAGAAAGTAAATTTTGATGTTCAGATTCTAAAGAAGGATTTTATTTTGTCAAATAAAACATATAAAATTGTCAAAAGTATATTTAAAAAGGGTTCTCCATCAAAAGGTGGTTAATCGACCTTTTAAAGAATATTAGAATATTTATGCTTAAAATTGGATTCATTCGCATTTTAAGCCTCTAACATTTATTGGATAAAAGTAAAAATATTTGACGAACATATATAATCATTTTGTAGTTAGTTCCGTTCATTCCTGACATTACAACGGCTAGGTGTTAACTACCATTTAAAATAATATTATTTTATTATTAGAGTGCAACGTAAGATTTCGAAGAAACTCATTGTTGCGTATTGGGTACACCATCGAGCATAGCATTCCCTTTAAAGTAATATTAATATTTTATTCACAAATATGGATAAATATGATAATGTCATATTCTTTATTTACCTGGGGTGTTACATCCTTCCCCCCTTTTGGGAATTGCGTCCTCGCAATTTTAAAATTGGGCTTGGAAACTTCATTGAAAATCCCACATCGGAACAAGAGTCAGTAAAACAATCAATTTAAAATAAAGAGAGAGAAGTACAAAGGTCACCCGAGTTAACCCATACTAGGATTCCATATAGGAAAACATGGACATGGAGGAGAAAAAAAAGGGTCATGTTCTGATGGAGAGTGATATAAAACATGTTTAGGAGAAAGTTAACCACAAGAAAATCACAAACTTTTGATGGGTTAAATGGTATTTGATTCCCCAGTAGGAAAAATTAACAGACAACATTTTTGTTTTAAGTTACTTTTCATTGAGGAATTTATTTATGAGCTTAACTAAAACATAAGGAAACATACTTGATTGTCATGTTTACTTTCAACTTTTACTATATTTCTTACACGAACTCATATTTTCTCCAAAAGACGAGTATTTAGGATGACTTTTACACATTAAGAGAGATATAATAAACTTCTAGAGAATCACCTAATCCACAAAAGAGAACTATATACTTCCCATGTCTTTAGACCTTAACCAAAACTAAAACCAAATTGGTTAGTATGAGATCAGATAATCCCCAAAAAGGATAATCCTTTATATTAAAAAAATCTATTCTTAATCTCCAAAATTTTTCAAAAAATGCCCAATGTTCAACAAAGACCATTCAACAAACATATATCCATAAAATTCTTCAAAGTAAACCAAACTAAGATTGAAACCTAAATATTTTAAGGATTTAATCACATAGTCTACCAAGGTACAAATTAACATTTATCTCCAAATAACATATGTTTCTCTTAAAGTCTCATACTGAAAAGTAATTAACCTAATCACATATCCTCCATGATAGGTTAATAATTTCTATAGATAACCCAATATCAACTTACTCTTGATTCATAAAATCATCCAACTAAAAAAAATAATTAGTCAAACTAACCAGGGACTTCATGTAGTCCAATGGTAGGCGATAAATACCAGTCGCACTTTGGTTGTGGGTTCGATCCCACAGCTTTGTCCAACGTGACGGGTTGTCACATGGTCTGCGTGTTGTCCTTTTTCCAAAACTATATAATTATTAAAACATTCCCCAAAATGAGATAAAATCTTTAAAAAAAACTATAACATAATTTAACCTCAATTTTATCTCATGTCTTTCATATTCCATCATAGCGTATAGTAACCCATAATTACCTCAAAAGTAAGGATCATATAAGCCCTAATGGTTACCTTTATAATTATTACCTGAACTTCCACGCCGAGTTGGTTCTCTCGTACATGATGTATTAGAGAACTCACCAAGATTCAAGTGGTTGATCGTGACTCCTGATAGTTGGTTTAGAGTAACCACGAGATTTCTCATTGAATCCCCCATTTCATCCAGTCTCTTAATCAGAGAACCACCACAGTTTCCTTCAAACCCATTGTCACTTTGGTGCCTGCTAGATCCATCCATTTACTAAAACCAAAAATGTCAGTGTGAGTATATCAACAAAATCATCATGTACTAAGATATACTTACTCATTAACTTTATCTAAAAACTATGAATCTTTATGAAATCCTAGCCATTATGGTAATTTCACTTAGGCTTAAAGAATACCCTAACCTCTAAAGTTATCTAAACCGACCTCTGATACCAACTATAAGGACTCGGCCTTTAACATTACTTATTATTGAATTAAATGAATAATTCACATTGAGGATCTTTTCAGGTTTAGAGTTTTAGAGAATTAGGACATAACTATTACATCTCAAAGATTACAAAGTAGATGCATCTACTTGGCTTCCATTTTTTTAACAAAAATAAAAACTCTTGAACAAAAGAGTCATGTCTAGTTCCTTTTTTTAGACAGCCTGACATTTCCTTGATCCCATCCTTGCCCCTATTCAACTTTATGTCCTGTGAAAACATTTCAAAAACCTGGTATGATCATAAAAAGCTCAGTAAGGGTTATAACAGTATGGAAAGAAAACATCAGTCCATGTATACATAAGAATCAATTAAATCATAATTTACTGATAAAACATAATCAATTTAACATACCTCATGAAATCATAAGATTTATGCATAACTCAATAGAAATCATAAGGAATAAAGGTAACTTGAGGCATTCATAACATTCTTACATAGGGAGTAACCCTCATGGTTACGTTTGGAATACCCATCATAGTATATTCCCTAAATCTCTTCAAAGAAACCTTAGCGTTTAACTCCTTCGTGTTACCCAATGCATTGGGGAGCTATATCGGGCTCACCCGCCCTTAGTTTATCACGGAACCACCCGTCTTCATAAACAATGCCCAAGAACCATAACATAATCGTATGACACAAAACAAGCATAAAGGAAACATAACATTCCAAAATTTCAATAACAATATAACATTTTAAGATATTGAAACAATGAATCCATTCTAAAAACCATTTTCAAAACCATTTAAAACATTTAATAAAGAGATTTCTGAATCAAAGTGTCCCATACCACTTTGATGGTTTTAACATTTTAAATAATTAATAGCCATATAAATAAATCCTTAAAACCATTTTGAAAACATGGATATTAATGAGAAATATTTATAAGAATAAATCATTAAAACATTTAAAATGATATTTTAGTTAAAGGTTTTTTAACAAAATTAGAGACACTTGAATACAATAATTGAGGAATAACATTTAATCAGAACTTTATAATATCATGAGAATAAATGGATTCATGATATAATATTCCAAAGGATAGTATATACACCATATAATAGTGAATTTGTGAAAAACAACAATGAAGTCTCAATGTAAAATGAGATGAAATACCTTATAAAGAAGGTATCCTTAAATTAAGGATAAATCAATCTCAAAATTATGTGTGAAAAATATAAATATACCCAATATAAGTGGATATTAAGTGTAAAACAATCAAAGGTAATTAAAACATATTCAATGGATGACATATTCCATAACTACATGTTGAACCCAAAGAAATCAAAATTGGGTTAAAAAGTTCCCTTGGTAAAATTCGACAGCCAAACGGCGTCACTTTAAAATTCATAAAATTAGTTGATGATAGAGAAAATGGTATCTCATCACTTGGGCATAAAATTTACATCAATAAGTATATATAAGGACATATCCCAACATAAAAAGTTGTAAGTTAAAAGACATAACAAAATAAGTCTTTTTAAAAGAGAAGTGTGAAAGGTTCCCTTACCGATTTGGGCAACTTTCGAAACGTACACCCCATGAAAGAAGGGTCATACAATGAAGAAGTAACTACCAATAAATGAGATTATATTATAAAAATAGTAAAATAATGGGCAGTACATACACCACACAAAAGGAAATAGTGGCCAATGCAGCATAAATCTCAAAGGAATAAAAAGTGAGATGAAAATCCCCTTATGAAAATTCGGCAGCCTAACGGCGCCACAAAAAACTTACAAAAATGGATTTATGAGATCAAATAAGGTATCTCATCATATTTACATAACATTTATAGTAAGATGAATATAAAATAACATCCCCCAACATAATAAAGAGGAGCTTAAAGTAAGTTACATAAAAAGAGTACTTAAAAATAAAGAGAGGGGTAGGATCCCTTACCTCAAGTCTGACTTGTCTTGTTTGTTTCTTTATATTACTGAATAATAAACTTTGGTCAATTTATAATTTCTTAAGGTCCTAATTTAAAGATTATTATTCAGTTCATATCACATATTATAATGTTATAATAATTGGTTAATAATGTGAGTTCATATCAGACGTTTTTGTCGATGTTTGGTACATGAGTCAAAAATGAACTTGTTTGAAAATAATTGTCCATGTAGTTATAAGTAAATCATCTCCAGAATAGTATTAATGATTTAAATATCATATTTATCCAGTAAATATTAATTTTATCCCATTCCATAACATTTTTAGATAAAAAGAAATGAAATGCACCGTTCATGGAAACGGTAGGTCGTACATACGCATGAACGCTACTTTCATTTCTTTGTCATATTAATGGAATTAAAAATAGTTGAGAGATATATATATATTATAATTCCAGTATAATATATATGTTTTATAGGTCACATAAGTTCAATAATTTCATTCTTTATACATTCCATGTATTGCATGAATGAGTCACATCACTTGTGGGGGTGGTAGTCCACACTTCCTCGTATGAAATTATCACAATTGCACAACATGAAAAGCATAAAGGTATGTTTTAAATATAAAATACAGAAGCATATGGGAAACATAAATACCATATATATCATATATAAAATACAGTGACATCATAATGGACACCTTGAAAGGTGTTAAGAGAAGATTGAACAATCATCGTTTCGTGAGGCAGTAATTCGCCATCCACAGAAACAATATGCTCTTTAACCATTAGACCGAGGTGTGTGTAAGTGTAGCTCGAACCCTTCACATAAAAACATCCTAGTATATTTAAGATATTGTTTTTGTTACAAAATAAATTAATAAAAATAGTTTGGGGTTTTGAGAAGCAAAATAAAACAAAAGAACACAAGTGAAGACATTACTTTTAAATCGGGTAACTCCTCTTGGTTTGAACCAAAAGGGTTTCTTGAAGAGAATTCTTCCAAAGGTGAGGCTTCAATGATGAAGAGAGGGATGTGGAGAGATGAAATGGGTAGGTTTTGGCCGAGACAAAGGCTTTACAGGTGTGGGTAAGAAGGTAGAGGTGGGGGCCTTTTATAAGAGAAGAGGAGGGGCACTCTTGGGATGTTATAAACTATTACTTTATTATAAATTGCTTTTCGGATTTTAAAGGTCCCAAAAGGATATATTTTTAGGATAAGGTTATAAGGTTTATAAATCCACCCTTCTAATAGGTTTGTGATAAGTGTAAGACTTATATTTCACCATATCTTCTCATTTTATTTAAATCGTTCATTTATGAGGTAATCACTGCACCATTACGGTGTCATTAATTTATTTAATGTCTAAAAATTATGAAACAAATATCATGGTATAGGAAATATTTTTAGATTTATAATGAATATTTATAGTAAAAAATATGACTTGTATAACCCCATGTAAAAAAAATTTTATTAAAACAATACATGTTTGTGACATTTTAATTTTTACTTTAAATAAAAAGTTATTAATGTCATTTTCCAACCAAAGTGGCTCCATGGGGTCCCCAAGTTTACCCATGGATTGTATTGGTCGGCCATGACTCATCCAATAATGGTAGGACATGTGTCAAGGTCATTTCATATTATTATAACATTATCTTTACCTTAAATTACACTAATTACCTTTAATCGCGATTAATAAAACTTAAAAGTTACTATTCACCAAAAAATTATTTTAATCTCATTGAACAAAATTTTACTTACTAATGACAACCATGTATGTTGGATTTTTGAAAATAAAATCACAGAAGTGGTAAAGTTTCATTTAAACGAAAAATCAGTTTCTTAAACTACCACTTAGTGGTTTCACTATTCATCAAAAATTGAAGTTTTTCAGAAAAATACCAAAAATTCATCCTAAGATATATTTGATATTCCGAATTCAAAAATTATGTCTATTTTACAAATTTCAAAACATATAAGTTGCATTAATTAATTTAATAATTAATTCCCACCGTCAAAACAAATAGCGTGTTTTTAAGAAACAATATCTATTAAAAGATTGATACTAGTTTAAGTCCAATTTCAAAGTGCAATTACTTCCAATGACCACCATTGGATTAGATGGTAAAAATATATTCTAAATAAACTTTAATCTAAATTAAAAAGATAATTTATCCATATAAATAAATCAGATTAAAAGGAGGTTTTGAATTAAAATGCAACATTTTCACTAAAAATGATCTTTATCGGAAAAATGACAAAAATTTACAGAAAGTAAATTTTGATGTCTAGATTCTAAAGAATGATTTTATTTTGTCAAATAAAATATATAAAATTGTCAAAAGTATACTTAAAAATGGTTCTCCATCAAATGGCGGTTAATCGACCTTTTAAAGAATATTAGAGGATTTATGCTTAAAATTGGATTCATTTGCATTTTAAGCCTCTAACATTTATTGGATAAAAGTAAAAATATTTAACAAACATATATAATCATTTTTTAGTTAGTTCCGTTCATTCCCGCCATTACAACGGCTAGGCATTAACTACCATTTAAAATAATATTATTTTATTATTAGAGTGCAACGTAAGATTTCAAAAAAACTCGTTGTTGCGTATTGGGTACGCCATCGAGCATAGTGTTCCCTTTAAAGTAATATTAATATTTTATTCACAAATATGGATAAATATGATAATGTCGTGTTCTTTATTTACCTGGGGTGTTACAATAATAATCTGTGGATAAATGTTTTGGAGAAATATTAAATTCTTATGAGATATTGAATTCCTTTTTTAATCTTCTATAAGATTGATCCATATAAAAAACTTTTAATGACCTATGTATACTATTTTTATCCCATGATGCAGTTAATAATATGAAGTTTTTTTCACCAATTGGAAAAGTTTTATATCCCTTAACACCGTATCCAAATAAATTTCCATATGCCGGGAATTTATTTATTGTGAACATAATCATTATATGAAGTTAAAAATATTCCATTTTATAATAATCATACACCTTAATACCATACTCCCATAAAAGTTTTAAATAATCAATTGTTGGTGATAAAAAAACATCAATATTATTTTCGGGTTTTTTTGGTCTAGAGATCAATAAACTAAACATGAAATATTTTCAATTCATACAAAATTCAAGAGATAAGTGGTAAATTACCAATAAAATAGGACATGAACTATGTGTGCTAATAAGGATTCAATATGGATTCATTATATCTGCGCATGGTCCAAGTTTGATATTTTTAACTTCAATTATGAATTTAGGAATCTACTAATAAATGTTCTTCCACTTTAGACAATAATTTGGATATCGTAATTTTCCATCACATATCTACTCATCTACTTGTGATCTTCACCTTTTTTAATCATGTTAATTTAAAAAATAAATGTTTCAAATTAGTATTTATAAGAAGATAACAAAAATCCGTGGTATGGGTCTCTATAACTACTAAATCATCCAATGATTTTTCTTTCAACTTATACCATGGCATCCCACATTTAAAACACCCGGATAAAAATTCATATTCCTTCCTATATAGAACATAGTTATTTGAGTAGGAATGTATTTTTTTATACCATAATCCCTTCAGTAATAGTATTTTCTTATATTTATAATGTGAATCTTAAAGATTATTGTCTTTAAGAAGAATATCTTTCAACAAGTGTAGAACTCTTTCAAACTCTTGTCACTCCATCCATGTTTCTCCTTCATGTTAATCAATCTAAATAATGTCGATAAAACCATAAATTACATATAACCTAAAAAAATGTTTTTTCAGCATCACCATATGAATCTTAATTTTTAGATCTTTCTCAATTTCCTTTAATTCAATATCACTAATCATTTTTTCAATTTGATCAGAGTTATCATCTTACAAAGCATCATCAACAATAGATTATAAATTCTTTCTAGTTTTATCATGTTCAATCCAATGGTTGTAACTCTAATTAAAACTATAAAAATAAATGATATTTAATCTTTATTATTTTTAAATACTTTATATTTAAAAAATTTAGGAATGGATAGAAAAACATGTTTTTTTTTAGAATATTTTGTTTAGAAATTTCCAGAAAAGCATCAACATCTTCATTATATTCATCACTTATTAAAAGTTTCATAATCCAACTTCAACTCATTTTTATCTATAAAATCATCAAAAATAAATATATTTTCCAAAGAATATTGATAAATGTGAGTAAGAGGGAAAAATATTAGATTATTTCAATGATAATCAAGATTAAGCACATGTGGTATAATTCATCAGTAAAATGTTTCTACAATTTTCAAAAAATGTAAATATATTTTATAAAAAGATAATAACATTAGATAATAAATTTCATGTTAATTTGAATTATTATACAAAAAAATATAAAATAAAGTAATTTTTCATCAAAGATGTCCTAATTTAGAAGTAAAAGAATTTTGAAGTTTAAAAAAATATGCATATTTAAAAAGTATAGTTATAAATTGTAGACAATAATGGAATATAAGTTTAAATATTATTGGTAAATAATAAAATTATATAAATTGAATTAATTTAAAAAAATATAGTTAGACCATTCTCTCATTTTTCATTTTCATCTGAATGAAATTAGATGAAACTTGAAATTGAATATTATTAACCTGAATATACTTAGATTTCTTGGAGAAGCTACCCACTTCCCTAAGTTATTTTCTATTACATGAGTATAATTTCATTTTTTTCGGGCAAAAATATTGAATTTATCAAGTAATTTATATAAAGGTATATTATCCCTTAATATTTGGTTGACGGAGTTACTATTTTTATTTTTTCAATTCTCAATTAAGTGATCATTTGATTCAATATTAAATGGGGAGAGGTACTTGGTTAGGGATATTGAATCATAGGCTATTGTTTTCTATCGACCCTCTATGTTCTAGTTTTTTGGTATAATTTGTGTAGTGGAATTAAATTTTAATACTTGGTGATGGTATAATTTTTTTAGAATCAATTGTTTGTTTTCGTCTTTAGAATAAGAGGGTTTATTATTCCCATAGCTTGAGTTAATTTATTGATGGATTTTAATTTATTTTTAAATATTATATGGACTATGGTGAAGTCAATTTTTTGAATTTATTGGTCTATATCTATAACATTAAAATTTATTCCTAAAATTAGCATATACTTCACATAATTATTTAGATAAGAATATAAAGGTTTATACATTAACCCAAATCTCAACTAGGATTTCAATCATAATATGATGTTATTCATAAACGGAATAAAAATTCATGAATAATTGTGCATGTAGATCCAATAATCCATGTATTCCATATAAGTATCTAGATATTTCACTAACCCATGACATATCTAATTTTGTAGCATAATATTAATTCTTGAAAACTCGATTCAAGTAAATCTATCATCCACCATTAATTGTCATTCTATCATAATATAACAAAGATATGTAAATGAAATAATTGACAGTTCCAATTATGTATTCACTATTAATTACAAAATTATATTAATAGTAACTCATAATATACAGACTATATATTTAATATATGTTTTTCAAGATAATAATATGCTCACATCACAAGAAAAGTGTTGATATGCATATACACTACTTATATGATATTGTATGTTAAATAATATGAAAATCGAAATGTATGTATATATTCCATTTTAAGATTAATAATTCACAAATAAATGAATAACACTAATTTATTTTTATCTATATACATGGAAATGTATTCATAAACAATGAATGATTCAAAAACATCATCCAGATAACCAATATTTTGAGATTCAATGCAGAAATTTAAGATGTGATGTAGTTAAACATCTATGAAAAAATTCCGTGAAAACACATTTCCATACAATATAAACACAAAAATAATTAAGATATAATGATGAAATTTACTATCTAAAATAGAACATTAAGATATAATTCATTCCACATAGCTTTATACTTAAATAAACGCATTACTAAGGTAAATAAATATGGTAATGAGATATTTGAGATGAGCTTATTTATATTTGAACATGAAGTGATAAATCTGACAAAAAATAAGGGTTAATGAAGATGGTAATGTGATATTTGAGTGCTCAGAATCAAAAAAAATAGAGAGTTAGGGCTTCTTCTCTATTTAACGATTAAAAGATAGGTTCTATGTGTGAGGTTTACTTAAGAGACGAGTAGATCAAAGGCACAGTAATGAGATAATGAAAACTGAGGATGTATGAAGATGGAAATACTATATTGGAGTACATAGGATCAAATAAAAGAGGGTTATGGATTCTACAAAAGAGAAATAAGTTTTCATTCACAAGAATTAATAACCCTAAAATGATTAAAATGGATTATTAGTAAAAATTTAAATGGTATATAAAATTTGTTATATAATAACCGATATTAAAAAAATTCTTTTTATATCATTTTTAGGATAACTAATTTAAAAATATAGTTTTCATTACTTTACCACATCATTTATTATATAATTGATGTCATAAAGAAATAAACATGTCTTTTTCATATCGGTTATAAATAACCGATGAGATAAATATTTTTTATACTAGTGATTAAGTTAAGAAGTATGAGAGAACCCAACTCAAAGTAAAATAGATTTAACTAATAATGGTATTGATTAAATGAAGAATTATGTTGGTTGAACTAAATTAATTATTAGCTAACTTGGTGATAAGGGTAACATGATTTAAGGTTTAATACCTTTTCTATTATTGATCATGATAATTCCCCCATATTGATAATGTTTCACCACTCTTGTCAACTAATTTGGTTTTATTTAGGATTAGAACTAGAAGTAACCATGTTTGTGAGGAGAAATGCAGATATTACCTTAATAGAAAACCAAATGGAATATAATCTAGAGTGATAAATATTTTGTTTATTCTAAAATATTTATCATGATATGTGATTAATAATTTAAACATAGCTGAATCCCAAATACACTAAATAAGATAAATATATTGTCACATGAAGTATCAAGTGATAATGGTCATCAAACTCACTAGTGTAAAATAATGGGAAGTAATAAAAATAAA
The DNA here is from genome assembly GCA_963277665.1 of Viscum album. NCBI lineage: Eukaryota > Viridiplantae > Streptophyta > Magnoliopsida > Santalales > Viscaceae > Viscum > Viscum album. The sequence continues at coordinate 225,430,131 of OY728159.1, read as the reverse complement.
TTTCTTTAATTGAAAGAGGTTTTGGATTTATGTGGCTCGATATCCCAATCAAAGGTCCAACAAGAGAGATAGTCACCCAAAAATATGAAATTAGGGAAATTCATATGAAACTACTACTAATGTATTGGATAGTGAGTTTTCTATCTAGATTATCTAGTGTCCAATGCCATGTAATTTTTCAAAAACTATTGGATATTAAGTAGTATGATTATCATATAAATCAATTTCATGGTTTTTGGGTAGTTATTCCTTATGTATCTTGATCTTATTCCCTTATTATAATTCTATTTAAAATTATGAATGAGTTAACTCTCTTAATAAAGAAATTATAATAATTTTTCAAACAAATAAATCCCATTCCATATCATAAATAAACCCATAACTATCTAGTGGTGTATGGTTATTTATGATTTCCCTATAGAAATTATTATAAGTCAAATTATGAGTATTTTTTTATTGAGAAGGGGAGAATGTGACACCTCAAAATCCTAATATATGATTAATATTAAATAAGTCAATTTATTTGATATCATCCTCCCCACATAACACCCAACATAAATGAAACCATGATATATTTGGATAAAATATAAATATTTAAATATAACCAATAAAAACCTATAAGTTGAATTAGTAGGATTTAATAGTACTAACTCCATTATTAATTCTATATATATAGAAAATAAATACTACGTTAAAAATGAATGAAATTCAATTAGTTTAACTAAAATGACTAATAAGATCATTTATTGTTTAGAAAATTAATTTTTCAAAAAAAATACATTTATATGATACAAATTTTTATTTCCATAAGTATATGATTAATGATAAAAAAAATTATATTAATAATTTTATAATATCAATTTAGTTGGTAGATTATATAAAATAAGAATAATAACAATTAATATTAGAAAATGTCATTTTCCAAAGAAAGCATTATTTCAATTATATTTTATGATTTTATTCAAAATCTAAATTTATAAATTATTTAATTTTAAATTAATAAAAAAGAAATTCATTTTTAAATTACTTATATAAAAATTTTCTTAGTGTGAATTTTTTATATTTTTCTAAAAAGGGAAGATTATTTTCAAAAGAACGGTTTTTAGGAAATATATAAATTTTACGGATTTACCATTATATAAGAATGGCTTATATATTTATAATATATTTTAATTAATAAAAACATAATTTTTGTAATGACATTATTCCATTAAAAATATTAATTGAACTTATAAAAAAAGTGGTAACCATTTTTAGAACTAAATAAAATGTTTCTTTAATAAAAAAAAATTATTTTCGATCTTTTCTTTGAATATGGTATCTTTTAGGGGAGATTTAGTTTTGGATTTCCCTTTAATACTCATAAAATTTATTTAATATATAATAAATTAATTTATTTCATTAAAATTAGTATCCAATATAATTTTTTGTTACTTATATATTTAAATCATAAAAATGTTGTTTCTCTAAAAAATATTATGCAATTAAGTGTTTTTATTATAAAATTTAATTTTCACTCATTTATAAATATTATTTGAGAAATGATTTTAAAATAATAAATTAGAGGTTGCAAATTGGGTAAAAATTTCAATATTATTTTTTATATTTAAAATTAATTACTATGGTTTAAAATTAATTATCACTATAAAAGTAAAAGGGGTAAATTAAGTTTAACCTGCTATAAAAGACTTAAAAAATTAAAAAGGTGACTTGAATTGAATTTTTTATCTTTTTATTTACCAAGAAATTATTTCCCTATAATTTTTTTCCATTTTTTAATCCTTGGTACCTTGAAAAGGAAATTTCATTATTGAATAATGTAAAGGTGTTTCTAAAAGTGTGATTACATTCACCTATAAAAGCATCTCACTTACACCATTAAAATATAAAATGAACATTAAAATTACTCCTTGAAACTCTTTCATTATAATATTACTATAAACCTGTCTCATGAACATAATACCATGTTTACTCATATTTAGATTAATTTCTTAAAATTCAAGGGTACTTTTAATGAATTCATGTCCCCGATATGAGTATTATCAACTAATTATATTTTCTCCTTAATTATCATCATTAAAATTTATTATATAAACATTAATATAATTAAAAAATTATAATTTATATATATTTATATTACTATATTAATTTCATTATTTTTTTATTCATATACCCAATCCATTAAGAAGAACAAAATTATAACTCGTGTGTTGTGTGGACTACCACCACCATGTCGTAATGTGTTTTCTTTTCTTTCACCGCCTTAAAAGGTTCGATATAATCATGGGATTGAATAATAAATTTTATTTTATGATAAAATTAAGGTTATGTTTTGAAAAATTTAAGAAATTATCAATGATATGATCGATAAGCGATCATTTTAAATTTAACTATTTAAAATTAGCATGTTAAGAGGATAATATTTTATTTAAATTTTGTAATGTTTTCATATCCATTAATTATTATTATTATTCCTTTTAATTATGATATATCACAAAAATAAATTCTAAATAATATGATTATGATTTTCTATAATGATATTATAACCAAACAACCTTATATTCATTCACTAAATAGGGGTATCTTCCTATTTGGGGTGATTTGACAACCTAATTGAACAAAACTATGAATATATATATCATAAATTAATATGGGATCATAATTACTCATATAATGTGATATGAATGGGTAAATAATTATTTTTTTGGGTTCGGATATGTTATATCAATATTTACTTCACTAATTAGAAAACATGATTCGATCATCTAGAATTAATGAAACATGCTTGTTATCAATTTCATCTTCAAGAATAAGGACTAAAATGATCATGAAAGTAATTTGAAACAAAATTAATTATTATAAATCATACCTAAAAATATATTTAATGACTTTATAATGATTAACTTTGAAAAAATAATGAATATTGACACTACTATTATTACCACAAACTATTTTTTGTACTTTCAGATAAAATGACCTTATGGTTATATGAGAACCGAACAAGGTAGAAAAAAAATTCATACAATTCATATAGAAAATTATTATTTAAAAATAATATAAATTAAAAAAATTATTAATATGGTTATTAATTAATTTATTATAATATCTATGTTTGTGATACAAGTGATTAAATTTTGTTCATTAAAGGCAAAATAAGAGGAAAGGGTTTTCATCTTAAATCCCTCTCTTTGATATATGTTTGGTATTGTGAATATAATTTCATTTATGTAGTGTATATACTAACTATTATAGATATCATATCTTGAATTATCTTTTACTCATGGTTTTTATAGTTTTATTTCAATCCCTATATTTCAATGTGTTTTGATTGGAAATTTTGTAATTCCATAAGGTTTTTATTGCTCTCAATTCTAATTCTTTGAAACATGTTACATGTTCTGCATGATGTTTTCTTTGTATGGTGTATTCAATACACATTGATATATTTTTAACATATTCTTTTTATTTTATGGAATTTAAAATCTAAATCATGTTGCCTTATTCAAGTGGATATTGATTTAGTTGTCTCCTCGATAGTGAGGATTTTTGTAACTCAATTTTCATCCATTGAGTTATGATAATTCTTTGAAATTATTTCATATAAGTTGGGTAAATTATACCCTTTAATTTTATTATGCGGTATTCTCTCTTTTGTTTGTGGATATATATTCCTACAAAATAAACCCTTTGACAAATATTCCACACTTCTTGGGTTATTCCCTTTTATAGTCATCCACCTTTTTTCTTTGGATGTATTATGATCATGTTCTTATAGTAATGACATATACATATACCCATTACTCTATGTGGTTTAAACTTTATATTTCATATAATTTATATCGGATGAGGTTCATTGAGAAATTATCTTATTTAATTGACATAGGGAAAGGTATGGGAATTTTGTATGTTATTATTCCAATATGGATGATTATTATCATATTGACTATATATTGTTTGACCACTCGCCTTATTTATCTAGATGAGTTATAATTAGTTTTTCCCATTTATTGATATGGATAAATTTATTGATATTCATGATGATTATTGACTACTAATATAGGTTGATTATATATTGATTTTCATATTCCATATTATAGGTAGATCCAATTTTTATTCAATAAGGGGTTCCTTAGGAAATTGTATGCAAGGTCATGATGACTCTTATAGTAAATTCATTGGACTTAATCAGGTGATAGGTGGGGTCCAAAATTATATATACCCTTTATTCATTTACATGTCTCGTGAGACAAAATACGTTTAGTTATTTTGTGTATGCATATCCAATTCAGAAATATGTCTTGATTATGGTCACAACGGAAAGTAAAGTGTCTGGGCACATGGCCTTGATAGTTGGATTTTTATGTCTGGCATTATGCATTTTATCGTTATTGATATCTATGTTTTTATTTATTATCATGAATATTTAATTCTCTTAGTTTCAAGTTGATTATAGATTCATATTTTTTATAAATTATTACCATAATATTTATATCATATTTATTCATTTATTCTTTAAATTGTATTTTTTCTTTACTGGGTGTTTTAGATCACCCCTTTTTATGTTTCCTTTCCCTCAGTAAAGAAGAAAATCAGTACATGTGACAAGGTTATAAGGATATAATATATGAAATAATTTTTGGGAGATGTTCAAGATTCATTATAGATTTAGTATATTGGTATGTAGTTGAAAAATGGGTCTTCTTGACATAGAGAACATGGGTTTTTCTAGTTTGTGTTTTTTCCTAATTCTATAAACATATTAACCTAAAAATATCCTTAGAATTTAATATACGAAATAATAATTTATTATTTTGAAATTATAGATTTTATATCTAGGATTTTATATCTTGTATGAATTTGAGTATTTAGATTTTGTGTTTATAGAATTAGATTTAGGATTATGGCTTTAGGGAATCACAATCCACTTCGATTATCCATCATTTTAGGGATGATAAGTTGTATTAAAGTTCAAATCAGTGTTTAGATCATTATGGATACTTCCCATAACTTGGAGGTAATCACTGGATATTTATCAGATAAAATTGACAGTGGTGTTCCATGTTTCCTTACCACTTCTCTGATGTATATCCTTGAAATTTGATAAAGTGAGAATTCATCTTTAATATAAATTAAATTAGTACTTTTTATAAGATGGTCTGCCAAAATCGATATAGAATTATTCTCTTTGGTTGTATTTAAAAGATCTAGGAAAAAATCCACAATGGTGTTCTCCTATTTAGGTGTAGGTATGGGTAATTATTTCATTATTCTATTATAATTTTCACATTAAACCTTACCTTTTTGAAATAACAAGAACTTTTATATATATTCTATAATCTATTTATTTATGTTTTCCCACTAATAGTGTTCTCAAAGATCACGATATGTCTTTTTTCTCCCTGGGTGGATAGAGAATGTCAATATATATAAATAATTTAACATCACTTTCTTTATTTTATCATTTTATGGTGAATATAGTCTTAATCCATGTCTTAAAACTCCTTCTTCAATTTTAATCTTTTGGGATTTCCCTTTTATTATAGCTTCCACTTTCTTCTATATTTCCAAATCATCCCTTTTATTATATTTAATTTTATGTAAAAGGGATGGTTGAACAATAATTTGATAAATGAATAATGATGTAATTTACTTTATGATTCACAGTTCTATTCTTTGAATGTCTAATATTATCAGATTCCTCAAAATCCTTGTCATGGATAAAGTTATAGGATTTTATACTTAGATCATATTCCACATTATTTACCTTTCTAGGATGGTAGTATATTGAGCAGTTATAATCCTTGATCAGATATAACCATATTCTTTAGCACATATTAAGATACTTATATATGAATATATACTTAAGGATCTAATAATCCTAATATAGCTCACACATATACACATAAAGATAATGCTGCAAAATTTTTGAATGTGAATATTACTTCATCCAACTCCAGATCATTAATTATATAGATATTCTCAAGAAAATTCAACTACCTTGAGGAGTAGGATATCACTTTTTCATTTTTAATCAATACACAACCCAAACCCTTCATTGAAGCCTCATTGTATACTATGAAAATTTACACACTTGAGGGAAGTGTAAGTATTGATGTCGTGATAAGACACTTTTCAATTCCTTAAAGTTCTCTTCACATTCATTAGCCTAGACAAACTTCACTTCAATCTGAGTCATCTTGTTCAGTGGGTTCAGAAACCATGATAATTTCTTCAAACATCATTAATAGTACCCAACTACTCAAAGGAAACTATGGATCCCTATTATAGATGTTGGTATAAGATACTCCTCAATTGCTTTTATCTTAAAATTATCCCCCAATATCCCTTTTTTAGTGATAAAATTGCCCAAAAATTTTACTTACTCCATCAAGAAATCACAATTTATATACTTTTCATATAACTTATCATTTCACCATTTCATTAACAAAACACTCAAAAGATTCACATTTTCCTCCTTGTTCTTTAAGCATATCTGAATATCATCAATAAAGACTACCAAAAAATTTAAGTAATTTTTAAATAATCTATTCATTAAGTCTATGAAGATTATTTGAAAATTATTGATTCTGAAGGGAATCATTGTAAAATCATAGTGTCCATACCTTTTTCTAAAGTTATTCTTGATAATATATTTTATCTTTACCTTTAATTGGTGATATCCTGACTTAAGGTCTACCTTAGACAAAAAATGGTCTCCACATAGAAGATCAAGACAGTCATAAATCCATAGTGGGGGATAAATTTACTTTATCATGATTTTATTGATTCCATGATAATCAATGCAAAGGAATATTGATCTAACCTTCTCTTTAACAAATAGGACCGATGTACCGCATGATGAAGCAATTGGTAATATAAAACTATTTTCTAGATTCTCTTATAACATCTTATTCAATTATTCCAATTCAATGGTGTATTTTCTTTAAGGAGTCTTATATATGAGAAGATAGTCAGGTATAAGAAGAATTTATAATAAAACCTATCAGTCATGAGGAAGACTGTAAAACTCTTTAGGGAATACATCAGTATAGTCCCTTGAAATGGTAATGTATTTAAGCATGATCTTCTCTTATATCTTAATTTTTTGAGCAAGATATGATTGATCATTAGTAAATAATATCCATTATTAAGAAGAATATATAAAATAGATTCATCATACTTCTTACTCTTATATATAATAGGAGGATGACTAGGGATATGGAGGGTGATTTACATCTCCCAGAAGTTGATGTTGAATTTATATAAGGAAAGATAATTCATTCCCAATATAGAATCAAATTACACTAAAGTAAGTTTCACGATGTTAGTTGGGAGGTTCAATCCACAAATATTCACCAAGTAGAAGTTATATAATTTGTATGAAATAATTTCCTTATTTTTTGTTCTCATAAATAACTCAACCACCATGTTTTCACATGGTGTGTGAATATATCTTTTAAAATTTCATGATATGAAATAATTTTTAGAACCAAAATAAAATATTATGTTTAGTATTCTTAAATAAATAACCAGAATACCTTTCACCACATCATTTCCAGGATCCACCTCAGACGTAGTGATAGCATAAGCCCTTACTTAGTCTTTAGGCCTTGGAGGTGGTTTTCTTTTATTACCTATAACAACACTTGTATTAGGGTAATGGGTTACATAATTTCCATATTCCTTGTAGTTGAAACATAGAATCAAGAGTTCTAGTGTCATTAGAAAACTAGGTTTATAATACATAAAAATTAGACTAAAACACCACATCTTTATTTTAATCTCCATAATGTGCTTCTAAATCCCTTTGAGATACTAAAACTACATTGGTTATCCTAGGGAATACATAAGAAAAAAGGGGTTAGATAAAAATCCATGTAATGGAATAAACATGATGTCATAACCTGTCCCTCGGGGCCCGTATCGTGACTACCCCAAGCCCGCCTTCCATAGGCCAGGGGTTGGCGACTAGCACCAAAGGTGTAACTCCCTAAAAACTGGGAAGGCATTGCCTTTATAAAACGTAAACACACACAACCCGAGAACAAGTGTAAGAAAACAATAATTAAATAAATATAATAAGTGTGCTGAAAGTATAAAGGGGTCGGAAATACCAGCCCAACAGAAAGGTACAAATACAACTGAAAGTAAAGTACAACTGAAAAGACAACAGCTGAATGGTGAAGCAGCTCCTGGATCGTCCTCTGGGTTGCTAACTGTAGGGTACGTACAGATGGCCACCTCATCTCTCCACGTATGTATGTCACCTCCGGGTACCGCCTCGTCATGAATTCCACCTACGGGTACTGTCCAGCTCTACAAGCCTCAACCATGACCAGTGATGTTCGTCCTTTCAACCAACACAACAAGGTGCGGGCATAGCCCATGCAAGGGTGAGTATAACAATACTCATTTGGGACCCCGAGACCCTCAAGGTCTCACTAAATCCAACAAGGATAAACCACAAAGAAAGATCTCAACAGATAACCTTTAATTAGTTATATGCCCATACATATACATAAGTTATCAAGTAACTCATCTCAATCATGAGGAAAACACAAAGGTCATTGACTCAGCTCAAACCAATATTTTCATTATCGAAACCACAATTTCTGGAGAACTCCTCTATTGAGTAAAGTGGCCCTATCATGACTCTGAGGCGCTACTGAATAACCTTAGACTACTGAGGTACTCCTCCTGTCGAGTACTGCGGGTCTACTGCCAAATACCGTGCACTCTGTCCGCTGTGGGTTTGCTACCAAATACCAAGCGCTCTCCCCTAATAGCCTACAGAGGTACTCCTCCTGTCGAGTATCGTGGGTCTACTGCCAACTACCAGGCGCTCCATCCACCGTGGGTCTGCCACCAAATACCGGGCGCTCTGTCCGTTGGGCTAATCGAATCACTCCGAGTTGAATCAGTCAAGCAGTCGTTAGTTCTACAGCTAATAGGTCTCTGCACTCCGTATGCTCGTCTCTTGGAGGGTCCACTCCACAAGCTACTGGTCGTTACTTCCAAGTGTCACGAAGTCTCACGTAGAAGTAACACAAAGGACCACCTCATCATAGGGGTATGAATGCAATAAACAACATGTCAATCGGATGCCCATCCTGTGAGTTATTATCTTTTTTTAGTCCCAGGGTCTCGGTTGGTTTTGTGTACGAACCAACCTGACCGTATCTCAACTATACCACGAACTCCCATAGGGTATACTCAAAGGTACGGCTATGCTCCAAGAGTACCAGCGTCACTGAAAGTTCTTCCAACGAACGTCTGGTGCCAAATATATGGACCAAGATGGTAATGGGTCAGTAATGAGCCCGGGTCCGGTCGAACCCGGTCAGACTAACTCAGCCTCACCCAAAAACTGGTCCGACATTGTCTTGGTCAACCCGGTCAGACTCGCTTGGTCTGACCCAGCCCATTGGGCGAGTCAGCCCGCTAATTTTTGACCTGGTCTGATGGGCCCGGCCTAGCGGACCGCGAGGACGGTTCGGCCCGAAAGTCGCCACGTAGGCGGCTCAGTAACTCAGCCCGGGAGACCGGTCTGGTTCGACCAGCGACACTGCGAGGGCGTCGCGGGCCAGTTCAGCAGGCCGGTGAGTGGGAGGCCAGTGGGCAGACCGCGCGGGGCGCGGGCGGGCCGGTTGGGCTTCGAACTGGCCGCGGGTGCACCGGCCAGGGCGCGGGTGAGCCAGGAAGGGTGCTGAACATCGGGAAGCACGCGAGGGCACGCCGAGTAGCATGATACGGTGTCGCGGGTGCGCCGACAGCGCACTGGCTGGGGCGTCAAGTGCGCTCTAGGGAGCCGCGGGGGCAGCGCAGTTCACGAAGGCCGCAGGTAGCATGGCCTTTGATCACCACCTTCGTCGCCATTGCCTCATTGCCATGCCATCATGGAGTCATCACAAAAAGAACAACAGATGGGTCATGCCATGTTGGTTTGTCCCGAACCCTCCGCGTTTAGGGTGGTAGCAATAGGCTCTCGCGAGTATGAAGCACAACAACCACCATTCTTCGTTTTGAGAGAAAGGAAGAACATGGGAAAGGTTCATACATTAAATAAAATAAAACCCCTACCTCTTGCTTGTCACTCGTTGTCGAAGTCACGGATGGAAGACGATGATGACCGTCGTTCGTCGCGTCTGCCACATGTCCCCAATTCCGAGCTGCGTCAGTTCATTGACGATGTTGCGGAGGATAGGTGTCTGGGGAAGGAAGGTCGAAGAAGAATAACGTGGAAGATCATCATCAGCGTTCTTCGCGTTCTTCGTGTTCTTCGTTGGAGAGGATAAGTTTCCCCAATTGTTGGGTGTCGCGATACTTTACCAGCGCTTCGTTGCTTGGTGAAGTCGTCCCAAAACTTTGTCCCAAGATCCATATATATAGGAGAGGGTATGCAACCATCGTGGAATTTATGATGGTTCATTTATTTGGAACCTTCCTAAATTCCAACGTTGTGGTTACTTAATTTAAAAAGGGTGTCGGCAAATTAAATTGTGTTGGCGCAATTTAAGAGGTGTGTTGGCATAACTTAAGAGGGGAGGATGCCAAGAAGTTTCCCCCACATAGCATGCATCAAAACATAAGACACGAATTAATTTTCTTTTGACACATAAAATTAATTGATAGCAATTAATTTCACATCGACACCTAAAATTAACCGACAGTAATTAATTTTACGTCGACCCATAAAATAAACTAACAGCAATTATTTTTACGTCGACCCATAAAATTAATTGTCCAGGCCCAAAACCCCCTAAAAACGGACAGGTTTGTTAAAACGCTTGTAATTTGGGCTACGAACCTCCGATCAACGCATCGTCAGTTGAAATGTGATCCTTGGATCAAGACGGTAATTTCGGTATATTAAACTCAAGGTTTTGGAGAACTTTGGGTATGACCGGGTTGGTTCAAACACGAAACCAAGCGGGCTCTCGGAGCGGAAATGCCTATAACCTGAGCTCCGGACATCTGATTGACGTGCCGTCGACTTTTTTGGATTCCTCTTAGTGATAAGTACCTTTTGGATTACTCCGATCGAGGTTTGGATGCAGTTGTAGTATGGTCAGGTTTGTTTTGACTTAAAAACCAACCGGGCCCCTGGAACGAAAAAGCCTTTAACTCTCAGACCGGGCGTCCGTTTGACGCGCCGTCTGCCACATTGAGTTCCTATCAATGAGGTGGAACTTTGGGATACATCAACTCCGGACTACGTGTCAGTTGATGTATCGACCCCTTGGATTGTGGAGCGGACCCTCCCCGAAACGAGCATGTTGTGTATGGGAACCCTAGAGCTGGTTGCGACTGACGATAACAACTGTACTGGAATCCTCTGTGGGTTCGATGGTGAAGACTTTCGTACTGGAATCCTTCGTGGGTTCGAAGATGATGAAAACCGTACTGGAATCCTATATGGGTTCAATGGTGAAGACTTTGTACTGGAATCCTCCGTGGGTTCGATGACGATAACAACCGTACTGGAATCCTCCATGGGTTCGACAGTGAAGACTTTCATACTGGAATCCTCCGTGGGTTCGACGACGATGACAATCATACTGGAATCCTTTGTGGGTTCTACGGTGAAGACTTTTGTACGTGGGTTCGACGAAGATGACAACCGTACTGGAATCCTCCATGGGTTCGATGGTGAAGACTTTCGTACTAGAATCCTCCGTGGGTTCGAAAACGACGATAACCGTACTAGAATCCTCTGTGGGTTCGGCGGTGATGACTACTGTGCTTGTATCCTATGTGGGTCCAACAATATTGACCTCTGTTGTAGTATCCTACGTGGGTCTAACAGAGTAGCTATACTATTATCCTACGGGGGTCCGACAGCTTAGCTGGTCTAGTATCCTACGTGGTTCCCAGCTAGATGAATCAGTAACTACATCTGATCATCTTATTTTGATTTACAAATGATGTATACCTGTGTGAGTTGAGTCTTGACTTTCAATAATTATCTTCGATATGATTGACTTTCTATCCTAAGTGGATTGGATTGTGTTATCCTATGTGGATTGGTTGTGCTATCCTGTGTGGACTAGATCGAAATTGGGCTTGGATATTGGAGCTGAACTGGAATTGATGACTTAGGTATATGTATGGGTATATACCTAAGTAGTGTTGGTTGTTACTTCGTGATTGTATCTTTCCTTTGTGGATTATCCTTTGGGGATTCTGGGAGACCTTCGGGGTCTCAGGGTCCCTACTGAGTAGTGTATACTCACCCCTACACGGGCTATGCCCGCACTTCGTTGTGTTGGATGCAGACGATGGACAGCGCTGATCGTGGTTGAGGCTTGTGAAGCAAGTCGGTACCTAGAGGTGGACCACTGGGTGGGACGTACACGGAGCAGACGGCTGGACCCGAGGAGCTGAGGAGGCTATCTGTACCCACCCTTCAGGTGGGATTTCCAGTGGATGGCTCAGTGTTGCTGCTTTACTTTTCAGTTGTTGTACTTTCTTTTCAGTTGTACTTTACTCATTTGCGTTTGTATTCTGGCCCATTTACTTTCCATCACATACATTTGTACCCAGTTTACTTAGTGTTTACTTCATCTTGCTTACTCTGTGGTGTTTGTTTACTTTATAAAGGCAATGCCTTCCCCTTTTATCGGGATTTACGCCTTCGGTGCTAGTCGCCAGCCCCTGGCCTATGGAAGCCGGGCTTGGGGTAGTCACGACACGGGTCCTGAGGATGGGTCGTGACAAATTGGTATCAGAGGAGTTCGGTTCTACCGCATAACTCAGGACTCTGATCTTTCTTCTGTGTGAAGAAATAGTGTTAAGGGTATTGAGTGTGGTTATCAGTTTGGAGAGTCCAGTGTTGGTATGGCAGCCGACGTATCCATATACCAGGACACTGACTTCTAATTTCTGACTCAATGCATGAAAACATTGATTACATGTGTGTTTTAGAAGTTTTCTTGTCATTAATTTGTGTCAGCTCACCAGGTATACTGTTTTGACCGTGGGAAACCTGTTTCTTTTCAGGATGGTCCCACGATGACAGCCAGCTATGGTTCCGAGCTTTGAACAAGATGACATCCCACCGAGCGACGAGGCCTCGGTGTAGGACCCTTTTACAGAGGAGGCATCAGCGGTACCTCTACCTGCTGAGACACCAATGCCACCAGCCCCAGCCGCTGAGAGTGCACGTCACCTTAGTGCACTGCATGAGTTCCAGCATCAGAGACCGCCCAGGTTCCGCATGGAGATGGACCCTCAGGCAGCCGAGGATTGGCTGGAGGCTATTGTTCGAGTTTTCAGGTTTGTGGGGACACCAGCTGACCTTATGTTGATCCTTGCAGCGAGTCTCCTGCACGCGGCAGCAGGCAAATGGTGGATCCTGATGTTCCAGGTGCATGACGAGGCATCACTCCTTTGGACAGAATTTGAGAGCCTCTTCCGCTTGGATTTTATCCCAGCCACCCTACGTGTGGTTCGCATTCAGGAGCTACTACAGCTGTGTTAGGGCAGCATGACGGTATCCCAGTACTTGACGAGAATTACCGATCTCTCATGTTATTCCACAGATATGGTACGGGACCTGTTTTTCCGGGCCCGGACCTTTGAGCAGGGACTGAGACATGAGATCAGGGCTTCGATGATCTCCCTCAACATTTCGACATAGGCAGGGGTGTTGGAGAGAGCCCTCCTAGTGGAGAGTTTTCTTGCCGAGCAGTCACCACCAGTGGGACCCTCCGTAGGACGACCCATAGCGAATTCTTCTGCAGCTGGCACTAGACAGATGACGCAGAGGTCCAAACGGGCCAAACCATCAGACGAGAAATCTCAGGATGCAGATTTGGGTGTGTGGGGCACACGAAAGAGCGCCAGCTACACGAGGAGCAGGTTGTGCTATGCATGCGGCGGGTAGGGTCACATGGCTCGAGACTGCCCGACTCGTCCTGCTGATGAGAAGAAGGTAGTAGAGGGACCTCCCAGGTAGAGGTTCAACCATGGAGGTCCGCAGGAAGCAAGAGGACGAGGCAGAGGAGCTGGATGAATAGTGGGTGGGGGGCGACGCTTTGAGGCCCCACCACCACCACCACCAGGAAGACCACCTTGACCGCAGGGAACGGGTGGATAGGGGAGAGCTTAGCTACAGGTAGCTGTGAGGCTTAAAACCATGAAGCTCTGGGAGCATATGGACAGGATTGGTACTATCTCAATACATGGGGACTATTTTTCATGTTGCTTCTAGCTTTTTGATGTTATGTGTCTTTGTACCTTGAGCTACAGTAATAAAAGACACTTGTTCTTGTGACGTTTTGTTCCCTATCCTTTTTTTTATGTAGTTGATACTAAGAGGTTCCAGTTTAAAATTGTTAACTTGACCCTCACTTTTGAGATACCTACTGGAGGAGACCCAGTGACCACACACTGATTCCGAGAGTGTGACTCAACCCTTGGAGGTGAGAGTAAGGGTTGGATCTCTTGGTAGTAGCGTCGAGTCCTTACGAAGTCATCCTTGGTATGGATTAGTATCATCCATGTCGGGATTGACTGTATTAGGAAAAGAACGTGATTCATCCAGGGGATGAGGCTGGATTTCTCTTATTAGAAAAGAAGAAATATTGCAGCTCTTGTAGGACCAAAGAAGGTCCAAGTCATCCAGGAGTGGATGAGGACAGCCCAGAGCCGACAAAATACTTATGCTGACAGGAGGTGGAGACCACTAGAGTTTGAGGATGGTGACCATGTTTTCCTACGGGTCTCGCCTCGACGTGGATTACGGAGTTTTGGTGGGGGTGGAAAGTTATCTCCACGCTTTATCAGACCTTCTAGGTCCTCAACGGGGTAGGCGAGGAGGTTTACCGCTTGACCCATCCACCTCAGTTGCACCAGGTGCACGAAGACTTCCTCGTATCTCAACTGAGGAGATACGTGCTTGACCCGATGCATATCATCGACCATGGGGAGCTGGACTTGGGCGATGAGGTGACTTTTGCGGAGGTCCTGGTGGAGATCGAGGATCGACAGGAGTGGGTCCTATATGGATAGTCAATTCCTCTAGTGCACATTAGATGGAAACACGAGAACCTCTAGGAGAGCACTTAGGAGCGGGAGGCTCAGATGCATGCTCAGTACCCTCATTTGTTCCCCTAGTTTGTGTTGTATCTTTATGGGGACGTAAATCCCTGAGATGGGAGTAATGTAAAGACCTGTAAATATCAAGGGAAATTTTTTTCTTAATTTACTTTGGAATTTTATGAGTACGCATTTTCTGACGGCACCGGATTTTGAGGCCCGGTGTGCCTGGAATCATTTTCCGATGTTTATCTCGGGTACGTTCAGTGAACGAACGAGCGGGTTTTCCTAACTTTTGAACGGATACTCGGAATCAAAAACTGAGGGCACCGATGGAACCGCAACGCTGGTAATTTCTTAGTAACAATTTCTCTGGAGTTGTGTTTGCTCAGGAGGTGATGTTAAAAATAAAGTGGTTTAATTAAAGAATGAAATAAAATACGTGCTGCAAATTTTATTTCTTCTCTGTGTAATTATAACCTACGCATGGAAGTTGAGGTGGGACCCACTAAATCCTCAATCCTCTTGATAGGATATTAGTGAGGCGGGCCCCACACGAGCCCCACCTTTTCAATTTCCTCAAACCTCCCATTAAGTTGGCAACCCCCCATTATTTTTTAACTCACCCACACCCCAAATTTAATGTCAAGTCAACCCTCAAAATTAATTTGATTATTAAACGCTCTTCAATTAATTCAATTAATTTAATGAGATCATTTTATTTTCAAATTAATGCTGATGTGTGTGTGTGTGAGTAAAATAAGACAAGGTCTTATTTTATTGTTGGCGGATTCATTGTGTGGGACAAGGAATAGAACTCTTGCGCTCTGAAGAACATCTTCTTCCTCGTCGAAGAACACGAAAAACACTAAGTCTATGACAAAGAACTCCATCACTGCAAGGGAATTTTCATGTCATCTCCTCTACACTCTGCTACTGATGAGAGATGCCTCCTTCAGAGAACGACTACGCGCCGCATCCTTCATCGGTCTAACACCAACGACACTTACGGAGCCTCGTTCTGCAATGCCATCTTCCGCGACGTCTTCTTCCCACGATGACTTCGTTGAGGTAGGAAATTATTATTTTTGAGAATGATATTACTTCCCATGGTTGTTTCATTCTAAACAAAGAACACGGAACAACTCAACATTGAGTTGATCCGTGAGTGTTTCTTTTAAATCGCGGAATGGGAACATTAGTATGCTACAACTCATTTAATAGGTTGTGGTATAATTTTGATTCAATTTTATTTAAGTAAAATTGAATGTTTGTTATTTTTAAAATACTATTTAAATCTTTCCATTTGATAACACCTAACGTGGAGGGCGCGGGCCAAACCAACATGGCCCGACAACCCTCTGCAGATTTTTGTTGGTGTGTAGATTGACGGTGATGGTGAGACGAGACCGCAATGACGTTTGAAAGTCATTGCAGTGAAGATCGGGTCCCGGGAGGACCGCTGGCGAAGATGGCAGGCGAAACGGACCACCGGAGTGCGTTTGGTGGTCCGCAGAAGGCGGCAGCGGCACGCCCCGCCAGAGAAAACCGCCGCGGCTCAGCCGCGGCGGTGGAGGGAGAACTGGAACGGCCGAAGCAGTTCCGGATTGGGCGGCGCGGCATTAAGCTGCACAGGTTCGTTCAACCAGGGGGGTTTTAACCTCACCCCCCCCCCCTTCCACAGGCACTCCGCACGTGGGCGCCGCACCGCACGGACCGGCTGTGCCGGGCCGGACCGTGCCCTAGTGGGCCGAATCCGGACCCGGGTCGGGTCAACCCGGTTCGGGCCGACCCAGGGGGTCTCGGGCCGGGTCGGTCCGGACCCCAAACCCCCTAAAATAGACAGGTTCGTTAAAATGATCATAACTTGGGATACAAACCTCCGATCGATGCACCGTCAGTTGCGATGCAATCCTTGGATCGAGACAGTAGTTTCGGTATATTAAACTCAAGGTTTCAGAGAACTTTGGGTACTGCCGGGTTGGTTCGAACACGAAACCAAGCGGGCCCTCGGAGTGGAAACGCCTATAACTTGAGCTCTGGATGTCCGATTGACGTGTCGTCTACTTTGTTGGATTCCTCTTAGTGAGACAGACCTTTTGGATTACTCTTATCAAGGTTTGGATGTAGTTGGAGTATGGTCGGGTATGTTTTGACTTAAAAACCAATCGGGCCCCTGTAACGAAAAAGTCTTTAACTCTCAGACCGGGCGTCCGTTTGGCGCGCCGTCTGCCACGTTGAGTTCCTATCGATGAGCTGGAACTTTTGGATACATCAACTCCGGACTATATGTCAGTTGATGTATTGACCCCTTGGCTTGTGGAGCGGACCCTCCCGGAAACGAGCATGTTGTGTGCGGGAACCCTAGAGCTGGTTGCACTGACGATGACAACCTTACTGGAATCCTTCGTGGGTTTGACGGTGAAGACTTTCATAATGGAATCCTCTGTGGGTTCGATGACGATGACAACCGTGATGGAATCTTCCGTGGGTTCGACGGTGAATACTTTCATACTGGAATCCTCCATGGGTTCGATGACGATAAAAACAGTACTGGAATCCTCTGTGGGTTTGATGGTGAAGACTTTCGTACTGGAATCCTCCGTGGGTTCAACGACGATGACAACCATATTGGAATACTCCGTGGGTTTGATGGTGAAGAATTTCGTACTATAATCCTCCATGGGTTCGACGATGATGACAACCGTACTGGAATCCTCTGTGTGTTCGATGGTGATGACTTTAGTACTGGAATCCTTCGTGGGTTCGATAATGACAACAACCATACTGGAATCGGCTGTGGGTTCGGCGGTGACGACTACTGTGATTGTATCCTACATGGGCCCAACAGTATTGACCTCTGTTGTAGTATCCTACGTGGGTCTGACAGAGTAGCTGGACTAGTATCCTACGGGGGTCCGACTATAAGGACCCAGCCTTAAACCTTACTTAATCTTGAGTTATTACAAGATTACACATTGAGGATATTTTCAGGTTTAGAGTTTTAGAGAATTAGATCATAAAACTTGCATTACATTCCACATTTAAACAAAGTGGTTACATAAAAGAGAGTATTCATTTTTTTCCCATTAACGGAAACATATTTAAAAATACAGCGTGGATTCTTTCTTGAAACTTCCTTGACGCTGTCATCATATCATGTACCTTTCCCATGACCTGTGAAAAACATTTCAAAAAAACTTGGGATGAGCATAAAAAGCTCAGTAAGGGTTATAAAAAATATGTAAAGGAAACATTAGTTCATATATACATAATAATGAAATCATACTTT
The DNA here is from genome assembly GCA_963277665.1 of Viscum album. Lineage (NCBI taxonomy): Eukaryota > Viridiplantae > Streptophyta > Magnoliopsida > Santalales > Viscaceae > Viscum > Viscum album. Next base: position 225,411,800 of record OY728159.1, on the reverse strand, counting down.
ACCCATAAAACATAGGCAGTTTAACATAACTCATCAAATCATGAATAAATAATAGAAATCATAAGACATAAAAGGTAACTTGAGGAATTAATAACATTCTTACATAGGGAGTAACCCTCTTGGTTACGTTTGGAATACCCATCATAGTATATTCCCTAAATCTCTTCGGAGAAACCTTAACGTTTCACTCCTTCGCGTTACCCAATGCATTGGAGAGCTATATCGGGCTCACCCGCCCTTAGTTTATCACGGAACCACCTGTATTCATAACAATGCCCAAGAACCATAACATAATCATAGCACATAACTTAAGAATAAAGGAATGATAACATTCCCACATTGCAAAAATAATATAACATTTTAGTATATTGAAATAATGAATCCATTCAAAAAGAAACCATTTCCAAAACCATTTAAAACATTTAATAAAGAGATTTTTGAATCAAAGTGTCCCATACCACCTTGAAGCTTTTAAAATTTTAAACCATTAATATCCATATAAATAAATCCTTAAAACAATTTTGAAAACATGGATATTAATAAGAACAAATAATTAAAACATTTAAAGCGATATTTTGGTTAAAGGGGCTTTACCAAAATTAGAGACACTTGAATACAATAATTGAGGAATAACATTTAGTCATAACTTTATAATATCATGAGAATAAATGGATTCATGATATAATATTCCAAAGGATAGTATATACACCATATAAGAGTGAATTGGTGCATAACAACAATGATGTCTCAATAGAAATGTCAAATGTGATGAAATCCCTTATAAAGAAGGTATCCTTAAATTAAGGATAATTCAATCTCAAAATTATGCGTGAAAAATATAAATATACCCAATATAAGTGGATATTAAGTGTAAAACAATAAAAGGTCATTCACACATATTTAAAAGATGACATATTCAATAACTACATGTTGAACCCAAAGAAATCGAAATTGGGTTAAAAAGTTCCCTTGGTAAAATTCGACAGCCTAACGGCATCACTTCAAAATTCAGAAAATGAGTTGATGAGAGATAAAAAGGGCAGCTCATCACTTGGACATAAAATTTACATCAATAAGGATATGAAATAACATATCCCAGAATAATATTATGTGAATTAAAAGACATAACAAAAGAAGTCTTTAAAAAAGAGGAGGGTGAAAGGTCCCCTTACCGAGTTGGGTAACTTTCGAAACGTACACCCCATGGAAGAAGGGTCATAAAATAAAGATGTTAATACCCATAAATGAAATTATACTACACAAAGTGTATAATAATGGGCAGTAAATACACCACTCAAAGGAAATTGTGGAAAATGTAGCATAAATATCACGGGAATAAAAGTGAGATGAAAAATCCCTTACGAAAACTCGGCAGCCTAACGGCGCCACTTAAAACTTCCAAAATGGATTGATGAGAGGAAATAGGGTCTCTCATCATATGAAAATAAAAATTAAAGTAAGAGTAATATAAAATAACATCTCAATCACAAGAAATATGAGCTTAAAAGGAATGACATAAAAGGGTGTACTTAAAAAGAAAGAGAGGAGTAGGATCCCTTACCTCGGGTCCGACTTGACTCGATCGTTCTTTAATCTCCTGAATAATAAACTTGATTTAATTTATACTTCCTTAAGAACCTTTTCCAATTTCATTATTCGTTTTATATCACTTATTACCATGTCATGAACAGTATGTAATTATTTTAGTTAATAACGGTCGTTTAAATGATCATTGGTACTTGAGTCAAAATATGCTCTTTATAATTACAATTTATTCATGTATCCATTATATCCATAGTTATAATCATGATTTATATATCATATATATCATATATATCCAGTAAATATTCATTTTATACTATTCTATATCATTTGGAGATAAAAAAACAAAAAGCACCATTCATGGAGACGGTAGGTCGTATGTACGCATAAACGCTACCTTCATTTTTTTCTTTTTCATATTAATGGAATTAAAAATAAATGATATATATATATATATATTATAATTCCAGTATAATATATATGTTATATAGGTCACATATGTTCATTAATTTCTTTCTTTATACATTCCATGTATTGCATGTACGAGTCACATCACTTGAGGGGGTGGTAGTCCGCACTTCCTCATATGAAATTATCGCATTTACACAACATGAAAAGAATAAAGGTATGGTTTAAATATAAAATACAGAAGCATATAGTAAACATAAACACATTATATATAATATATATATAATACAGTGACATCATAATGTCCACCTTTAAAGGTGTTAAAAGAATATTGAATAATCATCATTTCGTGAGGCAGAAAATCGCCAACCACAGAAACAGTATGTTCTTTAACCATTAGACGAAGGTGTGTGTAAGTGTAGCTAGAATACTTCTTATAAAAACATCCTAGTATATTTAAGATACTGGATTTTTTACAAAAGATATGAATAAAAAGATTTTAGGGGGTTGGATAAGCAAAATAAAACAAAAAGACACAAGTGAAGACATTACCTTAAAATCGGGTAACTCCCTTTGGTTTGAGCTCAAAGGCTTCCTTGGGAAGACTTCTGCCCAAAGTGAGGATTAAAGGAGTTATAGAGGGATTTGGAGAGACAAAATGGTCAGGGTTAGTCTGAGACAAAGGCTTTGGAAGTGTGGGTAAGGAGGTAGAGGTGGGGGCCTTTTTTAAGAGGAGGGGAGGGGCACTCTTGGAAAGCAAAGAAATGTTACTTTATTTTAGAATGATTTTAGGATTTTAATGGTCCCAAGTTGATTTTTTTCGAGGCTAAGGTGATAAGGGTTTTAAATCCACCCATCCAATAGGTTTTGGACATGTGTAGGTCTTAGATTTTACATTATCTTTCCATTTTATTTAAATTGTTAAATAATGAGGTCATCACTGCATCATCATGATGTCATAAATAATTTAATTTATTTAATGTCTAAAAATTATAAAACAAATACTATGATGTAGTAAATCGTTTTATCTTTCCAATGAATATTTATAGTCAAAAATCTGACTTGTATAACCCCATGTAACAATTGTTTTAGTAAAACATCTCATGTTTGTGTCATTTTTACTTTAACATTAAATAAAAAGGTATTTATGTCATTTTCCAACCAAAGTGGCTCCATGGGGCCCCCAAGTTGACCCATGGATTTTCTTGGTCGGACATGACACATACAATGAGGGTAGGACATGTTTCTAGGTCATTTCATTTTATTAAAATATTATTCTTACCTTAAACTACACTAATTACCTCTAATCGCGATTAAAAACTTAATAAGTTACTATTCACCAAAAAATTATTTTAATCCCATTGAACCACATTTTACTTCTTAATGACAACCATGTATGTCGGATTTTTGATATTCAAAACACAAAGATGGAAAAATTTCATTTAAACGGAAAATCAGTTTTTATAAGTACCACTTAGTGGTTTCACTATTCATCAAAAATTGATGTTTTTCAGAAAATTACCAAAAGTTCACCCTAAGCTATATTTGATATTCCGAATTCAAAAATGATGTCTATTTTACAAAATTCAAAACATATAAGTTGCAATAATTAATTTAATAATTAATTCCCGCTGTCAAAACAAATAGCGTGTTTTTATGAAACAAAATGTATCAAAAGATTGACACTAGTTTAAGTCCGATTTCAAAGTGAAATTAATTCCATCGACCACTATTGGATTAAATGGTAAAAATATATTCTAATTTAACTTTAAAACCAATTCAAAAGATAATCTAATCATATAAATAAATTATATTAAAAAGAGGTTTTGATTTAAAATACAACATTTTTCACTATTCATTAAAAATTGAACTTTCTCGGAAAAATACCAAAAATTTACACAAAGTAAATTTTGATGTCCCGATTCTAAAGAAGTATTTTATTTTGTAAAATATAACACACAAAATTGTCAAAAAGTGTATTTAAAAGAGGTTCTCCATCAAAAGGCGGTTAATCGGCCTTTTAAAGAATATTAGAATGTTTACGCTTAAAATTGGATTCATTCACATTTTTAATCCTCTAACATTTATTGTAAAAAGTAAAAATATTTGACAAACAAATATAATCATTTTGTAGTTAGTTCTGTTCCTTTCCTCCATTACAACGGCTAGGCGTTAACTACCATTTAAAATAATATTATTTTATTATTAGAGTGCAACGTAAGATTCCCAAGAAACTCGTTGTTGTGTATCGGGTACGCCATCAAGCATAGCATCTCCTTTAAAGTAATATTAATATTTTATTCACAAATATGGATAAATATAAAAATTTCATACTCTTTATTTACCTGGGGTGTTACATCCTTCCCCCCTTTTGGGAATTGCGTCCTCGCAATTTTAAAATTGAGCTTGGAAACATCCTTGAATGTCCCACATCGGAACAAGAGTCGGTAAAACAATCACTTTAAAATAAAGAAAGATAAGTACAAAGGTCACCCGAGTTAACCCATACTAGGATTCCATGTAGAAAAATATGGACATGGAGGAGAAAACATAGGGTCATGTTCTGATGGAGAGTGATAGAAAACATGTTTAGGAGAAAGTTAACCACAAGAAAATCACAAACTTGTGATGGGTTAAACGGTATTCGATTCCCCAGTAGGAAAAGTTAATAGACAACATTTTTGTTTTAAGTTACTTTTTATTGAGTAATTTATTCATAAGGAAACATAATCACTTATCATGTTGACTTTCAACTTTTATTATATTCCTTACACAAACTCATATTTCCTCCAAAAGACGAGTATTTAGGAAGACTTGTTCACATTAAGAGTATTATAATCAATTTCTAGAGAATCACAAAATCCACAAAAGAGAACTATATACTTCCCATGTCATTAGACTTTAACCAAAACCAAAACCAAAATGGTTAGTAAAAGATCAGATAATCCAGAAAATGATAACCCTTTATAAAAAGAAAATCTATTCTTAAACTCAAAAATTTGTCCAACAAAACCCAAAGTTCAACGAGGACCATTCGATAATCAATTTGTCCATAAAATTCTTCAAAGTAAAATAAACTAAGATTGAAACCCAAATATTTGAAGGATTTAGTCATATAGTCTTCCAAGTTAAATCGTAACATTTATCTCCAAACAACATCAGTTTCTCTTAATGTCTCGTATTGAAAAGTAATTAACCTAATCACATATCCTTCATGATAGGTTAATAAATTTCCATAGATAACCCAAAATCAGCTTACTCTTAATTCATAAAATCATCTAACTAAAAAGAATCAGTCAAACTAACCAGGGACTTCACATAGTCCAGTGGTAGGCGATAAATACCAGTCGCACTTTGGTTGTGGGTTCGATTCCCGCAGCTTTGTCTGACGCGATGGGTTGTCACACGGTCTGCGTGTTGTCCTTTTTTCAAAACTATATAATTCCCAAAACATTTCCCAAAAAGAGATAAAATCTTCAAAAATAAACATAACATATTTTAACCTCAAGTTTATCTCATGCCTTTCATTTTCCATCATAACATATAATAACCCATAATTACCTCAAAAGTAAGGATCATATAAACCCTAATGGTTACCTTAATAATTATTACCTGAACTTCCACATCGAGTTTTCCATCTCATACATGATGCATTAGAGAACACACCAAGGTTGAAGTGGTAGATCATGACTCCTTGATATTTGGTTTAGAACAACCATGATATTCCTCATTAAATCCCCCATTTCATCCAGTCTCTTAATCAGAGAACCACCACATTTTTCTTCAAACCCATTGTCACTTTGGTGCCTGCTAGATCCAGACATTTACTAAAACAAAAAAGGTCAATGTGAGTATATCAACAAAACCATCATGTACTAATGAGGAAGATAAACACTAATATATACTTACTCATTCACTTTATCTAAAACTAGGACTCTTTCTGAATTCCTAACCATTATGGTAATGTCACTTATTCTTAAAGAATACGCTAACCTATAAAGTTATCTAAACCGACCTCTGATACCAACTATAAGGCCCCAGCCTTAAACCTTACTTAATATTGAGTTATTACAAGATTACACATTGAGTATCTTTTCAGGTTTAGAGTTTTAGATAATTGGATCATAAAACTTTCATTACATTCCACATTTAAAAAAAGTGGTTACATAAAAGATAGTATTCATTTTTTCCCATTAACGGAAACATATTTAAAAATAAAGCGTGGATTCTTTCTTGACACTTCCTTGACGCTATCATCATATCATGTACCTTTCCCTTGACCTGTGAAAAACATTTCAAAAAAACTTTGGATGAGCATAAAAATCTCAGTAAGGGTTATAAAAAAATATATAAAGGAAACATGAGTTCATGTATACATAAGAATGAAATCATACTTTACCCATAAAACATAGGCACTTTAACATAACTCATCAAATCATGAATAAATCATAGAAATCATAAGACATAAAAGTTAACTTGAGGAATTCATAACATTCTTACATAGGGAGTAACCCTCTTGGTTACGTTTGGAATACCCATCACAGTATATTCCCTAAATATCTTCTGAGAAACCTTAACGTTTCACTCCTTTGCGTTACCCAATGCATTGGAGAGCTATATCGGGCTCACCCGCCCTTAGTTTATCACGGAACCACCTGTCTTCATAACAATTCCCAAGAACCATAACATAATCATAGCACATAACTTAAGCATAAAGGAATGATAACATTCCCACATTTCAAAAACAATATAACATTTTAGTATATTGAAATAATCAATCCATTCAAAAAGAAACCATTTCCAAAACCATTTAAAACATTTAATAAAGAGATTTTTGAATCAAAGTGTCTCATACCACCTTGAAGCTTTTAAAATTTTAAACCATTAATATCCATATAAATAAATCCTTAAAACCATTTTGAAAACATGGATATTAATAAGAACAAATAATTAAAACATTTAAAGCGATATTTTGCTTAAAGGGGCTTTACCAAAATTGGAGACACTTGAATACAATAATTGAGGAATAAAATTTAGTCAGAACTTTATAATATCGTGAGAATAAATGGATTCATGATATAATATTCCAAAGGACTGTATATACACCATATAAGAGTGAATTGGTGCATAACAACAATGAAGTCTCAATAGAAATGTCAAATGTGATGAAATCCCTTATAAAGAAGGTATCCTTAAATTATGGATAATTCAATCTCAAAATTATGTGTGACAAATATAAATACACCCAATATAAGTGGATATTAAGTGTAAAACAATAAAAGTTCATTCACACATATTCAAAATATGACATATTCAATAACTACATGTTGAACCCAAAGAAATCGAAATTTGGTTAAAAATTTCCCTTGGTAAAATTCGAGAGCCTAACGGCATCACTTCAAAATTCAGAAAATGAGTTGATGAGAGATAAAAAGGGAAGCTCATCAATTGGACATAAAATTTACATCAATAAGGATATAAAATAACATATCCCAACATAATAGTATGTGAATTAAAAGACATAACAAAATAAGTCTTTTAAAAAGAGGAGGGTGAAAGGTCCCCTTACCAAGTTGGGTAACTATCGAAACGTACACCCCATGGAAGAAGGGTCATAAAATGAAGATGTGAATACCCATAAATGAAATTATACTACACAAATTGTATAATAATGGGCAGTACATACACCACTCTAAGTAAATTGTGGCAAATGTAGCATAAATCTCACGGGAATAAAAGTGAGATGAAAATCCCTTACGAAAACTCGGCAGCCTAACGGCGCCACTTAAAACTTCCAAAATGGATTGATGAGAGGAAATAGGGTCTCTAATAATATGAAAATAAAAATTATAGTAAGATTAATATAAAATAACATCACAATCACAAGAAATATGATCTTAAAAGTAATGACATAAAAGGGTGTACTTAAAAAGAAAGAGAGGAGTAGGATCCCTTATCTCGGGTCCGACTTGACTCGATCGTTCTTTAATCTCCTGAATAATAAACTTGAGTTAATTTATACTTCTTTAAGAACCTTTTCCAATTTCATTATTCGTTTTATATCACTTATTACCATGTCATGAACAGTATGTAATTATTTTAGTTAATAACGGTCGTTTAAACGATCATTGGTACTTGAGTCAAAATATGATCTTTATAATTACAAGTTGTTCATGTATCCATTATATACAGAGTTATAATCATGATGTATATATCATATATATCATATATATCCAGTACATATTCATTTTATACTATTCTATATCATTTGGAGATAAAAAACGAAAAGCACCGTTCATGGAGACGGTAGGTCGTACGTACGCATGAACGCTACTTTCATTTTTTTCTTTTTCATATTAATGGAATTAAAAATAAATGATATATATATATATATATTATAATTCCAGTATAATATATATGTTATATAGGTCACATATGTTCATTAATTTCATTCTTTATACATTCCATGTATTGCATGTACGAGTCACATCACTTGAGGGGGCGGTAGTCCGCACTTCCTCATATGAAATTATCGCATTTACACAACATGAAAAGAATAAAGGTAGGGTTTAAATATAAAATACAGAAGCCTAGAGTAAACATAAACACCATATATATCATATATAAAATACAGTGACATCATAATGGCCACCTTTAAAGGTGTTAAAAGAATATTGAACAATCATCGTTTCGTGAGGCAGAAAATCGCCAACCACAGAAACAGTATGTTCTTTAACCATTAGATGAAGGTGTGTGTAAGTGTAACTCGAATACTTCTTATAAAAACATACTAGTATATTGAAGATACTTTATTTTTTACAAAATATATGAATAAAAAGATTTTAGGGGGTTGGAGAAGCAAAATAAAAACAAAAGGACACAAGTGAAGACATTACCTTAAAATCTGGTAACTCCCTTTGGTTTGAGATAAAAGGATTCCTTGGGAAGACTTCTTCCCAAAGTGAGGCTTCAAGGAGTTAGAGAGGGATTTTGAGAGACAAAATGGGCAGGGGTTGGCTGATCCTAAGGCTTTGGAAGTGTGGGTAAGGAGGTAGAGGTGGGGGCCTTTTATAAGAGGAGGGGAGGGGCACTCTTGGAAAGCAAAGAAATGTGACTTTATTTTAGAATGATTTTCGGATTTTAATGGTCCCACATTGATGTGTTTCGAGGATAAGGTGATAAGGGTTCTAAATACACCCATCCAATAGGTTTTGGACATGTGTAGGTATTATATTTTACATTATCGTTTCATTTTATTTAAATCATTAAATAATGAGGTCATCACTGCATCATCATTATGTCATAAATAATTTAGTTTATTTAATGTATAAAAATTATAAAAAAAATACTATGATGTAGTAAATATTTTTAGATTTCCAATTAATATTTATAGTCAAAAATTGGACTTGTATAACCCCATGTAACAATTGTTTTAGTAAAACATCTCATGTTTGTGTCATTTTTACTTTAACATTAAATAAAAAGGTATTTATGTCATTTTCCAACCAAAGTGGCTCCATGGGGTCCCCAAGTTGACCCATGGATTTTCTTGGTCTGCCATGACACATCCAATGAGGGTAGGACATGTGTATAGGTCATTTCATTTTATTAAAACATTATTCTTACCTTAAACTACACTAATTACCTCTAATCGCGATTAAAAACTTAATAAGTTACTATTCACCAAAAAATTATTTTAATCCCATTGAACCACATTTTACTTCTTAATGACAACTATGTATGTCAGATTTTTGAAATTAAAAACACAAAGATGGCAAAATTTCATTTAAACAGAAAATCAGTTTTTATAAGTACCACTTAGTGGTTTCACTATTCATCAAAAATTGAAGTTTTTCAGAAAATTACCAAAATTTCACCCTAAACTATATTTGATATTCTGAATTCAAAAATGATGTCTATTTTACAAAATTAAAAACAAATAAGTTTCATTAATTAATTTAATAATTAATTCTCGCTGTCAAAACAAATAGCGTGTTTTTATAAAACAAAATGTATCAAAAGATTGACACTAGTTTAAGTCCGATTTCAAAGTGAAATTAATTACATCGACCACTATTGGATTAAATGGTAAAAATATATTCTAATTTTACTTTAAAACCAATTCAAAAGATAATCTAATCATATAAATAAATTAGATTAAAAAGAGGTTTTGAATTAAAATACAACATTTTTCACTATTCATTAAAAATTGAACTTTCTCGGAAAAATACCAAAAATTTACACAAAGTAAATTTTGATGTCCCGATTATAAAGAATAATTTTATTTTTTCAAATAGAACACACAAAATTTTCAAAAAGTGGATTTAAAAGAGGTTCGCCATCAAAAGGCGGTTAATCGACCTTTGAAAGAATATTAGAATGTTTACGCTTAAAATTGGATTCATTCGCATTTTTAATCCTCTAACATTTATTGTAAAAAGTAAAAATATTTGAAAAACATAAATAATCATTTTGTAGTTAGTTCTGTTCCTTCCCGCCATTACAACGGCTAGGCGTTAACTACCATTTAAAATAATATTATTTTATTATTAGAGTGCAACGTAAGATTCCCAAGAAACTCATTGTTGTGTATCGGGTACGCCATCGAGCATAGCATCTCCATTAAAGTAATATTAATATTTTATTCACAAATATGGATAAATATAAAAATTTCATACTCTTTATTTACCTGGGGTGTTACACTGACAACTTAGCTGGTCTAGTATCCTACGTGGGTCCCAGCTAGATGAATCAGTAACTACATCTGATCATCTCCTTTTGCTTTACAAATGATGTATAACTGTGTGAGCTGAGTCTTGACTTTCAATCATTATCTTCGATATGATTGAATTCCTATCCTAAGTGGATTGGATTGTGTTATCCTGTGTGGATTGGTTGTGCTATCCTGTGTGGACTAGATCGAACTTGGGCTCAGATGTTGGAGCTGAACTGGAATTGATGACTTAGGTATATGTATGGGAATATACCTAAGTAGTGTTGGTTGTTACTTTGTGATTGTATATTTCCTTTTTGGATTTTCCTTTGTGGATTCTGGGAGACCTTCAGGGTATCGGGGTCCCTACTGAGTAGCATATACTCACCCCTGCACGGGCTATTCCTGCACTTCGTTATGTTGGATGCAGACGACAGACAGTTCTGATCATGTTTGAGGCTTGTGGAGAAAGTCCATACCTGGAGGTGGACCACTGGGCGGGACGTACACGGAGAAGACGGCTGGACCCAAGGAGCTGAGGAGGCTATCTGTACCCACCCTTCAGGTGGGATTTCTAGTGGACGGCTCAGCGTTGCTGCTTTACTTTTCAGTTGTTTTACTTTCTTTTCAGTTGTAATTTACTCAGTTGGGTTTGAATTCTGGCCCATTTACTTTCTAGCACTTACAGTTGTACCCAGTTTACTTAGTGTTTACTTCAGCTTGCTTACTCTGTGGTGTTTGTTTACTTTATAAAGTCAATGCCTTCCCCTTTTATCAGGATTTACAACTTTGGTGATAGTCTCCATCCCCTAGCCTATGGAAGGCGGGCTTGGGGTAGTCATGACACAGGTCTCGAGGATGGGTCGTGACAAATTGGTATCTGAGGAGTTCGGTTCTACCGAAGAACTCAGGACTCTGATCTTTCTTCTGTGTGAAGTAATAGTGTTAAGTGTATTGAGTGTGGTTATCATTTTGGGGAGTCTAGTGTTGGTGCGATGGCCGACGTATCCATATACCAGGACCCTGACTTCTGATTTCCGATTCAATGCACGAAAACATTGATTAAATGCATGTTTCAGAAGTTTTCTTGTGATTACTTTGTGTCAGCTCACCAGGTATACTGTTTTGACCATGGCGCAGCTGTTTCTTTTCAGGATGGTCCCATGACGACAGCCAGCTAGGGTTCTGAGCTTTGTACGAGACGACAGTCCACTGAGCGATGAGGCCTCGGTGCAGGACCCTTTTACTGCAGAGGCACCAGCGGTACCTCTACCCACCGAGCCACCAATGCCACCATCCCCAGCCGCTGAGAGTTCACGTCGCCTTAGTGCATTGCACGAGTTCCAGCATCAGAGACCGCCCAGGTTCCGCGGGGAGACGGACCCTCAGGCAGCTGAGGATTGGTTGGAGGCTGTTGTTCAAATTTTTAGGTTAGAGGGGACACCAGCTGACCTTATGGTGATCCTTGCAGTGAGTCTCTTGCATGCGGCAGCAGGCAGATGGTGGAGCCTGATGCTCCAGGTGCACGATGAGGAATCACTCCTTTAGACGGAATTTGAGAGCCTCTTCCGCTCGGAGTTCATCCCAGCCACCCTCCGTACGGTGCACATTCATGAGCTACTACAACTGCGGCAGGGCAGTGTGACGGTAGCCCAGTATTCGGCAAGATTTACCGATCTCTCACGCTATTCCACAAATATGGTATGAGACCCGTTCTTCCAGGCCCAGACCTTCGAGCAGGGACTGAAACATGAGATCAGGGCTTCGATGATCTCCCTAAAAATTCCGACGCAGGCAGGGGTGTTGGAGAGATCCCTCCTAGTGGAGAGTTTTCTCGCCGAGCAGTCACCACCGGCAGGACCCTCCGTAGGACGATCCGTAGCGAATTCTTCTACATCTGGCACTAGAAAGATGATGCAGAGGTCCAAACAGTCCAGACCATCAGACGAGCAATCTAAGGATGCATATTTGGGTGTGCGGGGCACACGAAGGAGATCCAGCTACACAAGGAGCAGGTTGTGCTACGCATGCGGCGGGCAGGGTTACATGGCTTGAGACTACCCGACTCGTCCTACTGATGAGCAATAGGCAGTAGAGGGACCTCCCAGGCAGAGGTTCGACCATGGCATCCCGCAGGGAGCAGGAGGACGAGGCAGAGGATCTAGCCGAGCAGCAGGTGGTGGGTGACGTTTTGAGGCCCCACCACCACCACCACCAGGAAGACCACCCCGACCGCAGGGAACAGGTGGACATGGAAGAGCTTAGCTACAGGCAGATGAGTCTTACGACCATTAAGCTCTAGGATCAGATGGACAGGAGTGGGACTAGCTCAAGACATGGGGACTTTTTTTCATGTTGCTTCTAGCTTTGTTGATGTTACGTGTCTTTGTACCTTGAGCTGTAGTAATAAAAGACACTTGTTCTTGTGACGTTTTGTTCCCTGTCCTTTTTTTATGTAGTTGATACTAAGAGGTTCCGGTTTAAAACTGTTAACTTGACCCTCACTTTTGAGATACCTACTGGAGGAGGCCCAGTGACCACACACTGATGCCAACAGTGTGACTCAACCCTTGGATGTGAGAGTAATGGTTGGATATCTTGGTAGTAGTGTCGAGGCCTTACGATGTCATCCTTGGTATGGATTAGTATCATCCATGTTGGGATTGACTGTATTAGGAAAATAACATGGTTCATCCAGGGGATGAGACCGGATTTCTCTTATCGGCAAAGAAGAAATATTAGTATCTCTTGTAGGACCAGAGAAGGTACAAGTCATCCAGGAGTGGATGAGTACAGCCCAGAGCTGACAAAAGACTTATGCTGATAGGAGGTGGAGACCACTAGAGTTCGAGGATAGCGACCACGTTTTCCTACGGATCTCACCTCGACGTGGATTACGGAGTTTTGGTCAGGGAAGCAAGTTATCTCCACGCTTCATCAGACCTTCTAGGTCCTCATCAGGGTAGGCAAGGAGGTTTACCGCTTGACCCATCCACCTCAGTTGCACCAGGTGCATGACGAATTCCACGTATCTCAACTGAGGAGATACGTTCTTGACCCGACGCATATCATCGACCATGGGGAGCTGGAATTGGGCGATGGGTTGACTTTTGCGGAGGTCTCGGTGGAGATCGAGGATCGACAGGAGTGGGTCCTATGTGGACGGTCGATTCCTCTAGTGCGCATCAGATGGCAGCACGAGAACCTCTAGGAGAGCACAGAGGAAAGTCATAAGTATGTAATGAACATAAAATCAAGGAATAAAATTAATGTTTTAGAAACATGGAACATAACATAAGCATAAGTCTTGGAAAACCGCCAATACAAGATCACATGGTGGAAAATCCCCATTATGGATTGGGTTTACTCCCAAATCTCATTAATATCATCCTATGAGAAGTAAAAATTACCCAATGATTTATATTTTATATGGGTTCACCCATATTAACATATGCATTAATATGTGTTCCACATAAGAAAATCATACATAAGTAATAAGCATCATAAAATCTCAGGGAAATAAAATGAGTAACATAATAATGTATTACAACATCACCAAATGTCATATCATAAATGCAGTACCCCTAGTTTCTAGTACATAACCCTTTATTTGTGTTTTTATGATTATAAATTTTAAGAGGTAATGTTGGGATATTTTTGTGATATTTCAATCCAAAGGCTTCCCTTGGTGATTCGAAGAGAGATTCATGAGGTATGTTATCATTCTTCACCGTTCATGGTTGGTTTCTTAGATATACTTCTCCTCTATTCTTGGTTTCTCATATCTACCTCACTTCCCATAAATATTTTCATATGGAGCTATTTGGATGCAAAATTTAATGCTATTATTGTATGATAACTTGTCCATAGGATGATGTTGATCTCATTCTCCTTAAAAGTACATCAAGAAAGCCCTCAATATATCTTCAAGTGTATATATAGTATGATAAAATTATATATTGGTTTTGGGGTGATAATATATACTAAATTTTAATAATGTGTTTAGAATATGTTGGTTACTTTTTCATAATTTTAAGGAAAACCTGGGATCTTGATCGAATACATTTGATAGTGGTGTTCCATGTAACCTTGCCACTTCTTTAATGTGTATCCGTGAAATTTGGTTGAGTGAAATGATATCTTGAATATGAATTAAATGACTTTCCCTAATAAGATGTTCCACCATAAGCCATATGGAATTATTCCATTTGGATTTATTTTAAAGACCTATGAAAATTACATAGTGATTTCCACCCATTTCCATGTGGATATGGGTAATTATTGCATCATCCCCTAGAACTTTGACATTAAATCCTTCACTTCCTAACTTAATAGTAACTTTAATGTATATTTTGTAATATCCTTCTTCATGTTGTCCTAAAAATAGTATTCTCAAATATTTCAATATATCTTTGTACTCACTAGGTGAATGGAGAATTTTGATCTAAGTTCATCATTTAATTACTCCTTATTTATCTCAATACATGATGGTACACATAGTCATCACCCAAATCCTATAACTATATCTTCATTAATTATAAACGTTTAGGATTTCCCTTTCATTAGATACTCCACTTTATTCATTCAAGAATAGTAAATTTACTATTTGATTCTGGTTCTACACATTCTTTCATATCATGAAAGTTTAGTATAACTATTCAGATACCACCTAAAAACTTGGAGGTTGATTTATCTATAAGAAATAAAAATGGGTACATTATTTCATATAAATTATACAACTAATCACTAGTTAATGTTTGTGGGATGAACCTCTCAGGTAAATTTTCCAACTTTCTTTAGTGAAATTTGATGTTATATTGGGCATGGATTGATTTTCCCTCTATAAAGCCAACAAAAACTTTTGAGAGAGGGAAATCTTCATCTATATCCCAAGTATTACTCCAATTCTATACAATTGTAAGGAGAAGGGTGAACACACTTTGTAATATTATTCTAAATAATGGATATTGGTAGGAATATCTAGGTCAAATGATTGAGATAAAGGATATAATAAATCTTAAATACATACCCATTATGAGGGACTATATTGATGTATTCCCTAAAGAGTTTCTCGATCTTCTTCCTGACCAAGAGGTTAAGTTCTCAATTGAAATTATTACTTGATCTATGGTCGTATCCAAGACTCCCTATATAATGGACATTGTTGATTTAAAATAACTAAACAAGTTCTTACAAGATAATATAGACAATGGTTTAATATTCTTGAGTGCTTCATCGTGGGTTGATCTGATCATGTTCGTCAATAAGAACAATGGGTCAATGTGCCTCAACATTAATTATCATGAACTAAAAAACATCATGATAAGCAACAAGTATCCTCTATCATGGATTGATGACCTATTTGATTATCTATATGGGGGATGGTACTTATCTAAGGTGGACCTTTGATGGGGATATCACTAATTAATGATTAATAAGAAATATGTTCCTAAGACTACCTTTAGACCAATGTATGGACACTGTGAGTTCATAGTGATTTTCTTCAGACTTAAAAATGATCCGGCAATATTTATGGGCTTAATGAATATAGTCTTTTTAGAATACCTTAAAAAATTCATGGTATTATTATAGATGGTATTCTAATATACTCTAAACATAAGGATAATCATGTTGAACATTTGAATATTGTTCAAAATACATTACTAAAGGAGAAAATATATGTAAATTACATGTGACAATTTGATGGAGGAAGTTTCCTTCATATTTAACTTTATCACCAGAAAACTGATATAGGTGGATCCATATAAGACAAAGACAATTGTGGAGTGGCCCAGACCAACATCTGTAATGGAGATCCAATTTTTCCTTGGACTAGCTGGGTATTATCAACAATTTGTTAGAAAATTCTCATGATTGTAAAACATACTAACCAAGGCGACTCAAAACGTAATGAAGTTTTTATAGAAAAATTAATTTAAATAGAACTTCAAGGAATTGGAAAATATGTTTATAACTACACCAATACTCACACTACTCACAGGTAGAAAACTTTTTGTGGTATATAATGATTCTTCAAGGCCTTGGGATGTGTACTAATGAAAACTGATAAAGTAATATCCTATTCCTCAAGGTATTTAAAATTTCATGAGTTGAAATATACAACACATGATCTGGATTTGGCTACAGTGATATTAACATTGAATATTTGGGGGGATTATCATTATGAATATAAGTTTAAAATGTATATAGATCATAAAAACCTAAAATATATATTTATATAGAAGGATATTAATACATGCCAATGATTATGGTTAGAGCTAATCAACGACTATAACTTCTTGATCCACTGCTAGCCTGGGAAGGAAAATAAAGCGATGTATGTTTTAAGTATAAATGATCCTGAATCATTATTAATTATTAGAATTGAGAAGGATCCAATCTTTTTAAATATTCTAAGTATGCACATGGAATTAATAATGGAAGGAAAAAATCATACCTAGAACAAATGATTGCTCAACCATCCATTATAGAGAAGATAAAAGATTCTCAATGGGATGATGTTAAAATACAAAAGAAATTATAAGGCATAAAAAAAAGTGAAATCTTCATATTTAAAAATTTATGAAGAATTATTTCAAATATTTGGGTCAATATTATATGTACCATTAAATTTTGATATAGTGAATGGTCTATTAAATTATGCACATAGCTTGACATTCTCTCTCCATCCGGGGAACTCAAAGATGTATTGTTATCTTTATGAACACTATTAATGGGACACCATAAAGACTGAGATCATAGAATATATATCAAAGTTCCTATTATGTCTTAAAGTGAAGGAATGAAGGATAAAATATAAGGGGATGATGTAACCATTACCCATATCCACATGAAAATAGGAGAACATCACTAGGATTTTTTTATAGGTATTCTAAATAAATCCAAAGGAACAATTTTCATATGGGTTATAGTGGAATGTCTTATAATGACTGGTCATTTAATTACTATACAAGAGGACTTATAGCTCCATAAAATTGTAAGGATATACATCATATAAGTGGTGAGGTTGTATGGAACACCATTTTCAATTGAATCCAATCGAGATCCATGTTTTACCTCCAGGTTATGGAAAATTCTCCAACATGATCTAAACACTAAGTTGAGCTTTAGCATAGATTATCACCCCAAAATTAATGGCCAGTATATGTAGAATATATATAAACTTGAAGATATGTTGATATCCTTCTTGATGGACTTAAAACGATGATGGGATAAATATCTTCCAATGGATGAGTTTTCATACAAAAGTAGTTTTCAATCAATCATTCAAATGGATCCATGTGATTTCCTTAATGGGAAGAGATGTAAAACACCAAAATGTTAGGATTAAGTTGGTGAATTCAAGATAGTGAGATTTGAAATGATAAAAAAATTGTATAAAGTTTCAAGACCATTCAGTATCACATCAGGGATGATCAAAGTCGATGGAGGATCTATAATGAGAATCATTGAATGAGTTCTGGAGTTTGAGGATAGAGATAAATTGTTCCTCCACATATATAAATGGAATATAGTAATGATATTTGGGGATAAGTTAAAGTTATACCCCAGATACATTATCCCTTTGAGATTCTTGATTGCATCAGAGCTATGGCTTATCAACTAGAACTCCCACCAACTATGTCTCAAGTACATGGCATGTCTCATCAATCCCTATTGAGAATGTTCTTACTAGATCCCTTACATGTACTCAATTTGGAGGTGATAAATTTGGACCATGATCTCTCTTATTATGAGTATAAAGTAAAAATATTGGACCATAGAGATAATGTTCTACACAAAAAGACAACTCACTTAGTCAAAATATTATAGTGGAACCATAAGTATGAGGAAGAAACATGGGAACTAGAGGAAGAAATAAAGCAGTAGTACCCTAACTTGTTTTTAATTTAGTATATAAAATGAAATATCAAGGATGAAATTTCAAAAGGGGGAAGAATTTAATGATTGATAATTTTATCAATGGAATTTCCCCTTATTATTATATAAATGTGTTATATTTTATAATGTGTTATTATATAAATCACATGAAACACGTAATGAAAAGTAAAAAAATTATTATATTAAATTGGACATTACATTTAGAGAATAAATATATTCATAATAATTGAAATTATAATTATGGGATAAAAAAGAAAATAATATAATAATAATATGAAAATTTGAAACTAGTCGATCCCCTAGATTGAACGCACTCACAAACAATATATAAAGAAAGTATAATATAAGTAATGCAATTTCCATTTTTAAAATGAAAATATATATAACCTTGAGATAAAATAGAATTTAACAAATAATGGATTAAATATGAGGTATTTATAGATGGTTGGAATCCCATATGACCATTGAAAATCAGATTGTCGAAATAAAAATCTGGCCATTAGGAATAGTAACCTAACTTTTAGAATAGTAACATCTCCTATGTAATTGTAAAATAATATTTAGGTATCTTATAAAATTAACTTATGAAATAATTATATCATGATAAAAGAAAAAAGTGGTTTAAAAATGATAAAATAGGTTTTTGTATTTATTTAAAACAAATATGTTTTATTAATATTAATTTTATAAATATTAATATTTGAAATAAAATTTATTTTCATAAATATTTATAAAAAAATTGATTTTTATTATAATAATATTATAATTTTATGATACCATGAGTAATTTTTCAAAGGGTTGGAAAATTGATCATATTGTTAAAATTGGTATTTTTCAAATAAATGAGGATTTTATTTAAAAAATAATTATCTCATATTTAAAGAATGATTTTCAAAAAATAGATTTCATTTTTGGAATCTAGTTGGTGAAAAATAGTCAGGGTAATTTTTTTTATATTTCTAAAATAGTATAATTTTTTATGAAAAGTGAAATGCAAAAAAATACGATTTTAACATTATAAGATAAATACAATAATTTTTTAGTCATGGATGATGCAATAAATAATTAATTTAAAATCAAATTATCTAATTGTTATATATAGTCATAATGATCAATAATATTTGTGTAACACCTTGATATTTAATGATATATTTCTTTTAAAATAATTTTAATTTCTTTGATTACTTGTTATACATGCAACCCCGAGTCTAAATAAACTATAATATAGTATATCATTATTAGCTAACCAATAAATTGGATGAGTGAAAATGAATTTACATATTTTTAAAAAATATCTTTAAAGGATTTATATAAACAAAATATAGTGATAAATAAGAACTCATTTTTTAGTAAAGTCCAAATATGCTTTAAAAATACATTTTTCCTCAAAAATAGTTTTTATTTCTTTTATAAGAAAATAATATAATAAATATCGACTAATTTTAGAAAAATTATTTGAAAAAAATTAACTTCATTTTTGAAATCATCGTGTAAAAATTTCTAAGAGTGAAATTTTGAGAATTTTCTCAAAAGATTGATTTTTCAATAAATATTAAAAATTATTGAATTTTATTGAAATATTTACATTGATTTGAAGAATTTATAATGATAATTTTTTTTATAAAATTTGTTTAAAAGTAAAAATAATTTATTTATGTTGTTAATAATATAGTTAAGGTAATTGTAATTAATTTTATGATGTATTTTGGTATAAAAACGTTTTATACTTAAGAAAACACTTTTTTTAGAAAACCTGTTTTCATTGCATATTATGGATTTAATTTTAAATTAAATTATATAAATTCTATTAATTAAATTAGATAAAATATATTCCATGTGTCTATTCAAAATTTCAAAAAAATTAAAAGAATCTACTTTCATTTTTTGTTATAATGAGTAGTGGAAATAGTAAAAAAATTACACTACGGTTAAGGTTAAAACGAGTTTACTTGGGGTTTTAAACCAAGATGTAAGGGTATGTTTTCAAATTAAAAGTATATAAATCCTATTTTATTGACATATATATACCTTATAATATTACACCTTTTATATTTTTATCCATTTGGAATCATTTTCCTTTATTATGACATTATTATATTTTAATCTTTTAATAAATTCTAAATGTGTTATCTCCCCCACTTATAAAAGGATACTCCTTTTATCTATTATTTAACCACTTTTATCCTTATAAATATATCAAAAAATTCCATATTATCTTCTAGAATTCCATATCCATTAGTTATATGTTTTGGTATCCTTAAAATATTATTCCAAAGTTCCTTAAAAAAAATCTAAAGTTGGCCTACCAAATAAGATGTAAGCATCCTACCTAACCTCTTTAAAATTATTTCTTATTATATGTTTTCAAAATATGTGGTATCCATCATAAAATAATATGTTAAAAATCCTAAATATAATTAAATTTTATTATTATTGTTTAAATTCCATTATTCACCCTATTTTCCATCAAATGGGAAGTGAAAGTATCGCATGTGTGTATGTGTGGACTACCACCTCCATATAGAGAAACAATTCATTTTTCCATCACCATCTATAATGGATAGTTATTATGATGTTTTTAATTTTTATAAATTATATTAATGACATAATTATTAATCAATAATTATAATATCTTATCTACCTTCTTATCTTCCAATCCATTAGAAAACGATAATGTCACTCATGTGTACATGTGGACTACCACCTCCATAAAGTGATGTAATTAATTTTTTATTTCTGATTTAAATATATGGTAATAAGGATATATTTAATTAATATATGTGATAAATATTATATAATAATTATTATAAAATGTTTAATTATTACTTAACTTTCTTTTTTCCCATCTTTTGAAATATTAAAAAAACATTCATGCAAACTTACAGCCTATTATCCCCATGAACATTATAATTAATTTTTCTATCTATAAATATTTTTGATGAATATAAATATCTATATAAAAAATATATGTTATATTTATATCATTATTTATATTCTATATATTATTTTACCATGATATATGTACATGTATCGTATCTAACTAACCCAAATTCCCATGGAAAGACCAAATAGTTAACACCCATAAATGATAATTTTAATAAAGAATTATTAATAAATGGTTGTTTAAAGATTATATGTAGATAAAATATGTTATTATAAGAATTTACCTGATTATTTTATATAATTATAATAAATTTAAATTTATTATAAAAGAGGTTAGAGTGATTTCTAAGAAATTTATGCTTGAGGTAAGGGATTTTTATCACACTTTTATTTCTGTGAGACACATGACATATTCACCACATGTTTATTTTATGTGTTGTATAGAATAAACAAGAATGTATTTTCTGATACTTCTCATGAAAATTATGGAAATATACTTATCCATCTAATTTTATCTCTTTCATGAGTTCTTGATTCAAAATTTACCAAAGTGGTAAGGGATTTATGTTACAATCTCAATGTTTATCGTGATTTTTTTTACTTATTTTAAAATGATAAATTTTTTTGGCCTATATCTCATGAATACTGTGAATTTTATTCTCTTGTATTTATTTCTTCATATTACATGTTTTGGTTTCATTTTTATCTCCTTAATAACTTAAGATACTGAAAGAATTTTTTTAAGGATAATTGAATTTATTTTTATCTTTGATTTAAAATATTTTTTTCTATCATATCTATGTTTTCTAAAAACAATTCATGAAAGTTTTTTTATATTCTCATATGACTATTTAAATTCATTTTAAGCCATGATTGAATTTTTAAAAAAATCTTTAAATGAAAAATTCAAGTCATTTTCTAAATGAGTTATTTTTACCTTTTACTAAAAGTGTGAAAGTAATATTTGTTTTAACATATACGGGATGAATTTAATTTCTTTACATCATTCCCAGTCCATGATTTAAAGATTCCTTTATAAGTTTCCAAGTTTATTTTCAAAAAATATCCTTAATATTTTTGAAATTCCTAGATTTTAAATAAATTATTTCAAAGTGAAAAGTGTTTTTTCCTAATGATTTATTCCTGGGATATTTTAAATATATTTTTAATTTATGATAACATAATTTGATTTTATATATGATTTACTGTGTATATGATGCAAGGGTAGCATACCTATTCTTTCTATAGATATTTTATGATTATTTTGATGGTATATTTATGAAACTATTTTATTTTACATGGGTTAGGTTATGATTAAATGTTGAAATGTTTATGAATCATGTTTATTTTCCATAGTTTATGATATATAGTGAATGATTTATGATATTGTGTCACAAATATGAATAATTTATGATTATATGATGTGTGGATCTAGAATTATATAGCCTTTGGGTAAAGATGGATATCTCATGAGATAATAAGGACTGAAATGGGGAGTGAATCCTATTTAGTAAGTGACATTTTCTATTATGATAGACTTGAGAGTTAACCCTGACTAAGGATATAATGGAATGGGGAGTAAACCCAATCCACTATGATAGTCTTGGTAGTGAACCTTAACTAAGGAAATGATTTTATTTTATTATTTTTATGCTAAAAAATATTTTATTATGCCAATGTTATTCTCTCATATATCATGTTATTTGATTCATTTATGAATCTTATATTATGAACTAACAAGATTTATGAAATGAATTAATATTATTATCTATGATATGTTTGGTATAGTTTTTAAATGTTAAGCATGTGTTCTGATACCCTTATGCTCATGTTATACTTAATTAATCATTGATATCTACATTTTTTACCCTTAATGAGTATTTTATCTCACCATTTATTATGTTTCCTTTACTTGGGTTATAAATAAATGTTTTAAATATGATACATCTAAGAAGGGTGCTAGTTTTGATGAACATGGTGGGAGATGATATAGATCACTTATGGGCAAGTTTTTTATGTATCCAGGTTTCCAAAGATACTAAACCTATGTGATTATTATTTGGATCATACTTTTATGTAATTAATATTGATATAATAAGATATAATATTAATTTATGAAAAGTATGGGTCACTATAAGTGGTACTATAAATACAAAATAATAAACTAATGAATATAATATTCAAAAAAACACTCTTATCCTCCCCTTATAAATACCTCCCCTTCTCCATACACATTCTAATCATTGGATATTTCCAAATATCTACCTAATTGTCTTTTAAATTATCTCCCCCACATCATTTTCTTTCTAGCCTCATATAATACCATTCCAAGGAGTCATAACGTGTATCCTAAGAGGATACAACCAAAGGAAGAGGTAAATTCTCGACTAAAAATTCTTCAATTTAATTTTTCTTCTACCACCCCTATATTTTTTCCGTACACCTATACATAGTAACATTTCTATAATAAATATACTTATATGTTGTTATTATAGTGTAATTTTATCTTCTAGCCTCCCCTAAATTTATTCTAAAATTAAAACAGTGTTCATAATATGGTCAGTTCATTGCCTCCATGAACAATGTACATCATTTTTCTCTACCTCCTTCAATGATAGTAATAGAAATAATATTATTGTTAAATAGGATGATAATAAGGGTATTATAACTTATATCATGGTTAGTAATGTATTTATAATAATTTAATTAAAATAATGAATTTATTTCATGATTTCCAATAAAGCCTCCTAAATGAACTAACTGTATAATGATAACATTTATACTAAATTAATAAACCCTATGTTAGAACCCAAATGGATATTTGGTAAAATTTCAATTTCTAGGAGGACATGAATATTATTTAATTTCACTTCTATATTTTTAGTTCCATTTAGAAATAACATCAATAATATTCGCAAACTAATGTAACCATGGGCGCATGACATGATCAACCTTAGAATAGTAGAAATATAAATGATACATCAATTAAATAACTAAATACTAATGTAAATTCTTGATAAAAAATCAAATATATTTTAAGATTGTTATAAATCAGGTATTTAATCAATATAATTTTATTATTTAGTAGGTTAAGTGAAAGTGTGGAATGAATTGGGACAAGAGGTAAGTGATCTCTCTAAACCATCCTATTTTCTTTGGGTTATGATTTCTCTCTCTTTAACACAATTTATCTTGATATTATTATTATTTAATTATTCTATATTATATATATATATATATATATTTACCACACATATATAACTTTTTAAATTTACCTATCCTTGATGGGGATATAAATTTTTTAAAGGTTCCCTTATTAATTTCTTTTGTTAAGAAAAGATGATTAAAGGGGCCTTCTTTGTGTTCATGCCTTATTTCAAGTAAAACTCAAAGAAATGTTTTTTAACCTTACATGGTTTTTAAAAAAAATATTATTTATAGAAAACTATTTTAGTTAATATATGGTTTTATATAAATAGTTATTCCCTTACCCTCTTTAATGACTCATTACCCTTTTTCCTAAAACCCCACTTAAAAAATATTACCAAAATTATTTCTACATTTATTTTTATGTAATCAATTAAATTAGACTTAATTTTCATGTACTATGATTAATTATTCATATAATAACATATAATTTTGATTATATCCCTTATTTTATGTAATCCATTATGATATTCTATTTTTTAATGTTATAAGAGATTATTATGTAACCATTTGATTTACATGGGTTTTTTTATACTTACAACTTATAAATAATTTACTTAAAATCCACATGTATACATGTATATATTATGATATGTTCACATAGATAGAGCTCCAATTCATTAGGTAATGGTTATATCTCATGATATAATATTTATGGGATTATAGAGTAAACCTAATCTTTGACAGGGCTTTGTCCACTATGTGATGTTATCTTTGCGATAATCCTTGAATTAAGCTTATTTCATGTATAATATTCCTTATCCATTATTTTGATACATTGAACTTATGTTTCCCATGTACTTATTTCATTAATCCATGTGATCACTCATGTACCTTGCCTCTTATGATATCATGATATGTCATTTGATTAATAAGTTTTGATTCTTTATCATATTTATTCTATTACTGTTATTTTTAGATCACCCTTATTGATTATGTATTCCCCATATTATAATAATTAGTTTTAGGAGATAAAAGGAATTTATAATCACATTATAGAGAATAAAGTAAATATGTTGGTCTCATTTTGATGTACTATGAACCTAGTCTTCTAAATACATTGGGACTCTCAATACTTGTATTGTTTTTATTGGATATTTATGTTGAAATAATGTTATATTATGTGTAAGAGACTTGGGTTGATATAATATAAGATATACCTAGGTAACATTTCAGTAATAATAGAATCTACAATTGTAGTTGAGGAAAATCTTAGTCTTTCTCAATCATTGGGTACAAAAAAATCATTTTTCGAACCTAGTTCTAACATGGTGGTCAGAATCTATTCTCATGGGATAAGTAACACACTCCTAATGAGTGAGAGGGAAAATATATACTTATACATAAGGTTTATACTTAGTAATAATATTTCCTATGATTAAGTCATTAGTGATTCATTTCATATAGTTGATCTTAGCCTCACGCTGATCCAACTTTTATTTAACTGAAATTAATTTGACCACTCTCGGTGGAGATTGGGATATATTAAATCCTTTCCATTTATCATATTCTAAAACACATAGAAATAGGATTAATTGATCATTTATAGTTCTATGTTATATATCTTATTTTTCTATTGGGTGAACATTGTTGGCATCGAAAACACATTTCAACCCTAGAATGATAATTTTTATCCAAAATAAAGACTCACTCTATCCCAATGAACCATTTTTTATCCAAGGGAGAAAATTCACGCAAATTATGGTGATTGTGAAAAACTCTATGTTTCATCATGAAACTAACCTACATGAAAAAGGATCCATCAAAAAGACCAAGTTTCATGGGTTCCCTAAATGGATCAAGATAAGATTAGATCATTTCACACAGCCCTGATTTTCGTGTAACCCATTTGTGCAAACAAAACACCATTGAAATGAACCTTTCATGAAACTTTACTAATGGAAAATGCATGATAATCACATCAAATGTTTACACAAAAATGATAATTTTCATACCCATATATGATCATTTTTACATTTATGGGATCTTTACAAAAGATAAAGTATTATCACTCGCTCACACAACCCATAAATACCTGAAGATCTTGAAACTAGAAACATCATGAAACCCCAAAGGTAAATAACTTAGATGAATAACCTAAAATGGTACCATTATTGTCTTTTATTTTTTTTTATGTCCTCGTGTAACTTTACTTAAAGGATAAATAGGGGCGCATAAGATTACTTGCCTTCACACAACCCCAAGCATCATGGGACTCTAGCAGCTGCATGCACCTATGCCTCTTGAATCCATTTCATGATATTGTGATATAACCCATGGTTCATGTAACTATAGTTTCATGTGAAATTGTATGGTTTCTCATAAAAACCTTCAGGTCCCTGACCCAATTCCTCCATTCACCAAATAAAATTGCATGAAAGTGGAGTGTTCATGTGTGTTGTGACTACTTTATCTGGGTCAATTGGTGACTAGATCTCCTGCATGATAGGTTTTATCAACCTTCATGTTATACCTATTTTTATGGACTCTATGTTTTCATATCCTTTTTATCCTAATCATTGGCACTCTAAATAAACTTTCTATTAATCATAGGCACCCTAATATAGAGACTCCTTATTTCCACTCCTCTACGATAGTGTTTATGTCGTTCCCCATCCAGAGGTGCATGAGTAATAGATATCTAATCCCTAAAGAAGGCATCATTAAGGGAAACTTCCTAGCATTATTGGTAGGGAGGTATTATTTTAGATCTTCTAATCTCACCTATAAATGGTCTATCTGGGTGTAGGCCCCACAACATCTGAGTTTCATGGCATAAAACTACCTAGCCCAATGTCCTAATCATATAATGTTAAACTAAAAGAAAATTTCCTCATAACATGATGTTAATATATAGTTTAACCCTATATCATAAACATAGGACACCACGTGTATGATCATTATGGGATGAAACCCTTCCACCAAATCATGGGATGAGCCTCCTCCATCAGGTAGCTCACATGCATAAGCCCCACACTATCCCTTATTGATGCTCCTCCTATGACATGATCATCCTTACTGTGTGATATTAAACTCCATGGACCATTCCTATAACAAAACCTTAAACTATGGAATCATTATATGAGGATT
This sequence comes from Viscum album, assembly GCA_963277665.1. NCBI lineage: Eukaryota > Viridiplantae > Streptophyta > Magnoliopsida > Santalales > Viscaceae > Viscum > Viscum album. The sequence goes on along the minus strand of OY728159.1, from coordinate 225,384,055 downwards.
TTTATCCCTATATTCTAATAGGTTATGTATGAATCTTCCATGAGGTTTAATCCCAACGTCTCAAAAAACATGGGATAACTCCTTGAAGTTCAATCTTAACACCCCACACCACAAAATATGTATCTCCTTCCTATAGAAAACAAAAACCATCAAGTTTGATCATCTTTTCCCCAGGGACACACTTAACCAAAACCTAGAGTGTTATTATCATCCCCCTAGGGAAACACTTAAGAAAACCATTAACATTGATCATTTCCCCTTGGGGACACACTTAACCAAACCCGCAACTCTAATCATTTCCCCCCTGGGGACACACTTAACCACCAACCTATCCCCACAAGATATTAAACCTCTAGCAAAACTATCCCCAAAGGACATTAAACCTATGAACAACCAATCCCCATAATATGTTAAACCTATGGAATAATCTTGAATCTTTACCCCATATAATAAATATGGGATGGTTGAGGTAAAAATACTAGGAAATATTATTCCTCTATTATCAATTTCCCCATGACTAACATTGGATGAATTGGGTTATGTTCTTATTATGCCTCACAAATGATATTCCCTTCAAAAGAGGAGGACATTACAGGTTCCCAACATGTCAAATATCAAGATTTTATTAGACATTCACACCGTTAACTTTCACTATGACTATAGGGTATAGCCCTGTCGAGACAAATGCAACGTAATTAACTAGTGTATGCCTCAAGATGACACTAAGATTGAGTTTCACAAATAAGAATTAAATATTTTAGAGAGACATAGACAATGATATGAGATAAAAGGAGTAAAATATATATAAGTATTAATAGACATAAAATTATCCTATTTTAGTCAAGGATATATCATTATCAACCATGGTAGCAGAGGCCACTTGCCTTTGGAAAGCTTGAATATAGGGTAGGAATAGTGTATCTTTATGCACCAAGGTGACAATGAATAAAAGAAAAAAATGGTGAAATTGACAAGAAATTATTCTAATTTAATAATTAGTAGATTGGTAATATTAGGAACTAACATATTTATACATTATCACATCCAGATATCCATCACCAATCCCCTGACAAATAAATTGTGGGACCGGTGTAGAATTCTTCTCCTGTAACTAAGGGAAAGTGAAGGTCATTGGGAATCCCTAGTATGAGGCATTATCGACAGAGATCCTCCCTCTTCCTTGGTTAAGGATTAATAAAATTTGTAACATTGGTAATATCTTTAATAATGTATTTACTAATGTCTAGTTCCATATATTTCCATAGGACCCAAGCAACAATGAATGCATAATGACCATCCACCAACAGATGTAGGGGTAAGTGGATTAACATTGTGTCAATCTCGCACCACTACAAACCTTCCATAATAAACACCTCTTCAATGACTACCAGGTTCCATATACCCATATCCCCTTCCAAATTCATCTAGATAATGGTTATTAATCGCCTTGTTTGTCAATATGAACAAGAAGGGATCATCTCAATCAGAGATACGACTCAAAAAGACTTGGAAGCTATGACAACATGCCAGAACTGCCATGCATGAGAGTCACACTAAGGGAAATTACCCCCAATCATGATAATGAACCATTTGGGAGCCTCTACTTGGAAATATCTAGCAGATACCTCCCCTACATTGACAAAGTTAGGGACATACAGATCATGCCCACAGCGACTACCACAAGGGAGCAACTAAGGTGGGGTCCCACCCAGCCACGCTAGAAATGACAACAAGCCTCATAGGTTGAGGATCAGGTTTATTATACCCCTACTCTACCAGCCTTGGTCCAAAATACCCCTCAATAATGTCAGGGTTGGTCCATAAACCCTTCCCATCAGAAGGCCTCTTATACAAATCCATTGTCCCCATAAACTATTGGTTCACCATACCTTGCTCCTCCAACCACTTCTAAAGGATCAATTTTCACTAGATTGTGATTGATACACTATCCACCTCAGAGGTAGGTTGGGTTGACTCTCCCAATCATTATAGCCATCAAAAACTATTATGGTCTATACTATGGTGAAGAGTTTCATTATGAAGGTTGTAGCACCCCCAGTTTGAGGTATATAGCCTTTTTTATGCCTTTTTGTGTGTTTGAAATTTTTGGGTTATGTTTGGGGGATTTTGGGAAGGTTTTGAAATGGTTTTGGGGATTTTCTAAGGGAGCACAATTTGATCACAGTTAGTGGAAATCATGTAGAACCCATCAGGTAACCATATAACTTGAGATAGTGGGGTTCACATAGTTTGTGAACGGTTTGTCTAATCATACAATGAAATCATGTGTAAAACCCCTTGGAAAGTATCAAGAGAATGGTTATCACAGGGTTTGTCTAATTGTGTGAGATAATCATGTGCAGAATTAAAAATTGTGTTTTTAAAAATGGGACCACTCATTATTTTTACAAAACACTTCATTTCTTCCCCAAATTGAACCCATTTAGGATTTTTGGTTCTCAATGGTTATAGGGGCTCTCCCACTCATTTTGGAGGTGATTCTAAAGGTGAGATGAAGGCTATTCTTCTCTGGTAAGTCTCTTATCTTGGTTATTTCATGGTTTCTCTTATATATACATCTCCATCTCTATGTTTTTTTAGATATACACCCATCACATTAATATATAGGGTTTTTTTTCTAAAATTATGAGGATTGGGATTTTTTATGTTAGGTAAATAGATCTAAGGTGGTTTTGGTGGAGATTTCACCCGAATTTGTGGTGCGATTGTGAGTTGGTCAATTTTATAGAAACCCTATGGTAGGTGGTATCTCTCTCAACTCCATTTTTCTAGATATAGAAGCCTTTTATTTAATTAGTTGATTTTTCTTGAATTTGGCTGTGATTATGATGTGTGAAGCTTGATGAAAATTAATTGTGTCATGATTTTTAGATTTTGGGAAAAATTAGGTATTAAGGTGAAATGTTCAAAATATTGGACTTTAAAATATAGATTTTAAAATCAGTTTCTTGGATTGATTTAGGAAAATGGTTGGTGAAAATGGTTTTCAATAAAAGGGGTTGTTTTATTAAAAGGTAATGTGTCGTGGATATTGTCCTAAGGGATTGTTTGGGTTATAAATGGTTGTTTTCATAATTTTGGGGCCTTGGTGTGTTATATGCTTGTTTATTGGTTAAGTATTTATGTATGTGACTGAAATGGATGTGAAGTGGGAAAGGAGAACCACTATAAAAAGGGGATGTATAGTGGTCATAAGATCCACCATCAAGGTTAAATGGGAGGGTAGTACCACTATATTGTGAAAGTGATATATGGGCTTGGACGGGAAGTTCCACCATAATTGTTGCACTAGGTTGAGTGTGTGAAACTTTATGGTTGTGTTTATATTATGTGTGTGGCTAAGTAAGATGAAATATTTGGCTTAATATGTGATGGTAAAATATATTATGGATTGTTTGTTGGATTTCCCTTGTATTGTGTGGATTTGGGTGAAAAATGGCTTGGTAAGTGTGTGTTTGGCTTGCTGGAAACTATTGCACTATTAATGTTTTATATAAACTAATTTATATAAATGTGCTAATGGTTCTATCCAAGTGGATTGTGTGGGGAATTAATTTGGGGAAAATCTACTGAGTATTATTACTCACCTCCTACTTTGGCACTTGGGTGATTTTGTAGATGTGGTATTCTAGGATACATGCAAAGGTAAAGCATCTCATTTTTCTAGTGGTTTGTCATGATGCTTGGGCAGTATTGTGGTGCTTGCATCGTGGAGCTTTTTATGGGTATATGGAGTGTTTCGTGGGTTTTTTGGGTCTTATTGATGATTCTTCCACTTAGTACTCTAATTTTGGTATTTTTCTATTTTATTTGTATTGGTTTTTGGGAATTTTTATGGAGAAGTTTGGTTGTTTCTTTGTCTCTTGGTAATGTGTTATCATGGTTTAATTTGTTGACATACATCATGTAGTTGTGGTTGGTTATTCCTTATTTGGTTAGTTGGTTTTATTCTAAGGGAAAATCATTCCCCAAATGTTCTTGAATCCCTCAACATTTATTTCTATCCTTTGGTTCCTTGATAACATCACCTAAGGACAAGTAGCATCTCACCGCCTTCTCAAGCCAATGAGGAAGGGGTGGGATGTTACAAGTGGTATCAGTTGTCCAGTCCTTTGGCATTGGTTCTCAGTCTTGTTCTTGGAGTTGGCATTCATTATCAAGTTATTCCTTGAGTTGGGATGGTAGTAAATAGTAATATTGTCAAAACATTAAATGTATATCATAAAAGGATGTAGATAAACCTTTTATAATGAACTTAAATTTACTAGGTAGTTGGGTACCTAAGTGTTTTAGAGACAATTATAGGCACTGCAAATCTCATTGTTGTTGGTGTAGCCAATGAGATAAGCATGGAATTAATGGTATAAATTACTTCCCACTAGGATTCATATTTCATTGGCATAAAGATTTATGTTGTTTAATTGATATATGGACTTGTGAAAAATATAAAAATTATTTTCAAATGTGCATATTTGAAATGCGGAAAGTTGTGGTATTTTGAAAATGGTTCAATTTTCAATACATGGTGGATTTTTCAAAAATGGTGAAACATTGGAAATGTGAACTTATGGAATGTCTGGTTTTCATAGTTGTAATGTAATTTAATTTGAAATTGGAAGCATTTTTTGCTAAGGGACTGATACTTATGGTTGTTTTTGTGTTGATGGAAATGGAATCAGGTATGCATTGTAGAGGCCAACCGTAGGAGGCTGCTGAAAATGTGGTTTCACTTAAGCCCCTAGTGAACCAAAAGCTAGTGTAGAGTATAGTGCAAGATTTATAAGCTATGCAAAGTGGGAACAAAGTGGATGAGCCAAAGAATTTGGATTATGCGGTTTAATTTCAAAATCATAATCCACCAATATTTAGGGGTGATTCAGAATTGGAAAGGATGGAGGCTTGGTTGAAGAGAATAAATTGGATATTTGAATTCCTCAGAACACCGAAGGAACTAAAGTGTAGTTAGAAACTAAAGTGAAGTTAGAAACGTACATGTTGGAAGATCTTTCCCATCAGTGGTGGGAGTTGGAATTCCAAGCTAGAACAGACCAAGGTATGACATGGGAGGGTTTTGAGGGGTTTTTTAACAAACAATTATACCCTCGTATGTTCAGAATTCATTATACAACGAATTTATTTCATTTAAAGCAATAGAACCACTTGGTAATGGAATAGGCGGCTGATTTTATGACCTTAGTGTGGTTTTCACATAAGGTTTTGTGTAGTAAATTGTTGAAAGAACATATTTTTTAAGCTGGGTTGAGGTAGGAAATTTGTTCTAAAATAGCGGTATTATGTATAAATGATTACACTAAAATGGTGAATAGAGAAATAGTGGTTGAATAGAATATTTTGGGGGCTATAGGTGGGGGAAGAATGTTGGTACCCATAGTAAATGGTGGGATATATAATGGTGGGATAAATCAAACGAGAGACGCTTATTTATATGGTAAGAGTATGGCTTAAAATCCAATGGAAGGATTAGTGAATCTTCCCCTAAAGCCTCAGAGTAATCTATGATGTTTTCAGTGTAGTCTTATAGGCCATGTCAAGAAGGATTGAATGGAACAGTCTCAAGCATGTCATAATTTTAAGCATATGGGGCATATTTATCATTATTGACATAATGCTCTGAGGTTGGGTGTTCTTGACACTCCTCAGAGGTCATAGGCATCCTATGCCTCGATGGGACAGGGGTAGCAGCATACCCCTCATCAGCAGAACGAAGATAGTCATGGTGATTCTAGGAACACCATGACTCCTTATTAAGGCAATAAAGAGAAAAGTGTGGCAAGAAAGTAGTTGCTTAGAGATGAGTAGGTTGTGATGGATGATAATTCAAGACTATTCACAGTGAGAGGTTTGGTTATTTTAAAATCTAAATTGATTTAATCATTGTTTGATATGGGTGATTCAAATTATTTTATTTCTTCTTGTGTTGTTAGTTTGATGGGTTTAAGTGTGGAAATTATGCCTTTGGTTTTAAAACTTCAAACTAATCTGGGTCAAAGAGATGTCAAGCCTTCTTGTGTAGAGCATGTTGTATAGTTTTGGATGGGGTTGAGTTGACATGGGATTTCTCAGTTCTTGTGATGCATGCTTAGGATATAATCTAGGGAATGAATTTTTTGAAAATATTTAAGGCCCGGATCGACTGTTATGCATGAATGGTTAATTTTATGATAAATGATGGCGTTGAACATCTCTTTATAGGAGCGAATAATGAAAAGTTGGGTGCAATGGGTTTTTTGGCACTAGGTTTCTACACGATCTCATGTCAGTTAGTGGTGTTATCATTGGTATCAATGGAAGGAGATGAACATAGAATTTTTCTAGTAGTTGTTGATAAATTTATGTATTTCTTTCTAGAAGAATTCTCAGGGTTCCCACCTGTGAAATAAGTAGAGTTTACGATTGATCTCCTTCTGGGGACTATTAATATCTCACTTTCATCTTACCATATGGCACTAACAGAATTGAGGTAATTGAAATTATAGTTGGAGGAGTTAGAAAACAAAGGGTTCATCTGTCCTAGAACATCCCCATGGGCAGAACTGGTTTTTTTATTCAATAGAAGGATGAAACTTTGCTTCTGTGTGTTGATTATCATAGGCTTAACTAGGTTATGATAAAGAAATGATATCCACTTCCACACATTGATGATTTGTTCAATCAGTTTAGGGGAGCTCAATGGTTCTCCAAGATTTAATTAGGATCAAGATATCATCAATTGTGGGTGTGAAAGGAGGATATTCCGAAAACAACCTTTAGAAGTAGATATGTCCATTATGAGTATGTGGTTATGACCTTTGGTCTGATAAATGCACCAGTGGTTTTTATAGTATTAATGAATCGAATATTTCAAAAATATATGGATTCTTTTGTAGTGGTATTTGTTGATGATATATTTGTGTGTTCTAGTACAAGGGTGGAGCATGAGAAGCACTTGGTGATAGTTATAGGGATCTTGAGAGATCATCGATTATATGCCAAAATGTAAAAGTGTGATTTTTGGATATAGGATGTTCATTTTCTTAGCTATTTTATTTCTGATAAAGTTATTTTAGTTGATCTAGAAAAGATAGAGGTTTTTATCTTATGGAAACCACCAAAGAACATCTTTGAAATACGGAGCTTCCTTGTTCTAGCTAGGTATTATCAGTGTTTTGTTCATGAATTCTCACAATTAGCCTCATCTATGACATATTTGACAAGGAATAATGTTCCATTTCAATGGAATGAGTAGTTTTAGAAATATTTTTAAGAGATTAAGGGTCGCCTTACATCATCACCAATCTTGGGTTTTTCAAAACCAAGTAAAGGGTACATGGTGTATTGTGATGCATTAGGATCAGAGTTAGGTTGTGTTCTCATGAAAGGGGATATTGTGGTTTTGTATGGCTCACAACAGTTAAGGTTTCATGATAAGAACTACCCAACACATGATTTGGATTTTTCGGTAGCGGTTCATGCCTTGAAAATGAAGTTTCATTATCTCTTCAATGATAAATTCATGATGTTTACCAATCATATGAGTTTAAATCATATTTTCTCACAAATGGATTTAAACTTGAGGCAAAAGAGATGGATGAAGTATATTTAGATGTTTGACTTTGACTTAATGTACACACCGAGTTGGGTAAATTCGGTGGTGGATGAATTAATTAGAAAATCATATGCTCGAGTGGTGAAACAGGCATCATATCAGTGGCAGTTGATATCATTTATAGCTAACATGTGGTTGGAATGTGAGGACTGGGGTGATAAAGCAGTTTTCTTTCTAGTCTCATGGTTTCTGACTTGGTTGGCTTGGTTAAAGAGGTGAATGTGTCTAATTCCAAGTGTATGGTGATGAGGTTTAAACTCAATGTTGGGGAGACCATTGATGAATGGAAATTGAATGGGCATTCAGTGTTGTGATTTAGGAATCGGATGGTTGTACCAATGTATTTTTAGGAGAAACTCCTCAGTGATTATCATCATTTCAGATGGGTTATCCATCTTGGAGTACACAAAATGTTTAAGGCATTGAAGGTGCAGTTTTGGTGGGATGGTATGAAAAGTAAAGTGGTATATTTTGTTTCAATATTTTTGACTTATCAGTAAGTCAAGGCAGAGCATCAGTGGCTGTCATGTATGTTACAATATTTACCTATCCCTGTATAGAAGTTGGAATAGATAGTGATGGAATTTGTTATAGGTCTCCCAAGAATGATCAAAAAGCATGATATCATATGGGTGATAGTGAATCGGCTCACAAAGTCGGACCATTTCATCCTTATTCATGAATATCATGTGGTGGAGGATCTATCCAAAATCTATATCTGTGGGGTGGAAAAGAGGAATGGTGTTCTAATATCAATCGTATCAGATAGTAATATGAGGTTCACATATCGTTTTTAGAAATCCTTGATGCAAGTCCTTGGGACCCAGTTGACCATGAGTATGGTGTACCATCCTCAGACAGATGGTAAATTTGAGAGGATGATACAATCTTTGGAAGATATGTTACATGCTTCTGTGATACATTTTTGTGGCTCATCGAAGCAGCACTTTCCATTGGTGGAGTTATCCTATAATAACAGTTATCAAGACTTGATACATATGGATCCGTTAGAATCAATGTATGGGCGTCCATGTCGTTCTACACTTTGTTGGGTGGAAATGGGTGAGACCTAGATGGTTTGACCAATACTTGTCCAAGAGACTATGGAGAAGATCAAGTTGACTAAGAAGAGAATAGAGACAGCTCAGAGTTATCAAAAATCATATGCGGACCATCATTGACGACCGTTGTCATTCAAGGTGGGTGATCTTGTGTTCTTGAGAGTCTTTCCTAGGCTTTAACATCATCAGTTTGGAAAGCGGGGTAAGTTATATCCAAGGTATATTGGGCCTTTTGAGATGCTTGAGTGGGTTAGAGATTTGGATTATCGGTTGTCTTTTCCACCACGATTTAGTGTGGTGCACAATGTGATTCAAGTTTCCCAATCGAATAAATATCAACAGGATCCTAACCATGTTATTAAATGGGATCATATTGAGCTACAGTCGGATGCTTCATTGGTGCATGTACTAGTGAAGATTGCGGATAGGCAATAGAATGTATTGTATGGTAAAAGAATCAGGCTAGTTTAGGTTCTGTGATGGCACGGTTAGATTCAGGAGGAGACTTGGGAGCAGGAGAAAGAGATGGTCGAGCAATGGACCAAGCTCTTTTAGCAAAGTGATGGTTCTCTACTTTACAAGGATATAAATTCCAATGGTGGGGAGAATTTAGAAACCCTAGTTTAAGATATGTAACCATTATTTATTCCTTTTTATGTGTTTAAAGTTGTTGGGTAATTTTTGGGAGAGTTTGGAAAGGTTTTGGAATCGTTTTGGGGATTTTATAAGGGATAAATTTTTGAGCATGATTAAGGGAAATCATGTAGAACCCCCCCCCCCCAAGTAACTGTGTAACTTGAGACAGTGGGATGTGAACAATTTTCACGCGGTTTGTCTAACCATGTGATGAAACAATACGTAGCACCCCTTAGACAGTATCAGGAGCACAGTTAGTGCATGGTTTGTCTAACCGTGCGAGCTAATCGTGTGCGGCGTTAAAAATTGTGTTTTTTAAAACATGACCACTAGGGATTTTTCCAAAACACTTAATTTCTTCCCCAACTCAAACCCTACTTGTTATTTTTTATTCTCAATTGTTAGAGGGGCTCTCCCACTCATTTTTTAGGAAATTCAAAGGGCTTTCAAGGTGTGTTGAAGGCAATTCTTCTCTGTTAAGTCTCCTCTCTTGGTTCTTTATTGGTTTCTCTTAGATCTACATCTCCCTCTCTCTTGGTTTTCTAGATATACACCTTTCTCGTCTAGATATAGGGTTTTTATTTCCTAAAATGATGAGTTTTTGTCTTGTTGATGTTAGGCAAAGAGATCTAAGGAGGTTTTGGTGTATATTTCACCCGGATTTGTGGTACGGTTGTGAGTTGATCAATTTCACAGAAACCCTAAGGTGGGTGGCTTCTCTCTGGACTCTATTTTTCTAGAACTATAATCCTTGTCTTCAATTACTTTTTTTTATGGAATTTGGTTGTGATTATGATGTGTGAAGCTTTATAGAAATTAATTTTGTGATGATTTGTGGATTTTGGGTAAAATGGGGTATTGTGGTTGTAAAGACCCGTAAAATTCAAGGGAAATTTTTTTTTTCTTAATTTTCTTTGGGATTTTACAAGAGCGCGGTTTCTGATGGCACCTGATTCCGAGGCCCGGAGTGCCCGAAATCAATTTCCGAAGTTTGGCTCGGGTACGTTCAGTAAACGAACGAGCGGGAATTTTTAACTTTTGAACCGGTGCCCGGAATAAAATTCTGAGGGCACCGATGAACTCGCAGCGCCGATATTCGCTTAAGGAGACCTTTTCCGAGGTTGCGTTTATTGCGGGTTGAGAGTTAGTTTTTGGGAGTTTAGAATAAGTTAAATAAAAATTGTGGGATACAAATTTTTATTTTAACTTGTTGGTTAAATTCTCCCAAAGGGAGTTAGAGGTGGGACCAACATCCACTTAACCTCCCTTGTGAGTATTAAGTGTGGTGGGGCCCACACGAAGCACAACTCTCCATCTTCTTTTTCTTAAACTCCCAATAACCCCTCTTTAATTAACTTGACAAGTTGGGATATTAAATGGGTGGAGTTGTTTAATTTCAAACCTTTGAATTTCAAAATGGTTTGGTTGAGTAAATAAAATAAGACCTTAGCTTATTTTATTTGGGTTTGAATTCTCTAGACAATCTTGAGAGAATTTAGAGCCTTCTTCTTCTTCTTCTTCTTCAAGCTTTGACGAAGAACGCGAAGAACCTTCGAACATCGACGAAGAATGCCACGTTCTCGGGAATCGACTTCCGCGACGCCATACCCGCAACACCGACGACGTCTTCTTCTACGTCATCTCTTCCGCGACGATTTCCCGCGACGAAATCGTCATCAAAGAACTTCGAATCCTCGCTTCACGACATCGACGTCCTTCTTCGGTGATGCTGACCACCGCGACGCGTCTTCCGCGGGTCGTTGATGATCATCGTTCTTGAAACCGAGGTAGGGGTTTTTTGTTGATTATTTATTTACTCTCATTCTTGGTTCTAGCATGACAATCTTGTGGATAAGTATTTAAGTGCTATCATCTAACGAGAGGGGGGCCGGACCGCACAAACACGGCTGAAACCCCCTCCTGGTTCTTGAATATTATTATTTTCTTGTGGATGAACGAGATGGCATGGTGTCGTCGCACCACGCGAGAATCGCAAGGCTATAATTGCGCGGCGCCGTCACGCCGCGCCGCGGAAAGGTTATCATGAACGCGACGCTGTCGCGCCGCGTCGAAGGAAACCAAAGGCGCCGCGGCCGGAGCGGGGCCGCAGCGGAGGGGCGCGGCGGAGGGGCGCGGTGCCGTCACACCGCGCCGGACGACGAAGGCCGAGGCCGGTTCCGGGCCACGGCGGAACGAGAAGACCGGCGGCTAGCCGGGCCGCCGGTGTCGGAAGCCGGAAAGGGGACCAGCCTTGCTGGTCCCGTTGAGGAAGGACCGACCGGCGTGGTCGGGCCGGCCGGAAGGGAGAAGAACCGGGGGAATAAATTCCCCCGGCTGGCCAAAACCGGCCCCCCATAATGGGGGGGCCGCGGTTACACCAGGGGGGGGGGGGGGGGGGGGGGGCAGCGCCCCCCCCCCCCCCCCCCGTTTTTCTCAAAGGAAGGCCCCCACGTGAGGGGGGGGGGGGCGGTTCTCCAAGGTACGGCATCCAGCCGCGCTGCCAGCTGAAGAAAAGTGGGGGCTTTGCCCCCCGCGCGTGGCACCCGAGCGGCGCCCAGGCCGCACCGCCACGCCGGACCGCGCCGCCGCGCCGGGGCGGGTTGGACCCGGGTCGGGTCGGCCCGGACCCGGACCCCCCGTTTTCGAATCAACTTCGGTCTTTTGCCCATAACTTGAGCTACGGAACTCCGTTTGACGAACCGTCAGCGGCGATGTGATACTTGGATCGAGATGGTCATTTCGGTATATTGAACTCAAAGTTTCAGAATACTTTGAGTTCGGCCGGGTTGGTTCGTATACGAAACCAACCGGGCCCTCGGAGCGGAAACGCTCATATCTTGAGTTACGGACGTCCGATTGACGTGCCGTCAGCTTTGTTGAGTTCCTATTAGTTAGACGGATATTTTGGCATACTCCAACTAAGGTTTGGACGTAGGTGTGGTACGGTCGGGTTGGTTTTGCCTTAAAAACCCACCGGGCCCCTGGGACGAAAAAGCCAATAACTCTCGACCGGGCGTCCGATCGACGCGCCATCTGTTGCGTTGAGTTACTGTTGGCTATACGGAACTTTTGGATACATCAACTTTGGACTTTGTGACAGTTGATGTATCAGCCTCTCGGCTCGTGGAGCGGACCCTCCCGAACGAGCTTGCTGTGTGCGGGAACCCTAGTGCTGGCTGCGACTGTGACTGCTACTGCTACTGCTACTGCTAGTGTGACTACGACGATGACAGTACAGAGATCCTTAGTGGATTCGACGACGACGACTACAGCACTCAGCGATCCTACGTGGATCAGTGCTACAGGTCCTGTGTGGGCCCGATCCTGTGTGGGTCTGATCCTGTGTGGGTCTGATCCTATGTGGGTCATTGCGCTTAGCGGTCCTGTGTGAACCAGCGCCTACAGGTCCTGTGTGGGCCTGATCCTGTGTGGGTCTTTTTCGGGGGTTAGTTACCTATCGATCCTTCGTGGGTCCGACGACTTAGATGGATCAGAGATCATCTTTATCGTCTTTCGAAAAAATATACCTGTGTGAGCTGAATCCTATTTCTTTCCTGTGTGGATTGTGTTATGCTATCCTGTGTGGATTTCGTTTTGCTTTTTTGTGTGGAATACGTTTGCTTTCATGTGTGGACTGAGTTTTACTTGGGCTCGGAGGTTGGAGCATTTTGGAATTGATGACTTAGGTATATGTATGGGCATATACCTAAGCAGTGTCGGTTGTTACTTCGTGATTGTATCTTCCTTGTGGTTTATTTTTTGTGGATTTTGGGAGACGTTCGGGGGTCTCTGGGTCCCTACTGAGTAGCTTATACTCACCCCTGCACGGGCTATGCCCGCACTACATTGTGTTGGTTACAGACGACGGACAGCGTTGATCGTGGTTGAGGCTTGCAGAGCAGGACGGTACCTGAAGGTGGACCACTGGGCAGGACGTGCTCGGAGCGGACGGCGGGACCCGAGGGGCAGTGGAGCTATCTGTACCCACCCTTTAGGTGGGATTTCCAGTGGACATATCGGTGTAGCGGCTTTTACTTTTCAGTTTCCATTTTCCCTTTCGAGTTGTACTTTACTTTCAGTTTGGGTTTGTATACTGGCCCATTTACTTTTCCGCACTTTCAGTTGTACTCTGTTCTTACTTAGTGTTTACTTTTCTGCTTTCTTACTCTGTGGTTATTGTTTACTTTACAAAGTCAATGCCTTCCCTTTTTACTGGGATTTACGCCTTGGTGCTAGTCGCCAGCCCCTGGCCTATGGAAGGCGGGCTTGGGGTAGTCACGGCACGGGCCCCGAGGACGGGTCGTGAAAAATTGGTATCAGAGGAGTTCGGTTCTACCGTGAACTCTGATCTTTTCTATGTGAAGCAATAATGTTTAGTGTATTGGGTGTGGTTATCAGTCCAGGGAGTCCAGTGTTGGTGCGGAGGCCGACGTATCCGTACACCAGGACCCTGACTTCTGATTTCTGACTTAATGCACGAAAACATTGATTGCGTGTGTGTTTCAAGTTTTCTTTGTGATTACTTTGTATCAGCTCACCAGGTATACTGTTCTGACCGTGGCGCACCTGTTTCCTTTCAGGATGGCCCCACGACGGCAGCCAGCTAGGGTTCCGAGAGTCGAGTGTGATGACATCCCACCGAGCGACGAGGCCTCGGTGCAGGGCCAATTGTCAGCAGTGGCACTGGTGGTAGCTCTACCCGCCGATCCACTAATGCTTTCAGCACTAGCCGCTGACGATGCACGTCGCCTCATCGCACTACATGAGTTTCAGCACCAGCGACCACCTAGGTTCTGTGGGGAGACAGACCCCCAGGCAGCAGAGGACTGGCTGGAGGCAGTGGTACGAGTTTTCAGGCTAGTGAGGACACCAGCAGACCTCATGGTGATCCTCGCTGCGAGCCTACTGCACGCAGCAGTGGGCTGATGGTGGAGCTTGATGATCCAGGTGCACGATGAGGCATCTCTACTTTGGACGGACTTTGAGAGCCTCTTCCTCTCGGAGTTCGTCCCAAACACTCTTCATGCGGTGCGTATCCAGGAGCTTCTTCAGCTGCGGCAGGGCAGCATGACGGTCGCTCAGTACTCGGTGAGATTTACTGATCTCTTGCGCTACTCGACCGACATGGTACGAGACCCATTCTTTCAGCCCCGGACCATCGAGCAGGGTTTGAGACACGAGATCAGGGCATCTCTGATCTCTCTCAGTATACCGACTCAGACAGGAGTACTGGAGCGGGCCCTTTTGATCGAGAGCTTCCTTACTGAGTCTACACCAGCGTCGCGACCCACCGCAGGGCGGCACGTGGCAGAGTCATCTGTAGCAGGCAGTCGACGGATGACTCAGGGGTCCAGGCAGACCAGACCTTCAGGCAGACGACCTCTGGACACTGGCTCAGCAGTGCGGGGCACACAGCACGGAGCCAGTCTTTCGAGAGGCAGATAGTGCTACTCGTGCGGTGGGCAGGGCCACATGGATCGTGACTGCCCGACCCGCCATGCAGAGGAGCATCAGACGGTTGAGGAACCACCTAGGCAGAGGCAGAGGTTCGACCGTGGCGGTCCATAGGGAGGAGGAGGACGAGGCAGAGGAGCTGGCCGAGCAGCAGGTGGTGGGCGACGCTTTGAGGCTCTACCACCACCACCACCAGGAGGTCCACCCCGACCTCAGGGGAGAGCACATCTTCAGGTAGCTGAAGCTTACGATCATGGAGCTCCGGAAGCGGGTGGACTAGTGCGGGACTAGCTCCAGGCATAGAGGCCTTTGACCATAATGCCTCTAGCTTCGTATATTGTGTTTTCTTGTGTCCTTGTACTTTAAGTTGAAGTAATAAAAGATACTTGCCTTGGTGACTTTTGTTTTCTTGTCTTTTTTTTGTTTTTACTAAGAGGTGCCGGTTAAAAACTATTGACTTGACCCTCACTTGCAAGATTCTTACAGGAGGAAACCCAGTGACCACACACTGATGCCGACAGTGTGACTAAACCCTTGGAGGCGAGAGTAACGGTGGGATCTCTTGGTAGCAGCGTCGAGGCCTTACAACGTCATCCATGCCATGAATTAACTAATCATGACGGGATTGACTGTATTAGGCAAGGAACGTGGTTCATCCCGGGGATGAGACCAGATTTCACTTTTCGGCAAAGGAGAAATCTTTGCAGCTTTGTCGTACGTTAAGGAGGAAGGGGAAACCCTTCGTGTGGTCAGACAGATGTCAGCAGAGCTTCCAGAAGTTGAGACAGAGGTTGACTAGTGCACCTATCTTGAGGTTGCCTGAGGAGGGAGTAGGGTACGTAGTTTACTGCGATGCATCAGGGACCGGACTCGGTTGCGTCCTGATGTAGGAGTGGGCAGTGATCGCCTATGGATCACGTCAGTTGAGGCCGTATGAGCAGAACTACGCTACCCATGACCTGGAGTTAGCAGCAGTGGTCTTCACTCTGAATACATGGAGACATTACCTGATGGGAGAGCGCTTTACAGTATTTTCTGATCATCAGAGTCTCAGGTATATCTTCTCGCAGAAGGACCTGAACCTGAGACAGCGGCGATGGATCGAGTTCCTCCAGGACTATGACTTTGAGATAGTCTATACTCTTGGAAAGGGGAACATTGTAGCTGATGCCCTCAGCAGGAGGACGGGCATTCAACTACTTGAGGAGGCGACGAAGCAGCTAGCCACTTTGCAGATATCCTTCGTGGATAGTGATGGAGCAGCCTTCCTCCAGTCTCTCACAGTCACCCCTCCTCTACTGTAGCGGGTCAGAGAGGCACAGCGTGAGGACGCTGACTGTGAGACACGGCGTGCACAGATATCCTCGGGACAGGCACCTGATGGTTTCTCCCTTGGAGCAGAGCACAACATCCTTTTCAGAGGACGTAGCAGGGTACCAGTCGCTTTGCGAGAGGAGGTGTTGAGAGAGTTTCACACTTCTCCTTTGGCGGTACATCCAGGAGTGGCGAAGATGTACCAGGATCTCAGACGACAGCACTGGTGGCCAGGCATGAAGAAGGCTGTAGCAGAGTTCGTTTCTCGATGCCTCACATGTCAGCAGGTGAAGGCAGAGCATCAGGTACCAGCAGGCTTGGTACAGCCCTTGGAGGTCCCGGAGTGGAAGTGGGATGGGATATCTATGGACTTCGTGACTGGACTTCCATGCACTTCCAGAGGTCACGACTCCATCTGGGTGATTGTTGACCGACTCACCAAGTCGGCACACTTCTTACCCATCTGAGAGCAGGGCTCAGTGGAGAGCTTGGGACGTCTCTACGTTTAGGAGATTGTACGGCTTCACGGTGTGCCATCATCTATCGTCTCCGATCGTGATGCTCGCTTTACTTCCTGGCTTTGGAAGGGGTTACAGGAGGCGTTCGGGACGCAGCTACGTCTGAGCATAGCCTTTCACCCTCAGACGGATGGTCAGACGGAGTGGACCATTCAGACTCTCGAGGACATGCTCCACGCATGTGTCCTCGACTTTGGTCATAGCTGGGAGGACCACCTACCCTTGGTGGAGTTTGCGTACAACTACAGCTACCACTCCACCATCAGGATGGCACCGTACGAGGCATTGTATGGCCGACCTTGTAGATCTCCTTTGTGCTGGACAGACCCTGGGGAGTCAGCACTTGTGGGACCGGAGATGGTCCAGGCCACGACAGAGAAGGTCCAGGTCATCTAGGAGTGGATGAGGACAGCTCAGAGCCAGTAGAAGTCATACGCTGATAGAAGGCGGAGGCCACTAGAGTTCGAGGATGGCGACCACGTCTTCTTGTGGGTCTCACCTCGACGTGGTATACGGAGATTTGGCCGAGGCGGAAAGTTATATCCGCGCTTCATCGGACCCTTCCAGGACCTCAGCAGGATTGGCGAGGTGGCTTATCGCCTGGCTCTACCACCTCAGTTGCACCGGGTGCACGACATCTTCCACATATCTCAGCTGAGGAGATACGTGCACGACCCGACGCACATCATTGACCATGGGGAGCTTGACGTTGACGATGGGGCAACTTTTACGGAGGTCCCGGTGGAGATAGAGGATCGACAGGAGCAGGTCCTACGTGGATGGTCGATTCCTCTAGTGCGCATCAGATGGCATCACGGGGATCTCCAGGAGAGCACTTGGGAGCGGGAGGCTCAGATGCGTGCTCAGTACCCTCATTTGTTTCCCTAGTTTTTTATGTATCTTTATGGGGACGTAAAGCTCTGAGGTGGGAGTAATGTAAAGACCTGTAAAATTCAAGGGAAATTTTTTTTTTCTTAATTTTCTTTGGGATTTTACAAGAGCGCGGTTTCTGATGGCACCTGATTCCGAGGCCCGGAGTGCCCGAAATCAATTTCCGAAGTTTGGCTCGGGTACGTTCAGTAAACGAACGAGAGGGAATTTTTAACTTTTGAACCGGTGCCCGGAATAAAATTCCGAGGGCACCGATGAACTCGCAGTGCCGATATTCGCTTAAGGAGACCTTTTTCGAGGTTGCGTTTATTGCGGGTTGAGAGTTAGTTTTTGGGAGTTTAGAATAAGTTAAATAAAAATTGTGGAATACAAATTTTTATTTTAACTTGTTGGTTAACTTCTCCCAAAGGGAGTTAGAGGTAGGACCCACATCCACTTAACCTCCCTTGGGAGGATTAAGTGTGGTGGGGCCCACACAAAGCATAACTCTCCATCTTCTTTTTCTTAAACTCCCAATAACCCCTCTTTAATTAACTTGACGAGTTGGGATATTAAATGGGTGGAGTTGTTTAATTTCAAACCTTTGAATTTCAAAATGGTTTGGTTGAGTAAATAAAATAAGACCTTAGCTTATTTTATTTGGGTTAGAATTCTCTAGACAATCTTGAGAGAATTTAGAGCCTTCTTCTTCTTCTTCTTCTTCAAGCTTTGACGAAGAACGCGAAGAACCTTCGAACATCGACGAAGAACGCCACGTTCTCGGGAATCGACTTTCGCGACGCCATACCCGCGACACCGACGACGTCTTCTTCTACGTCATCTCTTCCGCGACGATTTCCCGCGACGAAATCGTCGTCAAAGAACTTCGAATCCTCGCTTCACGACATCGACGTCCTTCTTCCGTGACGCCGACCACCGCGACGCATCTTCCGCGGGTCGTTGACGATCATCGTTCTTGAAACCGAGGTAGGGGTTTGTTGTTGATTATTTATTTACTCTCGTTCTTGGTTCTAGCATGACAATCTTTTGGATAGGTATTTAAGTGCTATCATCTAACGAGAGGGGGGCCGGACCGCACAAACACGGCCGAAACCCCCTCCTTGTTCTTGAATATTATTATTTTCTTGTGGATGAACGAGATGGCGTGGTGCCGTCACACCACGCGGGAATCGCAAGGCTATAATTGTGCGGCGCCGTCGCACCGCGCCGTGGAAAGGTTATCATGAACATGACGCCATCGCGCCGCGTCGAAGGAAACCAAAGGCGCCGAGGCCGGAGCGGGGCCGCGGCGGAGGGGCACGGTGCCATCGCACCGCGCCGGACGACGAAGGTCGCGGCTGGTTCCGGTCCGCGGCAGAACGAGAAGACCGGCGGCTAGCCGGGCCGCCGGTGTCGGAAGCCGGAAAGGGGACCGGCCGGCCTGGTCGGGCCGGCCGGAAGGGAGAAGAACCGGGGGAATAAATTCCCCTGGCTGGCCAAAATCGGCCCCCCATAATGGGGGGGCCGCGGTTACACCAAGGGGGGGGGGGCGCCCCCCCCCCCCCCCCCCGTTTTTCTCAAAGGAAGGCCCCCACGTGATGGGGGGGGCGGTTCTCCAAGGCGCGGCATCCAGCCGCGCCGCTAGCTGAAGGAAAGCAGGGGCTTTGCCCCCCGCGCGTGGCACCCGAGCGGCGCCCAGGCCGCGCCGCCGCCGGCCGCGCCGCGCCGCCGCGACGGACCGCGCCGCCGCGCCGGACCGCGCCGCCGAGCCGGACCGCGCCGCCGCACCGGGCCGCGTCGCCGGCCGGTCCAGGTCGGACCCGGGTCGGGTCGACCCGGTTCGGGTCGGCCCGGACCCGGACCCCCCGTTTTCGAATCGACTTCGGTCTTTTGCCCATAACTTGAAATACGAATCTCCGTTTGACGAACCGTCAGCGGCGATGCGATCCTTGGGTTGATACGGTCGTTTCGGTATATCGCACTGAAAGTTTCGGAATACTTTGAGTTCGGCCGGGTTGGTTCGTATACGAAACCAACCGGGCCCTCGGAGCGGAAACGCTCATATCTTGAGCTACGGACGTCTGATTGACGTGCCGTCAGCTTTGTTGAGTTCCTCCTAGTGAGACGGATCTTTTGGCATACTCCGCCCGAGGTTTGGACGCAGGTGGAGTATGGTCGGGTTGGTTTTGACTTAAAAACCAACCGGGCCCCTGGGACGAAAAAGCCAATAACTCTCAGACCGGGCGTCCGATCGACGCGTCGTCTGTTGCGTTGAGTTCATGTTGGAGATACAGAACTTTTGGATACATCAACTTTGGACTTTGTGATAGTTGATGTATCAGCCTCTCGGCTCGTGGAGCGGACCCTCCCGAACGAGCTTGCTGTGTGCGGGAACCCTAGTGCTGGCTGCGACTGTGACTGCTACTGCTACTGTGACTGCGACGACGACAGTACAGAGATCCTTAGTGGATTCGATGACGACGACTACAGCACTTAGCGATCCTACGTGGATCAGTGCTACAGGTCCTGTGTGGGCCCGATCCTGTGTGGGTCCGATCCTGTGTGGGTCTGATCCTGTGTGGGTCATTGCGCTCAGCGGTCCTGTGTGAACCAGCACCTACAGGTCCTATGTGGGCCCGATCCTGTGTGGGTCTTTTGTGGGGGTTAGTTACCTATCGATCCTTCGTGGGTCTGACGACTTAGATGGATCAGAGATCGTCTTTATCGTCTTTCGAAGAAGTATACCTGTGTGAGCTGAATCCTGTTGCTTTCCTGTGTAAATTGTGTTGTGCTATCCTGTGTGGATTTCGTTTTTCTTTCCTGTGTGGAATACGTTTTCTTTCCTGTGTGGATTGAGTTGTACTTGGGCTCGGAGGTTGGAGTGTTTTGGAATTGATGACTTAGGTATATGTATGGGCATATACCTAAGCAGTTTCGGTTGTTACTTCGTGATTGTATCTTCCTTGTGGTTTATCCTTTGTGGATTTTGGGAGACCTTCGGGGGTCTTGGGGTCCCTACTGAGTAGCTTATACTCACCCCTGCATGGGCTATGCCCGCTCTACGTTGTGTTGGTTGCAGACGACGGACAGCGTTGATCGTGGTTGAGGCTTGCAGAGCAGGACGGTACCTGGAGGTGGACCACTGGGCGGGATGTGCTCGGAGCGGACGGCGGGACCCGAGGGGCAGTGGAGCTATCTGCACCCACCCTTCAGGTGGGATTTCCAGTGGACATCTCGGTGTAGCGTCTTTTACTTTTCAGTTTCTTTTTTCCCTTTCGAGTTGTACTTTACTTTCAGTTTGGGTTTGTATACTAGCCCATTTACTTTTCCGCACTTTCAGTTGTACTCTGTTCTTACTTAGTGTTTACTTTTCTGCTTGCTTACTCTGTGGTGCTTGTTTACTTTACAAAGGCAATGTCTTCCCTTTTTACCGGGATTTACGCCTTGGTGCTAGTCGCCAGCCCCTGGCCTATGGAAGGCGGGCTTGGGGTAGTCACGGCACGGGCCCCAAGGACGGGTCGTGACAGTGGTGAAATTTTCTTGATATATGATTTTAAAATGTAGATTTTAAATTGGTTTCTTGGGTTGATTTATGAAAATGGTTTGTGAAAATGGTTTTTAATAAAAGTCAGTTTTTTATTGGAAGTTAATGTGGAATGGATAATGTCCTGAGGGATTTTTTTGGGTTGTAAATGGTTTTTTACATAATTTTTTTTCCTTGGTGTGCTATATTATTGTTTGTTGTTTAAGTATTTAAGTATGTGATTGAAATGGATATGAAGTGGGTGGGAATAACCACTATAAAAAGGGGATGGGTAGTTTATGGAAGGGCCACCATCAAGGTTAAGTGGGTGGGAAGTACCACTAGATTGGGAAAGTAGTAAATGAGCTTGAACGGGAACTTCCACCGTGATTGTTACACTAGGTTGAGTGTGTGAAGATTTATGGCTATTTTTTTATTATGCATGTGGCTAAGTAAGATGAAATTTTTGTTATAATATGTGATGGTAAATTGGATAATGTATTGTTTTTTGGATTTCCCTTGTATTATGTGGATTTGGGTGAAAATGGATTTGTAAGGGTGTGTTTGGTTGGCTTGAAATTGTTTCACTATGGATGTTTTATATAAACAGCTTTATATAAATGTGCTAATGATTATATCTGAGTGGTGTGTGTAGGCAATTCATTTGGGGAAAACCTACTGAGTATTAATACTCACCCCCTCCTTTGTCACTTGGGTGATTTTGAAGATGTGGTATTCCGAGATATAGGAAAAGGTAAAGCATCTCATTTTTTTAGGGGTTCATCATGATGTTTGTGTGGTATTGTGGTCCTTGGAGCATAGATCTTGGTGTCGAGATGTGGAGTGTGTCATGGTTTTTTTTGGGTCTTATTGATGAGTCTTCCGCTTGGTACTCTGATTTTGGTATTTTTTTATTTAGTTGTATTGGTTTTTGGGAACTTTTATGGAAGAGTTTGGTGGTTTGGTTGTCTCTTGGTAATGTGTTATAATGGTTTACTTTGTTGAAATTGATCATATAGTTATGGTTCGTTATGCCTTGTTTTATTGGTTGGTTTTATTCTAAGGGAAAATTGTTCCCCAATTTTTCTTGAAGCAATCGACATTTATTTTTAGCCTTTAGCACCTTGGGAACATCACCTAAGTCCAAGTAGTATCTCACCGCCTTTTAAGCCAATAAGGAAGGGGAATGACATTATATAGGTCCTCCCCACACTACTACTAATCAATGTGAAGTTATTATTCATATCAAATATATTCTCTACTCTAAAGGTTTGACCCAGGGCTGAAAGAAAAACTACCATAGGGTTCGATCCCATGGTGTAGGTCACATTGCACAAGAAAAAAACAGAAGTGACTCATAGCAATCTATATTTGGGGAACTCCCACACCATTAGAGGAAGAACCAAAAAAATATCATGTAAATATCGATCTATCACACTCTAAGAAAAATAGAGAAATCAATGAAAAGGTATTCAACTTTTCTATCAGATCCAGGGGTAGAATCTGGTCAATTAAGATTAATGGTCCATGAAGTCTAGGTCTAAAAAATCCACAAGTCCCTCCCTGGGTACCTATAGATGGAGGATGATTTTTCATCCTTCTAAGGACTCATAGTTAAAATGTATTTTCTTCTATCAACATCCCTTTTCTCCACCTCCATGATAGAAGTGGGAGAGAAATAAGGGTTTGGATTAACACATTTATATTAAGGTGGGAATTATGTTGATCCCCAGATATATGTTTCTTCTCTTGCTCATGAGGAAGTTTTGAACACCCCATACTATATGGACATGATCTTGATATTGGACCCACCTCCATTTTACATCCTAATGTTTAGTGGATGGTTGGCCCACACGATGCCCCTCCTACCAAAAAAAATAGTAGCAAAGAAGGTATTCATGAGTTCCACCTCCAGTTTACTGACCATTGATAATTGGGGTATAGGATGATCAAAAGGATCATCCTTTGAATAATGAACAAGAGGACTTGAGGGAGATCCTAGCCATTGACTAACTGTTAGTCAAATTTTGGCCACCTAAAACCCTAAATTTTATCATCCCAAAGTCCCTCATTGAGGACCTGGTGGCAAGCTTCTTTCAGAATATTTGGGTGACACTCAACTACCTTTAAGATCACAATATTATTTACACAGTTACCCATGAATATCTTTATTTCATTGACTAATAGTACAAGAGGGTTGAAATTTAAGTGCTCCCAGTATCCCAATGCCCTTAATCGCATGGATACCACCAAACCTTTCAGAAGAACTATTTCAAGATCCTCATTATGCTTTAGTGAGTCATAAAAGATTCATCTCAACATGTGTAGGTTAGAGGATGAGGGTAGTACGCTACCCTCCATTCCATTCCTATCTCATAGAAATAATGAGATCATCATTATAGCCTAACAATTTATGGTGAAATTCTTTCCCTTACCACCTCTATAGTGAATTCCATCACTATCGACCCTCCCTATGATCCAAGAAACTAAACCACCAACACGAGGCATGATAGGGAGAACCCGCCTCAAGGGGTGGTACAGTACCATGCAAACCCCCCAACAATCACTCACACTTATCATCAAATATTGGCACTGGGCCTTGGGATTCCCCCCAATAATACATTTCCTTCTACCCATTGATTTCTCGAAAGAGGCAAGGTGTAACGACCCACGCTTTTATCAATGAAAATTAAATTCTTAAAATAATTTCATATAGTATAAATAAAATAAAATCACATATATACCACAATAAAAAAAATTAAAAAGAATAATTAATTAAATAAGAGATGTTTCTATATATTAAGGAACTTATACCGATGGAATAGTAACTTGACCATTGGAATAGTAATATGATAACAAGGAATAGTAATCTGTCCAATATAATAGTAACCCCACCTATTAAAGTATAAATAAAATTTAGGTATCTTATAAATGAAAATATTATATATTTATATCTTGAAATAAGTAAATAAATGTTTTAAAAAATTAATAAATTAAGTGTTGGTATTTTTGTAAAATGTAAATGTTTATTTAAAGTTTTATAATTAATATAATGATTGAAAATAAAATTTAGTTTCATAAAAAAGATTCATAAATTAATATTTTGTTGTATTATAATTATAATATAATTTTATAAGGCATTAATTAATTTTTCAAAGTGTCATAAAATCAGTATTTTTCAAATAAATGGTGATTTTAATTAAAAAATAAATCTATCATATTTATAAATTTATTTTCATAAAATGTAGTACATTTTTGAAATCATCTAATTGAAATTCTATAAGGGTAATTTTCTGGTAATTTTTTTAAATACGTCAATTTTCTAAGGAATAGTAAAAATACAGTTTTCACATAATTGGTGTAACTTAAATTAAATCTTTCATGATGTATTAGTTACATAATGATTTCTAGAAATTAAATTGTGGATATTATATATTTAAATATAAAAATTATTCATTAAAATACAATAAAATCGATTTCCAAACCTAAAAAGTATTTTCCAAAACCTAAAGTCAAAAGTAATTCCTTAAAATTATATTTTTCTATTTTTCCACTTTCCTTTTTAATAAACTAATTAATTTTAATTATAAAGGTGTTTTAAATTCATAAACTCATTATATTATATTAATATATAATTTATATTGTCAAAAATTTACTATTACAAGTATCAACTTTGATATAATATTTTATTCTAATGATACCCCTCTCCTCAAGTATAAATAACCCATATCTCGTCCCTTGGAAACCCACTCAACCCACCCATTCCAAAGACAAATCTCTACCCAAATCCTCCCCCTTAAGCCTCTTATAAAACCTAGTTACATTTTTGATTCATCCAACTCCAATCACCAAGGTAGTTATAGTGTTGTACAACAGAAGACACATCAAGGAAAGTCTAAGTCTCCATTAACTCTTCCCTCCTTTGTTCTTCTCCTTCTTCTATTTACCAATTCCCTTCAAAATCATATACTCTAAAGTCAATTATTAAGTGAGTTAAAATTATATTAATTATTTTAAACTAAAAAAGGTATTATATTATATATATATATATTTCATACTCCCTTTTCCCACTCTTTCAACGGCATCCAGTTAAAGTTCAGTTAACCACCTACGAGGACATTACCAAGACAACAATTATAACCACCTTCATGGATTTATAGTATTATATGTATATAATATATAAATATTTAATTGCATTTATTATAATATTCTATAGTTAATTATACTTTTTTATAAATTAATTTGAATGAAAATAGAAAATTCAAATAGAAACCAATTTTTTTATGAAAAACATAATTTCAAAATGCATCAATTTAATCAAAAGAGATTAATAAATATAATAAAATTATTCTAATTGATAAATATATTTATAAATTACTATAATTCACTTCTGTAACAATGATTTAATAAATCAAATTTTATTATTTATGAGGCATAAAAGAGACAAAATAAAGCAGGAATTAAGGTAAGGGATTCTCAAACCCAACTCTATTTCCTTAGGTTTTCCCTCTTTCACACGAATTTCAGTATAAATATTAATTTAATGTTCCATAAATGTAATTTTATTATTATTTAGTTTTATTTTCTGTGATATACATGTTTTATACTTTATTTTATGATAAACAAAATGATTTTCCAAAAGAATTCTTATTTCTAAAGACACATCTTTTAATTACCTTTAGATTGTTTCTTCTTAACTCAAGTGTGATGATTATTATAAAAAAATATGATTTTCCATTTCTAATTTTGGAACCCCAAAGTTTATTCATGAATATTTTCTTTATAAAATGAAAACCATTCCTTTTTTTGGGTTTTTTTATGTCTAATTTTGATATATGTTCAATGTGGAATGCATGATTATGTAAATGTTATGATGTGATGGATGTGCTAAAAAATATATAGAACTCCAATTCATTGGGTAATTTGATTTATCTCATGATATAATTTGAAATATTCATAAAGATAATTCTAAATGTTTTCACAATACTGATGTTATTATTATTCAAAAATGTTATATGTGAACATGATGCTAGCTTTGTTCACAATCATGTGTGGTATTTGACCACTATGACCTGATGTTTCATTTTTATGCATTGCCACATTCCGTGACTTTAAATAATGATTCCTATCATGATTATGATTATGATTATATGCTTATGTTATTATGATTATTATTATTATCACCCATGTTACATTGATTCATGTAACTATTTATCCTCTTATTAGGCTTTTAGATCACCCCTTTATTTGATGTATATCCTTAGATGATTACTTGTACTAAGTAGATTGTGAAGGACGATAAGAAGATAGAGGATAAGGAATTAAATAATGTTTATGTTTTAATATTTAAAAGTTATGTATGGTCCTAATTTTTCCAAAACACTAAAACTTTGGTTCCTGTTTTTGTACGCTATTATGTTGTTTATCTTTAAAATTGTGTAATAGTTATGTAAGAAAAATTAGGGTTGTTATAGTTGGTATTAGAGAAAATTTTAGTAAATTTTTGAATTAGAATTAGAGAACCTTTGTGAAAACCCTTAGTATGAAACTAAGTATATTTAATAACCCAATAATATTTGTTTTAGAAATATGCTAAATATAGGTATCCCACAAGATATACCTTTAGAATTAGTTTCACAAAGAAATAAATTATTTATTCAAGATTTTTTGACTTATGATTTATTAAAACATTTTCTATTTTAGAAAATAGTGGGAACCAGGAGAAATAATGACAATAACCCATGTGAGGGAAAATGCATCGATTGCCCGAATAACATCCCTAATGCATTAGGAGGAGGAGTTAAAAATTTCATGGCGATGCTTACCCAGTTGTCTCATGCTATAAATAATAACATGAATAATGTGGAATTCCCACCTTTACCCAATAAGGATCAACTAGCCATTAATTCCTTTATATGACAATGACCATTGAAATTTAGTGAAACTTCCAATCCACTTGTTAAGGAATAGTGGGTTAACTCAATAGATAATATCTTTTATGTGATCCATTATTTAACGAAGGAGAAGGTGGATCTTATAGTTTATCATTTAGATGGATAATCCAATCAATCGTGGTTGTTGGTAAATAACACCAAACCAAAGGATGAAATAAAAGAGATGGAGTTGGAAGAAATTAAAAAAACATTATTTACCAAGTATTTCCTTCGAACTATTGAAAAAAATATAGAGAGAGAATTCGTATATCTAAATAAAAAGGAAGATGGATATTTCACGGCTTACAAAGAAAACTTGACAAATCTTGTAAGGTATGCCTCAGGTTTTGTTATCAATAATGATAGCAAAATAGATATATTTTTTAGTGGTTTAAACCCATTCCATCAAAAGGATCTATTAATTTGAGACTTAGGGAGTTATAAATAAGTGGTTCAATGTGATATCAAAGTGTATATAGAGTTTGGATAATGTTTTCATGGATATGGATATAATAAACAAAATATAGAATTTCAAGCTGGAGGATCTAATGATAAAGGTGTAAATAAATCTCAACTAATCATGTGTCAAAAATGTGGGAAGAAGCATCATGGGAACTACCTCAAAGGGATAGGGAAATGCTATAAATTTGGGAGAGAAGGAAACCAAACTCATTAATGTCTAAGAGATATAAATAAGTCGGCCAGCATTATGGAGGAAAGGAGACACCACCCATGGTTCAATGCTTAAATTGTAGGTATTAAGGGAATTATGTAAGCTAGTGAAATAAACCTTGAATCATTGTGGGTAATCTGTATCAGGATCCCCCAAATCCAAAGTAGAAAGGGAAATATTATTCGATCACAACTGTTGAAGTGGAATAAGAAAAAAAAACTCATAAAAGGTACACATCCTATTCACTAGATAATGGAAAAAAGTCTTATTTGATTCCTTTTCTATGCATTTCTTTATATCCTATAAGTTTTCTAGAACTATTGAATTGAATTCCTGATAACTTGAAGTAGAAATATACATAAAACACCTAGTGGTGCAATAATTGCAACCCAAGTGTTGGAAACTTCTCCTATTAGATCATGTGGGAAGATTATTCTAGAGAATCTTGTGATACTTCCCTCGGTGGAATTTGATGCTATACTAGGCAAGGATTGCAATTTGATATAGAGAGAATAGATCAACTATCAGGAAAAGGATATCTCTTTTAATATTCTAAACCATCCAATAATCCTCTAAAAACACAAGGAATACCATGAGTCTCCTTTGGAAAATCCCTCAACTATGTGGGTGTTGATTCCCTGTAAAGAAGAAAACATTACACAAATGGTTGAGTAAATGGATGGTACTGACCTAGAGGAAATTAGCATTATAAGGGAATACGATGATGTATTTCTTGAATAGTTTCATGGACTTCCCACAGATTGTGAGGTAGAGTTCTCAATAGTACTCATAGTCAGAGTTTCACCTGTATCGAAATGTCCCTATAGGATGGACTCCATTGAACTAGAGTAGTTAAAGAATCAGCTTCAAGATCATTTGTAAAAAGGGTCCATACATCTTAGTGCATCACCTTGGGTTTCACTGGTGCTCTTTTTTAGGAATAAGGATGGATCAATAAGGTTTTGTATTAATTATCATGAGATCAACAAGATTACCATAAAGACAAAGTATCCTCTTCCAAGGATTGATAACATGTTTGATCAACTATGATGATCTCAATACTTTTCAAAGGTGGATATCTATTCTATATATCATCAATTAAAGGTGAATAAGGAAGATATTTAGAATATTTATTTCCATACAAGGTATGGGAACTATGATTTTCTAGTAATTCCCTTCATACTTACTAATTCCACTTCATTCTTCATGGATTTAATGAATATAGTCTTTAGATAGTACCTTGAAAAAATTTTGGTAGTATTTATAGAAGATATTTTCATCTACTCCAAGAGTAAGGAGGAACATTAAGAACATTTGAGGATTGTTCTAGTGACATTAAGGAAGGATTAATTGTATGCCATGTTCAGCATGTGTGAATTTTTGATGTATCAGGTCACATTATTGGGACACATGATTACAAGTGAGGGAATCTATGCGAAACCTTCAAAAACAAAGGCAATTGAGAAATGTCCCATACCCACTACTGTCACTGAAATTTGTAGTTTTCTTGAATTACAAGGGTACTACCAAAGTTTTATTATAAATTTCTCACAATTTTATATCCCACTAACTAAGTTAACAAGTAAATGGGTAAATTATGTCTAGATGGAAGAATGTGAGGAAATCTTCAAGGAGATAAAGAAGCGGCTAATAACTATACGTGTACTCACACTACCACTAAGTGGAGAAGGTTTTGTGATATTTAGTGATGATTAAAATAAAGGCTTGGGTTGTGTTCTCATGAAAAGTGATAAAGTGATATACTATGCATCATGGTAGTTGAGGATTCACTAGCCGAACTACTTGACATATGATCTTGAGTTAGTAGTTGTGATATTTACCTTAAAGATTTGGAGAAGCTACCTCTATAGTGAAAATTGTGACATATATACCAATCAAAACAGTATAAATTATATATTCACATAGAAGTAATTCAACATTCATAAAATAATATGGTTAGATCTAATCAAGGATTGTGATTTCTCTATTCATTACCATTTGGAAAAGGTGAACAAGTTAGTTTATTCTCTTAGTAAAAAAACTGGCCACTTTATCCATGATGTAGATTGAGAAATACCCTATCTTCATGGATATGAAAAGATGAATTTGGAAATAATAATTCTAGGTAATAAATCCTACCTGTACCATATTATTTCCCAATTATATATCCAATAGAAGATCAAGGAAGAATAAATGTATGATATGGAGTTATAAAATAAGGTGAATACAGTAAAGGAAGGGAAACTATAATAGATACGTATCAATGATGATGGTGTGATTTGGTTTAGAACAAGGTTTTTTGTGACTTCATTACCTAAGATAAATAATGAACAATTGGATAATGTGCATAACTCAACTTTCTATATCCATCTTGGAAGTACCAATATATATTGTGATCTTTGAAAACACTTCTGGTGGGATAACATGATGAAGGATACTGTGGAATATTTTTCATGGTGTTTGGTATGTCAGGAAGTTCAATAAAAAATATAGAAGTCCAAAGGGATGATGAAATCATTGCCTATACCCACTTGGAAATGGGAGAACTTAACCATGGACTTTATCACTGATCTCCCGAAGATATCTAAAGAAAACAATGTAATATTTCTTATGGTGGATCAACTCACCAAAACTTCCCACTTTATCGTTATTCAAGAAGATTTCTCATTTGAACAACTTTCTAAGATATATGTAAAGAAAGTGGTGTGGATTCATGGGGTACCACTTTCAATCATCATTGATCATAATCCAAGTTTCACGTCTAGATTCAAGATAAGTCTTCAACATGATTTTGAGTACTGAATTTAATTTAATCATGGCCTATCACCCCCAAATAGATGGCCAATCTAAAAGAAGTATTCAAATTCTCGAATACATGTTAAAATCCTACTCGAGGGAATTAAAAGGTATATGGTATTTGTATCTCCCATTGGTTGAGTTCTCATATAATAATAACTTCCACTCAAGTATTCATATGGATCCATATGAAGCTCTATATGGGAAGTGATGTAGAACTCTAACCTGTTGGGATAAAGTGGGTGAACAAAAGCTACTTGAACCTAATCTTTTGAAAAAGATAATAGAGAAGGTTAAATCCATACAACAAAATATCAAAGCTTCTCACATTCAAAAAAAAGATCTATGATGACAACCGTCAAAGGGACTTAGAGTTCGATTTTGGAGATAAAGTTTTCCTTCAAGTATCACCATGGAAAAGATTCATGTAGTTTGGAAAGAAAGGGAAGATTAGCCCAAGGTATATTGGTCCCTTTGAGATCTTTGATTTCATAGGATTTGTGTCCTATCATCTTGAACTTCCACAAAATATGGATCAGGTTCATAATGTGTTCTACATATCACTCCTAAGGAAGGACATACTAACCCCTCACATGTACTAAATCTGGATGTGGTAAAAATGGAGAAATACCTATCGAATGAAGATAAGTTGGTAAAGATCTTGTACCAAAGAGAAAAATTCCTACACAACAAGACAAATAACATTTTCAAAGTATTGTAGAGGAACCATAAGTATAAATAAGAAATTTGTGAAATTAAGTAAGAAATGAAGAAGAATTACCCTCCCCTATTTTCACCTCAGTATGTAAAATGAAATTTTTAGGGAAAATTTTCAAAAGGGGGAAGAATGTAATGACCAAAAATTTTATCAATAGAAATTACCTTCTTATAATAATTTCATATAGTATAAATAACATAAAATCACATAGATAAAATGATACAAAATTTATAAAATGATAATGAATTAAATAAGATTTATTTCAAAACATTAAAGAACCTATACCAGTGTAATAGTAACTTAATTGTTGGAATAGTAATAAGACCGATAGGAATAGTAATCTAGCTAATAGAATAGTAACCTATCCTATTAAATTATATATAAAATTTAGGTATCTTTTAAATGAAATTGTGATGTATTTATATCTTAAAATAAGTAACTTTTTTAAAAAACGATAAATTAAATGTTGGTATTTTTGTAAAATGTAAATGTTTATTTACAATTTTATAATTAATATAATGATTCAAAAGAAAGTTTATTTTCATAAAATAGATTCATACATTAATATTTTATTTTATTATAACTATAAGATCATTTCGATAAAATTATTAGGAAAATGACCAGTAGAATTCTGAACTAGAAGAACTTCTTATTGTCTTTTGGAGGCAGGATCACCTTAGCAAACAACCTCTTATCTTCTATTCCTTTCCATACACTTGTGGCCTCCAAGGTTCTGAAGGGGGTGATCACAAAGGTTGATTATATCCTCTCTTATTTTATTTGGGATGCTCACGGGGAGGGGAGGAAACACTGGGAAGCCTGGGAAATACTTTCTAAGCCAGTTCAGAAGGGGGCATTGGTGTCAAGAGTGTCTCGGATTTACTGCATGGCATGCGGGTGAAGCTAGTGTGGGAGGTTATTGAGGGGAACACACTTTAGGGTAAGTACATGGCTGCCTGGATCAGTGGAGGAGGTAATTCCCACTAGTCCCCTCTCTGTATGGTTGTTCTCTCCCACATACAGGCCCTACTACCAATTTCCAGATGGATTGTGGGAGTGGGGGACATCTCTTTCTGGCTCTATAATTAGGTGGGGTCTGTTCTTGGGTTTCCAAGATGCACTGGCACCCAACTCATGTTAAAGGAGGCAAGAAGTTATCCAGAGCACATTGGTGCAGTGCTTGATAGTACGCAATGCCAGGTGTTCGATATGATCAACCCCTCGAACGACCCAGACCATTGTGTTTCCACTGCATCATCCTCGGGTATGTTCTCTTTTAAGGATTATAAGAGGGTGCTCACCAGCGTGAACTAGGATTACTCATGGGGTTAAATTGTTTGGGTCAATGATGTCCCTACAAAATGAAATTTTCTCCTCTAGGATTTGGCTACAAATGAAAATGTGAAGTGCTCAGGCATCAGCTTGGCCTCCCATTGCCTGTGTTGCACAACTCCTAGGGAGGAAAGCTCTGCCCACCTCTTCTTTTTCAGTGAATGGGCTTTCCAGGTGTGACGGGTGTTTGGATATTTCACTAGCTTTTATGTAGCGGCACTAAGGGACCTCCCCTTTCTTGATCAGTGGTTCCATGGTGATGGGGGAGGTGGACCGGAGAGGAATTCCCATGCCATGATTCTCATCTCGGGCAGTTGGTGCATTTGGTTGGCTCGGAACCAAGCCAGGTTTGAGGGGCTTCAGTGCTCTGGTAAGACTCTGGTGGCTAGGACAATTTTTCTCCTTCTTGATCTGGTTAGATCATTCAAAAAATGGCATGAGTCCCCTTCTCTCCATTTTATTCAAGTTGGCCTTCCTGATCGGAGCCCTCCAAAGGTTGTCCACTAGGTCAGATGGCATCCCCACCCGTTCAGACTGAAGCTCAACTTTGATGGCTCTTACTCCTCAGATGATATGAAGGGAAGTGGTGTGGTACGAGATTCTATAGGACATAGAATCCTCGCATTTACTTCTCATTTTGGTAGGGGTCATTCTCTCTTGACTAAGACCATGTCCATGCTCATGGGTCTTCAACTCTTCAGGCATTGGGGAATCACTCTATGAAAGATAGAGACTGATTCTATCATCCTCTATGACTCCATGCACCATAATAGTAGCACCCCCTGGTCAGTTACCTATATTCTGAGGAGATGAAGGAACATCATCAGTAGTGACATTGTCTTTTTGCACAAGTGGCGGGAGGGGAACAGAGTTTTGGATTATCTATCCTCATTTGTGGCGCAAGCTCTCAGTGTGTTTTCTCTTATGGAGGTGTTGTCTTTTCCCCTTGAAGGGAGGAACCTGATCAGAGGGGATTCTCTAGGACTGCATTACTTTAGACCCCCATAACTCCTTCTTTCCTTTTGGGGTTCTCTTTGGCCCCTTTTTTCTTGTACCTTTCCTATGATCAATAAAGGAATTAATGATGATGATGATATTTTTTGAATAAATGATGATTTAAATTAAAAATAAAATTTCTCATATTTATAAAATTGTTTTCATAAAATGGAGTCCATTTTTGAAATCTTCATGTCAAAATTTTTCAAGGGTGATTTTCTGGTAATTTTCTGAAATACTTTAATTTTCTAATGAATAGTAACAAAATGCAGTTTTCACGTAACCAGTGTAACTTAAATTACAAAATTAATGATATATTATTTACATAATGGTTTATAGAACTTATATTTAGGCTATTATATATTTAATTTTAAAAAATATTCATTAAAAAAAATAAACTCACTTTCCAACTCTAAAAATTGTTTTCCAAAACCTAAATTCAAAAGTGATTCCTTAAAATAATAATTTTTATTTTTTTCCACTTTCATTTTTAATAAAATAATTATTTCTTATTATAAAGGTTTCTTAAAGTCATAAAATTATAATATTATATTAATATATTATTTATATTTTCAAAATTTCACTATTATAACTCTCACCTTTATTTTAATATTTTATTTAATATTTTATTCTAAAAATAATCCTCTCCACAAGTATAAATAACCCCTATCCTTTCCCTTGGAAAACCACCAATAACATCCATTCCAAATCCAAATATCTTCCAAAATACTCCTTATTAAGTCGCATATAAAACCTAGGGATGTTCTATATCCATCCAACTCCAATCACCAAGAGAGTTATAGTATCGTACAAGAGAAGCCACACTGAGGAAAGAGTAAGTCTCCATTAACTCTTCCCTCTTTTCTTCTTCTCCAAATCATTTTTCCCAATTCCTTTAAAAAAATATAATATAAAAATAATTATATATTAATTTAAAATTATATTAATGGTTTTAACCTACTTCAAGTATCATATATATAATATATATAAATTTGTACTCCATTTTCCCACTCTTTTGACAACGTCCTATTAAAGGTTGATTAACCACCGATGGGGATATTTCCAATACAATTATTATAACCACTTTCATGGATGGAAATTATTAATTATATATAATATATAAATATTTAATTACATTTATTATAATCTTATGGAGTTAATTATACTTTTTTATAAATGACATTTAATAAAAATAGATAAATGAAAGAAAAACATAATTTTTTTAAGAAAAAAATGAAATCAAAATGCTTTAATTTCATCAATAGAGATCAAGAAATATAATACAATGATTATAATTTATAAATATTTGTATAAATTAATATAATTCACTTTTTTAATAATTATTTAATAAATCTAATTTTATTATTCATGAGGCGTAAAAGAGACAAAATAAAGCAGGAATTAAGGTAAGGGGATTCTCAAACCCAACTCCATTTCCTTGGGTTTTCCCTATTTCACACCAATTTTAGTATGGATATTCATTTAATGTTCCTTAAATGTAATTTAATTATTTTTAACTTTTATTTTTAATGATATACATTTTATCTACTTGATTTTATGACAAGCACAAAGATTTTCCAAAAGAACTCTTCTTTCTAAAGACACATCTTTTACTTCTATTGAGATTGTTTCTCCTTCAATCAAGTGTGATGATTCTTATACCAAATATATTTTTCCATTTCTCATTAGGGAACCCCAAATTTTATTCATTAATTTATGCTTTATGAAATTAAACTAGTTCCTTTTCATGGTTTTTTTATGTCTAAGTTTGATATACGTTCTATGTGGCATGCATGATTATGTAAATGTTATGATGTGATGAGTGTGCCTGAATTATATAATGCTCCAATGCATTGGTTAATGTGATGTATCTCATAAGATAATTTTCAATATCCATGAACATGATTTAATATTTTTTCACAATGATGATGTTATTATTATGCATATATGTTATGCGTGAACATAATGCTAGCTTTGTTCACAACTATGTGTGGTATTTTACCACTAAGACGTGATGTTTTATTTTTATGCATTTCCATATTTCATGCCTTTATCTAATGTTT
Organism: Viscum album; assembly: GCA_963277665.1. Lineage (NCBI taxonomy): Eukaryota > Viridiplantae > Streptophyta > Magnoliopsida > Santalales > Viscaceae > Viscum > Viscum album. The sequence continues at coordinate 225,348,541 of OY728159.1, read as the reverse complement.
CCTCTCGTGATTATGATGATGATTCTATGATTATGTTATGATGATGATGATGATGATGCTCACCCATTTTAAAACGATTCATGTCCTTATCTATCCTCTTAGTGGGATTTTAGTTCACCCCTTTCATTGATGTATAACCTAAAGTGATTGATTATATTAAGGATATTATCAAGTTCACTAAGATAATAGATGATAAGGAATTAAATAATTTTTATGTTTTAATATGTAAAAGTTATTTATGGTCATAATTTTCCCAAGACACTAAACCTTTGGATCCTAGTTTTGTATACTATTAGATTGTTTATATTTAAAATGATGTAATTGTTATATAAGAAAAAGTAGGTTCACTATACAAGGGGAATTATAATCTTGTCTATCCATCTGATATTATTCCATAAACTAAGTCATAGTCCAGGATAGCCACTCTATTCCAGGAGCTTGAAGGATACAAGAGGCTTACTACTAAGTTTATCTCAAAGTAGTTCTTAGGTCATGATAATATTAAAAGGGACCCTATGTATCCTCTTTTTGTACATAAAATTATTCTTATATTGACACCCAAATTTTTACCAGGTTACCCTATGCATCTAATCTGACCAGAAGTTATAAAATATAGAAAATGACCAAGATATGAGTCACCCACTTTGTTTGAGAAGCATGCCTATCCTCCTTGAGAATAAGGTCACCTCGCCTTATAGGTTGATGATTTGGTCAGATATATAGTTACCCCAAATCCTCACAAATATATTATGATAACTACACTCATCACCCTCCCTAAGGCTCTGGAAATGATTAATCTATCAATTCTGCCAAAATTATATTTGTATCCAGTAAAGGTAGACAATATGTGCCCACCACTTGAATTCAGCTATCCAAACTTCACCCCGTTCAATGGTATGGATGACCCAATGCAACATCTTTTCCACTTCACCTCACGATGCGGATCGATTTTGGGGACCCCGGAACAGTAGGAAGCCACAAAGATCTAATGTTTCATCTAAACTCTAGAGGTACCCATATTTATTTGGTATAGTCAGTTTCTCTTTGGATATGTTTCTGGATGGGAGGATATCTATAGGTAGTTTCTATATCATAGTAGCTCCACTATGCACAAGACCAGTATTGTAGATAACTCTAAATGTAAAGAGAGTCTTGGTGAGAGAGTTGTTGACTTCATCACCTTATGTAAGGGGATCATATAATCTCTTGATATGTAGCTTTACCAGGACAAAATACTAACAATGTGTGTGGAAAATTTAAAATATGAGATGGTCCATACCCTCATATCCCTAAATTATCTTGGAATATTTTCATAATTTTAGAAAAAAATCCAATATCTAGAAGAATGTTTATAGTGAATCAAGAAAAGATCATGACCTTTACCCCTTATAGCTCTCATGAGAAGTCCTGTGAAAGTAGAAACGACTACTACCATGCATCCCAAGGTTCCTGATTCAGTTCACCTACATGACCTTTTACTAGATGATCCTTTCCAGGCACAAACTCACCAATCATAGCCACATTAGGCATAGCCTCACCTAGTGTAGTCTCATCAAGATAATTTTTCATCAGTCCTCCATCAGGGTTAGGCACCCAAGGTTCCTTTTAGTAGAATAATGAACAATACTTGCTCCTTCATGGATACACATGTCCTTGGGTACTTCATCTATGATCTAGAAAAATGGATTTTGAATATACTATAATTCATGATACCCCAAGAGGATAAACTCACTAACCACACCAATCACTTACTATACCATAGGATCCTTGGACATATCATCAATGAATTTTTCATCATTAGATATTGGATCTAGGATCAAGTAGACCGTGTACTATTCAAATTAGGAGACATCTCGACACAGGTATCACTTGTCTTCGCTAACCCCAAGAGTGACAGAGAGGAGTTTGTTGAGTAGTAGAAGGCCCCAGACATGGATATTAAAAATATAATGAATAGTTAGTTTGAATACCATTCACTCATCCTCAGGATATCATTAATGTCTTATTGATAAAACCTTAACCTCTTGTGGCTACCACATCTCCTCTTTCTATCATATCTACATCTATTTTGTAGCCTTCCACATCTTGAAAAATTGTCCATCAAAAACCCAAGAGAAATTAGAGTCCCCCATTAGTTCTAAATCCATTCTATGCACTTGGTGACTTCATGCCTCCTAAATTGGGAGATGCGCCCAAAGTTCATCTGATTCCAAAATATTCCACTGATTAAGAGTAGGAATACACCTCCATCAATGTTTTTACATTGATATATTCTATCAAAATTCCTAGAGATAAATATGTCCATGTAACTCTATTAGGCTCATAAGATGGTGTCATCAAAGGAGTGGTAGGGGACGCAGCAATAAGGTGAATATATAGGATAGCACTATAAACCAGGATTTTTATACTACTAAAATCAGATATAATGCATCTCGTAGTTCTCAACAAGAACATACCTCCCTAGCTGCTCCGTTATAAATTCATCTTTAGATTACTATATTGGTTGACCGTTTGAATCATCCATAACCATATCATGATTGGTTGAATTTATCTAGGGACTGACCTCAACCATCTAGTGTTCAGCTGTTTGATGCCCAACTATCAAGTATTAAAAGCAGGCATTCTAACCAAAATTGAAGTACATCCAACACTATCTGATCATCAAATCCTTATCCAACGGTTACTAATACACTCTCTACTAATGAAAAACCCTCTTTAGGTTAAAACATACCCCTATTATAGAATTATGATGTGTTGAATCACCTTGTTGGCATACCAGTGAGGCTCTCGGTCCTTAAAGTGATACACTTATCAAAGGAGTTGTGTAAGGCCTTTATCAAATACTTTATAATCCCCCTTAATTTTGAAACTAAGGTAGTTGTGTCTGAGGCTTATTTCACAAAATAAGATTAATGGGAGGAAGGTCATTCCATCATTTCATTTTTTTTCAAAGAAGATGAGGATGATACTATTCAGGGGCACAAACTCCCACTGCATATCATAGGCTAGTTCAATTTTGTATAAATCCAATACTTTCTAGTGGATACTAGCTCATGGATCAATCTCATCCAAAATTTAATACTCTATAATAAAGGGCTCAAAAAATAGTATTTGATCCCCTCTAATCGGATAATTTTTGGGTAAAATAAGATAAGGTTGAATCTACATGGGAATATTCGATTAAAGACCCAATTTGGAAGCCTAGTAACATACACTAAATTTATAGTGGTCTTACATGATATAGACTACAGCACCCTACTAAGAATTCCTTAGATCTATACGCACATATTGGTCCCCTCTTCATACCACTAGTGCCTAAAATACTCCCTCAATGGTGGAGTAGGGGTACTCTAGGAAGATATTTCTTCCTTCAACTCTTGTTATTCCTATTACCTAGATGTCGAGTACTGCAAAAGGGAAGGAAAACATCCATATATTAATGGGTTTGATCATATAAATACCACTAATGACCTAATATCCATTTTGGTTGATTCTTGGTCATACATGAAAGATTGATTTGTCCTCAAAATTCAACAATTGGAACCCATAACACCTAGTCTGGGGAGTTATTTCGTAGTCCCTAAAAATAATAAGTGCTCCTAGATTACCTCATACTTATATAATGTAAAGGCATGTTCAGTAACATAATACCATACCCCTATAAAGTACTGAGAAGTTCACCCCATGGTCACTGATCCATGACATTCATGCATGTTCTAAAAAGTGGGTATGACTCAGAAAAATTTGACTTATCATTATTACTTTGATTTCAAGAGTGGGCCTTGGGGTTAGAAACCATGTAGGATTGGAGCATAATCCATTTTTGAAGTTGTTTCCACTTATTAAGAGTTCCTTGTTGAATATTCTTCCCCCATTCTGGTGAATTTTGATGTAATCCCCTGACCTACGGTTTTGGGAGAGTTGTTTCCCCCCTCTAATACTTGTATCTCAAATGACAAAGATGATCTTGAGGATAATCCCCAACCTTTGAAGATGGAATCTCCATCACTATTTAAGAGTTTACTTAAGTGAACCTTTTCACTAAGGAAGATTTGAGTACAGAACTGATTATCATAGCCATGTCACCAAAGGAACAATAGTGGTATGTGGATTTCCTAAAGCAGCACCACAAAGTGTTTTCCTGAGGCTATAGCGATAATCTAAGACTTGATCCATATATTTTCATCCATTTACTTGGTCTCCCAGTGGGTCACCATAGATTCAAAAAAACTACCATAAATATTCACCCCTCTCATGGTTCTAGGGTAAAGGAAAAAAGTTCAAAATATTATTAAGTTTAACTTCATCATAGAGGTCCAGTACCCCAAGTAGTTGGACAACATTGTCCGGATTAGGATGAATAATGGTAAGATCAGAGTCTGCATTGACATTTGGGACCTCAACCACTATTTTTCAAAGGATGGATTTCCCCTTTTGGTGGTAGATATATTAATTGATGTTACTAATGGTTTCTAGGATATCTATTTCATTGAATACTATTCCAGATATAATTATATATGGATGGCCATTGAGCATGTGGATTCGACCACCTTTGGGGAATCCTAGGGGACTTTTTTCTACAAGTTTATTCCTTTCATCTTGAAGAATGTTGTGACTACTTACCAGTGTTCCATTCACCATATATTCAAGCCACTCCTTGAGACATTGTTCGAGTGTTATGTGGTTGATTTGGTAGTGAAGTCTTGCTAGTGTCAAAACCATCTCAAATATCTTTAGAAAGTGTTTATCTTACTTTGTTCCAAAAACTTGAAAATGAACTCATTGAAGTGTGAATTCAGGGTTACCTCTGGAAGGTTTCGTGGATTCATTATTAGATACAAATGTATCGAAATTGATCCTGATAAAATCAAGGTTGTCAACTAAATTCCTCCTCCATAAAACCTCCAAGAGTTTTGAGTCTTTCAAGGCCACATATCCTATATTCATTGATTTATTACAAATCATCTAGTAAGTGTAATCCCTTATTGAGGATCATGAAGAAAGGAATTGTTTACCAGTTACATGAGGATTACTATATTGACATTGAGGATATTAAGAATTATTTATTGCAACCTCTGGTTTTGATACCAACCATCTTTGGAAAGCCTCAAGTCCGTTATGTGATAGCCCTAGAATAATCCATTGGTGGCCTTCTATCCCAATGGAATAATGAATGTAGGGAGAATACCCTATATTATCTTAGTTTCAGTCTCCTCAACATAGAGACCAGATACTACACCTTCAAGAATAGTTTCCCCATTTTGGTCTTTATAGTGTAAAAGTTGTGAAAATATTTGTATAACCACAAGATATAACTGGTGTACCGTGTTGACTTGTAACATCCGAGGTTTTTAGAGCAAGTCGAATTACTCACCCATTTTGAGTTTTTTAAGTTTAGTGGGTATACAAACTCTTTTCTCAATTATAAAAACTAAATTATAAGAGTTTTTATGACACAAGGAAATTTTTTTAGATTAGTTTTAATCCTCGACAATTTCCTTGGGGTTTCAATTAAGTTTTGGTTGATTTTGAGGCCAAACACCTGGATTTATAGGGTATGTGGACTAGGGCACATGGTTTTTATAATATGTTCAGCCTCCCAGGAGAAACTTTATAGACCTCCAAGTGCACTAAATGTGATTTGGAAAACCATTAAGAAGGGGGTGCACGGTCATGTGGCCATGTCTATAATTTTTTATAGAAGTCTCATGCATGGTTTGCACATGGTTTGGAAAACATTGTGCACAAACCATGAAAACCCGGTACTTGAGTAGTGGGTGTCACATAGTTAGTGCATGGTTATCCAAATGGTAAAAACTAGCCACATGGCCCATTAAAATAGTGAAATGTATGTTTTTTTCATTCTCTATTATTTCTTTCTTATTATTTATTTACTCCCTTATATGGACTTATCCTCCAACTGTCATGGAGATCCATTCCTCCTCCTCATAGGTGTTGAGCTAACTCCCTCATTTGAGCTCCATTCTTCGATCTATCCACAGCGTTGGATGCGTATCACTAAGGATCCAACTCCTCTTGCCTCTTTTTCCTTTCTTCTCTCCATATGGAGTGCTAAATCTATATGAACTAATTTACCCTATTTTTAGGGAAATCGTCTAAAATTTTGATTTCTTCCAAATAATCTTGTGTTAGATGCTAATATTTTATGTGTAGGAGTCTACCAACACGATTTAGGTGGTGCTTGTCTTTCATTGGGTTTTTTATTGTATTTTGGGGGATCTGCTTTAAGCGTGTATTTTCATTGACAGGTGAGACCCTAATAATTTAATGGTTGTCTTTTAATTAAATAATAGAACCTATGAGATGCATACAGTCATGATTAATAAAAACTTCAAGTGGTATGAGCTTAGTGAGAGGCTCAGACCCTGGGTAGATTAGGCCAAGGTGAGTTTAATTAATTAAATTGAATTTTTTAATTATATGAACTTATTATGATGAGTTCCATGGGAACTGGACGGGCTTGGCCTGAGGATTGAGATAAAGATAGACATCTGATATGAGGTGATGTAATATTTAGGTTGTCTGAAGCTGATATTCTATGAGTGATATTGATCACAGGTTGGGCGACATGGTCATTAGTTTGAGGTATTGAGACCATCAAGTTATGGGCATGGCCTAAATGATATAAGATGGTGATAACTATCAGGTTGAACGGCATAGTTGTAGGGGAACGAGGTGTGAGATAATGTGACTTGGGAATTTATTTGGTGATTTTCACTCACCCGTAATGTTTAATGCACTATTTGGAAACATGTTCACATAATAGGACTCAGATAATGAGTTGGTTGTGACTGATTTTGTGGTAGAGGCCTCCATTAGACATAGCTTAGGATGATGGTTAGAGGTGATTTCTATAAAAATCCACAAGGAAGATGAGGATCCATCAGTTTATAGTGTTGAGAATATCAGTTGGGAGAAGAGGCTCATTGTACTTGAGGTCATTAGGCAATGATTATTTGGGAGGATAGACACAATTGTTCCTTGGGATGTTGGATATTGAGACAACAGTTATATTATTTATAGGGAAGGTATCGTTGTGCCTCGTATTTTTTTCTTTGATCTGATGAGGTTTCTTATGAGCTGAGGTTGAAGAGATAAGGTATTTATTTTTTGGTGTGCCTTTGGGATATCGGTTAATTGATTTAGACACAAAGTGTTGGCTGGAACATGGATTCAGGATTCTATTATAGGAGGTTCCTAAGGGATCTTTAGTTTTTTATACATAATGGGATATCTTGATATATATTCCAAGGATCCTCTTTGCGACTGTTATAACAGCATTGTTCAAAGTAGGTGATTGCTTCCTTGCGGATTTTGAGCATAAGGGAAGAAAGTTTATTTATTTGATATGTAGTGATTCATTTATTTATTTTTAGTATAAACCTACTTATTCACAGATGTAGGATAGGTGCACCTTAGTGGTGTCCTACTGAGATTCCTTCTCACACCCTATATGGACCCTTTGGGATGTTTGTAGATTTTATGTCTTTGTGATTAGGTAAAGGTTTGGGATCAGGAGAAGGATCTTAGTGATTGAGTTATCATGGGATGGAAGGAAAGGGACCATGGTTTATTTCCTCAATTGGTGATTCATTTTTGTATCAGCAAGCTTATATATGCATACATTGAGGATGAACATGGGAAAATCTACTATTTATTATATTTTATGACCTAGATTGTATGTATGTTTTTATTTAGTAGCTATGAATTGTAGTTTTGTGATGTTTAATTCTACAAATGGTTTATTTTGAGCTTTTTCTTATTATTAATGCTTCTGTTGTAATTGTTTTTACTTCCTCCATGGGCGGGTTACTGGTCCAGTGGCTCCATGGTATTTCTTTTTTCTATTGTATATTAATATAGATCATCATTATTATATCATAACCATAGGGTATAGTCTCCCCACTATCACCTCTTTAAACCCTCGCTACTAGTCATCACCCTTTGGTGTACGGGGAGGCATGCCTAAGGCCTAGTGGCACTCGGCCCAAAGCACTGTTCGGGTGTAAAATCAGGTCGGGGTGATAAAAATGGTATCAAAGGAGTTTCTTTAACCTATTTTGAGTCTTAATATTTGGGATATGATATACTAGATATTATGATGTTATTGTAATTGATTTTATAGCTCATGTTTGGGTGCATGTATCCCCATGCATGGGGTCATACCAAGTTTCCAAAGGTGGGAATAATTGTTTGTTTTTTCTCTTTTTACTATTGATATTTTTTTAGCCTCAAGTGGTGCACTTGGTGTGACTATTTTATATTATGGAATGTGACCCTTGACATGGTAAGGTAAGGGGTAATATGGACCCTTATCCTGGTATGGAAAGGGATGGTTTTTTTATCCTTTATTTCTGATTAGGCATATAATATGTTTTAAATATATATTCATGTGTCGTGATATAATGCTTGTAATCAATAGAGTAAGTGAAGGAACATTTTCCTACCTAGCCTCACTTTGGTAGCATCTTAATCAACCAACCTAAGAAAGTGGACACAATGGAATCTATGTGTGATATGTGATATATATATATATATATATGGGCATGTATCCTATAATAGTAGTAAGGGGTTATGATATAGGGTGATGTTGATCACCAGATTGGGAAATGTGATCATCAGATCAAGGAGACATGGTTTTTCAGGATAGGCATGGCCCAAGGTATATGGGGGTGAGCTGCTTAAAATTTCAACAAAGGAAGCTAAGCCGTGTTTTCTTACCTATCCACTCTTTGGTGGACATTTACTCATCTTCCTCTGACTAATACTGGATTCCGGACACTGATGTGGGTAGGCAAGGGGTTAAGAGGCTAGTTGTCATGTGACATGGTTATGATAGGGGGAGAGTAAGGATAGTGAGGTTGTGCTGTCTATTACTACTTTCCCTTTCTATGTTATATATATATTTTATATGGGATTTATAAGCATGTATTGGTATTCAGAAGGATTCCACCTAGATGGGATCAAATGGTGCGTTGGGCGGGCGGTGATGTGGTGCCATGGGATCACACACAGGTTAAGACCCATGAGGGTCGGGATGATGCCCTGGAGGGTCAGGAAAAGCATGAGTCATGGGTATAGGCTTAGGTAAAGGTGGGGAAACTACCAAATTTATGTTAGGTCCACTAGGTCGAATACAATGAAAGGGGGTGAATTAGGGTATGACAAATTAAAACTTCTTCCCCTTCGAAACTTGTTTTTTTAAACAAAACACACTTTTCACTTTATCTCATAGCAATATATGAATAGAAATGAAATCATTCATAGGAAATAGTGATTTTTACTTGGTTCACCCTCATTAGGCTATGTTCAAGGAGTATACAATTGGTGATGTTTCCTTGTACCAAATTCATTAAGGCTCACTACCAATAATGATTACAAGGTTTGGGCCAGATCTTTTATGCCCAGGCTCACTACCATTACAAGGTTTAGGGTCTTCTCATTGTATTACCAAGGGTCACTTCCTGTGCCTCTTTCTATGGCTCACTACTAGTGGAAAAGGTCATTATCTTCCTCTTTCTTCTCTCACTGCTCTTGTAAAGGAATCCACTCATGGTTTATAGACTTGTAGGTCAAACACAGTTTATATACATGTAGGTCTCTTCATTTTCATTAATTCCTACATCCTCAACATTAGTTAGATGCTATTTTGAAGTCCATTTTTCACCCATAGATGAAAACAACCTTTACACATACTATTAGGTAATGGTAATGACTTTCTCAAATTGATTTGAAGATTTTTAAATATTCCTTGTATGTCCCACGAACCACTATGCTCCTCCATGTACTATGTACTGGGTATGGTATGTGGAATGCATCCTTCACGTACTACTATTAATTTCATGAACCTCCCTCTTTCCACAGACTTCCTCTACCTTTGCTGCCACATACCGCCTTTACGTACCGACTCCGTAAACCTCCCCTGTGAATTACTTATGCAAACCACCTGCTTCCACAAACTGTCTATGAAGTTCTTCCTTCCGCATATTGGAATTCATCCTTTGCATACCGGACTTCCTCCTATGAATACCACATCTTCAACTTCCATGTACCGTACTTCCTTTACATACTTTAAATATCTATAAGAAATCTTTCACAACCTGTTCTTTGAAGTGCTTTACCCTTTACATAATCTCTTCCCACAAACTCTTTCAGACTTAGATGAATATATTCCCTAATCAAAAAAATGTTTTATAATGATAATTTCTATGCCTTTAATTCTCTAATTATCACTCCTTATATAGGCAAAGATATCCACAAAAATCACTAATTCAAGATTTACCGAATATTGATTTGGTACACCCTTCTCTACATACCACTTCTCTCACCATAAACCATACCCATTTCGAGAACCATTTTTCCACCACGGTCCACATTTTTTCCTTTGCTCCTATGCAGTGTCACTCTCTTCTGTCATCTCGTGAACCATCACGCCTTCTGTATACTACATTCCCTTTACCATAAACTTTCACCACAAACCATTTTTGGTTCTGTGAACTGCTCTTGTGTACTGTTCTCGCTGTCGGGTACGCAGTCACGAACCATTTCCGGACATGGTACACAGTACAAGTTCTGAGGTATATAGTTCTCTTATTTTTCTGATTTCCTTTATTGTTATTCACACCGTTCACTCCTATAATTAAAACCATCCTTTTCCAAACACAAATCCCCAATTTTGAGGCTTAAAATTTTGGAAAACACTGGGAAACTATGCCACCTTAAAAAAATATCTTTGGTAAACACCGACCATACTCATTCACGATCATCTGGATTTGTCAATAAACAAAATCACACTAAAAACATACCGAGAGCACACCTTGAGGGATTTTTTCCCAAAAATATCCCCCTTTGTGTTTATTGAAAACACTTTCTTAATAATTATTCACATTATGATACATCATTAAGGATTCTTCAATCATCCACCAGCATTTTATTCTAGCGATTAAGATAGTGATCAATGATTTACTCAACACATACTCTAATCCCACATGAGGCATGCTAGGTGTGAGAAACTAGAGTAGTATGAAAATTTCATCAATTAATCACTTCATTACTATCACCAATTCATGAAACTAATAATTGATTTTATCATGAATCGTAGTTGTCATGATATGTAATCTTTGATCGATAACTTCTAGAAATGTCAAATTTAATGCTACCCATATCTTATTGCTTCTCCAAATAGCTTTAGCTCAATTTCAACTCCCCCTATCTCACTTCTCAGCTTAAGATATTATCCCCGTGTCTTGACTAATATATTTTATCCCTTTCAATATCCATAATTTCTCCCTCGTTGTCAACGAACCCAAAGGGGAATTCATGGTTTTTTGAAATAAGGTACAGAACACATATCAATATACTAGGTAAAAAAATACCATACCTCATGGAGAGGGTGTAGAGACCCAAAGCTTTATGTACATGGAAATTACATTAATTTTGTGGAATACTTAATACATAACAAAAACAGACACCAAAGGACCGTAATAGTTTAGTGTCTTTGGAAACTTGGAACATAATCTTCTAATCTTGGTGAAAGATCTTCAACATCTCTTATAAATATCTTCAAATTTTAATTCTTACCAAAAACCTTTATTTATATCCTGGGGAAAAGAAAACATATAAAGGGTGATCTCAAATTCTAAGTAATGATAATCATGGAGAAAATAAAACAAACCATATACATTTTAACTTAAAAACATGAACATAATATTTAAACATCAAAATATTGAGCAATGACATAAAATATGGCAGTACGTAAGGAATATATCATAATGGAACATAAATCATGATAAAATAGCATTATAATAAAACATTTAATTGTGTAAAACCATTAAGCACATGATATGATTTCCATAGTAGACAAGGCATTGCTTCCAAGACCATCTTAGTGGACAAAGTCCCTTTCTGAATTGAGTTCACTCCTTGTTCCAGTCATGTATCACTAAACCTGATTAACTTATCATTCCAGCCATGTCTATCTCATGAGATATAAATCTTTTCCCAATGCATTGGAGGGATATATAGGTCTCACCCATCTCATAATGAAATCATTCTTACTTGTGCAACAATATAAACATAAAACAGTCATCATAACTCAAAGGATAAAATGGGTGTCATAAACATCATCCCATCATCACATAATCCATATAAAACAAATGGATATCATTTCACCATAAGAAAAATTACACCATGTAAATAATAGAGACATTATACTTGAAACATAAACAAGCTAAATAATGTCATCTTAGATGGAAAATAGTTTTGATAAAACACTTGAAATTAATTCTTGAGGAAAATATCCTTTCTTCTTCAAAATCATTTTCTTTTCACAAAATGCCATGCAATTTTAAAAGAAAAGGATTTTGTTGAAAATAGTAATGAAATATTGTAGAGTAAGCTTTATTAACATAAGGTTTTATGAAACCGTAAAAATTCATTCATTCCGTATAAGTTAAAAAAAATAACAATCTTCTCATACTTTTGTCGGAAAAGTCAAAAAGTACCTTATATGGTAAACAAAAGAAATATTACTTACATACCATGTAGTAAAAGTCAAAAATGGGTAAAAATGAATTTAAACATACATGAAAACATTTTTATAAAACAGGGACATGGATGATAAATATAACCCCAGTAAATACTTACAAATAAACAATCTCGGGTAAAAACAAGATTGGAAAAGTTATCCCTTACCTTATGTCCAATTTCTTATGTATGTGTCTGATACTCCTGTATAGTGGGTTTAAACATTTTATTAACTTGTAACATGACCATAATAATATTTATTATATCATTTATGATTCACTTATGACTTTATATTATCCGTTCATTTGTCAATTCCATATTAAAGCAGCGTTTTGGGTAAAATCGTTTCATTTATCGTCAGTGTTTTGACTTTTAATTATTAATATGATTACTTATATCATGATTAATTAATTCTAGAATATTAAAAATTATTTATATATAATAAATATTCAGAATATACATATATATAATAGATCGATAAAAGGAAAGAAATACACCGTTCATGGAGACAGTAGGCCGTACGTACGCATGAACGCTGTTTTTCGTTTCCTTATTGAATTAAATGGAATTAAGTAGATGACATACATATATATATACATAAATACATTAGAATTATTATGTCATATATTTCATTATTACTTATTATATATACTTTATAATGATTCTTTAATTGTTAACACGGAAAAATGAATCTTATCGCGTCGTGGAGACGGTGATCTGTACGTACGCACGAGCGATGATATTGTTTCCATATTCATTGAATGGAATTGGAGTGGATGATATAATATTTTAGAATTATTATTATGTTATAATAATAATATATAGTTATTATTTACACTATTATACCCATCCAAGTAAGATGGTGGTGGAAAAACTGATTACACCACGGCGTGGAGACGGTATTCTGTACGTACGCACACGCGGTGATGTCATTTTCCGTAGGATGGATAGAAGGTGAAATAGGGTTGTTTAATATTTATAATAACATATCAGTATATAATTAATACTTATGTTATTACTTTATAATAAAACAAATAAAGAAGAGTAAGTAGAAGACAAAAGAAACTTGAAAGAGTCTGTAGAAGAGATTACCTCTTCCTCGACGCACCTCCATTAAACTCCTTCTTAGGGCACTAGAGTTGGTCTTTTGAGAAGACCAGAACCTCTATGATATAAATATAGAGGTTGAGAAGAGGAATTGGCAGGGTTTTTCCGAGCTTCAAGTCTCAAAAGGGTGTGAAGAGAAGAGGGAGGAGGTGCCCATTTATAAGGGAGGAGAGGGGCACCTTTGGAAAGTGTGAAAATATTATTTTATTATAAACTTATCTTCGGTTTTAAAAGGTCCAAAAATCATTAAATATGAAGATAAGATGACTCATGGTCGAAATAAAATCATCCAATCAGAATTTGAAATGTTTTGGATGATATTTTAATCATTATAATCTTATTTATTTAAATCATTTATTAATGAGGTAAATACTGCATCATTATTGTGTCATAAATAATTTAATTTATTTGATATCTAAAAATTATAAAACAAACACCACCATGTAGGAAATATTTTTAGATTTCCAATGAATATTTATAGTCAAAAAGATAATTTATATAACCCCTTATAAAAATTAATTACTAAAAGATTTTTGTTAATGTCAATTTTGTCTTTACATTAAATTAATTAATCCAAATTGTCATTATGACAACCAAGTGGCTCAATGGGATCCCAAAATCGACCCAAGGATTCCCATGGTCGGTCACTACTCATCCAATAAGGTTAGGACAAGTGTTAAAGTAATTTTGAATTATTTTAATATTTTGTTAACCTTGAATTACCTTATTTACCTTTAACCGCAGTAAATAAAAGTCAAAAGTTACTATTCACCAAAAATTATTTTCATCTTATTGAACCACATTTTACTTATTTATAACAAACATGTATGTCGGATTTTTGAAATTCAATTCACAGAAGTGGTAAAATTTCATTTAAATGAAAGAGTCACTTTTTTTTAACTACCACTAAGTGGTTCACTATTCATCAAAAATTGAAGTTTTTCAGAAAAATACAAAAAAATCAGCCTAAGCTATATTTGATATTCCAAAATCAAAAATGATGTCTACTTTTATAAATTCAAAACATAGAAGTGGCATTAATTAATTTTAAAATTAATTCTCGTTATCAAAACAAATAGCGTGTTTTTAAGAAACAATAACTATCAAAAGATCGACACTTGTTTATGTCCAAATTCAAAGTGAAAATTAATTCCAATGACCAAAATTGGATTAAATGGTAAAAATATATTATAATTAAACTTTAAAACCAATTAAAAAGATAATATAACCATATCAATTATTGCGATGGAAAAAGTTGTTTTTAATTAAAATATAGCGTATTTTTACTATTCATTAAAATATGAAAGTTATCAGAATAATATGAAAAATTTATCCAAATTAAATTTTTATATCCTGATTCCAAGTAAAAATTTTATTTTTTCAAATTAAACTTATAAACATGTCAAAAACTAGATTTAAAGTGGGTGCACCATCAAAAAGCGGCAAAACTGCATTTTTTGAAAAATACTTATTTTACCCGAAAAATTTATTTAGTTCTCATACCATGTTCTAGAAAATATGTAAGATGAATAATAATGTTATAAAATTCAAATTTTAGTTAATACTATTCATAACGGCTAGTCCATAATAATATTATAACAATATATCATTGTTTAGTGAAACCCGGTATTGTGTACTACACACGATATCGAGGAAGGTCATGATTGCGTGTAATGCAAGCCAAGTCAGGGTTGCGTGTAGTGAAAACTCCATTTTGTGTTGCGTATAACATAATAAAAACTTATTTCATTTATACATTAAACAAAATCTATACTTAATGTTGCGTAGAATAATTTCTACAAAACGAACTTAAAATTGTGTGTAACATAAGTCAAGAATAGTGTTGCGTATACTGCAAGCTAATACGGTGTTGTGTATAGTAAAATATAATATTGGTGTAGTGTATAATAGAAGAAATCAAAGAAATTAAAAATAATATATCTCATAAAATCTCAGGGTGTTACATTCTAGCCCCCTTAAAATGAATTTCGCCCTCGAAATTCACCAGGGTTATAAATCGTTTACTACTTGAAATTTTCATTCATAGAAACCCACATCGTAAAAAGGAATACTAAATCATCATTTTAAAATGGAAGGTTAGAAACAAAATGGATACCCAAAGTAACTCATCACTTGGGTTCCCACATAGGAGTATATAGGTGAAAATATGGATATGGAAGATAAATCTAACCATCAAGTTCTGATGGAGAGTGGTAGAGAATATGGCTAAGAAAAAGCCAACAATAGCAAATCCATAAATTTGTGATGATCTAAGGTACCATCTAATTCATCAGATATGAGAGTACTAGGATAACATTTTTGGTTTCCAAGATCATTTCCCTAACATTGATGAACTTTTACATACTGAGAAATACTCACTTGATTTCAGTGTAATATCATTGTTGGTCATTCCATAAACAATTTCCACTTCTTCTATATTTAAATAAATGAAGCTGAATTTTTCATTCATGAAGTGTTAGCAGATCATGTGATAGAATGATAAGTCATCCCATCTGTTTCTATCACAAAAAGGTTAGCATAAGTTATTAAATATATATATGTCCATCTATGGTGAGATTAATCGTATATGATTCCAACAATGGACTTATACTTCATCTATCATACCGCTTAATAAAATAAAACTAGTTCCTACTAACTAGGGACTTCCTGTAGGCCAGTGGTAGGTGATAAAGGCATGTCGCACTTCGGTTGTGGGTTCGATTCCCGCAACCTTGTCTGACGCGACGGGTTGTCGCCCGTCCTATGGGTTGTCCTTTTTCTAAAACTATACTATTATAACATTCCAAAAATAATATCAAAAAGTTCTAGCCTTAAAAAATACTATCTGATGTACGACATAATCCATTCCAGTCTTTAGACTTATCCAAAATACATCTGTCCAATATCATAGTATAAAGAAAATGATTACTAGAAATGTCATTAACCAAGCATGTGAATTCCATCATTTATCACCCATATATCATACGATATATCTTGTTGGTCACATTCCAAACATGTGAATACCTTATTCATGTATTCTATTGAAAAATGAATACCTATTGAACCTTAGTGAAAACATGAATGCTTTCAAAAGTTAACTCTTTCCACATACCAAAATCCCAAAATTTCTATATACTCAAACCATGATATAACTTTGTCAATATATCATTTATGAGCTCATTTCATTATCTCTTTATCCCTTCATTATGCGCATATCATCTTCTTTCCAAAAATATTTGAATCACCTTTCATGGTTACCGGTACCATTCATCATATACTTTCAAAAACTCAAGGAAAGACAACAGTGTAACAATCCTTAGATTTTTCTTTATTCCATAGTACCAAACATTATTCTTGATAAACATACAATCATTCCACTACCTTCTTAAACCACTAACTGAGCTTCATAATTTCTATCATCTCATATATCATTTGTAGTCTCTTCATCATCATCCACATAAATAATACCCATATGACCATGATGATTCTCTTCATAAGATTTTCCCTTAGGTCATTGGTTTGCATAATTCCCATACATTCCACATTTAAACCATTTAATCGTTGTTGATGTCATAGCAATACCATTATCCTTGTCCATGGTGTTAACTAAACCTTTTCCTTTGCACTTACTGGCTTTGTGTCCTTCCTTTCCACACCCAAAGCATCTTCCAGTTCCTTTGAAACATTCTCCTTGATGCGTCTTACCACATGATTTACATGAGGGAAATTGAACTTTATTTCTTCTATGATCATCATGAAACTCCATCTTTCTATTATTATATGAGTCGAGATACTTACCAAAGTTGATATTATTGATCATATTGTGAGATTTCTGATTAGTAATAATAATGATGTTTTGACTTCCAAATCCCATTTAATTTGGTTGCTCATGAAGAATATCATTCCATTGTCCATCATATCCTCCATTATCGTGAATATTTCGGTTTCCAGCCATTTTCTAAAACCCAAAAAGAAAAGTATGAGAGGCAAAAATAATTCTAGGAAAACAACATAATAAAAAGGGAGTACCTTCAATATATAGAATATTAGGTTTAATTCTAAGATCATTACTTTAATTCTAGGACTATAACCTATACGTATACTTAACCTTAGGGACATTCCTAGAGATACCTTGGAAATATCACTAGGGATCTAACTAATATTCTCGCATCCTATTTTTCAAAGGTTGACTAAACCTTTTCTTTGACACCAACTGTAGATACCCAAAGCTTGACGTACATAGAAATTACATTACTTTTGCGGAATACTTAATACATAACATAAACAGACACCAAAGGACCATAATAGTTTATTGTCTTTGGAAACTTGGAACATAATCTTCTAATCTTGGTGAAAGATCTTCAACATCTCCCATAAAGATCTTCCCTTTTTATTTCTAACCTAAAACCTTTATTTATATCCTGGGGAAAAGAAAACATATAAAGGGTGAGCTCAAGTTCTTAGTAAAGATAACATGGAGAAAATAAAACAAACCATATACATTTTAACTTAAATACATGAACATAATATTTAAACATCAAAATCTTGAGCAATTACATAAAACATGGCAGTACGTAAGGCATAGATCATAATGGAACATCAATCATGATAAAATAGCATGATAATAAAACATTTAATTATGGAAAACCATTAAGCACATGATATGATTTCCATAGTATCCAAGGCATTTCTACCAAGACCATCTTAGTGGACAAAGTCCCTTTCTGAATCGAGTTCACTGCTCATTCCAGTCCTGTATCACTGAACCGGATTAACTTACCGTTCCATCCATGTCTATCTCATGAGATATAAATCTTTATCTAATGCATTGGAGGGAGATATAGGTCCCACCCATCTCATAATTAAATCATTCTAACTTGTGCCACAAAATAAACATAAAACACTCATCATAACCCAAAGGATAAAATGGGTGTCATAAACATCATCCCATCATCACATAATCCATATAAAACAAATTTATATCATTTCACCATAAGAAAACTTACACCATGTAAATAATAGAAACATTATAATTGAAACATAAACATGCTAAATAATGTCATCTTAGATGGAAAATAGTTTTGATAAAACACTTGAAAAGAATTCTTGAGGAAAATATACTTTCTTCTTCAAAATCTTTTTCTTTTCAAAAAATACCATGAAATTTTAAAATAAAATGTTTTATTGAAAATAGTCATGAAATATTGTAGAGTAATATTTATTAACATAAGGTGTTATGAAACCATAAAAATCTGTTCATTATGTATAAGTTAAAAAAATAACATTCTTCTCGTACTTTTGTCAGAAAAGTAAAAAAGTACCTCGTATGGTAAACAAAATAAAGATTCCTTACATACCATGTAGTAAAATTAAAAAATGGGTAAAAAGGAATTTAAACATATATGAAAACATTTTTATAAAATAGAGACATGTATGATAAATATAACCCCAGTAAATACTTACGAATAAACAATCTTGGGTAAAAACGAGATTGGAAAAGTTATCCCTGACCTTAAGTCCAATTTCTTCTGTATGCGTTTGAGACTCCTGTATAGTGGATTTAAACATATTATTAACTTGTAACACAACTGTTGGATCTGAATCTACGGATTACACACAAGAGGGGGGTGAATTGTGTCTTTTCAAAATTATTACAATCTCTTCAATTTAGACAAATTCTGTCCACTATGCTTTTGCACGATTAAATATGCAGCGGAAAAAGTAAAAGCATGAACACACGGATGTATAGTGGTTCGGGGAACAGAAGGCCCCTAGTCCACTCCACCAACGCTCAAATCCACGAGCTTGGCGATTTTCACTATCTGGTCCTCGTTTCCACAGACCCGTTCACAACTGAGTACAGGCAGTTGACACCTTTACAAGATTCAGGCAAACACAGTCTTCCTGGTTCAAACACGAACCCACACATCTTAGAACGAGAAGCTGATCACTCAAAAATAAAAAGGGTTTCGATAAAGAAAACACTTCTCCAGTTGTTCTTCACAATTGTAACAGAATGCAATTGACAGTAGATAGATCGTTGTCTTCAGAAAATAAAGATCTGTAATCAAAACAGTTCTGAGTCGATCCAGTTGAAATAGATATTACCAGAAACTTCACAACTTCAGCAGCAATAGATTCACAACAGATAGTCGATGTAGAACACGTGAATCTTCTATCAAGATCTTCCTTCGGTAATAAAGGTTTTACACTTCTTCTCGATCACCAGAAAAGAATGCCTTTACACAATCTCTATTTCTTGCTCGTTAAAAGATCAATCTATATATTTCACACACTTTCCTGTGTATATATATATCCGAAGTTTCCAAGATAGAACATATATATTCAAATCTGAGAAAATCTTCCGCATAAATAGATCCATGAAAATCTCCTTTAGATTCGCGATATTAAATGAAATAACAGAGCCGTTGTAACTCCCCTGAAGAATCGGCATAAAAAGATCCGTTTAAATCAATCAGTAATCCGTTGAAAATCGTCTTTGATTCAGTCAAAGTCGTACTTAATAATCGGCTCGAAATCTGCTTAATAATCCGCTTGTTTGACCAATGCAAAAGGAAATATCGTCTGTCAAAAATATCCCGACGCCAAACGTAGGGTTGATGACGTGGCTCCAAACGTAGGGTTCACAAACGTAAGGTTCACAAACGTAAGGTTCAGAACGTAAGGTTCAGAACGTACATACTTTCTCTTCAGCATTCAAACGTAGGGTTGATCATCCATACTTTGTCTCGCTTCAACTCTTCAAAGAACATACGGTTGATTATAAAAGTAAGATTGATGATCCATACTTTTGAGAAACAAACTCAACACTGAAAACTAACGTACGGTTTCTCTTCCATACTTGTCCAACAACGAAAACGTAAGGTTCCTTCCAAACGTAATGTTCTTCTTCCATACTTTTCAACAACGTAAGATTCATTAACCATACGTTTTAAAATAACGTAAGGTTCCTTAACCATACGTTTCTTTTAACATAAAAAGTAAACTTTTCATCCATACGTTACGTTCATCAACGTAGGGTATGAACAGTGATTCCAGTACACGCTAAAATTGATCTCGCGCTACAGTGATTCCAGAACGCGCTAAAATTGATCTTGCGCTACAGTGATTCCAGAACACGCTAAAATTGATCTCGGAATAAATGAAGTATGAAATCTCGTTGTATGAAATAAATAAATAAAATAAATTCCTGCAAAATACTCAACGAAATAATTAGTAAATAATTAAGGGTATTTGTGAGCATCAAAATCATCATAAAGAGACAGAGTATTATTTGAAATAATCTCCCCCTTTAAAAAACATTATTTTGAATTGTTTGAAAACAATACATTGCTCAACAATCTCCCCCTTTTTGTTGATCACAAAACCCATAAAATAATAGAACTAATTTAATTGCAATCTTTATTGAAAAATTAGTTTTATAAAATTTTAGAATTCTGAAAGGATTAAAACAATATTTAACTATAATAAAATTTCTCCCCCATAAAAATAAATTTTCAGCTAAAAAATAGATAAAAGATAAATGTCTTCTCCCATATATCCAAATTTCTTCATAGGAAACAAATGAATTTAAATGTTGTGTTTATCCAAATTCTCCCCCTTTTTGTGATATCAAAAAGAATGAAAAATTACGGATTTGAACACATTCAATATTGCACTGAACTATAAGTAAATGCTATAATTAACTGTGTATGAATAAGTGAATTTGTTATACTGGCTAACTTAATCATAAATCCATAAACAACAAAACAAAAAAGAAGTAAGAAAAGAATTTTCATTCACAAGCTGTTATATATAAACGATTGTGATATACAGAGGAATCAAGGTTCATAGATAAGATAGGGGAAAAAAAGGGTGTCTATCTCCTTTGAATCGCGGTCTTGATCTCTGTAAACTATTCTCTGAGCCTCTTCATCATCCCATCTCCTAACTTGATGATAAGATCTCTGTTCTCTTGAGTCATATGAATATCTTCAATCAAATTAACTCTGAAAAACTCATGCATTCTTTCTTATTTTTCAACAAAAAGAGCCAGTTTCTCTGATAACTGATTCAAAAGAATCCTAATCGGTTGCTCTCCAGATGTCAACTGATCCACTAAAAATTTCTGATTATCTAGCAAAACTGACAAAGGGGCACTATTACACTGAAGATCGTGTAATCTGTCACTCATATTGCTCATTGCTGCAGTAATTGCTTGAAATCTCCGAATCAAATCAGGTGAAGAGCCTGATCCACTCACAGCATTGTTTGCAACAGACTCAAATTTATTCTCCATGTAAATCTTCATCTCAGACAAATCATCTTTCTTTACCATCTCTGATTTTAACTGATCAACAGCATGCAGCATATCAGTCTTAAACAAATCTACTTCCTGTCTTGAAACAGTAGATTCTTTCAGCTTCTGAAACTTCAACTGCTCTAAGTTCAGAGAATTTCTGAGACTAACATTCCCAGATTCTAATTGAGAGATACGCTTGTACAACTCAACAACTTCTTCTTTTCTCGAATCAGGGGCACCCTGTGCTCTATTCTCATGTCCAGAAATAGGTTGATGAGGCAGGGCAAGTGGTAAAGAATCTGCATCTGACTGTTCTTTGTCCTTGTCCTGACAAGGTTGATCCATTGAACTAGCTTTTGAAGCTTGAAACTCTTCCACTGAAAAATCTTCCTGAAGTACCTCTGTATTAGCTTCAGAAGTATGTTCATCACGAACAGTAGTCTCTATGACTTCTACTGAATGGTCAAGAACAATATTTTCATGTAAATCTTGAGGTCGGGCCACTTCTTCACCAGGCACTGCCTCCATAAGTTGTTCTTGTGGAATTACTTTTTCAACATCCACAGCAGCAGATTGAGGTTCTTTTTGGATTTCCGGTTGAGCTACTGGTTCCTCTATCGGTGCAGTCTGCTCCACAACAGCTTCTCTCACAAATGAATAAGAAATTACCGGTTCAGAGGATTTCAAGGCAGGAGAGATAATTTCATCATCAATTGACCTCTTCCTTCTAGATTGAAGTCCTTCTTGACTTCTCTCTTCCTAAACTTCCTCCATCTCAAAGCGAATTCTCCTTGCCACTGTACTAACCCTTGATTCTGCTTGTCCCTCCTTGGACTTAGCCGGTTGAGCCTGAGCACTCTCCAAGTCTTCCTCAGCTCCAACAGGTAAGAGTTTTCCTTTAATTGTGCTCCAGAAGTATCCTACTTTCCTCAAAGTTCCAGCATTAAAAACATTACTGTGGTGACATTTCACCCCAGCATCTACCAATCTGATCATTCCTCTTTTAAACAAAAACAAAGAAATGAACCTTCCATAAGGGAAAAAGGTCATTCTTGCTTCACTCTGACAGTAGTATCTCAGATATCTTATCATAAACTGAGGAAAATTAAACTTAATATCACACATCAGAAGATACATTATGTACATGTCAGGGTATAGGATTTTCTCCATCTCATCCATCCTTGGTGCTAAACCAGTCTGAACAAATTTTACCAAGATTTTCTGATCGGGCTCCAAATCTTTAATAAACATCTTCTTTATCACTCTGGTTCCAAACAGAAAAGACATAATGTCTTCAGACTTATGTACAGAATCTCCAATATTCCGTAAATCGAAATGAAAAACTCCTTCATGAGGGCAGTTAAGAATTTGACTTATCTCTACAGATGATATGGAAAAGTCCTTATCCTCTATTTGAGCCAATAAACTATCCTCCGTATCTCCAAGGCTAAACTGAACAGTTCTAAAGAAATGTCTCCTTTCTGCCTCATATAGAAACTCAGAAATTTCACTATTAAAAGCTTGCTCAAGGCTTTGAAACGACAACGCTTGCTTCAACAGTAAATTAGTTTCAAACAGCCATTCTAAATCTATGACTTTACCTTGCAGTATTTTCCGACCAACTACTTTAGGTTTCTTTGCAGCACTGCTCTCAGCTTCATCTGGACGCTTAGTCTTTGCCATTTCAACAACGATTTCTGAAGGTTCGTAAGTTTAGGGTTTGAAGATTCAGAAAAGGGTTTTGGAGAAGATGTGCGGTTTTAGGTTTTCGAAAGGGTTTCCGAAAAAGGTGAAACAGTTTAGAAGGTGAAACGGTTCTGACAGCCTTGATTCCCGTGTAATCACTAATCATTACTTTTATTTAAAACAAAATAAAATTACTTATAGCGGGAAACAGAAATTAAGCAGAATTCGAAAACAGAATAAGATTTAAAAAAAAACTATTTAAAATTAAATAAACCTAACTCCCCCTTAATAAATTCAAACCTTGTCGTGGGAAGTGGTTTAGTAAAAATATCTGCTAATTGATTTTCTGTATTTACAAATTCTAAAAATATATCCTTTTTAAACACATGATCTCTTAAAAATTGATGTCTTATATCAATGTGCTTAGTTCTAGAACGACTAATAGGATTTTTTGAAATATTAATTGCACTAGTATTATCACATAAAATAGGTGTATTATTGAAATTTAATCCAAAGTCCATAAGAGTGTTTTTTATCCACAACACCTGTGCACAGCAACTACCTGCAGACACATATTCTGCCTCGGCTGTTGACAGGGCAACTGAGTGTTGTTTCTTACTAGACCATGATACTAAAGACTTTCCTAAAAAGTGACATGTTCCTGAAGTACTCTTCCTATCTAATCTACAGCTTCCAAAGTCAGAATCTGAATATGAAATTAAATTAAAATCAGAGGTTTTTGGATAAAGCAGAGATTGATAAATAGTACCTTTTAAATATCTAAAAATTCTTTTAACATCAGTTAAGTGGGATTCTTTGGGATTTGATTGAAATCGAGCACAAAGACATACTGAATACATTATATCTGGTCTACTAGCAGTAAGATATAACAAACTACCAATCATACCTCTATATAACTTGTTGTCCACTGATTTTCCAGTTTCATCCAAATCAAGTTTTATATTAGTACACATAGGAGTTGTAAATGTCTTGCTGTTTTCAAGTCCAAATTTCTTAAGTAAATCAGTAATGTATTTGCATTGATTTAAAACATTTCCAAAATCTTTTTGAAATATTTTAAGACCCAAAAAAAATTTAATTCTCCCATCATACTCATTTCAAATTCTTTTTGCATTAATTCTGAAAATTCATGACAAAGAATTTTATTGGTTGATCCAAAAATTACATCATCAACATAAATTTGAACCAACAAAACATTATTTTTCACAGTTTTCTTATAGAGTGTTGGATCTGCTAGTCCAACAGTAAAATCATTTTTCAAAAGAAAAGAACTTAGTCTTTCATACCAAGCTCTAGGTGCTTGTTTAAGGCCATAAAGAGCTTTAGTAAGTTTGAAAACAGAATCTGGTTTTTGAGAATTTTCAAAACCAGGAGGTTGCTCAACATAAACTTCCTCCATTAAATAACCATTTAAAAAGGCAGATTTAACATCCATCTGAAATAATTTAAAATTCATATAAGATGCATAGGCTAAAAGGATTCTAATGGCTTCTAACCTGGCTACAGGTGCAAAGGTCTCATCATAATCTATTCCTTCTTCTTGATTATATCCTTTAGCTACTAATCTTTCTTTATTTCTAGTTATTATCCCTTGATCATCCTGTTTATTCCTAAAGACCCATTTAGTTCCTATTACTGGATAATCATGTGGTCTTTCAACTAATTCCCAAACCTTATTTCTCTTGAACTGGTTCAATTCATCCTGCATTGCTATTACCCATCTCTCATCATCTAAGGCTTCTTCTATGGTCTTAGGTTCTTGTTGGGATAGGAAAGCAGAG
The DNA here is from genome assembly GCA_963277665.1 of Viscum album. NCBI lineage: Eukaryota > Viridiplantae > Streptophyta > Magnoliopsida > Santalales > Viscaceae > Viscum > Viscum album. Next base: position 225,323,098 of record OY728159.1, on the reverse strand, counting down.
AATTCAACTATGTTTCCAAAGTTTCTTCTAGTTTGAATACCAGTCTCTAAGTCACCTATCACAGATTCTAAAGGGTGATTCTTTAAGGTTCTAGACTGTCTAGGCATTACATTCAAAGGTTCTTCAGTGTCATGTTCTTCTGAACTGGACTGAATTTCTTTTATATCATTTTCAAAATCATTCTTTAAATTCTCAAGTCTCATGTTTTCATTAGAATCAGGTTCATCTATTTGTTCTATCCTTTTCTCAAAAGGATCAGATTCATCAAATTTCACATGAACTGATTCTTCAACAATCCTTGACTTTTTATTATAGACTCTATAAGCTTTGGAGGTTGCAGAATATCCTAAGAAAATACCTTTATCAGATTTTGGATCAAATTTACCAAGATTATCTTTGGTATTCAAGATGTAAACCTTGCATCCAAAAACTTTAAAGTAATTTACTTTAGGTTTTCTGTTATTCCATAGTTCATAGGGTGTCTTTTTCAAAATAGGTCTTATTAAAATTCTATTCATTATATAACAAGCTGTATTAACAGCTTCTGCCCAGAAATATATAGGTAGGCTATATTCATTTAACATAGTTCTAGCCATTTCTTGAATAGTACTATTTCTTCTTTCTACAATCCCATTCTGTTGAGGTGTTCTTGGAGCAGAGAAGGTGTGTTTAATACCCATGTTTGAGCAAAAGGAATTAAATTCCTGGTTCTCAAATTCTCCACCATGATCACTTCTCAATGAGATTATATTAAAACCTTTTTCATTTTGAATAGATTTACAAAAACCTTCAAATAAACTAAAAGCTTCACTTTTAAATTTCAAAAAGAAAATCCAAGTAAATCTAGAATAATCATCAACTAATACATAAACATACAATTTACCAGCTAAACTTGCTACTCTTGAAGGTCCAAACAAATCCATATGGATAAGTTCTAGAGGTTTAGTTGTAGAAACTTTATTAACAGATTTGAATGATGATTTGTGTTGCTTGCCAAGCTGACATGCATCACAGAATCTGTCATTCTCAAATTTGAGACTAGGCAAATCAGAAACTAGATGTTTCTTAGATAATTTATGTAAAGCATATATATTGCAATGACCAAGTCTTCTATGCCAGATCCAGGATTCACTTATATTAGCAGTTAAGCAGTTTACTTGTTGTTTACACAAGGAATACAAATCCAAAGTATAAACATTATCAGTTCTGGGTGCTCTAAACTTAAACAGTTTATCTTTAGAAACAGTACAACTATTGTTAGTAAAATCAACAGTGTATCCATCATCACAGAGTTGAGAGATACTTATCAGATTGTGTTTTAACCCTTTTACATAAAGTACTTTGTTGATTGAGACTGTCTCTGGATCTCCAACTGTTCCAATACCAATAATCTTTCCTTTGGCATTGTCACCAAAGGTGACAAGTCCTCCTTCCTTTCGAGTAAGAGAAGAGAAATTAGCTGAAGTTCCACTCATGTGTCTTGAGCAGCCACTGTCCATATACCATATTTCTTTCTTTCTTTGGTGACCTGCTACCTGTAAAGACATTCAAACAAATTGCTTTGGTACCCATATTTTGTTGGGTCCAGGAGTGTTAGCAAGCAGTGATCTGGGTATCCAGATTTGCTTTGTTTTCTTAAAATTGATTGAATCATATAGATCGTTGGAAATATAAGCTTTCTTAATTCCACATATTTGAGGTTGTCTTAGAAAACAGTTTTTAGCTATATGAACTTTTGTTCCACAGAAGTTACAAATAACCTGTTTAGTGCTAGGAACAAAATAATTTTTGTATAACTTAGGTTTTTCTCCTTTACTTTCAATTCCAAACCTTTCCTTTTTAATTACAGTTTTTCCAAGTATCTCATTTAAGGTGTTTTCTCCTTTTGTAAAAACTAATGCAGCCTTTTTATAAGATTCTACTTCATCCTGTAGAGTTTTTATTTTTGATTCAAAATTAATTTTATTTGAGTCAGCAGAGTTGTATTTGTCAATTAATTCCTTATGTTGTTTTAGCAAAGTATTTCTCTCATCTGAAATAGCTTTGTGCAAGTTCTTTATAGATTTATATTTTTTAAATAATGAGTCATACCTTTCTTCAAGCATATTGTAGTAAGCTGCAAGTTTTTTATTTGAGAAGCTTGTTTCAGAGTTTGATTCATTATTTGAGTCAGAGGAGTAGTATGAGTGTACCTCATCAGTTTCAGCCATGAAACACATATTTGCTTTTAAATTGGCTTCCTCCTTCTCTGAGCTTGATTCAGAAGAATTACTTGAGTCTTCAGAAACACTCCAAGTAGCTTTCATAGCTTTCTTGTCTTTCTGCTCATAATCATCTCTTTTGAAGAATTTCTTCTTCTTTGTATCTTTCAATTTTGGGCAATCCGGTCTGATATGTCCCATCTTTTTGCATTCATAACATCTCACTTACTTGCTATCCTTTTTGAAGGATTTCTTGAAGTCTTTCTTCTTACTATAGAACTTTCTGAATTTTCTGGCTAGCTGACCCAGTTCTTCATCCGAATTTGAAGAATCAGAGCTTTCTGATTTAGCACTTACTTCTCTGTTCTTCATCTTTCTATCCTTTTGTTGAGAATTCACTTTCAACGCAGTATTTTCCCTTTTTATGTAGACTTTATGCTCATTTACCTCATCTTGCATTTCAGCTTCGTACATCATCAATGTACCAATCAGTTCTCTCATAGTTAGATCTTTAACAGAAGTTGATTGTCTGATTACTGCAGAGATTCCATTCCATCGAGTAGGAAGTACTCTCAGTACCTTCAACGCTTGATCAGCCTGCTTGATTGGTTCTCCTAGAGCTGTTATATTATTGACAATTTCTGTCAATCTTCCATTCATCTGAGTGATGCTCTCTCCTTCAATCATTCTGAAAGTATCGAATTTTAACTTAGCAGTTGCATATCTCATCTGTCTTACATTATCTGTTCCTTCATAAGCAACAGCTATTGTTTGCCACATTTCATATGCAGTCGGGCATTGAGATACTCTGTTAAATTCATCTGGTCCTAGACCACAGATGATTTCATTCATAGCTTTTGAATTTATGTCATACTCAGCCTCTGTAGCAGCACTCCATGTATCGGGATTTTCAGGAATTTCATAGGGAGTCAGAATCTTTGAATAGACTTTGTAACCAAGATTTTTCAGATAAATAATCATACGTGATTTCCAGCAGCCATAATTATCTCCATTAAAGTAAGGTGCTCTGACCATTGACATTCCCTCTCTCATATCAGCCATGATACACTATGTATAATCTTTAAATACTTCTAGCTTGATAAGACTTTAAAAAATAAGAAGCTCCTCCTTTGATACCAATTGTTGGATCTGAATCTACGGATTACACACAAGAGGGGGGTGAATTGTGTCTTTTCAAAATTATTACAATCTCTTCAATTTAGACAAATTCTGTCCACTATGCTTTTGCACGATTAAATATGCAGCGGAAAAAGTAAAAGCATGAACACACGGATGTATAGTGGTTCGGGGAACAGAAGGCCCCTAGTCCACTCCACCAACGCTCAAATCCACGAGCTTGGCGATTTTCACTATCTGGTCCTCGTTTCTACAGACCCGTTCACAACTGAGTACAGGCAGTTTACACCTTTACAAGATTCAGGCAAACACAGCCTTCCTGGTTCAAACACGAACCCACACAGCTTAGAACGAGAAGTTGATCACTCAAAAATAAAAAGGGTTTCGATAAAGAAAACACTTCTCCAGTTGTTCTTCACAATTGCAACAGAATGCAATTGACAGTAGATAGATCGTTGTCTTCAGAAAATGAAGATCTGTAATCAAAACAGTTCTGAGTCGATCCAGTTGCAATAGATATTACCAGAAACTTCACAACTTCAGCAGCAATAGATTCACAACAGATATTCTATGTAGAACACGTGAATCTGCTATCAAGATCTTCCTTCGGTAATAAAGGTTTTACACTTCTTCTCGATCACCAGAAAAGAACGCCTTTACACAGTCTCTATTTCTTGCTCGTTAAAAGATCAATCTATATATTTCACACACTTTCCTGTGTATATATATATCCGAAGTTTCCAAGATAGAACATATATATTCAAATCTGAGAAAATCTTCCGCATAAATAGATCCATGAAAATCTCCTTTAGATTTGCGATATTAAATGAAATAACAGAGCCGTTGTAACTCCCCTGAAGAATCGGCATAAAAAGCTCCGTTTAAATCAATTAGTAATCCGTTGAAAATCGTCTTTGATTCAGTCAAAGTCGTACTTAAGAATCGGCTCGAAATCCGCTTAATAATCCGCTTGTTTGACCAATGCAAAAGGAAATATCGTCTGTCAAAAATATCCCGACGCCAAACGTAGGGTTGATGACGTGGCTCCAAACGTAGGGTTCACAAACGTAAGGTTCACAAACGTAAGGTTCAGAACGTAAGGTTCAGAACGTACATACTTTCTCTTCAGCATTCAAACGTAGGGTTGATCATCCATACTTTGTCTCGCTTCAACTCTTCAAAGAACGTACGGTTGATTATAAAAGTAAGATTGATGATCCATACTTTTGAGAAACAAACTCAACACTGAAAACTAACGTACGGTTTCTCTTCCATACTTGTCCAACAACGAAAACGTAAGGTTCCTTCCAAATGTAATGTTCTTCTTCCATACTTTTCAACAACGTAAGATTCATTAACCATACGTTTTAAAATAACGTAAGGTTCCTTAACCATACGTTTCTTTTAACATAAAAAGTAAACTTTTCATCCATACGTTACGTTCATGAACGTAGGGTATGAACAGTGATTCCAGTATGCGCTAAAATTGATCTCGCGCTACAGTGATTCCAGAACGCGCTAAAATTGATCTTGCGCTACAGTGATTCCAGAACACGCTAAAATTGATCTCGGAATAAATGAAGTATGAAATCTCGTTGTATGAAATAAATAAATAAAATAAATTCCTGCAAAATACTCAACGAAATAATTAGTAAATAATTAAGGGTATTTGTGAGCATCAAAATCACCATAAAGAGACAGAGTATTATTTGAAATAATCTCCCCCTTTAAAAAACATTATTTTGAATTGTTTGAAAACAATACATTGCTCAACAACAACCACAATAATATTTATGATATCATATATGATTCACTTACGACTTTATATTATCCTTCCATTGTCAATTCCATGTTAAAGCAGCGTTTTTGGTAAAATCGTTTCATTTATCGTCCGTGTTTTGACTTGTAATTATCAATATGATTACTTAGATCATGATTACTTAATTCCAGAATATAAAAAATGATTTATATATAATATATATTCAGAATATACATATATATAATAGATATATAAATGGAAATAAATACGTCATTCATGGAGACGGTAGGCCGTACACACGCATGAACGCTGTTTTCCATTTCCTTATTGAATTGAATGGAATTTAGTAGATTACATACATAGATATATACATAAATAAAGTAGAATTATTATTTCATATATTTCATGATTACTTATTATATATACTTTATAATCATTCTTGAATTGTAAACATGGAAAATGAATCTCATCGCGTCGTGGAGACGGTAATCCGTACGTACGCACGAGCGATGATATCGTTCCCATATTTATTGAATGTAATTGGAGTGGAAGATATAATATCTTAGAATCAGTATGTTGTTATAATAATCATATATAGTTATTCTTTACACCATTATAACCATCCAAGTAAGGTGGTGGTGGAAAAACTGATTACACCACGGCGTGGAGATGGTATTCCGTACGTACGCACGCGCGGTGATTTCGTTTTCCGTACGATGGATAGAAGGTGAAATAGGGTTGTTTCATATTTATAATAACATATCAGTATATAATTAATACTTATGTAATTACTTTATAATGAAACAACTAAATAAGAGGAAGTAGAAGAAGAAATAAACTTGAAAGAGACGGTAGAAGAGATTACCTCTTCCTCGACGCACCTCCTTTAAACTCCTTCTTAGGGCACTAGAGTTGGTCTTTTGAAAATACCAAAACCTATATGATATAACTATAGAGGTTGAGAAGAGTAATTGGTAGGTTTTATCCTAGTTTCAAGGCTCAAAAGGGTGTGAATAGAAGAGGTAGGAGGTGCCCTTTTATAAGGGAGGAGAGGGGCACATTTGGAAAGTGTGAAAATATTATTTTATTATAAACTTATCTTCAGTTTCAAAAGGTCAAAAAATCATTAAATATGAATATAAGATGACTCATGGTAGAAATAAAATCATACAATCAGAATTGGACATGTTTTTGATAATATTTTAATCATTATAATCTTATTTATTTAAATCATTTATTAATGAGGTAAATACTGCATCATTATTGTGTCATAAATAATTTAATTTATTTGATGTCTAAAAATTATAAAAAAACACCACCATGTATTAAATCTATTTAGCGTTCCAATGAATATTTATAGTCTAAAAGATAATTTATATAACCCCTTATAAAAATTAATTACTAAAAGATTTTTGTTAATGTCAATTTTGTCTTTACATTAAATTAATTAATCCAAATTGTCATTATCACTACCAAGTGGCTCAATGTGGTCCCAAAATAGACCCAAGGATTCCCATGTTCGGACACTACTAATCCAATAAGGTTAGGACAAGTGTTAATGTAATTTTGAATTATTATAATATTCTTTTAACCTTGAATTACCCTATTTACCTTTAACCGCGGTAAATAAAAGTCAAAAGTTATTGTTCACCAAAAATTATTTTCATCTTATTGAACCAAATTTTACTTCTTGATAACAACCATGTATGTTGGATTTTTGAAATTCAATTCACAGAAGTGGTAAAATTTCATTTAAATTAAAGAGTCAGTTTTTTAAACTACCACTAAGTGGTTTCACTATTCATCAAAAATTGAAGTTTTTCAGAAAAATACAAAAAATTCAGACTAAGCTATATTTGATATTCCAAATTCAAAAATGATTTCTATTTTTCAAAATTCAAAACATAGAAGTTGAATTAATTAATTTTAAAATTAATTCTCGTTATCAAAACAAATAGCGTGTTTTTAAGAAACAATAATTATCAAAAGATCGATACTTGTTTATGTCCAAATTCAAAGTAAAATTAATTACAATGACAAAAATTTGATTAAATGGTAAAAATATATTCTAATTACACTTTAAAACCAAATAAAAATATAATCTAACCATATAAATTATTTTGATGAAAAAAGTTTTTTTAATTAAAATATAGCTTGTTTTTACCATTCATTAAAATATGAAAGTTATCAGAATAATATGAAAAAATTATCCAAATTAAATTTTTATAACCTGATTCCAAGTAAGAATTTTATTTTTTTAAATTGAACTTATAAACATGTCAAAAACTATATTTAAAGTGGGTGCTCCATCAAAAGGCGGCAAAACTGCATTTTTTGAAAAATACTTATTTTACCTGAAAAATTTATTTAGTTCTCATACCATGTTCTAGAAATTATGTAAGATGAATAATAATGTTATAAAATTCAAAATGTAGTTAATACTATTCATAACGGCTAGTCCATAATAATATTATAACAATATATCATTATTTAGTGAAACCCGGTATTGTGTACTACACACGCTATCGAGGAAGGTCACGATTGCGTGTAATGCAAGCCAAGTCAGGGCTCCGTGTAGTGAAAACTCTATTTGGTGTTGCGTATAACATAATCAAAACTTATTTCATTTATACATTAAACAAAATCTATACTTAATGTTGCGTAGAATAATTTCCACAAAACTAACTTGAAATTGTGTGTAACACGAGCCAAGAATAGTGTCGTGTATACTGCAAGCTAATATGGTGTTGCGTATAGTACAAGATAATCTTTGTGTAGTGTATAATAGAATAAATCAAAGAAATTAAAAATAATATATCTCATAAAATCTCGGGGTGTTACATTATACCCCCCTTAAAATGAATTTTGCCCTCGAAATTCATTGGGGTTATAAATCGTTTACTACTTGAAAGTTTCATTCACAGAAACCCACATTGTAAAAAGGAATACTAAATCATCATTTTAAAAAGGAAAGTTAGAAAAAAAAATGGATACCCAAAGTAACTCATCACTTGGGTTCCCACATAGGAGTATATAGGTGAAAATATGGATATGGAAGATAAATCCAACCGTCAAGTTCTGATAGAGAGTGGTAGAGAACATGGCTATGAAAAACCCAACAATCGCAAAGCCATAAATTTGTGATGAACTAAGGTACCATCTGATTCATCAGATATGAGAGTACTAGGACAAAAATTTTGGTTTCCAAGATCATTTTCCTAACATTGATGAACTTTTACATAAGGAGAAATACTTACTTGATTTTAGTGTAATATCATTGTTGGTCATTCCATGAACAATTTCCACTTCATCTCTATTTAAAGAAATGAAGCTGAATTTTTCATTCATGAAGTGTTAGAAGATCATGTGATAGAATGATAAGTCATCCCATCCGTTTCTATCACAAAAAGCTTAGCATAAGTTATTAAATATAAATAAGTCCATCTATGGTGAGATTAATCGTATATGATTCCAACAATTGACTTATACTTCATCTATCATACCGCTTAATAAAATAAAACTAGTTCCTACTAACCACGGACTTCCTGTAGGCCAGTGGCATGTGATAAAGGCCTGTCGCACTTCTGTTGTGGGTTCGATTCCCACAACCTTGTCTGACGCAACAGTTTGTCACCCGTCCTACAGGTTTTCCTTTTTCTAAAACTATACTATTATAAAATTCCAAAAATAATATCAAAAGGTTATAGACTTAAACAATACTATCTGATGTCCGGCATAATCCATTCCAGTCTTTAGACTTATCCAAAATACATCTGTCCAATCTCATAGTATAAAGAAAATGATTACTAGAAATTTCATTAACCAAGCATGTGAATACCATCATTTATAACCCATATATCATACAATATATCTTGTTGGTCACATTCCAAACATGTGAATACCTTAATCATGTATTCTCTTGAAAAATGAATACCCATTGAACCATAGTGAAAACATGAATGCTATCAAAAGTTAACTCTTTCCACATACCAAAATCCCAAAATTTCTATATACTCAAACCATGATATAACTTTTTCCATATATCAGTCATGAGCTCATTTCATTATCTCTTTATCCCTTCATTATGCGCATATCATCTTCTTTCCAAAAATATTTGAATAACCTTTCATGGTTACCAGTACCATTCATCATATACTTTCAAAAACTCAAGGAAATACAACAGTGTAACAATCCTTAGATTTTTATTTATTCCATAGTACCATACATTATTCTTGATAAACATACAATCATTCCACTACCTTCTTAAGACACTGACTGAGCTTCATCATTTCTTTCATTTCATATATCATTTGTAGTCTCTTCATCATCATCCACATAAATACTACCCATATGACCATGCTGATTCTCTTCATGAGAGTTTCCCTTATGGAATTGGTTTGCATAATTCCCATACATTCCACATTTAAAACATTTAATCATTGTTGATGTTGTAGAAATACCATTATCATTGTCCATGGTGTTAACTGAACCGTTTTCTTTGCACTTACTGGCTTTGTGTCCTTCCTTTCCACACCCAAAGAATCTTCCAGTTCCTTTGAAACATTCCCCTTGATGTCTCTTCCCATATGATTTACATGAGGTAAATTGAACTTTATTTCCTCTATGATCATCATGAAACTCCATATTTCTCTTATTAGGTGAGTCGAGATACTTACCAAAGTTGATATTATTGATCATATTGTGAGATTGCTGATTAGGCATAATAATGATGTTTTGACTTCCAAATCCCATTTCATTTGGTTCCTCAGTAAGAATATCTTTCCATTGTCCATCATATCCTCCATTATCGTGAATCTTCCTGTTTCCATCCATTTTCTAAAACCCAAAAATAATAGTATGAGAGGAAAAAATAATGCTAGGAAAACAACATAATAAAGGGGGAGTACCTTCAATATATAACTTCTTAGGTTTAATTCTAAGATTGTTACCATAATTCTAGGACTATAACCTATATGTATACTTAACCTTAGGGACATCCCTAGACATACCTTATAAATATCTCTAGGGATATCACTAAAGTTCTCACATCCTAGTTTCCAAAGGTTGACTAAACCTTTCCTCTGATACCAACTATAGAGACCCAAAGCTTGACATACATAGACATTACATTACTTTTGAGGAATACTTAATACATAAAAAAACAGACACCAAAGGACCGTAATAGTTTAGTGTCTTTGGAAACTTGGAACATAATCTTCTAATCTTGGTGAAAGATCTTCAACATCTCCCATAGAGATCTTCCCTTTTTATTTCTTTCCTAAAACCTTTATTTATATCCTGGGGAAAAGAAAACATATAAAGGGTGAGCTCAAAATCTCATTAAGGGTAAGCATGGAAAAAATAAAACAAACCATATACATTTGAACTTAAAAACATGAACATAACATTTAAACATCAAAATCTTGAGCAATGACATAAAACATGGCAGTACATAAGGAATAGATCATAATATAACATCAATCATGATAAAATAGCATGATAATAAAACATTTAATTATGTAAAACCATTAATCAAGTGATATTATTTTCATAGTAGCCAAGGCATTGCTACCAAGACCATCTTAGTGGACAAAGTCCCTTTCTGAATCGAGTTCACTGCTCATTCCAGTCCTGTATCACTAAACCAGATTAACTTACTGTTCCTGCAATGTCTATATCATGAGATATAAATCTTTACCCAATGCATTGGAGGGAGATATAGGTCCCACCCATCTCATAATGAAATCATTCTTACTTGTGCCACAAAATAAACATAAAACACTCATCATAACCCAAAGGATAAAATGGGTGTCATAAACATCATCCCATCGTCACATAATCCATATAAAACAAATGGATATCATTTCACCATAAGAAAAATTATACCATGTAAATAATAGATACATTATACTTGAAACATAAACATGTTAAATAATGTCATCTTAGATGGAAAATATTTTTGATAAAACACTTGAAATGAATTCTTGAGGAAAATATCCTTTCTTCTTCAAAATCATTTTCTTTTCACAAAATGACATGAAATTTTAAAAGAAAAGGATTTTTTTGAAAATAGTAATGAAATATTTTAGAGTAATCTTTATGAACATAATGTGTTATGAAACCGTAAAAATCTGTTCATTCTGTATAAGTTAAAAAAAATAACATTCTTCTCGTACTTTTGCCGGAAAAGTCAAAAAGTACCTCGTATGGTAAAAAAAGAAAGATTCCTTACATACCATGTAGTTAAAGTCAAAAATGGTTAAAAAGGACTTTAAATATACATGAAAACATTTTTAGAAAACAGGGACATGGATGATAAATATAACCCCAGTAAATACTTATGAATAAACAATCTCGGGTAAAAACGAGATTGGAAAAGTTATCCCTTACCTTATGTCCAATTTCTTCTGTATGTGTATGAGACTCCTATATAGTAGGTTTAAACATATTATTAACTTTTAATAGAACCATAATAATATTTATGATATCATATATGATTCACTTATTACTTTATATTATCCTTTCATTTGTCAATTCCATGTTAAAGTAGTGTTTCGGGTAAAATCGTTTCATTTATTATTTTTGTTTTGACTTGTAATTATTAATATGATTACTTAGATCATGATTACTTAATTCCAGAATATAAAACATGATTTATATATAATATATATTCAGAATATACATATATATAATAGATCGATAAATGGAAATAAATACACCGTTCATAGAGACGGTAGGCCGTACGTACGCATGAACGCTGTTTTTTATTTTCTTATTGAATAGAATGAAATTAAGTAGATGACATACATATATATATACATAAATACAGTAGAATTATTATTTCATATATTTCATGATTACTTATTATATATACTTTATAATCATTCTTGAATTTTTAACATGTAAAAATGAATCTCATCGCGTCGTGGAGACGGTAATCTGTACGTACGCACGAGCAATGATATCGTTCCCATATTGGTTGAATGGAATTGGAGTGAATGATATAATATATTATAATCAGTATTATGTTATAATAATCATCTATAGTTATTATTTACACCATTATACCCATCCAAGTAATGTGGTGGTTGAAAAACTGATTACACCATGGCGTGGAGACGGTATTTCGTACGTACGCACGCGCGGTGATTTCGTTTTCCATAGGATGGATAGAAGGTGAAATAGGGTTGTTTCATATTTATAATAACATATCATTATATAAGTAATACTTATGTTATTAATTTATAATGAAACAACTAAAGAAGAGGAAGTAGAAGAAGAAAGAAACTTGAAAGAGTCGGTAGAAGAGATTACCTTTTCCTCGATGCACCTCCTTTAAACTCCTTCTTAGGGAACTAGAGTTGGTCTTTTGAGAATACCAGAACCTTTATGATATAACTAGAGAGGTTGAGAAGAGGAATTGGTAGGTTTTGTCCGAGTTTCAAGGCACAAAAGTGTGTGAAGAGAAGAGGGAGGAGGTGCCCTTTTATAAGAGAGGAGAGGGGCACCTTTGAAAAGTGTGAAAATATTATTTTATTATAAACTTATCTTCAGTTTCAAAAGGTCCAAAAATCATTAAAGATGAATATAAGATGATTAATGGTCGATATAAAATCATCCAATCAGAATTGGACATGTTTTGGATAATATTTTAATCATTATAATCTTATTTATTTAAATCATTTATTAATGAGGTAAATACTGCATCATTATTGTGTCATAAATAATTTAATTTATTTGATGTCTAAAAATTATAAAAAAACACCACCATATAGGAAATATTTTTATCTTTTAAATGAATATTTATAGTCAAAAATATAATTTATATAACCTCTTATAAAAATTAATTACTAAAATATTTTTGTTAATGTCAATTTTGTCTTTACATTAAATTAATTAATCCAAATTGTCATTATCACTACCAAGTGGCTCAATGGGGTCCCCAAATCGACTCAAGTATTCCCATGGTCTTCCAATACTCATCCAATAAGGTTAGGATAAATTTTAAGGTAATTTTGAATTATTATAATATTCTTTTAACCTTGAATTACCCTATTTACCTTTAACCGCGGTAAATAAAAGTCAAAAGTTACTATTCACCAAAAATTATTTTCATCTTATTGAACCACATTTTACTTCTTGATAACAACCATGTATGTCGGATTTTTGAAATTCAATTCACAGAAGTGGTAAAATTTCATTTAAATGAAAGAGTCAGTTTTTTTTAACTACCACTAAGTGGTTTCACTATTCATCAAAAATTGATGTTTTTCAAAAAAATACAAAAAATTCAGCCTAAGATATATTTGATATTCTGAATTCAAAAATTATGTATATTTATTCAAATTCAAAACATAGAAGTGGCATTAATTAATTTTAAAATTAATTCTCGTTATCAAAACAAATAGTGTGTTTTTAAGAAACAATAACTATCAAAAGATCGACACTTGTTTATGTCCAAATTCAAAGTGAAATTAATTCCAATGACCAAAATTGGATTAAATGGTAAAAATATATTCTAATTACACTTTAAAAACAATTTAAAAGATAATCTAACCATATAAATTATTGCGATGAAAAAAGTTGTTTTTAATTAAAATATAGTGTGTTTTTACTATTAATTAAAATATAAAAGTTATCAGAATAATATGAAAATTTTATCCAAATTAAATTTTTATATCCTGATTCTAAGAAAGAATTTTATTTTGTCAAATTGAACTTATAAAAATGTCAAAAACTAGATTTAAAGTGGGTGCACCATCAAAAGGCTGCAAAACTGCATTTTTTGAAAAATACTTATTTTACACGAAAAATTTATTTAGTTCTCATAGCATGTTCTAGAAAATATGTAAGATGAATAATAATTCTATAAAATTCAAAATGTAGTTAATACTATTCATAACTTCTAGTCCATAATAATATTATAACAATATATCATTGTTTAGTGAAACCCGGTATTGCGTACTACACACGCTATCGAGGAAGGTCGTGATTGCGTGTAATGCAAGCCAAGTTAGGATTGTGTGTATTGAAAACTCTATTTGGTGTTGTGTATAACATAATAAAAACTTATTTCATTTATACATTAAACAAAATCTATACTTAATGTTGCGTAGAATAATTTCCATAAAATGAACTTGAAATTGTGCGTAACATGAACCAAAAATAGTGTTGCGTATACTGCAAGCTAATACGGTGTTGCGTATAGTACAAGCTAATATTGGTGTAGTGTATAATAGAAGACATCAAAGAAATTAAAAATAATATATCTCATAAAATCTCAGGGTGTTTCAGAGGGGGTCCCACATCTACACTTTTTCAATTGTGGGGAGTCAACTGGACTCCCAAAGCCAGTTGATGCCTTTCAAACACTTCTTTTGGTAAGGCCTTTGTAAAAATATCTATAACTTATTTTTTTTTAAAGGTTGGGGTCGAAGCCTCATTTTATTATTAAAGCAAAGAAAACACCACTTTTGACTGGGTAGAGGGAGACCCATCACATAGTTCAAAAGCCCAAGGGCATGAAAGCCCATTTTTTGCCCAAAGAGCCCTCTAGTGAATAGTACTACTACAATACCTTGGTTTCTAAAGTACAACCGCCGCTATAGTTCCTACTACAGTGCCTCCACTGCTACTGTGTCACCGCTGCTACAGTTTCGTCGCTGCTACAGTACTACTACAATGCCCTACTATAGTACTGTTATAGTAACCCAAATATTTGTCCCTACCCAGATTTGATCCTAGGTTTTTTAGATGCCAAGCAGGAGCCTTTACCACTTGGGTACAGACTCATTGGAATGACTTGTTGTTATTTTGGCACATACTCCAACTTCATAAGACCTTCCTCCACCTTCTCTTTGATAAAATGATATATTATTTCAATGTGATTTTTCCTTGAGTGATGGACCAGATTTTTTCTAAGATTTATAGAACTTTGATTATCACAATGAATTCCAATTGGATATTTCATATCAACTCCTATATCCTCAAGATTCTACTTCATCTACAATAATTGTGTTCATGCTTGAGTTGTCATAATATACTCATCTTCTGTAGTGCTTAATGAAATGTAGCCTTGTTTCTTGCTCAACCAAGAAATTTGTAGTCCACCAAGATAAAAAGCACCTTCATACGTTGATTTCCTATCAATTGTTGAACCGGACCAATCTACATTTGTATATCCCAATAACTCCTACTATGATCATTCATTATATATCAAACCAAAATTCACAGTGCCTTTGATATACCTAAGTATTCTTTTCACTACAAGCATGTGGCTTTCTTTGGTATTTCTTTGATATTTCACTTCTTGGCATGTGGGAAAAAATATAAAGACTTGTCGCTATCAGATATAGTAAACTTCCAATAATTTGCTTGTATTATGTGATATTAACAGCCTTTCCATCATCATCCTTTGATAATCTCATCTGAGTAGCAACCATAGTCTTCATCTCCTTATAATTTTCCACTCCAAATCTTCTCAGAACCTTCTTGGCATATTTATATTGATAAATAAAAGTGTTATTACTTACCTGTGTCACTTGTAAACCAAGGAAAAACATCATCTCACCAATCATTAACATTTCAAACTCACTTTTCATGAATTTATAAAATGATCTGCATTTTTCTTCATCTTATCGACCAAATATTATTTCATCGACATAAACCATAACCATCATCATTTTATTACTTTCTTTATTGAAATAGATATTATAATCAACTCCACTATGTTGAAATCTAAGCTTCTTCAAATACTGATCAAGTCTCAAATACCATGATCTCGATTCTTGTTTCAACACATATAGTTCCTTCTTCAAACAACAAATTATGTTCTAATATTCATGAATGAGAAAACCATATGGTTGCTCAATATAGACTTTTTCTTCTAGAACTCCATTCATAAATGATTACTTGACATCTATCAGGAAAACCTTGAACTTTCTTTGCACTACTATGAACAAGAATAATCTGATTGTCTCCAACCTTGTAATGGGTGAAAATGTCTCATCAACATCAATACCCTCTATCTGGGAGTACCCTTTTCACACAAGTCATTCTTTGTTTCAAATAACAACACCATGTTTATTCATTTTGTTACGAAAGACCCATTTTGTCTCGATGAAATTCTTGTCTGCTGGTCTTGAAACAATCTCCCATGTTTGATTATTTTCAATTTGGTCAAGCTCTTCATTCATAGATTGAACCCAATTATCATCTCCATATTCTTCATCAAAACATTTAGGTTCTACCTGTGATAAGTATTATGGTTGTTTTAGATTCTTCATTATTTTTGTGTGAACTAGTGTTATCTAATCACAAATTATGTTCTGATTTTCAATTTCATCTCTTCTTGTTGGTCTCTAGGAAGACACTGATTTATTCTCATCATCTGAGTTCTTCTTCTGAATCAACCTCTAGAGCTGGACCATCTTCTAACATGCTCATATATTTATCACTATCCTCCTAAGTATGATCATGTATTTTCTGAATATTATGTTCATTCTCTACTATAGTCACATAATGACTTTCAAATATCTTTTCTAGCCACTTATTGAAGCATTTATATGCTTTTATTTTCTTTATGTATCCAAGAAATATCCCTTCATCCCCATGGGATTCAAACTTCCTATGTTTCTCCTTATTGAGAATGAAAAAATTTACTTATAAAGACTCCAAAGTACTTCAATGATGGCTTCTTTACATACCATAACTCATATGGAGTCTTATCCTCTTTCAGACAAAGTAAATCTCTATTTGAAGTGTAGATTTTTTTCATCAATACTTCTTTCCAAAATTTCTTCAGAAGGTCTTTCTCAATGAGCATTGTTCTGGCCATGTTGTTGAAAATCTGATTTCTTCTCTCGACTACTCTATTCTACTATGGAGTTCTTACTGCTAAAACAATATTCCTTATCCCATGTTTCTCAAGATAATCATCTACTAGGCTATTTGTGAACTTAGTTCCATTATCTGTTTGAATCGTGTGAATTTTCTAACCAAGCATCTTTTCACATTCCCATCGATATCTTTAAATACAACTGAACACTTCAGATTTGTGGGTGATGATTGAAACCCATTCCATTATACTGTAATCATCAATGAAAAGAACATAATATCTCCTCTCATCAATAACCCTTGGAGAAATTGGCCCACACACATCAATATGCACTAGATCAATAAATATTTTTGACTTTTTCTCCTTTGGATTATATGTATTTCGAATGATCTTCCCTTGTTGGTAGGCATCGCATATATGGGTACAATCACATGATAATCTAGGGAGATTTAGAGTAGAATTATATTTCACCATATATTCTAAGGACATTGGGCTTATATGGCCAAGATGCTTATGCCACAACTTTTTTTCTTCTTCCATGGACAAAAATCACATATCTTCTTCTCCACTCATGAGGTAGAGATTCCATTTTGTACACTTTTCCTGAAATACAGTAGTACCATATTTTTCATTTATGACACATAATTTCTTGGAAAAGCTTATGGAATGCCCTGAGCCACACAATTAACTGACACTAATAAAGTTGTGACTAATCCCTTCAACAACCAAGACACATACTCGTCTCATGTCTTTTCCTCCAAACTTGGATTTTACTGAACCAATAATTTTTAGTACCTCATTATTACCAAATCTTATGATACCTTCATTATAATACCCAATTTCGGTCACTAGATACTTATTTCCTATCATATGCTAAGTGCATCCACTATCAATAATCCATATCTCAGTGTGATCTAATGCTTTGAACACAATTTCTGCAACCATCACCTGTTCATCTCTTTTATTTTTAACCCATGTTTGTGATTTCATACTCGACATGGAATGATAATCCTAATATTCCTCAGTATATGATGGACTAGCATAATCTTACAGAGCTGCAAATTGATTTTTTATTTTCAAATCATCTGATAATTCTTTTGGTTTCTTCTTATTACCACATTCTATCAACTTTAGCACATTATTTTGTATTATTGAAGGGAAATATCTTTCCATATGTCTGAGTCCCCCACATCTGAAATAGTGACCATAAAATGATGACATAAAATATTGAACTTTGTGTGATTTCCACTATTGGTGTTGTTTCCTTCAATACCTCTTTGCTATGGAACAAACATTTTTTGAATGTATCATCTTTCCACAACAATAGCATCTTATGTGAGGTATATTCCTGTGTGCCAATGCTACACTACTGACTGCCCCTTGAGTTCTCTGAATCTTATGATTTTGCTTCATACCCAAATCAATATTCAATCTCAGATTTGGTGCTTGTGGTATGACTTCAATTGTTACTACTTTTTGTTTTTTACCAAACCCCACTCCAACTTTATCATTCAGATTTGATTGTTGCTTCTATTCTGCTGGGCCACTGTGCTCAACATTCATCATCTCTGTTTCCTGTATGATCCTCTTTCTCGATTTCTTATTGAGAGTCGATGGTTTTTCTTAATCCTTAACTCTCCATCATAGACCAATGAATTTCTTGTTCAAGTTCTTTGATACATTTGATTTGATCTTTTCCAGTTTCAGTCAAACTATCGATTTCCTTTTTCTATTCCTCAATTTTGAGCTTGTACTCAACAACCTATTTTGAATTTTTTGGCATTAAAGACTTTATTTTTTTAATTTATTCATTTATATTAGACTTCTATTATTCTTTTTGTTTTATATATTTTTTTGGAATCATGAACCACTTTGTTGGATTTACTTGTTTTACATCTCTAAACATCTATTTCCTTAAGATCAGCTTCAAGATCGACCTAAAGTTCAACTCTTCCTTCAAATTCTCCTTATTCATTGTCGCTTTCTTATTTTTTTGAAGAATTTCTAACAAAAACTACCATAGCCTCAGCTCTATGGTCTTTACATTCCTCCAATTATTTTGACTTAGATTCTTATGAACTATTATCTTCTCTTGATAGTAGATTCTTCTTTTTGAAGAAATTTTTCTTAAACTTTTTCTTCCCTTCCAAGTTGGCTGAATATTTCTTCATAGGAATTCCAACATCATCCTCATCATCTTCCTAACACTTATTTGGGAACCTTGCTATAGGATTTCGAATATTTAAAAATCAAAATCATTCAAGTGGAAGTTTCCCTTTGAACTTTCCTTTTCATATTTGATGATTTGAGGAAAGTAATGACATCACCTCATCTGTCTCTTCTTCTTCTTGACAATATTCAATAGAGAGCTTGTTCATGGCCTTGAATTCAAACTATTTGGATTTTCCCTTTTCTATAGCATCGTTATCATCATTTCTCATTTCATATGATACAATGGTACTATGAAAGTTATCCAATGTCAGCTCTTTCGGGTCTTTATCTCCCAAAACCGAAAACTTCTAATTGAATTGAGGTGGAAGTTTTCTTAAGATACGCTTCACAATTTTTATATCTTCGATAACTTCTCCAAGACCACACATTACTTCCACAATGACATTTACCCTATCAAATAATGTATCAAAAGACTCATTAGGGTTCATTATGAGATCCTCATACTTGTTCCATAGAACTTGCAGCTTTTCTTCTATGACCTTTGAGTCACCCTCATAGATATTCAACAATTTTTCCCACATAGCATGTGATGTTTTACATGAAATCACCATCATATAAATTTCATTTGATAGGGATCCCCATAAAGTATTGATCCCTTTATCATCAGTATCTAATTCCCTTCTTTCAACTTCTGATAAGGCACCACTATTGATGTTGGTATATATTCCATGCATAGCTACTGTGAAGACATCCATTCCTAATGATCGGAAGTAGTGATGCATCTGATTCTTCCATAGTTGAAAATTATTTCCATTGAATATTGGAATTACTTTGTGATTGACCACCTCCATTTATTCTATTGAGAGAGAACATCTGGCTTTGAACCTTTCCCTATGATACCAACTATTAGGTCCACTAGGTTGAATACCCTGAGAGGGGGATGAATCAGGGTATGATAGATTAAAACTTCTGCCCCTTCAGATCTTGTTTTATTGTCAAAAAAATACACTTCTCTCTTTATCACATGGTAATATATGAATAGAAATGAAATCATTCATAGTACAAAATTATTTTTACTTGGTTCACCCTCACTAGGCTACGTCTAAGGAGCATATAACCAGAAATGTGTTGTTGTACCAAATTCACTAAGGCTTACTTCCAATAATGATTAAAAGGTTTGGGCATAATATTTTATGCCCAAGCTCACTACATTTACAAGGTTTAGGTTCTACTCACAGTATTTACAAGGGTCTCTCTTTATGCCTCTTTCTCTGGATCACTGCTGGTGGAAAGGTTCATCGTCTTCCTCTTCCTTCACTCACTGCTCTTGGAAAGGAATCCACTCACATTTTATATACTTATAGGTCAAAATGGTTTATGGACATGTATATCCCTTCATTTTCATGAATTATTTCATCCTCAACTTTAGTTAGATGCTCTATTGAAGTACCTTTTTTACCCATAGATGAAAACAACCTTTCTTTGTACTGTTAAGAAACAGGAATGACTTTTGAAAACTAATTTGAAGCTTTTATAAACTTCCTTGTATGCCCCACAAACCACCTTGCTCCTCCGCATACTATATACTGGGTATGGTACACAGAACACCTCCTTCGCATATCACTACCAATTTCATGAACTTTTCTCTATCCACGAGATACTTATGCCTTCATTGTTGCATACCGCCTCTGTGTACTGACTTCGTGAACCTCTTCTGCGAACTACTTATGTGAACCACCTACTTCCATGAACCACCTACAGAGTTCCTCCTTCCACGTACCAAAATTCATTCTTTGTGTACCAAACTTCCTCTTCTACGTACCACATCTTCAACTTCCACATACTGAACTTCCATTCTAGACTAAAACTCCCCACAAAAACACTTTCTTGATCTATTCTGCGAACTGCTTCACCCTTTGCGTAATCACTTCCTGCAAACTCTTTAGAACTTAGCTGAATCTCTTCTCGAACAAATAGATGTTTTATAATGATAATTGATCTACTTTTAATCATATTATTATAACTCCTTATATAGGAAAATATATCAGCAAAAATCACTAATTCAATATTTATTGAATATTAATTTGGTACACCCTTCTCTGCATACCACTTCTCTCACTGCGAACTGCACCCATTCCGTGAACCATTTTTCCACCATGGTCTATGTACTGCCTTTACTACTATGTGGTTCCATTATCTCCCACCATCCCATGAAATTTCATGCCCTCTATATACCACATTCCCTTCGCCGCAAACCATTTTCATAGGCCATTTTTGGTTCCACAAACCGCTCCTGCGTACCGTTCCCATTGTCTGGTACGCAGCCATGAAATATTCTCGAACATGATACGTGGTCCATGTTATGAGGTATTTAGTTCTCTTATTTTCCTGATTTCATTTTCTGTTCTTCACATCGTTCACTCCTATGATGAAAACCTTCCTTTTTCAAACACAAATTCCCGATTTTGAGGCCTAAAAATTTGGCAAACATTGGGAAACTACACCACCTTAAAAACCTATCTTCGGTAAACACCAACTATTCTCATTCATGGTCATCTTTCTTTGTCAACAAACATGGTCACACCCAAAACATACTAATATGACACCTTGAGGGAGTTTTTTCCAACAATTTTGCAGCCATCATTTCACATCTCAATGAGAAGCTCAGAGCTAGATTGGTATGTCTCGTCTAGGGTATCGATAAGGGATATTAGGGGTCATATCCTTCCATGTAATTCCTAACTCAAGAGTTCTGGTCATAGAACCCATCATTGTTTCAAGTTTATGGTGGTCCAAATTTAGTTGAGAACTGGATCGAGTTGATGCAGATGATCTTTGAGCAGCTAGAGACACCCCAGGACAAAGGGTGAAGTTGTCTATGTACATGATCAGGGGATCGGATAAGAATTGGTGAGACATAAATGTTCAAGAGAGAAAACATGAGGGACTGGCCTGGAAGGACATTGAGGCCAAGTTCTTCAAGAACCTATTTCTAGAGATGCTGAGTACGGAGAGATATCGGGTGTTCTTGAGCCTAAAGTAAGGAGACATGTTCATTATGGACTATGCATCTACTTTCACCAATTTTTCTCATTTCACACCTGTTATGGTGGAAGAATACATCTCAAGGGTGAGGCATTTTGAGGATGGTTTACTGCATTCCATTCAGGTATAGGTAAACATCTTTAGGTTGGTATAATTCTTTGAGGTGGTGAATCAGACACTCATAGATGAGGGAAATTTAATGAATTGGTCATATTCTAGCTGGGTGATGGTGTCATGTGATTTTAGTGATGAAGTTTCATATAGTAGGAAGAGATAATGGTAGGAGTCTTAGTAAGGTGTTCAGGTTATGGACTCAAGCAGACCACCTTGGAGTGGGTCGTCGATGGTGTAATTACAGTGTGGGAAGTTGGTACATGTGTGGATTTAGTTTTATCAGGAACTAAAGGAGTTCCAAGCATGTGGATAGGTCAAGAATCTTGAGAGGTTCTACAAGAAGCCTTCTCAGATATCTAGAATTCAGGGACCATGGTAGACTCAGGCATCTGATTCTAGACTAGGAGTGGTACCAGGTGATGGTAGCCAATTTTCAATTTCATATGGAGGTCATAGTAGAGACATAAGGATCTAGTAGTGGGTTCAGTGGCTTTTGGATGGTATATAACCATAGGAAGTCTAGGACTCAAGTATTCAAGATTCAGGATATATGCATGCAATGGAGCTTATAGGTTTAGATAAGGTCAGGGAGCTAGTTATGGTTATAGGTATATCGTGTGCATGACCATGGTTATTTTTTTGTATTAGCATGGACCTTGTGTAGGCATGCCTATTTTGGGTTCACGAGTTTCATGGGGTGTATTTATGGAATAAACATGTGTTATTTAGTAGGTTTTAATAATATAAAATGAATTATATATATATATATATGAGGTTCCTAGAACCAGGATATATATATGTGGGCATCGATGGATGTGTGTATTGTGTGAGGTGTGTTGGCATCAGGGCATAATTACGATGTGGTACTTGTTGAGGTGCAAGGTACCAGGATTGATTTTGTTCATCTAATGGGATGCGGGACCTCATAGGTTCCATGTGTGACATGGACACGAGGAAGGAATATAGTGAGATGTTGGACATCATGGGTGTCGGGTATGACATAGGAGCACCTAATCTAGTGTGGGAGTGACGATGCGTCATGGGAGGAATTTTGATTCTAGGGATGGTCGGTGGACTATTTGTTTTATTTGAGTTGTGGGTTAGGATGTGACCAAGGTAGGTAAATCCTAAGGTGGGGAGCCCCTTGAGGTAGTTAACCTATGCTTTTGAGATCAGGGTGGAATAAGGTGATGTGAGAGAGATGGGTACATTCAATTCCATCTAAGATTTATTATTTATATTTTGGGGATGATCTATGTTAAGGTGGGAACATTTTAACATCTTGGGTTTTTGGAGTGGGTCAAAATCATTTCCCGTTTTGAGTTTTCAGATTTTTGTGGGTAGACCAGATCTTCCCTCAATTATCAGAACTAAATTCTGATAGTTTTGTTTTTGACCCAAGGCAATATTTGTAGATGTATTTTAACCCTAGACAATTTCCTTAGGGTCTTGGTTAAGTTTTAGGTGTGTCAGAGTCTAGACACCTGAATTTTCAGGGTGTGCAGACTGAGATGTACAGTTTGGAAAAACCATGTAGCCTACTAGATGAAATTGTGAGGCCCCCCAAGTGCACTAAACATGGCTTGGAAAACAATTAATAAGGGGGTGAATGAATGTACAACCATGTATTCAATTTTTTATAGAGGTATCACACACATTTTTCTCAAAATTTGTAAAAATGTGCACATGAATCATGTGGGCCTAGTTCTTTAGTAGTGGGTGTTTCATGGTTAGTGCACGGTTATCCAAACCATGCAAGATAACCATGCGGACCATTAAAAGTGTGAAATGTATTATTTTCCCCACCTCTCTTATTTATTTATTCTTATTTCTTTCCTCCCTCATGTGGCTTTCTCCTCCATGCATCATGGTGCTCCATTCCTCCTCCTCCAGGGTGTTAAGGTAACTCCATCATCTGAGCTCCATTCTTCGATCAGTCTATGCTGTTAGATGAATATCAATAAGGTTTTAACTCATCTTGCCTATTTTTTTCTTTTCTCTCTCCATACAGAGTGCTAAATATGTGTGAGCTGATTTACCCTATTTTAGGTCATTCATCTAAAACACTGATTTCTTCTAAATCGGCTCGAGTTATAGGCTAAGATCAGACGTACAAGAGTCTACCAACACGAGGTAGGTGGTTCCTATCTTCATCCATGTTTTTACTTGTGTTTTGGGGGAGAGTATTTGAGTGTTCTATTATGTTGATTGATTAAGACCCTAATAATTTAATGTTTTTATTTTAATTAATGAATTGAACCTATGAGATGCCCATTGTAATGCTAAATCAAGGCTATAAGTGGTATGATCTAAGTGAGAGACTCAAACCTTAGGCAGATTAGGATGGGGTTTGTTTAATTAATTAAATTGAAATTTTTTAATTATATTAATTGTTTTTTATAAGTTCTATGGGAACTGTACGGGCTTGTCCCAATGATTGAGATGGTGATGGCTATCTGGTATGCAGTGAGGTAATCATCATGTTAGGAAACACCTGAATTCTATGAGTGATGTTGATCATAGGTTAGGAAACATGGTCCTTAGTTTGAGACAACGAGGATCTCAGGTTTTGAGCATGGCCCAAGTGATATGATATTGTGATGACCATCAGGTTGAGTGATATGATCGTAGAGGAATGAGGTGTCAAATGATGTGGATTATGAATTTATTTAGTTATTGTCACTCACTCGTGGTGGACAATTCACCATTTGGAGTCATGTGCACCGTATGACTTAGATGATGGGGTGTTTTTGAGTGTTTTTTGGGTAGATGCATCTGTTAGATGTGTCTTAGGATAGTGTCTAGAAGTTCTAGTCATATAATTCCATGGGGATGGTGAGGATCCATCGGTTGATAGTGTTGAGACTGTCAGTTGGTGGTAGAGGCTCACCATACTTGAGGCCATTGGGATAAGGATATTTGGGAGGACAGACATCACCATTCCTCAGGACATTGTATATTGAGCCAATAGTGATATTATTTGGAGGAAAGGTACCACTATGCCTTAGAAATCATGCTTCGATTCTATTGGTCTTCTTATGAGATGAGGTCCAAAGGACCACATATTGATTTTTTGGCATGCCATTGGGACATTGGTTACTTGATTTGGACTTGAAGTGTTGTTTGTCACAATCTTTCAGGAATCTATTACAGGTGGTAACTAAGGTCTCTCTAGTTTTCTATACATCATGTTATGCCTTGGTCTATATGCTAAGGATCATATCTACTACTGTTATACCTGTTTTAGTTGAAGCGAGTAATTTATTCCTTACAGTTATTGATCATAAAGGAAGCAATTTTATTTATTTCACATGAAGTGTTACTTTTTTATTTTTAGTATACAACTTTTGATTCATGGATGTAGGATAGGTACATGTTGGTGGTATCCTACTAAGATTCTTTCTCATGCCCTACACAATCTCTTCAAGATGTGTATAGATTTTATGGCTTTGTAATCAGGTAAAGGTTTGGGCTTAGGAGTTGGATCTTAAAGATTGAGTTATCATGGGATGGAAGGAAAGGGACCATGGGTTCTTTCCTCATCTAGAGTTTCATTTTTGTATCCATTTTGTATTAGCCTTATTATATATGTATACACTGAGGTTGGGCATAAGTGACTCTATTGTTTATTGTATTATATGATCTGAATTGTATGCATGTTTTTCTTTAGTATCTAAAAATGGAATTTTGTGATGTTTAATTATAGAAATGGTTTATTTTGAGCTTGTTGTTATTATTAATTCTTCTACTGTTATTGTGTGCGCCTCCACCATGGGTGGGTTACTAGTCTAGTCTTTGTTTGGTCTTTATTTTCCACTGTTATATATTTATGTAGACCATCAATATTATATCATCGCCAGAGGCTATAGTCACCCCACTATCACCACTTTATACCCTCATTGCTAGTTTTTATACTTTGGTATACGGGGAGGCGTGCCTGAAGCCTAGTGGCACTCATCATGAAACACTATTTGGGTGGAAAATTTGGTTGGGGTGCTACATGACCCATTGAAGCACATCCTCAACTACCCCATATTGACGGAGTGATTAGTGCATTGGGTGGTAATCCTAAAGTAGTTCGACATCATGTTTATGCTGTAAAATTTTCAAGGTCCAAGCACTAGAATACTTTTTATATGTACATAAAAACCTTGATAAACTTCCCATGGATTTTGATTTCCCATATGAAGCTATTCTCTTAGTAGATCAAGATGAGCAATGTTAGAAGATGAATTTTGATGGTGCATTCTAGATTTCATCTAGTAGAAGTCCTAATAACCCCAAATTAAACATAGTTGGCATGGGAACTGTCTTTATCATGTTGTATTGGTGTAGCCCAATCCATTTGGATGATATTGGGTCAAATTCTAACAGCCCATAATACACACTATCCCACAATTCTGACCAATATAGTTGTGTGTACATACTATAGAATCATGTGATAGGTGAATATATCTTTGTAGACATCTATCCACCAGTCATTGTAGCTTTGTGGACTTATTTCCACCGATAATGTATTAAATTTCACACAGGTGGTCTTAGAGTTGTAGTAGTTCGGACTTCCAACCAATGGTCACTATAACATAGTGTAATTACTATGTGGTTGGTGGAATACGACTTCTTATTCTCTATTATCTCTTTCAATCATGGTTTTATATGTGTGAGAAACTCTAAAAACCTCCCTGTATTTATTCTCCCAAATTATAGTGAATTGTTCTGCCTCTCCATGAATGCTGGGATCATTTATAGAACCATGTAAATTGATGTTTCCATATTCATCTTCCTCTTATTATTCTTATTTTATTATTTCATTTCCACATATATAAACCTTTATTTCTCTGTGACTCCCAACATTTCTACAACACATCACTCATGCATAATACATCCTTCCATACTCATTCTTATTATCAAAAGTTTGTACCAATAATGAGGTAGAGTATCAGTCTCTTATTACTGGTCTTGATTTATCCCTAAAAATTTATATCCCCTATTTACATGTTGAGGGGGACTTTGAGATAATTATCATGCAAATAAAGGGTTCCCATATCGTTATAAAGAAAGAACTTATACCCCTGGTGAAATAGACTCGTCAAATAATGGCCCAATTCCATTACCAATAAAAGGTGACACATTTTTCTCAATATCAAAATATTTTAGATGGTGCCTTGGAAATCCTGGTAGCATTCATTGAAAATCTTGACAAATATGACATGGTCATTCATGTGGAAAACCATTGGGTAATTTCCCCTTCCACTTTTAAAGGAATTGACAAATAGGTAAATCAACTGGCTTTTGGTATTTCTAATCTACGACCCTCAAATATCCCCATGGTTTAACAAATACTTGATTGGGTGTCTCACTTAATTGAGTATCTATGGCATGTAATTCTCTCATTAGGTCAATCCAAGCATGAGAAAATCCACTGGTGTACGGTATAGTTTTATCTCCAGAGTGGCCATATCCTTGAACAGAATCTCTATAAGAATATATTCGATTGAATTTTACTTTTTTACATCCAAGGGGATGAAATACCTCAATTCATGCAAGAGTTCCATACTGGGTCCTATGGATCCCATCAAGAAGGATTGAATCTCTCCCACGAAATTCAGATGTTGGGATACTATTGGACTATCATGGTTCGTAACTACGTTTATTTCACTAAGTGGTGTCATGTGTGACAAATCTATACCGTTTTTTACACCAACTGCCAGATATTATCAACACCACCATATATTCTTGGTCATGTATAGTTTGGGGGATCAACATTGTGGGTCCCTACCCATCAGTAATGGAATGGCAGTACATGTTCATTTTGACTACAACTAGTTTCTCTTAAAAGTATGATTAATTAGTTCCCCTCAAAGAAATAAAACCCCATTCTGTGATTGAGTTTTTGATCTCCCTCATTATCCATTGGTTTGAGGTTCTTTTCACTATTCTCACAAATAGTGGAACCAACTTTCTAGATTCCAATCTAGAGAATCTGTATGAAAAATATAATATATGTTCCAATCATACTTCCCACTATCATGTACTATTGAATGGATATATCAAGGAATTCAATAAAACCCTCTATAATATCTTGCAGAAGATGGTAGTCTAAAATAAGAAGAGTTATCCTGATAATATCCTCAATACCCTCTCAATTTATTGAATGACAACTCAAAATTCTACGATGTCGACCTCATATTCCTTAGTATATAGAACAGATGTATTTATATATATATAGGTTGGTTACCATCACTCTAAATGGATATTTATTACCATTAGACACTGAAAAATATAGTAGAAGTCTAGCTAGATGAGTTGGAGTCCCTCAAGGAAAATAGGATCTAGACACTACATAACTTAGAGAGGTACCAAAACTGGGTAACGTGAGCATTCAACAAGAAGGTGCTCCTACTATCATTCCTTCAATGTGACACGATATTTGTTGGGACCAGGTTGAATGAAGATGAAAGTTTGAAGAGTTAGCTTTTGCAGAGTGTTGTATTTTGTTGTCAAAGGCGATAAATCAATTCACTTTGTAGAAGGATCATAAATCAGACGATGCTTTGCTGGTATGTATTTCACACAAATCATGAGTTAGGAGAACTTGTGATGCAAGCCTTATGAAGGAAAGGGGGAGAAATGATGATGCCAGTCATATAATGTTTTGATTGGAAGGAATGATGCTGCTGGAAGATAGGAAAGATTCAGTTCCCATTGAAACTTTGACGATGCTTAAGCTGATCTATCAAAGGATAAATATCACGATAGTGGGATTCGTGATAAGAGCAGAAGAATGGTTATGGGAAGCAGTAAAGAGATAAAATGGCAAAGCAATAGACAATCTGGGGATGGCAGAAAAGCACAGTTTAAGGTGGCGCCGTTTTCCAGTGTTTGCCAAATTTTAGGGCCTGAAAATCGGGAGATGAAGAAATGTGCTTGGCAATGGATGTTGCACATAAGATTGAAGATGGTTTATATGTGAAAAAGAGTTATTCAAGGTCAGAACGTTGAAAAATGACAAAGGAATGGAGTGCGCGGGAATTTAGGCATGTTTCGCGCAAAAATAAAGTGGTGCGCGCAATATCTGCGGGATGCGCGAAATAGTAGCGGGTTGCGCGAAAAATCTGCGGGATGCGCGAAATATTGGCATGGTGCGCGAAATTGATGAATGAAGTTTTCGCGCAAATGATGGTTCGAGATCAGAAGATCAAAAATTGGCAAAGGTATAAAATGCGCGAAATATTGGAGCAGTGCGCGAAATTTGATGTCGCAGGAAAGATTGGGTTTGCGCGCAATATGGAACGCGGTGCGGAATTTTGCGCGCAATTGGTGCTTCATGATTAGAACGATGAAAGATGGAAAAGGCATGAGGTGCGCGGAATATTGAAGCATGGCGCGAAATATGAAGTTGCTCAAAAGAGTTTTTACGCGCATGGAGGAGGTTTTACGCGCGGATTAGTGTTTTTCGCGCGGGTTCAAAAATGCCTATAAATATGAGGATAATCCCTGTTAAATGTTAATGCTCGACACTTAGAAGAAATCCCGAGCTCTGGTGCGTGTAAATTATACGCTAAGTGAGTTGCGCGAAAAGAGGAAAAGTTGCGCGTAAAAGGAAAGTTGCGCGAAAACGTTTTTCGCGCCAAAAGGGAATTTTACGCGCAAGCCATTTGAATTGCGCGCAAGGCACCCTAAAGGCTGCGCGAAATATTTGGGGTCTTCGCACGTATTCAGTTGTGCACAAGATAGTTCTTACCGGCTTCTGGGTAAGAAAGTGAAGATTTGTACTTCGGAGAATACATCTGTTTAATTGTAAAGAAGCACTGAAACATTGTGTTATCCTATTTGTGCTAAGAGGGAGCACACGCACTATTGGATTGTTTTCAAAGTGCTGTACGAGTGTAAGGGTATATCCTACTCGTTGTATTCCATATCAAAGGATTGTTTTCTAGTGGATTGTGTGGTACTGGATTATTTCCGTACCATACCAAGGACGTAGCTACTCTTGTTGAGTAGTGAACCCTGTAAATCTTGTGTTCCTGTGGATGTGTGTGTTCAGCAGGGAAGAAACTCTTTAACAGGAGGCGAAGTTTGTTTCAAAAAGGGGAAACTTAAAAAGAAAAAGATATCACTGATTCACCCCCTCCCCCTCTCAGTGATACTTGGATCCTGATTGGGAACTTCAATTGGTATCAGAGGGAGGTTGACTTCGTTTACTCTTTGCTGAATTGTTTGAAGAGAAGTTGTGATGGAAAATCTAAATTGCGTGAACAGTAAGGGGATTCCAATCTTCGATGGAAAGAACTATCACATCTGGAAGGACAGAATGATGTCGTATCTTATGTCTCTTGGATATGAAGTTCTTGAAACTACAACAGATGGATTTCCTGATATTGATGACAAGGTCCCTCTTACTCCTGTCGATAAGAAGAATCTTGAGAATGATGGAAGAGCTAAAAATGCATTACTCTCATCACTTTCTGAGAGTGAGTTTTTAAGAGTGAAAGGTGTCACTACTGCTAAAGGCATCTGGGATAAGCTAATGAATATCTATGAAGGAAATACAAAAGTGAAGAAGGCAAAACTACAAATCTGGAGGCTGAAGTATGAAGACTTGAAAATGGGAGAATCTGAATCTGTTGGGGAATTCTTTACCAGAGTTAATGACATTGTCAGTACAATCAGATGTCTTGGTGAAAAGTTAGAAGATGATACAGTTGTTGAAAAGATCCTGAGAATTCTGCCTGATAAATTTGATGCTAAAGTTTCTTCACTAGAAGACAGAGATCCGGAAACATTATCTCTTGATGATTTGCACAGTACTCTCATCACTTATGAGATGAGAAGAGAGAAGACCATGAAGAGCAAAGCAAAAACTGATAGAGAAATGTCTTTCAGGGCAGAAAAGAAAGAGAAGTCGAAGAAAATTCTTATTAATGAAGAAGCTGGTGAATCCAACTCTGAAAATGAGGTATGTAAAAATTTTGATGAAATTCTATCCTTGTTTTCTAAAAATGTTAAAAGAGGCACAGGGAAATACAAAGGGAAACTCCCTTTGAAATGTTTTGAATGTGGAGCAGTTGGCCACTTTGCGGCTAATTGCCCTCAAAAGGGGAAAGATGCCGACAGTGATGAAGAAGACAGAGGACCAAGAAGGTCATGGAAGAAACAGGATCGAAAAGATAAATATTCTGGTAGAAGTCAGAATAAAAAGTTCTTTAAATCAAAAAGAAGAAGCTTTTTGTCAAATGATAAGGAAGATGATGATAGTGAGACTGAATCAGAAAAATCTGCTACTGAAAAAACTAGAGAGAGTACCTTTTTTGCAACAGTGAATAATGATGATTATGAGAGTAGTAGTACTGAAGAAGAAGAGACTCAACTTGAACAGTATCTGAAAGAAGAGCTGAAGGAATGTTTGAGGAAGATCAGAAAACTGGAGAAAGAAAACAACAAGTTAGTAAAAGAAAATTCCACAGTAAACAATCAAGAAGGTTTTACAGATGATAAAATCATGATGAAAAAAGAGATTGATGATCTGAAAAATTCTCTTAAGAATACAAAGAATTGTAATGATCATCTTGAAGTGAAGTTGAAGGCAAAAGAAGAAGAGTTGGAACTTGTCCAACAAAAACTGCATAAAGCTAAAGAAATGAATATCAGTTCCAAAAATTCTATCTCAGAAGTAGGGGAATGTTCCAGTAAGAATGAACCAAAAAGGGATCTACAAAACTTACCTTCAAAGGTTGAAATGAAAGACAAAACTGGTTCTGATAAGAACAAGGCTGGAAAGACAAAGTATGTGGTCAAAATCAGCAATGCAGAAAAATCAGAAGTGCATAAAAATCTTGAGTCAAGAAAAGTTTCTAATACTTCTGGTACTGCTGAATCTGAGCTGAATAAGAGAGTTACAAATGAAAATATGATGGTTTTTGAGAAGCATGTTCACAACTCCATTCAGTCTAAAAGTTTCAGAGGTAAATATTCTTTCTATGGATACTGCTGGTATTGTGGTGGATTTGGACACATGGAAAGTATGTGTTGGTTTAACCAACAACATTACAACTATTCCAAAAGTTTTGAAGGACAAGGATTGAGGGGGAGCCAACGCTTTCAAAATAGAAGATCTCCAAATAAGTTTCAGAAGAAGTCTGAGAAGACTGGTGTGAAAGTTGGGAACAGATTCCAACCACTGGAAACTTATTGTGAAAGATGTGATCAACCTGGACATCTTGCTAAGGGCTGCCTTAGTGTGTTACCAGAGCAACAAAAGTTTGTTAATAATTCTCAGAATACAGAGTTTTTAAAATACAAAAGGGACAAATATGATAAGTCTGAAAAGAAAGAATGCATGGTTCTCTGGCCAGAACACATTGATTTGGCTAGGAAATTGGAAGAAGCAAAACAGAAAGTGGAGGAAAAGGAAGAACAAAAAGCACTTGTTGTTGAAACAGCTTTGAAGGCTACCAAAGGAGAACGTCCATGGATTCTTGATAGTGGATGTTCATCTCATATGACAGGAGACTTAAAGCTGCTGAAGAATGTGAAAGACTTTAAATAAGGAACTGTGACATTTGGAAATGATGAATCTCTAAGGATCAAAGGTGTTGGATCAGCCATCATTGGAAAAGAAAAGATGAAATCCAGAAAAACACTATATGTTGATGGACTGAAACACAACCTGCTCAGTGTGTCACAACTCTGTGATGAGGGCAAAAAAGTGATCTTCAGAAAAGATGGATTTGTTGTAAAAAGTGAAAATGATGGAAACATAGTTACAAGGGGCCAGCGTACAAGAGGGAATTTGTTCCAAGTTGGGGATGGACAGAACTCTTGTTACATGAGTGTGGTGGATGAAAATAAATTATGGCATAAAAGGCTGGGTCATATGTGTCAGAGAAATATGTGCAAGTTGTCAAAGCGATAAAGTGTTCGGGATATGCCTGATTTATCAAGAGAAAGAGATTGGTGCTGCACTATTTGTGAGAAAGGGAAGATTGCTAATTCTATGCACAAGAGAGTTGAAATTCGCTCAAAAAGACCCTTAGAACTCATACACTCAGATATATGTGGGCCAATGAGCAAGCAATCTTCAAATGGAGATAAGTACTTCATTACTTTCATTGATGACTTTACTCGCATTACTTGTGTTATGTACATGAGACATAAGTCAGATGCTCTAACAATGTTTAAGAGTTTCAGAAGGAAAGCAGAGAAAGAATGTGAGTATTCAGTGAAGAAGTTGAGAACTGATAATGGTGGTGAGTATAAGAATGAAGTGTTTGAAAGTTATCTTGAGAAACATGGAATTTGGCATGAGTTTAGTTCGCCATACACACCTCAACAAAATGGGGTGGCTGAAAGAAAGAATCGAAGTCTGGTGGAAATGGGGAGAACTATGTTACTTGAACATAGTCTCTCTCATTATTATTGGAGGCAAGCCATGAGCACTGCTGTGTATATTCAGAACCGGTGTTTCTATAGGCCAAACTCAGATATGACTCCATATGAAATGTTCTATGGAAAAACTCCAAGTCTGAAACACTTGAGAGTCTTTGGGAGTCCATGTATTATAAAGAAGAAAGGTGGAAATCTGGGAAAGTTCGAGCAAAGAGGAGATGACGGAATTTTTCTTGGATATGCTCCAGAAGGAAGAGGATATAGATGCCTCAACAAAGAAACAGGAAGAATTATTGATTCTTCAGATGTAAAAGTTGTTGAAAGTGCTGAGAAAGAAAAGTAGTCATATGTTGATGTGGAAGTCGAGCGGGATAGAGAAGATTTTGTTAACAATTTTGATAATGCTTCAGAATTTGTTCATCCTACTCAAGAAGAGGAATTTGACTCAGAAATATCAAGTGATGAGGATGAAGTTCAAACAACTCATCCTAGGTTGAGGAAACAAGTGGAGGCTCAGAACATCATTGGAGATAAAAATCAGAGGGTTCAAACAAGAAGAACAACAAATGCTATATCACATACTTCTCTTTATTCGAAAGTTGAACCGGATGATGTAAATGAAGCATTTGAGAATCCAGAATGGGTTCATGCTATGAATGAAGAGCTTGATCAGATAGAGAAGAACAATACTTGGGAACTTGTGCCCAAGCCGGACAACAAGAACATTATTGGTACAAAGTGGGTTTTTCGAAACAAGCTGAATGAAGAAGGTAATGTAATAAGAAACAAGGCAAGATTGGTCTGCAAAGGGTATTCAAAAATTGAAGGCATTGACTTTGATGAAACCTTTGCTCCCGTAGCTCGATTAGAAACAATCAGAATATTTCTTGCCATTGCTGCACAACGAGGTTACAAAATCTTTCAAATGGATGTAAAATCTGCATTCTTGAATGGTGATCTTGACGAGGAAGTTTACATTGATCAACCTTGTGGATTTGTTATTGGGAAAGATGAAAGCTATGTGTGCAGGTTGAAGAAGGCTCTGTATGGGCTAAAACAGGCTCTGAGAGCATGGTATTCTAAATTAGATACTTGCTTGAAGAAGATGAACTTTAGGAAAGGGAGAGTTGACAGCAATCTCTACATCAAGAAATGTCAGGATTTTTCACTGATCGTTATTGTCTATGTCGATGATATTATATTTGCTGGAAATAATGAAAGATCATGTGAAAAATTTTCTGAGGAGATGAAGAAGTTATTTGAGATGTCCATGCTAGGTGAAATGAAGTACTTTCTTGGGTTACAAATTTCACAGAAGAAGAATCATGTTTTTCTATCTCAAGAAAAGTATGCTAAGGAACTTCTGAAGAAGTTTGGCATGGAAAATTCGAAACCAGTTTCCACACCGATTTCAGTGGGAACCAAGTTGTCTAAAGATGGAGAAGGAAAGGAAGTTGATCAGAAAGAGTTTCGAAAACTGATTGGAAGTCTGCTATATTTGACTGCCTCAAGACCCGACATCGTCTATGCTGTTACTTTATGTGCGAGATTTCAGAGTGCTCCTAAAGAATCACATTTGATTGCTGGAAAAATAATTCTCAGATATATCAAAGGCACAACAAACTTTGGAATCCGGTATGACGGCTCTGAAAATATTGATCTATTTGGGTATTCTGATGCTGATTGGGCAGGAAATGTTGATGATCGAAGATCCACATCTGGTGGAGTATTCTTTCTAGGAAAAAGCTGTGTTAGTTGGCATACCAAGAAACAGAATTCAGTAACTCTTAGCACAGCTGAGGCTGAGTATGTTGCTGCTACTCAAGCTGCAACTCAACTAATGTGGATGAAGACTCAGCTGGAAGATCTACTTGTTGAAGTAAAGCTACCATTGCTCTTGGGTTGTGATAATCAGAGTGCAATCAATCTTACAAGAAATCCAGTACAACATTCTCGTTCAAAACACATTGATATAAAGTACCACTTCATCAAAGAGCAGGTTGAAAAGAATGAACTGAGGCTGGAGTATGTTCCTACATCTGAACAAATTGCTGATATATTTACAAAACCGTTACTGAAGGAACCATTTGCAAAGTTGAGGTTGAACATGGGTGTACAACCTCCTTCTCATCAAGGTTAAGGTACATGTTTCTGTCCCCTCTCTCGTCTTAGCTTTGGATAGTGTTGTCAAGGGGGAGAATTGTTTCATAAATCTATCCATAAGGAAGAATGTATTAAGGGAGAGTTGTGGGTAAGCTGTTAATTCAGCATGTATGTGAGTGAACTATTCTAACTATTTGTTGGAGTGGTTGTAGGAAACAAAGTTGTTTTACAGGAAAGCTGAAGAAGTGAAGAATGCTATTGCAAGATGTTCTGAAGAAGGATGAGGAGGTATGTTCATGAGATTTCACAGTCACTGCTTTTGGACAGCATGGTTTTGGCTGTCAATAAATCTTGTTTCCTACAATGAGTTAGCTCACGTAGGCTTAGAATTGTTGATAAGTAATCCATTGCAAAAGGTTTCAAAATTCAGTGATTTATGAATCATTGTTGACAACAAAATCCAAAGGGGGAGATTGTTGGGACCAGGTTGAATGAAGATGAAAGTTTGAAGAGTTAGCTTTTGCAGAGTGTTGTATTTTGTTGTCAAAGGCGATAAATCAATTCACTTTGTAGAAGGATCATAAATCAGACGATGCTTTGCTGGTATGTATTTCACACAAATCATGAGTTAGGAGAACTTGTGATGCAAGCCTTATGAAGGAAAGGGGGAGAAATGATGATGCCAGTCATATAATGTTTTGATTGGAAGGAATGATGCTGCTGGAAGATAGGAAAGATTCAGTTCCCATTGCAACTTTGACGATGCTTAAGCTGATCTATCAAAGGATAAATATCACGATAGTGGGATTCGTGATAAGAGCAGAAGAATGGTTATGGGAAGCAGTAAAGAGATAAAATGGCAAAGCAATAGACAATCTGGGGATGGCAGAAAAGCACAGTTTAAGGTGGCGCCGTTTTCCAGTGTTTGCCAAATTTTAGGGCCTGAAAATCGGGAGATGAAGAAATGTGCTTGGCAATGGATGTTGCACATAAGATTGAAGATGGTTTATATGTGCAAAAGATTTATTCAAGGTCAGAACGTTGAAAAATGACAAAGGAATGGAGTGCGCGGGAATTTAGGCATGTTTCGCGCAAAAATAAAGTGGTGCGCGCAATATCTGCGGGATGCGCGAAATAGTAGCGGGTTGCGCGAAAAATCTGCGGGATGCGCGAAATATTGGCATGGTGCGCGAAATTGATGAATGAAGTTTTCGTGCAAATGATGGTTCGAGATCAGAAGATCAAAAATTGGCAAAGGCATAAAATGCGCGAAATATTGGAGCAGTGCGCGAAATTTGATGTCGCAGGAAAGATTGGGTTTGCGCGCAATATGGAACGCGGTGCGGAATTTTGCGCGCAATTGGTGCTTCATGCTTAGAACGATGAAAGATGGAAAAGGCATGAGGTGCGCGGAATATTGAAGCATGGCGCGAAATATGAAGTTGCATAAAAGAGTTTTTACGCGCATGGAGGAGGTTTTACGCGCGGATTAGTGTTTTTCGCGCGGGTTCAAAAATGCCTATAAATATGAGGCTAATCCATGTTAAATGTTAATGCTCGACACTTAGAAGAAATCCCGAGCTCTGGTGCGCGTAAATTATACGCTAAGTGAGTTGCGCGAAAAGAGGAAAAGTTGGGCGTAAAAGGAAAGTTGCGCGAAAATGTTTTTCGCGCCAAAAGGGAATTTTACGCGCAAGCCATTTGAATTGCGCGCAAGGCACCCTAAAGGCTGCGCGAAATATTTGGGGTCTTCGCACGTATTCAGTTGTGCACAAGAGAGTTCTTACCGGCTTCTGGGTAAGAAAGTGAAGATTTGTACTTCGGAGAATACATCTGTTTAATTGTAAAGAAGCACTGAAACATTGTGTTATCCTATTTGTGCTAAGAGGGAGCACACGCACTATTGGATTGTTTTCAAAGTGATGCACGAGTGTAAGGGTATATCCTACTCGTTGTATTCCACATCAAAGGATTGTTTTCTAGTGGATTGTGTGGTACTGGATTATTTCCGTACCATACCAAGGACGTAGCTACTCTTGTTGAGTAGTGAACCTTGTAAATCTTGTGTTCCTGTGGATGTGTGTGTTCAGCAGGGAAGAAACTCTTTAACAGGAGGCGAAGTTTGTTTCAAAAAGGGGAAACTTAAAAAGAAAAAGATATCACTGATTCACCCCCTCCCCCTCTCAGTGATACTTGGATCCTGATTGGGAACTTCAATATTGGCACTCAGGATGCTAATGATACCTAGTAAGAAACCTCCAAAGCTTGGGAAGGACCTTACATCATCCACAAGGTCTTATCTAATAGTGAATACAATTTAATCACCATGGATGAGGATAATATCTCACATCCCACCAATTTTAAGTTTCTCAAGTGGTACTATGCATGAGTCCCACAGTTTGAGCTCTATGACCGTAACCTAGAAGTTTCCCTAGTCTGATATACATAAATTTAAACTAAAAATACTAACATCCTTAGCACTTGATGTTAAATATGGACGTACCCTATGTGATGAACATAGGATGCCTCATGTGTCAAAAATGATATGAAACTTACATACTTATCACATGACATTAAACTATATCCTTACCCTATGTGATGAGCATAGAATGCCTCATGTGTCAAGAATGAGACGAAACCGACATCCCCAGCACATGATATTAAAATATAGTCTTTCCCTATGTGATGAAAATAGGATTCCTCGTGTAATTAATATGATATGTTTCCACATACTAATCATATAATAAAAAATTAAACGATACTATGGGTCCTCACTCGAGAAGATACTTTTCTCTCCCCCTCTCCAACAATGGTCACTAACCATGCCATA
Organism: Viscum album; assembly: GCA_963277665.1. Taxonomy (NCBI): domain Eukaryota; kingdom Viridiplantae; phylum Streptophyta; class Magnoliopsida; order Santalales; family Viscaceae; genus Viscum; species Viscum album. The sequence continues at coordinate 225,284,513 of OY728159.1, read as the reverse complement.
TTTCATAACTATGTGTGGTTTGATTCCCAGCTTAGTGGGATATATAGTAACACCTATAACTCTTTACTTTGAGCCCAACCACATGTTTACTCTCCAAAATTGAGGTAATATTCAACATTAATCCCTTCATGACCTCTCACTCAAGGTGTTAAACAAATTTTGTGGTCCTCCTTATCAAGTATAAGCCTTGATCATACTCCCTATCCCATAAGTAGATCAAGATGACCTTATGACCCAACATGATAAAGAAGGAATGGGTGGATCAATGTATAATCCTCTCACAAAACATCCTTAGTACATGATGGTAAATTGTAGTCTTACTCTATGAAAAAAAATTTAGATGCCTTGTATGATAAATGTGATATGACCAAAACCAACATCATCCACTCATGAAATTAAACTATGGCATTACTATACTTTTTCATAAATGTGGGATGCCTCATTTAAAAACTATGAGTTGATTAATTATCCTCTCTAGATATGACATTGTTCTTATGGGGTTGGTCACCTACCAAACCACATTCCAGAAATATATGTTGATTGATTCCAATTCTCATGGGATGGTAGTGATTCCTGTATCCCATATCCTGATTTCATCCCCACAAACAACTTATTTTGAGGTCCTCCCCCTCATAGTCAATATTAACTCTTTCCTACCATTACACTCATCAAGTGCATTAAAGTGTAGGGGGAGTGGACCCTAGATTCATGTTCCCCTTGGAAATCCTATATTTCCACTTTCACACTTCTTGATTCCTTTGAATGGGATATTCAATATCCTCCAAATTCAAACAGGACTCCCAAACAGCAATGGTTCTTGGCCACATTAGACTACCTACCATCTCAATCATATTCCCTAAAGAATGTTTGGTAACATTTGGCAGTCCCTATGTTTCGAACATGGTTAAATGTTTACCCATGTTTGTTTTTCCTCATCCTTGAGCAGATTGGTTGTGGAACCTTTGTTTCAAATACGGTCAATTGTAACCCCTTACCATTAGTCACCCCCTTTATTTGGTCTATGTCTTGGAATTCATGAATTTCCTCTCTTTCCACCTTCATTTTCTTATGTAGGAATCCTAAAACCCTTTGTATCATTCTCATGTACGCTCGTGTATGAGGACTATGTAAGTCATCATCGTTGGGACTTCCCCAAGTTGGATTCTTTGTCTCCTTATTTTGATCTCCCTTATGAAAATGAAAACTTCATGTCACTCCTTATTTCTCACACTAAGCATAACTCACATGGTCTTAAGATTTAGGAAAGAATTTCCTTAAGAAATATTGATAAATTCAAATACCCCTTAAATAGTCCATTGACCCTTTTGGACAAACTCTATGACCATAAACTAGGATCCCAATTCCAAGAATCATGACTTTAAACTTTGTGTAGGTTTCCCTGGGTTGTTTTATGTAGGACTGGGCCTCCTTAGACCTCAATTCATGTTATTTTATCACACATTCATGAAATTCACACTCTTCTAGGACACACACCCCTTAGTCCAAGCTCTATGAGCTTAAACTATAGCAGACCTTGATCTATGACTTATGACCATAAACTATTTAAAAATTCCTTGTATAATCTATGTGACTTTAAATTATTCTCAAATCCTTAGTCTAATGTTCATGGACATAAAATTCCCAATTCAAGAGGCACAAACATCTGATAGATTGAAAACCTATAGGGGTCATCTGATAAAAAGTCATACTCCCACCCTCCAGGTCGCTCTTGTGATTTGGGAAAAAATAAGGGTGTAAATAAAAAGTCACAAAGCCTATCATACTCATTGTTGGTCCCTAAAACAACCATGATACACTTTCTAGACCCCATCGGTTCATGAAAATGTTAGATCCAAATCCTAGATCCCTTTTCTTCATGAGATCCTCTATGAGGTGCCACCCATTGTGTTTCATGTTCATGAATTACACTACCCTAATTGGGATGGATTTATTCACAATGGTTCACTCATCCTAGTCACATAATGATAAAAAATTCTATGGTAACCCTATTCACATGATGATTAACTGTATACCACATTTTCCTCACCTTATGAAATTAAAATATGTCTTCAATATCCTTTCCACAATACGTTAAACTAAAAACCATATGTCCTCATTGCATGATGTAAAACTACAAATCCTCTTAGGTACTAGCCTTAGAATACAATTTCCTATATTTTGTGTCAGTAACCTACTCTGAAATTTGAATTCCTTGATAGTCACATGGCATCTAAGATGATAATTCCCATAAAAGATGATTCTATCCTTAGTCTATCCTGATGCTCCCACCTGATATGCTCAAAAACATGGTGGTGTAATCTAGAGGGTGTTGGACTCCATTTGAACATTCCCTCAGTTCACCACCACATTTTAAGCCTTATTTAATTTGAATCCTCATCATCTTCCAAATTTGAATGACCCCACTAATAGAAAAGTTGGTAAGCCACACTGGCCCACCTACTATCCTAGGCACACACTATGAAGGACTTCTGAAAACATTTTGACAAGTCCCATGTTATGAAAATGGTCATAGGTTGACCCTCATTTTTTTATCCCTATCCTTTATGGAACAATATCGGTACTTGTGTTTCAAAAATGGTCATATGTCATCCTATATCAGCCTATCACTACCCCTATGTTCCAAATATTGGGCATCTCAATTGAAATCCTCAATCATTTCCTTTGTTCGAGTAGAAATCAATGCCCGTGGAGTTACTCCTTTCATTCACCTGTGCATTTTGAGAAAGCAAGTCAACTATGTAGTGAGTCCCACTCTCTAACAAAAGATTTCCTTTTCGAGATACTTTTAGTGGTCAATAAATATTTTAGACCCTGAGTATTCATCCCTTCATCTATCACTCTTATATAAGTGATCAATATTCCATTTCTCCCTTATTTTCCACATAGATCATGAATCATATGGTCTTTGGGATTTATTGTTGGTTGGGTCATTAATATGATCGAGATGCCGAAAAAACTCACACTTAAGTGTACATATAATTCTAAAGAATAAATTTCATAATTTGGGTAGGGTCATCAACATGTTGGAGCCTCTCCATTATTTCAAATAAATATGAAGGTCTCTAAGGATAAACCCTAGTGATTGAATGTTCTATATTGTTCTGCCTCTGCAAAGTATCCTCCAATGTCTAATACCGCTTGGCCAACCCAATAATTTCTTCTTCATCCATGTGATGGACCTCATCAGCATGAATCCATGACAAAACCAACTCAACCTGGCATTTAGCTACCAGATATACTTCCCTCATAATCCTAGACTCGGTCACTTCCAACTATTCCCTTTTCTAGTTGATGGACTTTGTTTTATTTTTGGAGGAAGCCTAATGATTTTTTTCTTCGTCCTCATTCCATGCAATTTCCTTTTCAACTTCTTAGAATGACTTGGTACCTTCAAACATATCCTTGTACTAATAAATTTCAAACTCTTGATGCTTTGTGCACACTTGCTCGACATGATAGTCTTGAGATAGTTCATGGAGAGCATGATAATCCACCCCTATGGTTCCCAGGTTCAGTAGCTAGTAATAGAGGGACCCCATCCAACTCACTAGATATACCTCTATGGTGCATGTGATGAAATTATACATGATTCTCCATTCCAGGTGTCATACCACATGATTTTCTTTAATAACATCAGATCTAGAATCATATATATTCTCAGGAGGTGTAGGTTCATACTTGAGGGAAGAGGTGAGGACTATGGCTATAGATTCTTCCTCTGGGAACCTCTAATATGGTATAATCTCCAAGTTTAGGGGAATTATTTCTTAGTTGTACTATTCACTAGAATCTAGATTAGCCTCCCCTATATCCATACCCATGTCTGCAACCATTTTCCCTCTTGGGATCATGTTTGTTTCACCCTAAATGAACAAATCTCTAAGATTTGGCTCAGCTTCTAGAGCAAGTACCACGACTCCCCCCTCCATGACCAGTTACTAAGGATACACTACCTTGATCACTATTTCAAATAAGGTATAGACAATTAGATCAACCTATAATAATAGAAAAGATAGACATAACCAGTGAAAGAGAATAGACTTATATTGGGGGAATGCTGGAGTTATATCCAATTCCAGGATCTCAAATGGAAATTACACGATCAGAAACCCTTCACTATCGATTGGAACCTCAATAACATCCATGACACCCCTCAACACTGTATTTACAAGAGTCACATTAGATAGATAAACATGCCAGTAAGGTAGAATCATATTTCTTGAGATAATCAGGATGAATGGGACTCAGAGCCTTATATTGAGAGGGTACTAGGATTTCAAGGATAATTCTCCCCAGTAGGCTTTCCTTGATAGTATCAGGATCCTTCATCGGGATTCTAGGGAGAGGCCCCCCATAAATTACTAGGAGGGATAGAGAATTAGGAGCAGCCTCCTCCACAAATTCCTCTCCTTTAAAGGGATCGATAATAGATTATAATGTGGAATCCTAAATGTCTATATAAGTGCTCTATTCATACTCATATAATTTCTTTTTACTCTCCTTATTTTGTTCTTTCGTGATCCAAGATTACGAGTTAGAGGTATTAAATAAAAAGAAAGATTAAATGTGCAGTCATGGCTAATTACATTACCAAATAGGTGATCAGTTAGATCATCTCCCTTAGGGGTGACCTCACCACTATCCTAGTAACTTTCTTATTTAGTGTCATATCCCCATGAATCCTCATCATTGGAACCCTATTCATTGTCCATAGAATCTAACACACATTGTTTTTTATACTTGACTGAAATTTTCAACTTATGCCCCACATTAAACATAGTGTTCACCTAAGGAGTGGCACCATCCCCACTCTAGTTTGAAAAGGTTTTCATTTCTTTTAATTACTTTAACCAATCCTAGAATCTCACTTGGGATGTAATTCTTGCAAGCATGATATTTGGAAGATTGATCTCTTCCTAGGTAAGCCATAATCACTACTACTCCACCATCTGAGATAGCCATAATTTCCCTATTCCCTCCAAATATTGGGTAAGTAAGTATCATCATATGGCTAAATAAATTATCTCATATTCTTTCCCAAAGCCTCCCTTAATTAACTTTCCTCAACACAGGAGCTCTTTATATCCTCGCACGTTCACTTATAAGGGAGCCATGCCCCACCAAATAATGGAGGCATGGTAGGACCTTGAAATCATTATTCCACCAGTTTTCCTTTATCCCATGACAATCACTGTGCACCTTGAATTACATCCCTTCTACCTCCCTACTGCTCCAATGTCTCATCTTATGGATCCATCCTTTTCACCTTCTAGAAAAAAAACACATCAGGATTTGTTGTTACCCATTTTCTATCATAAGTCTATATGAGGCTGGAATTGGGAGTGACCAATGGAAATAAAATTATTTACCAGGTTCCTTTAACCATAAATATCCACCAAAACCAACAATGTATAGAGGGATGATCTTTTTATAAACCCCCATGTATACACACTTCACTGGTTATTGGATGCATCCAAGTTGATGAGAAAACTAAGATGGAATATATGGCCCACAATATGTATTTTATCGATACTTATAACCATTCATCCACCTTGTAAAGACTAAAGGTACTACCTCTTATCTAGTTACCCCTCTGTGTTTTCAACTATCTCGCATGTTGGGGTTGGGAAAGGCCTAAAATTGAAGTTTCCAACATTTTTTATGCTCATCATCACCTTGACCTCATTAAGTATCATCAGTCTGACTCTAGAAATGTTGAGAAGATAAGGGAAAAGACCTAAATTTTTAGGGGTAATTAGATATGGAAATTCATACCCCCTAAAGTGAGTTATGACCCATCCATGCAGAAATTGAAATAGACTGCAAATGCATCTGGACATATCCCCCCTCGAAACGTTCCCTAGTTGGTAGTAGGTTTGGCTAGTATTGGGATACACAAGTTGATGTGATTCATTGTTGATATGATTTCCACCATCACTAATATTCTAAGTAGTATACCCATACATGTTTACCTAATCGATAGAATCCATCCACTAAGAAAATTGGCCTATATCTCCATAGATCAATCCTCTAAGAGACTGTTATTTACACTATATATCCAATCCTAGTATCTTCTTTCCTCTAATATCAGCTAGTAATATCCAAACCTCCTCTTATGCCTTTCTAATAGACATTGGTTCATCTACCCTAACATATTTACTATTAGAATTTTTAAGAACATTCTCATCCATCTCTTAAATGGGATATCTTCATGGAACATGATTAGATGACCCGCAACTACTTCTAATTTATCTAAGAGGATCACCACTGTGATGGGTATCGACTATATTTTTTACCAAGCATTGGAAATTGGGAAAAAATCATCATAATAAAACTTGGTCATTGGAATCCCATCGATGAAATGTAGATCCCATAAGATGATCCCCACCTCCCCATGATGGAGGTGGAATGTATTGGTATCTAGGGACCATCGACTGACAAGTTATATAAGAAACACTAGTTGATAATATAATTGGAATTGGTACATCCATACTTCCTCGTACAACCCTATATGATGTAGTTCATCCTCTTACTCTTCATAGGAGAATCATACCCAGTACACCCACACACACTCATCAATTAAGTTCTCCCTACTCATAAATCCCAATATTTATCTCAACCCAAGCAGTTGTTCTAGATACTAGCATCAATTATGCTTAAATAATGGGTAGGGATTTATTAATTTGAAGGATATTCCCCAGTCACCATCCTCGTCTACCTAATAAATCTATATATAATGGAATATTCACATTCCCTAACTGAGTAAATTCATTATTAATGTTCTAGGGGTTGATCTTGTTGTGATGGAAAAAATAGAATCTTGGTATGTTTAACTTCATGGTTATAATATCCACATCATCCCATTGTATGATGTTGTATAGTGGTAGTTGTTTTATCAGTATATATCATCTATGGGCCTATATAAATATCCTCTACATGTCTGAATTTTTTAGAAATAATCCTTATTTCTTGATAAATTTTAGTATTTTTGGCCATCACTGCCCTCTAAGTAGTAGCAGTAGTAAGTTTCTCAACTTGATCAACCATCTCCAAGTGATTTTGATAATTCACTAAGGTTGGATTGAGAAACTCTAGGATTTCATGAAAATAGAATATATTTTCAAACTCGTCCTATTCTCAAGAAAAAGGAAAAAATATTCACACAAATTTATATCATGTAAAAGTGACTTGTGTGAACATAATGGCTAAAGAGATCATGAGTTCATGAAAAGGGTTGGAGTTTTACACACGAGATACAATACGTTGAGTGATAAAATCTAATTACCATAACCCCCCCCCCCCCCAACTTATATATTTACATGGGACCTCTTAGGATTCATGCTCAGTCAAACTCTTTTCACAACCAAATCAAGAGTTGTGAGACTGGTTCAAAACACACTATGAACTTCAGCATATTCCTCAGAACTTAACCATCTGGTCCCCCATCATATCCAATTTTTAGTGGGGACATTTTTTGTCACTGAAAACACATTTAAACACTCGAATGGGAATTTTTTTCCAAAAAAAGATGCACCCCATCCCAATGAATCATTTTTGAACCAGGGGAGTGAAGGATCATAACTTTGGATGATTGAATACAACTCTATTTTTCTCCACGCAACTAACTTGAACGCAAAATTTTTCATTGAAAATACCAAGATTCACAGGTTTCATAGAGGGATCAATCTTATTTGGAGGGGGTGGCATAAAATATTGTACCATTATGTATATCCCTGGCTATCATGTAACCCATTTTGCATAAAAAATACACTAATGAACCGAATCCTTTCACGATAGTCTTCTGATGGAAAAAATAATGATCATCATGTAATTTTTTTTGAATTTATAGAGAATTTGGATGCCCAAATCCACCCATTTTATCTATAAATATAGCATCCCCCCACCCAATTTTATGGAGCTCTATGAAAGTTGAAGCATCAAATATCACTTGAAAAAACCATACTTCTACAATGATCATACAACAACAAACATCATGGAACCCCAAAGGTAAAGAACTTGTGCAACTAACCTCACATTAGTCTCATATTGTCTTGAATAATGCTTGATATTCCCTCAAAAAAATTACGTTAAAAGATAAATGGGTGAACACAAGATGAATCACCATCATGAAACCCATAGATTCTTGTGATTATAGTAGTTGTGTGCAATTATTCCCCTTATATCCATGGAATAAACTTGTGCTAAACACATGGTTCACACAACTATACTTTTTCACACTATATTAAGGTTGAGTAAAATAACTTTCAGAACCTTGAACCAATGCCTCCTTCTTCTAAACACAATTTCATGTAAGTTGAGTGCATTTTTGAATTGTACCTACTCTAACTAGGTCCACCAGTGCTTCAATCTCCCACATGACCAGTATTATCAACATTCATGTTTGGCCTCTTTTCATAACATAGATGGTTTCATAACCTTTTTGTCTTAATAATAGGAACCTTAATGACTCTTAATTATAAACATAGGCTCCCTAACATCGGGACCCCTAATTTCCACTCCTATATAATAATTTTTATGCTATGAAACATCTAGAGGTGAATGAGCAGTAGACTCATAATCCTCAAAAGCAGCATCATCAAGGGAAACTGACCAACTTTCTTAGTAAGGTGGTCTTATGATAGATCTTCCTCTCCCACCTGGAAATGGACTCCATGGGTGAAGGCCCCACAATGTCTACGTTACATGATCTATAATTTCCTAGCCTAGTATCCTAGTCATGTGAAATTAAACTGCATGAAAACATCCTTAGAAAATGACATAAACTTTAGTATTACCATGTATGATAAAAGAAGGATTCCCCATGTTTGATCATCATAGGATGAAACCCTTCACCTTAACCATGGGATGATCCTCCTCCTTCAGGTATCCCACATGTGTAAGCCCTATACCATCCCTGGTTGATTCTCCTTCTCTGACATGATAATCCTTGTTGTATGATGTTAAATTGCATGGACCATCCCTATCACAGTATGTTAAACTATGGAATCAAAATACATGGGTTTTAATAAAAATATCTCAATAGGGTACATAGGACACCTCTAAGAGGTTCAATACAACCATCTCAACAAACCTAGGATACCTCCCTGAGGTTCAATCCCAACACCCCAACACCACCATATCTGTATATCCTCCCTATGGGAGACAGAAATCCCAAAGTGTGGTCATATTCCCCCTAGTGATAAACTTAACGAAACTCTCAAGTGTTATCATATTTCCCCCTAGAGACACACTTAACCAAAACCTCAAGTGCGATCATCTTCCCCCTTGGGGACACACTTCACCAAACCCTAATGTTTGATCAACTTCCTCCTAGGGACACACTTAACCAAAACCTCATGTGTTATCATTTTCCCCTTAGGTACACACTTAACCACCTAATTGTCCCCAAAATATGTTAAAATTATGGCCAACCTATCCCCAAAAGAGATTAAAATTGTGACCAACCTTTCCCCATGAGACTTAAAACTTGTGACCTAATCCATAATCTTTACACCATATAATAAACATGGGATTATATGCTTAAGATTACTCACACATGAGATTCCCACCAAACGAGGATGGATTTATAGGTTCCCAACAATACCAACTTCTAAAAAATCTCAGACATGTCCAATTCTACCCTCTACCCTTACTATAATTTTCTACCCTATCAAGACAGAAGAATTATAATTAACTGGAATCCACCACAAGATGGAACTAGGAATGAATTTCGTGAACATGACAAAAATCCTTGATGGAAACCCGAACTAGGTAACAAGCTCAAAGGAAGAATCCATGGAAGTGGGAACTAACATCCCATCATCTTATTTCAATAAAGGTGGAAAATCACCAACCATAGTGGAAAATGCTACCCTCTTTTGGAAAGTAGGAATATGAGGCTAGAACAATGCATCTGTGATCACCCCCAAAAGAAATAATCATAAACAAACATACCTTTCACATGTGTTTTACTGTGAACCATACCTCAAGAAAGTACTTCTTTATTAAATTCCTCTATGTTTGTATCTCAGCCTATATCCTATGTCGGATTAGCATATATAATACTCAATGATTCATATCAAGAAGTAAGAATAAATTCTTCATCATCTAAGTAATAAGTAGAATTTATATTTCATATACCCTTTTTAAAGGGCATGTTAGGATCCTCATTTTTATCGCCTCTCTTGGTGTCTTACTTTGTCTTGTGGCCTCTATGAGGCTTAACTATTACCATTTGTTATTTATCTAGAAGTGATCTATGGATAGTGACCCTAAATGATTTAATGGCCATATTTTAAGAGAGATCCATGAATGATAGTGGTGTGTCACCTAATGATAGGAAAAATGGGGTAATGTTATTTGTAGGTCTCCACCAAGTCTGGAGAGGAGAGAATTACTTAGATGAGGTGGTAAAAATTCCCCTATCCCTAAGGGATAGGGATGACATGATTCCACATATAGTACATCCTAAATTCATTGAGGATTTGAGGATTTGAGGGGTGATGGTTATGGTAAAATTCATCTAACTTTGAGAGTTATGGCTACTCCTGGATTTCTATCATAGTGGATATCAATGAAATATTCTTGATTTGGAATTCTTTTACTCTTGAGTGATCTTTGTTTAATAGATGTGAAATTCCCTTTATTGTATGTTGTTATGTGGTTTTGGATTCCTTCTTTCTAAATGGAGATGCTCATGAAACCCTTTTAGAATATTGGTACATTGGCCTATCAATATCCCTCTCCCTCTAGTCACATTGTATTTTTGTTTTAGAGGTGGTATGGTTTTGTTGGATAGACCAATTTGTGTGAATATTATTTTGAATCATGTCATATCTTATAATAATTATATTATAGGATTCCTTATTCAATGGAATTTTCTATCCCAATGATACAGTGGAGTGAATTGGTCTTTACTCATCACATTCCCAAATATAAACATCATATAGGTAATCTATGATTATCTTCCAAATTTCACTAAATATATGGATTCAAGAATGTCACAAGTTCTTCTAGTGTTTATATGATAATAGAGTATGAGATACTAATAATGTATAAAACCTAATATGACAATAGAGGTTTTTCACTACATGGAGAAGGTTATTATACTCTCAATAAAGTAGGTTCTTATCCAATTTTTGGTGAAGGGTTTCCCATAATTTTTAATGGAAGTAACAAATGCATTCTCCCTTTATCACCTCTAAGATATCATATCATAGAGTAGTAAAGTACCATAAAATAGTTGGGAGTTTATACTTGTCTAGTTATTACCACATGTCCATGTCATATTCATTATATTCAAGGGAAATTATTTCACTTGATTTGACTACCTTGTATACTTTAAAGTGATTTATCCAAAAGGGGATTACTTCCAATTATTGATGTTGATAAAGCAGCATTGATGGGATTTGAGACTATGGGAATAGTGTACCTAAATCCTTCAAGTGCCACTTGGTATTTTAGAACATTCAAAGTAGATTCAATAATGTGATAACCTTCTTGTTATGATAAAATATTACTAAGGGGAGGACCCACACAGTGATAGATCAATGTGCATGAAAGGGGTGTATTTTCATACCTATTGATATTCTCACTATAAAGAGGTATTTTATTGCTATAATCATGAGAAAATATCTCATGATTGATCTTTTTGTTTCCATAGGGATTACCATCATGGAATGTATTATTAGTAAGACCACAATAACTATTGATCTAAATATAATGAAGAGTGCCACTATGGATAAAGCTACTATCTCCTTCTGATAAGGAGTTATTGGAATCATGGATCACTATATATAGGTGTTATATGGCCTCAAAAAAATTAATGTTGATCAGTGCAAGAATATAATCCTAATATTGGTTTTTTTATTTGGTGAGATCTTCTTTTGGATTGTCTCCTTGGGGATAGTTAGTGAACTTGTTAGATAGGAGACTTCTCATGTGACTCTCATGTCATCTATAAATCTAGATGATGAGATATTTTATATCAAATATTAATATATTCATATCCTTTATTTTTTATCAGAATATGTTGATGGGTTCCTATAGACTAGGTGGGAATATGTTCCCTCTTTTAAATAGTCGTAGAACTATTTCTTCAGTCTTCCTTGGGCTGAAGGGGAGTAGGGATATGTGCCTTCCTCTAATCATCTAGAAAAATATATTGACAAGCCTCTTGGATGGATTTTGGAATATAGATCTATTCTTTATCACTATCATAATATGTTGACTATATTTTTAAGTGTGAGAGATGATATGAGCCCGCTCTTGAGTATTTACTGGGAAATATGGACAAAGTTATTCAACATTTACTGGATTAAGAATATTTTCCTATTCATGGAAGTGCATTGGGATATATTAGTAATAACCTTCTATTGTTTATATTGGTATTTTTTGACAATACTATAAGACATAGCTAGGGACATTTTTTTCCCATCCATTAATATTAAGATATGTTGACAAGATTCTATAATAGGAATAGGAATATAATCTTGTTCTTTAGTGGGAGTGAGGATATGTTACCACCACTATCCTCCAGTTTTCATCAGGATAATCTATTTTTCTTCATATTTAGGGTCTAGAATATAGTCATGCCCCAAGTTAAATTTTTATATGTGCCAACATGCTTCTAATTCTTCCAGAGCATATTGGTTGGCTTAATTGTCATGAACAAGGATATAGGTCTTCTCTTCCACTGAAGCATGCACATATATATTTTCTTGAGGAATAGGAATATGATAATATTATTGATGTTCTCAGACCTTCTATCCTTGACAATACCTCCTCCAAGGTTCTTGAGCCTAAGTGGATATGAATGAGATCTCACAAGCATCCTCCTTTGTCCAATATGGAGGTTCTAAGGCTGCATGGCATAGTCATTAGTGTCTAGGGTGGTAGGATCCCTAATAGTTGGCTCCTTAATAGTGATGATGTTGATTTAGACTTTAGGGTCAAACTCTCTAAGATAATGGAGGTACTTATTATCACTATCTAATTAAATGTTTTTGATTAGGTTATATGTGGAAATTGATGCCATTATCTTCATCACATCTTTCCTACGATGGGGTGTATTATGAGGCCTCAGTGCCTCTAGGTGATCATGTGCTTCCTCTGGGGTCATAATGGTACCAATTTGACAATACTCTAGAACCAAATCATTATCCACTTGGTTTTGGGGGTGTTGAATTTGTGACATCATCCTTATGATCATGGTAGTTTCATGAATTATGGTAGTTGAAGCATTTGAACATTTTCTTAAAGAAGTTTTTATCTCATTGGATCAGGGTGGCTCTTAAAAATAAGTACATGAAGTACATGAAAACTATAGAAAATAACACCTATCATTAGAGTATTAAATTTAAATTCATATTCAATCAATCATTTTCATAGTAAATTAATTCCCTTTAGGTTCTCCATTTTTGTTTGTGTAAAAAATGTAAAACAAAATAGCCTGATGTTTGGTTTTGAATAGGGGAGTATGGTTGAATTATTCATGTTGGTTTCACTAAAAAAAATTACTACAATTTTTCTTTATGGTATAATTCTGTTAGGGGTGTTGGGAAACTTCTTAAATTACTCCACCATTAAATTTTGAGTTGATGCGGGCCTTCTTTTAATAGAAATACACCCACTATAACATTTCTAGAGACTCCTTGGAATACAAAATGGTTTATATGATCAGATTTCGGATCATCCACAACTATTTTAGGGGGAAATGTTTCTTAATATATGACTCCCTTATAAATTTAAGATGTATACGTGAATCCTTCTCAAATACTTGTGTGGGACTTGTTACCTATGTGATAACGATTGACCGTCCTCATTCATGTATTGATGTTAACATCTATTACATGTCAGAGATGTTATATTTATGTGAGTATATATATATATATATTAGAGTTTATTCATCGATGGTTCCATTTTTATGTATCATAGATTCGCCATATTGTTTTTATTTCTTAGTGATGATTATTTTTAATCCATATAGTTGGGTAATTTAGAGTTTATCTCCATCCATGTTGGAAGTTTCCATTTATGGTGTTGGGGTCATGCCTATGAGGAGGTATATCTATATATCTCAGTAAACTGAATCAAAATAAAAGAAGTTAAATGTAAATTAATGAGACATGTTGTGTCTTTTAAGGTCATGTGACAAGGACCAATTCCAGGTAGTTTAAATTCATATGGAGTGAACTTATAGGAAAATGGTTCCTATAAATGGTCAGTGCGGGACTTACACATGAGAATCCCTTTATGGATTTCCTCAAAGGGAGTATGTACTAATAAGGATGGGTTCCACTAGGAATATGGCCTTGTAGAAGGGATTGGTTTTTCTATTAGGGATATACCATACTGACCAGAATATGGTTTCATCAAGAATATGGCCTAACAAAGGGATATAGTGGTATTGAGAGGGAATATGACCCTTTAGGTGGGGAATGGTATTATCAAAAGTATGGGTATATTAGGAGAGTTCCTAGGGAATATGACCCTGGTGAAAGGGTTGTCCGTGCTCATAGAGAATATAGCTTAGTGAGGAAGGATGTATGTGGATTCATGAGTAATATGGACCTATGAGGATATAAATGGAGGTCTAAAAGAAAATATATCCCACTTAATAGGTATTCCCAAACTTATAGAGGACAAATCTAAGAAAGGAAGGATATAAAGGTATTCATAAGGAATATATACCTATTAGAAGGGATATAAAGGGGTTTTTTGTTAGGTTTGAACCTTTGGGAGGATTCCTACATGTCCTATTAAATGGGAATCAAATCCATTATATTTTGAATGATAAATTTTAATTTCATGTGATAATACTATACCATATATTTTAATTTCATGTATCAAGGGGGTTGTCATGTAATTTTACAACATATGAATAGGATGTTGGCCACACATATTAACATAATGTTGTGGGAATTCTTTTGTCACAAAAGTTAATATAATAGGAGATTTATTAGGGATTATTCATATATAGAAAAACTTTAGTGAATATGTCCCTTTGTGGATAATATACTCATAGGGAATATGGATCTTTGATGATTAATATTGGGGCTTACATATTGGACATTCCCTTTATAATATCCTTGATTAATGGGGAGAATAAATCCATCATTAAGGTGAGTGTTTGAACTTACAACTAGAATGAATAACTGGGTTATATGGATCATTGATTGGAGTCAGGAGCTAAGATGAGTATCCTAAATAGAGCATCCCAGGATTTTGAAATAAAACTGTGTTCGATAGTATATAAAAAATTAAACCCCAAGATCAAACCAACCATGAAATATTATTATTCAAATATGACCATCATAACCTATCCATTGAATTGGAAGGTATATATATGATTAGTCGTATCATGAAATATAAATATATAAGAACTATTTAATAAAACTATACTTATTAATTCTTAGGAGATAATAACTCAATTTTTAGTAAAGTCATTTTAATATTCATAATATGTTTTATTAAAAAAATGTTTTTACTATTTATTGTGAGTTAATATTATAAATAATTACTAGAAATTTTAAAATTATATTTCATAAAAAAAATATTATTTTTAAAATAATCATACCAAAATTATCTTATGTTAAAATTTTGGTATTTTTCTAAAACGATTGATTTTTTAGTGAATATTGAAAAAAAATTGATTTTTCGAATATTGTCATTAATTTTCATTAAATTACAATTATACTAGGAAAGAAAAGTTAGAATAAAAAGATTATGACCATTTATTAAAAAAAATTATAGAAGAAAAGTAGATGGGTCAAACATCATTGCCCTCATCTAGTAGAAATAATATTACATATCATAGTATGATAAATCGTTTACATAACCATACTCATCATCAGTTTCACATTCATATTGAGTAGGTACGTGAAGAGTTTAAATTCCAACTATATTTTGATTTATTATTATTGTAACATATGATCCATTTGATTTATAATAGTAAAATTTGAATCAAAAATTTTCATGAGTTTGATATAAGTTAATTTTTATTCTTAAAAATATGTTTTCCTAAAAAAACTTCTTTTCGATGTGTTTTACGCATTTATATTAAAATTATTTTCTTCCACTTATATAAATTGAATCTTAAAAATGGATTCCACATTTAGAATTAGGAGGTCCAAATTTGGTAAATATTTCCCTTTTATTTTTTCCATTATGAATAGTAACCATAGTAAATAATTATCATCACAGTAAGGGTAAATTGGATAATTAAGGTTAAAAATAATATGATAAGGATTAAAAAATGACCCTAACTATAACACCCCTAGATTTTGTGAAATATTTTTTTCGAATTAATTTAATCTTTTAATGTGTTTAATTTCACACAACATTAAAAATAGTTTTTTTATATTAAATCACTAAGTCAAACATTCCGTATGCATGGCACAAAATTGTCTTGCACTACACGTAACATCGACTTGGAATGCGTTACAAGCAACACAAAGTTTCTATGAAATGTCATTTTATTGTTATAATTATTTAAACGAGATAATTTTAACTTAGCTATTAAAATTAGTAATATGAATAGTAGTAAATACTTTTCAAATATTATTTATAATGGTTTTATATATATAAAACATCATGATAAGGAAAAAGATAATTTTTGGTAAAGTCTTTATATATTTAAAAATATTATTTTCTCAAATGAACTGCTTTTCATGTCCTTCTATAAAAAACAATAAAATTAATTTTAGACACTTTTAAAAAATGGATTTGATAAAATAAACATAATTTTTTAATTAAAAATTTTGAAATTATCTTAGGGTGAATTTTTTGGATTTTTCTGAGAAACTTCATTTTTAGGTGAATAATGAAAAATACTGAATTTTAATTTTTTTTAAAGGTGAGGCACAATAGCCCCTAAATTTAAAAGAAAAACAAAGTACAAGGAGGATAATGAAAGAACAAAGAAAAGACAGATACTCAATCAATATGAGATCAAGTACTTATGTTGTGGGGAGAGGGGAGCCCACCCTAACTATGAGGATGTCGTCCTCTTTTCCATGTTTTGACCTCCATCCATGGCCCACCTCCATCATCAGGAAGACTAGCATCAACAATGACAGTTGTTTCTTCCTTTCCACCTACCTAAACATGTATTTGGGAATCCTCATAACTACTAATAGATTAAATCAACTCAAAGTAATTATGAGTAAAAACCTTTGATTTTTATTTACTCTTAACAGACTGAACAAGTTCAAACCCCACAGTAGAGACTTCCATATTTAGGTTTTTCATGGATAGATCCAATTGTGAAGCCCCATGAAACTGCCTATCGAAACTAGAGTCAAAACCAGTTTATTACTTTTTAAAAGATAATGGAACTATTTCCTCAATCCCTTTAGCACTGGAGACTGTGGGAAGGAGATCAACAGGAGAATTATTCCTATCCTAAGTAGAAAGTGGATCCCAACTTAGGCCCTATAGAATATTTGAATCAGTGAGTGCAAGAGAAGCTGGAGTCAGCATTCCACCAACTGGATAATCATCTCTTTCATCACTTTATAGCCTCGGGCCAGCTGGTATGTTAGCAATAGGCTTTGATTCCCTATAAGGAGGATATAAATTAGGACAGTGAATAATAACCTCACTAGAAATAGGGTGCATATAATCCTGCAAGTTGATATCCATAGGCTTATAGAAATCATGTGTAACTTTGTGACTATCTAATATAGCCTCATAATCATCATATAAACTTGATGTTTTCCAATTAGCATTATTTGAGATCTCTTTGACATTGGAGTCAACTACCAAACCGTGACTCTGATGAATTACATCATTACGGTTGAATGTCTGAAGTTGTTTACCTTGTTTTTATTAAGGATCCAATTGTTCTTTTTTATATTTTAATGTGGTAGAATCCAATTTTTCTTTTCCATTATGGTTTTTAGATGCAATCAGTTTTTGTTCCTACCAAAATTTTTAATCAACATCATCTTGTGTAGAAACCTCCCGGTTTTCTTGACTATCAGTAGATGTCTCGCCATCATCTTCACCCATTATACCCCTAGTTAATGTAAATTTTAAAACAATAGTCATGAATAAAAAACCTTCCTCTATTATTCCTTCCCAATACTTCATGGTCTTTTCAACCAATTTATTATAATAAACCATCATATTGTATTTACTAGGAGAATCATTTGGCAGAACCTTACCTTTAGTAAAATCTTTATCTTGAGGAGAGTTAATAGAATCAAGCATTATGGTACCCTATAAAGAGACTATAATAAAATTTACATGATTTTTTACAACTATGTTATGATTATATAATTATTATATAACACATACCTTCATATTTTCCATCTTGTGTAAATATGATAACATCATCTGTGGACGTGTGGACTACTGCCTCCTCAAAGCGATGTGATTCATTCACACTCTATATGGAATGTATTAAGAATGGGTTTATTGAAATTATATGATATATATTATACAATAATGATATTTTAATAATGATATATATACATATATTTCATTTACTTTCTTTCTTTCAATATAAAAATTAAACAGGAACAACTTTCATACAAACGTACGGCCTACCCTCTCCATGAATGGTGTATTCCATTTCATAATTCTATATTCTATAAATTATTATAATACATATATAATGAATATAAATGATATTTAAATAATTTTTACATTATTCAAATCATTATATAAGTATAAGGACCAAAGATATAACAAATTAAGACTCATGCGAAGAACAAAGAGGATATTACCCAAAGTGAAATCTTAACATAAAATTATTAACAAGAAGGTAATATAAAGTCATAATCAAACTATATATGGTATTAGATATAATAATATGTTTCTGTGATAGATTTATAATAAAATTATATTTATTATATAGGAATTTTGTATGAGTACGATGAGATTCAAGACACAAGGTAAGGGAAATTCATCTCACTTTCTATATTCGTGAGATACATGTCATGTTCACCACTCTTTTCTTTTGTGTGGTGTATATATTTACCATTAATATATTATATGATTATTATTATTGAATTTATTATTATTTACATATCCATTCTATGATATTTCTTTCATGGGTTTTATGTTTCAAAATTTACCAAATCATTAAGATAGTTTTGTCTCAATTTTCCTTCTTTGAGACACATGTCATGTTATGCACCTAAATTTTTATATGAGGTGTAAATATGACTTTGACATGTTATATCATGAATATCCTTACTTTCACTATATTTTAAGATTTATGTAATTTCATTTTCTTATATGGGGGGTAGGTTTTAATGTTACCAAATTATATGAGTCTATTGAAACAATCTCATCACTTTTTGATATTATTTATGATTATTCTTCAATTGTCAAAATCTTATGATACATATCTCAAGAACACTCATGAATTATCTTATACTATATTTTTCCATGATATATTCATGTAGTATTACCATTTTACCACTCTTTGGTACTTATGATAGCTAATAAAATGTTTTTATGAAATTTAGAATTTATTTCTCCTTTTGGCTAGAAATATGTGTTCTTTCAAAACTGTGATTTCTAAAAGTATTTTTAATTTTTTTTACTATTATACTGTGATGTTAAATTAAATTTGTACCCATGTTTTCATTTTTTTAAAAACATAGTTTCAAATGGAATCTTCCTTTTTTTCGATCAAGGCACTTTTCTGAAATTTTATTGTACAAAAAAGAATGTTCAGTATATACGGACTTACCCATCATCATAACCATAATTTCCTTGATTATTACTTTTAAATTTTTCAAGATTATATTATTTAAAAAATCCTAATATTCTGGATTTTTTTATTTTAAAATGGTTTTCAAAGAAAAAGGGTTTTAAAAAATTGTTTTATGTTTAAAAAGTGTTTTAAATGATTTTCAAAGATTCCTTTATATGTTTTCAAAAGGTTGATTTAAAAGGAAAGGATTTCAATGATTTCAAATATTATTTTATTATTTTTCAAATTATTTTTAATGAAAAAGGTTTTCAAAATGTTTTTAAGCTTCTTTTATATGTTTTCAAGGAAAACAGTCTTCAAAATGTTTTCATGCTTCTTTTATAAGTTTTCAAGGAAAAAGGTTTTCAAAATGTTTTCTATATTATTTTATAAGTTTTCTAGGAAAATGATTTTAAAAATGATTTCGATCCTTATTTCTATGTTTTCAGAGTACTTTCAAAGTAAAAGGTTTTTAGAAGGCTTTATATTTTAAAATCGTTTTTTTATCGAAGAAATTATATTTTTCTCAAGAATTTTTTTTAAAATGATCTTTCCAAATTATTTTCCATATAATATGAAATCCATTAGTATTAGTCATGCCTTTATGGTAAATTATTCAAAATTTCCATTCATATTCTTTATCTAAATGTTTTATGTTTTGATGGAATGATGTATATGAAACATGTTTCTTTTTCGTAGGTTATATGTTTATGAAACACATTCCTATTATATAGGTTTTATACTTATAAAACCCACTTTTTTAATGGGTTATTATTTGATTAAATGATTATGAAACCTATATTTTTCTATATTTTAAGATATGTTAGGTACACTAGGTCAAATAACCTGAGAGGGGGGTGAATCAGAGTATGATAGATTAAAGAAACTGCCCCTTTTGATCTTGTTTCACTGTTAAAAAAACTCACTTCTCTCTATTTCCTGTTGTAAGGTATGAATAGAAATTAAAACATCCATGAGACATAGTAATTTTAATTGGTTTACCCTCATTGGGCTACGTCCAAGTATAATAAAATGACAATGTTTCAATGTACCAAATCAACTAAAAATGAACTATTGTTTACAGTGTTTGAAGTGGAATCACTTTCCCTCTTGGTTTACAACAAATCACAATTTGAAATATCACTACTCTATGAACTGAAGTATGCTCACTGCTATTACATAAGATCCAATAATAGTTTGTAGACTTATAGTTCCGTTCATTATCTTTAATGAATGCATCCTTTAATGTATATAGATACTCTATTGATGTCCCACTTTCATCCACTAATGAATACCACTTTACCACATATGTACTGGGAAACTCCAAATCTTTTGTGAAAAACTTAGTGTACCTTGCATGAAATTTTTATTCCTTACACAAAAAACATCCTCTTATGAATAACTTCAATCTTACACGCAACTCCAATCTTACACGCAACTTTCTTAGCTTTTGTGCAACTCACTTTGCACAAAATTCTTACGTGATCCGATGCTCAGATTTTCTCTAAGTGTTGAGCTACTTAGAATGAGGGGGGTAACCACTTATTTATAGGCATCATCAACACCTACGTGGAATATTTGAAGCATCGTGTAAGATCCCCTCTGTGCATCCAAAACCAAATTTGACATCGCATTGGGCACACAAGTTTCTTTCGCGTAACCTCATCTATCACACACATTTTCAAATCCTTCACGCACTTCATGAATTTAACATATTTTGATGTTTTGATCTTGAAACATGACTTGTGTGTAAGTTTCCATATCATCTTTAATCTTTCACACAACTTTATTTTCCAAAAACACATATCTCTATTTTCCTAATTTTGAGGCCCAAAAATTTAACAAACACTGGAAAACGGTGCCATCTTGTATATGTTCTTTTTGTACCACCTACAGATCGTCTATTACTTTGTCATGGTTCTTTGTTAACATAGGTTGTCAATAATATCATTAGAACACCATAATTGATCATGTAAACCCTCTTTTTTAACAAACACAATCACCTTAAAAATGTTTTAATGTTTCCTTGAGGGATTTTTTCCCAATAAGATATGATTACATGTTTATGAAACCCATTTCATTTCATGGGTTATGATATGATTTTTTATGACCTTGTAGAACACGTATATATGATTTAATTATGAGATGGGTGGGACCTATATCTCCCTATGATTTATTGGGTAAATATTTATATCTCATGAGATAGACTAAGATGGTCTTGAGAGTGAACCTTGACTACTAAGATGGCCATGGGAGTGAACCATGACTGCCAAGATGGTATGAGGAGTAAACTCATACTACTAATATGTCCATGGGAGTGAACCATGGCTACCAAGATGGTATGGGTAGTGAACCCATACTACCAAGATAGTTTTGGCAGTGATTCCTTGACTACTATAGAAATAATTTTATATACATATATGGTTTCCACAATTCTATGTATTAATCCTATGTTATGGTTTCATGTATTATGTTATTTATTTCCTTATGATTCATGAATTATGAACTTATAATCTTTGTTCCATGATTCATGTTTATGATCTTATGATATGCAGGGTATGATCTTCTAATGTTATGATAACATTATCAAACCCCTATGCTCATGATTCTACTTACATGTCCCCATTATTTACCCTTACTGAGCATTTAATCTCACCCCTTTTTATATTTCCTTACACAAGTTATGAAGACATGTATTAAGTATTATTATTCTAAGAATGTTGTTAGTCATGAAGAAACTAGTGAGAGTTAATGTAGCTCACTTAGGTACCATGTTTATGTTTCCATGTTTCCAAAGGCACTATACTAATATTGTCCTTGGGCATCTCTTTATTTAATGTTTTAAGTATTTTGTAAAAGATATGTAATGTTAATGTATGAAAAGTGAGGGTTTATATAGTTGATATCATAGAAAATTTTTAGTTAACCTTTGGAATCTAAGATGAGAGAACCTTAGTGATAACACTAAGGAGATGTCTAAGGAGAAGGAAAAGGATAGGAAAATGTCCTAGAATTTTAGTAAAGGATAGAGTGAGTGGTTTCCTAGAAATACATACCTATATAGATATTAAAAGTGGATGTGTATCTAGAATAGATGTACCTAGGGGTAATAACTCTGATAAGGTGTGTTGGATCTGACTCGATGTAACCTGGTGCACGACAACTGGTCTCGTTGCACACCTAGTTTGACACTCCTAGGGGATATGCTTTGGGAATTCATGAAATCTTTACAAAACATCATGAAGGATTTAAATAGAGGATGACTATGAATAAACTAGGATAAACCTAAGGTTTAATTTATTAAAGAAGTATGTGTCATGATTTAGACATCCTATAAGTAATTATTTTTCATGATTAAGTGGTTTTCCACTTTGATAAGTGTTTTTAACACTATTCTTTTTGGTTTTAGTCAATGGTGAGAACTGAAAGAAACTAGGTTAATGATGAAAGTGATAAAAAAAATCCGATTAGTAGTCATATGGGTTGATCATAGGAGTAAAGGATGTTGTGATCATTCCTAATTAGTTTTCATGTAACATGATTAACAATGTGTACCTTAACCAACTCTCGAACTCACTAAAGAGGATAAAGATGGATTTTGCTAAGAGTTCAGGTGATGGAGACCATGGATTAAAGAGGATATGGTTTACTTTATGTCAATAATGTGGAAATAATCACCTAAGTGAATATCTTAGAGGGACAAGAAGATGTTTTGAATATGGACAATAAGGACACAAAGCAAGTTAATGAAAGGGAAAATGAAGAGTTTTGCTAATGAAATAGATAAGAATACTATACTCCCTAACATATAATCAAAGTTTAAGTTTTTTAATTGTAGAATAAATGGTCATTATGAAAAGTCAATGTCCCAAGAGGAAAGCTCCTGAAGAGAATCAACAAGGTGGTGCAATTAATGGTTACATTGTTGATGATGATGAGACTACAGATGAAATGTGAAAGGAAAGAAGTATTATGTAATAGAATGAGATAGCCATGTTAATGTATTAATGATAAAGTTAAATAATTGAACTTTTTATGTATTTTTTTTCAAGAATTATGTTACATGAATGGTCAAATATATAAGGATTGTTCAGCTTATGTTTTCTCACTACAGGTTTACAAGAACACATTAAATGGTTTAGATGGAATAGAAAAGTGGTTTAATGGAAAGGTGGTGTCCATAGAAAACACATGATTAAGGGAAATATAACCCTTAATATGTTCCTTATTTTAATATAATATTGTTTGTATAAATATATGTGGGAAATGAATAAGTAAATTAGATGGTATTGATTACCTTGGAACTAATCAAGGATTTGTTGATAGGTGGTTTATGCTATCATTGATGTAGTTTACAACATTTTTGGATTTAATGAATAGATAAAATATACTTTGGAATAAGGAAACATCCTTGTTTTCAATAAGGATTTATGGTAATTCAGGTCATTACCCTATTTTAAGAGAATACTTGATAAAGGTATTTACATGTTTGGAATATGACAACCTAGAGCTACTTTGTGATATTTTTGGAATCAATGTTAATCTAATTTCATGACTTTATTTAAAAAAATTGGATTTTCATATTTTTAAGGGTTATAAGGTTAACTATTAATGAAAATTTTAAGTTAAACTTCAGAGGAAGTATTTATGTATTTAGATTGTATTGGAAACCTTGGTTAAAAGGCTATTTAGTGATTAAACTTATTAGAAGGATTTTCATCATATTTATTTTGGAAATTATATTAGTGTAGTCTTAGAAAAGGACATAATTTATTTCAGGTGATAGATAATAAATTTCTCAAAGGCCGCTTGTCTTGAACCCATAACCAAAGGATGATAAGAGTTTCATGCTTATGACTGGTCTACATGATGTCCTAGTTAATATATAATTATTTTTTATGAATAAATATTTATAATGGAACAATAGTGTTACTTTTCATGTTTAGATATTAATATATTAACCATATTTATTTTGATGAATATTTAGAGATAAATAGTTATACTTTTCATCCTTTTATGGGCCTTAAGATCTTCTAAAAGTGTATTTTAGTGATTTAGGCATCAAAGTTAATTTCTGTACATCCATTTCTTAAAGTGATGGATGAATTAACAATAGATAAAAGCACAAACAAAGAATGAAATTTTGTTTATATAAATATATCAAGTAATTATATTTCTTTATATTCTTGGTTAGTAAAAGAATTACTCAAAGATAGGATAATGATAAATAAAATGTGTAGTCCTAATACCTTAATTTTTGTTGAACTGATGGCCTTTTAAATAATTACAGATTTATGACTTTGAGGCCCTCAACTTTTATTTTATCATTCACTTATTTTTTATTGATGGAATAAATAGCTCTCTATGAATATTTATACTTTTCTTCCATGTCCAATCTTCACTCCCAACTTATGTTCTCCTATGTGGAAACATAGTTATATGTTACTTTTGGTAACCATTATGGTTCCGAATTTCCCTTTTTAAGGGAAGTTTTAGTATTCATTTTTACAATGTGGGTTTCTATAAATGAAACATACAAGTATTAAACCTTTGATAACCCAGATGAATTTCAAGGGAAATTATCATTTTAAGGGGGGTGGAATGTAACACCTAGAGATTTTGTGAAAAAAAGTTTTGAATTAATTTAATCTTTTGATATTTTTTAATTTCACACGACACTGAAAATAGTTTTTTATATGAAATAACTAATTCAAAAATTCCTTACACATGGCACTTACTTGGATTGTGCTACACACAACACCGACTTGGCGTGTGTTACACCCAACACTTAGTTTCTATGAAACATAATTTTATTATTATAATTATTTAAATGAGATAATTATAACCTAGCCATTAAATTGAGTAATATGAATAGTGATAACTACTTTTAAAATATTATTTATAATTTTTTATATAAATAAAATGTAATGATAATGAAGAATATAATTTTTTTCAAAGTCTTTATATGTTTAAAAATACTATTTTCTCAAATTAAATGCTTTTCATGTCCTTCTGTAAAAAATTATAAAATTAATTTTAGAAACTTTAAGAAATTTATTTTTTTTAAATAAATATAATTTTTTAATTCCAAATTTAAAAATTATCTTAGTTTCATTTTTTAGATTTTTCTAAGAAACTTCGTTTTTGGGTGAATAGTGAAAAATACTGAATTTTAATTTAAAATGATTTTTTCTATAATTTATTTCTAAAGTTAAATTATATTTTAGATTGGATTTAAAGTTAGAATATATCAATTATACACATATTAATCCAATTTATTTCATTTTAATAATTTTTTTAATGAACTTAGATTTAAATTTTTAATGAACTTTTGAACATTCTCACCTTAAAAACTCGCTTCCTCGCCACATCTAGGAGATTAGCATTAAACTTAATTTTGTCGCTTATGTGAATTGAATTTAAAAAAATGTACATACAAAATTTTAATTTGTATGATATTTTTAGTCTCATAATATCAAAATAATTTTTGACCAAAAATATTAGTGAAAGTGATTAAGATTAATTACAGTGATTAAGGTAAAATTCAGCTTAACAAAGGAATAAACCTTAAACTTAAGGTCAAAAATGACCTATCCACTTATATAACACCAATTTTATGTCCATATTTCACTCATAAATCTTAAATTGTTTATTTTTGTTGGTTTTTATGAATTTTTTTATGTAAAAATTTAGATACACCTAACTTGTTTTAAAAAATGTCAAGTGTGTATTTTACCTCCCCTATAAAAGGCAACCGCCTCTCCCTCTTCTTCACACCTACAAAACCTCATAGGATTTTCCAAGATATAACAAAATAAAATTCCCAAAATCCCTAAATTCCTCCATGAATCCTCACTTTGAGAAAAAAGCCATCCAAGGATGTAATGCCCCGACCCCAGTTACCCAGATTCGGTGCATTATTACATAATATTGGCATGATCACAAGAAAGATCAAATCTTGAAAGACCGATTAGTTTAGTAGCCTTGGAAGCACTAGATATATTCATAAAGTTTTACATTACATCATAAAAATGAAAACTACAACAACATAGTTTCCATATTCCACACTCTTATCCCCTCATACTATCCCTGTAGGTTATTCATAATTTACTTCTTCACATCCTGGGAAAAATAAAACATAGAAAATGGGTGAGCTCAAATTCCCAGTAAGGATAACAATATAGCAGAAACTTTCATAAATAAGAATAAACATTTAAGTAAATGTCTAACTAAAACAAAAGCCTTTTAAACTTGAACTTCAACATAGTATGGCAAAAATAAAATGAAATAATTCCATTTACTTATTCACATGG
Organism: Viscum album; assembly: GCA_963277665.1. Taxonomy (NCBI): domain Eukaryota; kingdom Viridiplantae; phylum Streptophyta; class Magnoliopsida; order Santalales; family Viscaceae; genus Viscum; species Viscum album. The sequence goes on along the minus strand of OY728159.1, from coordinate 225,257,471 downwards.
ATATTCTACTAATCGAATAATCACATGCAATATCATTAACCATTATCATAATGATGGAATGCATAATGTCATACTATCATAACCACATATCCAAGGCCTTGTTCCAAGACTACAAATAAGATTTTTCCAAGGCCTTGTTCCAAGACACTAGTTTGTCTCATGAGACCTACCGATGCATCGAGGAGCTATAACAGGCTCCACCCATCACATATTAAGTCCAATGCATTCCCATATGAAAAGGTTTAAATATAACATAAACATTCGTATTAAAACTAGCATACGAAATGTCAATACTTTCACCATAAACCATGAAGGGTATAAAAATAAAATATCCATAGTCAAACATATCACAAAACCTTCAGTACAATATGGAAGTTTTGTTTCATAATAAATCAGCTTCAAATAAGCTTAAAATCCATCAAAGGATGTTGACATAGATGAAATCAAAACTCTTTTTAGATAAATATCTCTTTTTATTTTGAAATCATTTAAGAGTCATATAAAATAAAACATTTTCTTTGAAAATATTCTTATAATATTGTAAGGGAATTTTCGACGATTTTATAATGGTGGAAGATAGCCGCACCCACCGTATAAGTTAAAAAAACATTCTTACCTTAATTCTGTCGAAAAGGTTAAAAAGCACCTTGTTTGGAAAACGACGGAAAGATTCCTTTATAAACCTCTTATAAAAGGTCAAACAAGGGTATAAATGACTTTAACCCATATTCTAGTAAATAGTAAAAATGTTTGAAATACATTTTTTAAGAAACATGGATGTGGATGATAAAGAAGTCCCAGTAGATTATTACGTATAAACAACCTCGAATAATGAATAGATTGCGAAATAAACCCTTACCTTGTACTTTTCCTTGGTTGGGGGTAGGTTAACCTCCTATATAATGGTGAAATAATTTTTATTAAATTATACAAGAATTATATACATTAATATTATATCATATATAATCTTTTAACATTGATTTGTTAATAATATCTTAGTATTATCGTTGTTTCGTGTGTTAACTTACTCGTTTTCTTTTATATGTTTTGTTACGTAATATGTGTTTGTAATGGATAGGTTGTATATTATTCATATCCAGAATGATATCAAGTCCTTAGATACTATTATTAATCATCAAATGATAATTATACTTGAATGGATACGATGGAGAATGAATCTCATCGCGTTCATGGAGATGGTAGTCCGTACGTACGCACGAGCGACAATATCACTCTTTTGATATTAAAATAATATTTAATTGGATGGTATATAATATATAAAGAATCATTATCATGTTATATTTATTATTTAAATGAATTACACATCATTATTATACCCATCCAAATAATAATATATTGAATAACAATTACACCACGCCGTGGAGACGGTAAAACGTGCGTACGCACGTATGGTGACATGTCATTCAAAGGATGGATAGAATACTGAATATGGTTGTACCATATTTATAATAATATTAAATTATATAGTAGATACTGGATTAATTATTTTATAATGGTAATAACAAAGAAATAAGAAGTTGAAGAAGAAATGAATTTGAAAAAGGGTGGTGAAAACATTACCTCTTCTTCGGGTTCTTCCTTTTGATTTGATCAAAAGGGCTCCTTAGGTTGGCTTTCTGATCAAACTAAGGCCTCTAGGTTGTATTGAGTTAAGTTGAGAGAGTATTTGGGCAGGGTTTGGCCGAACCAAAAGGCTTTGAAGGTGTGAATTAATGAGAAGGGGGAGTTCCCTTTAATAAGAGGGGTGAGGGGCACCTTTGGAAAAGCTAGAAATATTATTTTATAATAAATTCATATTCGGTTTATAATGGATTAAAAGTGTATTATTTAATGTTTAAGGTGGGGATGGGTCGAAAACCACTCAACCAATAGAATATAGACAGGTTTGGGTCATTGTATTAACCTTATCTTTTAGTTTTAACTCTTAGTTAATTGGTTTGACATTTATCATGTCACTTTGTATTTTTATATTATATAGTTAATAAACATATTATATACATCCAAGAGACCCCAAAGTGGTCCATTAATGATACACCTATCATGATATAAGTCTCTTGGACGAACCTTAGATTTATAGAAATTTAATATCAATTAATAATATAATATTTGTTTTAAAAACTCTTTTATGTCAATTTTGACACTTATTCAATAATTGATTTTTTTGAAAATCATAACAGAATGATTACTTCGAAAAAAGTTAATTAAGTAAATCCTAACATGTCATATTAACCTATAAAATTATTTTAATTCATAAAAAGTCTCAAATTATATTTATTTGGGTATTTATAATATCAATTATTTTAATTTTTTCACTATTATGGTAATTACTGCATCATCATTATGTCATAAATAAATTAACCTATTTAATGTCTAAAAATTATAAATAAAATATCATTATGTAGGAAATCTTTTTATATTTCTAATTAATATTCACAATCAAATTTATCTTATGTATAACCCTATATTAAAAATGCTTTAGTAAATAAACTTCGATTTTAACTCTCTTAACTCTTCTTTGAATAATAATAAATGTCCTAATCTAATCCAAGTGGACCTAAATGATAGTATTTTATTCCTAAGGTTGTTTTTGGTCAAGATACATTTTTACAATAGAATTAGGACATGTGTTAGGGTAATATTAATATTATTTTTACCCTTAATTACCTAATTTGCTTTTAACCGTGGTAAATAAAAGTAAAAAGTTACTATTCACCAAAAATTATTTTCATCTCAATGAATCACATTTTACTACTCGATATTAACCGTGTCTCTTGTATTTTTGAAATTCCACTCACATAAGTGGTAAAATTAAGTTTTATGAAAAATTCAGTTTTTTAACTACCACTTAGTGGTTTCACTATTCATCAAAAATTGAAGTTTTTCAGAACAATGCCAAAATTTCACCCTAAGCTATAATTGATATTCCGAATTCAAAAATTATGTCTATTTTACAAAATTCCAAACATATAAGTTGCATTAATTAATTTTATAATTAATTCCCGTTGTCACAACAAATAGCGTGTTTTTAAGAAACAATATATATCAAAAGATTGACAATTGTTTATGTCCAATTTCAAAGTGAAATTAATTCTAATTAACACCATTGGATAAAATGGTAAAAATATATTCTAATTATACTCTAAAACCACTCAATATTATAATTTTCCACTATAAATTATTTCGATTAAAAAAGTTGTTTTTAAGTATTTTTCACTATTCATAAAAATTGGAAGTTCTCAGAAAAATACCAAAAATTCAACTTAGGATAATTTAGATATTCCGAATCCAAAAATGAAGTGTATTTTGAAATATAAAATATATATAATTTCAAAAGGTAGGTATTACTATTCATAACGGCTAGTTTGATTGGTTGTGGTGTGTTAGAACTCGATGTTGCGTACAACACACGCTATCACATTATTCAAAGAGAAGTTGTAAGAACCAGGTTCCTATTTTAGAGGTACGGGCTTCTTCTTTTCCTTTTCCTTAAGTGTTTTTGAAAAAATATGGAAAATGGGGAAAAATCTTGAATTTTGGAACTACACGTCGTGTACTTTATCCACACGCTGTGTACTTTTGGCCGTGTTGGGATGAGTACACGGGGCATGTAGCCTTATCGGTGATGAGGGGTGTAGGAACCGACTACACGCCGTGTAGTGGTACCTTACACGTCGTGTAGTCAGTCGGCAGGCTTGAACAGTAAGGCGGTGGTGTCGCCGCCAGCTGGGCGACAGTACACGCCGTGTACTCAAGAGTACATTTCATGTACTCATGTCGACGTATGAATAGTATGGTAGTGCCGCCAAATGAACAGTTAAATGAAAGGAGTACACGCCGTGTACTTTGTTTTTTCGGCTTAAAATAGGCAGTAGCCTCCTCATTTGGCAGAGGAGGTACTTGAGCCATTTTGGAGCCAAAGGAGGAGGCCGGATCTTTGAAGGTCCACCGGGCGTTCGTCTGGAATCCGATTCGGCTTCAGACGATCTCGTTGGAACCGCACGGGTAAGACCTCTCCTATCCTGGTACCATTCTTTCCAATTCTTCTCCTAACGTAAGTTATTTACGTTTGAATGAGTTTTGTTCTTCATCATATCTACGCCGTTCTTGGGCGTTTCTGGAGCCGTCGTTCGGGTATAGCGTTCATTGGCGTATAAGGTAGGTGGCTTTGTGTTTAGTTTTCCAACTGTTGTGTGTTTTGTGCGTTTTTGTGCCACAAACCCATGTCGGGGTGTCGTGTGGCTGAGGCCGTTTCTATATTTAATACCTAGAATTGATTAGGTATTTAATTATGATAATAAAATGTTGTTTGGGATCGTTGCTTGGATCCAGGACCATCCCGAGGGGTGTGTTCCTCTGTTTAGCCATTTGGCCAGGATACCTGAGGGTAGAGGAATTGCTTGTTACTGCTTGTTTACGTGTTGGGCATGGCCCGGTTACCTGTTTAGCCTGAGGGCGTTGTTGTATTTGGCCTGAGGGCGTTGTTGTGATTAGCCTGAGGGAACTGCACTATTTAGCCCGAGGGCTGTAGTATTTCGCCTGAGGGCAACCTTTTGTGTCTGAGGGCTTGACTTCTGTGCCTGAGGGTGACACTTCCTACGCCTGAGGGAAATTTCTGTTATGCCTAAGGGCTTACCTGCGGGTTGGATTCTGCTTACCTGGGGGTAAGGTTTTGTTTGTCTGAGGACGTGGATTGTTTACTTAGAAATTCACTGTGGTGGTTTCTAATATTTAAATGGATTAAATGGATAATAAAATGGAAATATAACTGGTAATTAGTTACTTTTGAGTACTGCTTACTTTATTGCATTTTACTACTGCACACTATTGTTGCATGCTTACATGTAGTTGGGCACGGGCCTTTGGCGGGTGCCTACTGAGATATATTTCTCACACCCTGTTTGGGTCACGCTTTTCGGCCCAAACAGATTATGTTGCTATAGGTGTAGATAGGGTCAAGAGTCCCTATACAGGTACTTGACTGTTGCTGAGGAGTAGGAGGGCATGGGACTGATCCTAGGCCCGCGATGCCGCTGCTAGCTATTTTGCTTGTTTACTGTACTCTGTTTTCTACTGTACTGTATTGATCTATAATATGTTCTGGCTGTTTTCTTAGAACTTGAAACATGTAGCATCATCACTTATATACTATTGGTTATATCCACTGCTGTATTTATTTCAGTTGTGTATGTTTACTGCTTCCACTATTTGTTGTATGTTTATTTTGGTATTCCGCTGCGCTACACTTTGATAAATGAGGGCATAGTTTCCCCACTATCAGACTTGGGCCCTCACTGCTAGTCGGAAGCCTCTGGCATTTGGGGAAATGCGCTTGAGGTCACGTGGCGAACCAGGCTCGGGGCACCCGTTGTGTGGCACCTGGGTCCGGGACGTTACAAAGTGGTATCAAAGGGGTTTCTTTTCTTTAACTTACTATTTGGAGCCATAGTTAGAGTTAGGACAAACGGTAGTCGGTAATAAGTTGTGCCCGGGCGTAGCTAACCTGTGTACAGGGAAAATCCAGTCTACCTCGTACTTTGCATTCTTTTGATTTTGCAAATTTTACTGCTGATATATTTTCACCGTTGGGTGACGCACTTGGATTGTGCTGATTATATTTTATCTGTGGGTTCTATTTAGTTGCAACCCGATGAGATGAGGGTATGCCATCTCATGCATCATATAGGCACATGCTAGATATCACATGCCATGCATAGTTTCCATGCCATGTAGGTGCATTAGAATTTTCATGTTGTTGTGATAGTTGTTGTGTTAGTAGAGCATGTTGTTGTGATAGCTGCTTGATAAATACCTGCCTTGTGATATGGTATTATTGTTTGAGCTTGTTTATAGAATGGACGCCAAACTTTGGTTTTTGGGTAGTATGGGCTCCCATTGACCGGAATTTGGTGGATCATTGACTGTTATTGGTTATAACAAAAATAAGATGTCAAACTTTGATTCGTGGGGTGTATGGGCCCCCACGGGTCAGAATTTGACACTTAGGTGTTGTTTTCGGTATTTTTTGGGTTATGGAAAAGTTTCTAAGGCATACTGTCCGGAAAACCCAGAAGACACGCCGTGTAGGACCTCATACACGCCGTGTGTGTTCTTCTCTTCGGGAAGAAAAATGAACTTTTTGAGTACACGCCGTGTACCCAGAGTACACACTGTGTAGTCTCTTCCTGTGTCACAAACCGTGTGGGCGGCGACATGGGGTAGGGAAAGGGTTGGGTAAAACACACCGTGTAGATTATGTACACACCGTGTATTGTTGACCCGAAGTCTGGCCGTGTAACTAACAACACGGGTCGGTGAACTCCTTGACAGAACACGTCGTGCCAGTTATAGACATGTCGTGTAGTGAGACCTGGGGACTCGGTCGTGTAACTAACAACACGGGCCAGTGTCACCTCTCCCAGAACACGCCGTGTACCTTTGGGACACGCCGGGTAGTCTTGTCCGAGGACAGACCGTGTGGAGTAAGCAGTGTGGCTGGGAAATGGGATGGTGTACACGCCGTGTTCGGGTGTAACACGCCGTGTAGAGTAAAGCCGAGTAGTCGGCCGTGTCACAGACGACACGAGCAGTTAGAAAATAACACCATACACACTGTGTAGATATTATACACGCCGTGTAGTTTTGTTGAACGGAAGCTGTGTGGAAGGACCCGGGTAGGGGAAAGGAAGTCAAGTACACGCCGTGTAGTCAGTGTACACGCCATGTAGTCTTGTTTTGCAAATTTAGAAACACCTTCTTCCTCTTGTTTCTTTGTGGTTCCTTCATTTCAGTCTTAATAATCTTGAATTTGAGGCGTGCTTTTGACCTTGTAGAGTCATGCCGCCTAGACGACCGTGAGTTGTTCTCCAAGAGAGCGGCGACGATTATACTTCGGGGATGGTGGGCCATGGGCTACCAGTTGATCCACTAGCAGAGCTAGATGCAGCACCAGCTGTTATACCGGATACAGGCGCGGAGGCGCAGTTCCGTGAAGGCTTATTGCGATTCATGCAGACATTTCAGGGAGCACCGCAGGCTGCCACATCTATGGTTGAGCTGACGCGTATCTTTCAGAAGCAACATCCGCCTATGTTTTCAGGGGATGGCGGACCACAAGCTGCAGAGTCTTGGCTAGGATCGATGTAGAATATTTTCAAGCATCTTGAAATGCCTCCAGGGCGGAGGTTCAATCTCGAGACTTACATGCTGCGTGATTCCACCAAGAGGTGGTGGGATGTTACCACCCAGTCAAAGCATCATAGGGACATGGCGTGGGAGGATTTTCAGGCAGTCTTCTATGACTTCTTCTTTCCCGAGACGCTGAGGGCAGATAGAGCTTGAGAGTTCATGAATCTGCAGCAGGGCGCTATGTCGGTGATGGACTACTCTGCTCGTTTTACAGAGCTTTAGCATTTTTCACCCGTGCTGGTGGGTGATGAGACGTTGAGAGACAGACGTTTTGAGGATGGTCTTCGGTATGACATTTGAGCGCTGGTAAATGTTTTCAGGTTGCCTACTGTACACGCGATTGTGAACCAGGCATTGATTATAGAGAGGAACATGTGGGAATCGAGTGGTATGGGCCAGGGTGGTTCAGCACCAGTTACTGGTACTATTTCTGCTAGCAAGAGGAAGAGACAGATGGACTTCTCTCAGGGCAGCAGTACCAGCCAGGCAGCTTCTTCAGGTGGACCGGTCAGGTGCTACCAGTGTGGCAGAGAGGGGCAAAAGAGGCCGCAGTGTCCACGGGACCCAGTGGAGTGCCGAGCTTGCGGCAAGATGGGTCATCTACAGCGCTTTTCCAGGGCGTTTCTGCCAGTGGCTAGTGAGAGGGGTTCTGTGTAGACTCCGCGTGCGGGAGCAGGACTAGTGGATTCTTACCAGTCAGGGAACTCGAATACGTCAGGGCGTGCTAGCAGAGATGGTGGTCATGGCCATGGTAGCCAGACACCAGGATCGCAGAGGCAGCAGGGTAGGACAGCTCAGGGTAGCCAGGCTGTGTCACAGGGCCACGGCACTGGGCAGGCATATGCAGTGCAACAGACCCAGCAGGAGCAGGATCCCGGACCTTCGACAGTCAGAGGTACTATTCTAGTATCTTCTTTCTTGTCTTCAGTACTTTTTGATACGCGTGCTACACATAGTTTTATATCTGTACCTGTTGTGGAGAGCCTTGGGCTTGATGTTTCTACTTCTTCTGATATCTTGACGCTAGACACTCCATTGGGGACTAGGACGGTTGGTGTGCGTCAGTGCAAGGAGTGACCCCTTGAGGTTGGTGGGTGTCACTTCCCTTGGGACCTCTATGTCCTGGAGATGACGAGCTATGACGTCATTCTTGGGATGGACTGGTTGGTTCCCTTTCGAGCCTTTGTAGACTGTTATCGTCGCAGGGTGCGTTTTACATCACCAAAGGGCGGGGAGTTTCTATACAAGGGCGAGTGGGATTTTCAGGCGAGTCCAGCTAGACCAGAGCATCATGGGCGAGGTGGAGTCACAGCCTAGATTGCGAGCTTATATCTGGATGACCAGGGGACTTGTCAGACGGATTTCCCTCCAGTTGTCAATCGTTTCAGGGATGTCTTCCCGGACGACTTTTCAGGTCTACCCCCAGTGCGTGAGGTGGATTTCTCTATCGAGATTATGCCAGGATCAGCACCGGTGTCCATTCCTCCTTATAGGATGGCCACGCCTGAGTTGTAGGAGCTCAAGAGGCAGTTAGAGGAGTTATAGGAAAAGGGTTTTATCTGACCCAGTACTTCTCCTTGGGGTTCTCCGGTCCTTTTTGTGAAGAAGGCGGATGGCACCCTCAAACTTTGTGTGGATTATCGGAAGCTGAACCAGTTGATGGTTAAGAACCGATATCCCTTGCCGAGGATAGATGATCTGTTTGATCGACTTCATGGAGCACGAGTGTTGTCAAAGATTGACTTGAGATCCGGATGTCATCAGCTGCGTGTTAGACCATCTGATATACCTATCACAACTTTCAGGAGTAGGTATGGTCTATATGAGTATACAGTTATGCCATTCGGACTCACAAACGCGCCAGCAGTTTTCATGGATCTGATGAATCATGTGTCCCATCCGTATCTTGATTCATTTGTGGTAGTATTCGTGGACAACATCTTGGTGTACTCTCATAATCTACATGACCATGCCACCCATATTTAGATTTTATTGAGTACACTGAGAGAGCATTGCCTATATGCTAATCTCTCGAAGTTCCACTTTTGGATGGACCAGATTCACTTCCTGGGTCATATCATCTCAGAGGCAGGAGTTGCAGTGGACCTAGAGAAGGTGAGAGAAGTAGTTTCCTGGGAGCATCCCAAGAACATGTTTGAGATACGAAGTTTCTTAGGGCTGGCTGGTTACTACAGACGCTTCATACAGGACTTCTCCCGCTTAGCAGCACCGTTGACATGTCTTACTAAGAAGGGTGTGAAGTTTGTTTGGTCAGAAGCTTGTGAGAAAGCTTTTCAGGACCTGAAGGGAAGGATGACATCAGCACTGATCCTGATAATCCCGGATTAGGGGAAAAGTTATACAGTTTACTGTGATGCATCAGGGATAGTTCTGGGGGCCGTTTTTATGCAGGGTGACCGAGTTGTTACGTATGGGTCTCGGTATTTGAGGCCACATGAGAGGAATTACCCGACACACGATATCGAGTTGGCTGTAGTTGTTCGTGCGTTGCGTTGTTGGAGACATTACCTATTGGGAGAGCATTTTGTGGTTTTCACCGACCAAAAAAGTCTCAAGTATATCTTTACTCAGCGTGACCTGAATCTGAGGCAGAGAAGGTGGGTCGAGTACCTACAGTCCTTCGATTTTGATCTTGCTTATACACCTGGTAAAGGTAATGCAGTAGCCGATGCACTGAGCAGGAAGACTCAAATACAGGCAGTGCAGGAGGCCAGTGGTGAGTGGCAGCTTATGGCTTTGTTCTCTGAGATGCATCTGGAGGTGCATGAAAGTCAGGGGCAGACTTATCTTTCCTCGTTAGTTGTTACTTCTACCCTCCTGGACAGAGTGAGGATGAGGTAGCTATCGGTTTTAGAGGGCCTAGTTCTACGGGAGTCGGTAGCAAGTGAGGACCCTCCTCCTGGTTGGACGATAGGTGATGATGAGGTTTTTCATTTCCAAGGACGCGTATGGGTTCCAGGGGATATACGCGAGGAGCTGATGCGGGAGTTTCATGATTTAGCTTGGGCAGTTCATCCCGGGGTTACCAAGATGTACCGTGACTTGAGACGTCAGTACTGGTGGTCGGGTATGAAGAGAGAGATAACTGGTTTTGTTACGAGGTGTTCCACTTGTCAGCAGGTGAAGGCAGAGCATCAGAGACCAGCTGGGCTGTTACAGCAGTTGCCCATTCCGGAGTGGAAATGGGATGATGTCGCGATGAATTTCGTGACGGGATTGATGAGTTCACCTCGAGGCAATGACGTCGTGTGGGTTTTTGTGGACAGACTCACGAAGTTAGCTCACTTCTTGCCGATCAAGGAGACCTTTGTTGTGGACGAGCTCGGAAGGCTGTATATCCGAGAGATCGTACGTCTGCATGGGGTCCCTCGTTCTATCGTTTCATATAGGGATGCCCTCTTTACGTCTCGTTTCTGGCAGAGTTTTTAGAGGGCGCTGGGTACACAGGTTCTTCTGAGCACAGCATACCACCCTTAGACAGATGGTCAGTCAGAGCGTACGATACAGGTACTTGAGGACATGCTGCGTGCATGCGTCCTAGACTTTGGGGGCTCTTGGGAGAAGCATATACCCTTAGTCGAGTTTGCCTATAACAATAGTTTTCAGGCGACTATTGAGATGGCACCATATGAGGCTTTATATGGTAGGTCATGCTGATCACCTTTATGCTGGTTAGAGGCAGGTGAGGCAGCTTTGCTGGGTCCATAGCTCATGCAGGAGACATCTGAGCTGGTCCAGTTGATTCGGAAGTGGATGGCTATCGCGCAGTCTCGTCAGAAGTCTTATGCTGATTGTCGCAGACGACCTTTGAAGTTCGTGGTAGGGGATCAGGTTTTCTTGCGTGTTTCTCCAAGGCTGGGACACAAACGGATCAGGAGATAGGGTAAGCTTTCACCGAGGTATGTGGGACCATTTGAGATTCTGGAGAGAGTCAGGCTGGTTGCCTATCGGTTGCAGTTACCGCAGCGGTACTGAGCCATGCACGATGTCTTCCACGTGTCTCAGTTGCGTCGCTACCATTCAGACCCGTCTCACACCTTTCAGCCAGAGGAGGTTGATCTTCAGCATGATGCATCCTTTGAGGAGCATCTGATCCATATCGTTGAAAGGAGCATGAAGGTTCTCTGAGGCTGGTCAGTTCCTCTCGTACGGGTACTATGGCAGCATGGCCGAGTGTAGGACGAGACCTGGGAGTGGGAGGCTGACGTACGTGCTCAGTGGCCAGAGCTGTTCTGAGCTTATTCTTCACCACCCTTGGAAGGGAAATTTGGGGATGAATTGATATAAGGGGAAAGTTTGTAAGAACCCGGTTCTTATTTTAGAGGTACGGGATTCTTCTTTTCCTTTTCCTTAAGTGTTTTTGAAAAAATATGGAAAATGGGGAAAAATCCTGAATTTTGGAACTACACGCCGTGTACTTTATCCACACACTGTGTACTTTTGGCCGTGTTGGGATGATTACACGGGGCGTGTATCCTTGTTGGCGATGAGGGGTGTAGGAACCGACTACACGTCGTGTAGTGGTACCTTACACGTCGTGTAGTCAGTCGGCAGGCTTGAACAGTAAGGCGGTGGCGTCATTTCCAGCTGGGCGACAGTACACGCCGTGTACTCAAGAGTACATGTCGTGTACTCATGTCGACGTATGAACTGTATGGAGGTGCCGCCAAATGAACAGTTAAATTAATAGAGTACACGCCGTGTACTTTGTTTTTTCGGCTTAAAATAGGCAGTAGCCTCCTCATTTGGTAAAGGAGGCACTTGATCTATTTTGGAGCCAAAGGAGGAGGCCGGATCTTTGAAGGTCCATCGGGCGTTCGTCTGGAATCCGATTCGGCTTCGGACGATCTCGTTGGAACCGCACGGGTAAGCCCTCTCCTCTACTGGTATCGTTCTTTCCAATTATTCTCCTAACGTAAGTTATTTATATTTGAATGAGTTTTGTTCTTCGTCAGATCTACGCCATTCTTGGGCATTTCTGGAGCCGGTGTTTGGGTATAGCGTTTGTTGGCGTATAAGGTAGGTGGCTTTGTGTTTAGTTTTCCAACTTCTTTGTGTTTTGTGCGTTTTTGTGCCACGAACCCATATTGGGGTGTCGTGTGGCTGAGGCCTTTGCTATATTTAATAACTAGAATTGATTAGGTATTTAATTGTGATAATAAAATGCTATTTGGGATCGTTTCTTGGATCCAGGACCATCCCGAGGGGTGTGTTCCTCTGTTTAACCGTTTGGCCAGGATACCCGAGGGTATGACTTAAATGTAGTAATTGTAGAATTTCCTTGAGAGGAATTGCTTGTTAATGCTTGTTTACCTGTTGGGAATGGCCCGGTTACCTGCTTAGCCTGAGGGCGTTGTTGTATTTGGCCTAAGGGCGTTGTTGTGATTAGCCTGAGGGCACTGCACTATTTAGCCCGAGGGCTGTAGTATTTCGCCTGAGGGAAACCTTTCGTGCCTTAGTGCTTGACTTCTGTGCCTGAGGGAGACACTTCCTATGCCTGAGGGAAATTTCTGTTACGCATGAGGGCTATACCTGCGGGTTGGATTCTGCTTACCTGAGGGTAAGGTTTTTTTTGTCTGAGGACGTGGACTGTTTACTTAGAAATGCACTGTGGTGGTTTCTAATATTTAAATGGATTAAATGGATAATAAAATGTCAATATAACTGGTAATTAGTTACTTTTGAGTACTACTTACTTTATTGCATTTTACTACTGTACACTGTTGTTGCATGCTTACACGCAATTGGGCACGGGCCTTTGGTGGGTGCCTACTGAGATATATTTCTCACACCCTGTTTGGGTCACGCTTTTCGGCCCAAATAGATTACGTTGTTGCAGGTGTAGATCGGGGAAAGAGTCCCTATACAGGTACTTGACTGTTGCTGAGGAGTAGGAGGGAATGGGACCGAGCCTAGGCTCGCGATGCCGCTGCTAGCTATTTTTATTATTTGCTGTACTTTGTTTTCTGCTGTACTGTATTGATGTATAACATGTTTTGGCTGTTTTCTTAGAACTTGAAACATGTAGCATCATCACTTATATACTATTGGTTATATCCACTATTGTAGTTATTTCAGTTGTGTATGTTTACTGCTTCCGCTGTTTGTTGTATGTTTATTTTGGTATTCCACTGCACTACACTTTGATAAATGAGGGCATAGTTTCCCCACTATCAGACTTGGGCCCTCGCTGCTAGTCAGCAGCCTCTAGTGTTTGGGGAAATGTGCTTGAGGTCACGTGGCGAACCGGGCTTGGGGAACCCGTTGCGTGGCACCTGGGTCCAGGACATTATAGAAGCGTACCGTAGAAGCTTGGGGTGTTACAAAGGAACCCCTTTGGTGCAAACCAAAAGGAGTTACCCGATTAAGAGGTAACACCCTCCCTATAGATCCTTTCTTTTATTTTCTTTGTCAACCACCTAAATTCATATTATTCCATGATTATACAAAAAAAATAGTATCCTAAGTATACTAATATGTTTTAATTCCAAGTTTTATACAAACACTTACACACAATTCCGTCTACTGGGTAATGAACATATTGTTTATGTGTACGAGAAACTACCGCCTCATGAAATGATGATTATTCATTCTTTATTTACTGCCTCTCATAGTGGTAATTATGATGGAAACTATGTTTATATATAATATATATGATATCTATAATGTATTTATGATTATTTAATTCTTTTATAACATATACCTTTATACTTTACATCTTGTGTAAATACGAAAACATCGTTTGTGGACATGTGGACTACCGCCTCTTCAAAGCGATGTGATTCATTCACACTCTACATGGAATGTATTAAGGATGTTTTTAGTGAACTTATATGATATATATGATATAATAATGCTACTATAATAATTATATATACATATATATATATATATATATTTCATTTACTTTATTTCTTTCAATATGATAATTAAACGGAAATAGCATTCATGCATACGTACGACCTACAGTCTCCATGAATGGTGTATTATATTTAATACTTCTATATTATATAGATTATTACAATAAAAATATAATTAATATAAATTATATTTATATCATGTTTTACATTCTTGAAATCAGTATATAAATATAAGGACTGAAGATATAACAAATTAAGACACATGCGAAAAACAAAGCAGATATTACCCGAAGTGAAACCTTAACATATAATTGTTAACAAGAGGGTAATATAAAGTTATAATAAAACAATATATGGAATTATATATAAAAATATAGTTATTTTAGAGATTTATAATAAACTTATATTTATTATACAATAATTTTTTATGAGTATGATGATATTCAAGACATAAGTTAAGGGAAATTCATCTCACTTTCTATATTTGTGAGATACATGCCATGTTAACCACAATTTTATTTTGTGCGGTGTATGATAATATTTTAAGATTAATGTAATTTAATTTTCTTTCATGGTTATTGTGGTTCAAAGTTACCAAGTGATAAGAGTTTTATTGAAACAATCTCATCGCTTTTCAAGATTTTTTATGATTATACTTCCTTTGTTGAAATGTTAATATCTATATCTTGATAAAAATAATGAATTATCTTATACTTTGGTTTTATATAATATCTTCATGTTTTTTTACCATTTTCCTACTCTTTAGTACTTAATATAACTAATAAAATGTTTTTTTGAAAGTCTGACTTTATTTCTCCTTTCGGTCAGAAATCTGTGTTCTTTCAAAACTGTGACTTCTAAAAGTGTTTTCAAAAATGTTTTACTATTATCATATGATGGTAAAGGAAATTTTTAACCATGTTTTACATTTTAAAAAAAATGTTTTCAAAAGTAATATTCTTGTCATTTTCTGATCAAGACACTTTTCTGAAATTTTAAGGTACAAAAGGAATGGTCGGCATGTACAGATTTACTGACCATCATAACCATCATTTCATTGATGTTTCCATTGTAATTTTACAAGATTATATTTTTTTAAATAAAAAAACATAATATAATGGATGTTTTTTTATTCTAAAATGGTTTTCAAAGAAAATTTATTCTTTAAAAAATTAATGTTTAAAAAGTTTTTTAAATTATTTTCAAAGCTTCCTGTATATGTTTTCAAAAGGTTGTTTTAAAACAAAATTATTTAAATGATTTCAAGGATTATTTTATGATATTTCAAATTATTTTCAAGGAAAAAGTTTTTCAAAATTTTTTCAAGCTTCTTTTATAATTATTCAAGGAAAATGGATTTCAAAAAAATTTCAAGCTTCTTTTATAATTTTTCAAGGAAAAAGGTTTTCAAAATTTTTATAGATTATTTTATAAGTTTTCAAGGGAAAATGTTTTCAAAATGATTTCAAACCATATTTTTATGTTTTAAAAGTATTTTAAAATAAAAATGGTTTTTATAAGGATTTATTTTTTTTAAAAAAAATTGTAAGGAAGAAAGGATATTTTTCTCAAGAAAAGTTTTTAAAAGGGTCTTTCCAAATTATTTTCCATCTAAGATAGCATACATTAGTGTTACTCATGCCTTTATAGGAAATGATTCAAAGGTAAAATTCATATTATTTCTCTGAATGGTTTATTTTTTGATGGTCTGATGTTTATGAAACTCATTTCTCATTCACGAGTAATATATTTATGAACCTTATTCCTCTTCCATGGGTTTTATTCTTATGAAAGCCGCTTTTTTCATGGGTTATGCTTTGATGAAATGATTATGAAACCTGTCTTTTTCCACATGTTAATATATTATTACATGTTTATATAACTTATTCTATTTTATCAGTTATGATATGATTTTTTATGATATTATGGAACACGTATGTATGATTTCATTAAGAGATGTGTGCGAATTATATCTCCCTCTAATGCATTGGGTAAATATTTATATCATAAGATAGACTAAGATGGTATTTGGAGTGAACCTTAACAACTAAGATGGATATGATAGTGAACCATGACTACCAAGATGGTGTGAGAAGTTAAATAATACTACTAATATGTCCATGGAAGTGAACCATGACTACCAAGATGGTATGGGGAGTGAACCCATAATACCAAGATGGGCTTGGCAGCGATACCTTGACTGCTATGGAAATCATTTTATATGTATATGTGTTTTACACAATTATTTGTCTTACTCCTATGTTATGGTTTCATGGATTATGTTATTTATTTACTTATAATTAATTTCTTATGAACTATCAATATTTATTCCATGATTCATGTTTATGATCTTATGATATACAGGGTATGATATTCCAATGTTATGATCATGTTCTCATACCCATATGATCATGTTTATTATTACATGTCTCCCTTGTTTACCCTTACTAAACATTTGAGATCACCCATTTTTATGTTTTCTTCTCCAAGTTATGAAGATATGTATTGATTATGATGTGCCTAATAAGGTTTCTAGTCATGAATAACCTAGTGAGAGATAATGTAGCTCACTTATGTATCATTGTTTATGTTTCCATTTTTTTCAAATGCACTATACTAATACAGACTTTGGGCATCTGTTTGTTTAATGTTTTAAGTATTATGCAGAAGAGATGTGATTTTAATGTATAAAAATTGAGGGTCACTATAATAACACTTTACATTATTCAATTTTATGGGTTTATTTTGGAAATATCCATCTATGTCTCAAATATATGTCCACTTTGTTAAATATTTATCTAATTATGACCTTTATATTAAAGTATATAATGATAATGTAAAAAATATTGCACTCTTAACTTTAATATCTCTAATATTTTATTAAAATGGTCAAAAGAGGTTATGCTTGATTATAAATGTTAATTTGAAATATAAATTAATTTTATTTATCATATTAATTTATTTTTTAATTTTTAGTGATTGAATAATTACCCTAAATGTTTATGAAAAGCCAACACAGTATTTATTCAATTAATAGAAAAATAAAATAAATTATTTTAAAAATATTAAAAGTAATACAATTTGGTTTAATTATTATATTCCATGAATTATGTTGATAAAAATGAAATATTACGGTTGTGTGAAATGATTATATTACAATTATATATTTTTCTTATTGTCGTTAAAGTCAAATTAAATGATTAATGTTAAAAATGAAATTAATGGTATTTTATGAAAAATAATAATTCAATTAATTATTTAAAAAAATATATTTAAAGAGAAATTTTGGATAATATATGGTTTAAAGTTTAATCACTTATCTATTTATGATCCAAGTTTTACCTTATAATTAAAATTATAACCTTTTAAGAGTGAAAAGGTCATTACTGTAGTTAAGGTTAAAATAGGTTAACTAAGAAGTTAAAAAAAAAGATAAGGTTTAACATACCACTTAAACCTATCAAAAATTTATTGTTTTATTATATTTCAACCATATAATACATTATCTTAAATTATATATCCATTTTGAATATTTTTTCTTGATAATGAATTTTTTACATTTTAATCTTATAAGAAATTCCAAGAGTCCCCCTCCCCAACTTATAAAAGGGCACCCCTTTTTTCTTTTCTTCACACCACATTTAGCCTTTTATCTAGACCTAAACCTGAGGAATTATCTTCTAAAATTACCTATAAATAAATTATAGGTTCTTATCTCTTTAAAATACCATTCCTAGAGTCCTTAAGAAGGGATATAATGGAGGCTTTCCTAAAGAAGAGGTAATCATCTAACCTGACCTCTTTCAATTTGTTTCTTCCTCTAGATCATCTAAATATATGATATTCTAAATAAAATAGTGATCTAAATATACTAAATATACTAAAAGGTTATTATGATTATGAAAACACCTTTATTCAATCTATTTTCTATCGAATGGGAAGTGAAAGTATCGGTCGTGCATACGTATAGATTATTATCTTCACATAGTGATACAATTCATTTTCCATCACCATCTTTAATCAATGGTTATTATTATGGTTTAAATGTTTATATGTGATATTTATATAATATTTCTGATTGTGGAACTATAATATCATATCTACCTTCTTACCATCTGATCTATTTGAATACGATAATGTTGTTTGTGCGTACATGTGGATCACCGCCTCCATGAAGCGACGTGATCCATTTTTCATTTCTTCTTTACATGGATGGTAATAAGGATATATTTTTTGAATATATAATATATATATGATATAAAAATAATCCTATAAAGTTGAACAGTTATTTACCTTTCTTTGATTTCTTTCTTTAAAAAGTTAAAAACAATGTTCATGTGTACATACGGCCCACCGTTGCCATAAACGGTGTAATTAATTTTTCTATCTATAAATTTTATGGATGATTATAATCATATATAATGAATATATATGATATTTATATAATTATTAAAATTCTATATATGATATAAACATGAAAAATTATAGGTACCAAAACTAAATAACCATAACATACATGAAAAAATAAGCAGTTATCACCTGGAACAGTGATTTAAATAAATAATTATCAATAAATGGGTGATAAAAGGTTATAAGTAAATAATGTATGTTATTATATATATTATTATGGTTCTTTAATATATTTATAATAAATATATATTTAGGATTTAGGATTTCTGGACACATATGATTGAAGTCAAACCTAAGGTAAGGGTTTATTTCACAATATCATCATTATTCATGATTGTTTATGTTTAAGTATCCACTGGGGGAATTATTTGATATTTATATCTTAAACACAATATATTTTATTATCATCTTTTTATTTTTATATATTAAAAAATTTCCTTTCATTTTTCACTATTTAATTACTCAAGACATTGAAATAATGTTTTTAAGGAAAACAGACTTTGTTTTTCTACTCAACTGAGAATCCTTTTCTTCCATGTCTATATTTTCCTCAATATGTTTTAAAGAATATTTTTAATATTATCAAGTAATTTATTAAATTAATTTTTATACATGTTTTAATTTTAAAAAAAATATATTTTAATATGAATATTTTTGTTCTGAATGAATTACTTTTTGACTTCTTTATAAAAATGTGAAAGGGGTGTTTTTTAACTTTTACGAAATGAATGGAATTTATAACCATCATGAACACTCAATAATTTGAAGTTTACTTTAAAATTATACATGATTAATTTTAATGAAAAAAAATTCCTAATATTTTGGAAACTTTTTGTTTTAAAAAATGGATATTCAAAGTGAAAAGGGTATTTTCATCTATAATGTTCTTAATGATATTTTTATGGTATTTATATTCATAAATAACAAAAACCTTTTATTTTACTTATGAACCTATAGTGATATGTTACAATGATACCATATTTATTATTTCTTGGGATATTTTATGATCTGGTTGATTGGGTAAAGTATTGATATTTTGTATATTATTTTTTCCAATACATAGAGTTTTTTATTTTAAGGCATGTTGATTAAGTTGTATTGTTTATTCATACAGATAATACATTGTAATTATTAAGTTAAATATGTTTATTAGAATTAAATATCCCCTTAATGCATCAGTAAGATATCATGATACAAAATATATTGGTTATTTGAAAGAGGCCTTACCCATTTATATAGATGTCTTGGCATGAGACCCTGATGATATTTTTAAATGTCTTGGTACAAGGCCTCAATGATAAGTTTTAGGTGTCCAAAATTATGAATTACATAATTATGAAATCATTTATTGATGTCCATGTGATTATTTAAATAGTTATGATATTCATGGATAAGTTTTAATCTCATGTGATTATTTATATATAATTATTGGATCGTCATTTATTCCTGCCATATTATTTATCATGATCAAGTTATTGATTAAATGGAATATGTTTTTAGTTATTTACCTTTTCATATTGATTATGAATTATTTATTTTAATGTTATATTTCATTATATGTAACCCTTACATAGAATCTGCGCTCACCCTTTATTTTTTTTCCTTTCCCTAAGATACTAGGAAGTGTACAATGATTGATATACAAGGATATTCTAGAGAGAATAAAAATTCTCTCAAATAAAATACTTAATTGTAATATATGTTTTCAAATATATGTGAGATTAAAGTATGTATATATTTTTTTAGAAATATTAAACTATTCATTCCTTCAGGATTTGATTCCTTGTACTTAATGCCAATATAATAAAGTAATCATTGACTTTGGGCTACTAGAGTCGGAGTCTTTAAAGTTGAAATCAGGGTAAGTTTAGAAGAAACCTTAGAAACTATATTTAGTAAAATATATATTAGGGAAAATAAACCTATGACTAACCTTGAGGATATGTTTAATTATAGCATAATATCATTAATTTTTTATTAATGTAATGATTATGAAGTTTTCCTAACAATACATCCTTGTCTGGATACTAAAATGGATATGGTTTTGGCATAGATACATCTAGGGGTAATGACCTTAAAAATAGTTATATTTTTCCATCATTATGGTAAATAGTGATTGTACCCCAAATGATCACCTAGTTTGACACTCATAGGGGATATGATAGGGTTAATTCATATTTTCTCTATAAACCATTATAATGAATTAAATAATAGAACCTATAGAAGCCAATGATATGTCATAGTGATATGGGATAAAACTAAAGTGTTTTACGGTGAATGATTTTTATTTTATG
Organism: Viscum album; assembly: GCA_963277665.1. Classification (NCBI taxonomy): domain Eukaryota; kingdom Viridiplantae; phylum Streptophyta; class Magnoliopsida; order Santalales; family Viscaceae; genus Viscum; species Viscum album. Next base: position 225,236,680 of record OY728159.1, on the reverse strand, counting down.
GACATATGTTTAAAGGTATTTATAAACTTTAGGGTTTATATGATGTTTTATAATGAGGTAATTATGTGTTACTCAAATTTTTGAACATGGGTTTTATCGTATAGATAACCATGGGATTGAAAATTTATTTGATGATTAATTTTATTTTTTATAATGTTCACCATATATTTTAAAACCTTATATAAATTATATAAATATAGTTTTAGAAAAAATACAACCTGTATACTAGGTGACAACCTGTCTCATCTGGAAAGGTCGCGAGGCTTAAACCCACAACAAAAGGGAAATAAGTGTGTAGAACCTACCACTGGCCTATATGATATCCTGGTTTGTATGAATTTTTTTTTACTTAAACAGTTTGATGAAAAAATATTAATTTGATTTTGGGAAACATATTATGAGATAAAATCGTTTTGAATTTTATGATTTTTAGGTGATTAATGATAATTTGGGAGATTTTATATTGGGTTGAGGTATATATGACAATTAAGTTAACATAAAGGATTCTTTGGTAAGAATTTTATTATGTTTTTGGATGTGTAAATGAAAGGGTATGAAATAAAATTTGATATTAAAATATTATTTAATGTTGAGTTTATTGGGGTTATTTGGGATATAAGGTTATTTATTTAAGGAATTATCTATATTAAACATAGTTTTATTGTTGAATTTTGGAGATTAATGTATTATTACTTCATATGAAGATTTATTCATTTTGGATATTATCATACATTATTTTAACCATTTTTGTTAGAAAATATTTTATTAATATCTCATTATTATTTTGTGGGTTATGTGATCCATTATAAATTGATTTTAGTGCTTCAGATATGAAATACTCATCTCTAATAGTCATCGTTTCGGGAAGAAGATGTGAATATAGTGTAAATTAATTAAAGGATTAAATTATAAATTTTAAGTAAGTATATTTCCTTATGTTCTTAGTATATATGGTTAAGGAATTCTTCAACACTAGGAAAAGGATCTCGAAACAAAAAATTTATCATATTAACTTCATTTCCTATGAATCAATGGTCTTTTCACATGTCACAGATTTAATGTTTTATGGTCATTAACATTCTCATGACCATTTTATCTATCACTCTATATTAGTTCTTGTATGTTATTTTTCTCCTCCACGTTTATATATTCACTTACCACTAATTTTATCCTATTTGTAAACCAAGTTAGGTGTTATTCTATATGACCTTCATATTTCCCTTTCCCTCTTTTTAAGATGATATTTTATTAACCCTTTTTTTATGATTTGGTCTTTCAACAAAGGTATTTTTAAATATCAAACACTTTATTTCCAAGAATAAGTTTAAATTATGAGGGAATAATTTATTAAAGGTTAGAATGTTACCCCCTGAGTTTTCAAAAGAACACTATGTTCAATAGAGTATATAACATGCAAAACCGAGATCAAACAAACAATAAAATATTATTATTTAAATATGACCATTATAACTTAGCTATCGAATGTGTGGGTAAGAATTGGATTAACTGTATTATGAATTATAAATATAAAATACCTACTCAATACAAATTTATTGATTAATTCTTAATAAATATGAACTCAATTTTTAGTAAAGAAATTTTATTCTTCAAAATATTTTTTCTTCAAAAATAGTTTTTATTTATTCTTATGAGATAATATTATAATTAATTACTAGAACTTATAAAATTTTATTTAATAAAAATAATATAGTTTTTAAAATCAGTATACCAAATTATATTACATTGAAATTTTGGTATTTTTCTTAAATGATTGATTTTTATTGAATGGTGAAAAATACCTATTTTTTAAATACTCCCATTTTTATTCATTAAATCAAGTAAGTTAAAAGTCCCATTATATTTTTATTTAGTATTAAAGTAACATATGATCCATTTTATTTTGAATAATCTAATTTGAATCAATAATTTTAATGATATTTTTAAGAACCCTGTTTTTGCTATAAAATACTTTGGAAAATTCTTGACGTTATTCCAGAGCAGCGCCTTTAGACGGCGTGCGATTCCGAGCCCCGGTGTGACCAGAATTAAATTATCAGTGTGTTCGCACTGGGCACGCCAAATAAATAAAATAACTCCTAAATGGTGACTTGGATTGAAAAAATGAGGACATCGTTGAGTCCGGAGCATGATGTTTACCCTAGGAGGAGTGTAATTTTCACGGGCGTGGGCCTTCTGTTAAAAACATCACCAGGGGTGTTTTCATAATTTAGCGGTCCCGGGCGTTGAATTTATAACTTTAGAACGGAATCTTAGATTAAAATTATGAGACCTCCATTGCACTCAGAACGTGGAGTTTACCCTAGGGGAGGCTTAATCTCAACCCTGTTGGGAGTTTTGGACGTGGGTCTTTATGTGGTTGATTAAAGGATTAATTAAAAGTTTATTTAATTCTTTACTTAAACCTAACTCCCACTCCATCCCTCCCATCTCTATTTCTCTAGTATAAGAACTCTTGAGAAACCAAGTAAGCCCTCCCTATCCTCAATCCCTCCTCTCTAATGCGTTGCGGATCCGACTACGGTGGATCGACAACGAAGCTTCGGGCTACGCCCAAAGAGGTAGGAGATCTTCGTTTCGTATTTTAATTTTGAACCTATCCTTTGAACTCTATTTGTAGTGTCAAAATAATGTTTAATTTTTGATAGAATCCCATGGTTACATATCATATATTATGAGCTTTCTAAATCATGTTTCGGATTTGAATTCTGAGTCCCGAGCCGTCTGTAGCGGTCTGGAAAAGTTTTGTGGTGTTTGGGTGTTTTCTGGTGTGTCGTCCGGCCTTCCCAGGCGGCGGTGCGGAGGCTGTGGACGGTGGCTCGGAGCAGTGGTGGCGGCGCGGGCTCCTTCCGACGGAGGCAGTAAATGGATTCGGCGAGCGGCCAGTGTATTCATTCTGGGACGGCGGCTCGGCGCGAGCGTGGTGGCCGGGCAAGCTGGGGGCGACGACGGGCGAGCGCGGGGCAGGGGGCTCCACCAGGCGACACAGAATCAGCCGCTCGGCCGGTCGACGCAACAAACCGAGGTCGTCGCGATCCTAGGAGTAGTAAGAACCCATGTCTCTTAGGTCCACATGGAAAAGTTAGACTGGCCGAGCCAGTCCGGGCATGGACGGGCGGTCCACGCGGTGAACTGCGTACAGCCGGTTCAGGGACTGGGTGGGCCGGCTGAACCGGCCCAGCCCACCCCGTTTCGGTCCATTAATGTTTAAAATGCCCTAAAATGCAAACCATGTATCAGATTTACAATAAATCTATGGAAACTTGTTCCTTGGCTTGAGAAAAACATTTTGAAATGGTCTCGCAGATTTTTAATTCCCGAGATGAGGGGCTCGGTGGCGCGGCATGTACGTTAAGTGGTTTAGCGTGTTTCTCTGAGGTTCTTGTTTTGGGTGGCAGGGACACATCTGGAGTCCGTTTTGAGTTTCTTCAGTGGCATTGCGACCCTGGCATTGAGACGAATATTTCCAGTACAGTTTTGGGCATTGAAACTAGAGTTGAGGCGTGGGCCCCACGACCCGTCTTTTAAGCTGCGAGCAGCATTTGGCAAATTTCTCATCGGACGTCCGTTCGGGGCATGCGAGTAGTCTATTCTGAGTGTTTTTTTAAGGGAATTGCAATGGATAAATCCTCCCACTTTAATTATGCATGATGGTGTGGGCCCCAAGAGGGTCATTTTGGGAGTTGGCTGTGATTTCCATCTTTATCACCGGGTGTCCGTTTTGGACAAGTGATTAGTCAATCTTGTGTTCTTTTCCGAGAGGATTGCAATAGTGTGATCTGTTTGTTTCATTTTAAGACTGTGATACGAGTCCCACATAGCACCGCTCGTGTGCGGTATGGCGAAATGCATCTTTTTCTCCGGAAATCCATTCCACACAAGTAAACAGTCAATTTGACATGTTTTCCCGAGGGGATCGAATGCCCGACTGTTTTCGAGTCTGAGGCTCGGGACCACGGGATGTCGTTCGGGAATAAAGCAGTGTTGAATGACTTTTACGTCAGATTTCTGTTAGAGGTGAGTAGATATTCTATCTCGTGTGTTTTTCCATAAGTATTACAACGGTACAATCTGTTTGGATGGGCGGAGTCTCATTCGAGATCTCATTAATGTGGAATCATGAAAGGTGCTCCGGTGGCGGTTCTTCTTGCTATGTTTGGAAGAAAACCCTTGGCGTGTGATCGTGTTCACTCCCATGTGAGTGAAGTTGATATTTGAATAGATATGGATGGATGTGCTAGGGTCGTGGAGGAAGCAGGTTGGCGAAATTACATTTTCGACCTTCGCACTGACGTTGGGTATCGTGTGCACGATATCCTTTGGGCTAGAGATGTGGTATACTCTAGAAGTATACGGGGATTCTTGGAGGTACATGTTGTAGTTTGTACCCGATAATGTTTGTGTACTTGGGTTGGAGATGAGATAGGGCCACACATTGTGAGGGCCCCATATGCGCATTGTGTTCTTCTTTACGTACCTTTGGTCTTTCGCGACGTAGAGGGTCCCTATGTTCACGATGGTTTAGACCAGCAGGGTTGAGTGGTTTCCCCTATTTCTGTTCTCGACGGTGTGATCGATGGAGTTGTTTGGGTTCCCCTTTTTCCTTTAGCTATGTGGTCTTTCAGTATCACGTCCCTTCGTGTTCCCTGGTAGAGTTTTTGAGGATTTGGTGTGACCAATACATTACGCGGGAACCAATCTTCTACCCAGGAGGTTGTTTCCAGTAGGGTACGGAGCCCCAATGATCCTGGGCACAGATTCCTTAGCCAAGTATCAAGATCATATCTTCCTTCTGTGATATACCGTGATGTGTTTCCCTAAGCAGAGTTTTAGGTATCGGCATGACCCACACTACACAAGAATCGAACCTCTACTAGATGAATTGTTCTGGATATTGGTGGTTGCGTGATAACCACTCCATGTTCTGTTGGCCAGTGTTGTACCATCCAGTAGGGATGGCCAAAGCAGTTCCGGGTTTACCCTCCAGCGGGGTTGGGCAGTGGGTTGCTCATCAACTTCTTCGGGTTTAACCTCCAGTGGGGCTGGGCAGTGGGTTGATCATTGACTTATTAGGGTTTACCCTCCAATAGAGACTGGTCAGTGGGTTACCCGATGACCTCTTAGGGTTTACCCTCCAGTAGAGACTGGGCAATGGGTTACCCGATGACCTCTTAGGGTTTACCCTCCAGCAGAGACTGGGCAGTGGTTTACCTGATGACCTCTTAGGGTTTACCCTCCAGTAGAGACTGGGCAGTGGGTTACCCGATGACCTCTTAGGGTTTACCCTCCAGCAGAGACATGACAGTGGGTTACCTGACGACCTCTTAGGGTTTACCCTCCAATAGATACTGGGCAGTGGGTTAGCTGACGACCTCTTAGGGTTTACCCTCCAGTAAAGACTGGGCAGTGGGTCACCTGTCGACCTCTTATGGTCTACCCTCCAGTGGGGCTAAATAGTGGGTTACCCGATGACTTTTTTTAGACTCAACCCTTTCTACTAGTCTAGTCTATGGCTTTTATCCATGACTACCGGAGTGGGACCCTTGTTTTTACAGGTCAGTGATGTGACAACTTTGACTTTGAGAAGACCTCTCGACTGTGTGACAGTGAAGAGGTGTGGTTTGACTTTCCCAAGAACTATCAAGTACGAGGGGTGATTTCCCCACCAAGACACGTCCTTGAGATGTGACCTAAAACCGTGTGGGTGAGTCAGTGCCTCCCAAATCAGATAGTGTCAAGGTACAGTGATTTGAGCCCCTTGACATACAGTTCGGGGCGGACATGCGGGATACTGGGCATTGATGGTGTTTACTTCTGGGACTGTAAGCTACTCACTTTCTTGGGCTGAGCTATGGTATAGAGATCCCCTTACAATCTTTTTTGGGTTTCTTGTTTATAATATGGATATTTATATACCTTGTTCCGGTACCCACTTCATGGGTTTTGGTTACTCTCTTTCCAGTAGAGGTGAAGACGCACGGGGTATCTCACGTGCTTTCCGTGTCCAGCTTCTCATGGTTGGATGAGTCTACTCTCCTACTATAGGTAGCGAAGGCTCGACGATAATTTTATCTTCTCACCGTTTCTATCTCCTTGTGTTAGGACGAGTGTACTTCATTCCTCTTGTTAGGTTGAGATGTACTCTTTACTACACTCTCTGTTATACTCTTTTACTATTCCCTATTCGATATACTACTCACTCTTCGGTACCTCCTTTGTTGCTCCCTCGATCCTTCGGGGTATCCTACTGAGTATTTTTATACTCACCCCTGCTTGGGATTTTCCTGAACTTGGTGTGCCCTTGCAGACAATGGACAGGTTGCTCGTGACTACAGAGGAGCTTTGAAGTTCGGGATCTTGGACTGTGTCTGGTGGTCGTAGTCGGGTTCCCAGTGTGGGACTCTCCCAGCTATTTTAATTCTATTTACCTGTTGCTGGGTTGTGGCGCTTTTCTGGTTGGGAGCGTGTTTTGCCCTTTTCTTTTCAGTTTACCTTCAGCACTCACTTTGTACTGTCTAGAGGTCGATGCACCTTGTTGGTCTGTTTATAGAAGATGGTATTTTTACTTTTACTTTTACTCTACACTTCTGCATTGAGTGGGCTATGTGTGTGTGTGTAGGTACTTACAAAAGGCCTCCCCGAGTTTTCTAGCCTTCGACACTGGTCGCCAGCCCCTGGCCTATAGAGGTGGGCTTGGGATAGTTGTAACTCGAGGCCAGGTAGGGTCGAGTCGTGAGAAAGTGGTATCAAAGTTGGTTCATTCCTTGTGATGTTGTTCGGACGTCCCTAAAAAGGAATTGGTTGGGATTTAGGAAAATAGTGTCAACGTGTCTCAAGACCGGCTCTCAGGCCAGAGAGTTCAGTGATGGTGTGGCGACCGACATATCCATTCACCAGGACCCTGATAACCCGCTTGTCGACTCGGCATGCTGAGACACTCGTTGCAGGTAAATTTGGTTTGTGCATCACATAGGATTGAGTCTTTGACTGTTCTTCTTGAGTTAGCTCTCCATTTTAATTACTGTTATATACATATATGCTCATCTGATCTCGGTGCTCATTGATAACATTCAGGATGCCTCCGCAAAGACAGCCAATCAGGATACCAGCTTTGGTTCGTGATGACGACCATGTGAGCAATGAGGCCTCAGTCCAAGACCCATCATGAGAGTCCCTTTATCCAGGTGGGCCAGTAGCAACACCTCCACCTGGTGAGCAACAGACAGCTCCATTAGAGCAGACGGAGCTTGAGCGCAGGTTGAGCACACTTCGTGAGTTCTAGCGACAGAGACCACTGAGGTTCAGTGGTGAGCCAGACCCTCAGGTAGCAGAGGTTTGGCTCGAGATAGTGGTTTTCCTCTTCATGCTTGTGCAGACGCCGGTAGATCTTATGGTGACTTTGGCCGCCAGCCTTTTCCATGGAACAGCTGGGCATTGGTGGAGTCTGGTGACTCAGTTACTCGATGAGTCGTCACTTTCATGGGATGACTTTTAGCTGTTGTTTCATGAGGAGTTTTACCCCTCTTGCTTATGCTCCGTTCGGATCCAGGAGCTCCTTCAATTTCAGTAGGGAGGGATGACGGTGAATGAGTACATGACTAGTTTTTTGGACCGTGTATGTTTTTACCCAAACTTGGTCCACAACAGAAACTTCCGAGCGTGGAAGTTTGAGCAGGTTCCCCGCAGAGGGATTTGTGTTGTCATAGTACCCTTGGTCATTCCAACTTATACTAAGGTTCTAGAGAAGGCGCTGGTGATAGAGATCATCCTGTCACGCTCTACAGTTGGTGGTGGAAGCAGGCTCAGTAGAGCTGAGACGTCTGCTATAGCTATTAGGCGTTGGGTGACAGAACCTCGACAAAGGTGGTTATTCCGATAACCGGACTCAGGGGCGTGGTCGTACACCACAATGGCACCGGAAGGAACCAGTGAATCCGGGAGAGATTCTGTGTTATTCTTGTGATGGGCAAGGTCACCTGGCATGAGATTTCCTGACCAGGCATGCTAAGAATATCGGGTAGGCGGTGGGTGCACTAACACGACAGAGGCAGTGTAGTGATCGGAGTGGTACCCAGAGAGGTGGTTCTAGCAGAGGACCGGGAGCAACTGGAAGTGGGGGACGACATTACGAGGTCTTCCCATCATCACCAGGCGGTCCATGTCAGGCCCTGGGAGCTGACAGTTGGGACCAGGGACAGCCACAAGCTTTGGATGTTTACGATCCTGTAGAGAATGAAGTGATAAGAGGTACACTTTACGGATCTTCTACTTTTTGCAGTAGAATTGTTAGTCTCTGTGTGTGAAATTCTTTTCTCCCTGCTCCTTGCTTGAGTTGTTACCAGGGTGATGAGGGGCGTCGGTGTAACCCTGTGTTAGTGGAATAAAAGGCATGGAACCTTTCTATTTAGTTTATGGTGGTGACTCCTTTGCCTTTTGAGCGTGTAAGAGAGTCTTGGTCATAGGACATTGACTTTGAAACCTTGAGTGACTGGATATCCTTAGATGTTTCACCATATGGATATTCTAATAGAGGGAATCATCAGACTTTGTCCCTGGGTCTAAACGGTGATTCCAATCGCATCGTGCGGCGTAGAGGTGTGACCAGGGAGGTGAGCTACCCCTGAGGTCCTTCGTTCCATTTTGATACTGTGCGAAGGGATGTCGAGGTCCCCACCACCTTTCCCTAAACCCAAAGGATGGTTTGCGTGCATAACGTCTCCCATGTTACTCACCTGGGAAGAAGTGTGTGTGCACCTATGAACGTCATCAGCGAGGGCAGACCCCAAGAGAACGGACCAAATACTTGGGTCCATGCGTGGTGACATGGAGGGATGAAAAGCTTGGAGGGAATGATGTTAGAAACTATTTTTTTCTATAAAAGACTTTGGAAAATTCTTTATGTTATTCCAGAGCAGCGCCTTCAGACAGCGTGCGATTCTGAGCCCTAGTGTGGTCGGAATTAAATTATAAGTGTGTTCACACTGGGAACACCGAATAAATGAAATAATTCCTAAACAGTGGCTCATATTGGAAAACTGAGGGCACCGTTAAGTCCAGAGCGTTCTGTTTACCCTAGTAGGGGTGTAATTCTCACAGGCACGGGCCTTCTATGAAAAACATCACCAGGGGCGTTTTCATAATTTAGTGGTCCCAGGCGTTGAATTTATAACTTTTGAACAGAGGCTTGGATTAAAATTATAAGACCTCCTTTTTACTCATAATGTGGAGTTTACCCTAGGGGAGGCTTAATCTCGACCCCGTCGGGAGTTTCGGACGTGGGTCTTTACGTGGTTGATTAAAGGATTAATTAAAAGTTTATTTAATTCTTTACTTAAACTTAACTCCCACTCCATCCCACCCATCTCCATTTCTCTAGTAGAGAAACTCTTGAGCAACCAAGGAAGCCCTCCCTCTCCTCAATCCCTCCTCTCCAAGGCATTGCAGATCCAACTACGGCGGATCGACAATGAAGCTTCGGGCTACACCCAAAGAGGTAGGAGATCTTTGTTTCGTATTTTAATTTCGAACTTCTCCTTTGAACTCTATTTGTAGCATCAAAATACTGTTTAATTTTCAAGAGAATCCCATGGTTACATAGAATATATTCTTAACTTTTTGACGCATGTTTCAGATTTGAATTACGAGTCCTGAGTCGTCCGCAGTGGTCCTACAAAGTTTTGAGGTGTTTGGGTGTTTTCCGGCGGGCGGTCTGGCCTACCCAGGCGGCGGCGCGGTGGTTATGGACAGCGGCTCGGAGCGGTGGCGGCGGCGTGGGCTCCTTACGGTGGAGTTGGTCGAGGGCGTCGGCCATCACCAGGTGGAGGCGGTCCGAGACGGCGGCTCGGCACGAGCGCGGTGGCTGGGCCAGCTAGGGGCGACGGCGGGCGGGCGAGCGCAGGGCAGGGGGCTCCTCTGGGCAACACGGAACTGGCCGTTCGGCCGGTCTACGCGAAAAACTGGGGTCATCAAGACCCCAGGAGCAACAAGTACCCGCATCTCGTGGGTCCACTCGGAAAATCCAGACCGACTGAGCTGGTTCGGGCGTGGACGGGCGGTCCGTGCGGTGAACTGCGGACCGCCGATTCAGGGAGTGGGTGGGTCGGCCGAACTGGCCCGGACCACCCCATTTCGGTCCATTAATGTTTAAAATGCCCTAAAATGCAAAATGTGTATCGTATTTATGAGCCGTCTGCGGCAACGCGTTCCTTGGATTGAGAAAAAAATTGATGGTCTTGGGGATTTTTAATTCCCTGGACGAGGGGCTCGGTGGCGCGACACGTACGTTAAGTGGTTTAGCGTGTTTCTCTGAGGTTCTTGCTTTGGACGGCACAGACACATATGGAGTCCGTTTTGAGCGCCATCAGTGGCGTTGCAACCCTAGAGTCAAGAAAAATATTTCTAGAATGGTTTTGGGCGTTGAAACTAGAGTTGAGACATGGGCCCCATGGCTTGTCTTTTAAGCTGCGAGCAGCGTTTCACAACTTTCTCATCGGACGTCCGTTCGGGACGTACGAGCAGTCGATTCTGAGTGTTTTTTCGAGGGAATTACAATGGTGAAATTATCCCTCTTTAATTATGCACGATGTTGCGGGCCCCAAGAGGGCCATTTTGGGATTTGTCAGTGATTTCCATCTTTATCACTAGGTGTCCGTTTTGGACAAGTGATTAGTCAATCTTGTGTACTTTTCCGAGAGGATCGCAACGGTGTGATCTGTTTGTTGCATTTTAGGACCATGATGCGGGTCCCACGTAGCACCGCTCGTGTTCGGTATAGAAAAATGAATCTTTTTCTCCAGACATCTATTCCACACAAGTAAACAGTCAATTTGACATGTTTTCCTGAGAGGATCGAAATGGTGCGATGCACCTTACTGTTTTAGAGGTCGAGGCTTAGGAAAAAGGGACGTCGTTCAGACGTAAATTAGTGTTAAAATAATTTTACGTTGGATGTCTGTTGGAGGCGATTAAATAGTTTATCTTTCATGTTTTTTCGTGAGGATTACAACAGTATGATCCGTTTGGATGGGCGGAGTCTCATTCAAGATCTCATTAATGTGGAAGCATGAAAGGTGCTCCGGTGGCGGTTCTTCTTGCTGTGTTTGGAAGTGAACCCTTGGCATGTGATCACGTTCACTCCCGTGTGAGTGAAGTTGATGTTTGAAGAGATATGGATGGTAGTGCTAGGGTCGTGGAGGAAGCAGGTTGGATAAATTATATTTTCACCCTTCGCGCTGGCGTTGGGTGTCGTGTGCACGATAGCCTTTGGGCTAGAGATGTGGTATACTCTAGAAGTATACGGGGATTCTTGGAGGTACATGTTGTAGTTTTTACCTGATAATCTTTGTGTACTTGGGTTGGAGATGAGATAGGGCCACGTGTCGTGAGGGCCCCATATGCGCGTCGTGTTCTACTTTACGTACCTTTGGTCTCTCGCGACGTAGAGGGTCCCTCTGTTCATGATGGTTTAGACCAGCAGGGTTGAGTGGTTTCCCCTGGTTCTGTTCTCAATGGTGTGATTGGCGGAGTTTTTTGGGTTCCCCTTTTTCCTTTATCCATGTGGGATTTTAGTATCGCATCTCTTCGTGTTCCCTGGTAGAGTTTTTGAGGATTCGGTGTGACCAATACATTACGTGGGAACTGATCTTCTACCCAAGAGGTTGTTTCTAGTAGGGTACAGATCCCCAGTGAGCCTGGGTGTAGATTCCCTATCCAAGTATCGAGATCATATCTTCCTTCTACGATCTACCGTGACGTGTTTCCCTAGGCAGAGTTTCAGGTATCGGTGTGACCCACACTACACGGGCGTTGAAACTCTACTAGATGAATTGTTCTGGAGATGGGTGGTTGCGCAATACCCACTCCATGTTCTGTTGGCCAGTGTTGTACCATCCAGTAGGGAGGACAGGAGCAGTTACGGGTTTACCCTCCAGTGGGGATGGGCAGTGGGTTTCTCATCGACTTCTTCGGGTTTACCCTCCAGCGGGGCTGGGCAGTGGGTTGCTAATTGACTTCTTAGGGTTTACCCTCCAACAGAGACTAGGCAGTGGGTTACCCAATGACCACTTAGGGTTTACCCTCCAGCAGAGACTGGGCAGTGGGTTACCCGATGACCTATTAGGGTTTACGCTCTAGCAGAGACTGGGCAGTGGGTTACCCGATGACCTCTTAGGGTTTACCCTCCAGCAGAGACTGGGTAGTGGGTTACCTGATGACCTCTTAGGGTTTACCCTCGAGAAGAGACTGGGCGGTAGGTTACCCATTGACCTCTTAGGGTTTACCCTCCAGTAGAGACTGGGCAGTGGGTTACCTGACGACCTCTTAGGGTTTACCCTCCATTAGAGACTGGGCAGTGGGTTACCTGATGACCTCTTAGGGTGTACCCTCTAGAAGAGACTGGGCAGTGGGTTACCTGACGACCCCTTAGGGTATACCCTCTAGCGGGGCTGGGCAGTGGGTTACCTGATAACTTCTTTTAGACTCAGTCTTTTCTACTAGGCTAGTCTGTGGATTTTCTCCATGGCTACCAGAGTGGGACCCTTGGTTGTATGGGTCAGTGATGTGACAGCTTTGACTTTAAGAAGACCTCTCGACTGTGTGACAGTGAAGAGGTGTGGTTGGACTTTCCCCATAAATCTCAAGTACAAAGGTCGCTTTCCCCACCAAGACGCATCCTTGAGACGTGGCCTAAAACTATGCGGGCAAGTCAGTGCCGCCCAAAGCGGATAGTGTGAAGGTGCGGTGATTTGATCCCCTTGACTTGCATTTTGGGGCAGACGTGCGGGATACTGGGCATCGATGGTGTTTACTTCTGGGACTGTTGGCTACTCACTTTCTTGGGATGATCTATAGTATGGAGATCCCCTTATGATCTTGTTCGGGTTTCTTGTTGAGCATATGGATATGTATATTCCTTTTTCCAGTACCCACTTCTTGGGTTTTTCTTACTCTTCTTCCAAGAGAGGTGAAGACGCGCTGGGTATTCCATGTGCTTTCCGTGTCTAGATTCACATGGTTGGACAAGTCTACTTTCCTACTATAGGTAGCGAAGGATTGACGGGAAGTTCATCTTCTCACTATTTCTATCTCCTTGTGTTAGGATGAGTTTACTTCCTTCCTCTTGTTGGGTTAAGTTGTACTATTTACTACACTCTCTGTTGTACTACTTTACTATTCCCTGTTCGATCTACTGCTCACTCTTAGGTACCTCATTTGTTTCTCCCTCAAGCCTTCGGGGTATCCTACTGAGTATTTTTATACTCACCCCTGCTTGGGCTTTGACCGCACTTGGTGTTCCCTTACAGATGACGGACTGGTTGCTCGTGACTACAGAGGAGCTTTGGAGTTCAGGAGCTTGGACCACGTGCGGTGGTCGTAGTCAGGTTCCCGGTGTGGGACGCTCCCATCTGTTTTACTTTTGTTTACCTATTGTTGGGTTGTGGCACTTTTCTGGTTGGGCGCGTGTTTTTCCCTTTTCTTTTAAGTTTACCTTTAGCACTCACATTGTACTGTATAGAGGCCGATGAACCTTGTTGGTTTGTTTATAGTAGTTGGTATTTTACTTTTCCTTTTACTCTACACTTCTACATTGAATGGGTTGCGTGTGTATACAGGTACTTAGGAAAGTCCTCCCCGAGTTGTTTAGCCTTCAGCGCTGGTCGCCAGCCCCTGGCCTATGGAGGCGGGCTTAGGGTAGTTGCGGCTCGAGGCCGAGTAGGGTCGGGTCTGAAAATATTGATTTGTGTTAATTTTTATGCTTAAAAAACATTTTCCTAAATTATTATTTCTCATTGAATTTTAAGAATTTATATTAAAATAAAATTATTCCACTTAAAGAAATTAAATCATGAAAAATGGATTCTATATTTGGAATAATGAAGTCCAATTTTTTTAATTATTTCCCATTTATTTTTTTATTATGAATAGTAAAATTAATAAATAATTATCACCATGGTAAGGGTAAATCAGGTAATTAAGTTTAAAAATAATATTATAAAGATTAAAAATGACCCTGACACTTGGGAACTAGATTCTTTAAAACAATATTGAGGGATATAACACTATTACTGACCTTGGGGATAATTCTAAGTATAGGATAACATCCTATAGATTTGGTAATAACCATGGATAACCTAGGTTAAACATAAGGAATAATATATTGAAAATAATGTATTATGATTTAAATATATATTGAATAATATTTCTTGAATATTTGATATCTCACTATGATTATTACATTTTGATTCTTACATATTTTTTTTGGTTTTAGTCAATGGATCGAACCATAAGAAACTATATTAACATAAAATGTGATAAAAAAAATGTTATGATCCTGAGAAACTATATGGAATGATAATATGAGTGAAAGATATTATGATTATTCATAATCAGTTATCAAGATATATGATTAATAACCTACACCTTAACCAACTCTCATACTCACAAAATAAAATAAGGATAGAGTTTTCTGAGATCTTGGGTAGTGGAGTCCATGGGGGAAGAAGGCTTAATTTTTTTATATTAGAAATATGGAAAGAGACGCCATGGGGAATGTCTCATAGGAATGGGAAAATGTTTTCTGTGGGGGAAAGAATGACATAAAGAAACAAATGTCTGAGGAAAAAATAAGATTATGATTGAAGGAAATAAATTTCATCCTAGGGATTCATTTATAGTTCATTGTCTTAAATATGGGTAACCTAGGCATTATCTGAGTAATTACCTCTTTTGAAGGAAAAATATTAGACTAAGGAGGGGTTTATGATTTTATCATTGAAGTGGAATAATGGAAACTATTATGTATTGTAATTAAAGAATTATGTTGTATAATTATTTTAAAAATGGTATTTTGGTTAAAAAAATCGTAAAATGTCCGAAAATTATGTTGATTTTAGAAGAATATATGTCTTAATTAAGTTATAAATTATAGACTATATCATGAGTTTATGATTTTAATATTGATCATAAGTTTAAATTCTTAAAAAAATAGGTTTTTATATTATGTGATTTAATCAATATTAATAATATTTTTGGGATACATTTGTAGAAATAGAACCCATTGGTTTAGTAAATGTTTTAGTAAAAAAATTATTTAAGGAACAATGCCTTTAAATTTTTTGGACAAAAGTTTAAAGGTAAGGGGAACCTTTAATGTTTATATGATATTTAATTTTAAGGTAATTATGGGTTATTATATTTTTTTTAATTCTATAAGGATTATATTAATATTGTTTTAGAAGAAGAAAATCCAAAGGTCAGGCAATAACATGTCGCATTTGGCAAGGCCGCGAGGCTTGAACCCACAACCGAAAGGCAGTAAGGTTGCATCACCTACAATTAGCCTATATGATATGATAGATAAAGGATAATTTTATTTTAGGAACATATGTTTTATTTTATATAAAACCCTATAATTGGAAATTTATTTGGTGTTAAGTGAGTTATTTTCAAAAGATGCTCACTATTTTGGGAACCCTATATGATTAAGGTAAATATAATATTATGGGATTTTATTTGAGTAATAAGAGGTTTAATTTTATTTTGGATGAATATATTATTTTATTATGAATTTATGGTGATTTGGGTTATTTATGGAAATGGTTAGCATGTCTTGGAGATTATATGTTTAGGGTGTGCACATTTTTAGTGCTAAATATTAAATTTACCTTGGAAGATTGTGATCAAGTCCTTATGATTTTTGGGTTTCAATATTATATGGGAATATTTTTTATTACTTTTAATGATACTTATTTATTTAATGATATAAGTTGAGTTTTGGATATTATGGTTGAATTTCATGAGATTAAATTAGTTTTCCTCATATAAAGGTTTATTTTTTTGGGGGGAATTATATTATCTTGTACTAACCATATTAGTTTCGGTTAATTTATAAATATAGGAGGAATATATTGTTTTTATTTTCTATATTTTTTAATATGTATAAGTAAATTCTAGTTATTCATCCATAAAAAATGCATACTCATCATTTGGAGAAAAATATGAGTCTGTGGTGGAAATTGATTAAAGGATAAAACTCTACTTGTCAAGTAAGTATATTTCCTTATGTTATTACTATAGGAAGTAAAATTATTCTCCAAATATATGAAAAGTATTTTTGAAAAAAATAATTATCCATTTACTTTTCTTAATTATAAATCAATGGCCTTTTAAACAATCATAGATTTATAGTTCTGTGATGGTTAACTTTCTCCTAACCATGATCTCTATATCTCTATATCAGTCCTTAGGAGTTAAGTTTTTCTTCTATATCCATGTATTAACTTCCCACCTATGTTATATTATCTGTAAACATAGTTATGTGATTATTTGAGATGACCTTCATACTTCCCTTTCTATTTTTTCAAGAGGATGTTTTATTAACCATTCTTACGATGTGGGTTTTCCACAATGTTATTTTAAAATGTCAAACCCTTGATTATTGGTCATAAGTTAAAAATGTAATTAAAAAAATTATTTAAAGAATTTATAATTTAATAACCTAAGATTTTAAAAAAAATACTTTTTTTATAGCTTACATTGTACACAACACCAAGCCTAAACGAACCCCAAAATATTATTATTTAATTATGACTATTATAACCTATTTATTAAACTGGAAGGTATGAGTAGTATTAAACTAATTATGATATATATATATAAATAAACTAATAAATACAAATTAATTGGTTAATTATTATTAATATGTAGTCAATTTTTAGTAAAATTATATTATGCATCATAAATAAGTTTCCTTCAAAAATTGGTATTCTTACTCTTTAGGAGTGAATTTTATAATCATTTTTTGAAAATTAAATAAATTTTATTTTATAAAAATAATATCATCTTTGAAATCATAATACTAAAATTATATTAGGGTAAAATATTCATATTTTTCTGAAAATATTTTTTTCCTAATGAATAGTGAAAATACCCTTTTTTATTGAAAAATGTACTTTTATATCAACCATTTATGAAGTCTAATTTTGTTTTAAAATAGTTTCAAAGAAAAACAGTTATATTATATTATTAATAATTAAATTAGGTTTATTATAATAAATTTTAAAACTATATTTGTTATAAAATCATTTTTATACAGAAATAGGCATTTTTAAGAAAAACTGTATTTTTTTCTAAAAAGTGGTTTTTGTAATGTTTTGAGAAATTATTTTAAAATTAATTTATATAACTTATAGGAATTTAATTTAATGAAATTTAATTTATTTTTTGATTCATAAATCCAAATTCATTCTATGATTCATTTTTTTATATTTTTCTGAAGAAGTTAAATAATTACTGAATAGTAAAAAAATAAAGTTTTTAAGAAATACGGTATATTTTATGATATCGCTAAGGAATAGATATAATTTAAAAATTTATGAAAATAATTCAATGAATAAAGTATTATAAAATATTATAAATATAATTCAAATATAATTTAAAACATATATGTTATAATTTATTCCATAATAAATATGAAAATCATTTTCAGTGTTAACACAGAGCATGCACAGCACTAGAAAAGTCAAATTTGGTATCCTAAAAATAATAATTTTCATGTGATAAGTAATTTATAAAATTTTATATTTCATATTAATTATTATTGATTATTTTTATGGTTATAAGTGAATATTAGAGTTATATAACAAGTGGATTATCCAAATGCTTGTGCAATGCTTGCATAAGGCTAGAAAAGTCAAAATAACACATTAAATGTGTTTTCATGATATATATGTGAGTTAAAATAAATATTGAAAGAATATAAATATAAATTTTCATCATAATAAAATTATTTTCATGATATAAATTTATTTATAATGTTTATAAATTATATAATTACCTTATATTCTTGTACAACGCAAATACAATATTAATTTAATTTAAAGAAAAATAAAATAAATGATATTAAAATTTTTAAAAGTAATATAATTTGAGATATTTGAGGTGATACATGAATTATATATATGACCATTGATGTTTAGGATATAATAAAATCTCTTTTTTTTAATTTTACTCATTGTTTTGATGTTTTTAAAATCAAAATAATGAATAGTATCAAAATTGTCATTAATGATTTTTTATGGGATTAATATTTTATTAGATTATTTAAAAAACATGAAAATGTTAAATAAGCATAAATGGGATAATATATGGTCATAAAATTCATTAAATGTTCATTTATAGTCCATTTGAAAGAATTTGTATCTTCAATAGACTTATTATATTTTAATATTTTGAGAAATTCCAAAAGTGTATCTCGCCTTAATTATAAAAGGACACATATTCCCTCACATATTCACAAAACATTGAGCCTTTTAACCCTACCAATACCTAAAAATTACTCTTTAAAAATTACTTTAACATGTTTTTTAGGATCTTTTATTCTCAAAATTCCAACCTTAAGTCCCTTAAGAAAATATCTAAAGAAGTTATCCCGAAGAAGAGGTAATTTTCTTACCCAAACTCTTTCAATTTATTTATTCTTCTACCTATTATAAGTATCTTGAATTTATCCTAAAATGGTAAAATAATTATTATAAATATACTGAAATTTTTTCATGATTATGAAACCACCATTATCCGCCCACTTTCCCATCAAGTGGAAAGTGAAAGTATAACTCATCTGTACGCATGGATTACCGTCTCCACGTAACAATACAATTCATTTTTCATCACTATATATTATGAATGGGAATTATGATGGGTTTAATATTTATATATTACATTTAAAACATAATTATAATTCTATAATGTTGATATATTATATACATTCTTAACTTCCAATTCTTTTGGAGATGATAACGTCGCTTGTGCGTACATGTGGGCTACCACCTCCACGAAGCGATTTGATTCATTTTTCATTTATATTTTAATTGGAAGTTAATAAGGATGTATTTAATTAATATATATGATTTATAAGATAAAATATTTATTTTTTAAATTATTATTATTATTTACCTTTGTTTGGTTCCATCCTTCTATAAATAAAAACCGCGTTCATGCATATGTACGGCCTACCATCACCATGAACAATGTAATTAATTTTCTATATCCAAATTTTATAAAATACTATAAATAAATATATATTGAATTTATATAATAAATATATCATTATTAAATTTATTTTTATGATTAATACTTTATCAATGTATAAGGACTAGAACTACCGAACCAAAACAAACATAAAATACGAAGGAGTTATTACCCAAAATAGTGATTTTAACAATGAATTGTTAATAAATGGATTATAAAATAAGTAAATCATATATGGTATGATACATATGAGTATGGTTATGTAATATATATATATATATATAATCTATATTTATGATACTGGAGGTTAAAATAACTTATGAAGCAAGTAGAACGTGAGGTAAGGGATTTTTAGTCTCACTTTTATTTCTGGGAAACTTATTCCATATTCACCACTCTTTTTTTGTATGGTGTATATAATATAATTTGAAATATTATATCATGAACTTACTCATATTTAAAGAAATAAAATTTCCTATTCAATTTATTATTTCATGGGGCTTATGATATGAATGTTACCAAAGAAGGAAGGGTTTCTTTCACAACCACCTCATTATTCAAGATTATTTATGTTTAAGCCCCCACTAGGGAATATTTTTATACCATATCCATGTTTTATAAAAAATCAAAATGTTTTTTACTATTCTCCTATAATTTTTAAAAAATATTTTTACCTATGTTTGAATTTTTACAAAATGGTTTGAAAAGAATATTTTGGTTGTTTTCTAAACAAGGTGCTTTGTAAATTTTCAACAAAAATATCAAAGGAATGTTTATTTAACTTATATATAATGAGAATATTTTCCCCCAATCATTATTCCTTAATGATATAAATATTACTTTAAATTTTTAGATGGTTATTTTCAAAGAAAATTTTTTCCTTCATATTTGAGCAGTTTCTTTTTAAAAGTGAATTTAAAAGTGAATAATATATTTTCCTCAAAAATGATTTTAATGATATTTTTATGGTGATTTTATTCATTAATGATAGAAACCCTTTATTTTACTTATTCACCATTGGGTATATGTTTTAATGATATTGTACTTTTAATAATTCGCTTTCTTGTGATCTTTAAATATTTCATTTCTCTTAAATATCCATATTCCTGTACTATAGATATGATTATTTTCTAAACCATATAATATTTCTACATATAGTGTTACATTTTGAAAGTATTTGATTGAATAGGGAATTATTGATTAATTTTTTATTATTTATTCAATATATATATTTTTTGATAAGGCATATTGATTCATGAATTAAATTGATCATTTCAATATATGAGTAATGATTTGGACATGTAGTGATAGGCGGATCCTGAAATTATATAGCTCCTCGATGCAACAGTATGTCTCATGAGAAAAATAAGTTAGAAAAAATAAATGGGTTTTTACCCATAATGATTAAACTGTCTTGTGAAAGGTATTGATAGTATAGATAACATGATTTATGAGATCATGACATCAAATATTAATCATTTTCCTCATTAAGAATTCAGTTATTATTATCCATGATATTTTCACTATGACATTATCTATGGATTTAAATTGGGCACAAGTTATTGATTAAATAGATTTTTTTCAATTATTTACATTTCCATAATTATTATGCCTTATTTTCTCATGATATAAAAGTTATTTATTAAATGTCATGTATTTTTAGTTACTTAATTTTCCATATTGATTATGTGATATTGATTCTATATATATTTCATTGTATATAACCCTTATTAGGCATTTTTGTTCACCCTTTTCTTATGTTTCCTTTGTCCATGATGTCAATAAGTGTATTATGATTTATATTCAGTGATATTATAACATAATTAATGAAAATAATTTTTTTATTTTATGATTTAAATTATAATGTAAAATTCAATTATGTGTCTATTTTACCAAGACTATAAAACTATTCGGTCCTTTGGGATGAAATTCCTTATATATAGTGCCAATGTAAAAAAAGTAACCACTAATTCTAGGCTACTGGAGTTGGGGTTTCTATAGTTGGTATCATGGGAAGTTTAGTAGAAACTATTGAAACTAGATTTTGGAAAACATATAATAGGGAATATAACCCTTTGATTGACTTTGAGGATAAATCTAGGTATAGGATAACATCCAATATATTTGGTAATGACCATAGATAACCTAGGTTAAACATAAGTAATAATATATTGAGAATAATATATTTTTATTTATACATTATTTGAATAATATTTTTTGATTGTTTAATATATCACTCTAATTATTATAGTTTTATTCTTACAAATTTCTTTTTGGTTTTAGTCAATGGATATAACTAGAAAGAACCATATTAAAATAAAATGTGATGGAAAATGTGGTGATCTTGAGAAACCAAAAGGAATGATAACATGATTGAAAGGTATTATTGTTATTCCTAATTAGTTATCAAGATATATGATTAACAACTTATACATTAACCAAATCTAAAACTCACCAAATAAAATAAGGATAGATTTTTTTGAGAGCTCGGGTAGTATAGGCCATGGGGAAAAGAAGGCACAATTTCCTTCATGTTAGAAATGTTAAAAAAGAAACCTTAGAGAATTTCTCAAAGTAATAGAAAAATGTTTTAAGTGTGGGAAATAAGGATATAAATAAAAAATAACAAGGAAAAATTAAGATTATGATGAAAGGAAATAAATATCATCTTAGGTATGCATTTATTGTTCATTGTCTTAAATGTGGAGATCCTGGTCATTATCTGAGTCAATGCCCTATTCTAAAGGATAACTCCTATATCAAAGAGGGGTTTATTTTTTTATCTTTGAACTAGAATGATGGAACTATTATGTATTGGGATTCAATAATTATGTTGTATAAGTATTTTACTAATGGTATTTTGGTTATAAGAATCATGAAATGTCTAAGGATTTTATTAATTTTAGAAGCAAATATGTATTTATTACCTTAATAATTATATACACCATCATGAGTTTATTATTTTAATTTTTATCATAAGTTTAAATTCTTAAACACCCTTTTGTGGTTTTATATTATGTTATTTAATCAATACTAAGTATATTTGGAGAGATATTTTTGGAAATACAACTCATTGGTTTAATATATGTTTTATTGAAAAGGTTGTTTAAGGAATAATGTATTTACATTTTTTAGAAATAATTTTAAATGTGAGGATAACCTTTATGGTTTATATGATCTTTTATTTTAAGATAATTATGGGTAATTATATTTTTAGGAATGTTATAAGGATTATATTAATATAGTTTTATAAAAAGGACAACTTTTAGGTTGGGCAACAACCCATCGCATCTGAAAAGTCTATGAGGCTTGAACCCACAATTGAAGGGTGATAAGGGTGCATCACCTACCACTGGCCTATGTGATGTTCTGGTTAGTATGAAATAGTTTTTATTTATTTAAAAATATTATAGATAAAGGATAAGTTTCTTTTTGGAACATATTTTTTATCGTATAGATAACCATGAGATTGGAAATTGATTTGGTGTTAAGTGATTTATGTTATTTTGGGAGATGATCACTATTTTGGGAACCCTATATGATTAAGTTAAATATAATATTATGGAATTTTATTTTACGAATAAATTTTTAATTGTATTTTAGGGGAATATATAAATTTATTGTGGATTTAGGGTGATTCGGTTTATTTATGGAAATGGTTAGAATATCTTGGAGATTATATGTTTAGGGTGTGCACATTTTTTAAGATAAATATTAAATTTATCTTGGAATAATATGTGATCAAATCCTTATGATATTTGGGTTTTAATATTAGAATGAAATATTTTTTAGGAATTTAAAGGATACTTATTTATTTAATGATATATGTTGAATTTTGGGTATTAATGTTGAATTTTGGGAGATTAAAGTAGTTTTCCTCACATGATGATTTTTTTTAATTATCTTATCTTGTAATAACCATATTAGTTTTTGTAATGTCAAAACATAGGAGGAATATATTGTTTTTATTTTATGGATTGTGTAATCTGTATAAGTTTATTCTAGTGCTTCAGACATAAAAAAATACATACTCGTCATTTGGAGAAAAATATGAGTTTGTGGAAGAAATTTATTTAAGTATTAAACTCTACTTGTCAAGTAAGTATATTTACTCATATTATTGCTCTAGGTATTAAAAGAATTATTCAACTATAGTAAAAGGATTTTGTAAAAAAACATTATCCATTTACTTTTCTTATCAATTTGATGGTTAAAATTATCTTAATCATGATCTATATCACTCTATATCATTATTTGGGTGTTATTTTTTTATAACATATACATATCTTCACTCCTCGCCTACGTTCTCCTATCTGAAAACCTAGTTATGTGATTATTCCAAATGACCTTCATACTTCCATTTATCTTTTATCAAGAGGATGTTTTATTAACCCTAATTTCCATATAGATATTTTTTAATGTAAAACCCTTTGTTACCAATAACAATTTAAAATTTATAGGATATAATTTATTAAATGACGGTATAATTTAATGCCTCAAGATTTTAAAATAACACTATGTTTGATAGCATACATTGCACACAACACCGAGCCTAAACAATCCCTAAAATATTATTATTTAAATATCATCATTATATCCTATCCATTAAATTGGTGATTTTAAATATTACTAACTAAATTATAAAACATATATAGAAAGTTCTTACTCAATACAAATTCATTGATAAATTCTTATGAAATATATCCTTAGTTTTTTGTAAAGATATTTGGGTTTTCGTGATTTTTATGAGTAAATTTTATAATAAATTTTTATAAATTCTATAAATTTTATTTTATAAAAATAATATCATTTTTTAAATCATAATACTAAAATTATTTCAGGGTGAAATTTTCATATTTTTCTGAAAATATTGATTTTCCAAAGAACAGTGAAAATACCGATTTCTATTGAAAATTGTATTTTTGTTTCAACCATTTGAGAAGTTCCATTTTATTTTAAAAATTTTAAAAAATAAATTATATTATATTATTAATAATAAAATTAGGTTCATTGGAATAAATTTTATAATTAATTTGGGTATAAAATCATTTTTATACATAAATAGGCATTTTTAGGAAAAACTGTATTTTTTCTAAAAATCGGTTTTCATCGTGTTTTGTGTACTTATTTTAAAATTAATTTCTATAAATTATAGGAATTTGATTTTATTAAATTGAATTTATTTTTTAATTTAAAAATTAAAATTTATCCTAGGATGAGTTTTTTTTTTAAATTCTGAGGAAGTTAAATTTTTAGTGAATGGAAAAAAAAATACTATTTTTATGAAATACGGTATCATTTATGATATCGCCAAGAAATAGAAATAACATAAAAATTTATGAAACTTATGAAATGACTCAAGTATTATAAAACACTATAAATATAATTAAAATATAATTTAAAATATGGAAATTAGAATTTATTCCATAATCGATATGAAAATCATTTTCAGTGTTGACGTAGAGCCTGCGCAGCACTGGAAAAGTTAAATTTGGTGTCATAAAAATAATAATTGGGATAAGATAATTCCTTAATAATATTTTATATTAAATTTAAGTATCATTTATTATTTTTATGATTTTACATGAATTTTATATTTATATAACAAGTGTCTTATCCAGATGCTTGCGCAAGGCTAGAAAAGTCAAAATAAAACATTAAGTATGTTCTCATGATATATATGTGAGTTAAATTAAATATTTAATGAATATAAATTCATATTTTTATTTTAATAAAATTATTTTTATGATATAAATTTATTTATATTTTTTATAAATTATATAATTACCTTATATTCTTCTACAACGTAAATATAGTATTAATTTAATTAATAGAAAAATCAAATAAATGATATTAAAAATATTAAAAGCAGCATAATTTGATATATTTTAGGTTATTAATGAATTATATAGAATATAATGACATTTTTAGGATATAATAAAATATTTTTTTCAAATTTTAATTGTTTTTTTTTATATTTTTAATGTCAAAATAATGAATAGTATCAAAATTGACAATAATGATATTTTATGGGATTAATATTTTATTAAATTATTTAAAAAACATAAAAATATTAAATAATAATAAAGGGGATGATATATATTATAAAATTTCATCTAATTTTCATTTATAGGATATTTGGAATCATTTTTCTCTAGAATAGTCTTATTATATTTTAATATTTTGAGAAATTCCAAATGTTCCCCTCATCTAAATTAAAAACGGGCACCTTCTCCCTCACTTGTTCATGAAAAATTGAGAATTATATATTGATAAATTATTTCCCATTCATATTTAAAAATTCCTTAAACAATTTATGGAGGTTATTTTATCCAAAAAATACCAACCTTAAATCCCTTAAGAAATGATATAAAGAAGATCTCCTCAAGAAGAGGTAATTGTCTTACCCAAACTATTTCAATTTATTTATTCTTATACCTCTTATAAATATATTGAATTTATCATAAATTTTTAACATCAGTATATTAAATATAATTAAATTTTATCATTATTATGAAACCACCATTATCCAACCACATTCCCATCAAATGTAAAGTTCAAGTATAGTTTTTGCGTATGTATTGCTTACCATCTCCATGCAGTTATAGAATTCATTTTTCAACACCATGTATTATAGATGGGAATTATGATGGGTTTAATTTTTATATATTATATTTAAAAAAAATATAATTCTATAATTTTAATATCATATCTACCTTATTACCTTTCAATCCTTTGAGAAACGATAACATCGTTTGTGCGTACATGTGGACTACCGCCTCCACAAAGCAATGTGATTCATTTTTTGTTTCTATTTTAATTAGAAGGTAATAAGGATGGAATTGATCAATATATATGATGTATATGATATAATAATATTTAATTAAATTTGAATTATTATTTACCTTTCATTCATTTCATTCGTCAACAAATAAAAACAACGTTCATACGTACATACAACCTATCGTCTCCATGAATGATATAATTTATTTTCTATATCCAACTTTTATAAACTATTATAAATACATATAAAATGAATATATTTAATATTTATATCATTATTAACTTTATATTGATGATTAAAACTTTATCAAAGTATAATTACTAGAACTACTAAACCAAAACATATATAAGAAATGAAGGAGTTATTACTCGAAACAATGATTTTAACAAAGCATTATTAATAAATAGGTGATAAAATAATTAAATCACATATGGTATGATACATATGATTATGGTCATATAATATATTTATAATAAATCTATATTTATTATACAAGAGGTTAAAATCATTTATGAGGAAAGTTGAACATGAGTTAAGGTATTTTTAGTCTCACTTTTACTTCTGAGAGACTTATGACAAATTCACTGGTTGTTTTTTATGATGTTTATACTAAACTTTCACATGTTATTCATAAAATTAATTATATTAATGATATTTAAATTTCATGTAGAATTTATTATTTCAGGGGTTATATGATATGAATGTTACCAAAGCGGTAGGGTTTATTTCACAATCACTTCTTTATTTAGGATTGTTTATGTTTAAGTTGCTGCTAGGAAATATTTCTCTTACATGTCCATGTTTTCTAAATAATTTTTTTAATTTTTTTTACTATTATTCTAAAAAAATTAAAATAATTTGTAACCATGTTGACGTTTTACAAAATGGTTTTAAATGAATCTTTGCGTCATTTTCCAAATGAGGAACTTTGTAAATTTTCCAACAAAAATATGGAAGGAATGTTTTTTTAACATATATGACATGATTAGATTTTCCTATAATCATAATGCCTTAATGATTTAAATTTTCCTTTATAATTTTACAAGGTTATTTTCAAATAAATTTTTCCTTTCTATTTGTTCACATTTTTTTAAAAGTAAATTATAAAGTGAAAAAGAAATTTTCCTCAAAAATGTTTTAATGATATTTTTATGGTACTTTTATTCATCAATGACAAAAACCCGTTATTTAAATTATTCAAGAATGTTTATATGTTTTAATGACGCCATCATTTGAATAATTCACTTATTTTTTATCTTTGGATATTGCATTTGTCTTAAATATCCATATTCTTATATCATGGATATGATTATTGCCTAATTTTTATGTAATTTCTATATACGGTGTTATATTTTGAATATATATTTGATTGATTGGGGAATTATTGATAAATATATATTCTTCAATCAATATAGATTATTTTCTGATAATTCATATTGATTCATGAATTAAATTGATTATTTTGAAATATGAGGAATTCACTAGACACGTAGTGATGAGTGAGGCCCATAATTGTATAGCCCCTCGATGCAGCAGTAGATCTCATGAGACAAATCAGTTGAAAAAATAAATGGATTTTTACCCATATTTATTAAACTATCCTGTAAAAGGTCTTGAAAGTGTAGATACCATGATTTATTAGATCATAGAGTCCAATATTAAGAATTTCTCTCATTAACAATTCGGTTGTTGTTATCCATGACATTTTCACTATGATATTATCCATGGATTCATATTGTGCACAAGTTACTAATTAGATGGATTATTTTTTCAATTATTTAAATTATTATAATTATTATGACTTATTTTCTCATGATATAAAAGTTATTGATTAAATTTCATGTGTGTTTAGTTATTTACCTTGTAGTATTGATTCTGTAATATTGATTCAAGACAGCTTCCGTTGTTTGCTACCCTTACTGAGTATTTGAGCTCACCCCCTTCTTAGGTTTCCTTTTTCTAGGATGTCAGGAAGTGTATTAAGATTTATATACATGGATATTCTAAAAGGATTAATTAAAAAACTATGTTGTATTTTATGATTTCAATTATGATGATAAATTTAAGTATGTATCTAGTTTACCAAGAATAATAAACTATTCAGTCCTCTGGGATGCGATTCCTTGTATCTTGTGTCAATTTAATAATTTAACAACTGATTATGGGCTACTAGATTTGGGGTTGTTACAATAATAATAAATAATTGTTAATTTTTTAAAAATCTATTTTCCAATATGAATATTTTTCCATTCTATTTTGGGATATTAATTAAATATTGAATTACCAAATTTCAGAAATTTAATTAGAAAAAATTAAATTATTTTTTGGATTAATAATAATAATATAATATTAAAATTAATTTTTAATAATTTTTTAAAAGAATTATTTTTAGGTGAATAGTGAAAAATATTGTTTTTATAAATAACACGACTTTTATTACATTTTTAGTATATATGTATGAATTTTAAATTCTTGAATCCTTTTTATAAGACAAAATATGTATTTTACATGTGGATTTATAATTTTAAGAATGTTTTTTTTAATTTACAAACTCATATTTGATATTTTATAATATAAGTAATATATTCTCAAAAAAAAATTTAATACATTATACTTTTTTATTTTAAAATTTCTTTTTATCGCTTTTATAAATTGAGTAAAGTGAAATAGATTTAATATTTATAATCATTGAGTTTATATTATATTTTAAAATCCAATTTATTTTTAGTCATAAAAGTCAGGTTACCTTAAGTAAAAACTAGTTACCATAGTAAAAGGTAAAATAGTAAAAGTAATAATTCAAGTGGTGAAGGGATTGAAACATGATAAAAAAAATTCCTAGAATTGAGTGTATGAGGTATTTTTTGGACCTTTTCTCTTCTTTAATCAATTATTTCTCAATTTTGGATCCACTTTACATGTTTATCATGTGGTCCATTTATATAAAGTATAAATATTTGAAAAAAATCCACTCTCCCCACTTATAAAAGGAGCATCTCACCACCTCTTCAAAGAACTCGTAAAATTTCTATTTCCTACTGATAAACTACCATTTTTCCTCACCCTATAATACGCTCTCACTCTTTTGAGCATCTTTTTACAATATATTAGTTTATAAAATCCATTTATAAGGTATCTTCTAAGTAAATCACAAAGTGTTCAACATAAGTAATCATTTTTTACTTAACTTATTCCTTTAAAATCATTATTTTTCATTTCATATTTTCAAATACCTATTTAATGAAATCAATATTTTTTATATACTTAATGTTATTATGTTATGGTAACAATAATTAATCATTATTTCCCTTATCTATTAATAAAATAGAAATCATAATTCATGTGTTGTGCGGACTACATCCTCCGCGATACAACGTGTTTTGTTTTCCTTCACCACCTTACAAGGATGGTCCAAAATGGTAATTTAATAAAAATAATAATGATATTCATATCTTTTATATTATTTTGAAATAATAAACCATATTTATCTTTTATTCCATTCTATGGAAAATGAAATCTTCAACCATGTGTACGTGTGGACTACTACCTCCATGGAATGATTGATCTTCATTTTTCTTTTCATCACCTACTTACATGGATGGTCATGGTAATTGAATTAATGGATAAATATAATTTTTATTATATCATGAAGGTTCTTATATATCAAATTTTATAACCTATTAATGATATTACCAACAAAATATTATCATTAATTCAATTTTTTAAAATGATTGAACTCATAGGATAATTTTTTCTTCATTCTAAGCAATGACTTTATATAAATTATCTCATGATTCTACTACTTTATAATTATTATATGTCAAATTAATAAGAACCAAATAATATCATTATGCTTTTGGTATAATTATTTTAAAACTAAACCACCTCATAATCACCCACTAATCATGGTGGGTTCGTGTATGGGTCGGTTTAACAACCTACTTGAACAATATAATGAATTTATATCTTAGATGAATATGAGAACATATTTAATAGTATAATATGTTACAAATATTTAAAAATTATTTTTTTTGGTAATTTTGTATCAATATTTAACTCATTTTTCATGAAAACACCCTTCGTTCATTAAGAATCACCAAAACTCATTTGTCGTCGATTTCATCCATAGGGATCTTAAATTGAAATTACATGAAATGAAATTATGGATTTATAAAATATCATGGAATATATATTCTAATACCTTATATGATCTATAAAATATTGAATTTATGAAAATAATACATACCAATTCCACATTTACAAAACTATTTCAAAGCGATAAAGATTACTTACACCTTCCTCCTATAGATGGATTATGATCATGTTATTCCAGCATTGTTTTAACCATATAATCAATACTATATACAATGTGAAAAAATCATTTTAAATTATTCATATTGGATTATGTTAACCTAGAAATAATGTTATTCTATTTACATGGGGGAAAAGTATTGGCAACCCGTATATTTTTATTTTAATATTGAATATTATAAGCTAGTTGAATATGTGATGTCTGACCATATACATTCTTTATTTGGATGGGTTATGATTATATTACCCCTTTTATTAACATGGGGAAAATTATTGATATTATTGATGATTATTTATTTCTATCATGGTTTTATTATGTATTGATATTTTATATTCTTAATTTTAAGGATAGTCATGTCTTTATTCATCTATAGGTTCCTTAGGGAATGGTATGAAAGGTATTATTGACTCTTATAGTGAATTCATTATACTTAAACAATTTATGGTTGGGAAATGAAATTATATATCTCATAGATGCATAAATGGAAATTATGAGACAAAATATGTTAGGGTTTGTTGTATGTATCTTCCCATAAAAGGATTGTGTCTTGTGACAAAGCCCTGCGAGTAGTTTTTTGATGTCCGAAATTATGCAATCCATCTATATGAGATCAGTATTATTAATATCCATGTTTTAATTTATTATCATGGATATAAAATTTTCTTAGTTTCAAGTTAAATGTGGCTTCATATTTTTTACTTATTCCCACCATAATATTTATTCCATGTTTATACCAGGATTTCTTTAGTTGTATATCTTCCCTTACTGAGAATTTAATCTCACCATTTCTTATGATTCCATTTCCACGTGTTATAAATAAAAGTAGTACACATGACATGTTTATAAGGATATAATGGGTGGAATAATTTATGGGATATATTTAAGAATCGTTATGAATTAAGTAGTTTCATATATAATAGGAAAAAAATATTTTTCCTGATATAAAGAAGATTTGATTTATTAGTTTGGTATGTGTTCTAATTCACTGAATATTTAAACCTAAAAATATACTTGAGAAGTAAGAGGTGAAATTAATCATTATTTATTTTGTATTTATGTATGGTTATATCCAGTATTTTATAGAAGGTATCAAGGAAAGTTTTTAATTTATGTGTTTAGGGAACCAGATTTGGGAGTGTGGGTCAAGGGTGTCCCGTGATCCCCTCGGGGGTTCTACCTATCTGGGACTTCAATTTCATAGCCCCATTTTATCATTTTAATCCATGATTTAATGGTTTTATGATAGTGCTTATTCCATGATCCTATAAATTTAGTTGTCTTAGAGGAGGATTTAATATCTAGAGACCCAAGTATGAGACTTAGCATAAGGGATCCTATATACTTGGCCTTAGGGTGTACATAATACCCTAATATGTAGATAAATGATCTTAACTCCAGTGAGGTCTTGGATATGTATTATCCCTATTTAAGGAATATAACAATATATGTATCCTTAGTAGAGGTCCTAGGGAGTTCTTATCCCTGATAAAAATCCTTAGCTGGTGGGTCTCCCACATAAAAAACCATGGTTGATTGGTCTCCTAAGTGGGATTCCTTGTATAATGGGTCTCCCATGTGAGATTTATTGGGTTATAGGTCTACCAAGTGGATTTCTACTGTAAACATGCTTCCGGAGTGAGATGCCTTGGGTAATGGTCTACCTAAGTGGACAAAATTAGGTGATGGGTCACCCAAGTGAGATGCATTGGGTGAGGGGTCTCCCTTAAGGTACCTAGGGTAGATGGGTTTTTCCTATGGAATACCATGGGTGAAGGGTCTCTCTTGTAAGTTTCCTTGGTTGATGGGTCACCCCTATAAAGGTGATGATATAGTTCCTTCTCCCTAGTGTATAAAAACTAGGGGAAATGTGATCTTTCATGAATTTTTTTCCTCCATATGAATCGATTATTGCTTCAGTTAATTCCCTTAGATTTAATGTTCCATAGGCTACCTAAAGATACTTTTGAGACCTTTTTTATATATAATTGAGTGTATCCATATCTTCAATAAGTGAAGAAACTTATTCAAAATTTAATTTCTTAAAGGTCTATTTATAGGTGAGGATGGAGGCCTGGGTGATGCAGCCTAGATGAGGTCAGTAGTGTGTGCAGGTGGCTTGGGAAATGCAACCTAAGTGAGTGAATGGGACCCTAGGCAATATAGCCCAGTCATGAAAAGGGGGAAATAGTCGATATGGTGGGAATTATATCAAGGACTCTTGGCCATCTTAACTTTATTATTCATTTCATAAATAGATAACAAAAATAGGGATACACCATAGGTGTCCATGGGAACTTGGGATGATTGTAAACGCTAGTTGGGAGTGGAATACTTATTGTATGTGTGGGATGTTTCTAGGATGATAATTTAGGGTTGGTGATGTGATTGTTATTTTTATATGTATTGAAATTTTTTTTCTCATTGAGTTGGTAATTGGGAGGAAGAATAATAGAATATGGGTCAGTGATGTCTTGATTACCAAGTGTTCATGGTATTAGAGATGACATGTTTCTTGGTTCTGTGATGAGGGGTGATGCATCATTCCCCCATTGGAATTTTTTTAGAATGTGATTATATCATCCCACTCTAATATTGTATTATATAGGTAAATTTTTCACCCATGGTTAATCATGAATGGGGTGAGGTGGGTTGTGATTATTTTTTTAGTTTTCATTTATTACACCTTTCGTACACTTATATAAATATGAATATTATATAGGGATGACATTGGATTTGTCCTACTAAGTTCACTCTCACACCACACATAAGACCTATAGAAAACATATAGACTTTATGGTTTATGACATGGTAAATAGAAAGGGTATAGCATCTAGATCTTATTATCTATCAGTTATATGGAAATATAACAAGAGTATCGATGGATTCGGGAAGGACCGGGTAGATCCTCATTTCTGAGTTTCATAGTATTTTATTATTTTAGAACTTTTTATATATGATCAGCCTATGTATGATCCTATTTTATTTTTTATGACTATAATGACATATTAGAGTTTTATTAAATACCATGTGTTATATTTTTAGGTTGTGATTCTAATGTTTTTTATATCGGTTTTTATGTGTTTTTATTGTGGTTATTGTTTTTCTATAGATGGTATATTCTCCCCATAATCAC
Organism: Viscum album; assembly: GCA_963277665.1. Lineage (NCBI taxonomy): Eukaryota > Viridiplantae > Streptophyta > Magnoliopsida > Santalales > Viscaceae > Viscum > Viscum album. Next base: position 225,203,407 of record OY728159.1, on the reverse strand, counting down.
CTATTTGACTCTCAATGATAGTCGACAGCCTTTTGTATGATACAAGGAACACTAGAAGTATTTTTTCTTGGTGTATTGGAAACTATTTAGGTAATCTAGGTTTTTAATGTTATAAACTGGTATAAGAGTGGATTAGAGTTTGGTTTCTATGAGGTAGTATTGGGGGGGAATCATTTGGGATATGGTTTATTAAGTTTAGGGATTTTTTGGGACCTACGATGGATGGACTTCCATATTACTAACCATTAAAGGTATGGGATTAAGTTTAAGTTTCCAGTGGAATCAAGAATATTAATTTGATTTTTTATCACAAGTTAGTTGTTTGAAAATAGTAAATGTGAAATTTGATTTTATTGTTTTATTATTTTGAATTTTTTCCTAAGAGGAAATAGGTGGTACTTATGAATTTGGATTGGCATATAGAACTCATATGACATGTTTGTGACTGTGTGTGGTTTATATTTTGGTTATAGAAAGGTTTTGGATGATAAATGTTTCAATAAAAACATATATAGTGTTTCCCATATATATTTTTAGTAGCATTATATATAACTAATATAGGTTTATAATTATTGGTTTTATTGGGTATGGGGATATTGTGTGTGTGTGTGTGTGGTACTTGACCTCGAAATGGGAAGGTAGGGTTGTAAGGATATATAGTATATGATTTATATGTGAATAAGGAAGTGTATAGGCTTGTGGGTCGGGCGACCTGTTATAGATTTCCCTATTTTTGATATACAGATTTTTATATATATATATTGAGAAAGGTATTTGGGTCTCAATGATATACCACCTAGATGATATTTTTTGAAGCATCGAGAGGGCATGGATGTGGTGCCACCAAGGTATGATCCATTTTGGAACCTAAGGTTAAATATGATCATTAACTACATATAGAGATTTTGAGGCATCCATAATAGTCGGTTAAGATAGGATAAATTTTTTACAATTAGTTAAGTGAAAGTTTGATACAGGTTATCCAGAGTAAAAATAAAGGAGCTCATTGATTTGATCTTGTAAAGACCCGAAGCCTGACATACATTGACATTACATTAAATTTTCGGAATACTTAGTACATAACAAAAACACACACACAAGGATCGTAATAGTTTAGTGTCTTTGGAAACTCGGAATATAATCTTCTAATCCTGGTGAAAGATCTTCAACATATCCCATAAAGATCTTCTTTTTTTTATACCTAAAACCTTTCTTTATATCCTGGGGAAAAGAAAACATAAAAGGGTGAGCTCAAATGCTCAGTAAGGGTAAAAAAAAGAAATATCAATCACATCATATACATAAGCACATAACTTTTGGAAATCTTAACCTGTAAAAGAGATCATAATTTCGTAACCTGGGATAACTCATGGCAATGAAATGTAATCACAATAATCATAACTTAAAACATTAAACTTTGTGGCATACACACATAATCATAAAGAATCATTTCTTATTAGTAAAGACTCATTTCCAAGACTATCTTAGTGGACAAATTCCCTTTCTGAACCGAGTCACCCTCGTTTCAGTCCTGTTTCACTGAACTGGTATAACCTACCATTCCAGCCATGTCTATCTCATGAGATATAAAATCTTTACCCAATGCATTGGAGGGAGATATAGGTCCCACCCATCTCATAATGATACCATTCTTATGTGTGCCACAAAATCTTAAAACATACATCATTGCATAACCCATGTAATAAAAATGGGAATCTTAAACATCGTGACATCATAAAACAATTCATATACGATAAAGGAATTCATAAAAATAATTCCATCACAACATAATCAAATCAATGTAATAATAGGGATAGAAACAAAACCCTTTATTATCTTAGATGGAAAATAATTTTGATAAAACACTTAAACTCCATTCTTGAGGAAAATATCATTTCTGCTTCAAAAACACTTTTCCTTTCTTAACATGTCGTACAATTATAAACTAAAATAAGTTGGTTAAAAATAAACTTGAAAACTTGTAAAGTAAGCTTCTTGTAAATAATGTTTTAAAAATCCATTCATGCCGTATAAGTTAAAAAAACATTCTTCGAACTTTTGTCAGAAAAGTCAAAAAGTACCTCATACGAAAAACGACAAAAGATTCCTTTCATATCTTTTACTAAAAACTCACCGAAGGGTAAAATAGGATTTAACCAATTATAGGAGAATGGAAATAATATTACATATTTAGGAAACATGGATGTGGATGATAAAATACACCCCAGTAAATACTAAATTATAAACAATCTCGGATAAAAATGAGATTGTGATATTTCCCTTACCTTAGGTCTGATTTGCTTCGTAAGTGTCTGAACCTCCTGTATAATGATTTAAATAATGTCATTGACTTATTACAGAATCATATTCATTGTTATTATATCATATATGGTTCACTTATGACTTTATATTACCCGTTCTTTTGTAAATTCATGTTAAAGTAGCGTTTTGGGTAAAATCGTCTCATTTGTCGTTCGTGTTTTAACTTGTAATTATTCATATGATTAATTAGATCATTATTACTTAATTATAGAATATAAAACATTATTTATATATAATATATATTCAGAATATACATATATATAATGGATCGATAAATGGAAAGAAATACATCTTTCATGGAGACGGTAGGCCGTACGTACGCATGAACGATGTTTTCTTTTCGTTATTGAATTGAGTGGAATTAAGTAGATGACATACATATATATACACATAAGTCCAGTAGCTTTATAATTTCATATATTTCATTATTACTTATACTTTATAATCATTCATGAATGGTTAAAGTGGAGAATGAATCTCATCGCATCGTGGAGACGGTAGTCCGTACGTACGCACGAGCGATGATATCGTTCTCATGATCGTGGGACTGTATTGGACTGTATGTATACTATTTCAGAATAAATATCACTTTAAAATAATAATATATAGTTATTATTTACACCATTATACCCATCCAAGTAAGGTGGTTGTGGAAAATAGATTTCACCACGGCGTGGAGACGGTATTCCGTACGTACGCACGCGCGGTGATTTTGCTTTCCGTAGGATGGATAGATGGTGAAATAGGATTGTTTCATACTTATAATAACATATCAGTATATGATTGATACTGATGTTATTACTTCATAATGAAAAAACCTAAGAAGAAGGAGTGGAAGAAGAAATAAAGGTGAAATAATCGGTAACGGAAATTACCTCTTCTTTGAAGTGCTTCTTTGAGACCTCCTTTTAGGGCACTAAAATGGGTCTTTGAAGAAGACCAGAACCTCTAGGATGTTTCTAGGGAAGTTGAGAAGAGAATTTGGCAGGGGTTGGCCGAGCTTTAAGGCTCAATGTTGTGTGAGGAAGAGAGGGAGGAGGTGCCCTTTTATAAGGGAGGAGAGGGGCACCTTTGGAATAACTAAAAATATTATTTTATTATAAAGTAAAGTTCAGTTTTAAATAGCTCCAAATTGATTTATTTCGAGGATAAGGTAGGTATGGGTCGAAATCCTCTCATAAAATAGAATTTAGACAAATTTAGGTTCCTATTTTAACCTTATCATTTAGATTTAACATTAAGTTAAATAATTTTACTTTTACCGTGTCATCTTGTGTTCTTACACTATAAGGTTAATAAACTTACTATAAGAAGCCAAAAGAACCCCAAATTGTTTATTATTAATATATATAACCTTATCTAAGTCATTTGGCCTAAACTTAGATTTTTAGGAATAAAATAACAATTAATAATATAATATTTTTTTAAAAAAATATTTCATGTCAATTTTGAAACTATTTAGTAATTGATTTTTTTAAAAATCATAACAGAATGATAAGTTCAAAAAAAGTTAATTAAATCAATAATAACATGTCATATTAACCTATAAAATTAGTTGAATTCATAAAAAGTCTCAAATTATATTTATTTGGGTATTTATAACATCAATTATGTCAATATTTCATTAATAAGATAATTACTGCATTATCGTTGTGTCATAAATAAATTAAATTATTTAATGTCTAAAAATTACAAATAAAATACAATTATGTAGGAAATCTTTTTATATTTCTAATGAATATTTAAAATAGAATTTATCTTATGTATAACCCTATATCAAAAATGTTTTAGTAAATAAACTTTGATTTTAACTCTTTTAACTCTTCTTTGAATTAAATAATAATAAATGTCCTAATCTAATCCAAGTGGGCCTAAATGGTCATATTTTATTCCTAAGCTTGTTTTTGGTCTAATTACACTTATCCAATAGAATTTGGACATGTGTTAGGGTAAAAATAATATCATTTTTACCCTTAATTACCCTATTTACTTTTAACCGTGGTAAATAAAAGTAAAAAGTTACTATTCATCAAAAATTATTTTCATCTCATTGAACCACATTTTACTTACTGACATCAACCATGTCTATCAGATTTTTGAAATTCCACTCACAGAAGCGGTAAAATTAATTTTTATGAAAAATTCAGTTTTTTTTAACTACCACTTAGTGGTTTCACTATTCATCAAAAATTGAAAGTTTTCAGAAAAATACCAAAAATTAGGCCTAAGCTATATTTGATATTATGAACTCAAAAATGATTTCTATTTTACCAAATTCAAAACATATCAGTTGCATTAATTAATTTAAAAATTAATTCCCGTCGTCAAAACAAAAGGCGTGTTTTTAAGAGATAATAACTATCAAAAGATTGACACTTGTTTATAACTGGTTTAAATGTGAAATTACATCCAATGACCAACATTGTATTAAATTGTAAAAATATATTCTAAATATACTTTAAAACCACTCAAATTAATAATTTATCACTATTAATTATTTCGATAGAAAAAGTTGTTTTTAATTAAAATTTAGTAATTTCCACTATTCATCAAAATATGAAAGTTATCCGAAAATTACCAAAATTTCGCCCTAAGCTAATTTCGATATTCCGAATCCAAAAATGAAATCCATTTTGAAAAATAAAATTTACAAAATTTCAAAAATTGGTTATTACTATTCATAACGGCTAGTTTTAATAATATTTTAATAGCATATCGTTGTTTAGTGAAACTCGGTATTGCGTACTACACACGCTAGTAAGGAAGGTCGCGATTGTGTGTAATGAAAGGCAAGTCAAGGATGCGTGTTGTGAAAGCTCCTTTTGGTGTAGCGTACAACACAAGACATTAATGAAATTAAAAAGAATATTTTTCATAAAATCTCGGGGTGTTACATTCTACCCCCCTTAAAATGAATTTCGCCCTCAAAATTCGTCGGGGTTATAAATGGTTTTCTACTTCAAAGTTTCTTTAATAGAAACCCACATCGTAAAAAGGAATACCAAAACCAATCTTTAAAAACAAAAGTATGAAACGTAACGATTACCCAAATAAACTAATCACTGGGTTTCCACATAGGTGAAAATATGGATATGGAAGAAAAATATAACCATCATGTTCTGATGGAGAGTGGTAGAGAACATGGCTATGGAAAAGCCAACAATCACAAATCCATAAATTTGTGATGATCTAAGGTACCATCTGATTAATCAGATATAAGAGCACTAGGACAACATTTTTGGTTTTCAAGATCGTTTCCCTAAAGTTGAAGAATTTGAATTAGAATAAATACTTACTTTATTTTGGTACAATCTCACTGTTGTTCGTGCCTTAAAAAATTTCCACTACATCTCTTAAATAAATGAAGTTGAATTTGTTATTTTTGAAGTGTTAGCAGATCATGTGATAGAATGACGGGTCATTCCATCTCTTTCAAACAAAAGGTTAGCAAAAGTTATAAGTCCATCTTATGGTTAATCGTATATGGTTCCAAAAATGAACTTATACTTCATATATCATACCGCTTAATAAAATAAAACTAGTTTCTACTAACCAAGGACTTCTTGTAGGCCAGTGGTAGGCGATAAAGGTCAGTCGCACTTCGGTTGTGGGTTCGATTCCCACAGCCTTGTCCGACGTGATGGGCTATCGCCCGTCCTGCAGGTTGTCCTTTTTCTAAAACTATATTACTATAACATCCCATCAATAATATCGAAAAACAAACAATACTAACTTATGTCCAACATAATCCATTCCAATCTTTAGGCTTATCCATAATACTGCAGTCCACTCTCAGAGATTTAATACCATTGTTTATCCCCATATATCATAAGATATATCTTGTTGGTCATATTCCAAACATTCAAAGGCCTTAATCATGTACTCTCTTGAATACCCATTGAACCTTATTGAAAACATGAGTGCTGTTAAAAGTTAACTCTTTCCACATACCAAAATCCTCAAAATTCTATATACTCAAACCATGACATAACCATCTCCTTATATCAGTCATGAGCTCATGAATACTATCAAACATTTAATTTTCTCCTTATCCCTTCATTATGCGCATATCATCTACATTCCAAAAATATCTGAATAACCTTTCATGGATACTGGTAACATTAATCATACACTGTCAAAACTCAAGGAAAGGCAACAGTGTAACAATCCTTAGATGTCTCTTTATTCCATAGTACCATGAGATTACTTATACAACATTACACATGATAAACATGTAATCATTCCACTACATTCTTAAACCGTTGACCGAGCTTCAACAATTCTTTCATCTCAAATATCATTTGTAGTCTCTTCATCATCATCAACATAAATACTACCCATACGACCATACTGATTCTCTTCATGAGACTTTACCTTAGGGAATTGGTTTTCATAATGCCTGTACATTCCACATTTAAAACATTTAACCATTGTTGATGTCGTAGAAATACCATTATCCTCATCCCTAGTGTTAACTGAACCTTTTCCTTTTCACTTACTGGCTTTGTGTCCTTCTTTTCCACACCCAAAGCATCTTCCAGTTCCTTTGAAACATTCTCCTTGATTCCTCTTCCCACATGATTTACATAGGGGAAATTAAACTTTCCTTCCTCTATGATCATCATGAAACTCCATCTTTCTCTTATTAGCCGAGTCAGGAAACTTACCAAATTTTACTTTATTGATCATATTATGAGATTACTGATTCAGCATAATAATTATGTTTGGACTTCCAAATTCCATTTCATTTGATTGCTCATGAAGAATATCATTCCATTGTCCATCATATCCTCCATTATCGTGAATCATCTTGTTTCCAGAAATTTTCTAAAACCCAAAAAGAATAGTGTGAGAGGAAAAAATCATAATAAAGGGGGAGTAACTTCAATATCTAACATCTTTGGTTTAATCTAATATCGTTACCATAGTTCTAGGACTATATCCTATACGTATACTTATCCTTAGGGACATCCCTAGACATACCTTAGAAATATCTCTAGGGATCTCACTAACATTTTCGCATCCTAGTTTCCAAAGGTTGACTAAACTTTTCCTCTGATACCAACTGTAAAGACCCGAAGCCTGACATACATTGACATTACATTACATTTTCGGAATACTTAGTACATAACAAAAACACACACACAAGGATCGTAATAGTTTAGTGTCTTTGGAAACTCGGAATATAATCTTCTAATCCTGGTGAAAGATCTTCAACATATCCCATAAAGATCTTCTTTTTTATACCTAAAACCTTTCTTTATATCCTGGGGAAAAGAAAACATAAAAGGGTGAGCTCAAATGCTCAGTAAGGGTAAACAAAAGAAATATCAATCACATCATATACATAAGCACATAACTTTTGGAAATCTTAACCTGTAAAAGAGATCATAATTTCATAACCTTGGATAACTCATGGAAGTGAAATGTAATCACAATAATCATAACTTAAAACATTAAACTTTGTGGCATACACACATAATCATAAAGAATCATTTCTTATTAGTCAAGACTCATTTCCAAGACTATCTTAGTGGACAAAGTCCCTTTCTGAACCGAGTCACCCTCGTTTCAGTCCTGTTTCACTGAACCGGTATAACCTACCATTCCAGCCATGTCTATCTCATGAGATATAAAATCTTTACCCAATGCATTGGAGGGAGATATAGGTCCCACCCATCTCATAATGATACCATTCTTATGTGTGCCACAAAATCTAAAAACATACATCATTGCATAACCCATGTAATAAAAATGGGAATCTTAAACATCGTGACATCATAAAACAATTCATATACAATAAAGGAATTCATAAAAATAATTCCATCACAACATAATCAAATCAATGTAATAATAGGGATAGAAACAAAACCCTTTATTATCTTAGATGGAAAATAATTTTGATAAAACACTTGAACTCCATTCTTGAGGAAAATATCATTTCTGCTTCAAAAACATTTTTCCTTTCTTAACATGTCGTACAATTATAAACTAAAATAAGTTAGTTAAAAATAAACTTGAAAACTTGTAAAGGAAGATTCTTGTAAATAATGTTTTAAAAATCCATTCATGTCGCATAAGTTAAAAAAACATTCTTCGTACTTTTGTCGGAAAAGTCAAAAAGTACCTCATACGAAAAACGACAAAAGATTCCTTTCATATCTTTTACTAAAAACTCACCGAAGGGTAAAATAGGATTTAAACAATTGTATGAGAATGGAAATAATATTACATATTTAGGAAACATGGATGTGGATGATAAAATACACCCCAGTAAATACTAAATTATAAACAATCTCAGATAAAAATGAGATTGTGATATTTCTCTTACCTTAGGTCCGATTTGCTTCGTAAGTGTCCGAACCTCCTGTATAATGATTTAAATAATGTCATTGACTTATTACAGAATCATATTCATTGTTATTATATCATATATGGTTCACTTATGACTTTATATTACCCGTTCTTTTGTAAATTCATGTTAAAGTAGCGTTTTGGGTAAAATCGTCTCATTTGTCGTTCGTGTTTTAACTTGTAATTATTCATATGATTACTTAGATCATTATTAATTAATTATAGAATATAAAACATGATTTATATATAATATATATTCAGAATATACATATATATAATGGATCGATAAATGGGAAGAAATACACCGTTCATGGAGACGGTAGGTCGTACGTATGCATGAACGCTGTTTTCTTTTCGTTATTGAATTGAGTGGAATTAAGTAGATGACATACATATATATACACATAAGTCCAGTAGCTTTATAATTTCATATATTTCATGATTACTTATACTTTATAATCATTCATGAATGGTTAAAGTGGAAAATGAATCTCATCGCATCGTGGAGACGGTAGTCCGTACGTACGCACGAGCGATGATATCGTTCTCATGATCATGGGACTGTATTGGAGTGTATGTATACTATTTCAGAATCAATATCACTTTAAAATAATAATATATAGTTATTATTTACACCATTATACCCATCCAAGTAAGGTGGTGATGGAAAATAGATTTCACCACGGCGTGGAGACGGTATTCCGTACGTACGCACGCGTGGTGATTTCACTTTCCGTAGGATGGATAGATGGTGAAATAGGATTGTTTCATACTTATAATAACATATCAGTATATTATTGATACTTATGTTATTACTTCATAATGAAACAACCTAAGAATAAGGAGTGGAAGAAGAAATAAAGGTGAAATAATCGGTAACGGAAATTACCTCTTCTTTGAAGTGCTTCTTTGAGACCTCCTTTTAGGGAACTAAAATGGGTCTTTGAAGAAGACCAGAACCTCTAGAATGTTTCTAGGGAAGTGGAGAAGAGAATTTTTCAGGGGTTGGCCGAGTTTGAAGGCTCAATGTTGTGTGAGGAAGAGAGGGAGGAGGTGGCCTTTTATAAGGGAGGAGAGGGGCACCTTTGGAATAACTAAAAATATTATTTTATTATAAAGTAAAGTTCAGTTTTAAATAGCTCTAAATTGATTTATTTCGATGCTAAGGTGGGGATGGGTCGAAATCCTCTCATCCAATAGAATTTAGACAAATTTAGGTTCCTATTTTAACCTTATCATTTAGATTTAACATTAAGTTAAATAATTTTACTTTTACCGTGTCATCTTGTGTTCTTACACTATAAGGTTAATAAACTTACTATAAGAAGCCAAACGAACCCCAAATTGTTTATTATTAATATATATAACCTTATATAAGTCATTTGGCCGAAACTTAGATTTTTAGGAATAAAATAACAATTAATAATATAATATTTGTTTTAAAAACTATTTAATGTCAATTTTGACACTATTTAGTAATTGATTTTTGTGAAAATCATAACAGAATGATAAGTTAGAAAAAAGTTAATTAAATAAATAATAACATGTCATATTAACCTAGAAAATTAGTGGAATTCATAAAAAGTCTCAAATTATATTTATTTGGGTATTTATAAAATCAATTATGTCAATATTACATTAATAAGATAATTACTGCATCATCGTTGTGTCATAAATAAATTAAAATATTTAATGTCTAAAAATTACAAATAAAATACAATTATGTAGGAAATCGTTTTATATTTCTAATGAATATTTAAAATAGAATTTATCTTATGTATAACCCTATATTAAAAATGTTTTAGTAAATAAACTTTGATTTTAACTCTTTTAACTCTTCTTTGAATTAAATAATAATAAATGTCCTAATCTAATCCAAGTGGGCCTAAATGGTCATATTTTATTCCTAATCTTGTTTTTGGTCGAATTACACTTATCCAATAGAATTTGGACATGTGTTAGGGTAATAATAATATCATTTTTACCCTTAATTACCCTATTTACTTTTAACCGTGGTAAATAAAAGTAAAAAGTTACTATTCACCAAAAATTATTTTCATCTCATTGAACCACATTTTACTTACTGACATCAACCGTGTCTCTCGGATTTTTGAAATTCCACTCACAGAAGCGGTAAAATTAAGTTTTATGAAAAATTCAGTTTTTTTTAACTACCACTTAGTGGTTTCACTATTCATCAAAAATTGAAAGTTTTCAGAAAAATACCAAAAATTAGGCCTAAGCTATATTTGATATTATGAACTCAAAAATGATTTCTATTTTACCAAATTCAAAAGATATCAGTTGCATTAATTAATTTAAAAATTAATTCCCGCCGTCAAAACAAAAGGCGTGTTTTTAAGAGATAATAACTATCAAAAGATTGACACTTGTTTATAACTGGTTTAAATGTGAAATTACATCCAATGACCAACATTGTATTAAATTGTAAAAATATATTCTAAATATACTTTAAAACCACTCAAATTAATAATTTATCACTATTAACTATTTCGATAGAAAAAGTTGTTTTTAATTAAAATTTAGTAATTTCCACTATTCATCAAAATATGAAAGTTATCCGAAAATTACCAAAATTTCGCCCTAAGCTAATTTCGATATTAAGAATCCAAAAATGAAATCCATTTTGAAAAATAAAATTTACAAAATTTCAAAAAGTGGTTATTACTATTCATAACGGTTAGTTTTAATAATATTTTAATAGCATATCGTTGTTTAGTGAAACTCGGTATTGCGTACTACACACGCTAGCAAGGAAGGTCGCGATTGTGTGTAATGAAAGGCAAGTCAAGGATGCGTGTTGTTCAAGCTCCTTTTGGTGTAGCGTACAACACAATACATTAATGAAATTAAAAAGAATATTTTTCATAAAATCTCGGGGTGTTACAGATCTATTTATGGAATATTTGACTAGAGAGTTTCAATCACAACATCCTACATTATCCTAAAGAGAGGATAAACCATGGGTAGTTGAGTGTTGGATCGAGTTAGCACAAATTATATTTTATCAGATCAAGATTCCTTAAGGGTGGAGGATGAATCTGGTGATGAATATTCTTAATAGACCAATGAAATAATAGTGGGATGTATAGGTAGAGTCATGTGGTATGAGGGGTTAACTTGAAATGACTTCAAGTAATGGCACTTTGATCACTTTTTCCCTGAGATATTGATGGTAGAACAAGAAAGTGAGTTTATTCATTTAACAAAGTGGTAGATATCAGTGATGGATATTCCATGAGGATTACACACCTGTTTTAATTTTCACTAACATTGTCAATAGATGAGATTACCAAGGTGTGGTAAATTTAACAAAGTAATTTGAATTTATATTAGGTTATAGTTGAATATTTCCAAATTGATTTCCTTTTATGAGGTGGAAAACCAGGTTTTGATCATGGAATTAAAATTTATAGGTGGGAGTTTATCTATCTAGACAGTAGCATTTGGTGAGCCTGACTATAACAACCCAGAAACCTCACTCCTAAATTCAGTACTGAAATCGTAAAATATACATTTCTATATTTAATGTTGATAATGGTGACCCAAATTTTTTCAACTGTACCTTCCAACATCAAAAGGAAAAATTGGATCACTTACAACCTCGATGACCTTTTAGGTTATGAGTTTTAGATAATTAGGACAAACTCCACCATAAAAAATTCACATGAAATTAAATGATAATTTTTTCCACTTAACCCATATTTTTTCACATTAAAACATTATCATCATCCATATTAAATCCCTTCTAGACGTAACTCATTCAAAATCACTCTTTAAACCCTAGAGAAAAGTAAATATAATAAGGGTGAGATCAAATGATTAATAAGGATAAACATAAGTATTCATAATTTAATTTCAACAATCATCATAATTAGTATATAATATTATGAATACATAATAAAAGTTCTTGAGCGAATCATAAAATAACTCATACCCATCAATACCTAGATCATCAAATATTAAAAAATAAAAAAGTAAAGATTCATTAGAATAAATAATCATGAGCCATGTGATATAAATCTTGATTATGAGAAGAATTATAAACCCATAAAAAGCAATTAAAACCATTTTTGATAACTTGGATCACCCTTTTAATAAAACCCTTTTAAATTGAATAACCATACAGATGACTTTCAATATAATCATTACCTAATGCATTAGAGCGCTATCAGGGTGTACCCATCATATAAGCTATAATGGGTTCACCCGGATCTATCAGAATTTCCTCATCATATAATCTATAATGGACTCATCTTGTGATATCTGGGCCACCCCATCATATAAGCTTTAATAGGATCACCCAGTGATATCTGGCCCACCCCATGGTATAATCTATAAGAGGCTCACCCTGTGCTATCTTGGCCACCTAATCATATATGTAATGTCCAAGAACCACAATATAGATAATGTAAAAATATATTTCATCATAAAACTCATAAAAATGATTGAACCAAGTCAAATAATTAGGTTTCATATCAATCTCTTTTAAACATAATTGGCCCATGGAAAGGAAATGGGTTTTATAACAATCCCTTTAAAACAATCTTAATCCGTCTAGAGAAATAATGAGGATGGTATCACTAAAAATATCTCCATTTGATCATATTTAATAGAAGGGTAATTGAATTTGATTAATGTAAATACCATTAAAATATTATTAAAAACATTTTGAGTAAATACCCTTTTCATTTTAAAAATCAATTTTTAAAACATAAAACATTTTGAAAATACCTTTATTTAAAAATAACCATGAAAGATTATAAAAGAAGATATTAAAAAAAATTAAAAAAATTATTGAGGAAATATTATTTTCTCTTTGAAAAACACTTTTTAAAACATTTTTTAAAACATTTTTAGAAAATATGGTTTTGGAAGAAAAAGAGTGTTCGATCGAAAAGATAATTGTTTATAAAAAATTATTTTGAACTCTTTAGTATATAAGGAGAGTAAAATGAATGGAAAACATGTATTCTAATGACATAAAAAGTGGATAAGAAAATTCATGATAATTATTTATGGGTATATCATAGTATTTCAACATTGGAGACTTAATCACAAATAATCCTGATAAACGATGAGATTGTAACATTAAAATATTACCACTTTGATAACATTGAATCATAAGCCCCATGAAATAATAACATTAAATGAAACTTATAATATCATTAAAATAATTTTATTCGTGATATAACATGTAAAATGTGAATTATATACACCTTATAAAAGAAGATAGGTTTATAACATAACAAACGTCTTAAAGAATGAAAATTGTGACAAAAATACCTTACTGTTTTCGTAACTTTGAAACTGTAAATCCCATAAAAGAGAGATCGTAAAATGGATATGTAAATACAAATAAATTTAAGTATAATAATCATACAATACATTAAAGGTTATTATATACACTGCACAATAAAAATAAGTGGTGAATATTGCATGTATCTCACAGAAATAAAAGTGAGATGAGAAAAACCCTAGCCTTGAGTTTAATTCGTCATGATTTTTATTTATATTCATGAATAATAAACTTATTTTAATTATTTGATTTCTTGATAACCTTTTACAATTTTATTATTAATTTTATTTCACTTATAAACAAGTTATATATAATTACTTAATCGATTAAGTTTAAGTTGGATGTTTTGACCATATTCAGCTTATGTGTCAAAAACAAAGTGGGTAGGTTCAATATAGTAAAAAAGGTCATTATTTAAACATATATAGAATAATAATCATGAAATAATTATAATATTTATATATCAATTTTAATTTTAAAACCAGTCATGAAATATGGTTATGAAAAATTAATTAACGTTACAATCATGGAGACGACGGGTCGTACATACTCATTAGTAACCTTTCCATTTTTCAATGATCATTATGGAAATAAGTTAAGTAATATTTTATCTTAACATAATTATGATTATATAATTAATACAATTATATTTAATTATATATACTTATATATATATCATTATTTTTATTTAAAAGTAATTACATCGCTTTGAGGAGGCGATAGTTCACACGTCCACGGACAACGTTATAACTTTTTCAATTTGTGAAAAGGTAATAAATAAAATGATATATTATATTTAAATAAATATAATTATGTCATTAATATCATAATTATTTCATTTATATAATATATAATCATTATTATTACCCTTATTACCTTCCATGTAATACGTTAGTGAAAAACGCTTCACATCGCTTCAGGGGGCGGTAATCCGTCGTACACACGACCGACATTATCGTATCCCTTACGGAATTGAATATAAAAATTTTGTATATGATATAATTACACAATAGGTATAATAATTTTATAAATAACATATATAAACTTTATATCAATCATTATACCCAACCATGAGAGGTGGTAATGGAAAAATGAATGACATTATTTCGCGAAGCGGTAATCTGTCATACGCACGAATGATGATTTCGTAATCCATTTGATGGAAGTTTTTACAGGTTTAGTTCATACACATAACATATAAATATATAAGTATATTTATTATACTGAGTTTTTTATATAATAATGGTATAATAATAATTGAATTGGTGGCGAAATAAATAAAACAAAAACACGCGTTGATGAACGTTACCTCTTATTTGGGTAACTCCATTTGGTTTGAACTGGAGGCCTTACTTGGTTTTATTTATGAGAAAATTGAGTCAATTATAATGATAGAAGGGAATTTTTTAAGTTATTTTGGAATATTTTGGATGATCTAAATGGAATTATAGTTGTTAATAAGTGAGGGGAGTGAGTACCCTTTTATAGTTGAGGAGGAGTAGCATTCTTGTAAATACTCAATAGTAATCACTATTAGGAGGTCTCTCTTACCTCATGTTCCTCCAAAAATTAAATAATAATTTAGGTAATGGATTATTTGGTCTATAAACACCACCAAAACACAAAATAAATACATTTTTTAAACATTTTTTTTCCTTAACTCTTAAGTTTCCTTATTTTTTTCATTTTGGTTTTTCATTAAGGTAACTAGTTTTCTAGCCTAAATAATGTATCCATTAAGACTAAATTAAAGTGATAATTATTATAAAATTTATATCCATAATTATAAATATTAAATATAAATTATAAAACAAAAATCTCGTGTGTGTTGGGAAATAATTTTAACAGAGGCGCATGTAACGCGCAAAAACATTATTTTAACCTTAACTGTGCCAACAATGTTTTTACTATTTCGGGGTCAATATATTCATTATAAAACATAAATTGTTATATTAATATATCATATTTTAAATTAATTAATATTTAAAAATCACTTTGAATAATATATGATTTTTAGTAATTTTAAATCATTTAATAAAATATCATTTACTATAAAATAACATTAATGTCAATTTTGACATTTTTTCTTTAATTTAAATTTAAAAAATAAAAAGAAAAATAAATTAATTTAAAACCTTTTTAAAATGATATTTTATTATAAAAATTAAGAAAATAAAATAATTCATTCAATTTACTTATCTTTTAATATTTTTAGTGTCATTTATATTAGTTAATTATTAACTAAATAATTACTATGTTAGCATTTCTTAAGCATTTTAAGAAATTAAAACACAAAAAATTAAATATAAATTATCTTGAAAAAAAACTTATTTATATTTAAAAATGATATATATAACTGAATATATATTGTTTCTTCTATGCCAAGGATTTATAGAAATTAAAATGAAAAAGGGTTTATTTTTGTCTTTTTCTTTACTAAACCTATTATATGGATCAATTTCATGGACTAGTGTTACAAAAACTCATAAAAATATATCATAATTCATAAGGTTATACATATGTCTATAAAATGGTTTTTGGAGAAGTTTATAGATTATTTTTCTCTTTAAAATTAATGTTTAATCCCTTGGTAAACTCGTTTTTACCTTAATTGTTGTAATTAAATTTAATTGTTTTCACTAATCACTTTTGTAAAAAAAATAAAGTTACCTTATTAGAAATTATAAATTATTATGATTAAAAATATGGATTATATTTTTATAAATTATATTCACATATGTGGAAAAATATAATTTAATATTAATCCCTCATACACGGTGGGACAGTGGGTTTTTAAGAAGAGTATTTTTTAGAAAAAGATGATTCTATATTAAATAAATGAATAATAATAATCATTGAATTAAAATAAATTAATATTTAATGATATATAATATATAAATTTCATTTAAAACATTTCCCATTAAGTATTGAATTAATTAATTAAAAAGAAGAAACATTTTTCATTTTAAAATAGTTTCTACGAAAACCTGTTTTTAAACCCCAAAAAACTTATACTAAAAACCAATATAAAGTAGATTAAAAAGTAATTAAGTGGATTAAATATAAATAAATAATACTTAGGTTACTTGAAAATAAATTCAAAACATATTTGGACTTTTAAATCAATTAATTTACTGAAAATAAATGACTTTTTAAAAAAATCGGTATTTTTTACTATTCACTTAAAAATCAATATTTTTAGAAAAATCCCAAAATTTTAACCAAAGTAAATTTGGATAATAAAATTAAAAAAATGAAGTTAATTTTATTAAATATATTTTCTAAAAATTCTAAAATTTATTATAATATTTTTTCATGAAAAGCAATAAAAAATATTTTTGAAGAAAACGCATATTTTAATAATATAATCACTTTATGAAAAATTGTTTGATTATTTAATAATAATTTATACTGAGTGAGACATTTATATATATATATATATAATAAAGTAGTTAATACTATTCATAGAATCCAATTTAATAGCTAGTTTATAATGGTAATATACATCATAGGTCGTTTAAGTTCAGTGTTGCATGTTAAATATACCATCAAACATAAATATCAAGGGGTTGCATGCAATGAAAATAAGATGAGTGTTTCATGTACTTTATGTTATAGAATATAATTTTCTTATTTTAAAATCTTGGGGTGCTACATCCCCCCTCCCTTTAATAAACTATGTCTTCACAATTTTGATTATATCTTATTAATCAAGGGATGCACATTTGAAAACACTTTTGTTGTAAACCCACATCATAAAAAGGGTTCATAAAAAATAATTTTGATAATAAAGAAGCGGAAGTAAAAAAATTCATATGGAATATCACATCACTAGGTTTCCAAATAGTAAAACATAGGTGGTAATAGAAGAAAATTATAAATAAATATAGAGAGTGATTGGAGTTATTGATCACAAGAAAGTAAATGATCAATATAAATTTAAGGACCTCAAAACCATAAATATATTATGATCGAAAAGACCATCGGTTCATCAGAAATTAAAGTGCTGGGATAACATTTTTTCAATATCATTTTCCTATAGTTAAGGAATTCTCTTATCATCTAGATTAATAGAATATGTAAATAAAATTACATGATTAGTATAATTTCATCATTTAATCAAGTTCCATCATAATCTCATATTTTTCTCCAAATGATGTGTATTTAGGAGTATTTTTTAATTCTTGAAGCACTAAAATCAAAATTTTAAGACCATTTAACCATAAAAAGGATAATAATCTATTCCTCCCATCATTAAAAATTTACCAAAACCAAAATGGTTAACACATGGTTAGATAATTCCAAAAATTAATAAACCTTTATATGATACACTAATATTAAAAATTCAATAGTAATACCCAAAGTTCAAACTAAATTATTCCATAAATATCTATCCTTAAAATTCTTCAAACATTAAAGACTAAGTTTGAAACCCAATGATTAGAAGGATTTGATCATATATTCTTATAAGATAAATCAACTATTATTCCTCAAATAAAATACCATATCTTTCCAAAATAAACTTAATATTAACCTATAAAAATTTTGTACTGACCAAGACATTATATAGGCTAGTGGTAGGTGAAAAATCTTTATCATACTTCAGTCATAGGTTCAAGCTCCACTGACTTACTAGGTGTGATGGGTTGTCAACCAATATATGGGTTGATAATAAATCCTCCATAAAAACACATCATGTTGATCCTAAGGGTTACAAATACCCCAACCCAAAAAAATATTCAAAAAATTAATTAACAACCTCGCAATTTTTACTATTTAAAACCCTCAAATGAGGTGTTTAAGACTTTGAACTTTTGATCATCCTTAATCATATAGGCCTATGATGGTATCTATAAATATTAATATAACCTCACCTAAAAACATTCTAATCTCCAAGGTTATCTAAAATGACTATTGATACCAACTATAATAGCCCAGAACCCGTACTTCTGGATCTGGTACTGAAATCATAAAATTTACATTTCCATCTTTGATGCCAATAATTGTGAACCATTTTTTTTATCTAAATCTTACAATATGAAAAGGAAAAATTGGATCACTTATAACCTCTAGGAAATTTTAGGTTTATAGTTTTATAGAATTATGGAAAACACCTACATAAACAATTCACATGACTTTAAATGATCATTTCTCCCACTTAACTCAGATTTTATTTTTATCATTAATACATCAATATCATCCATATTAAATCCCTTATAGATATAACATGTTTAACATAATTTTTTAAAAATTGAGGAAATTGAAACATAATAAAGGTGATCTCAAATGCTCAGTAAGGGTCAACATAAGCATTAGCAATTAAATGTTGTTAATGAGCATAAGAATTGTATGAGGGTATGACAGCATAATCAGATTTCATGAGAGAGTCATAAAATAACCCATACCCATTAATACCTATATAATCGAATATGAAAACATGTAAAATTTAAGAGTCATTAGAATCAATAATCACGAGCCATGTGATATCAATCTCAATCATGAGAAGCATTATAACCCCATAACAAGAAATTAAAACACTTTTTTGGTAACTTGGAGAATAATTTTCATGAAACCCTTTCAAAACCCTTTTAATTGGAATTTTCATAAGAAACAGTTATATTATAAACATTACCCAATGAATTAGAGTGCTATTTGTGCACACCAATCATATAAGCTATAACAGGCTCAACTGGTGCCATCTGGATTACCCCATTATATAAGCTATAATGGGCTCACCCGATGCTATCTAGTTCACCCCATTGTATAAGTTGTAACAGGATAACCTAGTTTTATCTGGGCCACCCCATCATATAAGTTGGAATGCACTCACCCGGTGTTATCTGGGTGACCCCATTGTATAAGTTGTAACGGGCTCACCTGATGCTATTTGGGCCACCCTATCGTATAAGTTGTAACGAGCTCACCTGGTGATATATGGGCCACCCCATCATATAAGTAATGTCCAAGAACCACAACATGAATAATTTACAATTATATTGCATCATAAAACTCATAAAAACATGATTAAACAATGTAAAAGAAATGGGTTTCATATAAATCTATTTTAAACATAATTGACTTGTGGAAAGGAAATGGGTTTCATAACAATCTCTTTGAAACAATCTTTATTTATATTGAGAAATATTGGGGGTTGTATCACTAAAAAATATCCCCATTTTATAATAGTTAAAAATAAGGTTTTTTTACTTTTATGAATAGTAATACCATTAAAATATCATTAATGACATTTTGAGGAAAATATCCTTTTCATTTTGAAAATGAATTTTTAAAACATAAAAAAATTTGAAAATCCTTTTATTTGAAAATAACCTTGAAATATCATAAAGTAATATTTTAAAAATAATGTAAAAAATTTATTTAGGAAAATATTTTTTCAAATTTGAAAACACTTTTTAAATCAATTTTTAAAACATTTTTAGAAAATATTGTTTTGTAAGAAAAAGATTTTTCGATCGAAAAGATGGTTTTTCATAAAAACATTATTTTTAACTCTTGAGTAAATAAAGAGAAAAAAAATTAATAGAAAACATGTATTATAATGACATAAATAGAGGAGAATAAAATTTATGATAATTTTTTAGAGTTAGATTATAATATTTCAACATTAGAGTGTTAATCACAAACAATCCTCATAAATTATGAGATTGTAACATGAAACTCTTACCACTTTGGTAACATTGGATCATAAGAACCATGAAAGAATAAAACTATATTAAACTTATAATATCCTTAAAATAAGTATATTCATGATATAACATGTCAATGGGGCAATATATACACCTTATAAAAGAAGATAGGTGTATAACATAACAAACGTCTCAAAGAAGGAAAATTGTGGAAAAGATATCTTACCGCTTCGGTAACTTTAAAACTATAAACCCCATTAAAGAAAAATCCTAAAATTTATATATAAATCTACATAAATATAATCATAATAATCATATAATACATTCATGTGTATTATATACACCACAAAATAAAAATAAGTGGTGACTATGACATGTATCTCATAGAAATAAAAGTGAGGCAAGAAAAGCCCTTACCTTGAGTAGGATTCATCATGCTTATTATTTATATTCCTAAATAATAAACATATTTTAATTATTTAATTTCTTGATAAAATTTTAAAAGTTTATTAATACTTTTATTTCACTTATACATAATTTATATATAATTACTTAATCAATTAAGTTTAAGTCGATCGTTTTGACCATATCTGGATTATGTGTCAAAAATGACTTAGGTAGGTTGACTATGGTCAAAAAGGTCATTATTTAAACATCTAAAAAATAATAAACATGAAATATTTATCATATTTATATATAAATTATACTTTTAAAACCAATCATGGAATATTTTTATGAAAAAATGAACTAACGTTATGATCATGGAGACGGTAGGTCTTACGTATGCATGAGTAACGTTTCTATTTTTCAACGATCATTATAGAAAGAAGGTAAGAAATTTTTTGTCTTATAATAATGATCATTATATAATTAATACCATGATATTTAATTATATATATCTATATATATCATTCTTGTGATTTAAAAAAGAATCACATCATTTTAAGGAGGTGATAGTCCACACATCCACGAACAATGTTATCACTTTTTTAATCTATGAAAATGTAATAAAGAAAATGATATATTATATTTATAGAAATATAATTATGTCATTAATATCATAATAATGTCATTTATATCATATATAATAATTATATTTACCCTTATTGGCTTCAATGTAATGCGTTAGTGACAAATACTTCACATCGCTTCGTGAGGCGGTAGTCCACCGTACGCACGAGCGATGTCACTGTATCCCTTAACGAATGAAATATAAAAAGGGTATATATAATATAATTAATTAATTGGTATAATAATGTTATAAATATCATATATAAACTTTATATCTATCATTATACCCAACCGTGAGAGGTGCTAATGGGAAAATGAATAACATAGTTTCGCAAGGCAGTAGTCTATCGTACATACGAATGATGATTTCGTAACACATTTGATAGAAGTGTGTGTGGGAGTAGGTCATGCCCTTAACATAATAACATCTCAGTATATTGAGGATACTGAGGTTATTATATAATCATGGTATAAGAATAATTTAATGAGTTGGAGATAGAAATAAAAAAATTCACATTGATAAATATTACCTATTCATCATGTAACTCCTTTTGGTTTGAACCAAAGGCCTTCCTTGGTTTGCTTTCTTGTAACAATCCAAGTACCAATAGAATATTTTTTCAAATTTATTAGTATTATTAAATTAAATGAAATAACTTTATTGAAATATCTTAATGAAATTTATATGTTATATATTCAAAAAAAATTATCCAATAAGTTTTATAGGCTTAAGATAAGAATAAATCCATTTTTAAGTCTAAAAGCTATATTTTTCTAAAAGGAATTTTGCCACCTTTTAATGGAGCACCTATTTTAAAACTAAATTTTGACACTTTTAAAAAAATTATTTTATAAAATAAACTTTTTTTTAAATCTAAATATCAAAATTACCTTAGGGTTAATATTTGGTATTTTTTCGATAAGTTTCATTTTTTGATGAATAGTGAAAAATACAACTTTTTATTTTAAAACTTATCTTTCAACTAATTTATTTACATAGTTAAATTATATTTTAAATTTATTTTAAATTATAATTAGTTAATTTATACATCAATAAATCCAATTTATATCATTAGACTCAATTTCACATTGAAATTGGATATAAAAAATATTTCAAACTTTTGAAATTTTCACTTTAAAACCCCTCTTTTTCATTGTGTTTATGAGATTAATTTTAGATCTAATTTTTTCAATTGTGTGAATTTAATTTGGTAAAATAGATTTCATATTTGGAATCATAAGTTTCAAATTATGTTATAAGTTCAATTTCATTTTTATGCATAAAAAAGTAACCATGGTAAAAATTTTATTACTGCGGTATATATAAAAAATGAAAAGGGTTAAAGTTAAAAAAAGGTAAAGGGTTAAAATAAAAAAAAACTACAACATTTAATTATTGTTTGAGGAATTTATTGATTCTAAACAGCCTCTAAAATATTAATTTGCATCCAAAGTCACAAAAATTAATGCCACCTCAATGTGGTGGGCTTTAAATATAAAATAATCATTATTTTAATCACTTAAATCCACCTCTCCTAAAGTATAAATACCACTCCTCAAACCCCATTTTGAATAAAAATCATTGAAGCTCATAAAATCTCTTCCCAAACCTCTCTTACTCACTATCACCATGTCCTAGTGTTTTTGGTCTCACGAGAAGACCAAATCCAAGGTCCTCAAGGGTATCTCAAGGAGGTGATATTCAAGAGGTAATTTTCTCAAAGTACCTCTCTTAATTTCTTTTTTTCTTCTATTTTCTACCCATATAATTCATCCATAAAGGTATGATAATGTCATAATCATTTATATATTGTAGTTTTATGTTTCTAATATAATATATCATATCCATTTCATTTCTCATATCCTCTTATTCAAAGAAATGAAACTAGTGTCCAAATTATCTCGGTTTACAGTCTCTGTGAATAATGATTTTTCATTTTCCATTACCAACTTCATGTCTGGTCATAAAAGTGTAATTATTATTAAATAATATTTAAATAGATAAATTATAACCTATTTCATTTTTTTTAACTAATATTAATTCATAATATTAAATAATATGAAACTAGTTCTTGACATTCGGAAAAATCACCAAAATTAACTAAACATTTATCATTAAAATTTTATCTAATGAATCATTCTTATGTAAAAACA
This sequence comes from Viscum album, assembly GCA_963277665.1. Taxonomy (NCBI): domain Eukaryota; kingdom Viridiplantae; phylum Streptophyta; class Magnoliopsida; order Santalales; family Viscaceae; genus Viscum; species Viscum album. Next base: position 225,179,599 of record OY728159.1, on the reverse strand, counting down.
AAAATGAAACATGGGATTTCACACCCCAACCTATCTATTATTTTTATTTTATTATCTTATTTGGTTTTAAAATTTTTAGTCGAGCTTTGGGTTGAGTCCCGAACGAGATTTTTTAGTTTTGTCAAAAAGTGCGCGTTTTTGAGTTGATGTCATTAGACGCGTAGGCGGAGCACATTTTAGAAACCCCACACAGACTTTTCCAGGAATCAGCACGATCCGCCTATTTTTGGAAAATTAATATGAATAAATTTTGTAATTTATTACGTTAGTTAAAATTTTCATGGTTTCTAATAATTTTAATTATTATTATTAAAACGAAATGAGTATTTCTATTATTTATATTCTTATCAGTATGATTATTATTATTCCTATTAGTGTTATTATTAATAAAGATTTATTACCATTATTATTATTTTAATTGAGGCATTATTATTATTATTATTATTATTATTATTATTATTATTATTATTATTATTTCAGGTCGGTTCACAGGCACTGCACGGCTAGCGGAAGCCTTGCGGTCAGCCCAAGAACCACACAGTTGCGGAGTTTGAGTTAGTCAAATAAAAATAAATTAAATGAGTTGAAAAAATATATTATTAAAATTATTATTTTTATCATTTTTATATTATTATTAAAGTTTATTTTATTATTCTTATGGATATTATTATTATTATCATTAATAAGGGTACTTATTATTATTATTACTAAAGATGTTATATTATTATTAGGTGTATTATTAATATTTTTTTTATTAATGTTATTATTATCATTATTATTCTTTTCTTCTTATTATTTTTATGTGTCTTATTTTTATTATAGTTTAATGTTTTATTTTGTTTTATTTTGTTTTATTTTTGTTTCTTTTTTTACTCTAACCCTAAAAATCGGTGCAGCCCCACCCACCCCCCTTCTCCCTCGTCGCTCCCCTTTTTCCCCTACTAGTTCCATGTGCATCATTCCTCCCTCTATAAAGATCGGCTCTTGTACATGCCTCACTCTCGGGCAGCCCTCTCCCTCTCCCTCTCTAGTGCGCAATATTCTGCCCTGGTGTCCGCGAATCCTCCTCCTTGATATCTCCGATGACCCGAACCCTTTTTTTTCCTCCATCTCCGTCGTCGACACCTTCACCACCGCCGCCCCCTTTGCTCTAGTGTGCACTTCATATCTGTGACATCCACTTTTTGCACCCCCTGACCCATACCATTTTCCCTTCTCCAGCGCGACCTGAGGTCACTCCATTCTTCCCCAAGCCAGCGCACCCCCTTTGCTCGACCCCTACTCTTCAGCTGTCTTTGGAACGATTCTTTCCTCCATCTAGCATCGGCCTCTCCTTTGGTAATCCCTCTACTTTCACGCCCCTTCACCTCCGGCCAGGATGCTCCTCTCGTGTGCACCACCTCGCCAACAGCCTCCCCTCTTGGTAAAAATTTCCACCTCCTTTTGGTGTAAAGTGATTTCATGGTTAATGTTTAATTTTTGTGCTCAAATACTTAAATTTTATTACCAATTTCAGTGTGTTGGGTCAAATTCAGCTTCCTGCGAGTTCATTTGAGGTGCGTATAGTGCTTTGCACCAGTTTCGGGCATGCATTTTCATTCCTCAATGGAGTTGAGGTATGAACCATTTGCATGTCACCTTTAAATTTAAGTTTTCACTGAATTATTATTTTCTCACTACCCTTAGTTGTTAATTAGTTATTTAGTATATTTATCATTGTCATTATTTGTGATATGCAGTGTTTTCATTCAATTGCATTGATCTTTTGGCATGAATTGTTAAATATCACACACCCCTTTTTTATTTAAGAATTCACTGGTTGGTCTTGCAAGTGATTGGTAATTATTTTTTTTGAAGCATGTTTTAGTCTTACAAGTTTAAACATGATTTCAATTTTGGTGATTGAACTTCCTTGAGTGGAATTTTGGATAATGGTTTCTAAAGAGGCGTGGGTGTGGTTTAAAAATGGATTTTGACATGTGGTGTATTTTTATTATGTTGTGAAATTAGTTTATTCGACTGTGTAAGTCATGCGTTTTCTGTTCGAGTATGTTGGGGATCTGTGATTGGTCATAAAAGAGGGTTTGAAGGGGGTTATGAGTGTGTAAATATGTGAGATACTCTTTGAAAAATGTTTCATAAATTTTAAAGTTTTTTAGGAAATAATGTAGATGGTACGAAGTATGTTTTGAAAACATATCGAGGTGGTTTTTACACTGTTTGTTCATTTATATTGTCTTAATTTAGGGGTTATGGGTTTTTAGTTATTGTGAATTTGTTGTAGCGCATTTCCAACGTAATTCTGCAAAACTAGGGTCATCATCTTGCGTGTTCTTATGCGTCTGTGCATGGTGTGATGTGCCATTGTGTTTGGACTGCGAGCCAAGGTAGGTCCCCCACTGCACTCGCCTTTAAATTTAGAATTTATTAGTTTCTTGATATTTCATTGATTTTAATAAAAGAGATAGTATTAGATAATTAATTTTAGAATAATTACTTAATGTAAATGAAGATGTTTATTTTATACATGGCACTTGAATTACTTTCTTGATGAATTAACGCACAGTAGTGAAAGAATTCATGTTTGGCCTTTGAACATAATTCATGGATTTTTAAGTATGGTTCTGGTTTATTGGTAAATTTTTTCTTCTAACGCATGAGAAAATGGTTTGGTTTCTCTTGAGAAATGGTGTTTCTTTTAGAAGTTGCATCAAATTTGTTTGGCACTTTGATAAAATAAATTATTTTGAGAAAAAATCTCTTTAGAGTAACTCAGGGGTGACCTTATTGTGCACGTAGATTTTGTGGATTGTTGTGCGTGATGTTTGTGCATTGTAAATGGTTGCTTGTTTGACATTGTTGACTCACCCCTTTTCATTTAGTACTCGGTATTAGGACCTGACATAGTAAGTGAATCTTCTGAGCACGATTACTGCACTAGTTTAGATTACAAATTGGCTAGTGGCCCTTAGTATAGACTTTGCTCTGGTAGGGGATTAAGCCCCTTAGTCCAGGTAGGGAAACACATAGTGTTTGGGCATTATGAAATCATCGAGAGTAGGCATGCCTTCAGGATGAGTCACATGTATAGTATGTTCTAGATTATTCACAAACTCCTAGGTTTGACCCATGTTTCCTTTAGTGCTTATTTGTATGTGGTGGATGATTGAGAGGTCTAGTTCGGTTATTGGCCCCTTTGTGCCACTTTTTCCATTGCTCTTAGTTTGTGTTGTGTGTTATGTGTGGTTTTCCTTTTAGATAATAACTAAAATTTGGGTTTTTAAATTATTCGCAAAGATGTTTTCAAAATGTAATGCATCTTCTCCCCTAAAACATTAAACTTGTTCTTAAATTAAAAAGTTCAATGGACTGTTACTTATTTTATAAATGAAAGTGTGTGTAGAAACCCATATTTTATATAATTTAGTTCAAACTTAGAATTAGTAAATTTTTATTTAAAGGTAGTTTTTTTGGGATAGTTTGTTGGGAACACCTACTGAGTTTTAATACTCACACCTATAGTGTTTTCCTATTTTTAGTTTCTATTTCAGGTTTTACTCGAGCTTTCTCGTCATGGGAGAGAATTGTTTGTGGATTGGTGAGAAACTCTCGGAGTCGTGAGTAGTTTTGGTCATGGTTAGGTTAGTTTTTTGTTGTTGGTTGTTCTTCCTTTTTTGTGTCATTTCTTTTTCTTACATTATTCTACTTTTTCTGCTACTTTATTTATTTTCATTGGGAGAAATCATTCCCATTTGTACTCTATTGATGCCCTGGTGCTTTTCTCCAGCCCGAGAGGATTGGGAATGCCTCTCGGGCCATGTCGTAGACCGGCTCGGGTGATCGGTTTAGGGTCGACCCGGGTTGGTTCGTGAAATGGGACCATTAATTCTTCTATAATTTAATTAATACTATTCCATTCCACTTATTATTTTTTAATCCCATTTTAAAACAACACCAATAATTATACACAAATGAACCGATCATGAAACCTTGAAAAACACAATCGAAACCATGAAAATAATGAAATATTATTACTGAATGGGTCATAATATATTATAAAATGATCAAATAAGGTATTATAAATTTTAATATAGTTCATTAATGAGTTAATAAAATTCTTTAAACCATTATATAGTACGTTCAAACACATTTTAATGAATTAGAACATGATGTAAGATAATTCTTAACCCAATTCTCATTCTTTAGGTTAAACTTTAACTTATTTGAAAATGTCTTTCTAATATTATGTGTGAAATAAATTTTAATATATTATATTATATTTCCACTTATTTTATGTGTATTTATAATTAGTAAACATAATTTATTCATTTTATTTATTCTTACTTCAAATATATGATACTTGTAAAGTACTTTATTTTAAAAATCATATTTTAAGATTCTTTTTTCAAAAAGAATTTTTTTATTACATATAAATCATGAATGGAATTTTTATCTTATTGTTGATTTAATATTTTTAATATTAACTTATAATTATATATTTTTACTTTAAAATAAAATATTTTCCATTTTATGTTCATAGTTTTTCAAAATGAGTGATTTCAAAATGAAAAATCCATTTTCTTCAAAGATTATTTTTACAATGAAATTTTTCATACTTTATGTTTATGTCATGGTTCATGGGAAATTTTTATAATGATGGTTGGTTAAATGATAAAACAATTATGGGTGGTTATGTGATAAACCAATGATGTGTGGTTATGTGATAAACCAATGACGAGTGGTTTCATGATAAACCAAAAACAGGTGGTTATATGATAACCTCCAATAAATTGAGTACTCTGGAGTTGGAGGTTGACCTAATGGTTACTTTATTTATAATAGTGAGATGAAAAATGATTTACCAAGTCACCTACATATTTTTTAGAATCTTTCTAATGGGTTTCCATGAAAATCGATTGATTTTAAAAAGGTGAGATATTGATCTTTTTTAAAAAATTATTCATTTTTTCCGAATAAAAAGGTATGTTTTTATGAAAATGTTTTATGGATTTTTACTGAGCTAACATTTTCCATTCCTTTATTTCCCTTATTGATATTTTGTTTTTATAATAAGTTTTAAAAAATTCATAGGATTTAAGAGGGAATATATACAAGGATGATATCAAGGAGATAATTGTGAAGATTTTTCATGAAGGAGAAACATGTTTTTATTTTAGAAGGGTTTCCTTTGGTGGAAAAAACAGAGAATGTGTATATGTTCCCACCTATATTATATTTGTTTAATTTTTAAGATATTTTCCTAATTATCTAAAACTCTAAACCTAAAATATTTTTGGTAATAGAAATTGATTTCTAGTTTTTAAAATAACTAGAATATGTAATGTTAAAGGTTGGATCCTTATAGTTAGTATCAGAGAAAAATTTAGATAAATTTGAGGGTTTGGATAATGTTAATAGAATACCCGTTAATAATTTTTACTTTATATTTAAGTTTAAATGATATATAATTTGAATATTACCATGTTTCTTTATCTAAGATATATCTGTTTGGAATAGTTTTCCACAGAGGAAATAGGGAAGATGTGGTGGGAAGGCATAGAGAAGAAAACATTTGTTCAAATCAGCATCCCGAGATGGTTGGAATCAGAATAAAATAGTTTTTTGTTGTGATGAATTAGTTGAAACAATCTATAAATGGTAGTGGTATCCATGCAAGAGATCATCCAAATCAACCATATAAAAATATGTCAGTAGTGGAGCATTTTATGAGGCAACATCCTCCAGCTTTCAGTGTAACCTTAGATCTAGTGGTAGCTGAAGGATGGATTAACTCTCTGTAAAAAAATATTTGAAGTCATGTTATGTTCGTAACACCAAAATGTAAACCTGTATATTTGTCATTTGGAAGGTTAAATTGATTAATATTGGTCTCTAATTAAGAATACCATAGAGAAATATGATCTAGATGTTATGGAATGTGATGATTTTAAGAATATTTTTCTAAAAAATTATTTTTCTAAGAATGTTCAAATCATAATAGAGAAACAATTATTAGAACTAAGACAAAAGGATAAAGATTTTGTAGTTATATATGAATCCAATTTTACAAGACCGGTTAGGTACATACCAAAATTTTTTTAGGATATTGATAATAAAATTAAAATATTTTACTCTAGTTTGAAACCAATATTATGAAGAGATTTGGTTTCATGGGAGTTTAAAATATATATGAAACTTGTTCTTTGTGATAAAAAAGTTGAGATTGTGTTTTTTGAAATATATGTTCCTTTTGATGATAATAATAAGAAGTGGTCAGGTTGGAAGGCATTTGGGAAGAATTCGTCAAAGAAATTTGGAGGTAAGAAAATTAATTTCCCTTCTTGTGAAAAGTGTGGTAAGAAGCACCCTGGGGAATGTCTCTCAAAATTTGAGAAATGATTTTGATGTGGAAATTTTGGTCACATGGATCATAAATAAAATGAAAATGAGCAGACAAATAATGAAAATATAATGGTAAGATGATTTAATTGCAATTAGTTGGGACATTATGCTAATATGTGTCCAAAGTTAGTCGCTCAAGGGGGTTATAAAGAGAAGAAATAGAAGGGTGTGGAAAAATCTTTTTCTACTACTACGGTTGATGTTGGGATGTCAAATTAATTATTGATTGGTATGTTACTAGTGCATTCAAATTATATCAATACATTGTTTGATTATTAATCTTTGCATTCTTTCATTTCTGATAAATTTTCAATAATACTGGGAATATCACATCATGAAAGCATGACAGAATTTTTGGTGAAAAATTTGTGTCGAATTATTAAAGAAAATAATATTTATAGGAATATTCTTATTATTAATAGTGAAATGGTATTTCCTGAAAGTCTTGTTGAACTACCAATAGTTGAGTTTGATATTATTTTTGGGTATGGAATGGATTTCAATTTATCATGGTAATATTGATTATAGAGATATTAAAGTCTTTTTCAATGATTTAATACATATAATAGCATATCAATAAGTGGATAAACTGATTAGAAATGGTATTTAATGTTACTTATCTCATGTGGTTGAAAAAAATGGAACTGTTCAGATTAGTGATTTTCCAGTTGTAAATGAATACATCGATGTTTTCCTGATGATTTTCCTGGTGTTATTCATTATCAAGAGGTTTAGTTTACTATTTACTTAGTCCCTGATACTAATCTTATTTCAAAACCCCCTTATATAATGGAATAAGTAGAAATTTTGGAACTGAAAAATAAATTGCAAGAATTTCTATATGAAGGTTTCATTTGACTGAGCACTTCACGATGGGGTGATCCTATTTTGTTTATCAAAAAGAAAGATGGTTCTATGAGACTTTGTAATGAAAAAATTTTATAGAGATTTGAATAACATGTACCCTTTGTATCATAATGATTATTTGCTTGATTAGATCTAGGGAGTGAATTATTTTTCTAATATTAATCTCATTTTGGGGTACCATCAGCTAAAGGTCAAGAAGGATGAAATTTTGAAAACAACATTTTAGATAAGATATGGGCATTATGGGTTTTTAGTTATTCCCTTTGGGATGAAAAATTCCCCCTACTGTATTTATGGATCTTATTAACAGAGTCTTTCATGAATATTTGTATAAGTTTGTGGTTGTTTTTATTGATGATATTTTGGTTTATTAAAAAAATTCTAAGGATTATTCTGCAAAACCTTAAAGAAATAATATATATGGAAAATTTAGTAAGTGTAATTTTTTGTTACAGAAAAATTCTTTTCTTGGTCACATTATAATTAAAGATACAATTACAGTTGATCCTACCAAAAAAAAGTAGTTGATGAATGGATAAGACCCACAAATGTTACTAAGATTCATAATTTTCTTGGATTAAAAGGATATTATCGATGATTTGTTGAAAAAATTTCATGTTTATCAATCCCAATAACTAAGTTAACATGAAAATGAGTTAAATTTATTTAGACAAAATAATGTGATTATTTTTTTCAATAATTAAAAAAGAAGATTGTTAAATGCTCCGATTTTGGACCTACCCTCAAGGAATGGAGATTTTTTATCTACAATGATGCTTCATTAAAGGGACTTGGTTGTGTTATGATGCAGAATGGTAAGTTAATTTCTTATGTTTCATGGAAATTAAAACTTCATGAGAAATATTATTCTACACATGATTTAGAATTAGCTATAGTAGTTTTTCTTTAAAATTTTGGAGATATCACTTATATGGAGCCAAGTGTGAAATATATATTGATCCTAAAATTTTAAAGTATATATTTACATATAAATATTTGAATATGAGACATAGAATATGGATAAAATTGATTAAGTATCATGATTTCACAATCAATTACCATCTTGGAAAATAAAAAAAAATTAATTTATGCCTTGAGTTGAAAACATCATGCATCATGAACCATGTTATGTTTGGAAAATAACCATTTGGTTAATGAAAAGATGAATTTTGGATTAGAAAATGTGGATAAAGGAACTTAAACTATTTTGTTTCAGGTGTCAGTATAATCATCTCTTTCAAATAGAATTAAGCAAGATCAGAAGGATGACCATGAGTTACATAAAAATTTATAATTGGTTAAAGAGGGTAAGTTTCATGAATTTAACTTTTATAAATATTGTTTTTTTAGATGTGGTAAGATATTATGTGTGCCTTGTGATTCATATTTTAAGAAATAGTTGTTAAGTGATGGTCATAGATCTCCATTTTCAGTTCATCCTGGAAGCACGAAGATATACAAAGACCTTCGAGAGTATTACTGGTGTGATGGAATGAAACAAGTTATTACTGACTTTACCATGAAATATTTGACTTTTCAATAGGTTAAAGTAGAATGGAAGTTTCCGAAGGGGATTATTGAACCTTTTATAGTACCAGAGTGGAAATGGGAAAATATATAAATGGATTTTGTAGTGGAATTACCAAAGACTCCTCAAGGTAACAATTCAATTTGGGTAATTTTTTATCGATTGTCTAAATCTACAAATTTCCTTCCTATTGGAGATAATTTGTATTTATATCCACTTTCTAAATTTTATAATAAGAATATAGTCAAGTTACATGGATTTCCTATCTCAATTTTATAATACTGTGATCCCAGGTTCACTTCAAGTTTATATAAGGAACTACAAAAGTCTTTAGGAACTGAATTAAATTTTAGTACTACCTTTCATCCTCAATCTGATGGGTAGTCTAAGCAAATAATTAATACATTGGAGGATATGATTTGATCCTATTCTATGTATTACTAGGAAAATTGGGATCAATATCTTTCTTTGGTTGCATTTTATTATAATAACAGTTTCCATTCTACTATACAGATGGAACATTTTGAGGATTATATGGAAATCAGTGTTGAACACTAGTTTTTTGGTATGAGGTAGGATAAAGGAAGTTTTTTGGGTCATAATTGGTAGAGGAAATGGTTGAGAAGGTGAATATAATTTAGTAATACACAAATTCATCTCAGAGAGGGTAGAAAAGTTGTGCAGATAACTGGAGGAAGGATATTTCTTTTGAGGTAGGTGATTATGGATTTCTCAAATTTTCTCCATGGAAAATTGTGATGTGTTTTGGTAAGAAGGGGAAACTAAGTCCATGGTTTATTGGACCCTATGAAATCCTGAATAAAGTTTGATTAGTTTCCTACCGAGTGGCTTTGACTCTGATTTCATACCAGGCACACAATGAATTTCAATTTTTAATGTTAAGGAAATATGTTTTGGATTCATCCCATGTTTTTATCCTTGAAGTAGTTCAGTTGGAAGAGAATCTTTCTTGTGAGGAACAGTTAGTTTAGGTTCTTGACCATAGAGAGAAAGTATTGTGGAACAAGGTAATTCACCAGGTTAAGGTTTTGTGGAGAAACCATATGGTTGAATAAAAAACATAATAATATAAAAATACTATGATAAAAGAATATCCCCACTTATTTAGTAAATGAATAAAGTTGTGAGGATGCAATTTCCATAAGTGGGGTAGAATGTGACAACCCATGTACCAATAAAGTATTTTGTTTTCAAATTTATTAGTATTCTTAAAATAAATTAAATACTTTTAGTGAAATATATAAATGAAATTTATTTGTTATATATTTAATAAAAAAATAATTTAAAATTCATTAAATAAGTTTCATAGTCTTAAGATAAGAATAAATATAATTTTAAGCATAAAAAGTTTTATTTTTTTAAAAAGCAATTTTTCCACCTTTTAATGGGGCGCCTATTTTGAAACTAAATTTTGACACTTTTATAAATTTTATTTTAAAAAAAAATTATTTTTTGAAATTTAAATATCAAAATTACCTTAGGGTGAATTTTTGGTAATTTTCTGATATGTTTCATTTTTTAATGAATAGTGAAAAATGCATCTTTTTATTTGAAAACTGCTTTTTCATCTAATTTATTTACATAGTTAAATTATATTTTAAATTTTTTTTAAAGTATAATTAGTTCATTTATATATCAATCAATACAATTTAGGTCATTGTAATCAAATTCATAATAAAATTGGATATAAAAAATATTTCAAACTTTTGAAATTTTCACTTTAAAAACCCGCTTTTTCATTGTGTTTATGGGATTAATTTTAAATATAATTTTTCTAATTATGTGAATTGAATTAGGTAAAATTAATTAAATATTTATAATCATAAGGTCCAAATTATGTTTTAATTTTAATTTCATTTTTAGGCATAAAAAAATTTACCATGGTAAAAAAATTATTTAACGCGGTATAAGTAAAAAATAAAAAGGGATGAATTTAAAAAGGTAAAGGCTTAAAATACCTAGAAACTACAAAATTTAATGGTTGTGAGTTATTTATTAACCCAAAAAATCCTCTAAATTATTAATTTTTATCCAAATTCATGGAAATTAATTCCACCTCAATGTTTTTGGGTTTAAATATAAAATATTCATTATTTTAGTCACTTAAACCCACCTCTTCTAAATTTTAAATACCACTCCTTACCATACCATTTCGACTCAAAAGCCTTTAATATACTAAAATATCCACCCAAAAACATAATAATCATTATCTCCACATTCTAGTTCTTCTAGTCTCACCATAAGACCAAATCCAAGGTCCTCAAGTGTCTCTCAGGAGGTGATATTCAAGAGGTAATTTTCCCAAAGTACCTCTCCCAATTTCTTTTCTTATTCTATTTTATCCCCAACTCCTTCATCTATACTAGAATTATAAATTTGTAATAATTTATATATTTTATTTTTATGTTTATAATGGAATATATTATATCCATTTCATTTATCATCTCCTCTTATTCAAATAAACGAAACTATTGTCCAAATTATATCGGTTTACCATCTCCGTGAATAATGATTTTTTGTTTTCCATTACTGCCATCATGGCAGGTCATAAAATTATAATTCTAGTTAAATCATATTGAAATAGGTATATTATAACCTATTTAATGTTTTTTAACTAATATACACACATAATATTAAATAATACAAAACTATTTTTTAATGTTTGGAAAAAACGCCAAAATAAACTAAACATTTATCATTAACATTTTATCTAATGAATCATCCTCATGTAAGAAATAAAAAATGATACATGGAACCATTAATACTTATGAAATTTCATTAATACTATCTAATTACACTTATGTTGTTGTAATTATATTTTAAAATAACATCCATAATTATACACAAATGAACTGATCATGAAACCATGAAATAAAAAACCTGAAACCATGAAAATAATGAAATATTATTAATAAAGGGGTCATAATATGTTGTAAAATAATAATATTAGGTATTATAAATTCTAATTTAGTTATTTAATGAGTTAATAACATTATTTAAACCATTATAGATGAGGTTTTAACACATTTTAAGAAAGTCAAATGTGATGTAAGGGAATTCTTAACCTAATTTCCATTCTTTGGGTTAAACTTCAAATTCTTTGATAATGTATTTATAATATTATGTATGAAATGAATTTTTAATATATTATGTTGTATTTAAAAAAAAATAGGTATACTTACAGTGAATACACATAATTGATTAATTTTATTTATGCTCACTTCAATGATATGATACTTGTAAAGTATTTTCTTTTAAAAATCCAATTTTAAGATTCCTTTTTCAAAAATAATGTTTTTATTACATATATGGTATGAATGTAATTTTATAATTAGATTTTATTTTAATATTTTTAATATTACCTTATAATTATATATGGTTACTTTCAAGTAAATTTTTTTCCATTATACATTCGCAGTTTTTCAAAATGAGTGATTTCAAAATGAAAAGTTCGTTTTATTCAAAGATTGTTTTTATGATGCAATATTTCATGATTTATGTTTATGTTATGGTTCATGGGAATTGTTTTTAATTATGGGTGGTTAAGTGATAAACCAATTATGGGTGGTTATGTGATATACCAATGATGGTAGGTTATGTGATAAACCAATGACGAGTGGTTCAATGATAATCTAAGGACTGGTGGTTACGTGATAACCTCCAATGCATTGGGTACTCCAGAGTTGGAGGTTGGCCATATTGGTTAATCAATTTGTAAAATTTATATTTAAAATTATTTCCCAAGTTACCTACATATGTTTTAGATTATTTATAGTGGGTTTTAATGAAAATAAATTGATTTTCAAAAGGTAAGATATTGATCTTTTTTAAAATATTATTCCTTTTTCTGAATAAAAAGGTGTGTTTTATGAAAATGTTTTATAGATTTTCACTAGAATAACATATTCCATTCCTTTATGTACCTTAATTATATTTTTATCTCATACTAAGCTTTGAAATTTTTTCCCATTATTTAAGAGGCAATAGTTACAAGGATGATATCGATGGTATAATTGTGAAGATTTGTAAAGAAGAGGAAACATGTTTTTATTTTAAAAGGGTTTACTTTGGTAGAAAAATGGATAATATGAATATTTTTTCACCTATATTTTATGGGTTTAATTTGTAAAATATATTCCTAATTCTCTAAATTTCTAAACCTAAAAGATCTTTGGGAATTGAAAGTGATTTCTAATTTTTAAAATAACTAGAATATGTAATGTTTAATGTCGATTCCTTCAATTTATTCCCAAATTGAGGCATATATGATGAGAGTAGGTAAGTTTGGAATTTATTTAGGTAGATTTTTTATGATCTAAATGTATTGAGAGGTTTAAATAAGTTAGGGTAATGAGTTCCCTTTTATAGTTGAGGAGGAGTGGTATTCTTATAAATACTCAAAAGTATTCACTATTGGGAGGTATACCTTAACTAATGTGCCACCAAAATTAAATAAAAATAAATTTTAGGGATTATTTTTTTGATAAAAACATACATCACAAAAAATTAATACATTTTTTAAAATATTTTGTTCCTTAACTTTTAATTTTTCTTATTTTTTTCATTTTGGTTTTTCATTAAGGTAACTAGTTTTATAACTCAAGTAATGTATCCATTAAGACTAAATTAAAGTTATAAATACTAGAATATTTATACCCACTAATTATAAATATTAAATCAAAATTATAAAATGGAAATCCCATGTGTGCTGTAAATTAATTTTAACATAAGTTCATGTAATGCGCAAAAAACGCTTCTTTAACCCTAATCGTGCCAACAATGTTTTTACTATTTAGGGGTCAATGTGTTCATTATAAATGTTAAATAGGTAAATTAATGGAGAATATTTGATATTTATTAACATTTAAAAAACACTTGGATGAATATAGGATTCTTATTAATTTTAAATCATTTAATAAAATATCATTTACTATAAAATAACATTACTGTTAATTTTAACATTATTTATTTAATTTAAATTTAAAAAATATCAATAAAATCATGGAATTTAAGTATATTAAGTTTAAACCTATGTAAAATTATATATTAATATAAAAAATTAATTTATGAAAAAAATTCATTCAATTTACTCCACTTTTAATATTTTTAGTATCATTTATTTTAGTTAATTATTAACTAAATAATTACTACATTGGCATTTCTTAATCATTTTAAGTAATTATTTAATCTATAAAAATTAATGATAAATTATCATGATAAAAAAAACTCATTTATATTTCAAAATTATATATATAACCTAATGTATGTTTTTTTCAATCCAAAGGCTTTATATTAATTAAAATTACAAATGGTTCTTTTTTGTCTTTTTCTTTACTTAACTTATTATATGGGTCAATTTCATAGACTAGTGTACCCAAAAACTTATAAAAATATATCCTTTGTTCATAATTCTTAACATATGTACGTAAAATGGGTTTTTGATAAGTTTATAAGATATTTTTTACCTTAAGATTAAAGTTTAATCCCCTGTTAAACTCATTTTTACCTTAATCATTGTAATTAAATTTAACGATTTTCACTAAAAATTTTGGTCAAAAATTAAGTTTCCAATATTATAAATTATAAATTATTCTAATTAAAAGTATCTAATCCATTTTTACAGATTCAATTCACATAAGTGGAAATTTTTATTTTAATATTAATCTTGCCGATGCGACAAGACAGTGGGTTTTTAAGAAGAGTATTATTTTAGAAAAAGATGATTCTATATTAAATCAATGATTAATAATAATTATTATATAAAAATTAATTAATATTTAAGGATATATAATATATATATTTCATTTAAAACATTTCCAATTATGTATTATGTTAATTAATTAAAAATGAGAACATTATGCATTTTAAAACAGTTTTTAGAAAAACCTTTTTCTAAACCCAAAAACAAACTTATACTAAAAAATAATATAAAGTTGATTCAAAAGTAATTAAGTGGATTAAATATAACTAAATAATACTTATTTTTATTTAAAACATATTCAAAATATATTTTTAATTTTAAATTAATTTATTTATTTAAAAGAAAACACTTTTTTTTAAAATCGATATTTTTTACTATTCACTTAAAAATCAATATTTTCAGAAAAAATCAAAAAAAATTACCCAAACTAAATTTTGATATTAAAATTCCAAAAATTAATTTCGTTTTATCAAATAAATTTTAAAAAAGTTCCAAAATTTTATTATAACAATTTTTCATGAAAAGTAATAAAAATCATTTCTAAAGAAAATGTATTTTTAAAGAATAAAATCACTTTATTAAAATTTGATTGATTATTTACCAATAATTTATATTGAGTGAGGTGTTTATATATATATATATATATATATCATAAATTAGTTAATATTATTCATACCCACCAATTTAACAGCTAGGTTATAACAGTAATATATATCATGGGTCGTTTAAGTTCAGTGTTGTGTGTTGAATATTCCTTTGAACATAAAAATATTAGGGTTACATACAATGAAAGATAAATTAGTGTTTCATGTCCTTTATACTATCAAATATAGTTTTCTTATTTTAAAATGTTGGGTTGTTACACTGGTAGCAGGGCTACAGGAAGTTAGAAACCAGAGAATGAGTTGACTTGGTGGGGTAGTCAATGTAGGGGATAATAATTTTCACCTAGGGGTGGGACTTCTTTGAGATTTTATCAGTGTGGGAAAACTATTCCTATTATATCCCAGTTTTATTGATCACTGAATGAGTATCAAGCTTTTATATAGATGGGATATATTGAGTGGTTTTTCAAGATGATCTGATATTCATATTGAGGTTTGGGATAAAGTTAAACATTGTCTTATGAGGTTTAACTCAGAGTAGGGTCTGGAAGGAGTAGTTTGATTTATTATACACTTTAAGGTCATGGTAGAGGATAGGGTGATAAACTGTGGGGGGGATTTTGACTTGTAGTGTGACTCCACAGATAGTTCATTGATCTAGAGATCTAGGCTTGGGACAGTTTTTCATGGTTTAGCCAATTTATTTTGAGTTGACCAGAGATCTTTTAATGGTTAGAGGTATTTCATGGGAATATTGATTCTAGTTTTATATGATGAGTGATAGTATATCGGGTGTGATATGTGTAAGTGGATCAATCATGTGATGGTAGAGGTATGGTAATTGGGTATTATATATAATAATAATATAGTAATTATTGGTGGATATGTCTTCGTAGATGGGACATGTGGAATTTAGGATGATGGTTGGGTGTGAAATTTTCATTGTGTTATGTAACATGGATGTGATGTGACCAGTTATGTGACTCTTATGGTTGGGAGTGCATGTGGTTGGAAATGGATTCTTTGTGTCTTTTGATCATGTTTATAAGGAGTATAAATATATTTCATGAATTAATTTTTTATTTTTGGAATATATTTAGTAGGATTCTTGGGTTTTTTCATGGTTGTTCAGTTTCATAGCTAGAGATAGCTCTTACATGAAATGTTCTATAGTGGGGAGGTTTTGATGGCCTAAGTATTTTGGTGAGGAAATTCATGTTTAACTTCTACCCGATCATATGTAATTAGAGGGTTTTAAAGTGAAAAGGGGGTCAGTGAAGGGCCAAGGGATGGTCTCAAGATGGAGGTCTCAATGTTGAGACTTTTTCCTTGAAAATAAAATGAATTAGGTACCTAGTGGCTTGGTACCAGGTAACTGGTGGGACCAAGATAATGGTGGTAGCACTGTGATTTCTACAAACAACCTAATAAAACCATGGTAGGTGATTAGTGTCTAGATGGTGGTAGGGGTTTGGGTACCTAGTTCTCTTATTTTTTGTTTTTTTTTTAATTTTAATTATTATAAATTAATTTATTTAATTTTATTAATGTAATGGGGTCTTAATTTGGTCCCAACACATGTAAATCGCTCATTCTGCCTTTTTTTATTCTACCCTTCCTAAGGGGGGTTCTCAACCATTGGGTGTCATTTCTTGGTTCCATCTATAGCAGGAGGTCACCACAGGTAAGGATAACCCTCCTATAAGTATTTTCTCTCTCTATTTCATGTTTTTTCATGTTTGTGAAAATTCAACTAAAAATTATATTTTAGGTTTATTTATTTATTATCTTAATTTCTTCCACCTCATATTAAATCAGCCTATAGATTGGGAAAGATGTTTCCTACATATACTAGGTAAGTGGTGTCTATATTTTTTCTTTATTATACATGTGTTTAGGTATCTTGTAATTTACAGGTATGGGTAGGGTCATGTGTGTGACTAGGAAAAAACTACTAGAGGTTTCCATTATTCATTTAAGATACCTAGGAGTAGTATCATGTGGGTAATGATGGGTGTGGCTAGGTATGTCTTGTTCATTCATAGTCATGTGTTATTAGGACTCGGTTGGCATGATGTCACGTGTTTTGAAGTTATGATCCTTCATATGGGATAATTAATATAGTTCCTTATGAACGTGATGTATTTATCCTTTATGGATATGGGGTGATGTTATTTTTTGGCATGTGTGATGGTGGTATCTATTCCACTAACGGGATAGTAGATGTTCTTTAGGTTATATCTATAAGTATTTTATGATGCTACTAACCATGGTGTTGATAATATTTTTATTTTTTTTCACATAATAAATATCCCATGTGGTGGTGTAGAATACTAGTTTTTGGTGTTATCCTTCATAGATAAAGGGCTTAGGGTGGTGGTTTTGGCCATAAATTTGAATTTGGGTTACACTGTAGTCAGAAATAGTAATATGGCCTAATTGGATTCATATGTTAGGAGTGGTGTGATAACATTATGCATGGGATATATTGTGGATAATGGGTTGGACTTAGTAAAGGAATTTTTCTCATTGTGTGTGTGGAAATGTTTAGTGTAATTGATCCAAAAATTTATAGGAAGGTTGGTAGTGTGTGGGTTGGTAATTTCTTAATTACCAGGTATCCATGGGAGTGGAAATGATGTGTTTATTTATTATGAGATGAGAGATGATGCATCATTCTCCCTTAAAGTATGTTCATATTGTGGGTGAATATTCCCACTCTATCACTATCTAAATAAGGTAAAGTGTTTACCCATGGCTAGTCAGCCATGAAGTGGGGTGGGATGAGATGATTGTTTCTAATGTTGTTTATTTCACCTTAAATACACTCATATATGTATATATATTATCTAAATACATCAACAGTGGTGTCTTAATGAGTTCATACTCACACTATTCATGGTCCCTCTAGGATTCATTCATACTATATGGTTCATAAACTTGTAAAGGGAAAGGATCTAATGTTTATATATTAGTAGACAACGGTGTTGTAGATGCATAGGAGGAGTGTCGATGGATTTTGTTTAGATAGGGTGGATCCTTGGTTGACAAGTTGAGTGGTATTTTATTCATTTAGACCTATTTTTACATGATCATTCCATGGAAAATCATGGATTATTTTATATTACTGCATTAAATTTTTAGAGTTTTATTATACTTACCATGTGTTACATGTTTTGGTTATACTTCCATTGTTTGTTATGTTGGTGGTTATATATTTCCATTGTGGTTATTTTTTTGTTTATATAGGTTATAGTCTCTCCACTATTACCTTCCAGACCCTCATTGTTAGTTGGAAACATTTGGTATATAGGTAGGAACTTCTAAAGTATTGAAGCTCACTAACTCTAGTATCATTCTAGTGATCCAAGTCAGTGAAACAATATGAGTGATTCTCTGATGGTGGGGAGCATGACATACTCTTTCAAGAGTGGACATCAGTTCCAATTGATATGTGCAAGGAGTTATTTCTAAAGTTTCACACCTCCCCCTTGGAAATTAATCCTAGTGTTATAAATATTTACCCTAATCTCTAATGTTATTATTTATTTATTAGAATAAAAGATAGATTATTTCAAGTTTATTTCTAAGTTCCCCACCTGCTAATGAGTGAAGGTAGAGAACCTAGTTCCATTTGGTTTGAGAAGTCCTCTTAAGGTTCCATGAGGTAATTAGGATAGTATATAAATGTATTTGATTATGGTACATTAATTCTCAAAAAAGATATACAAGGTTTTCTTGGTGATCTTCGACCTAACAACCAAGTCTACCCACTTCCTCCCAATTCTATAGAAGTGTTTAGTAGAGTGCTTGAAAAGTATGTACATGTATGAAATCATATGGTTTCACTACATTCCCTCAATGATTTTTTTACTAAGATTCTATATTGACATCATGTCTTTGAAGTAGTTTTAAAGAGTATTTCATGGCCTAGTTGTGGTTTAGAATGGAATTCCATCATTATAAAGATAACCTCACATTGAGGATTATTCGGATTCTTAAGTATTTGTTTTAGATTGTGTGATCAATTTTTGTAGTGGCTAGGATGATCATCTAAAATTAATGGAGTTTTCATACAACATTATTTACCAACCCACCACTGGTATATAATTTTCAAGGTTATTTAGAGAATACCATATAGGTATCACCTTTTCTAGATATATATTTGTGGGTTATCATTTATGGTGAAATAGATCTATAGTTGATAAAAAATAAAGTGAAGTTGATCTAACAGTAAATGAGAATAGTTCAGATCCATCAAAAGTCTAATACTGACCTAAGATGGAAACATTTTGGTGCACAATGAGGTAGATCATGTATTCTTGAAGTTCTATCCATGAAATGGTTTGATGGGGTTTGGTCATGGGATAAAGCTCTCCTCAATGATCATCAATCCTTTACAAGTTTTTTTAGGGTCAATGAGATTTTTTATCACTTCATGTTACCCCCGTAGTTGGATAGGGTTCATAATTCCTTGTATCTATAGAAAATTAGGTTTTATATGAATAACCCAACACACGTTATTGATTGGTAATAATTAAATAATAAGAATAACCCACATTTTCAACATACCCAGTGGTGCTCAAGGACTAGTAATAAAATGTCCTTTGAGAGTTGGTGACACTATCGATAAATGTCTTATAGAAATATGGGGACCTTCATGAGAGTTTATGGGAGTAAAATAATCATATATAATCTCAGTAGCCTCAAATTTTTGAGTGAGTTGTGTTTTTTGGGAAAAAATACTTTCATATAGTAAACTAGACTTTTCTCAATCCTTGGATTTTATTTTATTGGTATATATTTAGGTCTTTGAATATTTTTATTGATTTTTTAATAAAAAAATTATATAGTGGAAAGTTATGTTGGGACAAAACAAGAAACTTAAAATATACAATTTAAATAAATTAGATTTTATCTCATATATATGAACATTATGAAAAAAATGGTGCCTCTTAAATGAATCCCAAGATGAAAAATTTATAATCATAGTTTTTCTTCAGAAAGAAGGCTTTGGCTAAGAGCGTCATAATTTGTTACTGGATTTTGGGCCTTGGTCCGGACCCATTTTTGTTTTTTAAATATTTTGATAATCCCCCTAAATAAGTGATTAGTCATTTTTATCACACATCAATTATTCTAGGGTTTAACACATTCTTATACTAGATAAATCAAAGGATTCTTAGAGTAATAAAAAACCCCTCCAAATAGAATATTTTTTTAAAAATTTTCACTCCATTATTAATTTTTATTTCAACTCTAAAACTTATAATTCTTGATTATTGTAATCTATTTTATATATTCAATTATTCTTTTTAAAAATTATTATTTTCTATATTGTTCATTAGAGAACAAAAACATAGAATAAAATTGAGGTTTGGACTACCACTGGCCATTTTCACCTCTCTCTAGTCTTGTATTTTAAAATAAGCACGATGTGAGGGTGTCATCCCTCAATCTAATGATGGTTATAAAAGGGGATTCTACACCACATTGAACACCACTTGAACTTACCCCTCCCCACATATCTCCTCCCTATTATTCTCCCTTATGATGTGGATCGGACTAATGAATCCATTACCAGTTTTTCAATGGATGTCAATTATACCAGTACAATGTTGAGGGTGAAACTTAATAATGGTAAGGGTAACATTGGTCTATATCAGGGGTGGTTAGAGATTGTGGCATGTATTAGAAGTGGTTTTGGTGAGTAGTGTGATAGATTTATTGGTGATAGATGATGTATTGGGTTTCATTTAGGGTATAGGGAGGTGGAAATTAGGGAGGAACCCTCACTATTTGATTGGCCATGGATGGATATCCATTCACTCATCATGTGGTAAGTAGGTAGGGGTATGAATTTATAGGTTTTTCCCACATGTGTACTAAAAATCCGTCCCTATATATTATGCTAGTCTATATGGTTAATGATGTCCATGTAGTAGACCTAAGGTTTGGATTTAGCAGTGGGGAAAGTTTGGTGAGTGAGTGGAGTCCTTCAACCCAACCTGGTCTATGGATTTCAGCCTAGAAATTTGTGTTTTTTATAGATGAGACCAAACATATACCACAATCCTATGTTTTCAAGTGGACGAGTTCATAGGTTGGGTGGGTAATGGAGAAGGGGCGAGTCCACTCTTACTCTACCCAGGAAGCGGTGTGTGTGTGGATCCACAAGCTTATCCATCCCTGAACATGGGTGGGTGTTTTTAAGTCAGGGGGGATGTCCCTATATATCCATGTTATGAAATTTACCTATGGTAAATAATGTATCCCTATAAACCCCATTGATACACCTATAATAGGGTGATGCAAATGTTATTATTTATCATCCTAATACAGCGTAGTGGTTTACCATGGATGTCTCTCTTGAGGAGCTATAGTGATCAATTAATAAATAAACCTAACCCTATTATTTTATTTTTGGTGTTTTCTATGTTAAATATGTAGTGAAAATATGTTGGCTTATATTATGGAATGAATAATTAGAAAAGAAACATTCAGATGTAGTGAAAATAGAATAAATTTAGTTAAAAATAAATAAAATACTCTCAGTAGAATTACCCAGGGTAAAACTTCATTGTCTAATTATTTTTCTTAATATTTGTTTCATAAAAACACTCCACTATATATGTAATCATCTTATTTTTTCCTGGTTTTGGATATATAGTTCACCTAATGATGTCCAAGTAAACTATACATTTATCTCCTCCATGATAATAGAAGGAGAATAGTGTAGGAGAAGAAGTTAATCCTTAGATAATTGTATCAAGGGTACTTATCTCACTACTGGTAATCCTAGAATCAACCTAAATAAGATAAGAAACATTAAACATGAACGTACCAAGACTTAGGTTTTAACACTTGATTCATACCTTGAGAGATTCCTTGGGTTTGTTACTCATTAATATTGGTATAGAAGATCACAGTGAAGAGAGAATAGGGAAATAAAATTATAGATAGATAGAAAAAAATAGTAATTAATATTTAAAATGGTTGAATATAGTGAAAAGTATATTACATAAAAAATCATATTCTACTTTGGCATGGGCATAACTCCAATGTGTGAACACTCGGTAAAAAAATGGTTGATCTCCTTCATAACAGCCTTTACTTAGATTTATAGGCAGAAATTTCTTTCTCTTTATTGTTAAAAATGCCCTTTAATTTTCTCATGCATTTCATATTAAAACTCCTTTATTAATTATAAATATTCTTAAGATTCATTATAATTTACACTTTCCACTACCACATGAACTTTCCTTAATCAATCCTCTATCATGCTATGTCATACGTTCAAGTTTTCTCCTTCCAAAAATGTATATAATTAAGTGCATGTGGTAATATATAGTATCCCCCATAGAATAGCAGATAATCAATCTATGAAATCCTTCTAAAATAGAATTTAAATTTTACTATTTTCATGGAAGTGCTAATTTTCTATAGATTCTCATGCAGAATCTTCCCTTATCGAATGCATGAAAACTACACCATCCTACATTCTGAAACCATAGTAATTTGACATCCAAACTTCAACTCACTATAGTGTATCATCATTTCTTTATGAGTTTCAGTATCCATTTCACCATTTGATGATACCTATGAAAAATTCTCTCACATGGAATTTAATTTATCATGGATGTAACCATTTTCCTCCATCATATAGTGCTTCATCATTATCAACCTTATTCATGCAGGGTTTCTTCATTCTCAGAGTGAACTTTCAGAGGTCTAATGGATGGTTTCAATCTTCAGTAAGGGAAGTATAATGATTCCCATTCGTCGGAGGGGTGGTCTTGATCTTGGGACCAATAATCTGTGGTGGTTCCATAGAATAGATTTGAACATAGAAGATGTGTGAGTGATCAGGTAATACAATAAATGAAGAAATTAAACAGTATATTTCCTTATGTATGAGCACTTTAATTTTAAATGGATGAATAGTATAACCTCATTATATGTCCCAAATCAGAGTTTTAAGGGGGTGGTGTCTCACTTATCATACTCAAATTTATTGAATAACTTTTTTGAAATACACTGCGTCTTACCCACTATAGTATTACGCTAATCATGACCACCTTAGTGGTTTTTTTTCTCCTCGTGTGGTACCGACATGTGTTGCATGTACTCGCAAACAAGGGTTACCTTCTTTGTCCTCATCCATGCTCTTTCATTCCATGCACCTTGGTGATGATCGGCCATATGCCTTTAAGTGGATCTCATGATCTCCTAAGTTGTGTGGCATGGGTTGGGACTAATTTTTTACCAAACAATTGAATAATACTCTTACTAAAAAATAAAAAACCTCAAAAGAAAGAATATAACTATGAATTAATCTCTTAATATCAAATATGAATAAAAAAATTTAAAAATAATATTTATTCCATTTTAAAAGATTACTCCCAATTATTCCATTATTATAAATATGTAACAATTAACTATAAAATGATAAATTTTGGGGGATTTAATCATTAAAATTAAAAGTAAAAAATGAAAAAATGATATCCATAAATTCCACCACACTTAAAATTTTCACTTTTGAGAAATTTAATGAATTTAACTAAAAATAATAATTATTCTTACTAGGTTCAAACATATAAACAAGAAAATAAGAGAAATAAAGTTTCATTAATCATTGATAATATCATGTATCCTCTAAAAGTTATATCCACTAAAAACATTAATTAAAGAAAAAGTTCAAGTTCTACGTTTGGGAATAGAATTGAATTTACTATAATTAATATTTTCTCAAGTGTCACTATCATAAATTCATCTTTCACAAGATTATTATACCAAATATTGATTTATCATTTCCTTGATACAAACAAATGACATTCTTATAAGTTAATTTCCTCTTTCATCTTGTTTTCAATATTCCCCTCACCAAAATCTATTCCATTTTGACTATTAGGAACATATTTTTTTTCTTTCAATGTTGAAATTTATCAAAAATGAAAGTGGGATCCCACTTTCCCATTTTAATCTAGTTTCAAATAACTTATATAAATTTATTTTTGATTAGATCCCTAAGGTTTTATTTTTCAAAATGGGGTGGTTATAAAAGATGGAGTTCAAAATTCCAGTTTCCTTATGCTAGAGTTTTGATTTGACTAAATTTTATTCCATTTAAAAACCTTTTCTTGGTTCTAAAATCAAAATATCTAGGAATATAGTAGAAAACTCAATCAAAAATCATATAAGTTCAAAAACTTCAAAATCAATGAAATCATCAAAACTATCATGGAATTTTTTACTAAGAAAAATAACATTTAAGGCTCAAATTTCAAGCCTAAAAACATACCAAAAATTAAAATTATAAAATAATACATACAAATACTAAAAGTAATTTCTATTTAAATAGGTTGAAACTCCATAATCCACACAAATATTAAACTATACATTAAATTTTAGTATTGATCCAAAAAGATTAGCAGTGATTAAACAAATGTAATAGGGAAATATAACCTGGTTTTATTAGTCCTAAAGGCATCTTTGAGTTAATCTCATAATTGCTACATACTAAAAACCTATAAGAAAAAGAAAAAAGTTGTATAATTTATTGAAAATAAAAATAAAAATTTAAATAAATAAAATGGTAAATGAAGTGAAAATAATGATAGATCTTGGTTTATTCCATATGTGTGTTTGGGTTTTATTTTCCCCTAGAAGGGTTGTTCATGAGGTTATCCATAGTCAGATGGTGGATTAGGTTTCTTTGATTTGAACATATATATAACTTTTATTCAAAAATTCTTAATCTTACCTTACTTATTGAGGACTACATGGATAGAGTGTATTAGGTCCATCCCTATTACAATTACGTATAATTTCCATGGTGGGGTTGGATAAATAAGGGGGAATCCTCCATATCAGATGCTACTTTTACATTATCCTCTTTATTCTTCAGAGATTTATTTTCATGTATTGTAGAAATATATTTATGAAATGTAAATTTAGTGAATAAATCTATTTGAACAAAATTCAAACATAAAGATTCAATATTAAAAACTGTCTCTTTAATGTAGGCTACTTTTGATTCGATGTCTTCATGAAAATCTACTTGGAATTATTCATTTTCTCCCTTTAAAAATTGTTCAATCAGTTCAAGAAGCTTTATGTGTTCCTCATTAGGTGCTTAATCATATTCCTCTTAATCATATAAGGTAATACAAGTATTTTATTATTCTAAAAAATTAATGAAATGGGAGTTAATTCTTAATTAATTTTAAATGAAATTAAATGATGATGATTACAAGAAAAGATTATATCCCATATTATGTTTGGATTCAAGTTCTTCTTCAAAAAAAATTCATCTTGGAGTTGAGTTATCATGGATATATGTAGGTGATTAGGATTCTCTATCTTCTCTTTAAATTCCATAACTTTTGTGGTTTCTTTTTCAAAATCTGGAGAAAGGTTGAGTGGTGTCATTTCATCAAATATGGGGGATCATGTAGCATGTTAATACTTATAAATTCATTCCAAAATTAATCCAAATCTTGTTGATCTACCTTAAATTCATTAAGAATTGGGTTTTAATAATGGATTTGTCCCTTAAGATATTCCTTGGGTTTGTTAATCATGAACATAAGTATAAGATATCATAGTGAAGATATAATAAGAAGATAAAATGAGAGAGATAGGGTGAGATAATTATAGTTATTAAAATATAAAATGTGTCAATATAATAAAAATTAAAATACAACCAAAAACCTATTCTACATAGGCCTAGTAAGAACTCTAGATTTTGAACTCTAAGTGAAATTTTTTTGATCCCCTTCACAATATCCATCAGCTTAGATTTATAGGAAGAATGTTTCTTATCTTCATGGTAAAAAATACCCTTCAATTTACACATAAATTTCATGGTCAAATTTCTTGTTTCCTTCCAAATATCTAAGAGGGTCTTCATATTTTTTAGCATTTCACTACCATATGAACTTTCCTTAATCTTTCCTCTACTGTTTCATTCCATGCATGAGAGTTTTCTTCTTCCCAACGTTTAAATTGACATGTACATGTGGTAAAATATTACACCCACCATGAAATATATGTCATATAGACTTTACCCTACCCTATTATTTTATTAATTTTTATCTTTTTTTCCTTTTCTTTCATCTTGGCTCAAATTTCCTCAAAATTTCAAGATTATATAGTTGAAGTGCGTGTCACACAGCTAGATCATGATTAGTATAAAATTTACGACAACCATGTGATAGGACTATAGTTTTTTAAAATTAAAAATTTCACTATTGGTGCATGGTTAGTCTAACCTTATGGCCAGACCATGCGTCATTCCCATGTAACCCTGTCAGGCATGTACGACTGGTGCACAATTTTCCAAATTGTGTGGCCAAATCATGTGAAGCATTCATGTCATTAAAAATTTAAATATAAATAACTACCCCCCTTTATAATTTTACTATAAAATCACCTCTTATCCCCCATAATTCAACCCTTGTGGATCTAGTTCACCTCTTCTATTGTTTTTCCCTCCTCCATGGTTGATCTTATAAGATTCATTCATGGTTGAAGGCTGAATATTCAAGATAAACTCCTTAGTGTATTTTCCTCCATCATTTATCCTTGTATTAACATCCTATTTTATCCATAGTAAGGTTATGGATACCTAGGGATTCTAGGTACTTGATTTATCATGGTGATATTTGGTGTTTTAGGGTTTGATTCGTTAATATTTTCCTCTTTCAGTTCTATTGAGATGGGTTGTCACTTCAGTTTGTGAAGGTGACTTGTTTGGGGTAGGTTTCTCCATGCATGAAAATTTTAATTTAAATCATGTGTTTCTTTATTGTTTCTAACACTGTTTTTTGTTATTTTAAATTTATATAAAGTGTCTTAATATTTCTTACTTGAGTTTGTTGGTTTTCTTGGTTTTAAATATTTACATGCGGGGTATTTCCCATGTTTTTATGCTTAAATATATTTTTATATAAATTTTTCATTATATTACTTGTGAAAAATCATAAGATATTTTTTTTAAATGAATTTTATGAATAATGGTGTTTGATCCCATTTGGATCATGAAATGGGTGAAAACATGGTTTTTAGGGAATTTTTTTAAAATTAAATAAATGGTTTGGTTTCTTAAAGGGTTTTAATTTACATTATATAATATTTTAAATAGTTTCAAATGTTATTTTAAATGGTTAATTTTAAATAATGATTTGAAATGGAGATTCAAATACCTTAAAAAAGAACTTGGAATTTTGAATAGTTTTACCTTAAGCCTAGTTGTCACTTTAAAGGGGTGAGATACTTGGTTTGTGTGATTACCCTCTCTTATTCCCCATATTTATACATTGTTTTGACCTTTTTTCTATTATGGGATGATTTATTTTACTTGGTATTTATATGATAAGAAAAATGGGTTGTTTTGTAAAAGGTTATTAGAGTTAAGGCAATAGTTTTTTATGATTCATAAAAGGATTATTTATTATTTTCACTCACCTATATTGATATATGCCATGAGAGACAAGGAAAAAAGTATAATATTTGGAAATTAATATTCTAGTGTTTATTACACACTATATTGTTCACTATGTATGCTTGTTTTCTACTAGGGTTTACCACCTACTAAGTTCGTGAGGGTAAGTTGGTGTTGAGTGCAATTATGTTCACCTTGGATCAGTCAGTTTCATATTATTTATCTTATTATCTAGGTCCATTATTGTTCCATATTAAATTGTTCCATGTACTAATGTTTCCTTATTGTTTCTAATGATTTTGGCATATGATTCCCATTCCATTATTTTATCGTATCATCTTATCATTTTTTTGGTTTAATATTACCATTTATATTTGTGTGTTTATTCTATGCCACATTTTATGTGAGTCCTCTATATATATTTTTTATTTCCTTAATGGTTTGTTTTACCTTTTAATACTTGTTTCAAAATAGGTTATGTGAAATTATTTCAAGACATAATGTTTTTTGATTTTATTTTGTAAACTTTAGAATCAATCATCTTGAATGCTTAAAATGTTTCTCTTCTATAAATGGTATCTTTCACCCTTTATTGATAAGGGGATTTTGAAATGTGTACTTCTAATTATATAAAGGGGGTTATTTTAAAGGTATATTAGCAAGTTATTGGTTTTGAAAAAAGTGAAAGTTTTATATTCATAATTTTTTTAAAACTATAAAAATATGGTTTTATCTTTAATAGTTAAGCATGGTGTGTGGGGAGGATATATACTAGGGAATCTTTATCATGACTATCACCATAAGTTCAATGAAAATTTTTCTTAGATGTGTTATTTTTTGTGTGGGATTAATTTTAGGAAATATGATGATGTAAAGTGAGGGTGGTTCACTTGATTCATGGTTAAGGATTATAGTAGTTTATTTTGTCTTATTTTTTTATTTACCTAATGTATCATACCATATATTTATTTCTAACCTAGCTGTTCCTTTGGCTTTATATTGTTGTTTTATATTTTGGCTTGTTTTAAATTTGATAGGTGTATTTTGGATGCACACTCTGGATTATTTATCATTTATCACTTATGGTTTCTTATTTATTCCCATTTGGATATGCTTGTTATAGATTATGCTTATTTCATATGTGTGGTATTCCAACTTACATAATGGTCATTTCAAGCTTCCAAGTGTAATTTTCCTTCCTTTATTAATATACTAAAGGTAAAAATCATTCCCAAGAATGGTTCCTTGATTCCCAAGAACTAGTTTCTAGACTGGTGATTGAGAATGCCCTTCAGGGTTAGTGGTGGACAGAGTCGAGTGATGCGTCAATTCAGCCCAGGTCGATTCATTACAAATAGTATAAAATCTAGGTTCATGGTGAGGTATTAGGTTCATGATAATTCCTCCTTGTTATTTGGGTATGTTATGGTAGCATAAATATAGGAATTTCATAACCCTAGGGGTTGGTGTGGGGAGATTCTAGCTAGCTCTTTTCTTCCCTGAGCCTTGAGTTGTTATATGTGATTATGATTTAATCATTTATTTGATTATTTATATTGTATTGTGGTTTGAGATGGTGGTTTTTTTATCCATTTTGGTATTGTATGATTTTCCTTGGGGGTATTGTTGGATTTTGGGGTGAAATTTTAAAAAATATCTTGGGAAAGAGCTTGGCCTACACGACATGATAAACTCAATAGTGACTACACACTTCATCTTAGAGAAGTCTTGGTTATTGTTTCATGACTGACCCATGGTCCATCAAACCATGTTTCAAATTAAATCATGGTTATACATTAATTTGGGTTATATTTTTTAGATACATTGATTCTTCGGTTGTTCCGAGTGGTTCTCAGTAGTGGTAAAATAAAAAAATGTGAGTCTTTTTATATATTGAGATTATTGGGATGAATTTTGGTTGAAATTGTGGTGGGATTTTTCTTTTTATAGTGTTGGGAATCCCATTTTATGTGTGAAAAGTTGATTTCATTGGGAGTTCTTTTGTCAAAATAATACCTTAGGTATTGAATTTGGTTTCTAAGAAATGGGTTGAGATTTTGAAAAAGTTTTTCATTAAATAGGATCTATAAAAAAATTTAAGGACATTCATGATTAGTTTTAAAAAATATTTTGAGTTCTTTTTAAGGGGTTTCATTTATTAATGTTTTGAAAATTTATTTTTTGGGTAGTGTATTAAAAACAAAAGATATTTTTTCAAATAATCAAAGGTACCCTATTAGGGATATTGAGGTTTAAATAGTAGTGGTTTTTTCAAGATGAAATTGTTTTAGTTTTCAAAATGATAGGGGTTATTTTCAAGGTGTTATTCCTATGTTTTATAGTTTGGTAAATTATTTGAAATTTTATTTTTCTCTTCATTTGGTGTCTTTTTATGTGTTTGATTTCATTATAGAATAGTGGGAATTACAATTTGAAATGAAAATGATTTTTGAGGTGCAACCCTTTTGTGGATTTATGTAGTTGATTTTATTCCATGGTTTAGATTGGGACCATATGATTTGAATTGTAATTCATGAATTAGAAGTATTGATTTCCTATGTTTTATAAATTATATCCCTTGGAATGGTTGTGGTGATATATAAGTCTCTAATTCTTTGTATTATCCTTAAAGTTATTCCATCTCATTATCAAGGTTTGGTTCTATAGAGGTTTCTGGAATTAGATTATTATAATAATGAAAAGGTATTTAATGTGTTATGGTTTGGAATAGATAGGGTTGTCTATTTTGAGGTTGAAACTTGTTGGATTCAAAGTGGTTGAAATGTTAGGATAATTATATTTAATGTGTCTTCTATGGGTATTCACATGATGATTCATTATAGAACATTGGTTTTTTTATAATGCTCATGCCTTAGAGTTTTAATGTCCCCTTATTTATTTTTATGGGATCTTAGTATGGAGATGAGGTTTTGAATTTGAGTGGTTATGCGTGGAAAGACTTGGTTGTGTGGTTGGGTAATTGGGATGAGCGCTATGTTCTATTTTTATTCTTAGGCTCACCTGGAGTCGGTGTTTAGGGTGAAAGGTTCTTTGTTACCCTTATTAGACCCAAGTAGGAAGACTTGGTCATTTTTTGTTTTGTTAAAGAATGTTTTTTCTAGAAAAATTCTGGTGGTGTTTCACTTTTATATCTAGTCTACATTTTTATTTCCATTTGGGTATAGTGGTGCTCTTGATCTTTGGATTCATATTTGATGCTCGGGGTCATCGAGGTTATTTATATATTAGTATGTCTTCAAGTCTTAGGAGATTTAATTCTTGGATGGTTAAGTGTTGGGGGTTACCTTTGGAACCTTTCACCTTTCATTAATACTTATTTTTTGGATATTATTTCCTTTTTTCTAATATTTAGGAGTACTGATCATTTTTGCAGGATCAGTGCACTAGTGGAATTTATAAATAGTGGGGATACTACAATAGATATCATCTCCTATATAGAATCCCCATCTATTATTTTAAAGTTTGGGTGTTTTTGGCATGCTCTACCTTAAATTTAGTAATCAAATATCTATTCATTGAGTTTATTCTTTGAGTTTCTATGAGGTATGTTTCAACATTGGTGATATTGGGGTCATGGTTTCTCTGGGTTTCTAAAATGGAATTATAGGAGAGAGTTAATCCTCATCCTTTATTTGTTCATCCTTTTCAATCGGGATATTTCTTAGAGTTGAAATTGTTATACTGTGGAGAATTATGAAACTCCAGCATTATTATACCCTATTATTTTATTTATTTTGAGACACTTTTCCTTATCTTTCCATCTAGGTTGAATTTCCTAAAAATTTATAAATTTTGGGTTTGAAGTTCATTTTATATGGCTAGTACATGGTCAATACAAACCATTTAAAAACTATGTTACTAGAATATAGATTTTGACAGTGCCAAATTGCATGATTGTTTTATGGTTAGTCTAACCATGTGACTTTCCATTGCATCATGCCTAGGTAACCCAGTAAGGATTTTGGCTCACTGTTTTCCAAATCATGAATCCAAACTATTCAAAGTTTACAGGTCATTAAAAATTCAAATTTACCTCACTATCTCTCTATGTTTTTACCCCCAAATAACCTCCTCTCCTTCCTCATTCAACCCCCACAGATTTAACATTCCTACTCTATTTTTTATCTCATCAATGGATGGTATCCTTGTATTTATTCATGTTTTAAGTCTGAATCTTAAAGTTAAACTTCTTCAAGTCCTTTCTTCCTTAATTTCTCAATCTATACCCTTTCCCATTTTCCCTATCAAGGTTAAATAGATCTATGAATTCTACATACTCAATTTCTCAAGGTTATTTTTGGTGTTTTAGTGTTTCCCATAGTTATATTAATATCTTTGTTTTCTGTTAAGATGGTATATCACCTCGATTTGTAAAGGTTACATGTTTGAAATAGGTTTCTCCATGGTTTATCCCTTGAATTTAAAAGTCATTGATTAATTTTTTTCTAACCCTTGTTTTGATATGTTTAAAATTAATATGTAGTTTTATAGTGTTTCATACTTGAGGAAGTTGGTTTTCATAGTTTTAATGTTTTGATGATCAAAAAATTTTATGTGATGTGTGAACTTCTAGGGTTTATAAGAATATCTAGGATATTTTTTTCAAATTAATTTAAGGAATAAATGTGTTTGACCCCGTTTGGTTAATGAAATGTGTGAAATGGGATTTTTATGGAATTTTAAAAATATGGCGTGGATTATTAAAGGGATTTAATTAAAATGAATTAATATTTTAAATGGTTTAAAATGTGTTATTAAATGTTTTATTTTAAAATAATGATTTGAACTAGAACTTTAAATGTTTTAAAAAGGGACTTGGTATTCTAGGTAGTTTTACATTAGTTCCATAGGCACTTGGAAGGGGTGAGATACTTGGTGTGTGTGATTATCCGCCCTTGTGACCCTAAAATATAAATTAGTTGGACCATTTCCTATTATGTTATTTTTTATTTAATTAATGTTTTTTGTGATTAGAAAAGGGTAATATTTCATGCGAGGGTGTTGGAGATGAGGGGAGAGTTATTATTTTTTTTTATTGATACATGATACGGTTATTGCTTATTATTTCTCACCCCTAATGAGATATTTCATGGGAAACTAGACACTAAGTAGAAGATATGGATTAGTTCTATATTATCCTATCTTACACACTAGCGTGTTTCCTATATATTATCGTGTTCTACTAGGGGCTACCACCTAGTGATACTATGTTGGTAATCTGAGGTTGAGTATGAAGGTTTAAGGCATAGATAAAGCACCTATTTAGTATAACCAACTCACATTTGTTTTATAATCAATGAATGATATGAGATTTAAATGAATAATAATGTAATGATCAATTGAATTAAATTTAGGACTAATTAAATTGTTAATTACATAACCAAAAATCAGGAACATCACATATAATTTATAGATAGATTTTGAATTGCCTTGTATTTTAATTACTTTTTCATTGATGATTTAGTTGACTTCTCTCATTATACCATCATTATTTCATGGGATCCAATGGTATAATCCCTCTAGTGGTCATCCATATATGCTCCCAAAATCTTAGAATATCATGGTAGAAATGCCAGGTGCTAGTATGGTCAATATTGATCACTTTTATCGTTCGTTGTTGATCGCATGAAGAATTTATTCAGGGATAAAGGAGTCTAAAGGATCTCTCAGAGGAATAATATGTTGTAGAAGGATAGATGATCTTTTTATTAAGTGTGTTCTTAAGAGTATTATCTATAGGGTTTGAGATAATTATCTCTAGGTTTTTTATTCAAAACAAGTTTCTAACAATTGAATATTATATAACTATGTATTTATGAAGCTAGGCTAGGGTTGGTAATTTTACATAGTCCCTTAACCAATCCCTAATTCCATAGAAAACCCCATATATTATAATATTATAAATAATATTATTATTTACTTGACATGTGAAAAACTAGTGGATAAATAAATATCATTTATTAAATAACCAAATTAATATTTATTTAAATGGTATTTAATGTATCATCTCTAGTGTGACCGTTAAACCTGGTCCTTAAATCATCCTCTTTTTTATTTATCCTTTAATCATGAATATTTTTTTAATAAATAAATATTACTACATTATTATCTAATAACATAATGAATATTATATTCACTAAATCTTCTAAATAAATATTTATTATTTTTTAACTCACATTTTTATTCTTCCAAATAACTGGTGATTAAATATTAGTGCTCAAAAAATCTTAAATAATTATTAAACTAAAATAAGGAATAATACTTATTCTTACTTATTAAATTCAAGTGGGATTTAACTAATGTTTTTGATACACTTAGTGTGTGACCCTCTAGTACCCTTTCTCAATGGAATTAGGTGAAATGCCTAAAGTCTAAGGTTAGATTGTAGAAATAGACCATGTCACAAATAGAGAAAGGAATAGATATTTCAATGAAATAAAAACACATATGAATGCTCACTATGTAATATAATCCATTCATCACACTATCTCTATTAAAGAGGGTTGCCTGTCGGTGCCCTCAATCTATATACTCAATTCCTCTTTCTTTAACTTTTTGGAATTAAAACTTCCCACAGAAAACCATTGATATGGATTTATTTAGTATTTTCCATTCCTATAAAAGTGATTAAGATGTCAACTTTCATTAAAGAATAGAAGGTAAGGATCCTTTTTTTCATTATTCATTAATGCAATATCTCTTATGATGTACCCAACATATCATACTTTGTTGCAAACTTATGTCATCAAAATTTTCATTAATACATAAAATTATAAAAAAATGATATAAATTAATAATAATAATAAAGTATAAGGATAAATACACATATAAACGTATAGAAACATTCAATTGCATATATGAATGTGGATTTCCTACTGGTGGGATATGTTATCATAATCTATTGCAATGGAAATTACCACGAGCATAAACTATGAGAAAGTAACTCAAATCATATGAGTCTCTACCCCTAATGTTCTATATTATTTGTGTCCTATAAAATGATATCATCCATTATAGAGACTATATTTAAGAATATTGACATGGTACTTCAAGTTTCTCATCATAGTAAGGAACTGTTATGAACTTGTAGTGCAGTAATTACTCATAGGACATTACCAAATACTATGTCACATAAAAGAAAAATCATGATGTGATAAGATACTTATTAATATTAAAAAAATGAATATATATAATTATAAAGTGAATATAAGTTAGTTCTAGGGCACTAATTCCAAAAAAACTCCCACTTTCACTAGAGTTAGCTACTAAAAACCTTTAGTCATATATCTATCATATAATATTCATGCTTCTTCTAAGATAAGTATTATGTTAATGGTTTTCCTATGTTTTACTCCATGGAAAATATTCTCATCAAAATTTCACTCCTCTAATAAAAATCCATAAAGAGGTGATAATTCAGGAGTATGTGATTTATCTATTAGTGTGATCTTGGAACCTTTATGAGAACCACCATTGAGGTGTTGTCACAATACAATGTGATAGGGACATTATTTTTAGGCACTAAATCGAACTCTTAGACAGAGTTTCATATGTAAACAACTTATTTAGCTACATTATAAGAAACTATATACTTAGAATCCTCTATATAATCAGTAATAACTAGCAACTTTGAATGATTCCAACTCAAATCTCCTTCTTTGAGACTGAAGACATATCCTGAATGTGACATCAGATCATTCTCGTCTATCTAAAATCTAGAATCAATATAACCCATTATGATTTGTACCTAATATCCTCCATATACCATGAATATATCATTAGTTATACTCAGATACATAAGGATAGACTTATAAGTATACCAATATTGTTCACCTAGATTAGATTGGTATCTTTCTACCATGATCAAGGTGTAGGAAACATCATTCCTAGTCCACAATATTACATACATGATTGATCCTATCATAGAATATTATGGGGTCCTAATCATTCTATCTATTTCACATTGTATCGAAGGATACATTTTCTTGGAAATATGTATACCATATGACACTTAAACTAATACCCTCTTCAATTGTTCCATAATAAACCTACTTAATATCTATTCAATATATATAATTTGAATTAATCCTCATATACTCTTGGATATATAATGAATAATCTTTATCCCTATAATATTGTATGCTTCACCTAAGTACTTTATAGAGAAACATTTGTTCAACCATTCCTCAACCGATCATAAGACTAGTATTTCATTTCCAATAAATAACATTTCATTGACATATAATACTAGTATAACAACTGTAGTCCCACTAAAATTCTTTTAAACACATGGATCACATTAATTCTTAATGAAACAAATTTCTTTTATAGTTTCATAGAATTGAATTTTCCATGACTTGGATGATTTCTTCAATCCATAAATTGATCTCTACAACTTTCATACCCTTCTGGAATTAACTTCAGTCACAAACCCTTTTAATTTCAGAATATAGACATCTTTCTAAAGGTTCCCATTAAGGAATTCTAGTTTGAAATCCATCTTCAAAATATAGTATTACTGGAAAGTTGTTATAACAAGTTTAATTCTGATGTATTTTAACATGGATACTAGAGAAAAGGTTTCATTGTAGTCAACACTTTGACACTATTTAAACCCGTTAGCCACTAGTTGTGCTTTATAGGTATTCACTTAAACTTTCATATAAAGTTTTCTCTTAAATACCCATTTTCGCCCAATGGATTTTACATCAAATGTCAGATTTATTAGAACCAAAACATTGTTCTAATACATTAAATCCATCTTAGAATTCATATAATTTTTCAATATTACTGCTTCTAAGCTCTCTAGTTCCTCCTTGTAGGAAAGATAATCATTATCATCCACTAATAATGAGTCACCATCCTGAGTGACTATGAAACCATATCTTTTTGGTTCTCTAACACCTATGGTTCTCCTATGTAGTATTTTTTTCAAGAATAATATCATATGTGATGACCTAGGGAATATTTTTTATTAAAAACTCTCGTTTATATTGAACATAAACTTTATTAAAGTCAATATCACTCTCACTATATTTCTTGAAGATATTCTCCCTCTCAAACCTATGAGTTCTAGTTTTTTCCTGAGTGGGAGTTAATAAACTCTTCACATCTACATATACAAGTAAGTGAAAACATAGATTTTTTTCAATAAATTAATTCATATGGTGTTTCTCTTGCTACCTTAATTAGAACCTAGTTTAGAATATGTGTTGTAGTGTGTATTGCATATCCCCAAAAGGATAATAGAAGATATTCATTTCTCATTATTGACCTTACCATTCCAATCAAGGCATGGTTCCTTATTTCACTAACATCATTACACTATGGTGTATAAGATGGAGTGAGTTGAGATAAAATCACAAACTCCCATAAAAAGTTGATAAACTATTTGTTAAGATATTAACCACCTCAATTAGACTGATTATTCTATATCAACATTCCATGTTAAAACTCTTATTCATCCTATAATTCTTTAAATTTCTTAAAGGACTCAGACTTATTCCTCATCAAGTAAATATATCTATTTTTACTAAATTCAATAGTAAAATCTAAAAAGTAAGAATTTCCACCACTATATTCTACTAAAAATGTTCAATACACATCAGTGTGTACCAATTCTATAATTTCTTTGGCCCTTTATCCCTATCCACCAAAATTTAGTTTGGTCATATTTCCTTGTAAACAAGAAAGATATATTTCTAGTTATCTTAGCTCAAAGGAGTATAAATAACCATCCTTATAGTGATTTTTTAGATGATTATATTTTACATGACCAATATGGTGATGCCACAACTAGGTGTTATATGATTCATGTGAATATAATTCATTATAAATTTAAAAAACATGGTTCTAATAATTTAATAAAAAAATACCATTATTTAAATGTGTCATATCTTAACATTTTTTGTCTTTGTAAAAGAAACAAATCTTATTTCTAAACATGAAAATAAAACTATATGTATAAAAAAAGGATAAAGAAATTATGATCTTGGTAATATTTGGTACATATTAACAATATTTCAAAACCAAAATCATCCATGTTATCAATTAAAGGAAGTAATATCTTATATCCAAAGTAGAAATTCGCACTACAATGGATTCTCAAAGATCCACCTCTCCTTTGTAAATAGTTTATAATCTACCTAGTTCTTATATTTGAATATATATGTGAGTAATAGAAGATATATCTAATACCCAACTTAAAGATATAGAAAAAAACATACCTAAGATTTTATTGTGATTATTCTTAGTATAGTTATTATTCCATTATCTTAGATTACCACATGAAAGATATACTTCACTTTTTTCCTTTCCTTATCATTGTAACTTCTTCTTATCAGAATGATGGAACTTAGGATCCATATATATAGAATGGGACTTGGGGACCTTTTCCTTTTTTTTCCTTTTTTTGTTCACAATAAGGATCGTAGGATTTTCATGCCTCATTTCCATATCAATATATAAAATTAACATAAGAAGTTCTGAAAGAGTCTTCTCACTATTTCTCATGTTATAATACACAATGAAACTAGAGAATCCTTTAGGTAGTGAGAATATAATGATATTATAAAAACTCGTAATTAGTATAAATATTATATAGATCATTAGTGATGCCCCCTTGGAGTTTGTGGTTGGGGATTAAGTCCTTTTGCTAATTTCTCCATTATTAAATCATAAAATAGTTGGGAAGTAATGGATTTCATATCCTTGACATGTGTGACCTTTCTAAATAACTAGAAATGTGGGATAAGTAGTGTATTTCTTGGATTCAAAACTAAGATAAAATGTGTTTCACGATGTAATTCATGTTTCATGATTAGTGAAATATCAATCGAGTACTTCATATATTTTTCAATGATACGTGGTTTAGTTGCATCTTGATATAAAATTTGTAGTGAGACTAATGTAGATTTTTGTTTAAATAAGATAAGGTCTTTAGGGGATAGAGTATTATATTAGTGAAATTATCATGATAACATTGTAGATCCCATAAAGATACATGGTATAGAAGAATTCATATGTGATAAAAATGTTCAAATCTTTTAGTAGAGAATTCTACTCGATTACATCATGAGGGACTAAAGTCTTGTGGTGGGGATAATTTTAGCATTCTCAAATTGGTATGTAACCATTCCTTTGATTTTATTAGATTTTAAGTAAAAAACAATAGTTTTTAGTTATTTTAGGAAAATTCATTGGGTATGTTTGTAATTAAATTACTGTATAGGATAACCACGAATTTAAAAAAAACTTATGGTAAAAAGAAATTCATGTTTTTATGTAAAAAATAAATAATTGTGAATTCTAAACATACTTTTGATTTAAATATTCATAATATGATTTAATAATTATAAATTTTCCACCGTTTTCCACCATTTAATTCATAAACTGGATTTCACTAACCCTAGGGACTATTTAGGTGAATTCAAGAGCTTTTATTCATCAAATTATTACTCTCTTGGAAATTAAATAGATTTATCTGAGATTAAAGGTAATAAATACTTAATCTATTATCTATATTTTTATTTCCCTCTTAGAAACTCTGTAATAAGGATTTAGATATTTAAGTAAATTAATTTTGAATATAAATTGAGAACTATGATTAT
This sequence comes from Viscum album, assembly GCA_963277665.1. NCBI lineage: Eukaryota > Viridiplantae > Streptophyta > Magnoliopsida > Santalales > Viscaceae > Viscum > Viscum album. The sequence continues at coordinate 225,140,400 of OY728159.1, read as the reverse complement.
GATGATTGAAGGGTTATATTAAAGGAGAAATATTTGATTATGGATTTTAAAATTCTCTAAATTTCAGCAAACATAGGTGGATTATACCCTTTCCTGTGATGTTTATTGATTTATTTATGTATCAGTGAAGTGATTTTCAATAAATTTTTCATTGGTCATGATGAAATATAAATTTTTCCCATTTTAATTATTGTAATTTAATGTAAATAAACCAATTTATATCATAAATCCTAGTCTCACAATTAATTTCCATAAATTTTGGAATTTTGGAACTTAAATGAAAATTGTCCTAAAACATAGATTTTAGTGTTTAATTAATTTTTATAATATTTATTTTCCTAGATAAATCTATAGATTGTGTTTTTCATTTTGAATAGGTAGAAACTGGCCAAACCAAGCCTTAAAATTAAAGGAAATCAAGAAGGTCGTGATTATTTTTTTCTATCATAGGCCAAAACATATGGAAATCATATTCTATAATATATGACTTTTATGATGAAATAATTCTATCATAAACAATAATAATTCCCTAATTTTACCCCATAATGTTTTCCCATGGAGTAATATCTAGTTATCATTGACTATGATACCACCGCTGGATATGACAGATATGTATCAAAGGACGCATCATAAAAACATCAGAGAGGATTATCAATCCATGAATTATAATTAAACTATATTATTAGATATAATCCAATATAAATTTCATATATACCAATATGTTTGTTAATCCACGATGTTCAATTTTTTATGATGATCTACAGTTCTCAATAAGAAATATCACCTATTATGATTTCCCCATAATCAATACAACATGATAGGTTAGTGAAAGAAATACAAGGCACTCACATATTGAAACCAAGTATATGGTTAAACTACTAACAATGTCAGTATATTTCCAATTATTGATTCATATCAATATATCATATTATTACATGTCACCACTCATGACACAATCTCTTCCTCTAACATAATGGAATCATTGATTTTGAGTCTAATAAAGACAGCAATAATCCAATGGTGCATCTTGATCCAATATAAACATATGAGATTGATCCCAAATGTGGTCCACCCAAATCATCTAAGGGTTATGGATACTCTAATAGCACTACGAACATTTTTTAACATCATTTGAAGTCATGGATTTCATCTCTTATATCACATGGATTCCATGAATCCTTAATGTAAAATAAATAAATTCCCCTTTTTGTCTTTCCAAATTGGAAAATACATAAATAGAGATTCTACATGGTCAATATCCATGAAAAGGGAAGACATCCATCATGGGATACATGAGGACAATTATCAATATATGGAGAAAGAAACTAAAATATATCCATGTTTGATCATTACTTAATAAGCACCATTACATGTGGAGTACATCACAATGAAGACTGTGTCTATTTGGGGGGACTTGGTTCCCTTTTGTGAGGGTTTTATCATAAAGTGATTAACTAGTTTATTTCCTTTTTTTTCATTTTAAATGTGTGTACTTTTTAAATATTTTAATCAAAGTTAAGTATTATTATTTTCTAGATAGTGATCTCTAACTTTCATGATAGTGAGAGAATAAACTAGGGGGTTACTTCTTAGAGGATTTCAATAGTCTCTTGGGTATTTAAATCTTATAATTTACATTTTTTTGAATATTTGGAAACTCAAAGGAAGGATAGGGTGGGGTTTGGTGACAGTTTCCCTTATCTTTATCTCCATTTATTTTATTTCTTTTTGTGAAAATAAATTTTCTCTCCATTTAATCACTAACCATTATATGGTGGAACCAGTAATTCAATGAGGACTGGGTTTATGATTGAAAACTATTGAGGCTAGTGATAAACTCACAATATATTGAGGTGTTACACTCTCACATATTTTGTGTTAGTGGAATATAGTCCACTAGTGGTACCTGTGTGTATTATATGTGTGTAGAATCGGTGCAATAAGGATGAGTGTGTGAATTTTGTGGGCATAATCATAGAGTTAGAATATTCATGATTTTTTAATGGTAGTAAAGGATAATTAATTTTATATTAAGTATTAACTACCTTTATTCTATTTTTTATGTTTTTTTATTATATTATGAATCCATTACAATCTTATTTATCTCATGAATACTTAATTTTTATGACTCCTTTTTTTAGTTTTTATAATTTATTTTAATATAATTAATCTGTTAAAACTGTAGACTAGTGTTTGGGAGTGACTCACCTTGAGAGACAAACTTGTTCTACCAATATAGTGTATTCTAGGTGTATTTTAAATATTATTCTAGACTAACACATTATAGTTAATATAAAAAATATTATGTTGTTTTGGGGGATAAGTTATCTCCCTCATTACTATAGCAGCGGCGACACTGTAGCAGCGGAGGCACTATAGCAGGTACTGCAGCAGTGGTGGTACTATAGCAGGTATTGTAGCAGCATGGGTACTGTAGCGGTACTGTTCACCAAGGGGTCATTTAGGCCAAAAAATGGGCTTTCAAGCCTTGTATTCAGGCCACTTGGCCTTGGGCCTTCAGGCTATGTAATGGGTCTCCCTCTACCCACACTAAAGAGGACTTTGATTTGAATAATAAATTGAGGCTTCGGCCCCAACCTTTAAAAAAAATATTCTTAACATGTCTACTCATAGGTCTACAAGAAACATGGAATGAAAGTTGAGCTTATATAAGGATAGAGTTCCATTTTGAATTATTTTTACTCAAATTATATTGAAGATGAATAGAGAACTCATTTATCTTATGATTTTTTATAGATTTATCTGGTATATGAATTCCTTTAGAATGTTATGAATCAGGAGTGGAATCACCGATTGAGGAACATATAGAGTACCTAAATTTCATTATTGATCATTTAAAGGGAGAAGATGGAGAAGAGGGTGAGGAACTGAATACCAAGCTCCCGCCTGACTTAGACCACGGTTAAAAAAAGTACAAACAAAGTTATTGGATGATAGAAGATAACTTTTTAGAGGAGGTACTTAACAATAAAGTGAAGATATTGTGTCCATTGGTCTTATGCACCATGATTTTATAAGACACTAGAAATATAAGAGTTTGGTGGTTTCTTCTCAAGACACCACATCCCCTATATACTGGAGATGAGATGTTGATTGTCATGAACTAACCCACCAGTGACTACATGGATGATATTTAGATGATTATTATACCTTATTCCCACCTATAATAGTCCAAGGTCTAGTGACTAGCATCGAGTAGGCATACCACACACAAGGGAGGCCATAACCAAAAGTACATGTACACATGCACAAATCTCCATACTCCAGTATAATGTAGAAGGTAAAAGATTGATATTGTAACTGCATACATAAAATCTAATCACACGTCATGGTATGATAAAAGAGTACAAAAATGTAAAAGGGGCCAAATATAATCCCACTAATTTTGAAAAATAATACGACCTACTGAATAAAGAGGACTACTACAAAAATGAAACTTCTGGCTCTGTCAGCTATCCGTCTAGCCCAATTAAACTCTACCTTCTCTTTGTTCACTTAAAACTCTATTGAAAGAATTTTCATTTTCATAATACATGACATATGGGTAATATCCCATGTAGGGTTGAGTATAAACATACCCATTAGGACACCCCAAAATCACCAAACACAAGGCATCAATGGGGGAGTCAACTCTAAATCACAAAATTAAGGAGGATAATCAAGATAATCCAGACATTCTAAAGGAAGTATCCAAGTCTCAATGTGAGGAATGTCCTCATTAACAGCCTAGTAATTTTGCTCAAGGCTCCAAGATAACACTCATCCAAGATAAATCACTCATTGGGTTACACTGAAACGGATGCCACTCATGTGAGAGGTCATACATGTTGGGCCTTTCCATATAAAAAACAAATAAATTAAGAGGGATCATCCAAGATACTCATAAAATTTAACTGCACCTTATCAAGAGATAAAAAAATTTGATACACAGATAGTGGATCACACCTAGGGCCAATGGGGGATACTTGTACCTAACTATAATAACCCACAAGGTAGGGGATTGAACAGATGGTAGGTAGGTCATGTGATACCTAACCCTACCTAGGGAAATATGGGAATGGGGATCCATCCCTAGGCCTTGTAGAGGGATACCTTTAATAATCTACCAAGGGGATATTATGTATGATGCTCAGGACTAGATGTCGTATTGAACCCTTATAAGGGAAGACTAATAACCCCCCCCCCCCAGTATAAGAGAACACAACCATACTAAAATGAAAACCACAATGAATACATTTAGGGCTCTGACTTTCCCTAAAATAAGTACATGGTGTGTTTTAGGGGTACGAGGAATGTCTATCTATAATTCTAGGCCTAACTAGGTCCTTCCATCTCACATGAAATTTTTTTCTTCATACAGTGCATGTTGTGAAAACACACAATGTTTATAGTTCTGGATAGGTACCTAGGCAAGTGTCATATACTCACATTTTTGTACTATTTTAAGTACATGGTGTGTTCACAAACACACACAACGTATGGGGTCACATGGATTCTTCAGTGTGTACTCTCTATACAAGTTGATCTATCTAGTTAAGTATTACATGCTATGTGATATTTTACTTCCATGAAAAACCTATTTACTTCATAGAAAAGGCTACATGATGTGTTTTTTCATGAAGTACATACCATGTAGTTAGGAAAAAATCAGAATTCTAGATTCGTTTATGTGTTACATCCCATACTATCATATGATTTTCTTCTAACATGAATCCTTCCTATAATGCTTGGATCCACATTAACTGAGCCTATGTCATCTCCATTGGCTAGATTCTAGCCACCCTTTTCTTGAAAATCTCCCTTCGTTACACCTCTAGAGTATCCTCACGATCCACCTCACAAAACAACCATCATCTACACCACCATTGGATTTTTTTTCATTAATATAATTCATCTATTGCATATATAATCCTCTCAAAAAACTAAAATAATGATTCATTAAACCAAATATAAATTTCACAATGATCTGGTTCTTGGGTATAATCAAATCATCGGTCAATCGAAATACCAATGATGAAAATCAAAGAATCAAGGGGAAAGGCATGAAACAAAAAAGTGTGAAAAACTAACAATTATATTGTTAAGATTGGTAAACATCATAAATGTAATAATGATAGATCATTGAGGTAAAATAATCATAAATTCCAAATTCTATAAATAAAATAATCAATTTTCTAAATCAATAATGAACAATCCATGAATTAGTTTTAAATGAATTAATTTACATTCTTCTCAATAATAAAGAACAGATAATTAAACCATCAAAATAAAAATCCCCACCTTATATTGGATCAATCATTAGAGGAGAATTATTCTACAATTATTGAAGTTGAAGAATTCACTATGTTCATCATTGTCTCTAAGAATTCTTACCTTCAATCATTGTCAATAAATAATCCCACAGCCATTCGTCATTGGTCTCCTCCATATAATATATAGGTTTATGAAGAAAATCCTAGGATGTGGCCATAAAATTCCTTAAAGGGAGGAGGATTAAATTTGGGAAAATAATATATAATAAATTATTTAATTAATTTATTCATCTATTATTTCACCTTTGACTACACTTAAATGAAATTTTTAATGCACGCAAAATTTATGTCACACCTAAGGTATAACCTGCATTCTGGATTTAATAGAGGTATTAGTTTTCCCACATGAGACTCTAATCAGGAGATACTTTATTATTTCCAAAAATAATAATGTGTGTGTGTGATATATTATATTTAATATTTTTAATATATCAATACTGATCCTCTTAAGGGCTCGAAACTTCACACCAATTTTGTTCCTAACTCTAAAAATATTATTCGATGTTTTCAAAAGTTTCAAACAAAAAATTTAGATTCATTCCATAAATATTTTCCAACATAACTGTTAAAAATGTTTCTCTTCCATGGGGGGTTAAATCGAGTTCCTTTATCCCTTCCCTTTTCTTTTCCCTTATTTTATTTTAATATGTTTACTTATATATTTTTTCTCATAGGATTAAAGAAACACCAATGGAAAAGAGATCAATTATAGATGTCACTAGATAATTACAAGGTTATATTATTCTAACTCACTTGTTATTTACTATCCCATACTATAGGTATATGTGATTCAATGAGAATTAGTAAATATTAAAGAGCCCTTAGATATTGCAAAACCCTTATAAATTAAATTGAAAAAGGGAAAGTTTTGAGTTCTTGAAGTGATTAATTTATGAGTTTGAATTGTTTTTATGTTTTATTTACTGAGAACATTCTCATGGATTAGTTGAAAGAACATTTATGTTGATAAAAAAATTAATATTTTTTTTTGAGATGAAGTTAATCATGATGTGAAGGAGGAATTTTTTTATGATGATGTTTAACATAAAAGTATCATGGCCCAATATAAATTTTTAAACCATGATTTTGATCATAATGAATTGTAAGGAATAGGATGCACCATGATAGGAATACATAGGAATTAATTTCCTCACTAGTTTTGGTAGTGGAGAACAATCACAACATCAATATTATTCTCACACTGCAAACAAGAACATCATGCTGCAACTTCCTGGCCATAGAAGTTTAGTGCAATTCTGGAGTTGAGAAGGTGAATCAACCACATTGTACTATGTTATGTTGTTTCACAAGGATAGTCAAAGAGGGATACTAAAATAATGGGAAATCATTTTAAATATATATCAGATTAAGAATCTATGCCACAGCTGATATCTATTGGGATTGTGAAGTTTTTTTCAAGTAACCAGAAGTTCACTCATCAGATATTCATAATCTGGTAGTTCGATTTGGACTTTTTAGAAAAATCGTAGTAGAAACCTTTAGCGTAAAATTCATATTATCAAAGTTCACAAAACACTTATGTATGATGTGAAAGATGGTCTTTAGGCATCGCAAACAGTGTACCAACTAGGACAGTTGAGTTAGTGGAAGTATCAGTTGAACAAAGAAGTCAACAAATGATAAACTACAAATGTCAGAGGAATGTTCTACCTTTTTTATTAGTAATGAACCTCTATATAATGAGGGGGGACAACTGCTAATATAGGTCTTGATATTACAGTATTGTATTACAAAAGTGTAACACTTGATTTCTTAGCTACAGTGATTGTAAATATTTTACTTCTGGTAATACAAAGAGTTTTCAGTTTTATCCTATGGATGTAGGATAAAATTATGAACCACATAAAGTTGGTGTTTCGTATTTTTTTGCTGATTATATGAATTGAGTGATTTTTTGAGTGTATGTGATTAATATTTTTGAGTGGTGATTAGAGTGGAAATTGAATTCCTAATTCTAGTACTCTAATACAGAAAGGGAAGATCTGGTAGCTATAATTCTTATGTGCAGAACTCTAAGTGGATATGACTTTCTAGTTAACACATAGTTCAACCATCTAGTGGTTGTATCATATTTTCTAGAAATATTCTTCCCAACAAGTTTTATCAATGGGATACTTGTTTTGGAAACACTCATAATCTCATGTAACTTTCTCACTAGCCATAGATTCATATTGAATTTTAGTTGGTTAAATTATCATCAGAAGATATGAAAATAGATGAAGGAAATTTTTGGATCATTTAACTTAACAGAACTGAATTTGGTTTCTAGAAGATGTAGATAGAGGTCTATTTTATCCTACAGGATCTCAAACTTCTATTGGGTGTGAAAACAAACAAAATAGAGAAAGGAAGATGGGAAATGTTTGACCAAAAATCATTAGGCTTGGTGAGGATGAAGTTAGTACAAAATGTATCCTTTAATATCTAGGAGAAGAAGGCCAAAAATTCCCTTTTGGCTACACTGGTGGAGATGTAAAAAAATATAAACCCTTAAAAAATCATTCTTGGTGAGGTGTTTTTCTATCTTGAGGATATCATAAGTACTATTAGTATCAAATCATGTAAACAATTTCAACATGATCAAAATCTAGCTCAAATCAATGATAGCAACATTCACTGATGATGTGTGGGATATTCTACTTTATTCATAATTATCAAAATCATGGGATAAATAAGTTATAGTGTTAATTAATTCCCATGTAAAGTATAATCTTTTATTTATGGATGTATGAAATTTGAACATTAATTAGGAGATCAAGTTCAAGAACCTTCTGGTAGTTCTTTGAATACAAATTGACGGTGATTCTCACCTAATTAGAAGAATTGTCAATAATTGGAATAAAATTCCATAGAGAAGATACATGGAATGTTGACTGGTCTAGGTATTATCTGTTGGAACTGTGGTAAGAAATGAAATATTTAGATTAACTATAGAAATCCCAAGGGATACATTGGAAGGATAAATTTCAGAAGTTTAAAATTTGTTAATGTAGTGGAAATAGCCATCTATTTATCACTCATTATTCATTATTTGGTGGAGTCATGGGTTTTTTACTTTGATGAAACCTTCCGCTCATTGCATCATCATGAATTTATGACAAACTATGTATCAGGATGCTTTGAGGATATTCTTTTAATAGATGATAAAGTTTTTGAAGTGGTTGGAAAAGGATATTTAATTATCCAAATGCTAAATGGAAGTATTATTCGGTTTAAAGGAGTGAGAAACATACCGAGTCTCACGAGGATTATCATTTTAGTGTGACATTTATATAATTAAATATTTGGTACTAATTTCAACAATTGAGTCTAGAAAGTGACTTAAGGGTCTATAGTTGTCCTATGGGGAGTAAATGGTGTGGCCTTTTATCCGATTGTAAGTTAAGATGGGAGTGTTATGGAAAAATTTCATCCTCTAAAGATTTTGAGGTATGACATTGTAAATTAGTTCAACTTAGTGAGGATAACATGAATATTTTAATAGAAAAGGGTATTCTAAAGCTAAATCATACAACTATTAGAAGTTGTGAGAGTTGTTTTGTTAGAAAGAAAAAGAGGGTCTCATTTAATTTTAATAGATGGAAGCCCAAAAGCCAAAAGTTGGAGATTTTCCACACAGATGTATAGAGATTCCTACCACGGTTTAATCTCATGGAGGATCATGATACTTTGTCACATTTATTGATGATTCCATTAGGATTTTATGCGTTTATTTCATTAAAAATAAATATGACGTGTTAGATGAATTTGTATAGTTGAAATCCATGGTGGAGTTAGAAATTGATTGAAAATTGAAGTGCCTCAAGACTAATAATTATGGTGAATAAAATGGTAGCAATGTCCATAACTTATGTCGAATGAAGGGTATCAGGCTTAAGAGAATAGTAACTAGAACTCCACAATAGAATGGAGTTATAGAGAGGATGAACTTAAATTTGATAGAAAGAGTTAGATGCATGTGTGGGAACTCCAGTATGCCCAACAATATCTAGGTAGAAGCAATTTAAATAGAATTGTACTTGGTAAACGGAAGTTTGGCCTCTGTGGTGGCATAGATTCTACCTAAAAAACTTTTTTCTTATAAGATTTTGTAATTTTTATACATCAAAATTTTCTATTGCATAGTGTATCACTACTACAAATTAGGCATTTAACAACACTGGTATTTATCAGCGCTAGAAAAAAGAACTGATAAATGACATCTTTATCAGTGCTAAAAAAATCGTTGATAAATTTAAACATTTACCAATGATTTTTTTATCACTGATAAAGTGTCGTTTTATCATCGCTTAATTTTTAGCGATGATAAAGGGTATTCTACTTTATTTTTAGTGCTGATAAAGGGTAACCTTTATCAACACTTTATTTTTATCGCTGATAAATGGTACCCTTTATCAATGCTATATTTTTACCGCTCATAAAAGAATCTTTTATCAACGTTTTTTTAGCGCTAATAAATTTCCAAATAAAAAAATAAAAAAAATGAGTTTATTAAAAATAATATTATAAATTTTATTAATTAAATAATTATTGATAAAAATGAAAAAATTGATTATACTATATATAAATTATAAATACTAATAAATAGTATGTATTAAATATATAGATTTATTCAAAATGAAAATTAAACTAATTAAAATTAAAGATAAGTAAAATGAGAAAAATATTAAACATTTTATTAATTAGATGATTATTTATACTGTTAATAAATATTATATATTAAATATATATATATATATATTAATGTATATAAATGTGATTTATACAATACAAAATATTATTTGTGTTTTACATTAAATAGTAATGTATTTAGTGAATAATGGTTTATAAATAAAAATCAATATTAATTAAAAATACTGACTAATTGTATCGAGTAATGGATATAATTGAATGTCGTTTGATTTTTCAATTTATAACATAGATCAAACATATTATATTGATTTCACATATACATAATTAATGCATTTTTATATACATACGCACACATGAAAATATTTTTTTTGGAATTTAATCAATTTACATTATTTATTTTATATATATTTATTTACTATGTTTTAATATTTTCAATATGTATTCATCTATATTTCAATATATATCCATTTTTTAATGATTTATATTAATCAAACTTATCCAAATTTTCAATATATTGAACTTTTTTTTATCCATCCAACGGCCCGAAGGCCTAAAATTTTTTATTTATTATAAAGCAAACCCCTTTTAAAGGAAGAAAGGGGAACCCAAACAGACTTCATGACCATAAACAAATCACAACCCAAAGGTCTTAATGAGTAAAAATAGACTGACAACATGGAGCGGCCCCTCCCCAGCATTTGAATGTGAAAAAGCTCTTCACATTTGCATAGCTGGTCAGCAAGCAAGTGTCCTGTGTCAAAGCATAGGCCCGATCCGATGGCAGCACCATACCCTCTCAAACATCCAAATCCAAAAAGCTCTGTAAAGATGAACAACCAGCTCTTGAACCTCCTCTAGGGCCTATTCCATATGGTCGAGTCTGAATGCATCATCATTCCAACACAAACCAATAATAACATCAAGGAAGAAAACCATCACCACCAGCTCAGAATGACACATGAAGAAGAAACAATGAATCATCACCGCAAATGACCCTGCCACAATGATCCCATAGTAGCCCTACAACACCTCAATAGAAAGCAATCCAAAGATCAGGCACTCCAAGATGTAAGGTGCCGAGTCATCGCCACCTAGGGCTGGAAGACCCAGAAACCATACCACAGAAGCACCACCGAGGAGGGGATCCAAGTCGATCTGAACCAGAAGCGCCACTCTAGGCTGAAACTGGAAAGATTTGAACATAGGAGGGACCCTCACCAGCTGTCGAGACAGACGAAGCCACCGAACAATGAGAGGGAAACAGCGAACCATGAGAAGGACCATGTCAGCAGCTCCAAAACCACAAATTGAACAAAAAACAGCCGAAAACAAAAACCACCCCATCACCATATCATAGACGCCATCACGAAAAACCAAGAGGAGAAAATACACCGCTAGAAGTCAAGACCAAAAAGCCTCCCCCCTTCTAGCCATTGTGGAGACAACGCCTCACCTCACCTCACCGGAATGCCAGAACCGATGCAAAGCCGTAGACCAGATCCACCCCGGAGGCCGAAAACTCTGAGCTGAGTCGCAGACCAGATCCACACCGAAACCATCGCCAGGCTGTGCCAACTCGGAACCGACGACCCGCAGACCAGATCCACACCGGGAGCTAAAAACACCGAGCCGCACCGGAGCATATGAACCTGTCGCCGCACCTCGCCGACCCCGAGCCGAGGAAGACAACGCCGAGACTCCCGAGCACACCAGATGAGGGGAGGAGAAAACGTTGAAAGGGGGAACCCTAGCCGCTACTCCGAGAAATTAGATGTCTCTCTGAGGCTCCTGTTTGATCGTACTTATTTTTAATAAATCAATTTTTCTCATTTTTAACATGCATGAACTTAAGATTAAATATTCAATAATAATGTTAAAAATACATTTGTAAAAAAATATTTATAAATAAATATATTTATAAATATATATTTATTGTTTTTATACATTTATAATTATAAATAAATAAATAATATTTTTAAAAAAGTATTTATATAATTATAAATAACTAATTATAAAATTATAATAAATTTATTTAAATAATGAATATATTTACTGTTTATATATATATATATATAATTATATAAATATATATAATGACATAAATATTATTTTTTTTAAATTATTTATACCATTATTAATAAATAATTATATATTCAAAGAATTATAAAATTATTATTTTATAAAAAGTATTATTATAAGTATTATAATTATATATAATAATTATACTTTTTTAAAAAGTATTATTTAAAAAAATTATTATAAGTATTTATCAGTGATTTTTTAGCACTGATAAAGATTCATTTTATCAGTGCTTATTAACTTGGTGCTGATAAAAGGTATCTTTATCAGTGCTTTTTTTAAGCACTGATAAAAGTGTCACAATCTATTTTAAAAACTCTAACCATCGTAAACCAGTTCACGATATCTGAAGCTCTCTGTAGAAGCGAGCTATTATTGGTGCTCCTTTTTGTCGAATCCAATCTTGAATTTAGGCTATAAGTAAAGCTCCAGCTATTCCAAGGCTTTAATCCAAGTCTTGAGCAATTCAAGGGTTGAACGCAACCACAACTTGAATGAAATCTAGGTTTTTTGATATCTATAATTTCCCTCAGTTATCCACTGAACCTTCTCATCCCACATTTGTGTATCGTAACAAGTCTAGTTTCACTATCCTATAATAAAACAACCCAAAATTCATTGGTTTTTAGATTTATTGAAGTATCATCTTCCTCGATATCATGTGGGTCTCCTTGGGACAACATTGGTACTGTGCGACTTGAAATATGTCAAACCCAATGTTGGGTCATACTGTTGTGAGGTATAATAGGCTCCCAATAACTATATTCCATGACATCTACCACTTTTCAATCATCAACTTTTGAAAAATTCAACCATATAGCGGTTGGTGTTGTCATTGGTTTTGAATATTACATTGAAAATCACTTGGATGGTGAAATATTTGACATAATTGGGGTTTTATATTATGTCATGCAGCAATTGGCACTAAGAGGGTTGAGTGAGGGGAACTGAAATATAGGTTTACCCCCTTTTATTTAAAAGGTAATTTTGGAAGTTGTTTCTAAAAAATGGATGATGAAATATCTGAAACATGGGAACAACTATATAATGATTTTTACATGAAATTTTTTCCTAGGATAATGAGCACTGAAATATAGTGTAAAATTAATGGATTTAATTAGGATTACTGTAAACTATTTCATGAGTCTTGGGATAGATTTATGGGTCACTTATGAAATGTAATAATAAAATGATTCTGATGAATCTGTAAAATCAGATGAGAAAAAACATTATATATGTTTGATTTATTGTCTTATTTATTTAACTACTTTTTGAAAAAATATAATGTTTTTAGTTTTTATTTTTGAAATATTTCAATTTGAATTTAAATAATATGACTTAAATGATATAAAAATTAAAAAAAAAGAGGTTTAAGGTTTTATAATCCTTGGACTATATTATACATGAAAAAACTGATTTTGAGATAAAATGTAATTGATATTTTGATTTTGGTTATTGAAATATAGTCAGAAAATAAAAAATTGGAATGAGTCATTTTCTAAGAAAAATATCAACATCGTGGTGTTTTAAGAAACAAAATACTATTTCATTATGTGGTGCAGAAGAATAATACATTTTTTATAGAATTTATTGTTCTCATTCCTTTAAGATTGATCAATTTTTTTCTAAATTTGATATTTTCTTTAAAAAGTAACTTATTTAATGAGAAAAGTTTTCTCTTATTTATATTTTAAATAATATTTGAAATCATTCAAGAATAAATCTTATACCACTAGATTTAACTAATTTTTATAAAATAAAATATTAACATTTATTGATGTAAATTTAATAAATATGTTTTAATAGAATATATTTTATTGAAAAACATATTATTTTTCATAGATAAAATCATTACACCTTTAGAATCCCAATTTAAGTCAACCTTATTAGTTTGGATTTAATAATTTCATGCCATGTTATGTTCACTGTGAATTCTTAATTCTATTGAATTTTATGGTTTACTAACATAAACTTAAATCCATTTTTTATGTCCTTCTAGTGGTAATATGATTTCCCATAGATGTGACCATCTCAATTACATGAAATAAAAAAATGTTTCATTACAATACATTATCATGACCTTTTATGTTAAGATCTTTACAGAATTAGAAAAAAAAATTAACTAAAAAACTCATGTATTTTTAAACTAATGGACATTTTTTGGAACAATAAATGCAATAACTTGATCCATAAGAATCCTTCATTGTTCTTATTTAGATCAAGATCCTCACATCACATTGTTCTTATTTAGATCAAGCACCCCTTGCATAGATTTGATCCAATTATCATTCTTTTCAATCGCTCCAAATGATTTAGGCTCTACTTGGGAAAAAATTATATTTTATGTAAAGACTTACTCCTTTAATTTTTCACCAAAACTTTCTAATCACCAATAGAATTTTATTCATTGATTTTATCCTTGATTATATTTCTTATAGTTGATAAAAATATATCCACATTTGAAATGAAAAACCACTCATTAATACTTCTTAAAAATCACTTCATTTATTTCATCACACATCTAATAAACACTATGTATATTTTACTTTAATCCATATAAAATGGATAATTCTTTAACATTTCCTTTTGGTTCTACCCTTAGGAATATATGATTACCATCCATGTAATTATCACAAATGGGAGGAATTCACCTTTGATAATGAATATCTTATGTGTATTTATTTATTTATTTTACAAAATAAATATTTTATGAACCCAATATGATATCTTTACTTTCTCTCAGACGATTCAAAGCTTCAATCCAATGTATCTTATTTTATCCTCATCCTCATCACTCATTGATTGGTTGTTTGGAGATATCTATTTGTTTTTTTATCTTCATTCTTACTTTACCATTGGCATATCCTTGTGGTCAATAATGATTACATAGTAAAATCATTATCCATAGAATTAATGTATTGTTTCATATTTATATTTAATTTATTTTTTTCATTATTACTCATATAATATTTATCTAATATTTATAAGTTAATTTCATTATAATTTTTATTTGATACTTATTCAATTTTTTTCACAGTTTGTTTGGGAAGTCATGTTTTTCTTTCAAATATCTACAACAATCCATAAAACAGGTAAAATTATTCTTTCTTCCAATGTTACCACGTTTTCCATATTCATTGTCTTTCTTTGTTGAACTGCCAACACTGCATATTGATTCAATGTTGTTAGCTGAAAAAAAATCTCATTGTTAAAATCTAGGATATTAGAGGAATATCATGTGCCCATTATGGTGACTTCTCATGATATAATGAGAAAATGAGCTTCTTCTTCTCTTCTAACATTCAACAACGAGAAAAAAAATCCACTAAGAACATCGAGTTAATATGTAGTGTTGGCAGTTTGATATAGAAAGACAATGGAAATGTGGTTACATTGGTAGTTGGGATTTTTTTGAGACTTTTGTATGTGTAAGAATCCGCTACACCTCAATCCAACACACGATGTGATAGGTATGACTCCAAGTGCTTCTTTTTGTTTAAAATTAACATGAAATTTAGTAAAAAGGACAACTAACATACTCAAAATCAAGAAAAAAATTTACAATTATTTTGATACTTTAGATCAATAATCCATAAGTCATTTGGGATGTGTAGGAATCAGCATCACCTCAATTTGACACACAGTGTGACCACTATGACTCAATGTGTCCCTCATCGGTTTAAAATCGATAGTTTAGTTCAAAAAAATCACTCATTGAAAATAAATAAAACATGATCAGATTTTCTTGATAATTTATGACATCAATTCATAATTAATTTTTGATGTGTAGGAATCAATCTCACATCAAACCAATACATGATGGGATAAATATAGTTCAAAGTGCATGTTTCTAGTTTAAAATGACATTTTAGTAAAAAAAGCAACGTACTCAAAACCAAAGAAATGAATTGGTATTGTTTTGATACTTTATTAAAATGATCCATAAGTCATTTTAGGTGTGTAAGAATCAATTATACCTCAATATGATGAACGGTGTGACCTGCATAACTCAAAGTGTGCCTTTTTATTTAAAAATGGCATCAATTTTAATAAAAAATACAACTAACCTACTCAAAACTAAGAAAATTCATTCATATTGTTTTTATACTTTAGTAAAACAACCCATAATACATTTAAGATGCGTAGGAATTAGTTGTACCTCAATCTAATGAATGGTGTGACCGATATGACTCAAAGTACATCATTTTATTTAAAATTGACATAAATTTTAATAAAAAGGACAATTGGCCTACTTAAAATTGAGAAAACACATTTATATTGTTTTTATATTTTAGGTAAATGATCCATAAGTTATTTTTCACTTGTAGGAATCAGTCACACCTCAATTCGATACATGATGTGCCCGGTATAACTCAATGTGTCTGTTATTAGTTTAAAATTGATAGTTTAGTTCAAAAAATGTCACTCAGTGAAAACTAGAAAAACATGCTCATATTTTCTTGATAATTTAGGAAATTTATTCATAAGTCATTTTTGATGTGTAGGAATCAATCTCACATCAAACTGATACACTATGTGATCGATATGAGTCAAAGTGTGTGTTTCTAGTTCAAAATGACATTTTAGTAAAATTGAAAAGTGATGTAATCAAAACTGAGTAAATAAATTCATATTGTTTTGATACTATATGAAAATGATCCATAATTCATTTGGGATGTGTAATAATTATCCACACCTCAATCTGATGCATGGTGTGATCGATATGACTCAAAGTGTGTCTTTTTATTTAAAATTGACATCAATTTTAGTAAAAAGGGAAACTAACCTACTAAAAATTGAGCAAACACATTTAGATTGTTTTGATACTTTAGTTAAATAATTCATAAGTCAATTTTGATCTGTAGTAATCAGCCTCGCCTTAATCTGATACACGATGTTCCAGTATGACTCAATGTGTCTGTTATCTGTTTAAAATCGATAGTTTAGTTAAAAAAATATCACTAAATGAAAACCAAGAAAAAAACCTTGTATTTTCTTGATAATTTAAGACATTAATTCATAAGTAATTTTTGACATGTAGAAATCTATCTCATGTCAAACCGATAAACGATGTGATCAGTATGAGTCAAAGTGTGTGTTTCTAGTTTAAAATGACATTTTAGTAAAAAAGACAAGTGATGTACTCAAAACTGAGTAAATTCATTAGGATTGTTTTGATACTTTATAAAAACAACCCATAATCCATTTGGGACAAGTAATAATTATCCTCACCTCAATCTGACACACGGTGTGATCGATATGACTCCAAGTGCATCTTTTTATTTAAAATTGACATAAATTTTATTAAAAAGGACAACTCACCTACTCAAAACTGAGAAAACAAATTCAGATTGAGTTGATACTTTAAAAATGATCCATAAGTCATTTTTTATGTTTATTAATCATTCTAACCTCAATTTGATACACGATGTGTTTGGTATGAATCAATGTGTCAGTTATCAGTTTAAAAATAGCATTTTAGTTCAAAAAGTGTCACTCACTAAAAATTGAGAAAACATGCTTGGATTGTCTTTATAATTTAGGAAAATGATTCATAAGTCAATTGAGATGTGTAGTAATTGGTATCACATTAAACTGACACATTATGTGACCGGTATGATTCAAAGTGCATGTTTCCAGTTTAAAATGACATTTTAGTAAAAAAGACAAATGATATACTCAAAATTGAGCAAACACATTCAGATTGTTTTGATAATTTATAAAAATGATTCATAAGTCATTTGAGATGTGTAAGAATCATCCACACCTCAATCAGACACATGGTGTGACTGGTATGACTCTGAGCATTTTTTTTCAATATATAAGTATCACTTTAGTTTAAAACATGCATCACATCAACAAAACTGAGCAAAAGAGCCTAGATTATTTTCTCTTCATTTAAATTCTATATTCATACTTGATTTTTCTGATTTTGTGGTGTTGCGGTGTGCCATTACATCATATTGTGCTGGTGCTTCAGCGTGATGTAACAACACACTGCAGTATGCCCCTTTATCATCGCTTATAAAAGTGATGATAAAGAATACCTTTATCGACACTTCTATAAATATTGATAAAGTACCCCTTTATCGGTTATTTTTTAGATCTAATAAAAGACTTGGGTTTTTAATATTTCTCCAGTTGTCAGTGCTTCTCTAGCACTGATAAAGGCCATTTTTAGCATTGTTAAAGGTCGATTTTGTATTAGTGTATGCTCTTATTGATACTAAGGATAGAGATAAGATGGAGGAAAATTCTCAAGCCTATTTTCTTGGATTCTATGGAAATGAAGAGTTCAATTATCAACTATGGTGTGATGATCAATAAAATATTATCAGAAGATGAGTTATAATCTTCAATAAGAAGATCATATAGAAGGATCTGAACTTTTCTGAATAAGAAGTTTAGGAAAAGAGATTTACCACTAAAGTACAAGATGGTTAGGATTAAAACACCAAGAATTTTTGAATATTGGTGATACCAAAAGTTAGTACGAATGCACCAAAAATTCAACCAAAATCAGATGTACCAGTATGCTTTAGAACTATATGTGTTTGAGTAAAATCTATAATAGGAGATCAATCATCTTTAGAAGCACCCAAAGTTCAAGTATTATAAAATAATGTTCCATTGAATCCAAAAAATTCTTTGATAAGATATTCTAGATTCATACAACCAGTCTGATGGTATGTGGTCAACACGAACATCTTACTTCTAATAGATGTAAGGGAACCTGAATATCTAGAAGTGGTGACAATAATCAGGGACTCAAAGTAGTGGGATTCATCTATATAGTAAAACAAAATTCCTTATAGTTCAACAGATTTTGGTATATGGGTGAACTATCGAAGGGGAAATGATCACTAGATAACAAATGGTTCCATCATTTTAAAGAAGAATCTAATGGAAGAAAAAGGTATAAGGAATAGTTTTTGGTAAAAGGATTCCAACAGAAGTAAGGAATCAATTTCTTAGAATTTTTTTCACTATTAGTAATTAAAACTACAATCCAAATAGTGTTAAGAATTATTGTATCCAATGGTCAACATCTAGAGCATACAAATTTGAAAATTTTCTTTCTTCATAGTGATTTGGAGGAGGATATTTACATGAATTTTCCCAATGGGTTTGAAGATCAATGTAAGGAGGGCCTCATTCTCAAATTGAAGTAAAGTCTATATGGCTTAAAATATGTACTTTGATAGAAGAATTGTAAGTTTGATTAATTCATTTTTGAGGAATGTTTCATAAGGAGTGACTTCAATCACTATTTCTATTGGAATTCTTGGAATGATGGAACCTATATAATTCTCCTACACTACATGGATGACATATTGTTGGTAGGGCCAAAAATTTAGTAGATTAAGGAGTTTAATAGTAAGTTATCTATATAATTTAAAATTAAGAAACTTGGTTAAGCTAATAAAATATTGGGGATGAGGATAGAGAGGGATTATAAAGTTGGTACTCTAGTGTTATCTTGGAATAATTAAATCTATAAGATCATTGAAAAGTTTCAAATGATCAGATGTACATCTGATAGAACTCCCCTCACTGGAAATTTCAAGTTATCTAAGGAATAAACACCTTGAATAGAAGATGAGGTCTAGTATATGGAGAAATTACTATATGATTCATCTATCAAAATATCGATGTATGTGATAATATGTATGTGTCCAAATATTTCTTTCACAGTAGGAGTATGATTTGATTCATGTCTAAACCTGGGAAGGAACACTGGGAATCTTTGAAGTGGTTCATCTGATACATGAATGGATTGGTAGACATGGAATTGTGCTTTGGGGAAGATGATCCTTTATGAATTTTTGTTGATGCATATTTTTCTGGTGAATCTAATACTCAGAATAGCACACCAAGTTTTGTGATTTCATTTTGAAGAATGAAGATTAGTTGGATGTCATGACTATAGATGATGGTGTCATTATCAAAAATTGAATCAGAGTATATAGTAGTTATTAAGGCTGGAAATTATTTGATCTGGTTAATGTTATTAGTGAAGTAAATTAGAAAAACATTGGAAGGATAAAACTTATACTATGGAAATCAGAGTGTTATCCACCTTTCTAAGAATACATAATTTCATTCAAGAAAGGAACACATTTACCTGAAATTTCATTATATCTAATATCTATTATAGGAAATACTATTTTAGATATGGAATATCATGGGAAATAAACATATAGAAAACATGTTCCCATAGGTTTTAGTATAATAAATCTTGATGTAGTATGGTGTCTCAATGGGATTCAGCTGAATGAGGGGATGATGTAAAACACTACAATGAAGATGGAAGAAGAAATTTGGTTTTCCAAAAATGTTAGGGGATTCTAATTAGGTTCCTTGAAGCAATATTCAAGTGGTAGATTATTGGGATTGAGAAGTTTTCTTCGAGTAATCATAATTTCCCTCATTGGATGTTCCGAGTCAGGTACTTTGCTTCGATCTTTTCATAAAAATGGTAGTAGGAACCTTCAGTATGCAAGTTAGACTACCAAATTTTTACAAACATCCAATGGATGATTTAAAAACTAATCTTTGTACATGGTGAAAAATGTAACTACTGGGATGGTTGAGTTAGTGGAAGTCACAATTGAATGGAGAAGAAAAACAGATGGTTGACCACAAATATCTAAGGTTGGTGTTACCTATATGACTGGAAATAAACCTCTATATGAGGTGGTCATACCAACCACTGATGTTGGTCTTTATGCTATTATACTATATTATGAAATTTTTAATGCTTTATTTCTTGGATAATGTGTTTATAAATCTTATACATCTATTAATACAAAGAGTTATTAGTGTTCTCCCATGGATGTAGGATGAAAGTTTGAACTATGTAAAACTAGTATTCTTTATTTTTTACTCATTATTTGAATTCTTGGGTTCATGTTTGAGTGTGTGTGTGTGTGTGATTCATATTTTAAGTGGTTATTTGGGTCCATCTTGACTTACTAATTCCATTGATCTAAGACTAAAAGGGAAGATCTAGTAGTTTAAATTCTATTGTACTAAAATACCGATAGATACAACTTTCTGGTGAATTAAAGGTTTAACCATCCTAGAATTATATTGGATTTTCTAGTCATCTTACTCCCTAATAAGAGAACCAAATTGAATATGAAAAGGTCACCACGCCATATTCATCCAGGTCATGCTATAATCATGGTCAAATATACTTAAATATATTTGGGATTTTATTTCTATATATTATGGAATTTAGGATCATTCTATAATCCATGGATTATACTTTGATTGGTGAAAACTCTATAAATCAGTGGTGATTTATCCAGGATGAGTGTGATTTATTGTGATGAGTTTTGATAGTACTCTGAGGTAGATGACTACCCATTCTTAGGAGCATTCAAGGAAAGTTTTTTCTTTTTATTGGGGAGGGAAAAAATGGTGCACACGTAATCCAAATTTCTATGACACTTGGGTCAAAGGATCTTGGATCATTTGAATTTTTATTTCTCATCATTTTATCTTTTACATTGAGATTAGTCCCACATCCATGATCATTTCCTTATTCTTACTGATAATAATACGGGAACATGGGTAGAGGGATTGTAACCATTACACACAGATATTTGTCCACTTGAAAAAAATTGCTGGTGAATCTTGTATTTTGACCTTGTGTAATTTGTGTTCTTTGAAACTTTTTCCCTCATTGTCCTATCATCATCTTTTAGATCCTATTCACACTAAATTTTTTGGGAAATAAGGTTGAGAGTTTGTGTTTTTGGTTAACCATGGAGTCACCCTAGTAGTGTTCTACACTCCCTTGGGCCTTTTACTTGGTATTCATGTAGGATTAGGTTCTATCAAGGTGGAACCACAACAAGTAGTTAATTTGGTTTTCATCATAGTGGTATTAGATAAATTCCCTTATATTTGAGTTTTCTTTTCACTAATTATATCTTTTATTGATGAGATCTATGGATTCTATGAATACCATCAATAAAAAATGAGTCCCCATGTTCGATGGAAAGGAAATTCATCTATGGATATAAAGTATGGTTCCATATCTTTTATCATTTTTGGGATATCTTTGACATCCCAGAGAATAGTGTTCATCTACCTAAATTTTGGATAGCCTAAACTTTATTGAACAAGATAACTATTAATATCGATAGGAGATCATGTAATTCATTACTTTTATCACTATTGGGGAAGGAGTTGACATGGGTTATAAGGATAAAAATAGTGAATAGGATATCAAGGAAACTCCATGGTATCCATGAGAGAGATAAGAAAATAAGGGAGTCTTTTTTACAAACATGTCAGTCTCAATTCAAATATATATGAATGGGAGAAGATGAAAAGTTGGATGAATTTTTTTTTGGGTAAACAAAATTATCTGCTCGATTCGAATCTATTGATAAGTTATTGAAGATTCTACCATGGTGAAAAACCCTATGAAAATACTTCTATATAAATTTGATTAAGTGATTTCTCCCCTAGAGGATCATTAATTGGATGAGTGGACCATTTAAAAACTAAAAAATATTTTCATAGTATCCATTGGATATATTATGTCCACCCTTTGCTTGAAAATCTCCCTTCATCACAACTCTAGAGTATCCTCATGAGCCACCTCACAAAACTACCATCATCTACACCACCATTGGATATTTTTAATTGTTATAATTCCTCTATCGCATCTTTAATACTCTAAAAACCTACAATAATGATTCATTGCACCAAAGAGATATTTCACAATGATATGGTTCTCAGGTATAGTCAAATCACCGGTCAATCAAAATACCAATGATGAAGATCAAGGAACCGGGATGAGGCATGAAATACAAAAGTGTGAAAACTAACTTTTTCATGTTAGGATTGGTTAACATCATCAGTGGAATAATGATAGATCAATGAGGTAAAATAATCATCAATTTTTAATTCTAGGAATAAAATAATCAATGTGATAAATCAATGATGAACAATCCATGAATTAATTTTAAATGAATTAATTTACATTCTTCTCAATAATAAAGAATGGATAATTAAACCATGAAAATAAAAAACCTTACTTATATTGGATAAATCATTGGAGGATAATTCATCTACAATCATTGAATTTGAATAATTCATTATGTTCGTCATTAGCTCTAAGAATTTTACCTTCAATCATCATCAATCAATAATCCCACAGTCATTCGCCATTGGTATCCTCCATAGAATATATAGGGTTGTGAAGAAAATCATAGGATGTGGTCATAAAATTCCTTAAATAGAGGAGGATTAAATTTGGGAAATTAATAGACAATATATTTTTTAATTAATTTATTTATCTTTTATTCCACTTGTGACTACACTTAAATGAAATGTTTAATGAACACAAAATTTATGTCATGGCTAAGTTATAACCTAAATTCTAGATTTAATGGAGGTATTAGTTTTCCCATATGAGAATCTAATCATAAGATAATTTATTATTTCTAAAAAAATAATATGTGTACATGATATATTATAGTTAATATTTTTAATATATCAATACTAAGATTTTGAAGTTCCCGAAACTTCACACTGATTTTGTGCCTAACTCTGAAAATATTATTCGATGTTTTTAAAAGTGTCAAACAAAAATTTCAGAGTCATTCTATCATTACTTTCCAACATAACTATAAAAAAATCCCATTCCACGGGGGGTTGAATCGAGTTCCATTATCCCTTCCCTTTTATTTTCCCTTGTTTTGTTTTAATATGTTTACTTATATTGTTTTTTTTCATAGGATTGAAGAAACACCAATGGGAAAAATATCAATTATAGCTATCACTAGATAATTACCAAGTTGTATTCTTCTAACTCACTTGTTATTTATTATCCTATAATATAGGTATATATGATTCAATGAGAATTATTAAATATTGAATAACCCTTAGATATTGCAAAACCCTCATAAATTAAATTGAAAAGGGTGAATTTATGAGTTCTTGAGGTGATTAATTCATGAGTTTGATTTTTTTTTTATGTTTTATTTATTGCGAACATTCTCATGGATTGGTTGAAGGAACTTTTATGTTGATAAAAATTAATATTTTTTTTGATAAGAAGTTAATAATGATGTGAATGAGGAATTTTTTTATGATGATGTTTAACGTGGAAGTATCATGTCTCAATATATATTGTCAAACCATGATTTGGATTCTGATGAATTGTAAGTAATAGGATGTACCATGATCAAAGAAATAGGAATTCATTTTCTCACAAATGTTGGTGGTGGAGAACTATCACAACATAGATTTTATTCTCACACTAAAAAGGAGGACCTTATGTTGCAACTTTCTAGCCATAGAAGTTTAGTGGAATTATGGATTTGATAGGGTTAATCAACCACATCATACTATGTTATGTTGTGCCACAAGGATAGTCAAAGGTGGATAATAAAATAATTGGGAATCAATTTACATATATATCATATTAAGCCTCTATACCACAACTGATATCTATTGGGATCGTGAAGTTTTTTTCAAGTAACCATAATTTCACTCATCAGATATTCATAGTCTGGTAGTTCATTTTGGCCTTGTCAAAACAATGGCAGTAGAAACCTTTAACATACAAGTCATATTATCATAAGTTCACAAGCTTCTAATGTATGATGTGAAAGATGCTCTTTAGGCATCGCGAACAGTGTACCAATTGGGATAGTTGAGTTAGTGTAAGTATTGGTTGAATGAAAAAGTCAATGAATGATAGAATGAAAATTTTAGAGGTTGGTGTTACCTTTTTTATTAGTAATGAACCACTATATAATGAGGAGGGTCTGGCTAGTACAATATTTTATTAAAAAATTTTATCACTAGCTTTCATAGCTATAATGATTATAAATATTTTACATCTGGTAATACAAAGATCTTTCAGTTTTCTCCTGTAGATGTAGGATGAAATTCTAAACCACATAAAGTCGGTGTTCCATATTTTTTTTCTTATTCTATGAATGATTGAGTGCATGTTTGTGTGTATGTGATTAATCTTTTTGAGTGTGGATTAGAGTGAAACTTGAATTCCTAATTCTAGTGGTCTAATACATAAAGGGAAGATCTGGTAGCTGTAATTATGATTTGTAGAACTCCAAGTAGAAATGACTTTCTGGTGAACACATAGTTTAACCATCTGGTGATTGTATCAGCTTTTCTGTAAATCTTATTCCTTAACAAGTGTTATCAATGGGATACTCAGTTTGGAAACACTCAGAATCTCAGGTAACTTTCTCACTAGCCATATATTAATATTGAATTTCAATTGGTCAAACTATCATTGGAAGATATGAAAACTGATGAAGGAAATGTTTGGACTGGTCAACTCAATGAAACTGAATTTGGTTTCTAGAAGATATAGATAGAGGACTATCTTATCCTAAAGGATCTCAAACTTATATTGGGTGTGTAACCTAACAATATGGATAAAGTAAAATGGGAAATTTTAAACCAAAAATCTTTAGGCTTGGTGAGGATGAAGTTAGTAAAAAATGTGGCCTTTAATATCCAAGAGAAGAATGCCAAAAATTCCCTTATGGTTACCCCGATGGAGATGTAAAAAAAATATAAACCCTTAAAAAATAATTCTTGATGAGGTGTTTTTCTATCTTGAGTCTGTCATAAGGACTATCAGTATCAAATCACGTAAAAGATTTCTACATGATTAGAAGTTAGCTCGAATTAGTGACAGTAACATTCACTAATGATGTGTGAGATATTATACTTTATTCATCTTTATCTAAATCATGGGATGAATAAGTTATATTGGTAAGTAATTACCATGGAAATTATGATCTTGAGTTTGTGTATGTATTAAATTTGAACATTAATGAGGATATCAGGTTCAAGAACCTTCTGGTAGTTCTTTGAATATAAATCGAAGAGGACACTCACCTAATTAGAAGAATCATCAACAATTGGAAGAAAAGTACCTAGAGAAGATACATGGAATGTTGAATGGTCTAGGTATTAGCTGTTGGCACTGTGGTAAGAAAGGAAATATTTAGATGAACTAGAAAAATCCAAAGGGATACATCATAAGGATAAATTTTATAAGTTTAAAATTTGTTAACATAGTGGAAGATAGTATCTATTTATCACTCACTATTCATTATCTAGTGGAGTTGTGGGTTTTTTACTTTGATGCAACCTTCCAATCATTACATCATCATGGATGTATGAAAATATATGTATTTAGATGCTTTGGGGTTGTTCTTATGGTAGATGATAAAGTTTTGTAAGTGAATGGAAAGGGATATTTAATTATCCAAATGCTAAATGAAAGTATTCTTCAGTTGAAAGGAGTGAGAAACATACCAGGTCTCAAGATGATTCTCATTTCAGTGGTATAGTTAAATGATTAAAGCTTTGGTACTACTTTCAGTAATTGAGTTTAGAAAGTGACTCGAGGATTTGTGATTGTCCTATGGGAAGTAAAGGATAGGACCTTTTATCTGATTGGAATTTAATATGGGAGTGCAATGGAATAATTTCATCCTCTAAATATTTTTAGGTATGACATTACAAACTAGTTAAACTTAGTGAGGAGAACATGAATGTTCTAATAGAAAAGGGTATTCTTAATCTCAATCATACAACTATTAGACATTGTGAGAGTTTTGTTTTTGGAAAGAATAAGAGGGTCTCATTCTATTTGAATAGATGGAAGCCCAGAGACTATAACCTGGAGCTTGTTCACATAGATGTCGAGATACATACCTCAGTTCAATCTCATATAGGATAATGATACTTCATCACATTTATTGATGATGCCACTAGGATGGTATGAGTTTATTTAATTAAAAATAAATTTGATGTGTTATATGAATTTGTATAGTGTAAATCCATTGTGGAGTTAGAAATTGATTGAAAATTGAAGTGCCTCAGGACTAATAATGATGGTGAATAAAATGGTAGCAACTTCCATAACTTATGTTCAATGGAGGTTATCAAGATTAAGAGAATAGTAACTAGAACTCCACAATAGAATGGAGTTATAGAGAGGATGAACAAAACTTTGATAGAAAAAGTTAGATGCATGTGTGCACACTCCAGTATACACAATGACATCTAGGTAGAAGCAATTTACACAACATTGTACTTGGTAAAAAGAAGTTTGGCCTCTGTAGTAGGAAAAATTCTACCTAAATTTTTTTTCTTATAAGATTTTTGAATTTTCATACATCAAAATTTTTAACTGCATAGTGTATGCTCTTATTGATGTTATGGATAAAGATAAGATGGAGGAAAAGTCTCAAGACTATTTTCTTATAGGCTATGGAAATGAAGAGTTTAATTATCGACTATGGTGCGATGATAAATAAAATATTATCAGCAGATGAGTTATAATCTTCAATGAGAAGATCCTATAGAAGGATCTGAACTTTTTTGAATAAGAAGTTGAGGAAAAAAGATCTACCACTGAAGTATAAGATGGTCAGGATGAAATCACCAATAATTCATGAATATTGGTGATACCAAAAAATCAGTAAGAATGCACCATAAATTCAACCAATGTCAGATGTGCTAGTATGATTTAAAATTGTAGATGTTTGAGGAAAATCTATAATAGGATATCAATCATCTTTAGGAGCACCAAAAGTTCAAGTATCAAAAAATAATGTTCCATTGAATCTAGAAACTTCTCTGATGAGATATTCTAGAGTCAGATAACCAGTCCAGTGGTTTGGGGTTAACATGAACATCTTACTTATAATAGATGAAAGGGAACCTAAATATCTATAAGAGGTGACAACACTCAGGGACTCAAATTAGTGGGAGTCATCCATGTAGGAAGAAAGGAATTCCTTATAGTTTAATGGATAATGGTGTATGGGTGAACTGTCTAAGGGGAAATGATCACTAGAGAACAAATGGGTCTATCATTTTAATGAAGAATCTAATGGGAAAAAAGGTACAAGGAATAGTTTCTGGTAAAAGGATTCCAACAGAAGGAAGGAATTAATTTCTTAGAAATTTTTTCATTGTTAGTAAATAAAACTACAATCCAAATAAAGTTAAACATTGTTGCATCTGATGGTCAACATCTAGAGTAGATAGATTTTGAAAAATTCCTTTCTTCATAGTGATTTGGTGGAGGATATTTATATGAAGCATCCCAATGGGTTTTAAGATTGTTGTAAGGAGGGCCTCATTCTCAAATTGAATTAAAGTATATATGGCTTGAAAGAGGCACCATGATAGTGGAATTGGAAGTTTTATTCATTCATGAATGAGGAATGTTTCATAAGGAGTGACTTAGATCACTATTTTTATTAAAATTCTTGGAATGATGGAACCTAAATAATTATCCTGCTCTTCGTGGATGACATATTGTTGGTAGGACCAAAAATTCAGCAGATTAAGGAATCGAATAGTAAACAATCCATATGATTTAAAATGAAGGAACTTGGTTAAGCTAAAAAAATCTTAGGGATGAGGGTTTAAAGGGATTGTAAATCTAGTACTCTGGTGTTATCGTGGAAGAATTAAATCTGTAAGATCATTGAAAAGTTTCAAATGATCAGATGTAAATCTAGTGGAACTCCCCTCACTGGAAATTTCAAGTTATCTAAGGAATAGACACCTTGAATAGAAGACGAGGTCTAGTACATGGAGAAAGTACTATATGCTTTATCTGTCAAAATATTGATGTATGTGATAACATATATATGGCCAGATATTGCCTTTAAAGTGGGAGTGGTGATTCGATTCATGTCTAACCCTGGGAAGGAACACTGGGAAGCTTTGAAGTGGGTCATCTGATACATTAATGGATCAGTAGACATAACATTGTTCTTTGGGAAAGATGATCCTCTGTAAGGTTTTATTGATGTAGATTTTTACAATGATTCTAATAATCAAAAAAGCACACCAGGTTTTGTGTTTCCATTTAGCAGAATGAAGATTAGTTTGATGTCACGACTACAGACGATGGTTTCATTGTCAAAATTGAATCAGAGTATATAGTAGCTATTGAGTCTAGAAATTAGTTAATCTTGTTAATGTTGTTAGTGATGTAAATCAGAAAAACATTGGAAGGAGAAAAATTATACTCTGGCAATCAGAGTGCTATCCACCTTTCCAAGAATCCATAATTTCATTCAAAAAATGAATATATTGACATGAAATTCCATTATATCTAATATCTATTGGAGGAAATACTATTTGAGATATGGAAGATCATGGGAAAGCAAGATATATAGTACATGTTCACAAAGTTGTTAGTACAAGAAAGCCTGATGCAGTATTGTGCCTCAATGAGATTTAGCTAAATTCGAGGAGGGAGAACACCGCAATGAAGATGGAAGAAGAAATTTGGTTTTACAAAATTATTAGGGGATGCTAATGAGGTTCCTTGAAGCAATATTCAACTGGATCATGAAGTTTTCTTCAAGTAATCTGAATTTCACTCATTAGATGTTCAGAGTCAGGTACTTTTCTTCGGCCTTTTCAGAACAATGGTAATATGAACATCGCTACTACAAAAAAAGGGTATAGCCACAGTTCAAAACTGTGGCTATAGGTCCAATAACTGTGGCTATAAGTTATAGCCACGGTTTATTCAACCGTGGCTGGTATTGCCGTGGCTATAGGGTATATCCTATAGCCACGGTTCAAAACTGTGGCAGTAGGGCTGCAGCCACGGTTCAAAACCGTGGCAGTAGGGCTACAGCCACGGTTCTGAACCATGGGTGGAGCTGAAATCAGGTTGCCCTACTGCCACAGTTCAGAACCGTGGTTGTATGCCTTCACAATCAGTAAAAAAAACCAACACCATACGGTGCTAGCCCCTTGTATGATCAAGTCGTCCATACCATGGAGTTGCTAGTCCAGTTGCCTGTAAAGGTATGATAGCTCAATTAGAACCATCCAGACTCAATATTCTCTTTTCACATGAGGGAACCTTCATACAATGTTAAATAACATGGTTTTTCAAGAACTTCATGTGACATAATTCTTCTCATCACATGATGCACAGTGATTCCTAACTCTCTAATAATGGGTCTAGCTAAAAAAATGGGAGTAATTCCCAACTCTCCATATGGGTCAAACTTACATGGAGCATTTTCTATTTAGGAACTATGTGTGATCTTGATTCTTTTCAATACAAGAAACATAGTAATTCCCAGATCTCCAATCCTGGGTCCAGCTACAACAATCAATAAGAACAATGTCGCCCTCTACGTCTAGTCCAAAACTATGTGGAGGACTTTCTATTCAATAACTATGTGTGTTTTGGTTCCTATTACCATTAGATACATAGTGATTCTAAGAAATCCAAAGCGTGCATCCATACATGATAATAAAATGTATGCATTCCCCCGCACATGAGTCAAAACTATGCAGGTAGATTTCTATCAAGAACTATGTATGGCTTGATTACTGTCGTCACATGATACATAGAAACACCCAAATCATCAACCCTAGTTTCATCCACAACATACAAAATGATAAACAAATTCACCCCTATTTTAATGTTGGTTGGGCCTATGCAGTGGTTTTACTAGTCGCAAGACACTAAACTGCACAAACATGTCCTAGTCTCATTATGTTAAAATGCATGAAAAAAGGGTATTGACATTGAACATACCATAAATGTAGTATATAGAACTTTTTAATGATGTCGGAGCCATAAAATTCCATTCTACATATTCATAAGTCACAGATCTATGTTTGGCTTTCTTGTATGTGTGATAAATCTATGCAAGAATCACTCCGTCAAATGGCTACTCAACAATAATCTTATTCTTGAATAAAGGACATTTCCTAAAAAAAATCCCACAACTTGTGAAATGAGTCCACAACGACATACTGAACAATATTCATGTCGGTTCCAACATCCTTACCACGTGTATTTAAACTGTATGGAAAGGAAAACATCCTAGTCACACAACAACAAAACTACACTACAAATATTTCCCCACTTAATGATGTTAAGATGTAAAAGATAACACCCATCATAATTTCTTATATAGGACCACAACATTCTGACCTTGGTCAACCAGAGTATGATGCTCTTCCATCATCTTTTAGGCCCCTCAACCCATAAATCAAACATCATGTCATGAGTGCTTCTAGTTTTAGAAAACCTTTCATGACCATTAGAAAGGGATGCCTATCATTATGAGACCCATTATTTTTCTATACATGAATGAATGTGGATCCTGGATATTTTTTTAGAAGAAGGTGGTGACATGAATTGGTATCCCAATTCATTCCCCCAATGGAATTTATTAATATCAAAAGGTGAACAGTACAAGCGCAAGGTGTAAATAGCTTACACCAACAGGGAAATCAAAGAGGTACAAGAAAATATCAATAAAACCATAACAAAAACTTGAATTCATCCATCAAGAGCATGCTGGAAGGAATACATCCTCCTCATCCTTAACGAACTATGAATCTGGAATTTCAGTTTTATAAAGCATCCGACAGAGGAAGCAGGCACCATAATGAAGGAATCATGACCAGTCCAAGCCTACCATGTCCTCCCTTGTAGTGATCTATGAACTGGCATAAAATAGATAAAAAATAGAGATCAGACCTTGTAGATGAAAATCCATTCTGTAGGCTGCATACTTAACAGTTCCAGCCGGATATTGAACAATGGACAGTAGCAGCATTAAAAACCAGGTCAGAGTGAAAGCATTCCAGTCTAGCAAAAAACATAGAGAATTCCATAAGGGCCTTATCTTGAAGCAGAATAACTGAGATTCCACAAATCCACTTCAAATACATAATAATAACATCTTATCAAATCAAAACAGAAGATACTTATAGATGCAGAAAAACCAGGAAAAGACTAGGTAGAAGACCATTCTATCATCAAGACATGTTAAGCAGAGAAGGTCCTTCAATAGATATAAGTTGAACTATCAAGCAGATACCAATATGATCACCCAAAATCTTTAATAGGTGCAGTATGAACCTTGAAATAAAGCCCTCATGAGGAGGAAAATAGGACTCATGTAGTCAGCTTCTCCCATTAGATCCAATGAAAAACAAGGAAGTGAGTTCTAGACCTACACTTTCTTCAAAACATGCCTCAACAGGGAGAAATCATTCTGGATTCCAGAAGACATTCAACACAGTAAAGCCTAAATGCTTTGTTCAATACCTAAAGTCAATAATGAGACTCATGCACACAGTGTAGAGTCCAGGAAGAGAGAGAAAGAAAAGCCAACATTCAGTCTGTAAAGAACCAAACCAGACCAGTAGAGAACCAAATCACAAAACCAGAAACTTTTAGAAAAACAATCTAACTGATGAGAAAAGTAGACATCCTGAAAAGGCCTTTAACCCAGATAAAATTTGAAAAAATAGAACTGAAGAAGAAAAAGTGAAGTCACATAAAGTATACAACCATGGGCCATGCAAGTATAACAGTGATAAATCAGAATTCAGGAATATGGAGAAGTTAAAGTTAAACTGACCATCCTTTTAAATATACCTTGTTTAACCTTAAGGTAGGTCTCCACAGATATTTCCCCACATTGGAATTTCTGGTAAGCAATTTGCCTTTGTAGTTCATTGTGAGCATCAAATTCTTGAAGTGCTGGTTCCATCCAGTGTTGGGTTTCCTTCTCCTTAGGGACATCAACAATAATATTTTGAACAGTTTTAGTGTTTTCCTTAGGCGTATTGATCGAGCGTGTGACAATGGTTCTTTCTACCTGTGAGTAGTCCCTTCTTTTCCTAGTTTTTTTGGGGTTCAGTGTGATGAAGCCATCGGCATCAGCCATAGGTTTTTTTCCTTTCCTAGCCAATGATTTCATATATGTCTCCTCAATATGAACTCATTGTATTGAACCAAATGTGTCATTTCCTTGAAAAAAGGGCTTTATAATACTTTTGATCCCTAATGTCATCATTAGTGTGCTAGGGTGGAGGAGGTTCATATGAAAAGAAGAGGAGGACTGGAAAAAGGATAATAGGGTATGTGGTATCTTAGGATATCCTTCTCAACCATCTTCTTCTGAGGCTTCAGATGTAGGATCAATCCTGTGCCATCAGTTTGGAAGGTTTGAGAATTTGCGACGAGAATTTCCAACCCCACCTAAACCTTTCCATCATTGTGAACTAATGGGGAATTTTTAGTGGTTATATAATGTTGGAGACTCATACCAGAGTGGTTTGGGTTCCACAACCTCTAGGGGAATGATGACCCAGTCAGAACCATCAAGGGAAGAAGCTTATCGATTGAGAAGTCATGGCGGTAGGGCTATATCTAATACTAGACATAGTTAGCTTAAGGTATATCTACAGGTTAGTAGTCATTCTCATTCCCAATAAGATATGGTAAATATTAATGATATTGATCAAAAAATCAGTGTAATCAGATGCATGGAATGTGATAGTTTGACGTACTACTCTTAAGGTATAATCTATTGTTGTAGGATTGTTTGATACTAGTGAATCTAAATCCATTATTTCTTACTTTCTTCTGGATTTTTTGAAATTTATGATTGATATCACTCCTTATGATATGTAGTTACTAAACTTGATCAATAAGGAGAAGGATCAGGGTTTCAGGTGTCCGTCCTACACTCTCACTCTTTCAAGGGTCAATCTGGAATGGGATTTCCTAGTTCTGGAAATAAACCTTTTTGATGTAATCCTCAATATGGATTGGAGGATATGTTCTAAGCAGGAATACCTTGAAATAAAATAGAGGAATGGTCATGTTTTCAAGACATTATAATATCTAAATAAAAAATACACCATGCCCACTAGGTTGAAAATTTGACAAGGTAATCATGGGAAAAAATGAATTATCTTCATGATGGGCATGAAATTTTCATTCCCCATTCTATATCAACTATTCATAAATAGAAAAGGAGAAAAAAATTACCAAGTCATATATTATATAACTGGGAGGCCTGAGAAAAAGCCAAATTCATATCCTTATCACATGAAAAATGTAGCAGATACATTAGTATAGAATATCTTGTCAGTGAGAATTCATTAGGGTTTCTCAAGAAAAATATATTGAGATTTAAGCATTCAAATACAAAAATTCAGTTTTAATTTATATTATGAAATGGATCGGTATCATTAATTATCTATGAAACATTATATCAAATAATTATAATGTACATCATAAATAAAATAAATTTGGACAAAGATATGAAATGATTAGAACATTAATTTATTGATAATGTTTATAAAAAAAGGATTAATTAACGCAATCTAGAGACTCTATGAGGATTCCATAGAATAAATTTGTGATTAGACTATATTGAGTGTCAATATGCTTAAATTTTCATGTCAGTGAGAGACAAACATGAAGCGTAAATTGAACATTGAAGCACCACCCACCTTACTTATTCCATTGAGCAACACAAATATTATATAATGAATCTATTCTATTTCCCCATAATCTTCCCTTTCTAGTCCATATAGAGGATTCAAAACATCTAAATAACATAATACCCTTTACTATCCAACTATTGTTGAGTTGTTAAATTTTTTCTCATGATGTCATACAATGATTGGGGATCAATGATGCCCACCCCCAAATCATGAAAGATCTAGTTAAGACATTCCTATTATTCAAAAAATGTCTCTAGGGGGTTCTTAGTGATTATGGTGATATAATACTACTATATTATCCTACATCATTTTTTCCTCTGTAGCAACTGGGGTAGAAACATAATATTGTGGAATGATTGGTAGAAACAGTTAATAATAAAGAGTGGAGGTTCCATGTGCTCTTCTATCAAATGATGCATCATCCAACTATCATATTAAAGGCCCATAGTTATCAATGAACAATTTCACACTAATGTTATGGCCATCACCTAGATGAGTATGATTCCTTTAAGGATCAATTGAATCTTGAATCAACTCCATAATTGATGCAGATAGGTGGGTCGGTGATGAAAATTGTTTTTCTACTAGAAGCACCAGCCTATCCTGGACTCCACCCAGGTACTCTTCCACCCATACATGATAATAATAATAATATATAAATAAAAGGGTTCCAATAAGCAGAAGTATAATCTCATTATTTGTGTCCTCATGTGAAAATATAATCCTAAATTGGTGAATACTCCTATGGTGTATTTCTCGCCACACACTAGATGACAGGAGGAGAGAAACCATTTAAATGAAAATGAAATGGATGGAAAAATGGTAAGGGTAATATGAATCTAAAATAATCAAATCATCTACACAATCCATAATAACCCCACCATGAAGAGAGATTCTGTATGAATTTTTATTAAAATAACCCCAACCATTTTTGACAATTCGCCTAGTTAGTGTGGGATAAGGAATAAAGATGAAACAACCATACCGGAACACCAATTCAGTAACCTTATTAGGGCCTAACGACATTGAATCAACCTTAAAAAAGTTTATTAGTCTGGTGCAGAATGAGGCACCAGGGATCCAAGTAGTGTTGTGTTATTTGTAGTAGTGTAAATGCTTGCATATACAGTTGAATATAAAATTATAAAAACCCCTAATCCTATAGGGGATTTTTCTTATCGGATATATATTAGGAGCTTGTAGAGTCATGAAATAATCTTCATTGATAGATTATGTAGTCACCAATCAGCTAATCAATCTTCCATCACCGATATGCTAACTTGTATTCTCAAGCATGAATCCCTTACCAGGAAAAGAAACTCATTCAAGAACATGGCCATGAAACACACCATCCTATGTCTTAAAAAACTCGTCATACATTACCAATCCAAAAATACAATTTACATCAAAAGTGAGTCTCAATATCAGTATCATCAGAATCATGATAACCCTCATACACACCTCCTACAGAAACACCATCACCACCTCTCACACCACCAACATCATCATCGGCATCTGCATCCGAACCGACACCAACACCGGGTCCAGCACTAGGTCTAGCTCTGGCTCCGACAGAAGAATCTACATTAGCAGAATGCATTGACATCAAAAAGGCATCAACCGTTGCAGCTGATTCTGGTGGAAGTGTAGAAGAAAGGGCAGATATAAATTTCATCATATTTGCAGTTATCGCCTGTTCTGATTTTTGACTTGCTTCTTTGATTGCGGCATTCATTTGTTCCACTGTGAAAAAACTAGAACCGGTACTCAAAGAAATGTTAGTAGACCAGTATCGAGATGGTACAATATTCTTCCCAGGTTGACAATGCACTCTACCCTGATGCTCATCTCCTAATACCTGATGTAGATGATCGTTTGGGATCAAATTGTCAGGTTATTTTTCTGCCAATGCCTCTAAAGCATTCTGTTAATTGATATATAACATAAATTAAAATGATAAAATAATATAAGGAATTAAATTCAGTAAAAATAAAAGAAATTGAAATATACCTACAATCGCCTTCTCGGTGTCGGTATTTGGCACAATACCATCTTTCTTTTTCTGGATTGTACAAAATAAAGTTGAGCGAGGAACACGACCCTAGATATTCAATGTCTTTTTCTAGAAAAAAACAAAGAAATAATTCAAAATTGGAAGTTAAAAAAATTACACTAAACAAAGCTAAATATTTTAAATGTTAAATTACCTGCGTCTTCTCATGATCTGGTAATGAAGTGTGTCTGCGAGTATAAATGTGTTTCATTGCACTCTTGTTTATTTTATTTCTATTTGATTTATCCTATAAACAAATAATTATATAAATTCATTAACATAAATAAAAAAATTAATTTAAAATCATTTTAAAATAAATAAATGAATATATATATAAATTTAACAAACACCTTAAACGTTGGACTCTTCCAATAGCTGATCATCTCTTTATATTGTGATATTGGGCAATCTTGAATCACCGGTACTTCTTCAAGCTCTGTACAAACTCTATTTTTCCAACCAAGATATAAATCATACTTGTAGGCTCACCACATTTCACCTAAATACATTATCCTTGCAGCCTTTGCATTTTGTCCATCAGGAAAATTATATCAAAGTTGTAATGGACAAAATATTTGTTAAGAAAATATTATAAATTTATATATATATAAAAGGTGATTAACATTACTTACCCAAATCTCTGCCCAGGATTTGTCCTTTATTTGTTGTCCAACTGCCTTCCAACTTATCGGTTGAACTAGAATGATATTGTTGTGTCTAGAAATTGTTCCCATAAAACTTTTACATTTCGTGCCATTTTTATTAATTATAGCATTGTCCTCATTATGATCAACTATGATTTGCGTGTGTCGATTCCAAAACTCGCGCATTTTTGTGTGGCCTCGTCGTTTGGTAGAGGCTGGAGCTAATCATGAAACCAAAAATAAAAGAAAATAATATATATGAATTTATCATTAATCAGTAACAGTAATGTTTAAACAAATACCAGTAGATGAGGGATCTACTGACCCCTGAAGTGCTGCATCTGTAGGGGGTAGCCTCCATGGTAGGTGAGATATCTATAGGATTACTATGTATATTAGATGCAAAGTGTACTGATGGAGGCAAAAAACCCAATGGATAACCCTATACAGATGAGGGTGGATATGGATATGGATATGGCGGTGGGATATATAGGGGCACAGTACCCTGTACAGTGGATGGTGGGATTGGAAAATGAGGGATGGGAGTATGAGAACTACCATCCGATGTGGGTGCGGGCAAAAATGGATACAGAAAATGTGGGTATGGATAATATGGAGGTGGCATAATGGGAGGATGGCCTCCTGGTGTCTCAAGCAGTGTAGTAGTAGGCTAACCTGTAGAATCAGTACCCCCCGCCACAATATCATCCTCAGTGGCATAATCCAAGCATCTCCTCGACGATGCAGCCTAAAATAACATAGATGATAAAATAAAATGAACGATAACAAGATAAATAATATGAAAGACCATAATATTCAAACATAATTTGTACTTACATTGTTTCCAGGAGGAGACCTACATTGTTCGTTTCTCGGTATTCTTCTACTCCTTCTAGTATCATCATAATCAGACATTTTGACCTAGAAATTTAAAATAATATTCTCAAATAAATATAAATAATGAAAAATGTTAAATAATACAATTGTATCATAAAACAATGAGATACATTTTCATGTGTGATATTTATATTGATAAAATATCAAGACTTTTCTATGTTCAATATTTACTAGAGAAGTGTTTAAACATAAATTGGTCTGGCTATTAATAGTTTTATATTCGATAATGGTATAAAATATACTAGTTATTTTGATATCATGTATAGAAGTTAAAAAAACACATACAATATTGCGATAATATCAGTTAAATACTTACAAATGCGTCAACTCTATGTGGGGTCTATGACAATTTCTGGTTCACAATATGTTCTAACAATTGCATCATCTGTATCATCAAATGCAACATTCGAATAAATACCAACAGGTTCATCCACAACATCATTTTCATCCATGCCTTCATAAAAAATATATCTAGGAATAACATCAACAATAACACCAAATTGTGGTTGTAATGGGTCACTTACATAAAACACATGTTTAGCTTGTGATGCAAGAATATAAGGTTCATTGGTACGAAGCTGTCAGTTCATATCAATCACTCTAAATCCACAGTTATCAATATGCATTCCTTGTCATTTCATTGAATCAAACCACTTGCATTTCATCATTGCGACACGACCATGTGCATAGTAATCTAATAAAATGATTCTTTCAACAACACCGTAATATGATATATTTTCTGATCGAGGCTGCCTGTCCGATGCACTCACATAACAATCTATTGTGGCACTTATCATGACACTGTCATACTGTGTTGACATTTTTTTTTGCACAACTATTTATAACAAATTTAAATCCATTGACAACCATTGACTTACAATCACGTACCACATCGTTTGGACCAAAGGACAATGCTTTTATTTCATCTAATACTTCAATAATTGGTAGAGTTAAAACCTAAAAGATACCAATATAGAATATTAAACAGAGACATGTGATTATGTTATGAGAAGAATAAAAAGAAATCTATTACCTTTGACTTTAACCAGGCAGCAAATTCTTTGTTGTGCAACAGTTCTTTCCTCTTAATAGATAAAGAGCGATGTCTCTTTTTTATAATTTCTAAATGTTCTCTACAGATATTAAAGCATTAAAATATCCTAATATATAAAGAAATCACACAATGAAAAAAATACATATTTATTAGTTTACTTACTTGATATAATAATCAAGCACACCACAGTTGAATAATACTGTGCGATGTGCCATTTCTCACTCTTCCTTGCTTAAAGTACACAACGAGTACGATCCAGATACCCCCCCTATTTGGGGAAGTGAAGGAAATGCAGGCTCAATGGGATCATATTGCTCATATTCAGTTCTCATTAGTCGATTAGACCTCATAGTGACGTTAGCAAATTATGATGAATAAAAATCCATGCATTTTTGTGCTAAATAGCATTTCACAATAGAGCCTTCAGGATGATATTTATTTCTCACATAAGATTTCAATGAAAACATCATTATTTCAGTAGTATACATCCACCGACTCAAAACAGGACCACCAAAGAGAACTTTCGTGGGAAGATGCACAGTCAAATGTAACGTACATGTGAAAAAAGACGGTGGGAATTTTTTTTCCAAGTCGCAAAGAATAATCGGTGCATCTCTCTGCAATTTATGAACAACACTTATGCCCAATCTTTTGGCACAAAGATCTCGATAAAATTGATATAACTTAATCACCGCAACTCTAAAATTATGTGAAAGTAAATGGCGAATGGAAATGGGAATAAACTCATGTAACAAGACATGATAATCATGGGTTTTAAGAGATTTGAGTTTCACATCTTGTGTATTCACCCTTTTCAAAATATTACTTGAATAACCATCCAGAACCTTCAAACTTTCCAAGACCTGAAGAAATTGTTTTTTCTCCACATTTGTCATCGAATAACAGTAAATAGGGACTTTCCACTTATTTTGACCAATTAACTCAGGATTAAGTCTTGCTCTTATACCCCAATCCATCAAATCACGACGACACCGAAAATCGTCTTTTGTTTTGCCTTTGACATTTAAAATAGTAGTAAGTAACATCTCACAAATGTTTTTATCGATATGAATTACATCCAAACAATGACGTAATAAATTCAATGACCAATATGGAAACTCAAAGAATATGCTTTTATTTCTCCAATTTCTATTGGAATTCGAATTAGCATGATTTCACTTTCTGATATTTGATTGACTTTTTCCAAGAAAATAATTCAAATCATCAAGTTCTTTAACAATATCAGTCCCTAACATTCATTTAGGTGTCTCATATGTCTCGATGGCATTATCGAACTATCTCCGATTTTTCCTGTATGGATGATCCATTGGTAGAAAACGTCGATGCCCTATGAAGCTGAAAGTTCATCGAAACTTTAATCTTCGGAAACGTGTATTTTTTATACAAATAGGATAGGATAATTTCCCTTTAGTACTCCAACCAGACATCATTCCATAGGCAGGGAAATCATTTATCATCCATAATAAAGCTGCATGAAACATAAAGTACTCCTTTCTGAATGCATCATATGCTTGTGCACCAACAATCCAAAGCTCATTTAACTCCTCTATTAATGGCTGCAAGTATATATCAATATCATTTCCAGGATCACTGGGTCCAGATATCAATATACCCAGGATAGTGAATGGCTGCTTCATACACATCCATGAAGGAAAGTTATAAATGTGAATGAAAGCAGGCCAAGTACTGTGTACAATATGCATTTGGCGAAATGGGTTGAAATCATCACAGGATAATCCCAATCTAACATTTCGTGGGTCGGCTGCAAAATCAGGATGTAACCTATCAAATTTCTTCCAATCCAACCCATCTACAGGATGCACTATTCCATCGTTATCCTTATTTCTTTCATCTGCATGCCATCTCATATTCTTTGCCATTTGTTCTGACATAAATTTTTTTTGAAGCCTAGGAATTAAAGGGAAGTGCCACATCACTTTCTGTGGTATGAAAGATTGAGATCCGTATTTATTAGTCTTCCACCTTGATGTGCCACACTGTTTTCACTGACTCAAGTCTGCATTCTCCTTCCAAAACAAACAATAGTCTTTGAGACAAGAATGAATCTTACTAGATGAAAATCCAAATTTGTCAACCAACTTTGATTCCATGTAATCATTTTCTAGAATAAATGCACCATCAGGCAGTAAATCATTAATAAATGTAAGGATATACTCGACTATAGTATTACTAAATCCATACATTGTTTTCCCATGATATAATCGCATTAAAAACTCAAGTTTGCTCATTTTTTCACATGCTTGATATACTGGGGTATTTGCATCTTCCATCAGCTTTCTAACACTCTCAACGTCATCATCCTGATTAATAGATGAGAAATGTGTTCCAGTATTCATTTCCTCTTGCACTGGTCTACATGAGGATCTAGCTTTAGAAACAAAAGGAAACCGATCAGAAATCAGATTTTTCATACCAATCTTTTCCACTAAATCGATTTCATTCAACACTTGAGATTTTTCTCCATTGTGATACCACACATGATAATTTTTTTGGAAACCACTTTTAGTGATATGGTAACTCACTTCCTCACGAGTTAACCAAGGTCTTCCAAGACAATCAAAACACGGGCATCGAATCAATCTGCCATCTGAATCATTAGTGAATGAAAAGTCCAAAAATTATTGTAACTCCTTCTGAAATTCATCAGTGATCCGATCAATTTTGTACATCCAGTATCTATCCATTCTGAGGCAGATAACATACTTTAAATAAATAATCTAGAAAATGACTTAACATTATATGTATTGTTTCATAAGATATTAAGTAATCATCAATAACAAGTTAATAAAAAAATCATAACAAATATATTAAAATTATGGTTTAGGGAATTCATAAATGTTTTAAATTATAAAAATTCACGAATAGTCATACATAATTTCCAAGAATGAGGATTGATTATATTAAAAAGAGTTTATATGAAATCTAAGAGATAATAATAATCAATTCCCAAAAGTGTTTGGGTTAATTCATAACGAGTTGTGATGTTTTGTATTAAATCTACAAATATTTATTGAAAATTAGAGACATTTTGAAAATATAAACCATATCATATACCAAGAATTAATATTAAAGAATTGGCTGATAATTACAATGGTAATAAGATGAGAATAATAACTAGAATAAATAATATATTTCTACATTATTGTTAGAATATTAAGATTATATAATTGGAAGGAAGATTAATTATATGAAGATGAGATACAACAATGGACTATCTTAACTTGTGTGTGTTCCCCTTGGTCATCCCCATGAGGGTAAATTTTGGTATTACATCCTAATAATAGGACTGTGATCTCCTCTGTGGGATTAGTTTCAGATAGTGTTTGGGAATCCCTCTGTGTGACCCGGGGTGTGATCCTCTATAATTTTTTCTATTTCCCTAGGTGGGTTGTGTGGAATCATTATTACCAAATTATCTATGTGTACAATCCCATACTTAGTGGGATATTCTAGGTATGATATGGTATACCCCAGATGCCCTTGGAGAGATCCCCTATCTATGTATCGAGATCTTCGGAGTTACATTGAGTACATCTTTGGTGAGGTATGATGAGCATGACCTCTTGGGAATGAACCATCAGTGAAATCATAGATCATGTTGTGAGTGCAACCAGAAGAGTGTTAAATTGTATCCTTGAGTAGAATCTTATGGATAAAATAATGGTTAATATGCCATTGAGGCATGTTTTATGTTATGAGTATATCTAGTTTATTATTCCTATTGCTATATCTCATATTTGTAATGATGTGTCTATGTGATGATGAGATAAATACTCTCCAAATGCCCATTATTTAGTGATTTTGGAGTGTCCTATTGAGCATTGTTATACTAAACACTGCATGGAATCTACCCATATTTTTCATGT
Organism: Viscum album; assembly: GCA_963277665.1. Lineage (NCBI taxonomy): Eukaryota > Viridiplantae > Streptophyta > Magnoliopsida > Santalales > Viscaceae > Viscum > Viscum album. Next base: position 225,097,456 of record OY728159.1, on the reverse strand, counting down.
CTTATGTAGACAATATTCCTTTTGAAGGAATCCTAGGAGGACCAAGAGAAGATATAAGATAGTGATTTAGATAGACCATGGTTCATGCTAGGTTGTGGCATATGTCAGTAGTCTCGTCCCTCATAACAAGTTAGTCTTTTTTATCTGTTTTTGTAGGATTTTATTTTCCCCTTTATTCTTTTCATGTGTACAGGTACCATAGGCTAAGGACAACCTTGTGTGTGTTATTCCTACTCAGGGATGGTCACTAACCCCTAACCAATTAGAGGTGGGCTTGTGGTGTCACACTCAGTTTACCACTAGCCAGGTGGGCCCCAGTGAGTCAGTTCATAATAAAAGTCCACCCTAATGTTATTGAATTCAAAAAAATTATTTTACATGAATGAAGAAAAATTCAAAATCATGGAATAGTTATTTTACAAGTTTTTAAAATTTGGTCTCACCTTCTTTGGTCATTCCCTATTTTTCCCAACTAATGAAAAAATAGTACAACTTCCTTTAAACTAGCTGACTCAAAAAAATGTATGTTACTATTTGTGATCTCTCCATGTTATTTTCTCTAATAAAATAATGTATTAACTCATTAACATTTTAGTCATTGTCCAACGGAATAATGAATTTAAGATGAATAACATTTATCAAATTAAAACCAATCAATAGATTGTTAAAATTATTATTATATAAATACCTCTAATGATTCCATATATCGATGGTGAAAACAACATGTAAGTCCCATAAAGAAATTAAGAAATAATACAAGCTCTAGTAAAATAGTGAGTTATATTTCTCAATAAAACTTCATGGACATTTTGGAAAAGTTGGAGGTTGAAACATGGAAAAATTTGTGGGCTATAAAAAAATTAAAATAATTGAAAGAATAAATTTTAAAATTGGTGAACTGATGATAGTTTCTTTGATATAAAAATTCAAAACTCTAGATAGTCATTGTAATTATGAAGAATAAAGTGGAAAATAATGAAAATTATGGAAGGATTCCAATTTAAGATACAAAGGATGAAATCGTGTAATTTAATTGACACATCAATTTAACACCTAAAAATTCCATAAAAGCATCATATGTTATGGTCCCTAATCATGATATTGTAGATCCCTCTCTAAAAGTAATGGTGGGGTGGGAATGATCCTTTTTTCTTGAAGGAAAGAATTATGTGGGGATGATGATCTAGAAGACTCATAGTCCATAGAAAGAAAATAGAAAGCACCATAGGATTTATCAACTACATTAAGAATGTCCTTCATGCTTTGAAAAAAATTATGATGGTCTATTATCACTTTCCACAAGTTATTATTGGTGTTTCCACTATATAACTACAATTATATTCTCTCAAGAATCTAACGGGTTAATTACAAGGTATAAAATTCAAAAATTTAGTTGATTCATGTGATGAATAATTAAGGATAAAAAATATAGTAAATTTGAAGATGTTAATAGTGGTAATATGGCATGTATATTCATATTTCCAAATATATGTGTTCAAGGTGAAAATTAGCAGACACTGAGTAAAAGATAACAAGAAGCCAAAATAAAACAATACAAATAATGATAAAATTGAAAACTAATATCAAAGGTATAATTTAAAAGAGGTAAAACCTATAGAAAGGAGAAAAGAGAGACTGCTTGAATGTTATTCTCACTCTCTTCTTCCCCTGTTCTCTGTCTTCCTCCTCCTGCAATTATGATTCTTCACAGTTGCTGTATAAAAATATACAAAGTCGTCGTTATCCAGTTTATAACTTAAGCATGACAATTCATGTTGGTTTTTTGTTATTTTTTTATAGAACCTCACACACAGCCCACTGAAGTTAGAGACTCTAAGGAGAAGATCATTTTCAAAACTCTGCACCGGTCACATTATAGGAGGTTGATGTGGTCAAGTCCCAAATTAGTGGTTATTGTGTGGTAAATTGAGGGGTTATAGCAGTACATATCAGTGTGGAAATGGGAGTAAGTGTAGAATAATATTAAAAATACTTAAGGTTTAAAAATTAAATAAGAATGGTGGGTGGGGATGAAGGAAGAGACATGGGATTACCTCTGGTGTTGAGGGTTGTGGGGGAGAACCGTCGGGAATGGAGGAGGAGGGGAGGCAGCTCGGAGCAGCTTTTCTGGAGGAGGGTTGGGGTGAAGAGGGTCACGGCAAGGAGGGGTTGAGGGTTTTGAGGGTTTCTGGTGAAAAGGTGTCGGGGAGGGCGATGGGGGTGTCGACCTCGGCGTCGGAAGAGAGGCGTCGGGGAGGAGGCGTCGGGGAGGAGGGTCGCGGTGAGGAGGAGGGTCGCGGCGAGGAGGCGTCGGAAGAGCGGCGTCGAGGAGGAGGGTCACGGTGAGGAGGCATCGGGGAGGAGAGTCGCGATGATGAGGAGGGCGTGGCGAGGAGGCGTCGAGGAGGAGGAGGGCGCGACGAGGAGGAGGTCGTGGCGAGGAGGAGGGCGCGACGAGGAGGAGATCGCGGGGGAGGAGGAATCACGAGGGCAGGAGGGGTTCTTCGGAGAATGGGAGGGTTTGAGGATCAGTTAGAATGAAGGGTTTACAACAAATAGCCACGATCATCCTATTAAACTGTGTCTATAAACAATTTATAGACACGGACTAATAGAACTGTGGCTATAGGTCCGTGGCTATAGCCTGAATTTTTAGTAGTATCATCACGCGAGTTAGATTACCGAATGTTTACATGCATCCAATAGATGATGTGAAAACTGGTCTTTGGACATGGTAAAAAATGTAACAATAGGGATGGTTGAGCCAATGTAAGTCACAATTGAATGGAGAAGTAAATAGATGGTTGGTTGCAAATGTAAGAGGTTTGTGTTACCTGTATGACTGGAAATAAACCTCTATATGAGGAGGTCAAACCAACCACTGATATAGGTCTTGATGGTATTATACTATATTATGAAATGTGTAATGCTTTCTTTCTTGGATAATGTGTTTACCAGTCTTATACATCTAGTAATACAAAAAGTTAGTAGTGTTCTCCCATAGACGTAAGATGAAAGTCTGAACCATGTAAAACTAGTGTTCCTTCTTTTTTTCCCGTTATTTGAATGCTTGAGTTCACTTCTAAGTGTGTGTGTGTGTGTGTGTAGTTCATCATTTAAGTGGTGATTTGGGTGCATCTTGACTTACTAATTCAATTTATCTAAGACTGAAAGGGAAGATCTAGTAGTTGAAATTCCATTGTACTAAAATACCGATGGATATAGCTTTCTAGTGAATTCAAGGTTTAACCATCCTATGATTATATTGGATTTTCTAGGCATCTTCCTCCCCAATAAGAGAACCACATTGAATATGAAAAGGGAACCACACCATAGTCATCCAGGTCACACTATAATCATGGTCAAATATACTTCAAAATCTTTGAGATTTTATTTCTATATATTATTGAATTTAGGATCATTCCATAATCCATGGATTATACTTTGATTAGTGAAAACTCTATAAATCAATGGTGATTTATCTTGGATGAGTGTGAGTGATTGTGATGAGTTTTGATAGTACTCTGAGGTAGATGACTACCCATCCCTAAGAGCATTCATGTCACGACCCGACCCAACGGGGCTCGAGCCGCGACTCCCCAAACCCACCTCCAATAGGCCAGGGGCTGGCGACCAGCGCCGAGTAGGCTATCACACACATGGGAGGCATTAGCCTAAGGTACTTGTACACACACACCCACAAACACCTCCATGCAATAGTGCAGAGATATAGAAAACTGAAAAGTAAATGCATGCATACACTATCCCACAACTAGAGTACAATAGAAGTACAAAAGGGAAAAACAGGGTCCACCAAAAGAAAACTACAAAGCACGTCCAACCTGCTCTGAAGAAGGTGAACGCTGCCACAAACACCCATCGGAAATCTCCTTCGGCACAGCTCTGGTAAACACCCCGGTCAACACGCTCACTAAGCTCCGCCTGCTTCGGGTCCTCCTGGGACTCCGTCGAAAGGCCTGTGGTCTGCACAAGACACAAACATGTGCAGGCAAAGCCCGTGCAGGGGTGAGTATAAACATACTCAGTAGGCACCCCAAAAACCCAAAACCAAAGGGAGAAACTGAAAGGCAACAGTCTGCTCAACCCAGCCAGAGGGAACCCAGACGAGAGAGAAACTCCATCTCGTGACCATCCTCGACAAAACAAAACTATTCAGCTCAGCTCAGGTGTATGCCCATACATACACCTTGAACAATCCAGATATACTCAGCTCACGTTCAAAGCCACAAGAGGTACCGACCTCGTCACCAGCAACTATCCACAACCAGGAGAGTACACCACACGATCATTGTCATCCCAGATGACACTCATCCGAGAGATACACTCCATCAGGTTTCTCATAAACCTCTCAGACGCTCACCCGAGAGATCACGCTTGTCGGATAGCATCATTAAGTAAACCTCCCTGAAACAACAGAACCACCAAACTCCTCGGATAGGGGATCGCTCCTAGGGTCCTCTAGGGGATACCAAAACCCACTCTGGTATAAGAAGATCACAAATAAGGGATCACTCCCAGGGTCCGCTGGGGGATACCATGACCCGATCTGGCATACGTAGTTCTCATAGATAGGGGATCACACCCAGGATCCACTGGGGGATACCACAACCCGATCTGGCGCTCGACAGAAGCACATCACTTAGATAGAGGATCATCGCCCATATAAAGGTGGTCACGACGATACCGGAACCCTATCTGGTATAACTCGTGATGTAGGGGATCGAACCGACGATGTCGCAACCCTACCGAAACCATGCGCTGAGTAGGGGATCGCATAACCAGCGATACCGCAACCCTATCGACACCAAGCGCTGAGTAGGGGATCGTATAACCAACGATACTGCAACCCTACTATAAACCCCATGCTGAGTAGGGGATCGTATACCCGATGATGCCACAACCCTACTGAGCACGACCCACCGCGTAGGGGATCATATTCCCGATGATGCCACAAACCCTACGGGGTTAACCTGCTAGATAGGGGATCGCCGCCCATGAATAAGCGGTCACAGCAATACCAAGAACCTGATCTAGGGTAAAGATGCTAGAGGATCCCGCTTCGGGCCCACCGGAGGGATGCCACAACTCTAACAGTTTAAACATCCCATCGAGAGGATCACAAACCTATACGAAGGTTGTGATGTCGCGCGAACCCTCGTAGGAACGAACCAAGGGAGAACCCTCAACCACTACCGGTCCAAACGTCGCTAACCCGAGCGACCCGCCACAACACCACACTGCGCACCTCTTAGGCCAATACCGAGGCCACCATCGCGATCTATGCGGAAAAACACGCAGGATAGGCTGCTTACTCACCCGAAACGGACTACCGGTGAAAAAGAACTATTCATCGTAGCTAGCATGTGTGGGGCCCACACAACGATCCCGAAACTCATCGAGCAGACCATACCACGACGATCCCCTCGGAAAAACAAGCGGAATCGACTACTCGCTCGTCCGAAACAGACACCCGGTGAAAAAGGTATTATTCACCGAAGGCCAGCCCAGGTGGGGCCCACGCCTTGATCCCGAAACACATTGAGCGGATCGCACCATTGCGATCCTCTCGGAAAAACACACAGGATCGACTAATCATTCACCAAAATCGGACTTCTGGTGCAAAAGCTGTGTTTCTCCGCAAACGCCAAAACCCGACCTCGTGGGGGCCGCACCCCGTTCTCGATCCCAACACCTGGAAACCAACTCAAAAAGTCTGCCGTATCATCAGGGTCACAACGCCACTGACAGCACGTCATTCGGACGCTCCGGGTAGAAGTTACAACGGCTCGAAGTCGTAAAATAATAAAATATTATTATTTTATACGACGTTTCTAACTCCCGGGCCACGATCCCGAACTATAAAATTCTCAAAGTGATTTCAAAGGGTCCGTCTCGACGCAAGGAACGCATCGCCGCAAACTGCTCGCAAATCGGAGTTTCGGTTTGCGAGTTACGGGGGTTTAAAGAACCCCTGGAAAATCCTGGCGGACCACCGTCAGCCTCGCCGGAAACCACCGCGCTGCCGCCGGATTCCGCCGCCACCGCCGCCGGAAACCGCCGCGCCGTCGTCGCGCCGCCGCCTTGCCTCGCCGGATTCCGCCATGGCCGCCGCTGGAATCCGGGATTTCCGCCGGAAAACTTCCGGGGACCCCCGAGAGCACCCCGGTGCTCCAAAATCAGATCTGAAACATGTTTCGGAAACCTCGGGACCCAAACTATACAACCCTTATAACGATTTGAAAAAAAACAACAAATAAACGGGGTCTGGGATTTCAAAATTCAAACCGCCTACCTGTTGGCAGATCGCCGAAGCTTCAGGTGCATAACGACGCCTGCGACGCGCTGGAGCTCGATCTGCTGACGATCGGCGCTGAAAACGGACGCCCGGAGCTCAAATCGGCGAAGAACCGGAGGAGGGAGGGGTGTGGTTCGCCATGCGTAGGAGGAGATGGGGGAGGGGGAATGAGATAGGTTTTCTTTTTTATCTATATATATTTAAAAAACCTTCATTTAAAACCACGCCCCCGACACCACGCCCGATGCGGACAAAGTTAAGGTCACCCCTAGGGTAAACGCACCGTTCTGAACGCAACAACAGACTCGGATTTGCAATCCGAGACTCCGTTCAGAAGTTATTTGAGCCGACGCTCGTAAACCAACTTTTCCACTTATTTACGAAAACGCCCCTGGTGGCGCTTTCCACAGCAAGCCCGCGCCCGCGAAGTTTACACCTCTCTTAGTGTAAAAGGCACGTTCCGGACGCAACCATGCCCTCGGATTCCCATTCTATGCTACCATTTATAAGATATCACACCACCGCCATGTACATAGTATAAAAAATACTTAATATTTTTATAAAATTAATTCCGAGCACACCGGGTCTCGGAATCGCACGCCGTCTTCGTGCCTAGATCTGGAATTATTCATAGAAATAGTCCAAAGTCTGACAGGGCCAAAAACTCGAGTCGCTACATCCTCCCCCCCTTAGAACTTTTCATCCCTGAAAATCCATAAGTACAAGGAAAGTGACTGGACTCTCAACTGGGTCTCACACACCAGCGAGTTCACCAACAAACACCCCTACCCGAACACATAAGTCAGAGGGACTCATACACCACACCTCTATATTATCCGCTTTGGGCGGCACTGACTCGCCCGCACGGTTTTAATCACGTCACAAAAATGCGTCTCGGTGGGGGAAGGATCCCTCTTCCTCACACATTCGAAGAATGTCGAACAACACCCACACAGGGTCTTACCAACGCCCTGAACAAAACTCGAGCAAGCAACAAAAGGAAAGAGTACCGCTAAACAGTGTCTATCAAACTACTGCAGAAAGTAGAAAAGACACAAGGCGTACCTCTATCCATTCACGGTGCCTGTGGGTCAACAGCCTCCAGGGCATGCAGCTGTCCTCGCCCTCGGCCACCAGCTCCCTGAGCTTGGCATGGACCTCCTGGGGGTGGGGGTGGTGGCAACTGATATCGCCTACCACCTCCTCCTGCTGCACCCGCTCCGCCAGCACGTCTGCCGCCCTGCGGACCTCCTTGCTCGAAACGCTGCCTCTACCAAGGCGGTCCATCGACCAGCTCCCTCTCAATAGCACGACGGGTCGGACAATCTCTATAAAGATGTCCCCGACCATCGCAAGCATAACACTGCCTCTCCTGCGGCTGACCGAAACTGGTCTGCGAGCCCTGAGACTCAGATCCTACATCCTGGGGTCACCTCCTGAAACATCGGCCAAGTCCAGACCCCTGAGTCTATCATCAGCTACCAGATGCCGATTCGACTGACAAAGTCTCAGCTCTCGCGTGCCCAGCACTAACAGGCGGGATCTACTCGGCCAGAAAGCTCTCCACCACCAGCGCTCGCTCCAGCACCCCAGCACAGGTGGGCAGGCACAAGGAAACCACACCTGCTCGGATGTCTCTGCGTAAGCCCTGCTCGAAGGTCCGAGCCCTAAAGAACGGGTCTCGAACCATATCCAGGGAGTAGCGCGACAGGTCTGTAAACCTCGCCGAGTACTCCGATGCGGTCAGGCCCTCCTGCCGAAGCTGCAGAAGCTCCTGAATCTGCACTGATCTCAGCGTCACCGGATAGAACTCCTCCATGAAGAGCCGCTCAAACTCTACCCACGCGAGCGTCTCCTCGTCATGGGACTGCATCACCAGGCTCCACCATCGCCCGACAGAACCATGCAGAAGGCTCGCCACTAGGACCACCATCTGATCTGGAGGTGTCCTCACTAGGTGAAAAACTCGGGTGACTGCCTCAAGCCAGTCATCAGCTGTCTGGGGATCTAGATCACCCTAAAACCTCATAGGTCACTGCCTCTGGAACTCGTGTAGTGCACTCAGCCTGCGCGCAACCTCATCCTGCACTGCCGGCACAACCAGCTGCTCGACAGGTGGTGGCTCAACTGACAGACCACCTGGAGGTGCAACCTCAGAACCTGTGCCCTGCTCCACAGCCTCTACACAGGGTGGGTCATCAACACAATCCTACTACGAAACCCTCGTTGGTTGTCGCCGTGGAGGCATCCTGAAATACATTCAAGATGCACCACATTCAAAGAGTATATCTGGAGAGCTGACTCGCGAAGGACAAGGAAAACCCAAAACCCAGTCCTATATGATGCATGTACCATTATGTCCCTGCGACCAGTGTACGAATGTCCCGAGTCGAAAGGCAGGTTATCAGAGTCCTGGTGTATGGATATGTCGGTCGCCGCACTAACACTGGAGTCTCTGGCCTGAAAGCCGAGCTCGAAACACCCTAACACTGTCGTTATGCAACCCAAACCAAACTCACAGCTAGACCAGCTACGCTCTGAGATCCCAAAGATGGAACCTGCTCTGATACCACTCTGTCACGACCCAACCCAACGGGGCTCGAGCCGCGACTCCCCAAACCCGCCTCCAATAGGCCAGGGGCTGGCGACTAGCACCGAGTAGGCTATCACACACATGGGAGGCATTAGCCTAAGGTACCTGTACACACGCACCCACAAACACCTCCATGAAAAAGTGCAGAGATATAGAAAACTGAAAATTAAATGCATGCATACACTATCCCACAACCAGAGTACAGTAGAAGTACAAAAGGGAAAAACAGGGCCCACCAAAAGAAAACTACAAAGCACGTCCAACCTGCTCTGAAGAAGGGGAACACTACCACAAACACCCGCCGGAAAGCTCCCTCGGCACAGCTCCGGTAAACACCCCGGTCAACACGCTCACTAAGCTCCGCCTGCTCCGGGTCCTCCTGGGACTCCATCGAAAGGCCTGTGGTCTGCACAAGACACAAACATGTGCGGGCAAAGCCCGTGCAGGGGTGAGTATAAACATACTCAGTAGGCACCCCAAAAACCCAAAACCAAAGGGAGCAACTGAAAGGCAACAGTCCGCTCAACCCAGCCAGAGGGAACCCAGACGAAAGAGAAACTCCATCTCGTGACCATCCTCGGCAAAACACAACTAGTCAGCTCAACTCAGGTGTATGCCCATACATACACCTTGAACAATCCAGATATACTCAGCTCACGCTCAAAGCCACAAGAGGTACCGACCTCGTCACCAGCAACTGTCCACAACCAGGAGAGTACACCACATGATCACTGTCATCCCAGACGACACTCATCCGAGAGATACACTCCATCGGGTTTCTCACAAACCTCTCAGACGCTCACCCGAGAGATCACGCTCGTCGGATAGCATCACTGAGGAAACCTCCCTGAAACAACAGAACCACCAAACTCCTCGGATAGGGGATCGCTCCTAGGGTCCGCTAGGGGATACCAAAACCCACTCCGATATACGAAGCTCACAGATAGGGGATCACTCCCAGGGTCTGCTGGGGGATACCATGACCCAATCTGGCATACGTAGTTCTCACAGATAGGGGATCACACCCAGGATCCACTGGGGGGTACCACAACCCGATCTGGCGCTCGATAGAAGCACATCACTCAGATAGAGGATCATCGCCCATATAAAGGTGGTCACGACGATACCAGAACCCTATCTGGTATAACTCGCGATGTAGGGGATCGAACTGACGATGTCGCAACCCTATCGAAACCACGCGCTGAGTAGGGGATCGCATAACCAGCGATATCACAACCCTACCGACACCAAGCGCTGAGTAGGGGATCGTATAACCAACAATACCGCAACCCTACTATAAACCCCATGCTGAGTAGGGGATCATATACCCGATGATGCCACAACCCTATTGAGCATAACCCACCGCGTAGGGGATCATATTCCTGATGACGCCACAAACCCTACGGGGTTAACCTGCTAGATAGGGGATCGCCGCCCGTGAATAAGCGGTCACAGCGATACCAAGAACCTGATCTAGGGTAAAGATGCTAGAGGATCCCGCTCCGGGCCCACCGGAGGGATGCCACAACTCTAACAGTTTAAACATCCCATCAAGAGGATCACAAACCTATACGAAGGTTGTGATGTCGCGCGAACCCTCGTAGGAACGAACCAAGGGAGAACCCTCAACCACTGTTGGTCCAAACGTCGCTAACCCGAGCGACCCGCCACACTGCGCACCTCCTATGCCAATACCAAGGACACCATCGCGATCTACGTGGAAAAACACGTAGGATAGGCTGCTTACTCGCCCGAAACGGACTACCGGTGAAAAAGCACTATTCACCGTAGCTAGCCCGTGCGGGGCCCACACAACGATCCCGAAACTCATCGAGTGGACCATACCACGACGATCCTCTCGAAAAAATAAGCGGAATCGACTACTCGCTCATCCGAAACGGACACCCGGTGAAAAAGGTACTATTCACAGAAGGTCATCCCGTGTGGGGCCCACGCCTCGATCCCGAAACACATCGAGCGGATCACACCATTGCGATCCTCTCGGAAAAATACACAGGATCGACTAATCATCCGCTAAAATCGGACTTCTGGTGCAAAAGCTGCGTTTCTTCGCAAACGCCAAAACCCAGCCTCGTGGGGCCCGCACCCCGTTCTCAGTCCCAACACCCGGAAACCAACTCAAAAATTCTGCCGTATCATCAGGGTCACAACGCCACTGACGACACGTCATTCGGACGCTCCGAGTAGAAGTTACAACGGCCCGAAGTCGTAAAATAATAAAATATTATTATTTTATACGACGTTTCTAACTCTCGGGCCACGATCCCGAACCATAAAATTCTCAAAGTGATTTCAAAAGGTCCGTCTCGATGCAAGGAACGCGTTGCCGCAAACGGCTCGCAAATCGGAGTTTCGGTTTGCGAGTTACGGGGGTTTAAAGAACCCCCGGAAAATCCTGGCCGGACCACCGCCAGCCTCGCCGGAAACCACCGCGCCGCCGCTGGATTCCGCCGCGCCGTCGCCGCCGTCGCCAAAAACCGCCGCACCGCCGCCGCGCCGCCGCCCTGCCTCGCCGGATTCCGCCATGGCCGCCGCCGGAATCCGGGATTTCCGTCGGAAAACTTCCGGGGACCCCCGGGAGCACCCCGGTGCTCCAAAATCAGATCTGAAACATGTTTCGGAAACCACGAGACCCAAACTATATAACCCTTATAACGATTTGAAGAAAAACAACAAATAAACGGGGTCTGGGATTTTAAAACTCAAACCGCCTACCTGTTGGCGGATCGCCGAAGCTTCGAGTGCAGAACGACGCCTGCGACGCGCTGGAGCTCGATCTGCTGACGATCGGCGCTGAAAACGGACGCTCGGAGCTCAAATCGGCGAAGAACCGGAGGAGGGAGGGGTGTGGTTCGCCGTGCGTAGGAGGAGATGGGGGAGGGAGAATGAGATAGGTTTTCTTTTTATATATATATATTTAAAAAACTTTCATTTAAAACCACGCCCCCGACTCCACGCCCGATGCGGACAAAGTTAAGGTCACCCCTAGGGTAAACGCGCCGTTCTGAACGCAAGGGCGGACTCGGATTTGCAATCCGAGATTCTGTTCAGAAGTTATTTGAGCCGACGCTCGTAAACCAACTTTTCCACTTATTTATGAAAACGCCCCTGGTGGCGCTTTCCACAGCAGGCCCGCACCCGCGAAGTTTACACCTCTCCTAGGGTAAAAGACACGTTCCGGATGCAACCGTGCCCTCGGATTCCCATTCTGCACTACCGTTTAGGAGATATCACACCGCCACCACGTGCATAGTATAAAAAATACTTAATATTTTTATAAAATTAATTTCGGGCACACCGGGTCTCGGAATCGCACGCCGTCTTCGCGCCTAGCTCTGGAATTATTCATAGAAATAGTTCAAAGTCTGACAGGGCCAAAAACTCGAGTCGCTACAATTCAAAGAAGGTTTTTTCTTTTGATTGGGGAGGAAAAAATGGTGCACACACAATCCCAATCTCTATGACACTTGGGTCAAAGGACCCTAGATCATTTGAATTCTTATTGCTCATTATTTTATCTTTTACACTGAGATTAGTCCCACCTCCCTGGTCATTTCCTTGTTCTTATTGATAATAATAAGATAGGAACATGGGTAGAGAGATTGCGACCATTACACACTGAGAATTGTCCACTTGAAAAAAAAGTGTCGATGAATCTTTTATTTTGACCTTCTGTAATATGTGTTCTTTGACATTGTTTCTCTTATCATCCTGTAATCATCTTTAAGATCCTATTCACACTAAATTGTTTGGGAAAGCATGTTGAGAGTTCGTGCTTTTGGTTAACCATGGATTCACCCCCAGCAATGTTCTACACTCCCCTAGGCCTTTCACTTGATATTCGTCAAGGATTTTGTTCTATCAAGGTGGCACCATAACAAGTAGTTCATTTGGTTTTCATCACACTGGCACCAGATACATTCCCTTGGATTTGAGTTTTCTTTTCACTACTTACATCTTTGATCGACGAGATCTATGGAGTCTATGAATACCATCGACAACAAATGAGTCCCCGTGTTCGATGGAAAAGGAATTTCATCTATGGAGAGAAAGTATGGTTCCATATCTTTTATCACTTTTCTTGGATATCTTTGACATCCCAGAGAATAGTGTTCATCTACTTAAATTTTGGATAGCCTATACTTTATTGAACAAGATAAATATTAATACTGATGGGAGAGCATGTAATGCATTACTTTCATCACTCTTGGGGAAGGAGTTGACATGGGTTAGGAGGATAAAAATAGTGAATAGGATATCACGGGAACTCCATGGTATCCATGAGGGAGATAAGAAAACAATGGAGTCTTTGTTATAAACATGTCAGTCTCAATTCAAATATATATGAATGAGAGAAGATGAAAAGGTGGATGAATTCTTTGTTTGGGTAAACAAAATTGTGTGCTCGATTCGAATCTATTGAGAAGTTATTGAAGATTCTACCATGGTGAAAAACCTTATGAAAATCCTCCTATATGAATTCGATTCAGTGATACCTTCCCTAGAGGATCATGAATTGGATGAGTGGACCATCGAAAAACTGAACAACATCTTCATTTCCTACAAGATGATAAGAGGGTCAACCTTTAGGATAAAAGGGAAATTAGAAAACGATTCATCTTTTGAATCTTCAGAAGGCTTGAAACATCTTGATCTAAGGATGTCTTATAAGGAGGAGACTTATACCAAAGATGATGCCATGGATTTCAACAAACTTATATGTTTTTTTTCAAAAGGCATATAACGATGCAAAGGTAAATATAAGGGTAATATTCCATTTAAGTGTTTCAGGATAAAGATGACGATCAATCTCAAAGGTCAACAATAAGAAATAAGGTGGAAAGCGGTTTATGTGGTAGAAAATTCTTTGAAGTCAAAGGAATTACCAATAACTCGAAAAATAAGAATTTGTTCTAAAATCATGATGTCACATCTTGTGATATGAGGATAATGAAAGAGGAAAAGAGAAGTGGA